>JAPJYM010000008.1:0-1200000 GCA_026283605.1 Ganoderma lingzhi
CAAAATCGACTTGATCCGGCTCACCCCATACCCAGCCCGTTGGCCACCAGGACGTGCTGGCCGGTGTCTGGACGGTGGTCGAGACGGCCTGTTGGTCTCGACGCGAAGCTAGGACATATATGCAACCGGAGGACGAGAGGGCGAAGACGCGAGACCGGGTAAGTTGTAGTTGGGTAATGTTCTGTTACGACAGGATACAGTATGTCGATGGGCGTGACACAGAGGCAGAGACACGTTGCAACCACATACCTTCCCCTTTAGTGTGAGCTGCGGCTGAGCATGGGACGAACCAGCTTCTCCGCCGAAAAAGTCGTCACCCCACTGATAAACGTCTCCCCTCGCGTCCACACACGCGGCGTGTTTCTCGTGGAGAGCAAGATCCCTCAGAGCCACGTTCTTGAACGCTTCCGAATGGGTCGGCACACGAACTAACTCTGGCAGTTGGTCGTCGAGGACATTTGTCCTGGTTAGCGTCACCACGTGCATAAATGAGAGCTGTAGGTGGCGTGAACTCACTGGTTTGAACCCCAGACAATAACAGAAAGATAATCTCCGTCAAGTGCGTTGGTGAGTGCACTAGTAGCTTTGACCTTGACTTCAGGAGCCTCAGAAGGCGCGTCATTGTGAATGACATCTCCTTGCCCTGTCGCATACCACATCGCCCCGGCTACAGCCGCAACGATTGGAGTTAGAGTCCATGGCGATTTTATGTGGCGTGCCCCATGGGCTGTTTGCGAGTGAAGCCGTCTGGACCCGAAGGCTCGGCGTACACTGGCAGGACGAGTGACGTTGAGCGAGTGGCTGGCGGGACCTCGAAGCATTTAAGGGACGCAAATGGCGCGAGAGAGAATGGATCAAGGCTGGTCCCAATATCGGCGCGGAAGGTGGGCGGGATGGGGATCGACGTGGCAGTACTAGTACTAGTGGTCATACCAATACTTATTATTATTAATCCCGCTTAAACTTTCGACTCCCGGGCAAACCCTCGCTCGCGTGACGTCAGACTGGGCGTCTCGGAGTCGAAGGGCGTTAGCCTTGGCCCTTGGCTGAGCCTGAGTCTGTGTTTGGTGATCTGACTTCAAATTCCGTCAACTAGTTTGGGACTCCGCTGTGCTTCGGCAAGCTGGCGGATAATAGGGATATACTGTAACCTGACGTTCGTGCCGTGTTACGTGTATCTCGACAATCGAACTGACGGTCTTCCTGTGACTCGGTCGCAGATAGCGCACCGGGTAAGACAGGAGCAAACCTGGCACTCCCAAGAATTATGGCAGGAGGCGTCCACGGTATATAAACGGCGGACGACTCGGAGAGGCGGTAAATCGCAACGCCACCTTGTTTGTGCATAGGACGTTATGAATTGGAAACGGTTGGCAAGGTTGGTTGACGACTATGGCTGTATAGAACCGCAACCGTACATCTCCGCATAGCACCTCTAGCTAGACATCATCATGAAAGAGAGCGTCTCGTCTACTCGAAGGCCTCACAACCCTACTTAACCCCCTGCTTCCGGACGCTCCACGAGCTTCGAGGAAGTTATGAGGACCGGATTGCATCTGCAACAAGATTTGGCGAAGGATAGAGAGGGGTACATTTCCGACTCACCAGTGGTCATCATTAAACTCTCCGTGCCCTCCTACAAGCATGAGGCCATCTTCGTAACCTCTCGTCTCATCACCACGCCACTGGACATCCTTCAAAGGGACCCAAGAGAGGGTCAAAACTGCCCACGCAATAGCTTGGCCAACCGACATGCATAGGAAAATCGCGAACGGCTCAAGAAGGCGCGGATCGTGGTCGGTTCCGATCAGCCATTGCAGGAGCAGAGAGCCGAGGGGGCAGGCGGCAAGCTTGACGGCATACCAAGCGCCTCCGTGCGTGTCTAGGATGGGCAAGGAGGACGAGAGGATGAACAGGCCCAACGCGGCAGCCGAGGATGTGAGAAGATACCCGGTGGGCGAGTAGGCGGCGCAGATGGAGCCTGAGGCGAAGGGCGCGATCCAGCACAAAGGTGAGAGAATGCACTGGCCGAATACGGCGAGGAGTGGCACGACGATGAAGGAGACAAGTAGATCGAGGAGGGGGGTATGGGCCCGGGTGTGCACGGGGATGGGGTGGATGAGCCAGTGGAGGGTATGATCTCGGTGCCTCCCTGGCAGCCTGGTTGATGAGAAATCGCGATCGGGGCCTTCACTCGGCGAGATAGACGCGAACTTGGAGGGAGCGATTTGGGCGGGAACTAGCGGCGACATTAGCTAGGGACGGCGTTGCTGTGTGTGAAGAAAGAACTATCAAATCGCTGTCTATAGCCGCAACCTAATGCCTTATACGCACTTGACAGGGTGATGTTGCGGGTGAAGGGGGGGGGGGGGGGTCTAAATGCAAGCCAAATGGATTTATATACACATTGTGCTCCTCACACTTCTGAACTAGAGCGCCCTCGGAATCCGGATATCTCGTAGGGTGCACCGTTGAAGAGCGGGTCCGTGACCAATGAGCCCCGATCTCTCGACTTGACGGTGAGGCTGCGAGTAGTGGGCAAGCACATGTTCTTCCACCTTCCCGTGCCAAGAGTCTGCTTCGCCACGCCACAACGTAATAATCGGGATAAGCATCCACGAGCCACGCCTTCCAATTCCCTCGACCTGTTTTTCCGACCCCTTCCTTAAGGCCCAATCGCCCGCTCCCGAATCATGCCTCGCCTTCACGTCCAACATCCGGATAGCCCAGCCCCCGCTCATGAGTGGCTGCCGCGAGCGTTCTCATGACCTCTCATAGAATCTGCAAAGCCACGCGCCGAGCCGCCTCGCCTGCGACTGGTGTAATCCAGCCACTCGTCTATCTCGAAAGGCGCCTCCAATAACCAGCTGCACCAGGATATCCCCAGCTTGACGGCCATCGGGCGAGGCACGTAACGGCAGGGTCCTGCAACACGCAGTTCCACCACCAATCATCGCGGGTGGGTGCGACGAGAGGTCGGTGACCGTCCGGTCGCCCACATCCATATGGGACGTTGAGGATGCGACGCCCCTCCAAGCGAAAGGGGGAGGGGATAAGCTGCCAACGAGCCAGTATTCGCCACCTTGAGGTGCGTCGCCGCAACGTTTCGGACAGATCTGTTTGCATCTGTCGCATTCTATCGCACTACTAGATGGACAGATGGCCTTCTCCAGTACTAGTGGCATCTTTACGGGTGTGGATATCTCCACCGCGTGCTTATGGCGTGTGACCGGAGATACCTGGTGATCGATGGAAAAATACCTTGGGAGACAGTGACGATTCGACCGTCTTCCACCAGCCTCTGTGCCTTGCCGGTAGACGGATGATGGGGGAATGGCGGAATGCAGTAACCCTCCCTACCAGCCGCGCACACTCCATGTTTAAACGCGCAAAAAGTGGTTGAATAATTCTGTTAGCCGACCGAGTGTATGACGTGGAACAGCGATGGTGAGCACGTCATGCACCCGGTGGAATATATGCGGACGTTCTAGATATATTTCGTGGGGAAGATGAAATGTTATTTATGAATGTGGTCTTCCCCACCGATACAGTCCAACAGTGAAGTTCACAACTCAGATTAAAATAAGGGACGTACCAAATATATAAGATACGCCGTCTATCCCCTCAATGAGGGTCAACAGTTGGTCGGCTGCGGTACTGTAGTTGATGTGTGAGCTCGTCGCGGAACCAACGAAGCGACCGAAGCTCCAAGTTCCATCTAGCGTAATAGTCACACTGACGTGGCGCAATGGCATGGATATGCATCATTAGTCAGAGGCAGGCTAGTTCGAAAGGAACTGTAAGACCAGCCTTGGATGCCGTGTAGGAGGTGAGGGTGAGGCGATAGCTGGGGACGTCGAGAAGAAAGGTCATTTAGAGGATGAGCTGTCGAGGTAATAGGCGGCACGCTGAGCCCCGCAAGCTGTGACAGCAGGGGTGCAGCAGGTCGAGGATGCGAATGCTGGACCAAGAAAGGGAGGATTGCAAGCCGTATATGAGGTAAGGTAGTGGCCCTTGATGTGGTTGGCGTGCTGTTGGACTTTGTGTATCAGGACACACAAAACCCAGCCTTGTGGCGCCAGTGTTCCGACGCAATTTTTCGCTTGTTCGGTCACGCCGCGATCGAAGGCTTTCGTTTGGATTTTTGTTTGTTTTCCTTCCGGTGATTTTCCTCCAATCGCCGAGAATGCTCCCTCCCCGTCCCTCAAACACAATTTTCAGCTTGTTAAGCGGGGGATGCAGGGAGGGCTAGGGAAATGCGCATGGACAATGTGCACGTTCGTCGCGGTGAACTTCCCCCACGTGCTTTTGCTGGGGAAGGTTGTTGCATTGATTTTTGCAGGTCGTGCGGCGCCTTTGAGGGACCAGACATTGGACGGGTTGGAGGATATCGATGCGCGAGGAGAGAAAGAGGACTTGGACATATGCGAGGAACTAACGAGAGGTTGGTCAACGACCTCGAGCTCGAGGCCGTCATACGAATCCCTAAGCTCGAACACGCCACCCTCGTGAGCCTGCTGATCGTCGAGCTACCGTTCTCGTTCAGAATCATAGCACTCGTCCGTTAGTTCATCATCATCCCTGGTCATTTCATCCTTCACCTCCTCGTTTTTCAATGAATCGACGATATCGATGCTTCCGCGAAGATGTGCGTCGAGAAAACGAGCCTCTTCGTCACGATTCAGTGCGTTCATCGTCAACCTCTATTCATCCATCATCCTCCTTTCTATGTGATACATACATATTACACATCTGACCATCGACAGCGTGCCCCACAAATGAGCTCATCAGACACGATTACCTGCAGGACCGGTATGCAAGACGTGCGGCTACCTTGAGGTGAAGAGGGGACGTGGTCTCACCCTATTGCACGCTACTTCGACCGGCGTTGCTGTAGAGGTAGGTTTGGGTGCGCGAAGGATCGGTTGAAGGGAATGGGGGGGAGAAGAGTGGCGCGTTCTATTCAGGATGTCTTACCCTACCGGCCTTGTGTGCTGATTCGATTGGTCGCATCCTCGGGAACGCTTTTTTCTCCGGGATTTCGGTGTACTTGGTATCCAAGAATAGGGCATGTACGAATACGTTGACATGTCACATAAGTGCGTGAACACGACGTGTACGTTGCTCAAACGTTGCTAGCCACACGATTAGATGCTTTTAGTTTTCAGACCTACTGCAGCCAGGGGTCGCAATTAGGTTCTAAACTGCCTGAGGACGACAATCTACTTGGGTCAGAATAAAATGTCTGTGTATAGCTACGTGAGTGGGGAGTAGTGGAATATTCTTGGGAAACCCACCGTCAACGCTCGGAATCAACGACCTGAACCTAACATCAGCTTCTCTGTCTCTATCTTTGAATTAACCCAGCAAGCCTGCAGTCCACCGAGTAAGCCTCAAAACACAGCGTAAACGGGAACGCTACTTACGAGCATGGAAATACTCTCGTGGCCGTCTTCGCTGACCAGTCTTTTGACCGTATCTTGGTTCACAGACACGCTGTTGATATGTCGTGCAAGACGCTCCAGCTTCTCCAAATCCATGCCGTATTTCTTTATGAAAATCTCCAGGTCCTTCTGTGTTGCTAAAAACTTACGCTCCTCAAGAAGTTGCAGTAGGGACTCGGCCACAAGCCGATTTGGTGTTGACCGTGGTGAGCGGGCTTGCTCCTCGGAACGCAACCGTGTCTGGTGTATGTGTTGTGCAGAAGCCGCGGCCTTAACGTATCCCATAAATATTAGTGAACAAGCCCTAAGGGGGGGGGAAAGCACATACCGGTTGTATAGTTTGCATATGGTGGTCAACCCTCACAGGACCCAGCTTGCTTAGATTCGCCAAGAACTGTGGGTCGTGGGCATCACGCTGGATGGCTAAAAACGAGTCAATTAGGGCCATTTCAGTTGTATGAAATGACTCACCTTCATCCTTGCTTTCACTAGCCCTCGGTGGAGGTCGCGCGTGGGGATGAGGCTGCTCACCAAGGTTGGGATTGGGGCTCCTAGCACCCGCCCATACAGGTGGTGCTCGGGGAAGTTTCCTCGCTGCCGATTTGGACGCGGAAGACCCCATGTTCGTCTCCTAGTGAGCTCCTCGAACTGTGAGGCAAGCAGAAGGCAGGTTGAACGAGGTAGTACTAGTAGCGTACGCGGAGCAAGTCAAGTGAAGAGGCGCCGCTCAGCGTCGCGTCCGAGGCCCGGGCCGGTGGAAGCCGGTGGGAGCTCACACTTGGCTCACAGTGACACTAGCCAAGAAGAACAAGCCAAGTTGAAGTCACGGTGGCGGACCGCTCTCATCTCCTCTCCTCCTTCTAGTTCTACCTTTTCTCCATGTCCCTGTCCCAGCGACGCGTCTCCTACTACTATGACCGTAAGTTGGTTATCAATTCTTCTGAACATATGTGTCCCAAGGTTGACAAGACCACTTGCACAACTAGCCGACGTCGGGTGCTACAGCTTCGGGATCACCCACCCCATGAAACCCCAGCGGATGCGTATCACACATGAGCTCCTCACGGCGTACGACATGCTCCCCAAGATGCGCGTCCTAGTGAGGCCCCCCCTTAACTCTGCGCGCGACTCTCATGCTGATGAGCTCCCGAACAGAGAGCAAAACGCGCAACCGCGGAGGTGATGTCCAAGTTCCACACCGACGAATACGTGCACTTTCTCTCTAGAGTCACACCCGACAACTCAAGAGAACTCACGTACAACGGGTATCAATTCCTCGTGGGCGACGACAACCCCGCTTTCGAGGGTGTGTTCGAGTTCTGTTCGATATCCGCGGGAGGGTCTGTCGGTGCGCGTACTTCCCTCGTGTCCTTGCGTTCTTTGCCCCCACTCATGCTGTGGTGGCAGCCGCGGCCCAACGACTGATGGAGGGCCAGTGCGATATCGCCATTAACTGGGCCGGCGGTCTGCACCACGCGAAAAAGCGCGAGGCCTCCGGGTTCTGCTATATCAACGACATCGTCCTCGGAATCCTCGAAATGCTCCGCACCGTCCCCCGCGTCCTCTACATCGACATCGACTGCCACCATGGCGACGGTGTCGAGGAGGCATTCTATACCACCGATCGCGTCATGACGTGCTCTTTCCACAAGTTTGGTGAATACTTCCCCGGAACGGGCACACAACACGACCAGGGACGGGGGAAAGGGAAGGGATACGCGTTGAACATTCCGCTGAAAGATGGGATCACAGACAATGCATACAGGAGCGTGTTTCAGCCAGTGAGTCTCGGTTTTCTATGACGCGAGCTCGGTCACGCGCCTGCGGGCTGAAACTCCGTCGTCGCGGATAAGCTGACGCTTGGGCCGACGACAGGTCATAGACAAGATCATCGACGTCTTTCAGCCATCCGCCATCGTGCTCCAATGTGGCGCGGACTCGCTCTCTGGGGACAAGCTCGGCTGTCTCAACCTGACGATGCAAGGGCACGCGAGTTGTGTACAATACGTGCGCCAGAAGAACATCCCCCTCATGCTTCTCGGCGGTGGCGGATACACGGTGAAGAACGTCGCGCGCACATGGACATTCGAGACCGCATGCGCGCTTGGCATCGAGAACGACATAGACCTGAACTTGCCCTGGAACGAGTACTTCGAGTGGTTTGGGCCGCGCTACCGCTTGGAGGTCGTCCAGAGCAACATGGATGACATGAACACCGATTCCCTGGACAAGGTACGGTAAGTGTGCATTTCGTACGGTGTGTCGCGCATACATGGAAGTGACTACAATCCAGTTCGAATGCCTTAGAGCAACTGTCGCGTCTACGCCCGGCGCCATCAGTAGGGTTGCAGGATGTTCCGCGAGCCAGCGTAGGAGAGTTCCTAGGGATCGGCAACGTGTACGAGCAAGCACCGTTAGACGAGCTTGATGAACAACTCGCACGTGCGTATATCCCCTTCCCCCTTGACCATGAAACCTCGCCCATCTCAGCTTGCCAGAGCATACCCGTTTCGTATACAACTTGCAGGACACCCTGGCACCATCCGAGTCTGAGTCTGACTCGGAATCCCACTCCTCCTACTCGCGCACACGGTCACTGAACACGCGCACCGGCAAGAAGCGCATGAGCCTCCTCACAGGTGAGGTGTACGACGTGCCCCGCCTGGAAGAGCGCGAGAACGGGTACTTCGACCTTGGCTGCGGGCACGAGCCGTGGGCGAACGACACGCCCGCTCGCGGGGTCCGGAGACACTTCTTCCAGGGCGCGGCGCGGTGGGATCCCACGTCGCACCAGATCATCCTGGAGCGAGAGCGGGCGGGGGTGCTTGATCACAAGATCGACATCGCCAGCATCATGCTCAATGGTCGAAGAGAAGAGGAAAGCATTTCGGAACCGGATCCGGCTGACGAGATGGACGTCGATTCAGAGGATTCTTGACATGCCCATAACTTATCAATACATTGCCTTGTCTATACAATACCACCCAACGTATTCACACTCCTGTAGATAGACCTGACCTGATCTGAGCAACTGGAATGTAGCACATCAATGCATCGACCGGAATATTCGTTCGTTCGAACGGCGACCAGCTTGCGTTAATTCTTCTATGATTCAGCGACCCCGTAAACAAGGCCTCCAGTATGTATACATAGTACGCGAACTGAACTGAGATGATGAAGAGATTGAGAGAAGAAATCGAGAATGCAAGCAAAACCAGTCACCCTTCAGTACAGCAGTATCTTCGCCCGATACCGTCCTACGGCCCTGACCGCGTCCAATTTTTACGGGATATTGGAAGAAATGAATGAATGCGTCTGAGTGAGATGGGGGCCTATTGGCAATGTGGTAGGTGGCATATGTATGTCACATGTACAGCGTGTTGTGGGGAGAGGGGGTATCGGGTGGGCGGGGGAGATCCAGCACGGATGCATAGCAACGAGCAAGCGAGCGGGGCCGCCATGCGAGTCAATACGATAATATGTAGAAAACACAGGAAGCAACGTAGCGGGGGAAAGAACGGAATATCTTCTTGGTTCGACAGTGTGTTCCAGCCAGAGAGCAGTTCGTTACATATCGTGAAACCGGTAGCGGTTGACGTTGGGGGATAGGGGTTCTAAGCGTGGAAGGTGCCCATGTTCGGGGGGTTCTGTTGGTACATCTGATACATGTAGGCTTGGTAGACGTGCGGCGGTACGGACTGCGGTGCCATCCCATTGTACTGAGGCTGGTTGATGTTGAGAATGTTCGCGGCGTGGGACAGGCTAGGCGACTGAGCGCCATACGGGACCGGCGACGGCACAGCGTTGCTGGCCGGAACGCCACCATTGCGACGAGGAGCGTTGGTCCTGGGTGTAGTGGCCTCGGGAGTGCGAGACGCGAACGGATTGAAGGGGTCAGAGTTCGGCGAGAAGGCGGACGGCGGGTTGGAACGACCACCGCGCTGCTGTGGCTGCGGAGCAGCCCCATTCTGGCCATATCCCGGGTCAATTTGAAGGCGGGGAGGGCCAGAAGCGGCGTTTTGGCCGCCCATCTGAAGGGCCGCCATCATGGATTGAAGGCCTTGGTCACTCGATGGGTAGCCTGCGGGGAGGCCCGGCATGCCAAACTGGTTTTGCTGGTTGTACTTCGACTTGCCACTAGGCTGCGGGATGTTCGTCGTGTACGTTGGCTGTAAGTTGGGTACCGGCAGACCCACCTCCTCGATCAAGCGGCGGTAGGCCTGGGTGGCGATGACCTTGAGCTCGATGAGGACGCGCTTCGTAGCCTCGACGTAGCTGGGGCGTTGGGCGGGGTCCACGAAGGGGCTGGTGAGGATCTTGTGGACAACAGCAACACCATTGACCTGATCGCCCAGCACGTCGGTCAAGACGTGGTCTCCAGGGGAGCTGAACAGAGCCTCAACGATCTGCATGGACGCCTCGGGCTCAACCTTCTGGTTGACGATACGGAGCACTGTCAGCGACGCCAGCTTGTGGGTGCACAAGTGGGAGAGGTGAGGCGTGAAGCGAGGCGCGAGGAGGTTGTAGCGTGACGGGAAGCTCGACGTATCGAGGAGCCAGGTCAACAGCAACGCTCCGTTGGGGTTGGTAGCCAGAGGGATCGAGTTGAGGATGATGGCAGTGGCGAGGCGGCGCTGTTGGTTGAGGGTGATGTTGGAACTCTCAAGGCATGCCCGCATACTGCGAGCACCGAAGCGACCCTGAGCAATCTCCCACAGACGATCCACCATCGCATCGAACAGGAAGTCAGTCGCGGGGGCACCGAAGCGGAGGCAGCACCTATAGTCAATTAGTTCCATGTACTAAGGAACTGCCGGCGCGTTTACTTACTGGACAACATAGTTTCCGAACTGATCCAGAAGGAGCGGGGGGACATAAGGGCGCAGGTTCGCGGTAACGAGGGCGACCTCCTCCGGAGTCTGGACGCACTCGATAATCTTCTGAGCAGCCCAAGTACCATTCTTGTGAATACCGATCATGGCGAGGTGAGGAGCGATCCGCTCGAGCATTGCAAGCCTGGGGTTAGGGGAGCACTTCTCGAACAGCTTCTGCACAACCTGCATTGCGAGATCGCAGTCAGCAACCCCGGACCCACAAACTACATGCTCCCGGTAACCTACCGTATTGCCAAGCCAATCGGAAGCAAGGTCGACGATCTCGCCATCGAGGAAGTCGGCAGCGACGTTGTCGATCTCCTCGGTCGTGATGGTGCTCGTGTCGAGCCTCTTGCGCAACTCGCGAAGCTTAGACGCGTCCCATCGCCTGTTGTGGGGTCTCTCAGAGACCAGGGGGATAGTAGTATAATACATAGTCGGAGGCCGGAATTCTACACCGATACGTCAATGGCGATGGCGCGAGGACAGAGTGACAACAACTCACCAGCAAGAGTCTGGATATCGGCCTCGGCATCGGGGCTACCCCCGCTCAACTCTTTCATGATCATCTGCTGTTCAGTGACCGACGCGGTCCAACCGGCAGGCTTGCTGACGCCATCGTAGCCAGCGTGCGCGCCCGAGGCGATCATACTGAGCAGCAGGTTCGATCGGTAGTTCTCCAGGGAGCCACTGAGCACCTGCTGGTCGACCGGGATGGTCGCCGCACCCTTAATGTTGCGGAGCGCATGAATCGTGGCACCGACACTCAAATCGCCGACGCCCTGAACACCAACATTTGCCGCCTCGTCTTGGCCGCCGTTGCCATCCTGGCCGTTCTTGACAGGAACCTTGGCAAACCCAATGCGAATGGCGCCAACGTCGCTACCGAGGACATCGCGGCCGTTAAGGGCTTTGCGCGCCCTCACTGCATCGTCAAGCCGCTCGAAGTTAACTGTGTCGTGCTCGTCAGCCGATGTTGATTACCCTCTATATGGTAAAGCACGTACTGAAGCCACAATTCTTGTGCGTGAGAACGCGAGCCGACTCGATAGGGCCGTAAGGACTAAAGACGCTAAGGATGGTTGCGGGCGTTGTGGTCGAAGGAATGGAACCGATCCACAAGGCACGAGTCGGCGTCGACTGCAGCTGGGCATCCATGCCAGAAAGACCAGCGTTCTGATTGCCCGTCTTGCCCAAGGCTCCACCAGGGGACGTCGCAACGGGGCTGTTGAGGTTCGCACCCTTCGCGGGAGCGACAGGCGCGCTATCCGCCTTACCAAACCCGATGCGGACCGTCTGGCCGTTCGGCATCCCGATGTCGCCTCCAAGACGGTTGAGGACGTCATCCTTGGCGCGGATGGCGTCCGCCTGGTCGACGAAGTTGACGAAACCGCATTCCTGGACAAGAGAAGCAAGCGATCAGTATCTTAATATAGCGCAGCGCGCCGAAATGGACTGACCTTTTCGGGGAGCAGCCGGAGGGATTCGATAGCACCGTACGGAGCGAACACGTGAATGAGCTGCTCGCTCGTGAAGGAGCCGTCCAGGTTGCCAATCCAGAGCGAGCGGGTGGGAGTTTGCATTTGGGTGGACGAATTCTCCGACTTCGGCGAAACGGCGCGGTTCTGGTTTGTCGAAGGGGCCGCCAGGTATGCAGAAGCACGGCTCGCAGGAGGGTCCGCGTTGGGGAAGTGGACGCTCGCGGTAAGACCATTCCTCGGGGTGGCGGCCTTCTCTGAGCGCAGAATGCCCGCAGGGTTCAAGCCCGACCCCCCGAGGCCGGCGTGGAGTGAGATATCAGCACCAAAGGAGGACTGCAAATCACCCACACCAGCGCGACGGTGAAGCCTGGAAGCAGAATCGTCGAGTGTGCCCACGGAAATGGCACGGGGGCGGGTCGCGAGGCCCACGCCAAGGTGGTCCGACTGCTTGAAGCCCTGTGCGACGTAGTTCGCGGAGAGGTAGCTGCCGGGATCGGCCTCACCGTACGAGTCTCTGCCCTGGCCGCCACGATGGTACAAATCGTTCTCGTAGATCTCATCGTCCTCCTCTGCATTGGGGGTAGCAAGCAACGATGCGGCGGAAGGGCGCAGGTGGTAAGGGTTCGAGACCGTGCTAGCGCGCATGCGAGCGGGGTTGTTCAGGTTGACCGTGATCGCGGCCTGCGCCTGGTTGCGGAGCTCAGAGATCGTGGCCGCAGGGGGATGGCGGACGCCATCGTCCAAGCCCAAGTAGTCGAGGGTATGGACATCAAACTCGTCATCCATGGATGCCACGGAGCGCAAATCGTCCAAGACCGGCAATCCGTTCCCACCGTTCCTCGACGAGAGCCACGAGGACGAGAAGATGGACGGACCAAATGCATTGGAGAGCCCGCCTGATGGGAGCGTGAGCGAGCCAGACCTGAGGCGACTGTTGCGCTCGGTCAGGGCAGACGAAGCGACGGATGAAGCGACAGAGGCCGAGTGACGTAAGCCTGGGCGGACGGGGGCAGGGCCCGCTGACGTGGTCGTCGGGGTAGTCAGGTCGTTGCGCTGCCTGAGCTGTTCGGCGAAGCTCTCGGTGGAGCCAGCGGGACTGCCCAAATTACTCGAGGCCGCGGCGAAGCGCTGTGCTGCAAGCTGCACATTGGAGGGGAGGGTGCCGGCCCTAGCTCTGCGGAACCCCGGAGGGTAGTTGGTGGGCGGGAGGGGATTGGTATCAGCGGGAGAGTTGACGGAAGGGGGATGCTCGTTAGGAGGGGAGCCACCGGAGGCGAGGGCGCGCAGCGCGGGAGGCCTGTATCTGGCGCCGATGTTCTGCTCTGCTTCAAGCTCCCTTGCGCTGCAGACCCCAGGGCGGGTCAGACAACGCTCGTCGAAAGATATGATGGATGAGGATGGAAAGGAGGACGCACCGTTTGGCAAACGCAGCAGAGGGAGCCGGAGGCGGGGTTTTGCCAGAGGACACGCGAGAGAAGGAGTTGTCGTTGGCAGAGAGAGACATGGCTGTAAGATGTTGGATTAGGTATTACTTGATGTTTTTGGCAGAGCGGATTGCGCGAGAGCAAGCAAGAAGCGGCGAGAGGCAGAAGTAGCAGGAGGAGTCCGATGGGTAACTATGAGCAGGAGGGCTATAGGTCGTAATAGGGCGAATTTCTCGAAGAAACCAATTTTTGAGGGCGAAGACGGAGAAGGGGACTGCCCAGGACTACTACAGTAGGGTGGACTCCAGTAAATAGTAGGGGACTAAGTAGATGAAAGTCGTCGTTGGGAGCAGAAGAGCTCGGTAAAGGAGGCCCTCGCTCCCCTCTGCGGCATCTGCCCCTCAAAACTCCGCCCTCTTCTATAGCCGCCCAGCCTATCGCCCACGACAAGACTCAATCACTCCTTTGCCAGCACGCGGTCTCCCGTACACGTACAACCTCTCCAATCAATCTTCGCCCCCTAAACAATCTACCGACCCGGGCATGCAGCCCGTAATATGTATTCTGCGTACACTACGAGCACCATACGGCCATTGACTACTTATTCCTACTCCCCCGCCGGAGCCCGAGGCCCGCCCCCGACCCGCCCCTCGCGTCAATCGATCTCGCAGGCCCAGGGGCCTCCGGATCCTCGGCGGTGATTGAGTGCCCATCATCCATCGCACCCAAGGGTGGGTGCCCGGATGATCTGATGCTCGGGTGGTGCCATGAAATCAGCAAAAGAAGCACTCCCTCGCGGGCGGGAAGGGGTCGAGACATCAGCTGCGCGACGGCGGCGTGCGAGGTGCGTCCAAAGACGAAGAGCGCGGACAAGACAAAAAACATAAGCTGAGTGGGGAATGGCACAGGTTAATGGATACACTTCTACCGTATCAGGGGGATTGAACGTGAATGTAATAAGATTACCAGGGCAGAAGGCGAAGCGAAGGATAAAAGTCACGGTGAGAAAAGTCGTGCATGATAGGTCTGCCAATCATGAAAGCGACGTGCGAGAACCTCTCCTGCTCGACCGCGTGCGAGAACGCGTCGCGGCCGCGTTGGCGACACGCTTAGATCGCCGGAGTGGCCGCTCCTGGACGCTGTCCGCCGCGTCGGGGAGCGACGTGGACGCCAAGAGCGCCTCCGTAGGGTGATCCATGCATTCCTGCGTTGGGGACACCTCCCACTCCGACGTGGCGCAGAGGACGTGAAACATCTCCTCTTCCGTTGGGCTGAGCGGTGTCTCGACAGCGGCAGGAATCTCCTCCATTGTCGGTCGATGTTCGTCGAGAGCAGCGGTTGCGAGTATGAAGGGTGGGTGCGTGGCTAGATGATCCTCCCACGAGACTTCAAATTCTCGCGGAGGTAGTTCGAGCCGGTGTGAAGTCATGCCCCGGCGCCTCGCCTCTGATACCGACTGGAACTGGTGACCGAACTCAGGATGCGTTGTCCGTAGGCCGAAAGCGGGTTGCAAGGTATGAATGGCGTCAGGAAAACGCGAGTGCAGGCTATCCGACAGGAACGTTGCCAATGCAGGCTCGTCCTTCGCAAAATCCTGTGCTACGCTGAGAGGAACCCAGGTGCCACGAACGAGCGGCGACCCGGCGGTGATGACAACGGCGCTCGGCGCTGTCGGAATAGCGACGTTGAGAACCTGCAAGATCGGAGAAGCGTTCACAAAATCGGTGTCGACTCGTCGGAGAAGCGTTGATGAACCCCAAATCAATTGATATACAGCGACACCTAAGAAGGGCCAACAGGTTATGTCAATTTCCGTGATCACTAAAGGATCCACAACAAGTGCACCTTCGAATAGAGCTGCCAAAATAGCAGGAACGGAGGGTATGATGGTATGGATCACAAGTCGCTTGTCTTCGGTGGTTTCTTCAGAGGCCGACGGTTCCCCCACCGGTTGCGGTGCCGTAGCAAGGCTCGACGCAGACGGCACAGACGCAGCCGGGGTCTGGAGACACAGTGAAGTCAAGGATGCGAGTAGGGAGGGGGAAGAGATCGACGGAAGTCTGCCCTGCCTGGTAAGCCCTGAGGCACCTGCGGACTGCACATCCAAAGGGGCAAGGGTAGAGCGTGAGAGTGTCGGAGATGGAGAGGATGAAGCGGCGGCGGCGGCAGTAGAAGGTCCAGGGGATGGAGACAGGTTCCGTTCTTCTGGTGAAGCGGCCCGTGTGACACGGTATTCGTGCCACGCCCCATCGTCGAGGTCATGGGGTTTGACGCTGTCAGGGCCAAGAAGCTCCACGTCCCTCCAGTGGTGCTCGTAGGCTGGCCCGGCGGCGTAGAGGTTGACCGCGCACTCGTCCACTGGACTCTCACATGGGTCGAAAGGAACAATGGGCGAAAACGGCTCGGGTGGTGGTGCGGGGTCAGCGAAGAGCAAAGTGGTTTCAACGTTTTCCTGTTTGACGCGAACGAGTTCTTCCGGGTACATGATTGGCCAGGACCACGCCACGAGATCATGTTCCGCCTGACGCTCCGCCGCAGCTGCTTGCGCGACAATGTCTATCACCTTCAACTCGGTCGCGGCGTTATCGAGGTGCTCCCAAGCATCCAAAAGACCACGGACGTCTGTTGGCTCTTCCTTGACCACAACGTCTTCATCCAATTGGGCTGAGGGAGAGCGAGGACCTGGGCTCTCCCATTGAGTCTCCGCGTCAACGTCGAGTTCGCCGAAAAAGTCGTCATCCCATGCAGAGTCGTCGTCCTCAGAGGGAGTGTGGAGGCGATCCAGGGATAGGCACCGAGCGCCTGTCATGGTGACATGGAAGTCCTCGTCTTCTTCCTCAGAATCTGGCGGCGGGGAGCCAGAGACTGCGCTATAAGGGACTGAAGGCGAACGGCGACTAGCGTCGGAATGCAAGGGAAGATCTGGGGAGAATGACGAACTGAAGCCAGGAACAGACGCGTAATATGCAGTGGGGATGGTGGCGGATGGCTGAGAGCAGGAGGGCGAAGAAGAGGAAGAAGAAACCGAATCTTCCTCGTCCGAGTCAACGGACATCGCGTCGGTGTCGGATTGGTCGGACTGCGGGTCTAGCATGCTCCCAGCGGGCGAGTCAGACGCAACGACAGAGGAGGACGCGCTTGGGGTGGGCGTGGGAGAGGGCTTCAGTCTGAGCGTGAGCTTGACCTTCGGCGGCCTCTTCTCTTCTTCGTCTGAAGATTCAGAGACAGACTCCGTATCCTTGTCAGCACAGGACCGTAAGAGGCGCTTCCGCTTCTGGCCCGCCTTTCGCAACCTGTCGCGTTCCCGTTTCTTCTCGCGTCCTGCATTGATCGGCATGCCAACCTTGCCATTCTCGTTGTACTCGCACAGTCGAATGCCTGCGCGCGCAAATGGGCAGGGGGCACCAGCCGCCTTGCTGAGATACCACACAGCGGTACCTCGGCGGAAGTTGGTGAGACGGTTTTCACCTTCGGCTTGGGTACAGTGCGCGCCACCGACGCGGGAATATAGCCCGGCGACCAACTCATCGTCAGACGGCGTGCCCGACATGGTGTGATAAAGGAGGAGAGGTTGATCCTGTTGCAAAGTGCAGCGCGTGTTGTGGTTCCGCATAAACGTCGTGATAGCTTGACCGGCCGCAGATAAGCTGGACCGGGTAGATACATGCGGTTAATCAAGGTTCATTTCGCTAGAGAGGACTGACGCACTTCTGGCACACCAACCCATACTTCATGCACAGCACCCCGAGGTCCTTAACAGTCACGGCGCGGTTGTCCTGGAACGAGTAAAATGTATGAGTATATTCGCAAGACGAGGGAGTAAGGGGTGCTCACGACAGCCATGAGGGAGCGTCCAATGGCGAGGAAAACCCTATTGTTCGCGTCGTCGGGGTGAAGAGTAACATGTGGGGGAGGGAACGGAGGGAAGGAGGGTTCTGTGGCGGTGGAGGACTGGCGTGCAGCGGCCAGTTTGACTTTCGAATTTGGCATGGGTTTGATGCGTCGGGGAGGAGGCGGGGGGACATCGGAGGGCTGTCGAAGGCGGACAGAGGGCTTGATGGCGGAGTTGGACCGAATTCTGGTCTCATACTGGTGGTTGGCCGACGGGTGCTGTGAAGGGGCGGGGAGGATGGGTGTGAGCATGAGAGAGGCCGGGGAGCATGAAGAGACAAGCGTGGGTAGGGGTCAACCAGCGAGACTGGAGAGGGCGGGGGTGATTAGGAGGGGCGGGAGGGAGGAGGTGGTGGGGGAGAGCAAGTTGAAGAGAAAGGAAGAGAGCACGCGCTTCTCTGACCCTAACGGTAACCGTCGACCCAGCGTGCCTAATTCGAGCTAGCCCAAGCCTGTGAATGCTGATGCCCGCAGCTCCGATCTAGATGACGCAACCTACTTAAAACGCCCGTCCCTCCCCAAAAGCCGCCCGCCCGCCCGGCCCCGCCCGCCACGCGTCGCTCACAGCGTCGGCCGGTGCTCCAACCCACCCTCGCCGCCCCAGGGCCCACCTCCGGAAATGAACGACGCAGACGATCCCGAACGCTCCGCGCTCGGCTCGGACGACGTCGCTACTTAATATTCGAGAAGCATCAATTTGTTATGTCATCCTTGCCCGCCCTGGGTTCCACCGCACCACTCACCTGCGACCGACCAAGTACCTGTCCGAGCCTGTCCGCTTGATGGGAGTGCTGGGCCCGCATCTCCATCACCGTGAACAAAGGATTCCACCTCCTCCGCTTCTCCCCCACTTCCCTCCGTCCCCACGTCCTGTCGTGCGCCGTCGGAACCTTACCGTCTCGGACGGGAGACTGACTGATATCGGCGTTTACCGTGGACTTCCCCGAGGGATGCTCCAGGATGCTCCCCTCCTGCGCCCGTCCGTCCGCATCTCTGCAGTCGTGCAATCAAACGCTCGCTTCCAGGGTAACAACACTGCAGCGCCGTTGAAGAAAGCATAGTTAACCATCGGTGTTGTCGGGCCACTCACCGTGCACAAGAGCCCCTCCGCTTTCCGCTCCCCTTGACGGGATGCCTCGGACCCTCTTGTTTGAGGCGA
Organism: Ganoderma lingzhi; assembly: GCA_026283605.1. Taxonomy (NCBI): domain Eukaryota; kingdom Fungi; phylum Basidiomycota; class Agaricomycetes; order Polyporales; family Polyporaceae; genus Ganoderma; species Ganoderma lingzhi. Next base: position 18,274 of record JAPJYM010000008.1, read on the forward strand.
TCGTCGATCAAGGCGTTACTCCACCGTCGTCGAATCACGTCCACTAGCCGGTTTACAGCCCGCCTCATGAACCACCCCAGGACAAAGATGACATGAGGAAAGCACAAGGTACGGGATGATCTCCTGCGCCAGGGAGGCAATCGCCCTCATGTTAGAAAGCATTGGTAACTCAAAAACAACGCAGCGAACATACCCCCTTGGCCTCAGGCTGGACAAGGAGCTCCCGCATTCAGTGCTTCGGTGTATGCATCAACATGCGATCGGGGGCACAGTAGACCCTAAGTACATGTCGAGAACATGGACGACGTCAGAGGTGATCATACTGGATGAAAGCTCATAGTGCACGCACCAAGCTACTGAACCAGTGAGCCCTTGCCCCATCCAGCTCTCGAAACCACTTTGCCTCGTTAACAGAATGGCAACTGCGAGACCTTCAATCCGCCATCGCAGATCGCCTCCTCTATCCCGCGAGCAAGCGAGGGCGACAATGACGGTGACAATATTGAGCCATGCACCAATGCGGAACCAAAACTAGTAACGTCATGCACTTACTTACTCAACCCGGTTCGACTGAGGAGATCGTCAACTCGGCTAGAGGCGATGATCCAATTCGCCGAGGTTCGCAATGGCGTCACCGAATAGACAGAGTGCGCTGTTAGGCGTGCGGGATTGGACTTCCGTTTGGCATCTAGCTCCGATCATGAGCATGAACGGCATGCAGAGTGTGTAGTCGACATAGGAATATGACTGGTAGATGTCGTAACGCGAGGCGAAGCAGTCGTGGTCATGGAACAATGTTGAAAACGGCGTCCTTGTTGTCGCAGCCATTCCTCACGATTTACGACAATAAGTGTAAGTTATTTTAAAAAAGATTACATACATGGTGTTGGTCACATGATCGCGACGCGTCGCGTCAGTGGCTGACGTTCGGCTCGTCCTCAGGCTCAAGTCTCCACGGAAATTTAAAGAAATTTCGAGACCGGACTGAGAAGATACAATCCATCGACCATTGCTTCAACGACCAGAATATCACAGTACGGTACTAGTACACACTCGGAGCACACTGCGCGACGGAGAAAACATGCCAAAGCCAATAATGTAAACGACGAGAGAGAAAAAAGGCCAGGGAGCATATCATGCGGCAGCCTATCGAAGAGTCGTGAGAGGCAGCCCAAGAACGAATGGCGACAACAAATACCTTCTTTGCTCGCGGCTTAGATGCGGGCTTCGATGCAGACTTCGTCTTGGTCGCCTTCGTCGCAGCTACCTTTGCGGCCGTCTTCTACAAGGACATCATGAATTTTGCGATGTGAACATAGACCCCATGCATACCTTCTTCTCAGCAGCCTTCGCAGTGCTCGCCTTCTTAGTCGTCGACGCCTTGGCGGTCTTCGCTGTCTTTGCGGGCGCCTTCTTTACGCCAGCTGCGGACGCCTTCTTGGGAGCAGCGGCAGCCTTCTTAGCGAGCGCTGCCTTCTTCAAGGGGGCGGGAGCAGCATTCTACGCACATCATTAGGATGCGGACATGATATCAACTGAAGCAAGGAGAAACCAGACCTCGTTGTTGGTGGCAGGCTTCAGCTTCGGCGCAAGCTTGACCTTGCCAGAAGGCCCCTTGGGCAAGGCGAAAGTACCGTCCTCAACGCCATTCTGGATAGCACGGTTGAAACGCGACAGATCGACGGTGCTGTTGATAGCATCAAGGCCATGACGCTCCAGGACCATCTGTTCCTTATTCATGAGGACACAGACGTCGTAGTCGCCCTGGCTCTAACCACATACCTTCTTGAGCACAGTGCGCGAAACACCAGAACGTTCCTTCGCATCTACGATGCACTCCTGCATCGAAAATGAGAATTGAGGAAGTGTCAAAGCTGGAGAGCAGAACGAACCTTGATCATCTCCTTCCACGTAGGGTGAGCCTTGCCCTCTTCGACAGGCTTTGGCTGCTTGGGGGCTGCAGCGATCTTGGGCTTCTTGATACCAGCGGGCTTCGTAGCCTTGGTGGCAGTCTTCCTCTCGGTCGTCTTCTTCGACTTGGGCTTGTCGACTGCAGCAGGTTTAGGCTTTTCGGTGGACTTGGGCTTCTCGGAAGCAGTGGACTTGGGTGCGGTGGCCATCGTAGCGAGGTAAAGGGTGAGTGGCGGAAGAGGGGATGAGAGGTGGTTGGGGGTAGTGGGAGATAGTGAGCGCGAGGGCAGAGTCAAGGGACGCAAGCTTGGGGGCAAGTGGTGGCGGAAACTCCGGAAAAGCGCCTTCTTATACGGACGCGGTGCGACGCGTGTCACGTGAGGGCCTGACGCGTTTTGTTTACAGCGAACCTTATTTTCTGTTGGGGGCCTTCAATCAAGCGCCCTCTTCTGCGGGCACCGCCCGCTGCCCTTCCCTTCTTCTCCCCCATTTGCTACCTACGCACTTCTCAATACGACATTTGTCATGTGTGTTGGCTCGTATCCCGAAAGTTCCAGTTCCGCTCGAATAAATAGGTCAAGATTCTGTTGACATAAATGGTCCCGTCTTCAACCAACGAATCGTGTGCACACCAATATCGATAACCTGAAGCTAGTGTCATTCTTCATTGATTGCAAAGGTGTCTAAGTCGCGCAAAATGAAGACCGCCTCCTCAACCCGCATCTCCAGCACTGTCAGCTTCTCTCTCTTCTTCTCCCATTGCGCCAGCAACTCCCGCTCGTTTCGAGTCAGCAACCGTTCTTCGTCCTGGCTCACGTCGCTCCGAAGTCGCTTCGCCAGTACAGCCTTGAGGTTCGGTTCCTCCTGCTCAGCTTGCTTGCGGGCGGCGATGTTGTACAACGTCTTGTACAGGTTGCCAAGAAGGACGTTGTACGCCTTTTGCAAGTCGACATACCTAGACCCATCGAAGAAAAGAATCAGTTATGCGTCGAAGCACACAGCAAGACCTCGCACGCACCAGAGGTAGAACATCCGCGTGGGATTGCGGTCGGCACTCTTGGGAACCTCTTGAAGGCTGACGAGGGACTCGGCTGACATGGAGGAGAGCAGCGGCCGGACGTCCTTTGGGGCCATCATGCCGAATTTGGAGATCTGTGGTCTACTCTGAACAACTCTCCCAGCCAATCTCTCAGGACGCTGAGCTTACCTGTTTCTCGTCCATCATCCCAGTGTCCAGCAGCAGTCGTACGATTCGCACGCCTTCGTCCCCGTGTCGCTCCCGGGCCACAGCTTCCAGTACGCGCCGGCGTAGTCGTCTGGCTATGATCTCGAACTCGACCTGGACTTTCGATCCGTTCATAGAAATGAAAGAAGCAGAGCGTCCAGCGGGGGTCGGGTTATCAGCAGACGCAAGGATGCCGAGGTACTCCTTCAACAACGTCATAGCAGGGACCTTCTTGGACGACTGGAGTACAAGTCCCGCAGACAAGTCAACGTCATCCGGTAGACACATTGCTATGTGGCCAAGAGACGTTGGATCTGCAGTAACAACCTCAGGAACGACTCAACAACATCTACAGGGAACTCTCACCAGAACGGATATCTAAAAGTTTGCGCTGCTTCGATTCAGTCGCCTTCAGAGTGGCCCGGAGTACCAAACCAGTGCACTGGTTGAAACGTTCCGATGCGGTGGACTCGATAAGCTATTGATACGGATTAGCTGGGTCTGGGTCATGTATTTATCTGCTCAGCCGACCTTGTTTCGTATGTGCACGTTGAAACGCTCGCAGTTCACGCGGAAGTACACCTCTCCCTACGTTTGCTCACATCAATAAGCGGACTTGTTCTTAACAGAAAAAAGTATGCAACTTACGTCAACCTCCATGTCCTCCTCTATGGCTTTGCACTTTCGACATGAGTCAGCGCGCGCCGTCGTATGGATCATTGGAACTTACCTTCGAGGACTTGTACGACTGGTCCTTAGCTTTTCGCTTCTGCAATCTAGGCATCTCATCTTCTGCTTTCGGTTTCGCAAAGGAGAAAACTCACCATGCCAGCTTGTCCCGCCTCCTCTTCCTCTCGTTTTAGCCTAGCTTCTGCGACCTCCTTCGCCACGCGCAACTCCTTGGCCGTAGGAAAGCCGGATATTTTTCTCTTCTCCTCGGCTTCGTATCGCATTCGTTTGTCACGAGGTGACAAATGCGAGATGACAGTAGATGGTTTCAAGTATTCTGCTTCAACTAGCTTGTGGAGCGTTTGTGTCAAGATAGCGGGGGCTGAAACGACGGTTAGCTCCATTGCGCACGAGCGAAGGGTGGCATGCACCTGCACCTTTGAGCGGATCATAGATGGATAGTTGAGACACAATATCTGGTGGGCGGAGTTTGCCATGATCCAGGATTAATTGTATAATCTCTCCACCCTATGAAGCGACATGAGAGTGCATAAAAACGCAAGTCCACGAACGTACTCACCGCTTTACCATACAACTGCTCCCCTAACCAGACATACTGCCCATACCGTAGCCTCAACAAGCACTCGTCCGTGTTCACCTCAAACACTTCTCCTTCTTCGCCAGATTGAGCATGCCATAATAAGTTATGTTGTACGAGGACCAGGATGGAGACCCGGACGATCCGCGGTTTGAGTTTCGAGAATCGGACGAGTTGCGACAGTCCAAGTCGACCGTAAGTCAGTAAGACAGATGCGACGGTCTACATTCCGAAACGGTCAATGCCTTCGGTCCTTCCATTGAATCTGCAATACACTCACGGCAGTCAAAGGCCCGAAGACCGATCGCACAATTTCCGTGCACAGGCGTGCGGTGTCTGCGTCCGCCATTGTGACAGACTATGAGAGCATTCGGGGGAGGCCACCGGCTCTACGGTGAGTCGAGAAATAGAAATATGGCGCGGAGGCCGGGGAAGGGTAGCTGTGGCTGAGAGCGGGAGTCAGCCTGGTTGGACAGAGCCTCGGCCCTCGCGAATTTGCGGAGAAGTCGACGGGAGCCTGCCCTACATCAGCAGGCGCCTACGACCCATTAGCCATGCGTTGCCCCTTTGCCCCAGCCCCCACCTCATCCTCTCCAACATCCCCTTCTCCCGTACTCCAAACCAGACATACGCAACTCTGGGCTTCCAGTCTTTTCCTATTGAGATCACAACTATGGCTTCGACAATGACAGAAGCATTCGACACTCATATGACCGACCCTGGTGATATCGACATCTCAATGTACACCGGCACCGGGGCGACAGACTCTTGGCTCCCTGTAGAGGCAAGTATGGGCGACGATGCTTATGCGGCAGACGCTGCTACATTCCATTACGATCAGGGAGGCATTGAGATCGAGATGGGTAACGACGACGAACCTATTACCGAATACGAAATGGCCGACGAAGGCCAGGTCTACGACCACCCCGAGATCCAAGACATCGAGGTTTACGACATCTCGCAGGTCCCTTCTCCCCTCCCCATGAACGACCATGGCATCATCACTACCACCAAACCGCACGTGGAAGACACGGAAATCATGCATATTCCATCCTCGGACGGCCCTGCGCCAGAACCGCCCCTTGACCTCCATCCCGCCGCACCAGAGGCATCTGCCACATGCGACGTTGTCGCGGTGGCTGACTCTACGCTCCCTGGAGACGCTATCGACCCCACCGTCGTTGTGAACCATGATTCGACCGCGTATCAACAAGACGCAAGTACCGCAATTCAAGTCTTAGAGACAATCTCGGTTGACGCCATATTGGCTTCTGTCGGCGGTGGCGTTCCTGGGGCCGGTCCCTCCTCCACGATTTCCAGTCACTTCGAAGCCGCGGAAGCGACAGCCCATGAAGAGGTGTCCGGTGAGCACGCCGTAGAACTCGAGTCATATCCGCAGTACGGATCTGCCGCACCGTCGGAGTCCGCCCAGTACAACAGCAATACCGCAGAAACGGAGGAGTTCGTTCCGGCAGAAGATCCTCTTCTTCCCGTGCACACCCTCGACGGGTCAGCCGCAACGGAAGCCCTGGACGGGAACGATCCCCACGAGATTTCAGATGGTGTTTACATCGATCCTCCCCCCCCTGTACTTTTGTCCTTACCTACCTCTGCGGAATTTGGGGAGTGCTGTCTCTTCAACTTGCCACCCTCGAGCACGCGGCAGAGTCCTTCTAGCAGCGCTCAGCCAGACACAGGAGACGCACCTCGTCTTCTGCTACAGGAGCGGCCTACTCTGTATTATGAACCCCTTTCTGCGGTTTTCGCGGCTCTCCGTCAGGAAGGAAGTATCCAAAATATGCAAGGGTTTTCGGAAACCGAGTTGGTCCTGGACGCCTACGATCTCCAGCTTTCGATACCTGAGGTATGCCGTCCCTCCCATTTTCATGCCGTCCATATTATTTGATGTGCTCATCGGCCTACAGGACAATATATACACTCACGAAGTCACTTTACACGAGCTGAACGTCATTCACGACGGATCTGATCTGGGAGGACCCCTGAGACTACGCCTTAAGGTTTTCGCTCCTCGCTTCGTAACCCGTTACAACATGCTTCGCGACCAGATATCTCGCTTGAACCTCGCCGAGGACGGAGAAACACATACGGAGATTGCTCTGCCCGAACAGTATGAAAAAGGTAAGCGCGATTGAGCCTCTCTACGTGGTGACACTCATAGTCTTTCTTAGAATATGCGGAGCACGAGGCCGACGAAGGCGCGGAACGAAGCCATTATGAAGACGATGTTGCTCAAGAATCACGCCTCGAGACTCGCAAGGAACATGCTGATGATACGGCTTCTGAAGCGACGGCTCCCGCCACAAACGAGGGCGGACAGGGCCAGGCAGAAACTGGGACGCAGGAAGATACTGGCGGCGAGGTGCGGAATAGGTTGCCAGCAGGAGACGGTGGGAGGGGTGGTGGGGGAGTGGTGACGGGTGTGAACCCGGCTCTACAAGCAGTGCAGCTAGAAGGCGCTGAAGAAGAGGTTGTAGAGGAAGACGCGGACGCAGACGGGGAGTACGATGAGGGCGAGACCTTCGACGCTGACGAAGTGCATGAACACGCTATAGTGGAAGAAGGCGGTGATTATACCGAACATGCCGAATTCCCTGACGACGAAGATGAGTTCGGCGAGGATCTTCCAGAGGAAGTGGGTGGCGAGACGAAAGATGCGGCCTACCCCCATATTGGAGCTGCTGACGATCAGCCGGAACTTCCTCAAGATGAGAACGACTTTGAGCGTGAGGTTCCCATTGGCGTAGTAGGTGAACATGAAGGTGCGTTCGGCGTATTGACAATTCTTTCACCAGTAACTCACTCTAATCGTAGAACAACAATTCGACGATACCGGTTTGCACACCAATCCATATACTGATGCATACGGTCAATCCAACAGTGTTGAAGGTATGCCTGCAACTTCATGCATTCAACACCATACTAACGCCTCTGCCAGTCTCCGAGACCGGTGTCGAGGATCCACTCCGCCCAACGTCAGAAACGTATACCGAGGAAGACGTACTGAACAGTATGTTATTCCCTGCTCCTGCGTTGAGCTTACACTGACGCCTGCCTTAGATCTACAGACCGACAACGTCGGCCTCGAAGAGACCACTGCTCTTACGGAAGAGGCTGAGGACAATGAGCTAAACGACAACTGGGACGAAGCTGACACCCTTTCCTCCCACAAGAACGCAAATCCCGAAGAGCATGCGGACGCGTTGTCGCGCAAGAGCTCCAGTACGACTCTTGCTAGCGGCATCTCTAAGCGTGCATACGAGGAAGTTGACCTCGACGACTTTGATGATGACGACGACGACGACGCCTTCTTCGACGCCTCCACCAGTTCCCCTAGTTAGTCTTCTCTGTCCACTTTCGTCGCCGTACGCATTGACTAACTTTGGGTGACAGGTGCTAAGAGGTTGCGAACGGAGTAATTATGCTCTGGTCGAGCGAAGTACGCCGTCGTCGCCTATGGAGTCTCCGCATGGTTCAACCCTTCGCGAACGGCACAGATCATCCTTGGATCGTCTGTGTGCGTCAACGAAGCGTTTCGTTTCCTGTAACCAAGCTCGTGTCGTCCCCCTAGTCGCATCGCTTCATTTCGACACCCTCAAGACCAGTCGCCTGGATTTTTTCAAGACCGCAGTGGTAACCTTTCGCATCTTGAGCTTCAACCATATCAATCCCAGATTTTTCTTCTTTTCGCTGTTTGCTCTGTGCTAACTTTCACAGCTACCTGACCAACCGGCGCTTGTTTCGATTTTCCAACAGCAAGGAGAGGAGGGGCAGATGGGAAGATGGTGATGGGCTGGTTGCTTTCCGTTGCGCGACCCATGTTCTTATATGCTGTCGATTATGACGTTCACCCCGCCCACAAGAACTTTGACATCCTCGTTGTCCCATTGTACATTGTCCCCGCTTAGACTCGAATGTAATTCAGCTGTCTTCGTTTTCTGCGACGTGTCTTGGCGATGGAAATCGGGGTCGCATGCCGACAGCGCGAACTGGGGTGCTTCCCATTGACGTGTGAGCAGGATCCTATTGCGCAATTGTCCAACCACAGGTTGGCTATAGTTCAGTACCCGCCACCGTAACCACACTGAACAGATGAATGACGACGGTATTCTGTTCTGCTGCGTATTTGGGTTTGCGAGGAACCTCTCGCTCTGGCTCACGCCTTTGACCCCGTAATATTAAATGGGTGAAGTACGCAATTCTTCACAAGCAGTAGACAGAGTACACTAATCTCAAGTGACGATGGATAACCGAGTTGCAAAGCCATGTAGATGCGAGCCTCCGTACGCACACACAATACGTAAAGCCGAGCGACGCTAACAATACCTGCCACACCAGTGCCACACCCTCATGCCCGTCCAGATGCCATCTCCGCGCCGTTCCGATCCTCCGAAACAACGAAGCCTACCCTTCCTGCATGCCACCATTCACGTCAAAAGGTGGCACATATGTATACACCGCTAGCCTGGGTCCGACGAAATCGAGCTTCATGCATCAAGCCCGACGCGGGGAACTCAGGCCTTCCCAGCGGCTGAGACCTTAAATGTGCCGTTTGCGGCGACCTTCGCGCGTTCGCCGGTGGTTCGCCAGCCCCGTTCTTCCTCTTCCTGTGCTTCTTCCTCCACAGACAGGGGCCGGCCGACGCTCGGCCCGCGGACCTGTAGCGCACCGACGGGGTCACCTCCAGCTTCGACAGCAGAGTCGTCCACGCCTGTGAGCTTGACTTCAACATTGACGGAAGGCGGGCCGACGGGGGCGAGGTAGGTGAACGCGTACACGTCCCCCGCGGACGCAGAGGATGACGTGGAGGCGGATGGAGGGAAGGTCTGCAGGTCGAGTGCGTGGGACGCGAAGACGGGGCCGGCCACGAGTGGGTGAGAGTGAGCATTGATCACGGGGACAGAGAGTGCGATGCGGGAGGGCGTAAGATTCTGAGCCTCCAGTGGTCCTAGGGGGGAGGGACAAAAGGGTAGAGAGGAGACGGGGACGTCAGCATAGCGGGATGCGGTGAGGAAAAGAGAGGAAAGCATGCGTACCTCCACTGACTATGACAGCACGGACGGTGCCCGCGCCTTTGCCCATCACCTTCATGCGGGCACTGTCGAAGACGAGGCGGTCCCAGAGGCTCTGCTTAGTGATGTAGCCCTCGAGAACGCCTGCGAGCTTGTGACGCCAGGCAAAATTGAACAAGAACCAGGATGAGTGGGACGCCTCTTGGGAGATGGCATCGGACAGGCTGTTGAGGTGGTCCGGTCGCACGAAGAGCAGTGTTGGGGACGAGACGCTGTAGGCTCCGGACGTACGCAGGTCCTTCATTCCGGTGGCCGTGAAGCCTGAGGGGATGAGTCATATGAGCTTGTGTGCACAGGCGAAAGACGACAGCTGCTGTACCTTCCGGTTTGATGAGCTTGGTACTATCAACTGTGGCAAACCCGGTACCCTCGAACAGCGCAGTGTACGCCACAGCACGACCGTATGGGGTTCCGAGGGGAAACGCGGACACAATCGTGTCCAAAGGAGACAGCGCACTGGAAGGTGGCAACAGAGCCCTGGTCGCGGCCACACCAGCGGTCAGATTTTGGTGACTCAATTGAACACCCTCGAGATCGCCGGAAGGCGTCTCGAAGAACGAAACGGTGTAGACATCGCTTGGATCTAACCACGGCGTTAGGGAGCGGCAACGAGTGCAGCTGAGGTGGAAAACGAACCCGGTACAGGGAGAACGGCCTTGGTCGCTGTGGCACCGTCGGCCTCGATGTCATCCCACATGAGAATCTTGACATGGTCCACCTTGGGAAGCTTAAGACCACTGATATCCCCGGTTACGACGATAGTATGGTGTTCACTCTCGTGGGCGTCATAGACAAGCTCCAAGACGTGTCGAAGAAGCTCAGCATTGGTGATAATAACTGAAGGCGGATGACTTTCAAGAACGGGAGAAAGCACGGAAGCCGATGCGACGGTAAACGTGGGCACCAAAAGAGCAGACAAGGCGAGATCCGCGACGAGAAATTCTGATGAACATAAAGAGGTAAAAAGGACGGACTACTGTCAGTGATACGGGTGCAACGTACCGATGCCATCGTTCAGGAGAAGCAACACGTTGGACTCCTGAGGAACAAGACCAACGGCGCGGGTAAGGCCTGCACCAACGTTAGCTACGCGTTCTCGTAGCTGGGGGTTGGTGATCTGGTGGAAAAGTACTTGTTGGGATCATTGCGAATGGAGAGTGAACAGCCCAAAGACCCACTTTGGTAGACCACAGCGTTCGCGGTGCATCTGCATCAGGTTTTACGAGATCCAATACGACCTGTTGGTCCTTGGTAGGACGCAAAGGGAACTGTGGCAGATGAGGGCGACTGTTGCGACGGATAGAGGAGCGGGACTCACGCGCCCGAGCATGCCAGTTCCATAGTTGCGGTAGACGGCGCTCTCTGAGGGATTCCTGACTCGGGCAACATCACTCTGCCGACCGAGAAGAATTGGATGAACGAGTGCCTGCGGTTTGTAGAGGTTGTGGAGGAGGAAGAGGCCAGCGGCGACAAGCGCTAAAATGATGGTGAGGTCGTCTGTGACGAGATAGTCAGAGAGGGCCATGATCGACGACCTTCGTAGATGCGCGCGAGTACGGTGTGTACTCTGGCAGCGGGGCTACAATTCTGGACGAATTTCGAGGCGACGAGATCAAGGGAAAAGACGGGGGGCGCAGAGGGGTAGCTGCAAGAAGCTACGTATGCACTCGTAATAGACGCTGTACGATGTCATCCCTCGCTCGTGCGCTCCAACTCTATCGCCGTGCACGATACGTAAGTTACCGAAGTCTTAGTTAGTGCAAGAGGTGAGCCGATTCGCATGACGGCCCTCTGCGCTGTCTCATTGCTCTGGTACCAGTCTGTTACAGTACCAGAGTCCAAGTCTGCATGCCACGCCCAAGCCACGAGCCAGCCTACTAACACTGACAGCATACCGTAGAGCAACCTTACATAAGGCCGCGTCGGCCGAGTTCCGTGCTGCGGACCGTCGGAGCCGGGACGCGTCGAGTCGCGACGTGACCAAAGCCGGTAACGCGCACGTGAAGTCACCACAATTGGAACTCCGACCCACTCTCCATACGCGCCACACCGGACGCGCTCTTCCTCGCGGTCCTCCCTTGTCTCTCAACCTCCACCATCCCCTTCTCTTCACACCCCAGTCACTCTTTCCGCCATGTCCGGTGTCAAGCTTAATTCAGAGCTCTTCGCAAAACGGCTCCGAGGTGTTTACCACTCCTGGAACGTGGGTAACTGATTCTTCATGCGTCGCTCCCTCTCTTGCGAGCTAACTCTGTGTTTTGCCTCGTCCAGAACGCGCAAAAGGACGAGGAATATAGCTCAATATCGGACGTTGACTCGTTATTACTCGTTGCGGGCGATCCAATGGGGGAGGATGAACCAATCCGGAAAGGAACTGCGTTCCAGGTGAGTTGGTATTTGGTTTCATACTTGAAGCTCCCGATACCGACGTGTCAATTTGTCAAGACATGGTTGCTTGGTTTTGAGTTCCCTTCGACCTTCCTCCTATTCCAAAAGACCCAACTCGCCATTCTCTGTTCCGCGTCAAAAGGTACGAACGAATAGGTTCACACTGTCTTGGCTATCTGCTAACGTCAAGGCTCGCATTTTAGCGAAAATTTTGTCCCAACTGAAGAACGCTGACTCGCCTGTCCCGATCGAGTTCTTCGTCCAAGCAAAAGCCAAGGAGCCCCCTACCGACGCTCTACCCCGCTTCCTCCAAGCTTATACCTCTCACGATCGGGTTGCTTCTCTGACGAAGGAACCTCACTCCGGGAAGCTGATGGACGAGTGGAATAAGCTCGTGTCGGACGCAGAGAAGAAACCCATTGTTGTGGATGCAGCTCCCGCCGTTGCATCATTCCTAGCTGTTAAAGACGAGGAAGAACTGGTACGTTCATATGCTTACCCCTATGTACCACCTTGTTTGTTGACTCCGAGACAGAAATACCTTCGTACTGCGGCCAACCTTACGTCAACTCTCCTCGCACACTATGTTGCTCCTAAGCTCGAGACCATCCTGGACCGGGAGGCGAAGATCTCTCACGAGGCGTTCTCGACCCAGATCGAAGCTCGCATCGGCTACGGCGAGGGTGAAAAAGCGAAAGGTCCTGATACCAAGGTGTGGAGCAAGGGTCGCGGGCTCAATGATGTAAGTCATGTTCACTCCATTGTTTGTAGTGTGTCGGGCTTATGCTGTCTGCAGGTCGATTGGACGTCCACAGAGTTCTGTTACCCGCCTATCATTCAGTCCCAATCGTCAAGCTCCGGCTATGACATCAGTCCCTCCGCCGAGTCTACTCAGGACGATATTTCGCACAAGGGTGTTCTGTTGATGGCTGTCGGCATGCGGTACAAGGGTTACTGCGCTAACCTTGGGCGTAGCTTCATCGTCGACCCCTCGAAGGCGAGTCGACGGAGTGATCGGGACCGGGCGTATCAGTTGATTGACTGCGAGCTTACAGGAGCAAGAAGCCGTGTATGCCCTCCTCGTTTCACTGCAAGCGGACCTCCTGCCTCGACTCAAGGATGGCGCGGTTGCTAAGGAACTCTACCAATATGCGATGTCTTACGTCACGGAGCATAAACCCGAGCTCGAACGACATTTCGTCAAGAACGTAGGACACGGCGTATGTCTACGTTGGGGACCCAGTTTACCCGAATGTTAACACCGTTTATTACAGATGGGTATGGAGTTTCGTGATGCGTCTTATGTGTTGTCTGCCAAGAGCGGTCGGAGGCTTCGCTCTGGCATGGTCTTCAACATCGTGCTCGGGTTTACTGACCTTGAGGAGGGTGGTAAGAAGTGAGTATCGGCGTTCTGATGTCTTCTGCATGTTGCATTGCAGTGTTAACGTGTCTCCCTCTGCTTTCATTTTAGGTACGCTTTGCAACTCATTGACACCGTCCTCGTTGGCGCGGACAAAGGCACGTACTTGACGTCAGGCATGAAGTCCGTGAAGGATACCATGTTCTTCCTCAATCAAGAGGAGGCAGAGTCCTCGAAAGCCCCTTCCAAAAAGTCACAGACAGCCAAGGGCAGGGCCAATGGTAACGCCTCGCCTGCAAAGAACAAGACGGCTGGCGGCAAGGTGCTCCGGAATAAAACTCGGAGCGCGGCACAGGAAGAGCTTGTACAGTCCATGGCGGCGAAGATCGCGGACCACCAGAAGGAGTTGCATGCGAAGCTACACACAGAAGGGCTCGCAAAGTTTTCAGAGGGTAGCGGAGGCCTCGGTGGTAAGGAGGGGAAGGCTTGGAAGCGTTTCCAGAGCTACAAGGGTGAAGCTGCCCTTCCGCGCGAAGTGGAAAACCTCCGGGTGCGTATCATCTGGCGCTCGAAATCATCACAACGCTCTAACTGGATCATACCCTCAGATCTACATCGACAGGAAGTCGCAGACAGTGGTCTTCCCCATTCACGGGTACGCGGTTCCTTTCCATATCAACACGATCAAGAACGTGAGCAAGAGCGAAGAGGCTGAGTTCACGACTCTCCGCGTCAACTTCCAGACCCCTGGGCAACTTGCTGGACGGAAGGAAGACACGGTCAGTACTATGAAGTACTAGCGTTTCCGACCCTGGCCTGTTACTGACGCATCTCTGTCAGCCTTTCGAGGACCCCGATGCAACGTTCATCCGGTCAATCACGTACCGGTCTACGGATGGCAGCCGCTTTGACGCTATCTCTAGGCAGATCACCGATCTCAAGAAGGAGGTCAACAAACGAGAGCAGCAGAAGAAAGAGATGGCCGACGTCATCGAACAGGACACGCTTGTGGAGGTCAAGGGCCGACGTCCAACCAAGCTGCCCGAGGTGTTCGTGCGTCCAGCATTGGATGGGAAGCGATTGCCCGGGGAGGTCGAGATCCACCAGAACGGGTTGCGATACCAGTCTCCCATGGGATCGCAGAAGATTGGTGAGCACCGTGCCTCCCTCCATTGCGGTGTCCAGGGTCCTAACGCACATTTGAAGATATCCTATTCTCGAACGTCAAGCACCTTTTCTTCCAGCCCTGTGACCACGAACTCCTCGTCATCATCCACATCCACCTAAAAGCTCCCATAATGATTGGGAAGAAGAAGGCACACGTAAGTTACCGAGAGGCGCGGGTGCTCCATTTGGCTCTGATGAACGTGTTTTAGGATGTTCAATTCTACCGCGAGGCCTCTGACGTGCAGTTCGACGAGACTGGTAACCGGAAGCGCAAGTATCGATATGGCGACGAGGACGAGCTCGAGCTTGAGCAGCAAGAGAGGAAGCGACGCCAAATGCTGAACAAGGAATTCAAGCTCTTCTCGGAGAAGATTGCGGAGGCCGCTACCGCTTCGGTGTGTTTTATCCCCCGACCTCGTTTGCTTGTGCTGATAGAGAGCTTCCAGACTGGAGACGCGCTTGAGCCGGACATTCCTTTCCGCGAGCTATCATTTGAGGGCGTACCGTTCCGGATGTCCGCGCGACTGCAGCCGACAACCGACTGCTTGGTCCAGCTCTCTGACCCACCTTTCCTCGTCGTCACCTTGGCAGACATTGAGATCGCGTCCCTGGAGCGTGTCCAGTTCGGCCTCAAGCAGTTCGACATGGTTCTCATCTTCAAGGATTTCACCAAAACGCCACTTCATATCAACACCATCCCCAGCGCGCAGCTGGATGACGTGAAGAACTGGTTGGAGTGAGTGCCAATTTTGATCCGAAATCTTGTGTCGGGCGGTAATGAACCCTCGACAGCTCCGTGGATATCCCTTTGAGCGAAGGCCCTGTCAATTTGAACTGGGGTCCCATCATGAAGACGATCAATGATGACCCATACGCCTTCTTCCAGCAAGGTGGCTGGAACTTTCTTGGCGGCGCCGGCGGCGGAGAAGAGGTACGTAGTGGTATTCGGATCTCCGTGTCCCTGGAAGTCGCTAACATGCAAATCAGAGCGAGTCAGAGCAAGATTCCGATACCGAGTCCGAGTTTGCAGCGGAGTCGGATGTCATGGAGAGCTCGTCGAGCAGCGAAGCCGGTAGTGATTACTTCGACGGCTCAGATGCTAGCGATGACGAGGGCAGCGGCTCTGACTTCGGATCCGACGAAAGCGACGGTTCGTATCGCACTTCTGACTATCCCCGACTTTCCCGGTGTTTAAGCATCCTGCTGACTCGCGTATAGCTGATGATTGGGATGAGCTCGAACGGAAGGCGGCGAAAGGTGGGTTCATCGCCGCCTAATTTGTCAGCGACTGCGTATCTGACATCTTATGCAGACGACAAGAAACGCGCGGAGACTGGCCGTGGACACGATTCTGATGACGACTCGGACCGCCCTCGGAAGAAGGCACCGGCTAAGGCCAAAGCCAAAGCCAAGGGCAAGGCGAATGGGAAGCGGTAATCGTTGGGACAGTCTTGTTGACCTGCTATTGCTATCCAGATCTATGTGTACATTACAGCCATCTCACAGCTTTCATTCGGTAATCGCATTATAGGTCACGCATGATTGGTTCGACCACGTTGCTACTTTGTACAAAGCGACGACATCAACGAACTGCTTCCAAGTCCGAACAGTGAGATTAAACGCCATCGTGCGAGCGCTGCGCGGAACTGCTTGCTCGTCCATGTTCGCCGAACGTGCCCTGGGCCCTAACAAAGTCCATCAAGCCACCCCTGGAAGGCCGAATGTTCAAGGCTCTGCGTGCTTGTTTAGGTGCGTGATCCTACAGAACCGGAATGACGTTCCTGCGCACTGACTGTCGCGTGGTTCCTAGGCTCCGAGTCCTAGCCTAGGACCCCGGCGGCATGCAATACCCGGGTCCGGCTACGGTCCCGCCCGACTTGCGCTCTGAACCCCTGGATATCAGAAACTGTCAAAGCGATTTGTGCAAATCCAAGCGGAGGGTCAACGGGTCAAGGACCTGCCTGACACGAGCGGTTCGCTAACTCATGACGGTTACGCGGGTGGGTCTCAGGACCCGAGCTGACAGGTGGGTCGTAACGCGATCCAAGTTCACGCTGTGATGATGCATAGTGCGTTGAGGTCGTTTCCAGGCGATGCTCGAACATCGCTCCTGTTCGGAGCACTTAGCAGATACACAACGGGGTCGAGGGAGGGATGGGTCGCTGCGAAGATATAAGCATTCCCTTCTAGGGTCGAAGTTGGTAGTAACATTTCTTCTCGACAATCCACCCCTTCCAACGAAGACAAGATCGGCCACGCGAACTCTGTCTTGAGGTACGTTTCCATTCATGCTCAGACTGCGGAAATACAGTCTGACAAAATCATGCTTGGACATAGACCATGTCCTCCCATCACTCTGCAGGCAACACCGTCCCGGGGCAAGGGTACAACGCCAGAGATTCCGCTGATGCTCTTTGGACCCCGGAGAGGTGCTTGCAAGTGTACCAAACTGCCAACGATCGGTACTGGGCCGACCATGGCCTCACGATGAGTCACTCTGGCGCCCCCAGCTATCCGCCTCAGGCGACCATGACATCGGGGTGCCAGTCTCATCATGCCTCTACGGCTGGATACTATCCGACCTCGGGGTCGTCGCAACCGTATCGAATTCTTCCCCAGCAGGAGTACATCGCCACGCGTCGATACCAGCCACAGGCCCCTATCATCTTCAGGGACAGCCCTTCAGTGGGTTATGTGCGCTTGGTGGATTTCTATCCGTCGTACACAGCTACCAGTACATCCTCACTGGAAGGCAGCGATGACACAGTGTTTTCAGAAGAAAACCTGAGTCAGAAACAGTCCATCCGCCTTCAGGTACGCGTTGTTTGCATTTCGGTCTATAAAAATGTGCCCCGCTGAGATAACAATAGGTCAATGGGTGCAGACCCTACGAGAAGCAGATCAATGTCAGGAACCCTTCGAACAACTTGAGGTCGATAACGAGGAGGAAGCTGGCCGAGAAAGTTGCCAAAGAGATCCATGATGATTTCATGAGTGTAAGAGAGCATTCCCCGCGGCGAAAGTCTGATCGTTACTGGTCACTGACTCGTTGAGATCAATAGCGCATGCAGACTCCGTTGGGGGACCCGTCCCTTGGATTAGGTCCTGGGACGAATGGGTTCGAAAGGCTTGTACTGATAGAGCTGCGACACGTCTCGCGCTCCAGCTGGCAGCCTATCCTTGGTGTGCTCCCTCGTTGCAACTGATTCCGGATTTGATTCGATTGCGACTCGGACTACAGAGTAGATGCCGCCTAATCTTGCAGAGCAACCCCTGGCGCACAGCTTGGAGCTTGAAGACTATGACACAATCCTCCTAATCGTCCCATCCCCCGTACCCGTAGAGCACTTAATGCGGTTATTTATGTCAAATTCCGGACTTGCGGAGAATAATCAGGCGTTGTAGCATACACACACCATTGACGTTGCGATAATTGAACGTTGTTGAGGCCGCGGTCAGTGGGGCCGACGTGGCTCACCGTATCCACATAAGTACTTGTTGAGCATACCCCGCGTCGCAGACGGTGTTAGCTTAAGTACTCGTGGGAGGCCGGAGTGCGTCTGCTGCAGCTTGCAGAAGCCGATATGGTGGAAGAGCTTGCCCCTATAGCTTGCCAGAGCAAAACTATCCCACAGCGCCAAAACCCGAAAACATAGCACAGCCTGTCAAAATGGCGATAGCCAGGCCCCGGCGGTCGATCTTTCTGAAGATATCTCAGACTCTCAGACTGAGTCAAACTTCAAATTTAACGTTGTACAGTAATATATCGGTCCTTCGGACAACGAATCCAATTTGCCCTCCTGAGCCGTCCCATGCTCATTTTCCAGAAATCGGACTCGACAGTATTCATAGCAGTCTTAATGGCTACCATATACCAGATTTTCGCAACCTAGAACGAGGATTCTGAGCAGATCGAGGTGTATTTTTGCCCACCCCCTTATCGTGCCTCCATCGGTCCTTCGGACGCCTTGATTTTGCCTAATGCAGCGAAGATTTCATCTAAGCGAACGTAGCCGACGATACCCGAGGCACGAATATGGCAAATCAGCCAGTTAGCGCTCCTCCGCAAGAGCGTTGCAGCCAGGATTCAAGACAAAGCATACACCACTTGTGTGCACAAGGACGGAACAGCGTGGAATCGTCGAAAAATGATATGTACATACAAACGTAAGTCCTGCGTAAAATTTTGCGGGTGGAGCTGTTGTTGATCTTGAGCAACGCCCTGGTCGAACTAATTTTGCCCCCAAAAACACCAAAATTTGGGCACTGAACAACAGCGGGGCCACATTGCGGGCCGAAACTCAACATTCGAGTACAAATAAGATATTATAACATATCCGCAACCAGTTTGAAGGCAGGGGAATGGCGGGGGAGTGAGAAATGCAGGCCGTCCGAAGGACTGATGGCTTCCGAAGGACCGATATATTACTGTACTGAAGTTTCATCCGGATATCCAGGGTTCGTCTGCTGTCAAGGCTGCCCTCTTGAGCTATAAGACACTGTATTGTATTTGGCTTGAGAATTGTGGCCAGTACGTGACGAATGGAAGTACAGTCTTCAGTGGGTTCTGGAAGGGAAGTCCGATACTCGCTATGCCTTATCGATAGTAGTGCAGCCCGCAGGGCGCGAATATTCTTACATTGATGGTCTGGACTATTCGGAATATCAATCACGATATTAATGATCTGAGTCTGGTGTTCTGTATCCTTTAAGAAGCGTCCCACATATGCCAATGTCACTCGCCCACCCACGTTAAGCTGCTTCCACATCCTGCCCACCTCACTGACAGTGTTTTCCGCCTCTCCCTCTTTCCAGAAGCAATGGCCAGTCGTCACCCTTACTACCCCAGCACCTGGAACGTCGCTCAAGGCAATTCGGTATGTTTCATTAGTCCTCGTGGTTGTTATCTCAGTTATCTCAGGAGTCCATCGATTAGCAGCTGCAGAACGGCGGCAGCGGCAACTATCTTCCAGTTACCCATCCACAGAACTCTTACCCCAGCCCAGCCTCCTCCATCGTGAGGCCTCATACCATGCCTGCTCTCTCGGGTCTCGAACATACTGATATGCAAACTCCAGTACCCGACGACGTCTACTCTCTGCGGGCCGCCCGCTCTCGTCAAACTCGAGCAACACCAATATGGCCACGTCGTTCCAGGCCACGTCGTCGAGTTTGGCACTCTGAATGGCGAGCCCATCAATCTCCTCGATGCCCTCAACGACGAGCTCGGAGACCTCGAGGACAAGAACGAGCCAGCTTTCCCCTCGTACATGGAAGTCAGAGCCAAAGCCTCCATTAGGATCCAGGCAGGTCTTTGTCTCATCCTTATCGTGTTCGTATTCTCTCACCCGGTTCTAGATTCCTGGGACCGCAAGCTACACCCGTCAATTCATGTCTCTTCGATCCAACAGGGACGCAACCTCCATCTCTAGGGGAAAACTGATGCAAACTATCGCAAAGGAGGTGAAGAAGATGATGATGGTGAGTGCTATGTCTCAAAGGTATCGCGAACGACTCGGTCGAAAGTGATCTGTGAATCAGAAAGGCGACGTTCTCCGTGTCCCTGGCGTTGGCGATTTCCCGATGGATGAAATCTACTGCACTAAAATTGTACGCGTTTCTCGTGGTTCGTGGCAGCCGGAACTCAAAGTTCCGGTCACCAACCTTTAAGTGCTAAGTATAACGTGCTCACCGCCCTTTCGGGCGTCCATCTTCAGATGGCTTCGTCGTGGGGTGCCAACCCGAAGGAGCCACCAGCACCATTGGTGGCGACTTCAACACGACGAAGGAGGAAATCGAAAACGATAACGGTAGACGAGCAGCGCATTGCCAGGTCAATACGTGCAAGCTATTGGCTTTGCGCCACCACGGTTTCGCCTTTCGGTTCTTGCGATCGGAGATGCGGAGTCGGGGGGAGGAGCAGGAGCGGGCGTCGCGTCGGAAGGCCGTCGACAAAGGGGTTGGAGCTGCTTTTGTGGTTTCGGAGTCTCTTTGCTGTTTTGTATTATGCGTTGGGCCATCTCGTTCCAGGCTGCAGTGCTACTCTCGCATACACGCAGGATAGAGTAACAACTCCTTTTTGTATATTCAGTGGCCCACAAGCATCCCATCTTTCATTCATTTCTTTCACGCTTGCCATCTACTCAAGGCGAGAGAACGTCTGGCCCGCCGAGCCACTGATCGGAGATATCAAACTGGCATGGGGACGTCACAGCGGTTTTTAAGGAGCATAAATGCTGCATATCCGCGGCAGCAACCTTGGGTACATATATTAGAAATATATTGCGCAATCTATGACACCCGGCGTCGAGTGTATTTCAGCGTTACAAAAATACCCCTGTGGGCGGTGATAGACCTGAATACTCTCTGAGTGGGCGGTCCGAAGGTGCAATGGTAGGCTGTAGCACGGGTCACCCGTGGGTCTCAAAAATCTAACCCGCACCCAAACCCACCAATGACCCATACCCGCAACCCGTGGGTCACCCCGGGTTAGGGTCATAAGCGCCGGGTCATGGGTATCCCGGGTTTGGGTCGATACGACGGGTTGGCACGGGTGTATGTTGGATATGTAGCACAATCGGGGACGTCCTCATTGTCGGACATGTTGGCACAGACAGAGGAGAGAAAGAAATGGAGGAAAGAAAATGCGCAATACCGTATGGATGGTCGAAAGAGCCTCCAAGGGACAATGAGTGCATGGGCGAAAAGGTTTCTCAGATTGATTGATTTGATAATCACACCTGAAGCGGGAGGAGGTCGCAATTGATTGATGAACATAGATCTTTGACAAGTTGGATGGGAAACATTGCCACACGGCGAGGGATTCACATTTGCAGCTACTCATAGTAATCATACACATTCGTACGGGCAAGCACTCTACGCCCCAATCGCGGTGACATCAACAGCGTCCCAGCCGTCTTCCATCTCGATGTCGGAGGCATCGCCATCGAGCTCGGGAAGCTGAGCAGTCTTCCGAAGGTCCGTTGTCTTGACATAGCCAGCCTTCGACCAGGCTCCAAGGCAGAGGAGCGCGCGAGTCGTTTGAGAAGCCATGCGACTGCGAGTGTGCGAGAGGAGCAGCCGGCCGCGGCTGAAAACGCGCTCGACATCGACAGAGGTCGCTGTATAATACAAGCAATGGTGAGCTACATGGAGTCCGGGGGTCAGAAACAGGGTTGAAACGACGGACCTGGTATAGTAAGATAGTCCAAGGCCATGCGAGATAGGTTCGGGTAGATGCTGCGCCTCTCAATCCACCACGCAAGCGCATCAGCTGGGGTGTCAAGGGGAGCGGCGAGGTAGCGTTCAGCTTCGTCCCCGAGTTCGGATGCGCGGATGCGAGTGATCGTGGTGAGGGCATCAAACATGTTCTTGCCCTGTACACGATGCAGTCAGTTGAAGCATGCAAACAAGAGCGGGAACAAGGACACTGACGTCCGAGTCTGAGGACTCCGCGTCCATGCCGTTGTCGTCGTCTTCACTGGGAGAAGGCGCGTCATCCTCCTCGTCGTAGAACGAGGCCCCGGGCCGAGACGACCTTCCGCTAGACCTGCTGTGGGACCCCCTGCTGGCGGAGCGGATGTTGCTAAGGTTGTCGCCGTCTTCATCGTTGTCGTTATCATCGTCAGCATAGCGTCCTTTGTATGACTCCCTGTACTTCTCGACGAAGAGCTCCTTGGCAGTCTTGCGCCAGGCCTCAGGCCATCGCATCTTCTTGAAATAGTGCAGCTTGTGAGAGGGATGGAGGACTAGCAAGACGGCGCACGCAAGCGGAAAAGGTCAGTACGTCTGAGGGCAACGAGACATAGAAGGCTCAAAACTTACTCATTGCGATGCGGTAGGTGGCGGACATGTCCGTGTACGAGTAGTAGCGATTCAAGGCCTTCTTCGCGATCCCACAAGCGACTTGGATAGGCTCGGAGAACTTGGCGGACGTGCTGATGGTGCTCAGCACCTTGTCGACATGATCCATGGCAGGGATGACCTGGGCGAGGTTTGGTGTGGCGCGAGAGAAGAACAAAGTGGCGTGCTTGAAGACCTGCATATGTAAGGGGGCACGAGAGAGAGTGTGTGAGGTGAGTGCCACAAAAACGGTGGCATCGGAAATGGAGCGAGGACGCAGGTGAGAACGAGAGTGTTCGACCAGGGATTGCCGCAGCAGGAAGGAATACGGTGGTGATGGCGAGCGGTTGTGTACAGAGATAAGGTTAAAGTTAGTAGCTATAACAGTAAAGTTAGAGTTCAAATGACGCACGAACCTTGAGCACCTTTCGCAGCTGGTGCGCGATGACCCAGTCCTCCTCGAACAACTCGAACTGCCGCAGACCGTTCTCTCTGCTGGCCGTCATATCGTTGTACACCGCGCGGTACTTCAACGTCGCATCGAGCATATCGTAGGTCGAATTCCACCGGGTACGAACGTCCCGCGGCAGGAGACGTTCTGGCAGCTCATGGAACCTACAGCACGCCTTCCACGCAGGCAACAGCCTGGTCGTTGACGTAACGACCTTCGACGCAAAAGTCCTCATCTGTGTCGGACGTGCATGGACACGGTTAGTTACATTTTGAGCTCAAATATTGACTGCGAGACTGACCTTGGCGAGCAGCAGCTTCAGAGGCCGCGAGCTTGTCTCGAACTCCTGCCGCTCCTCCTCGGAAAGCTCGGCGAAGGCGTCCAAAAGCTCCTCTCCATCAAGATCCTCATTTCCGTTGTCCTCGCTATCCCCGCCCACTTCGTCTTCAAGATCGGACTCAAGGCTCTCGAGCTCCTTGGTGAGTGCCATGATCTCTTTCTCCTCGTCGTCCTCGTCGTCCTGGTTATCCTTTGCGCGCGCAGTAACAGTGTCGAACTGGCAGATGAGGTTCTTTCCTGCCACGATGTTCATGATGTGCAGGAAGCACCGGACGCGCGTTTCATGGCCGTCGAAGGCCTCGAGGTTCTCCGCAAGTGCGTCAACCATTGTATCATTGTTCGCCGCATTGTCGCAAGCGACAGCGAGGATCTAAAGCAACGTGTAAGCCCATGGTAATGCTTTGCAAAGACAAGATGTGAATTGCTGACATACCTTCTCTTCAATCCCAAACTCCCTCAGGATATCGGTGAACGCGGCGGCCAGGTTCACCCCGGTGTGCGACTGCGCAACCTCAACGAAGTCGAGGAGCAACGAGAGGGGCTGGCCCTCGTGTTCGAAGTGGACAGTGATGGCGATAAATGAGCGGTGGTTAGGCGACGTCCACGCATCGGTGGCGAAGTGGAGCGCGCCTTTGTAATTCTATGCCCATGGTAAGGATCAGCTCGCCAAAATTTGCCGAGCACAGTGACACTGACCTGGAGCACCTGCACAACACGCGATCTAGTCTTTACAAAGACCTCCTTCACGTCGCGAGCAACCGTAGAGGGGGAAGGAAGATGATACCCCAGACGCCCAGTCTTCATCAGCATCTTGAAACCAGGATCCGCGACGATACGGAAGGGGCGAAGGCTCTCGGCGACCCATTTTACAATCTCGACACGCGTCTCGGTGCGCGTGTGCTGGCGCGCGCTGTAGGTGACCTCGCCTGCCTTACGCTGGAAATGAGTGGTAATCGAGCCATTCTTCAGGATCCCCCCGACGATCTTCTCGCACGCCTCCGACATGTTGGCGGCAACACGTGCAGCTTCAACAGCCTCCTCGCCCCAGCATTTGACGGTATGGCGGCGCATGTTGGAAGTGGAGTTGTGGTCTTTGGTGTCGAGGAAGCGACGAACCTTGGCCTTGCAGCCCCGCCCGAGGCAGTGGAACACGTGGGAGCGACGGCCACTGACGTACTCGATGTCCGGGGTGGGGCTGTAGAAGGCGTAAATGGTGCTAGTCCATCCACTCTTCATGCTCTCTGTGGCGCACTGACTGAGTATTATGCACAGGAAGCAAACACGAAGGCGCACACTGGCACCGGTGATGTACAGGCCATCAACTCCGGTGTGGGAAGCTGACCAGGCCGTCCGAAAGGTGCGAGGGTGCTGGGTGCTCGAGAACTGGAAGGACCGTCGGGCGGATAGAAGGAGGTGGGGAGGTAAGGGACTGGGTAAGGACCGGATGGCAGCTCCGCTGCCAGAGGCGACGGTGTGGTGCAGCTGCGTGCTGCAGAGCACAGAATCGAGCTCGAAAATGAGAGAAAAGCCGATATATCGCTCGAGGGGTGGTCGTGCGGGTACAGGAGTCTATCTACACAGGTCAGGGCCAGCGGCTGAGACCAGGACACCGAGACAAACACGAACACACAACAGCCACAGTGCTACAGCCACAACACTACACTAGGTACCATAGAGCAGAATCCCAGCACAGAACGGGCAACAGCCCCATCACCTCCCCCCAACTGAAAACTGAACCGTCCTCGGTTCAATCATACATACCCGAGACTAGACGAGACGAGACACGAGACGCGATGCCACGGCGGCACGAGAATTCTACATAAGACTGGCACAATGCCGCAGCCTATACGTAGATGAGACAATACGACGACAGAAATGGAGACAGCGATGGAGAATGGTATGATGACTGATGGGGGACATAGAGCCTTCAGCCTGGAGGAGGCTCGGGTTGTGACCGCTGTCGGACGCGAACGACGCGGCGGATCGGCGCGAAACTTGGCATAGCGCTCGATAAGAAGGTAGATAGGCGACCTCCCAAAGATGGGACAAAACGGCTGAGGAATGGGTGCGCGGGAGGGGTGCGAAGGCGATGATGTTGATTGGCCATGATGTGATGCTTGAAGATGATGCCGAGTGCGAACGCGTGGACGGATCGATGCGCAGCTTGGGGTACCATAGCATGAGGGAAGGGCAAACGCACACACCGCGCGCGAAGCAGAAAGGACCAAAACTCCGCAATCTATGGGCATGCGAAGTCGAAGAGAGCGAAGGTGTATGGGATAGGGCTTGTGGACGCGGTGGTGCGAGAACGACGGCTCGGAGCACCTCGTAACTTCGGGCGATGGTCGAGAACGCGGAGGGCAATGTGTAGGCCGAGTTTGGGGTGAATCGACGGTGATGGGGACGTGTGGCGAAGGGGACAAGGAGGAGAGGGCACAGGGATATGGGGAGCCAGCTTGGATGGCGGAAAACGCAAGAACCAAGCCGCGCGAGGATAGCGCGGGCTCGGATAATGAATGGGGACATACCAAGGGGCCTCTGTGCCAAATCCCAGCCATATCCGACGACAGCAGCCTCCCCCAGAGGTCTCCAAGGAAGGCTGAGGGTAGGGAATGCGAGGTCAAAAAGAGGGCAGCTTGTGGGGCCGCTCGACGGAGAACGCGGGGCTGCGCGGCCACGAAGCTTGGCACATACTTGCGCAGA
The DNA here is from genome assembly GCA_026283605.1 of Ganoderma lingzhi. Lineage (NCBI taxonomy): Eukaryota > Fungi > Basidiomycota > Agaricomycetes > Polyporales > Polyporaceae > Ganoderma > Ganoderma lingzhi. Next base: position 44,017 of record JAPJYM010000008.1, read on the forward strand.
GGTACGATGGAGGCGCTCTCTAATTCGTGTGGCGATCCGTCGAGGTCTCGAGGACCAACAGTGATGGGAAGATCGCAGTGATTGGCTATGGGTGCTTGACCAGCTCGACTTCGACGTGCTGTTGAGCGGGAACGAACGGCCGCAGCCTCTCGATACCTTGAGGAACGATGGGCAATGTGGCTGTGAAGCCGTGTGCCAAGTTGCGGGACAAACGGTGAAGAAACGATGGAAGGAGAGAAGTCGGAAGATGAGGATGACTGGTGGGTGGACATGGTCATCTTGAGCGGCTGCTGGGGCAGGATCCGACGGCGCAGACGCTCCGTAACTTCGGGGAACGCGTCAAGACGTGCGGGGGACGTCGTACACCAAATGGCAAGTCGATCCGACGACAGGAAGGGGCTGGGGAGGGTGCACAGGCGACAGGAGGCTGGTCGCACAGTGGGCGCTTATAGGCGGGAAAGAACGCTTCGTTGACAAGGAACGGATGATCGCGTGGCCTCGAAACATAAACGCCACACTTAGAGGCCCTCCGGAAAGGCGTCCACCAGGTTTCGGAGCAAACGGGGCGGATGGCGAAGAAGGAGAGAAGAGCGGACTCTGGTGGGGTGTGCGCAAAATGAAGGGCACACTCGACGGGCTCTAGCGCAGGAACGGATGAACGCGATGGGACGAAACTTCGCAGGACGCTGAATAGGATCGCTGGGAATGCATGTGTCGATTTTCGAAAGAATCCGCGGATGAGGCGAGTGACAACGGGAATGGGAAGATGGGAGATGGGCGCTAAATGGAAAGGCGGCGTCGAGTGGCCGTTGGCGACGAACGAGAGCGCGAAAACCCCTGAAAATCGCAGAGGGTGTCGAATAGGATGCAAAGAAGAGGCATGCCGAATTTGAAGGTGATCCGAAACGAATTGAGCGAGATGCGGCCAAGGGAAGGGGATGGTAGGCGGAATAGGGGGGATGGGGTGTGGACAGTCTGCAGCCTCGAAGGAAACCAACAACCCCTCGCGGTGGGCTCCAAATGATGTACAGGCCATCAACTCCGGTGTGGGAAGCTGACCAGGCCGTCCGAAAGGTGCGAGGGTGCTGGGTGCTCGAGAACTGGAAGGACCGTCGGGCGGATAGAAGGAGGTGGGGAGGTAAGGGACTGGGTAAGGACCGGATGGCAGCTCCGCTGCCAGAGGCGACGGTGTGGTGCAGCTGCGTGCTGCAGAGCACAGAATCGAGCTCGAAAATGAGAGAAAAGCCGATATATCGCTCGAGGGGTGGTCGTGCGGGTACAGGAGTCTATCTACACAGGTCAGGGCCAGCGGCTGAGACCAGGACACCGAGACAAACACGAACACACAACAGCCACAGTGCTACAGCCACAACACTACACTAGGTACCATAGAGCAGAATCCCAGCACAGAACGGGCAACAGCCCCATCACCGGTGAGCACGTACCGAGCTCATCCTCGCTGTCAACATCGAGGGCGTCCTCGACTCCCCTCTTTCCTTCGTCATCACTGCTCAACTCCTCACCACTGGAGTCCTCGCCAGGCTTGCCCAGCCCATCTTCGACAAACATGAAGCCATCCTTTTCGAGGGACTCCGACGCGTCTGTCTTCTTCTCACCACGGGCCTTTGCACGCGACTCGGACGTGCGGGTATTGGCAGCTGTAGAGTCTTTGACGGCTGCGGCAGTGGCGGCCTCGGGTTTCTTCGCGTTTGTGCGAGTCGCCGTGGCTGTAGTGCGCTTGCTCACCTTCTCGGTCGTGCTGGCGGCAGCCTTGGTCGTCTTGTCGGCGGCAGCGGAACCTTTCCGAGCTCGTGTCTTCTTCGGGGGAGGAGAGTGTGAGGCGGTCCCGGTGCCGGCACGTTTATGGCCCTTTTTCGTCATGGATGGAGGTGGGTAGAGTAAGTAAGGAAAGGTGAAAAGCGGGAAGATGTATGACGAGAAATGAAGTCGGTTTCATTGATTTTGCGACCTGCGGGGACATAGATCTCCTCGGTGAATGTGTGTGGCTTGCAACTGTATAGTAGCTGTATAGTACATGTAGATTTTCTCTCCGCGGCACCCCGCACAATCTGGGACTAATGCCCTGCTGTATGACATCCCATCTATGCGTGATCATGCCTCGTGTTACTACGCTCTCGCTGGGCGCCAATGTGGCTTCTTTGGATGTGATATTTCGAAGTGTCCCAGTGGTGGCTGTACCCGGTACCCGGCGTCTCGGGTGCCGGGTTTGGATGAAGGTCATGCAAAGTCCACCCGCACCCGCACCCGGGGTCCAAACCCGGGTGTACCCGGGTGGGTATATGTGACCCATGCTACAGCCTATGCAATGGTCCGGTGAGCCTGCGACAAGGGGAGTGGGTGCAGAGGGAGTGGATGGTGGTGCAGTGTGGTGGTGGTCACTGGTGGTAGCTGTTGGATTTCATGGTTTTGGCAAGTGAGCGCGTGCTCACCGGGCATTTCCGACGTAGGATACGAGCCGCCATTGTACATTTTCGGACCCATCCGTTTGCCTCTGTGCCACGACGACCCCGTACAGGACAACTGGAATACATCTCTTTGCTTCACTCGGACGACATTTTTTGCTTGCTCCAACAGTAGCGGACCAGAACCGGCCTGTGTACGTAGTCCGAGGGCGAGTTGCGTCGAGGAGCAGCGGAATAGAATAGAAAGACGAAAGTTGCGGTCATAGGAAGCGATGAGATGAAAGATGAGGTCAGAAGTCAAGGAAACATGGCCGAGAATTGAAGAGAAAGTCACTGCTCGAGGGAGCCATGGTCAGAGTCATGCAGTCCGAGTCGGTCGGGTCATGGTCAATAAGGAAGCAAAGACTGAGTATCAGGTGCCTTGAAAGAGGCTGAAATAGTCATAAGCATAAAAGAGTGGGGAGATTCGAGGATGTAATGATTAGTATATGCGATGGCGGCTCGGGAGCCACATCAGCAAAAGCACAACCTGATTGCGAGGCGATGCAAGGTGCTACCCAACCATGCAGTGAAATGCAGCAGATCACAGGCTCCGGCACAGCCCGGCAAAACCATATAGTAAATAACCGGATACGCTGACAGGCTGTAGGAAGGCTGTAGGCGTACATCGTACACAATACACTACTATAGCTCTATACAAATCATTGTACGGACAGGACTATTAATTACAAGCAACGGCATTAATACCCACCGCATACTAGTGCTACTACAGTAGGAAGGCTCCCCTCGACCACACGGCTCGGCCTATCAGTGCGTTTGTCTGCTCTACTCCAAAGGCGCGCCTCTTGTTCACTGGCCAAGAGCGTTACTCTGCAGTGTCTACACACGTCCGCCCTCACACATGCCTACGAGTTACGCGTTGATGTGTCAGTTGGCCCCTCACTGCCGCCCGGGTGCCGCACCAACTCGTGTGCAAAAAAGCCGCCGTTATGTCCCTTCCCCCCTGTTACGACTGAACATCGAGTAAGGATCAGGGATACGCACAAGACGAGCAGGAGCGCCGACGAGCACTTGTGCAGCGAGAGCGGAGCAAAGCTCGACGGTCAGGGCTGGAGACAAGATGTATTGAGTGAAGTATACTACAAACGAAATACAGCGAGGCTTACCTGGAGACAAGAGGTTGAAACTGAGGTCTCCAGGTAGCAAAGTACAGGTCTTATATACATGTACGCAACAATGGAACAAGCGGACAATAGGTAACTAGGGTCACGAGAGAACAGGGGAAAACAATGGGTGTAAGTACAATAGCGACAGTGGAACAATGGTCGTAAGTACAATAGCGACAGTGAGACAATGGAAGCTATTGTACTGAGGGACAAAGGACGGGTTACAATGCAACGGAGGACAATGGGGATGACGTGAGAAGTAAACAGTCCGAAAAAGGAAGCTCAGGCGCTGGGTAAACAGCGCCAAATGGAAGTGTTCGTAACACCCCCATGGGGCACTCTAGGGCTCTCCCCCCATGCTTTTTTGCACTGTGGTAGTCTGTGGAGGTCATATCCCACCCCAGCCACCCGATATATGTCCCCAACGAGTTCAGACTTGCCTAAGTTGGCAGTAAGTCCCAATTGAAGGTATGACGTTATGTCGTGCCCGACCCCAAATATAGGTGCAGACTGCGTTGACTTCCCTCCGACACGACTTCACCTCCATCCACCATCTTGCCCCGCATCTTCTGGCTTGATTCATCATCTCCTCGCGTACCTCTCTGCCCCTGTGCTCTCAGATTTCTCTCAGTCTCAGAGCAGCATCTGCTGTCACCACCTGGTGCCGTCTATCTCGGTGGACTCAGGTGTGTATGCCGCGCCAGCGTGCCCAACGATGGCTACGTCTCTCAGGTGTCCGGCCCAGGTGTATGCATGATACGGTCATAGGTAAGTTCAAATGGGTCTGTAGAACAGTTTAATTCAGAGGTACGTAGTGGATATTGGATCTGTTCACTTAGGTATGTCCATGCTGTCCATCTCTTGCCGCTGGTTGGCAACCAGGTACGTCCCCACCTGTCTGAGTCGGTTATCTATGAGGCTCCTCATGTCAAGGTACATGATACTATCTCAGCTCGCTCTCTTGACTCGTGCTTCTCTGCCAGACCATAGGTGCATCCTGGTGTCCTCGTTCTCCATCTATTTTGTTCGTTGGCTTTTCTTTACATTATTGTGTTCTCACATGCTGCGCCCCTCTTCCCGTATGTGTTCACGGTTCATTCATAGCTGTGGTCCCCCTGTGTTGCTCTCATTCCACTGTATGTAGTCTATTGTCGAATTACAGTTATAGTGGCTCAATATATTTTATTTTCGAGTTAATATCCACATGATTTAAGTATGTGGAGTCAAGCAGTCCAGTGCCCTCTTTCCTTCCTGGCTCACAGGAATTCATCGGCTTCTACAGAGCTGCAGTGGTTGTCTGACAGATCCTTGTAGAGCCCTGCCGTAGGGTGCGGGTCAAATTACAAGCCTTTACAGGAGTTCGCACACATATTGTAGGTTACTATAAGGCACAATGCGGAGCTATAGGACATGGTTACCCTTCTACTGACCTTTACGGATATTGCAGTGCCCTACGAATGCTGCAGGTGCTTACAAAACTAAAACCGCTTTTAGTGATGCACTCTACTAGTACGTACTTGAACATGGTACAACAGAGAGGATGGGATGGTGGGAAGGAAAGGCAAGGGAAGGAAAGGCAAGGGAAGGAAAGGCAAGGGAAGAAAGACAACACAGGAAATGGAAGATTGGTATGCGTGCTCTCACGTGCGAAGTTGTCAGACTCAGTCGCATGGTCCAGCTTGGGCTCATGGGTTATGTAGTGGTCGGATGCGTGGTTTCCCATCCAGTGCCATACTATACCCATCAATAAGGACATAACAATGCTGTATGCTGCCGTTTGAGGTGCTGCATGTGTAGACTGGAGCATGCACTAGGGGACAAAGGCCCTCTCACAAGGTCTTGATTGTTACGAATGCTTCCATTCGGCGCTGTTTACCCAGCACCTGAGTTTCCTTTTTTGGACTGTTTACTTCTCACGTCGTTCCTATTGTCCTCTGTTGCATTGTAACCCGTCCTTTGTCCCTCAGTACAATAGCTTCCATTGTCTCACTGTCGCTATTGTACTTACGACCATTGTTCCACTGTCACTATTGTACTTACATCCATTGTTTTCCCCTGTTCTCTCACGACCCTAGTTACCTATTGTCCACTCATTCCATTGTTGCGTACATGTATATAAGACCTGTACTTTGCTACCTGGAGACCTCAGTTTTGACCTCTTGTCTCCAGGTAAGCCTCGCTGTATTTTGTTTGTAGTATACTTCACTCAATACATCTCGTCTCCAGCCATGACCATCGAGCTTTGCTCTGCTCTCGCTGCACAAGTGCCTGTTGGCGCTCCTGCCCGTCTCATGCGTATTCCTGATCTTTACTCGACACTTGTTACAACTGAGTGTTGAGTAAGGATTAGGGATATGTACAAGATGAGCAGGAGCACCGACGAGCACTTGTGCAGTGAGAGCAGAGCAAAGCTCGATGGCCATGGCTGGAGACAAGATGTATTGAGTGAAGTATACTACAAACGAAATACAGCGAGGCTTACCTGGAGACAAGAGGTCAAAACTGAGGTCTCCAGGTAGCAAAGTACAGGTCTTATATACATGTACGCAACAATGGAACAAGCAGACAATAGGTAGCTATGGATGCGAGAGAACAAGGGAAGACAATGAACATAAGTACAATAGCGACAATGGAACAATGGTCGTAAGTACAATAGCGACAGTGAGACAATGGAAGCTATTGTACTGAGGGACAAAGGACGGGTTACAATGCAACGGAGGACAATAGGAACAATGTGAGAAGTAAACAGTCCAAAAAAGAAAACTCACACACTGGGTAAACAGCGCCGAATGGAAGCATTCGTAACAGTACCCCCCTCCTAAGGGTCATGCCTTCATGACTAAGTCTTGTTGAGAGGGCCAGGGGCCATTGTATGTGTAGAATGGAATTTCTGTACCACTTGTGGCACATTTGCCAGGTCCGTTGCATCCTCCCAACTGTTGTGCTCTGGGCCCCAACCCTTCCAATGCACGAGGTACTGCAGTTTCTTCCACCGCCCATACCGCCATGACTCAAGAATGCCCTCCACTTTATACTCCTCCTCTCCTTCTACTTCAATTGCGGGTGGCTCTGGAGGGTGTCGTCCAGGGAGTCGACTCTCCTTGTGTGGTAGTAAAAGCAACACATGGAATACGGGGTGGAGTGCAAGGTCCTTGGGGAGCCTGAGCTCATAAGCTAGGTTGCCCACCTTGCGTTTGACTTAGTACGGTCCAGCATACTGGTCCACCAGTTTCCTCGAGACTCCTAGAACACGGAAGTTCCTCGTGTCAAGCCACACCTTCTGTCCTTCCTTAAACTCCAGGGCCTCGTGGATGTAACAATTATAGTGCTCCTTCATCCGTTCAGCCATTAGAGTCAGGGCAGCAGTTGCATCCTCTCTTGCTTGCTGCAACCCCTCTCTTCATTCGTCTGCCGTGGGCACTGCCGTAGACAACATTGGGATGTGGAACTGGGGTTCAAAGCCATACATCAGATAGAATGGCGAGTACCCCATCAATGAGTGTTGGTGTGAGTTAAAGGCATACTTTGCAATCGGCAGCCACTTGACCCAGTCATCGCGGTTTCGAGAGCAGTACATTCGTAAGTAAGCCTCTATCTCCTGGTTCCATCGTTCTGATTGGCCATCTGTCTGGGGATGATAGGCAGTTGACATTGCACTTTCTATGCCAAGGCCTTTGAGGATCACACAGAAGAGCTTGCTTGAGAACTGGGGCCCATGATCGGAAATGATCTTTCGTGGTAGTCCATAAAGACGGAAGTGTTCTCAAATAAAGTTGTCCGCAGCTCCTTCCACATCAATCTCCTCGGTGCATGGAATAAGATGAATCATCTTTCCATGCCGATCAATGATAAGTTGCAGCACATTGAAACCATCTATATTGGGCAGTCCAGTGATGAAGTCGCAGGTTACTACCTGGCCTGGGCCGTCGGGGATCTCATTGGGCTGGAAAGGACTGTGTGGTTTGGTGTGTGATGTTTTACCACAGCAGCAAGTGTCGCAGGTGTCCACATAGTCCTTAATAAACTTGCCCATGCCCGGCCACCAGTAGTTATGAGTAACCAACTCCATCATCTTGGCCTGTCCCGGGTGTCCGGCCGGCGCTAGGTCGTGGTGGATGCATACAATCTTAGCATGCAGTGCATCATCCTTGGGGACATAAACTCAGCCACGATAGAAAAGCAGGCCTTGTTCAGTGTTCCAGTCCACCAAGTCGTTCTGGAGACGTGCTGGTCCAAAACTGTCAAGTTTGCTAAGTGCTTCCACCACCTCCTGCTCGCGATCTCCACACTTGCGGATGCATCGAAGCAGTGCCTTGTCTGGGACCACTGACAGGTGCCCTCTCTTGGCTGCCAACATCAGGAAAAGCCCCCCTTAGGAATTACTAGTAATGCATGTAATAGTTACTAAAGTACTTCATATTCCTTGTAATCCATGTAGCGTCAGTATGCTCCTCGTAGCTACGAATTGGTCTAATCAATTACTGATAATCCCTGCACCATTACAGAAAACTACACATCCTGCAGACACACGACATTCAGAGTTGCTCAGGGCACACATGAGCTGGCATAGGTCAAATGACCATAGCCAACCTCACATGTGCGCACGCAACACTACTGAGAAAGATGGACTCGCTACTGTGATGGCGGCGAAGGCCACTGCCTGGTCTCACCAGTGCGTGGCTATGAGGTTCTATATGAGGTCCCGAGGGCACTTAGGACCTCGAAGGAATAATCACTGGCTCGCACAAGCTCTGAGCTTGGATACGAGTCCCCACCGGTTCTGGTAAACTCCACAAGGCCGGCAAGGAACAACCACATAGACTAGGCGAAGACTCAGCAAATGTACAGCGATAAAGAGGTGATGGTGGTGACGTGGGCGTGAATGGAGGTTAGCGACGTACTGGTGTGGGTGAAAGTGGGATGGCCAGCAGCCACGGGCCGGGGCGAGACGAACAAAGAACATAGGCTGGACCCATCCCAGTTGGCAACATGGTGCCACCAAGTCTTGAGGTTGCGGAGAGATGAGAATGGGAAGGGAGTAGCACAATAGATGCACATGGAGAGGATAAAGGAGAGTGGGAATGGGTGACGTTCGAGCCGTTCTTGTGCGCCAGAGAATAAAGGGAAAGCGGGCAAGCTGAGAGAGCTCGCCGACGTCAGCGACTTACCTGTGAGTTTTCCGTTCCCTCCTCACCCTCCACCTTGCCCTACTTCCATCTCCTTCCTCGTTTCATTGTGTCGACGTGGCTATGCACAGGCTGAAGTGCGTGACGTGTGCGGGGCTATGAACTGTTGGTCTCGGAGAGCGGCAGCTATAGAAGAGCAAGGAAGCAGAACTGCAGAGAGGGTTGTAGAGACCAGGCGTGAGGAGACCGGAAGGGAGAAGACATCGAGAATGGGGCAGCATGTATCAGGCATGTACTGTAGCATGGTGGACGAGAGACGACCTGTCGGAATAGACACTCGAAAAGCGGGCGTGGCACCATCACAGCCTGCAGGCGTCTATTCATGGCTTGTTTTGCCACCTCATCGACATTGGTCGCAGCTCGTCCTCCTTCCACATCCATCATCTCTCGAGTCTCTGTTGTTGGCTGTTCTTCCTCTCACTGGCAACCTCCTACAGCCCTCCTTTTCCCATCCTACATATCATATGTTTCCTCAAGCTCGTGTTTGACGACCGCTGGCACTGCCTTGACCGATCCAGTTTTTTCTGCATCTCGAACATCCGGCACGGTCTCCAATGCTGCAATGCAGGCTTCCTCGTCACCTAAGCTCGGTGTGTCTTCCATTCTCCACTCTTCTATTCAAGTGTCACCTGGCTCACGCAGCTGCTTGAGGTGCAACCAGCTGATGGTCATCCGATAGGATGAGTATGTGCGCATCAAAACAACCACAGTGAAGACGCCTCTCTCGTCATCGCCCATCCTTCACCATCCATACCCTGCCATTGATTCATTATGCTCTCTGTACGTCTTCTGTAGCCCTCCGCTGATTGATGACTGACATTTTCTCTAACCAGATGCCTCGATAGGACTGCTGCGGCTAGTGTCGCCCCACTTCCCTTCCTCGCTCTCTCCGTCTTGCTACGGTGGTCAGGCCTAGGTGCGTTGTCTTGTAGACCCATCCGTGCTACTATTGGACCTTAATCCTTCGCTAAGGACTTGCAGTTAGCGACTATGGCTGTCTCGTAAGTTTTTGTTCCTTTACCTCTGATATCCCTTCTGCGCTTCCTCTCTCTAGTGTAGCATAGTGTTGCTTATTCAGGGAGCTGCATAGTAGGTTTATGTCGCATTTTGATTGTTAACCAGTATGTATGCTACATCTGTATTATACTTTGTATATGTGTGTTACGCTACTGTAATACATGATTTGTTTGAACTATAACAACTATAAATGTGTGTTTGCAGTCACTGTGGTGCAAAGCTTATGGGTAATAATAGCAGGGCATTGGTAGTACTCTCCTAGTATTGTGCGGTAATTACACGTTGTTCCCAGTAATAAACAAGTGAACCTGTACAATTGCGTACTATTTACAAGAATTACTTGGTTACTAGAATTACATGTAATAACTTGTTTTAGACAGTTAATTGGCAGTAAATACAAGCAATTCCTGGTAATTACCCAGGGGGGTTTTTCCTGATGAATACTCGGAAATGTTCGGGTTGTAACAAGACATGCCCAACATTGTCATCTGCATCCTCTCGCTGGTGGTCAGGCCTGCGCGACAGTGCATTAGCTCTACCATTGGAGGTGCCAGGTTTGTGTAAGATGACAAAGTCGAATTGCGACAAGTAGAGAGCCCATTGTGCCTGCCTACGGGTGAGGTTCTGTGCTGTACACCAGTACTCGAGGTTTTTGTGGTCTGACTGGATCTCGAACACGCTGGGCAGTCCTTCGAGGTAGTGGCACCAGGCTTGCAAGGCACGGATGATAGCGAGCATCTCCTTGTCATAGATCTTGTAGTTGCATTCCACATTGTTCATCGATTCGGAGTGGAAGGCAACAGGGTGCCATTTACCATCCTCCCCCTCCTGAGACAGAACTGCACCCATTGCGAAGCCTGAAGCGTCGACTTCAACCCAAGTGTTGCGGTCTGTATCGTACATGCTCAGGACAGGGCTCTCGGTGAAACAACATTTGAGTTCCTCAAAGGCAGACTGCTCCTCTTCTCCCCATCGCCATGTGGTGTTGCCCATGAGGCGATCCAAAGGTTTGCAGATGGCACTAAAGTCCTTAATGACCCACCAATAGAAATTCGCAAAGCCACGAAATTTCCATACATCTGAGGTGTTCTGAGGGACTGGCCAATCTGCAATACCTTTGACCTTTACAGGGTCCATCTCCACGCAATTCTCTGAAATGAGTACTCCGAGGTATTTAACCTTGGGCTGTTCGAACTCGCACTTCTCCGGCTTGCAGAACAAGTCATTCTCCTTCAGCCGTTTCAGGACCTCACGCACCAGAGTGCAGTGTTCCTCCATATTGTTGGTGAAGATGAGGATGTCATCAAGATAGATAGTGACTTTGCCTAAGACAATGAGGTCCTTGAAGATGTCGTTCATGAGTGCAGAGAATGTGCTGGGTGAATTGGCTAGCCCAAAGAACATGACATTGGGTTCGAACAGTCCCCGGTTGGTCACAAACGCGGCCTTCCATTCATCACCAGCTTTGACCCACACATTGTTGTACCCCCAGCGGATGTCAAGCTTCGTAAAGTACTTGGCCTTTTTGAGTTGATCCATCAGGTCCGAAACCAGTGGCAGCGGGTAACGGTTCTTGATGGTAATCTCGTTCAGCCGTCGATAGTCCTGGACTGGATGTAGACTGCCATCCTTCTTTTTGACAAAGAAGAACAGTGAGGACATCGGCGACTTCGACTCCTGAATATAGCCCTTGGCCACATTCTCGGCAAGAAACTTGTCAAGCTCAACTTGTTCGCTTGGTGATAGGGGATACACCCGGGAGTGGAACATTTTCGCGTCCGGCACTAGTTCAATTGTATGGTCGTAAGGCCTGTGTTCTGGTAAGCGTTCAGATGCTTCCTTTGAGAACACATGCAAGTACTCGTGGTAGTGCTCCGGTATGATCTCTTCGACGGGGTGAACCTTCTTCTTCTGGTACTCTTGCTCAGCGAGTTGTTGAGAGTATGTGTACGTCGCTGAAGCAAATAATTGTGGAGTACCATAAAGACATTGTCCGTTGTCCCATGCGCTGAGAAGAGACTCCTCAGTTCCATCCCACCATGGCAGGAATCCTGGCGGCCATGGCTGTTCCTCATCTTCTCTATCCTCCTCTGCCATCACGGCTGCACGTATCCTTCCAACCTTCCTGACTTCCTTACCCGTCGAGAACCTTGGCGCGCTGTAAGCCGTACCTCCGTATCACGCGCTTTGGTCTCAACAGGTTTGGATGCCTTCGGGTTGGCCGGACACGTCTCTGGACATCTCGATAGACGCAGTAAGCCACGTTCCCAATCTACTTCAGGGTTGTGCTCGTGTAACCAGTCCAGGCCGATGATCACATCCTCCTCCCCGATGTCTGTCACCACAAACACCACCTTCTCCCGGTGGTCTCCAATCGCCATATCCAATACGGCAACCTCACTAATTGTCCCATTGTGGTTCTCTGTACCATCGATGTTGTATAGAGGAATTGGGCTTGCCAACTTCCTCGTCATAACACAATTTGTTACGAACGCTTCCATTTGGCGCTGTTTACCCAGCGTCTGAGTTTCCTTTTTTGGACTGTTTACTTCTCACGTCGTTCCTATTGTCCTCCGTTGCATTGTAACCCGTCCTTTGTCCCTCAGTACAATAGCTTCCATTGTCTCACTGTCGCTATTGTACTTACGACCATTGTTCCATTGTCGCTATTGTACTTATGTTCATTGTCTTCCCTTGTTCTCTCGCATCCATAGCTACCTATTGTCTGCTTGTTCCATTGTTGCGTACATGTATATAAGACCTGTACTTTGCTACCTGGAGACCTCAGTTTTGACCTCTTGTCTCCAGGTAAGCCTCGCTGTATTTTGTTTGTAGTATACTTCACTCAATACATCTTGTCTCCAGCCCTGACCGTCGAGCTTTGCTCTGCTCTCGCTGCACAAGTGCTCGTCGGTGCTTCTGCTTGTCTTGTGCGTATCCCTGATCCTTACTCAACGCTCAGTCCTAACACAGCTCCACGACACCACAAGCAATATTGGGGATGAAGACTTAGATGGTAAGGCAACCACTGAGTTTGTTAATATCTCCATCTAGGTTAGCACAACATGCTCCATTGATCAAGGCCTTGTGAGAGGGCCTTTGTCCCCTAGTGTGTGCTCCAGTCTACACAAGCAGCACCTCAAACGGCAGCATGCAGCATTGTTATGTCCTCATTGATGGGTATAGTATGGCACTGGATGGGAAACCACGCATCTGACCACTACATAACCCATAAGCCCAAGCTGGACCATGCAACCAAGTCCAACGACTTCGCACGTGAGAGCACGCATAACGATCTCCCATTTCCTGTGTCATCTTTCTTCCCTTGCCTTTCCTTCCCTTGCCTTTCCTTCCCACCATCCCATCCTCTCTGTTGTACCATGTTCAAGTACGTGCTAGTAGAGTGGCTCCCAAGCCACCGTCGCGTATACTAATCATTACATCCTCGAATCTCCCCGCTCTTTTATGCTTATGACTATTTCAGCCTCTTTCAAGGCACCTAATACTCAGTCTTTGCTTCCTTATTGACCACGACCCGACCGACTCAGACTGCATGACTCCGACCATGACTCCCTCGAGCAGTGACTTTCCCTTCAATTCTCGGCCATGTTTCCTCGACTTCTGACCTCGACTTTCATCTCATCGCTTCCTATGACCGCAACTTTCGTCTTTCTATTCTATTCCGCTGCTCCTCGACTCAACTCGCCCTCGGACTATGTACACAGGCCGGTTCTTTTTACGGTCAGAGCGGCAGTGATGAGGACTGAAAAGAATAGATACAATTGCTCAGCGTTCGGGGGACACGAACGGTGTACGTAGACAGTAGGATAAGTACCTGAAAAGAATAGATACAATTGCTACGTAGCGTGAGTATAGTGTGCGGGCGGTACAGTACAGACGGAGAGCTCACCTCAGCGTTCGGGGGACACGAACGGTGAGGGGAGCGGACGCGCGGTCTCGAGTATAAGTAATACGGGACGGGACAGAAACACGGCCGACAACATCAGAGACAGTCTCAAAGTAATGCGGACAAAAAGGGAAGGAGCGGGAGGCGGGAGATGGTGCGTAGCTAACGGGAGGTCTCGTGTGCTTTGACAGGAACATAAATAGATCAAGAATCAAAAACATACGGAAAACAACACGCCCCCTCAAAGCGGACGAAGGCCGAAGAGCCGCGACAGATGCTCGAGCTTCGCACGGGGCAATGCCTTGGTGAACAAGTCAGCGGGCATGTCCTCGGTGCGGCGGTGCTCAAGCACGATGTTGCGGTTGTCGACGGCCTTGCGGATGAAGTGGTAACGGATGTCGATGTGTTTGGTGCGGGGATGGAAGGCATTGTCCTTGGCGAGGGCGATGGCGGAGCGATTATTGGAGCAGAGATGGACAGGGAAAGAGGAGAGATCAGGGTGGAGGACATCAGCGAGGACGTACCGGAGCCACATGGCTTCCTTGGTGGCATGCATCAAGGCGATGTACTCCGCTTCTGTGCTGGAGAGGGCGACGACGTTCTGCTTCTTGGAAGACCAAGAGATGGCGCCGCCGTCGAGCGTGAAGATGTAACCCGAAATAGAATGGCGGTGCTCCGTCGAAGAGCCCCAGTCGGCATCAGAGAAGCCGCGCAGACCGTCGTGGTTGTCGCCGTAGACGAGCCAGAGTTCACGAGTGCCCTTGAGGTAGCGGAGGACGCGCTTGAGGGCATCCCAGTGTGCTCGACCGGGGTTTTGCATGAACTGCGAGAGCGCAGTCACGGCGAACGTCATGTCCGGGCGCGTGCCCATGGCAGTGTACATCAGCGAGCCGACTGCCTCATGATAGGGGACAGTGCGCATGTCGTCGAACTGGCACGGGGTAGATGGGGACTGGTGCTGTCCAAGAGGAGAGCCAGGTAGGAGAGGAATAGAGAGGGGAGCCGCGTCTTCAAGGTTGAAGCGCGACACAATGGTGTCGATGTAGGAACGTTGGGAGATGGCGATAGTGCGAGCCTCGCGGTCGCGGCGTACTTCGATTCCGAGGATCCAATGCAAGTCGCCGAGATCGGACATCTCAAATCGCTTCTTGATGTCCTCGGCGAACGCGTTGACAAGATCGGTTGTGCCTGCGATCATGAGATCGTCGACGGATGCAGCAACTATGATTGCGGACTCGCCGCTGCGCTTGTAAAACACAGCGTGGTCGGCGATGCACCTAGTGAATCCCATATCCAGCATGGCAGCCGTGAGCGTCTTGTACCAGCCGCGTCCAGCCTGTTTGAGCCCGTACAGGGTCTTTTTGAGGCGGCAGACGAGGTGAGACTGCTCCGGCGGCGAGAAACCGGGGGGTTGACGCATGTAGATTGTTTCGTCGAGGGTGCCATTGAGGTAAGCGGACTTGACGTCCATCTGGCGAAGTTCCCAGTCGTGACGAGCGGCAAGCGAGAGGATGGTGCGGATAGAGGAGAGGCGAGACACCGGCGCGAATGTTTCGTCATCGTGGTAGTCCCTGCCAGGGACCTGGGTGAATCCCTGAGCCACGAGTCGAGCCTTGAAGCCTGAGACAGCGCCGTTTGCGTCGTGCTTGACCCGGAAGACGAGTTTGCTGCCGATGACATTGGTGTCCGAGGGAGGCTCGACAAGGTCAAAGACGTTGTGGCGGCGCAGGTTGTCGTACTCGGCCTCGATGGTGCACTGCCACTGGGGCCAGTTGGGCAACTGCCAGGCTTCCTCGAGCGTCCTAGGGTCCTGGCCGGCTTGGATGGCTAACGCCATTAGCCACTCGTCCTCGTCCTCTGTTGCTCTCCCTGGCTCTACTGGTCTCGCATCCTCCAACTGGGGCATGTCCCAGCACTCGTCCTCCTCGACAATCACAGACGCACCCATCAAGTTCTCGGGTTGCAAGCCTCGAGGGTACTTGGCTGCGCCCCCTCGCCGTCCATCGACTGTACCTTCACCGGCAGCCAAGTGACACATCGCAGCCGATGGCTTCTTGATACGGTGACCGCGTCCCAGTGGCACCGGCTCCTCGGCATCTTGGTCTGGCACGTCCTCGACTGTAGCACTCGGGCGGGTCGGAGACGGAGGCGAACTCAAGGATGGAGAGTCGGAAGGGATAGCGGCAGGGGGATCAGCAGGTGCAGGTGAGTTTTCGATGCTGTTGGAGGTCTTGGAGGGCTGGTCGGGCTGGTTTTCAGTGAGAGGCGTGGTCGGAGATGTCTCGGGAGCAGACGAGGTGGGCTGGATGACCTCATTCCTCGCCCCCTCGGGCTGGACATCCTCGGTTGCGACCAGAGGCTCGGGATCAACGACGAAACGCACATTTCGCTCGGTCGAGACCTTGTTACGGCCGGGCCAGTAAATCAGGTAGCCTTTCTCGTTCACGGCATAGCCGACAAAGCGGCCTTCGACGGCTTTGGGCTGCATCTTCGGAGCGTGCTCGAGATGCACCCACACCTTCGCGCCGAATGGCATGAGGCCTCGGAGGTCGGGCTTCTCACCAAAACGTGCCTCATACGGCGTCTTGCCATCGAGCACGCGCGTCGAGGTGCGGTTCTTCAGCCAGGTGGAGTGGAGGAGAGCATAGGGCCAGAGGTACTGGGGAAGGCCCGAGTCGATGAGCATGGCTCGAGCATGCTCAGCCAGCATGCAGTTTGTACGTTCCGCGACGCCGTTCTGCTCTGGAGTGTTCGGCACGGTGGTATCGAGATGCCCACCGCGTGCCTTGACATACGACTTGAACTCGATGCTCGTAAACTCCCCGCCGTTATTGGCATGCAGCACCTTGATTTTGTGGCCCTCCTGCGTCTCGACCTCTGCATCGAGCTCCTTGTAAGCTGGGAAAGCCTGGCTCTTTTCCTTCTCGGGGATGGTGTGAGTCCACCGCGTGCAATCGTCAGTGAACATCACAGCGTACTTCTTTCCTCTGAGAGAAGTGCAACCGGCGGCCCAGGTATCGGCATGGAAGCGCTCCCCGTAGCGCTTTGCAAGCTCGCTCGTACGTTCCTTCGGGACGGGCATGCGCGTGATCTTCGCCTGGATACACGCGTCACAGGTCTCATCGGTGGAGCCTCCCTTGAGCTTCACACCGAGGACTCGACCCTCCTCGAGCATCTTCTTTGCGACGACGGGGGAGATGTGCCCCATACAGCGGTGGAACTCGAGAGCTGACATCTCGGTCTCAGTACCGCGACCGACCACAGCGGCAGCAGCAACATCCGGGCGGCGGACCTGGTAAAGTCCGTTCACCGATGGGATACGTCCAACGGTCTCCCCAGAGCTGCGTAGGTAGAGTCGACACTCGCCGTTCTCGAAGATCGCGGAGTACCCCGCCTTGTCAGCTTGCGGGATAGAGACTAGTGAGAACACGATGTCGGGTGCGTGCAAGACTCGCTCGAGCGTGACAACGGTGCTCGAGTCACCGTTCGGAAGCATCATGCGGACTTGCCCTTCGCCAACGGCCAGAAAGGTGTGTCCATCGGCAGCAGTGATCGGACGAGCTGGCTGAAGCTCCTCGTACGTGATGAACTCGTCTCAATACGGAGAGATGTGACGGGTGGCACCGCTGTCGAAGATCTCGACCTTGTCTCCACCTTGGGTGGCGCTTGCGAGTGCGGCGCTGTCGACAGTGATGGCGAAGGCGTGCTCAGACGGCTCAGTGGTGGCATTCGCGGACGCGCCTCCTCCACCTCCACGCCGGTTTCGCTTTGGCGTCTGATCCTTCGGCCCCTGCCCCTCCTTTCCTCCGCCCTTCCGCCAACAGTTGGACTTGAGATGGCCCTTCCGATGGCAGTTGAAGCATTCGACGTCCTTGCGCTGCCTACCCGACTGCGATGAGGGATAAGCTGCAAGTGCACTGTCAGATGAAGGGGATTGGGAAGTGCACCGATCGTACTCCTCGTTGATCGCCTGGATGATGTCCATTGGTGTGATAGAGTTGCCTGAGATATGAGAGGCGGTAGAGAGTGCAGTGAAAAGATAGCCGTAGGACTCGGGTAGGGATTGGAAAATGGTGGCGGAGAACTCCTGATCGGGGAGAGCTGCGCCCATGGAGGAGAGCTGCTCTCGGAGGTTCCAGAGCGTATCGAGGTGCTCACGGACATTGGCACCCTCGGCACACTTGGTGTTGAGAAGACGTGCACGAACGACGTTGGCGTACATCTCGGACTTGCCCTCGTACTCGTTGACGAGAGCGGCCCAGACCTCGGCAGCGGCTGGTAAGTTCTTGACCTTGAGCAACATGGTGTCGCTGATCGTGCTGTAGATCTGCTGACAGGCTGTGAACTCGCGCTGCTCGTACTCGTCGGCCTTGGTCTCGGCCTCCTCGACCTTCTTCAGGTAGTCATCATCCGACAGGCTAGCGTACGGGTCGGACGATGGCGGGACCGTGGATCTACTTGGCTTGCTCGTGGCAGTGGTGCTTTTGTCCTCACCCTCGGCCGTGGTACTCGAAGCGGCAGCAGCCGGCTTGGCACTCGACACCGAAGCGGAGGTGGCAGTAGAAGTGGATGGTCTCGGCCAGGGAGGGGGATTGGGAGGACGACGAGCCGTACCGTTAAGATGACGCATCAGCCCCCGCGTACCCATGCACGTAAGGATCCGCTCCTTGTACGTGATCCAATTCAATCCATCGGCAGTGAGCTTCGGGACCGAGTAGAGAGCGGTGTTGTTAACGGGCAGCGAGGCGAGCGACATGTCGTGAGCAGGGCTCATAACCTTTTACGGTCAGAGCGGCAGCGATGAGGACTGAAAAGAATAGATACAATTGCTCAGCATTCGGGGGACACGAACGGTGTACGTAGACAGTAGGATAAGTACCTGAAAAGAATAGATACAATTGCTACGTAGCGTGAGTATAGTGTGCGGGCGGTACAGTACAGACGGAGAGCTCACCTCAGCGTTCGGGGGACACGAACGGTGAGGGGAGCGGACGCGCGGTCTCGAGTATAAGTAATACGGGACGGGACAGAAACATGGCCGACAACATCAGAGACAGTCTCAAAGTAATGCGGACAAAAAGGGAAGGAGCGGGAGGCGGGAGACGGTGCGTAGCTAACGGGAGGTCTCGTGCGCTTTGACAGGAACATAAATAGATCAAGAATCAAAAACATACGGAAAACAACAGTTCTGGTCCGCTACCACCAGTGACCACCACCACACTGCACCACCATCCACTCCCTCTGCACCCACTCCCGTTGTCGCAGGCTCACCGGACCATTGCACCTTTGGACCGCCCACTCAGAGAGTATTCAGGTCTATCACCGCCCACAGGGGTATTTTTGTAACGCTGAAATACACTCGACGCCGGGTGTCATAGATTGCGCAATATATTTCTAATATATGTACCCAAGGTTGCTGCCGCGGATATGCGGCATTTATCTAGTTACACCTTGGTTACACCAGTCCTATAAGTATGACTACGTAA
Organism: Ganoderma lingzhi; assembly: GCA_026283605.1. NCBI lineage: Eukaryota > Fungi > Basidiomycota > Agaricomycetes > Polyporales > Polyporaceae > Ganoderma > Ganoderma lingzhi. Next base: position 63,202 of record JAPJYM010000008.1, read on the forward strand.
TCGGGAGGAGTAAGCCAGGGCCGGAGCTACTTGTTCGGTACCCGAGGCCTCCGTAAGCAATTTCCTAAGGAAGTATAGTACTCACATACTGCGCAGCCTCTTGAAAGCTGCCACAGTGCCAGAAGGTCAACTCGGACTCGGAGACCCCTCCTTAGCCTTCGTCCTCGCACACGACGTATACACGCAACTCCTTTGTCGACATCATGGCCAATGACGCGATGCCTGTGTCGTCCTTGGATAGTTTCACGCCGCCGCCTACTATCTTCGATCCCACAACCTGCACACGCAAGGGCCTCTGTCCGGTCACCCAGATCCGGCACCAGGCGTCGCCGTTGGAGAGCCATTCGTTGTACTACGAGATACACGGCTCGGGACCGGAGAGGGTCGTCTTCATTATGGGGTGTGTATTCTTGTCACTCTTGCAGAGCCTGTACACTGACGATGAAGGGTGCTCGCCTTAGTCTGAATTCGACCTCATCCGCTTGGCTGTCTCAAGTTGACCACTTCGGCCACAAGACGGAGTACTCGGCCATGGTGTTCGACAACAGAGGAGTGGGCAATAGTGGGGCGCCTCGTGGGCCATACACGTGCGTGAGTTTCTTCCTCGCCGCATGAAACTCGAGCGCCGACGCGTTACGTAGGACGAGCGGGATGGCGAAGGATGTTATAACGTTGCTAGACTTCGTAGGATGGACGGAGAAGCGTCAGATCCATGTTGTTGGTATGTCTCTTGGGGGTATGATTGCTCAAGGTATGTAATATTCTCTCAGATATCGCGCACGTGGGTACATTAGTCAATGAAGGGAAACACAGAGGTGGCAAGCAGGATCCCTGAACGTATTGCATCTCTGAGCCTGGTCGTGACAAAGGCTGGGCGCCGCAATTTAGTGGACCTTCCTTCAGTGAGTTACTCGACCAACTTCGGCGAACGCTCATTTACGCCGTAGGTAGTACACCGGACTACGCAATCTGCTTCGGACGATGACAATCCGTGAACCGGAGAAGCGAATCCCTTACGTTCTGGAAATGCTCTACCCCAAGCCTTGGTTGGACTCCATGAATCCCGCTGACCCCGAAGGGCGGACGTACCAGGAGACCGAGACGATTGTAAGCTGTTTCTTCAAGCTCCGCCCTGGCCTCCCTTCACCCATTACTTCCCTCAGGCATACCAAAAGCGCATCGCGGTCACACGTCCCCAGCCCTTCATCGGTGCTGTCTCACAGATGGCAGCAGCCACGACGCACTACGTCTCGCCCGAGCGGCTGAAGAAGATATCTTCTTCCGTCCCGAAGGTGTTGGTTGTAACGGGAGACACCGACAACTTGGTCGACCCGAGCAACAGTCACCACCTTAAGGCAGACATGCTCGAGGCTGAGTTCGTTGTGAAGGAGGGTGCAGGACATGGGATTGCGATTCAATGCAAGGAATGGTTCAATGATCTCCTCGAGAGGACATTCAAGGAGGGTCGGGAGCGCTCCACAGTGTAGCCGGGAGGGGATGAGGACACTGTTATGTAGATGAGTTTATCGAGGATTTCGTACCATACAAATACCCGAGGTCGCGCACAATGAATAGTGAATGAAAACCACTACCTGTTCAGAAATCTATGAGCAAGGAGAAGGCAGAAATGGGCGAACAGAGGACGTACCACGGATCCCTCAGTGTTCCTTCAGCATGGCAGCAAGACTCTTCCTCGCGTCCCGCGGAAGACCTCTGAGAGCAGTTTTCACCTCCAACGCTTCTATCCTGATGTTCGACGGGTAGTCCACGCCAGCCTCCTCCTTGCGTTTCTGCAGGACCTCGATGAGAGAAGGTCGAACCACGTCGGATCGGACAGGAACGGGGACAGGTCGCAGGGCAGTGTCGACTGTCGAGCGTGGTACCACGCGAACAAGACGAGCGAGTGTAGGACGCATAGTTGAGGTGCACGGACTATAAAGAGCCCAGACAGGTGAGCCTTTGGACGGCACAACCGAAGCAGGAGGGAACAGCGCACCAGCGGGAGTGACGGTCAAAGGAAACCTGGATGCGCGCTTAGAACCAGTTTAGAGAGGCCCGTGACGTGAACGCGATATCGCGACGCGGGTTTGGCGCCGGCGCCCCTCGCCACGGTCTTGGACGCGGCTCCGAACCACGACGTCCACTCAGACCGCGACCACGGAACCATCTTCATACATTCCTGTCTAAGCCCATTGCTCCTACTCCGCTCAAATACTCGTTTTTATAATCGAAGTTTGTATTGGTGAGACTATCGAAGACATGTCAACAGCAGGGCGCAAACGGAAGGACGCGACGTCTTCAAAAGACTCCACGCCAGGCCTGTCCAAGAAACCACGGACAACCAAGCAGACTAAGCGAAAGAACGACGCGAAAAAGGAGGCCATAGAGTGGCCCGAGTACTTCAGCTCTGTATGTCGCGTCTTCCGTCACAGTCATGCAGAATCTGACAAACCCGATACTCAGCTGTTCAAGGTACGCGTGATACCCTATACACAGGTGTCGCTTTCTATCATACGCTGAATACGCATACATCTAGGTATACAAGGTACAGTGTGCTTCAACCCTGAGACGGAAACCAGCTGTCCCGATCATGTTCCTAGGCATTGAATACTGTTCTTGCATTCTGTTCTTCGAGAAAGAACTTTGCTATAACCTTCCCTGTTGTCCGAGCATCTGTGGAGGCAATGCTGCACGAGTACGCACCAAAATGTCTTTTTAGGTGCACAGACTAACTTATGCCTACAGACCTCTGGAATTGGCCAAGGTCGCCGAACTCAAGTACGGCCCGTCATTCTTCGCCCTGTCCATACAGCGCTCATCATATACTACGATCTAGGGCACTGCTTCCTGAGGTCGTTAAGTTCGCATACACGCCACGCGTGGAATTGCGCATACATAGTGATCGACACAGTGGGTCAACTCGTCGCGAACCGTCCCCGGATTTCTCGGCGTTTCGGACCGCAAGTGCGTCGGGTTCGCGAGTCAATGACGTCGATGAGGATGAACATGTGCTCGTACTGGATTTCATTGACAACGCACGCGGGAAGAAGCCCATGAACCCAGCCTTTGGCTATACCCTTCCACCGACACTCACCCCTGCGGCAACCAAGAAGCTGGTTGAGCGGCGCAACGATCGCTTCGTTGAAGCCGTTAATGAGTAAGGACACCAGTTCAGCGTGTTGCTCTTAATGCTCAGCGTCAGAAATACAGACTTCTGACAGCTACCCCGGAGGGTGAAGACCCCGTTGCGCTCCTGCAATCTGCTGCTCGGGAGCATATACCAGTTCATCCTGGGCTTCATGTTCCTGTGGACGGCCCTAGCCAGGCGAACGGGAACGGAAAGCTTCGGCAGGCTCCCGAACCGGATCAAAGACCGTCAATTGAGGAGGTCATCAACGATATCGAGGAACAAGAGTGGTATCAAGAACAAATCCAGTACCGGCGTGTCTTCGAACCACGGCAAGGACAATTCAGTGCGTGTCGACGTTTCGCGCCGTATATGCGTAATCACGCTGATCTCCACGCCTCCAGCTAACCTGGACCCAGCTCTGTCTGGAACGATATCTAGGGCTCTGCGAGACTCGCGTAAAATCACCACATTATACGCCCACCAGGTGTCCGCGATCAAAAGCCTCGCGCAACATCGGCACGTCATAGTGTCAACCAGTACAGCCTCTGGCAAGAGCGTCATCTACCAAGTTCGTAGAACGAAATGCATTTTCCGGATAACTGTATTCTAACAGCATTGCACAGGTCCCGCTTCTGCAATTTCTTGAGGCAGACCCTGATTCCACTGCTATTTTCATCTACCCCACGAAGGTGACCTAGTCCATCAACTCATAATAGTATCCCCATTTAAACGCCGTTTTGTTTCAGGCTTTGGCTCAGGATCAGCGAGCGGCGCTGGAGCAACTGCTTTATTCCTGTCCAGGTCTTCAGCATGTGAAGGTGTCAACATATGACGGAGACACGGCACAAGAGTTGCGATCCGGTGCGCCCTACAGCCTACTCTACCGTCCCTTTGCCGCCTTCTGAGGAACCGAGCTCCCTCTGGCCTGTAGGCATTCGTGAGACAAGCTCTGTGATCTTTACTAACTTCGTAGGTGGTCCGAGGGTCCCTGTGTACGTCTATGGGTGGAAGTATGTGGGAACTGATGGGTCTTTGTGTCCAGGATATGCTACATGCTTCTATCCTTCCCCACGAAGACCAATGGCGAAGGTGCCGTCCTTCCCCCCCGACTGTTCCCAGATATCCGGGCTCTTGACTGAACTCCGCACCTGGATAAATCAGGTTCTTGAAGAGCCTGAAGCTCGTCGCGGTTGATGAACTTCATTACTACCACAGCATATTTGGCAGGTCCGTCCACATTTTGGGCAGTGACTTTTTGAGTTGGACCTCCGCTCAGCCGCTCACTTGTTATTCGGCAGCCATGTCGCACATGTGATGCGCAGACTCAGACGGGTGTGCGCAGCTGTCGGAAGTGAGCTATGTCATATCGACTGTGTACCGGAACCGGAGCTCACTCGTCCACCCTATGGCAAGATCGTCGTGCCCGTTTTGTGTCTTGTAGTGCCACAATATGCAAACCGAAGCAGCATATGAAGAACTTGTCCGGCATCGAAGTGCGTGGGATTATGTTTTAATGTCCTAATGGTATAATGAAACGTGTGACGTAGGAACAAGATATCGAAGAAGTCACTGAAGATGGTGCCCCCGCCGGCCGCAAGGATTTTCTGGTGTGGAACCCCCCTCTCAAAGATCCTATGGACCCTTCTCTCGGCAGGGTCAATTCGATGACTGAGGCTAGTCGGCTTATGCGGTTCCTCATGGCGAGGGGTGTCCGCGTTATCCTCTTCTGTAAGGTATGTGCTTGACGCCACACATGGTTAACAGCGTGCTAAGTAGCAGTATAGATAAGGAAGTCGTGTGAACTAGTACGTCTTGTGGATTCGCCACGTATATGCGCCTTCACTGATAGATGCTGATCGGACAATATCAGGCTATGAAGACACTCAGGCAAGAACTATCGGCGGAAGGCCGCCTTGATATTCTGGAAAGAGTCATGTCATACCGGGGAGGGTATTCACAGGAGGTGAGTCACGTATCTCGCACTGAACCCCACAATGTCTGAACTGTAGTTGGGCAGGACCGACGACGCATCGAACGCGAGGCATTTTCCGGTAACTTGTTGGGAATCATTGCCACGAATGCCTTGGAGCTGGGTGTCGATATCGGGATACTGGATGCAGTGATAATGCTCGGCTTTCCTATGGGCGGACTCGCCAGCTTTGTGAGTCGTTCACGCCGCTGGGGCTATCATTTAAGCTAAGCGATATCGCAGCGGCAACAAGCTGGCCGAGCTGGACGTCGTTCGCGCGACGCTCTCAGCATTCTCGTGGCAGATGCGCTCCCAGTAGACCAATATTACGTCGAACAGCCGGACGAGCTTTTCGATCGCTCGACGAATGAGCTCATAATCGACCTTGACAACCAAGTAATCCTAGAAGCTCACCTTCAATGTGCAGCACACGAAATGCCACTCACAGCGGAAGACGAGAAGTATTTTGGCGCCACTATGCTCGAGATCTGCGAAATGAAGCTTAGCAAAGATAAGGAAGGCTGGTCAGTACGCGAGGCATTGAACAGACGTTGCTATGTGGTGATTGTGCTTGCTTATCTGGCGACAGGTACCACACGCACCCACGGTACCTGCCGTATCCCTCGAAGCATGTATCCATCCGTGGAATCGAGGATGAGAAGTATAGCGTGATCGACGTCTCTCGAATTGGTAGACCTGGCGGCACGGTCCGCATCCTTGAGGAGATAGAGCTCTCACGCGCCATCTTCGAAATATACGAAGGTGCTGTGGTATGTGGGTGAATGCTTGTAAACCGTTGAAGTTTCTCATCTAGTCTATCTGCAGTTTATGCATCAAGGTCTAACTTTCCTTGTCAGTTCATCTCGATCACTCTCTAAGCATTCATTTGATAGTAATCATTTTTGACGGCGTCAGGTCCAAGAAGTCAGTCACGACTCCAAGATGGCGAAGGTGGTACGGTCAGACATCAACTGGATCACGGAGCCCAGGTATATGCGCTCAGCTCTTTCTGCATCCAAATCACGCACTCAGCCATGCCATGCCTAGGGACTTTACCAATATTGATGCTCTGCAGACAACGCGAATCAGGGAGATCAGGGGCTCTCCTCATCGAACCTTTTATGGTCGTAAGCCACTTTCCTCCTATTCGTACTATGCTGAACTTGAAGTGTCCCTTAGGCGTCGAGCTTTTCACTCTTGTTTATGGTACGTTCCCCCAATACTCAATCAGTATGATTGTAACCCGCTTATGCCAACTCTCAGGATACTTCAAAGTCAGGCACGTGGACCCTCAGGGTTTTTTATTGTGGGCAGATACGTGAATACCTAACGTTTCACTAGGAACAAGGTCATCATCGACGCAGTAGATTTAGATACGCCGCCATGGCAGCGCGAGACTACAGGACTTTGGTTCGACGTCCCCAAACCGGTGCTCAACGTGATGCGACACCACGGCATGAATCCAGCAGAGGCAATTCATGCAGCCTGCCACGCCTTCCTAAACCGTTTTGCACTGGCGGCCGACCTACGGACGGAGTGCAAGGTTCCGGAGAAGGAGTACAAGGCTGTCGCTTCCCAGCGGAAACGGCCGGCAAGGCTAGTCTGTTTGCACCATTCCTATCCACACGCATAACACTTACAATTACCTGCTAGACTCATTTTCTTTGAGCCATCGGGCAAACATGGAGGGGTGGCTGCGAAGGCTTTTGATCATGGTATGCAGTAGACCAATGCTCAAGTCCGGGTTGGTTCTCTCATTTATCCTCATGATTATAGCGAACGATATCTTGTATGATGCACACGATCGGATAGAGGCGTGCCCCTGTGATCAAGGTTGCGACGCTTGTGAGTGCACGCTTGAGGATCGAGTAACATCAAATAGTTGCTCACCGGGACGTATTCGTAGGCGTTGTCAGTCCTTCCTGCAAGGAAGGCAATTTAGTATCGTCCAAAGCTGGAGCTCTCGTCATTCTCAAGGCTCTGCTCAGTCGACCGATCGATATGGACCTTCTAAAACAAGAACCCGAGCAAAGTCAACAAGTGCACAACACGGTGGTCGAGGCAACTAGTGTGCGGGTAGCGGAAGGCGTGGAAATTGAGTCCGCATAAGCAAGGGGTCATATGAAGGCTTGCAAGTCATCAGTCATGTATCTAGATCGTGTGTTGCTATGAGAATGTCCGTATTCCGCTGTCATAAGTTAGGCTAATGGATCGAAGTCCCCCCAATCATCCTTCGATAATTGCTTGGTTCCAGAGCCTGTCCCTAGCCACTGTGGTTGAGCAGGCCTTGACGGAGCAAGCAAACCGCCCATAGACATCTGCGAGGCGAACACAGGCGGTGATGGGGACGAGGATGTCAAGGGTTGCGCAGGCGGTAAGGAAATGTTGTAGTTCGGCCCGGAAGGGGCAGCATTGAAGCCTTGGAACGCCGTTTGCGAGGCTGAAGCCTGGGAGGACATATTGGAAGGTGTGAGAGTCGTGAATGACGGTTGGAATGGCGGTTGTGGCGCAGGAGGTCCGGGGACAGTTGAAGTAGACGGTGCAGAATCGCGAAGGAATGACGAGTTGTTGAGGGACGATGGTGGTATACGAGTGGCCCCTAGGCCTGGTCCTGTCCGACCCAGAGTCGACCGCGAGGTGTTAGGGTTCAGCGAACTTGGGACCTTTGGTGAGGATGGCAGCGATTGTGTTTGTTGGTGCGCTGCGAACGTGGTCGACCCTCGCTGAAGCTGCGACTGGACTGGAGGAGACAAAGGTGCCGGGCTCGGGGAAGGAGCTGCCTAAGGGGAGATGAGACCGGACCGTAGTCACACGGTAACCCACTTACCCCCGATCCGCTGGAAAAGATGCTGCCCCAGACGTCGTTCTCCCAATTACTGGAAGAATCAGACGTGGAATCAGCCTTCACGGCAGTCGTCCCATTGTTCCCGACCAAACTCTCGAAATCAACAGCGCCGCCGCCGATGCCACTGGATAAGCTCGCGCGACCGTGAAGAGCCGAGCGGTCTTCGATTCGCTGAGAGTCGCGCAGGTACTGATCGTGTTCCTTTTCCACCCGCTCGCCCAACTTCCTGATGACGTCCATAAACCGCTTGAACTGGGATACTGTCAAGAGAGGTCCCATGGACATAGCCCAAAGCTGAGGGAGCACCAGGGTAGCGACAGCTTCCCGGTCAACTTTAAGGCCCATGGCTTCTTGAACAGCCAGAGTCGCCATCTGTGTGGCTCAAGTTCAGAGACGCACATTTGTGCATGAAGAAAGGGACAAACCGTGACAGCAGGCTCCTTCGTCCGTATCCGGGACAACAGCGGTACTAGCTTTTGCGTCAAGCTCGATTGGTCCAATGTCCCAACCATGTGGAGGAACGTCTCCAATGTGGCGACTTTGACGGATAAGATGCGCGTCTTGGTGAACACGAGCTGTACGAAGCACTGAGGGCACGGTTTTGGGATAGAATTTACACATCACTTACTGCAACCCTCGGGAATAAAACACCCTGTACTTCGGCGTAATCAATCGTCTCGCAAAGATTTGGTACTGCTTTGAGGGCACGCTCTTGGACCTGTATGCGTGTGAAGAATAGCTCTGACTTGGAAACGATTAACTCACGATTGCATGTTCACTATCCAGAGCATTATATACCAGGGGAAGAACGTCTACCAAGTGGACATGAGCGTAGAACGCGAGGGAAATATTTGTGCGGCATACGTTCTCGAAACACGGGCTTCTCCGTCTTGTCCTGAAGCATCTGGAGATTGTCTAGCAGCGTGAGCATATTCTGTGGTGGCTCCTTGATCGCAAATAATGGCTTGAGGCTAGGTAATACAAGAGCTGCAAACTGGGTTGCCGATAGAACCTGCGCGATAGCGAATATGTTGGGTAGGATGTATGGTAGCAGATGGGTATCTTTCATCTGCGACTGTGGGTTAAGCGTATCCCATCGACCAGCATGCAGCAGTGCGCACCTCCTCTAGGAGAGACGGCAAAATCTTGCGTGTCCGGAGACCTTCTGTAAACCTATCCAAGACGCTAGTAAGACCCTTCATGAAGGAGATCTTCTCTTCTCGAGTCTTGGCAGCAAAATTGGACCGGTCGAGAAAGTTGAGAGTCGAAACAGGGAGTGAAGAGAAGAACGCGTGGAGCGGCAGGTCGGTGGGGTTGGGTCGAGTGTGGTGCTGTCGGGTGACTAGTGCGTTCAGCAGTGCTGTCAGAATGGTGTAAATTAATACGGCGCCAAATTGTGACTACGTGCTATATGGGCCATACCTCTCAGGTCCTTTTCCAATCGTTCCATCCCAGTCAGATGTTTTCCAGCGTTTTCACGCAGCGAAGATAGGCTACCGTGGTTCTTGAAAGGCGGGTTTCCCTTACAGTGGACAGCATATATCAAACAACCCATTGAGTACATGTCCGAAGCAGGGTCCAAAACTTCGTCCAGTGCGTATTCAGGCGCTGCTTTGGATATCAGGACCCGTGCTAGTTAACCAGTCGACATAATGAAGTTTCCCGCACCTATGTAGTCGAAAGATCGTTGTGTATATGACGAGGCCCGGCCATCGAAAGTGGGAAACTCCCATTGCATTGGACCACCTTCGGCTCTCGAAAGGGGGATTGCCAGGCCAAGTCCTGATAGCTTCCAGTCGCCCTAGAGTCCAAAAGTCTTCAGTCTTGTCCTCAATCCTGCGAGGTACATTGAGAGACTAACCGCACTATTGATGACAATGCTCTCGGGGTTGATGTTTGAATGAATTATACGCGCCGATGTATGCATGAAGGAGAGACCCTTGCACAGCTGCAGTATGCCTTTCTGAATCTGTAAAGCGGATGTTCAAGGCCTGCTTGCAGAACTTTCAGACGGAGACTCACTTCGACTTCGTCTAGCTCGACTAGGGGCGTGAACTGGGTGGAGCCCGGTATGGATAGATGCAGAGAAGAAAGCACGGGCTCCGTAGCGAAGATCAGCTCGTTTCGTGTTTCCTCAAGCGGCTCCACCATCTCTTCGAAATGCCAGTCAGACTAATGCGCACTAACAGAGATTTATACTTCTCACCCAATATCGAGGGATGTCGCAACCTGCTCAAAGCGGACGCCTGGTGATTGAGCTTGAGACCTCGAACCTCCTGGATTGCGGCTGGCACGCACCTCTGCCTTCAAAACCTCGATCGTCCTATCCTTGGACGCAGGACCCATCCGCTCCATTTCCGCACTCCTCTTGTCCATGCTCCATACGGAAACGCGTTTGTTTGTGACCTTATGTGCGGCAGGCTGGACCCGCCATGGGCCTACATTGAACGGCGGTGGTTGCGCTGCTGTGGGGAGAGAGGCCGATGATGATCCAGCTGGCGAGGGTGACGCAGTTCGACTCCCGCTAAGGCCACCACCTAGAGACGAGGAGGGGGGGCCGATGTTGTAGTTTTGGGAGATGTTAGTTCGTGCGAAGAACGAGGTCGCTGCTGCGAACATGGTGGACTATGTGCAGGGGCTCCGGGTGGTGAACGAGACGGGGAACGAGAAGGTCGTAGCAAGACGGTAGATAGCAAGGGGGGTGTACAGCAATTAGAGAGCCTGCAGAACGAGGATGCCGATGCCCGCAGGTCGTCAGTTGTCGACGTCAGACGCGTCCTGGGTGTTGCTTGGGTGTGAACAGGAGACGACGGTAAGCGCTCTTCCATTCAGGGCCGCCATAGCGCACTGCGTGACTGGGCAATATATTTGCGCAAATCATTCATCGCAGGTCGACTCAGGAATCGAGGATGAAGCATTCATATCTACTCTACAGCTATCGAGGCCCCCTCAAACCACGATCGGCATGACCCCCCGAGCTCGTAGGTATGGTAGGAGAACTCGTCGAGTCGGACTCAGAACCGGTGGTGTTATGACCCTTCCACCCATCCCCCGCCCAAGCCATGAATTCGCTGTTTCGTACTTGTGGTTAGTCGCGTCCTGAAAAGCGCACTGAAACCTCACTCACTGCATATCTGGCCCAACGCTCCTACGAATATCATGACTGAGATGGCCCCAGATATCCCGCCCACCCTTTGTCCTGTGTATTTCTTGTAAAGCTTCTCTGCAAGGATGCCGAAGGGCTGCGCCGCGAAGAAGAAAACGACCCAAGGGTCCATTCGTTCGCCACCGAGATAAAGCCCGATTTCGTGGAATAGACCCGAGGCAAGGAACGTGCCGAAAAGCATTCCCAAGTCCCCGGCAACACACCTCCCAGGATATCCGCCGTACACGAGGAAAGTGTGCCGCAACGCCTGGTGCCACCGCTTCGACCAAAACTCGTGCAGCGAACCCAACCGCCAGGGTTCGTCGTGAAACGGGGGCCATGAGATTGGAGGGTGGTTGTAGATACCGACGCCGATCAACGAGGCGATGTCGTACCACATCTCTATGCCGAGGATGATGACGAGGCCAGCAAGTAGGTGAAGCGTGGTAGCCACCAAATACCGCAATCCAAGGGGTAATGTTGGGAAGTAAAGTGATCCGCTGGTCGGGGTCATTCCTGGGAGGGTCTCCAGAAACGAGTCGATGAGGTCCACGAAGAGGTACGTTTGTATGACTGAAATGACAGTCGAGATCAGGAAGGAGCCACGTTGTAGGGACCGTCGCGGCCTCGGGACGTGGACCCCATGACCGTGTTTCCATCCGATGCCCCGAACTGCCATTGCGACTTCCACAGCGTCGGAGACACAAGCTGGCAGGAAGCTCCTTGGCTGTGGGGTCTTCGGCGTTTCATCGTTTCTGCTCGTTCCATGCTCGACGATATTAAAGCGGTCTATGTGAGAATTCTCGTTGGTCTTGAGGAGACCGTTGGGCAACACAGCGAAAGTAATGACATGCGCTGTAGCAGCTATGGCCGATAACCCTGTCCGAGAGCAAGCATTTAGTACTCGAAAGGAGCTCTTCACATCAACATACCTCTAAGCCAATTATACCAACCAAATCTTTGATCCTCGAGGCGATATTGTATAGTGCACCAGAAGGTAGAGGAAATGACGATGGGTAGGAATAGCAAACGGGCGGTGTAGGTGTGAGATCTTCTCGTAAGGTAGCCCATGAACAAAAAGGGCAATATCCAAGCATGGGCAAACGGTGCATTATGCCACGTCAGCGGCTCGTAGTGTGCGAGCCTGTTGTTAGTTTGTGACCATAGAGTGTGCAGAGATATCCGGCTCTGTTGGAAACTATAGAGGGAGAATTATTAGCCTAAAGAATCATCTCATGATGAGGCTCATAACATGACTCAACATGTTACAACTTGAATCGTCAAGCCATTTGGGAGGCTGGTATTCCGCAAGGTTGGCCGGCCACATGGAGGTCGAGGTCGAAACCCATATGCGTCAAATTAGTCAAGTCTACCTACCGCTGACAGCGGCTAATTCAAATATGGCAGGAAACCTTCTTCCAACTCGTTGAAGTTGACAGATTACTTAATGCCCGCGTCGTCCTCTTTAGTACCATGAACACTTAGAGTCAGAAAATGCAGTATGTAGTGATGTGATACATGCTCCGTATACAAATCATCGTGTCTCGGCGGAACGTGAATTGGCCGCTAGGTTGTCTAGAATGCGAAAAGATATGCGAATCCCCTGACCGTAGGGAGGATTAATTGTCGTCCTATACTGAAACTCTCCGGAACAGCCATGGCACCTCCGATCCCCCTGTTGAACCAAGAGTCCGCTGATCAAGTCACCCGTCAGTACTCCATGTCACCACAAGGTGAGATTCACGACTTACTGCACATCTGACCAAAGCCCAGAATAAACAGAGCAGCCCACATCCAACCAAGTACGCCTCCGACTCGCCTTCCGGTGACCATCCTAAACGCCTTCTCCATAGTGATGCCAACGGCCTGAAGGAGGAAGAACACGAATACTCTGCGGTCCATGTCGACCCCCGTAGTGACAATGCCGATCTCGTGAAACAGCGCAGAGGCGAGGAAAGTGCCGAACACCATGCCAACGCCGCCTGCAAGCAGCCGTCCGGGGAATCCACCGTAGGTGAGGAACGTGTATCGCAGCGCCTGGTGCCATCCTTGGGACCAGAACTCGTGCAGTGACTGGACAGCCCACAGATCGCCCACCATCGACGGCCAGTCTCCGGGCTTCGAACCGCAAAACAGCACGCCGATGAGCGAGAAGATATCGTACACGTTAGACATCCCTGCGGTGATGAGCAAGCCATGCCCGAGCTGGAGGAATGTCGAGTATGCGTATCGCTGGAGCGGAGGGAGGTGGGGAAGAAAGATCGTGCCACCTGTTGAGGACACCCCGGGCGTGAGCTTCTCCATCGTCTCCCAGATGTCGACGTAGAACTCGTTTCTTGCGAAATTGCAAAGCTTCGCCTTGATGAAGGCATCGCGCTCCGATGGCCATTTGCTTGAGGGAATGTACAATGACTCCCCGAAGTCCCATCCAACGCCACGCATGGCAAGCCCGACCTCGAGCGCATCGTACAACGCGCGAGGAAGAAGCTTTCCAACAATGCCTCGGTACCGGTCGTCGCCTTCTGCTGGCCGCGGGACGTCTTTGCCGAGGTTGTTTTGTGATGTGGCCGGTGGATTTTGCTCTGGCTCGTGGATGTCAGATAGGACCTTCTCGTTAACCTTGAATCTGCCCTCCTTCGCCAGAGCGAAGTCCACAGACTTAGCGATGACGACGAGTCCCATCAATCCTATAGACCGGTCAGCATCGTACACGAAGTTCTTGCACGGAAATATTCGTATTACGCTACCTCTGTTCCATTCGTACCACCTGTAGTATGGGTCCTTCCACTGATAGCGGAACGTGCACCGGACAGTCATAGCAACCACCGTCGGCAACAAAAGCACTCGCATGAGATGGGTATCCCGGCGGCGGACGAGGTAGGCCATGAACAGATACGGGACAACGAATAGAAGTGCCTGTGGGACATTCCGCCAGGTCAGCCCCTCTCGGTCTTCTGTCTGAGGTACGAACTGCCGGAAAGCGAGGGAAGCAGCATAGTACATCCTAGTAACGCCGCAACTACGTGTCAGCGTCAACCGAGCCAGACCAATAAAAAAGGTTGGCTCAACTGGTCCATAATAACCGGGAGGGCCATTTTTTGCACCAAAAATGGGATGAGGCGCTGGTTGACGTTCAGGAGGGTCAAGCGAGGTGCCAGTGGACGCTCAAGCACTTGGAACCCAGGTTGGACCTAGGTTGTTTGCTGGTTGTTGCAGCTGAAGGCGTTGCGGCTGTCAAGCTCCTTACGCTGTCATGGTTGCCGCATGAATGTTCATTGAACATCACCGTGGTCGACCAGATGGGCCGATCTCCGATTCAAACTCATATCGTATCTTTGCTTACATAGCAAGACATTGAAGCAGGGCCTCGACTCCCGTGGGCCGGAACGATTGAAACGGTGGCGACTGGTGGCGATGACCTGCCAGATACATGTGTGCCAGAGGCCGGCGTTGTACCATATTTCCTTGAATGGTCGAGGTCTGGAGCGCAGTACTGGGGATGGAGAAAAATCTGGTCATCAGTCTCGACCAAGTACGTATATGCGGTTTGCGCTGTATCGCAGAGCGAGAAGTACATGTAACGGAACAACTCCGAGTCCATAAAATGTTTACGGAGTAGTCTGGCATTAACAAACTTATTACTGTACGGCTATACGATGTAAGCATTTCCAAAAACAACCAAAGCATGGTACTACAACAGTGGGGAAAAGTACTAAGCGGCACGACCAACCTATAACAGCAGAGCAACCGATGGGTCAACGCGTCTGTCCCTTCCACGACTGCGGAAAGAGACGAGCGTACTTCTCGTGCCGCCGGAGGCCCTTGCGTGTGATGTCGACCCGTAACGAATAATAGATCTCGGTCGAGATGCCCGGCTGGTACACCGTATACGACGGCGGGAGCGGGTTGTTCTGGTTGTCGATGTGCGTCGGGAAGCGGATCGCAAACGCGAACTCGCCTCTGAGTGTCGCACTCTGCTTCGGGGGTGCAGCGTACACGACCTGCTTCTTCTTGAGGACGACGACGCGGCTGACGCCAGGCACGGCGACGGTTGCGTGCTGGCTCGCAGAGGTGTTAATGGCCCCTTGGAGCTATAGATAGCGCCAGCACCCGCAAACCACATGCGCGCGCTCGATACATGTTACATGTTGTTACGACACCAAATCAGGCCCTCGGTACCCCCGCGTTACCCCGGACTACTAATCAGGACTCACCGAAACTGAGACCTCGATAACATGCGAACACGACTTGCGGAACGTGATAAGGCCGTCCGCGGTGCCCGCAAAGCCGTACGCCGGGAGGGCGAGCCCCCAGTGGGGAGGATGGAGATGAACTTCGAGGTGATCGGTCTTGTATATGTGTTTCTGGCTTTGTGCGGCAGGGGCCAGCCCGGTGGGATGCGGCCGCTCGGTGAGGAGGACCCGCTCGGCAGTCGACGGACGTTCCGAGTACAGCGGCGCGCCGCGGCTGGCGGGAGACGTTAGTGCGACGTACGAGGGGGCCAGCTCAGCGTCCATGACAATCAACAGGGGCGAGTGAGAGAGCCGTCAGGGAGAAGGAGCCAGTCGCCTGTGATGCATGGTAAGTTCATCCCCAGTTTCACTTTCCTCTTCCGCCCATTCATCCGTTCCGGTCGAACATCTCTAGTCACAAGAATCGCATTCGCTGCTCGACCGCCGAGGAGCAGGACCACGACTGTTGGTACACGAGCTGCCAAAAGGAGATAGAGACTAGAGTGCTCGCTCGCCGTCCTTCAAGCCCAGTGAGAACTCGCACTATATACAGCGATTTACAGCGATCTGCAGCAATCTACATTGATTTCGGCGGGCAGATCGTCGTAGACAGTGCTATACCAGTGTATATCTAGGATTGTCCTATATATCGAAGAAATTTCTATCTACGTTAGTCTAAGGCGATCTAAATACATTCAAAGCGAGCTAAATTGATCTATAGCTATCCAATTCTTCTGCGGCTGCTGGGACTGCCGGATCGACCAATGCGTTCGAAAATGGTATTTTCATTGCTTCATCTGGTACGCGACTACATTCAGACCGACATTGCGTCATACCCCGCGTCACCGCCTCTCCCGCCCTCCCCCGCCGTCGCGACTGCCCCGCCGCCGCGGCACCCCGCCGCGCGGCACCCAGTTGGCATTGCACGTTAGTGCGATGGCCCAGCGCGTACACGGTCTTGCGATTGGAGGGAGAGATCTGCAAACATATGGATGGGAGGAGACACAATATGAATAGAAAGCGACTCACAAGAAGATTTGGGGCCTCGCCCAACCTGCTCCCTGCGCACTCTACTCCCCACGACGACTTGACGGGGCTTGGTGGGGTCGCGCTCTCATCCTCGCCGACGTCCTCGGTTGACGTCTTCCCCGCTCGGGCCGCTCCGAGAAGGCCCCTGGCCGACCTCTCGGGACTCGGCCCTCGTCCTCCGCATCGTCAACGCACCCCTCCGCAGCGTCGGACGCCTCGGATCTGCGCTGTCCCAATATGTCAGCTTCGATTCGCGAAAGGAAAGAAGTGTACGTAGTACGTTGAGGGCCAATAGGCAGACAGGGGAAGGGAGAGACACTGAGAGGAGGGAAGTGGCAAGTGACAAGTTGCGCACTGGCAGCTGCACGGTGGCGGCACCGTGTGAGATGACGCCAGCAAGCCTATGACGGTGTGTGGACCATGTCCGAATTTACTTTGCTCGAATTTTCATCTGGTTGTGCGCTTGAGAGTTAGTGCGCGTTAGTGAGTAAGATAGTCGGACGAGCAAGTGAACTTTGACAAGAAAAAAGCCATCGTTGACTCAAAATTTGAGAAGTTGACATGCAAACTCGTGCCGCTGCTCGACGGGTGTGTGGAATGGATCGAGGTCGATCGCTTTAGATAGATGTAAATTGTTTTATATCTACGTAGAAATATGTATATATAGCGGGTTTTCACTGGGCTTCAAGATGAACACAGTTAGTGAACATTCCCGTATACCCGTGAACCGCGCTATGTGTCCTCTCCCCTCTCTTTCCCGCCGTCACACCCTCAGTAAGCGATGGCCAACGTGGCTCGGATCCCGTTGAGCAGGGCCATCCAACTATCCGGGCGCGTTAACTATGGGTGAGTCGTATGGTGTTAGTAAAGTTCGTTGCTCTCATTGATGACAAGCTTGCGTTGTTCTGTCTTTTGTACTTAGGCTGAAGTGGGTAAGACCGTAAGGTAGTTACTGTATTGTTCGACATTGGAAAGAAAAGGAAAGAAAGCATGATGATGGTTCAACCCCTTTCAATCTAATTTCTCGTCAGTCTACGTATATGGGATGGCAGGTGGTTAGTTTATGAGATAGGCATAGAACAAGCAAGAACAAAGTCTGCTTACCGTTGTAGATGGTGAAGACGCAGCTTAGCCCACACATCAGGAAAACCCCTAGGTGCGAATTAGGACTAAGTTAGTGCTAATGCCCCGATACTGCCCATAACGCCTTCTAATGCAAACATCTGACTCGTTACGTGTTAGTAGTGTATTAAATGATGTTTTCCTTACCTTTTTCTAGTATATATAGTATATCAAGTCGTTGAAGAGCCGAATACATGTACCAGGAACATGATTTAGGGATGGGTACCAGCTGCGCGCTCAGTGAGTCAGAGAGACTTGGACGGGAGGAGGAGATAGACGCTCACTGATCACTGAATCGAGTCGCAAGCGCAGGGTGCGCCTATCGCCGTAACTTGACCTACGACAACGATGACAGACACCGTGTCCAACTCTTCTCCTCTGCCATCTTTTCTCTGCTCATTTTCGCCACCTCGGTAACAGCAACATGTGATATCTCTAATGTAATGTTGCATTGGATGGTGATTAAGGTACAGAATCCCTACGTCAAAATTTTTCATTGCCTCAGGCTGAACTCAGATGCGGCATGGGGACCTAACGGCATTGGTTGCTTGGTAGTTGCAGGGATGGGGCATAAGGCTAGTCGTTCTACACCATCGCGGTCCATTGGTGAGTCCTTCACTTGTATACATCTCCTGGCTTCCACACTCCGACCTCTTTTCCCAGGCCTTTTTAGTTCACCTCGACCCCACCAATGTAACTCCCAAGTCCGGCCCCACGCTCGGAGGTTGGCTCTCAGTCGTGTGACGATGGTCCAGCGGTCCAAGGCCTAGGTGGCATGGAGATGAGGTCGAGCCGGGAACGTGGGAGTGTCCAATGGTCCAGCGAAGTATGGCTGTTGTGCCGCAGCTGTGAGTCCTCTCCTTCCCCCCTCTCAGGCTCTCTGGGACCTCTATAAGTCAACATTCTACACATATTCTCATCCTCTGGCAATGTGCTCCCTCACGCTGGTCCATGCGGACCATCCCTCTGTCTCGGCACTTGACCCCATGCTGGAGGATGTCGATGTTATCATGCCGCATACAGTATCAGACGGTCCGGATACAAACCTGCATTCCTCACTGGAGTCCATGCTTGCATGGGAGGTCGCTAGCATCGTGGGTCAGGACGGGCAGCCCACAGGCACATACAAGGACTTGTTGCGCTGGGTCGACGTGATGGAGGCCAAGATCTGGCAGACAAGGTCAAGCATCGGGGGCCTCGGCACGGTTGCAACAGTTGATGTGGTGGTCGCGCTCTCCAAGAGGTACCTCAATGTGCTCGAGGAGGATATCAATCGGCAGGAGATGCATCATAAGTGGTTTCTTCAGGATGGGTGAGTGCATCTCTTTGTGGGTCATCATTTGAAGCGGGGATCAGAGCCCCATACAGTAGGTGCGACTGAGGGTGTGTTGTTGTGTTGTACTTAGTACTAGTTGAATAGTAATAATAATGATGCTATTGTATAAGTATTTCCAAAGTGCGCTACTTGACTGTTGCTCTGATAATCAGCAAATAAGGGTTCTATCTCGAACTTATTAGCTGGGGACTAAGTGAATTAGACTAATGCTCTAATCGTCCGAATTATGGGTAAATATGGCGGAATAGCATTTGGGGGTTTTTCTGATGCAGTGGTCACTCCAGTGCATATTGGCGTTGATGAGACCAGGCTGGAGGACTTCGATCTCAACAGGCTGCAAGCCCCACATGACGACCTTGTCCAATCTTCCTGGTTTGCATCGACTCTCGCCCATAACGCCTACACCCCATGTAGCTCCTCCATCGGGTCCGCGCAGTGCCACCCAGGCATCGACCAGGCCATGTTTGTCGATGAGTGTGTGATCATTGGGGTGTATCAGGACCCCTGAATATCCTCTCAGAGGTCATATGCCGACCAAGGCCATTTTCGGTGGTACCTGAAAGGCCCGGATCTGGTTATTTTCCCCCAACCTCTCAAAATTCCTCTCATTTTCGGGGCCTCGCAGCCTATAACATTATGGGCGCTTAACAATTTTAGTACCCAAATTTTCCGCATTAGCCGCACTTTTCGATCAAGTTATGCTGCTTTGCGCCTAGTTCTGACGTTTTCTGGAGTAAGCGAGCTATATTTTGCTTGACTGACCGGCCAGCTGAGCCAGACCCCCGGCCAGGCCCCCACTGGGGCCATTTTCGGTGTGGAAGCATGATACCCCACGGCCGGAGGCCCGGTTCCGGGCCTATGACATTGGCCGTCTGGAGGGCTATTTTCGGTGATTGGCATATAAGTTTTCGGGCCCTCCGGGCCTGTTTTCAGTGATCCTGGCATATGAGCTCTGGGTATTTATTCAGGGGTCCTGGTGTATTGCATTGAAGTCACCTGCGATGATGCCTCTGCTGCATCCGGATTTGCACAGTATGCCAGCGACCACCTCCATCTGGAGCATGCACCTGAACTGCGAGTCGAGGGAGTCGAGGTGGACATTGAGAAGATGCAAGACTGTGCCAGGTGCGGCTGGGGAGGCGATATTCATGCACAGCGCATCTCTGCCATACCTGCTGGGCAGCTGAGTGTGGAAGACGCTGTCGAGCACCATTAGCAAAAATAAAAAAGTGTCGGCTAGGTCTGCCTGTACGTGCCGGCACAGGGAAACACGAAAAGTGCATGCAAACTCCGTGAAGAATGGTCTGCACAATGGCTCGATTGCCTGCCTAAAGCATCCCACCCCCGAGAGGTGGAAGGGTGGGCCAGCCCATCCGATCCTAGGCAGTCCTCACGATATCTCATAAGGATTGTATGGGATCGGGGTGGTGGCAGTGCCACACCGCATTAATATTCCGATGCTATCCTCTACGGAATAGCCTGGGCTTTTCCATGTTGCAGACTGAGACAGCCTTGACCAGCCCGTGCCGTCGGAGTGTGGAATGGAGAGGGTGTGCGATGCGACCGCAAACTGGCCTCGGCTCCACCATGTTGCACGGGAGGGCGGTCTCCTCAGTACAATTTGAATATAATATTAAATATATCATTTCGCTTACGCATACGGATGCACTTGGGCTGAGCAATGGGTGGGAGAGATTTTATTGCGGTAAGAACACATGCAAGGTGGGAACGTACAAAATACACCAGGGGATACGTCAAGAGCAGCAAACAGCTCGCCCACCAGCAACAAGAAAGACAAGACAGCGAATCACGAACCTCCACCCATCTATGCATCAGCGAAAGTGTTGGCCTCGTGATCAGCCTCATCATAGGCCTCTGCTTCATTGTCGGCCTTGTCGTCGGTGTCGGCACTGCCTGGGTTTCCGAGAGGAGCGTAGTCGGTAGGAAGCTCCACGTAGTCGACAGACTGGGCGTGTGGTTGCTCTGGCCTTTGAGACGGTGCGCATGGCTGCATCTTCTTGCGCAGCATGCAGCGTATATCCTCGTGTCAACCTTGCGCGTGTGCGAAGATTGTCACGGCTCTGGTCATCCTCTTCTCATCTCCACCACTTGCTCTTCGCCTTCTTCGGCCCCAAAACAAGCCTGATTGAATGTCAATATCAGTACGAATGGTACCCCACAGACTACATACCTGTTATAGTACGAGAAAATTGCAACTTACTAGACTCGGCATCCTCCTTCCACAATCGTAGTCAAGTAAGGAGGGGTTGGAGCAACGAGAGTGGTAGCTGAGCCTGCTCTGCCACTTGTCATTGTCATACCACTGTGAGAATGCGTAATTCACTGTATAGTTAGCATCATTCAGTATAGGTGCAGGTGACATACCAGAGCTGCATATGCGAGTTACATAGTCCGGTGTAAGTTTTGTAATGTCATGTCTGTGAGACATACTCACCCGAGGTGGGCTAGAGGGAGCAGGGTAATTCGGAGGGCACCAGCGTTGAACATTGAATGTTCTGACATGTGTTGCGCAGCGTCACGTCGGAAAGAGTCGCAGCGAGGGAAGGTGGAGTGGCATTGGCCAGAGTTGTGGGCGGATGAGGGGCATGGAGATGTGTTGCGTCTGGAGGAAGGACGAGGCTCAGGTGGTGGGGATGGGGAAAGACGGTAGATGTGGCATCGGTGACGACGGAAGGAGGTTGCTCTTTTGGACGCCCGTTCTGGACCGTCGGAAAAGTTTGTCAATCCGGATTGGCATTGTCGTGACGGACTCGGCGGAGGACCTTTCTTTGTGGTGGTAGGCTCATCCTCTTCAGCGTCGGAGACGATGCGGCATTTTGATTTGGAGCATTGGGGAGAGGGGGACAAAAACTGTATCAAGTAAGATGAGTATATGCGCACAGATATGGATGTATATATGCATGCTAAGACCAACGACGTACTCTGGCATAGTTCCCATAGGGACCCTGGCAGCTGAGGTAGTGGCCTCGAGGACGCTGAAGGCCCAAACTCTTGTTGTTCTTCTTGCTTGGGGTCTTCAGCGTGGAGGGCAAGTGTGGACTGAGTGTTGAGGGCGGGTATCAGGGAGATGGTGGCCGGAAGGAAACCTGGGGACTTTGATTTTTTCGCTGGGAGGTCCATTTATGGGCCTGTCAAATCAGATGACATCATCCAATATGACGTTGGACGTGTTTGTCATGTGAGCGTGTGCTGCACCCAGAAACGACTCGGAGCCTTAGCCGCCTTCGGCCTTTTCTTTGCTCTGCCATGTCACCTGTATGCTGTCCACATACGCCCTCTCTGGTCCTCCTCATCTTCCTCATTCTTGCTCTCTCCTGTATGCTCAAGGACGAATGCTACAGCTGCTAGCAGACCGAAACCGACCTCAGGAAGCACTTGACACCATGCAAGGCCGTGAAATTTGTTGACGGCAGCCTTCCCCTCCGAGTCGATAGCAAACGAAGACCTCGCGATTTCGGAAGGTGTAGATGATCTTGGAAAATGGAGAGATTGAAGGCTCAGAGGGCGCAACTTGAGGTACATGGCTAGGGCTTCCTGCCGCTTATCCACATCTTATATGCAGGCCGAACACGTGCCTGTGACCCTCAAGGACCCCCCATCTGGCTGCTATCAATGTTGCGTGCCCTGCAAGCCTATGGAGCCATTCTCAACCCCCCTCAGGGGAGTACCTCACCTTCATCTCAAGTCCGGTCTACTCATTCTGCTGGTTATCGTGAGTTTACTGCCCCCGTTGTTCCACCCTGTATTTAATTTCTTATCTCCATGTCCTACTGCCACTGTCGAAGATGCATCCAATGATGCTATCGACAATATTCACCCTGCTTCCGAACTCGCACCCGCACTCGTACCTGCGCCCGTGCCTCAGCCTGCGCATCCACCAAGCAGTACGCCAGTCCCACCCTCAACACGCTCGGTGTCACTAGTTGATCTTACTGCAGACATTGATTGGCATTGCGACACACGGCGGATTCTGAGACAGGTAGCTGGGGGGAGACAGAGAGCGAGCAGTCCACGGCCGAGGAGGAGATGGCAAGCGGACGATGTCGAGGCCGCGATGGGCGAGAACGATGCTCAGGCTGAACTGGCCTGGTTGGGCTTCACCCCAATGTAGCATACCATTTTCACCGCTAATGCATCATTTATAGCTCGCAGGCGGTGTTCTGACCCCTGCCCATTCTCTTTTTGAGGATGTATTATATTAACAGCTGGAAATTATTGTGTAGCGCAGTATCAATGCACAGCTGGGCCACCGCCACAAAGATATGCAAAGGCAGGTGATCACACCCCAATGTTGCATGGGATTGCGAGGATTGCACAGGGGTGCCCTCCTATCACCCAAATTGAACAGGCTCATGCACCCGCGCGTTTATGCACGGTGGAGGCAACGACTGAACGCCTGGCGGATACTTTTTCACTTTTGCTGATGACCATCTTGGAACCTCCTTCGTGCTCGCGCTCGCCCTGCTCCTCAGAAAGCAACGGAGAGCCAAAGCGCTCGCTGGAGAGCAACGTCATGGTCGCGAATGGCACACCCTTGAAGATTGTGTCGTCCTCAGTGTCTGTTGTCAGGAAGTTGGAGCGGATTCTGGGGTTGTTGAGCAGAGATTGGCGGGTGCTAGGCGAAACCTTTTGGAGATGAATAATGTCGGGAAAGTTGGGTTCTTGTAAGATGTGGTGGAGGATGAGCTCGCAGCATGCCGTGGGCTTTGGCTGGGAGGCCTGGATATTCCAAGCTGTGAGGGACAGCGCCTGCTTGCGGACTGCAGCGTGAGCCTCTCTGGTGGGCCAGTTCGAAGAAGGCCTCTGGACGATTGGGTCATCTGGGTTGTGCAAAGGCACGGCTGCCCAGCGATGGCTAGCGTGGTCAAAGGCAGAAAGAGCACGGCTGAGTCTGGGTCTGTTGAGGAACATCGACGATGATGATGTGCTAGTCGCTGGTGTCAGAATAATGGAGATATCAGGCCAGTATCAGGCAGCCTGCCGCCATCAGCTCAGCTGGCAGCAAAAGTTCAAATGGCAGCAACTGCCAGCCAGGTGCTCCCCTCCCATCGGCCACTTGGCGCCGGTTCGCCGCACTGACTTACTAAGTACGGGCAGCTATGCCAACTTTGAGCAGGGCTACTGGGTTTCGCCTTCCAGTGTCAGCTCGTTCTCTCAGGCTCAATATGTCTTCTGTCATGATACAGCATTCATTGCCCATATCGTCAACTACGATACCCCACTGTCGTGTGGGTTTCTGTACTCCATGGTTTGCTAAGTCCGACTGTCAGATGGGGCATTGACTCAACTTGAATGAAGTTGCGTCTAATAAGCACACAGCATTGGTGCAGTGCTTCATCTCCCAAATTGAACGATATGTATGTCGCGTCTTATAATCTTAACTTCAACGTTTGATCTTGCAGGCTCTCTACTCTTCTGTGCAGGCATTAGTACCTCTCGGAGCCCCGTCTACTATCTAGTAGCAGAGCTACTTCCAGTTGCCATAAGCATCGAAATTTGATATCACGCCTTACAGAGTGAACATCCGGCCAGACAAGGCTGAAGACGGATATCGTCTCTCTCCAGCTGTAAGGCGCAAGACTGAATATCCCGCCTCACAGAATGAACATCCATCCAGAGATGCTCCCAGACAGGATATTGTTTTTGGTCAGTGGGTAAGCACAGCCATTCGGTCTCGCGCCTCGAGATTGACTATCCCGACTCACAGAATGAACATCGGCCGGGGCCATCTCAGATGGGATATTGTTTCTCGTCAGCCGCGGTTAATCACAGACATTCAGTCACCACGGTCTCGCGCTGTCCCAGACAGGATATTCTTTCTCATCAGCAGGTAAGCACAGATAGTCCGTCTTGGTGACCTTAGTAAGACTGACTATCCCGCACCTTAGTAAGACTGACTATCCCAATGATTATCCGGCCAAGAACACGAAAGATGGTTGAACAACCAAAGCATGGTACTACAACAGTGGGTCGAGAAAAGTAACATCCGTGTATGGTGCCATAGGTTTTCATGGAGGAATGAGAACAAAACATGAGTTGTCTAAGGCCGGGTCGAGACTGCGACCCATAGAGGAACAGTAGAGTAAAAAGAGAAGATATTTCGAGGAACGAAAATCCAGTGATGCGAGGGGATAATATGAGGGTGGCTGGTCATGAAAGGTCGTCAGAATAAGTTAAAAGATTACACTGCACGTCGTCCTTCCGACATCCGCATATTACCCGGCGGTCTCGGAAGTAACCTTGAAGAAAAGAAAACGAAAGGCGACGGCGGCGGGAGAGGGGGGACAGCGAGTCATCTGTCAGCGCGCAGATACCGTTGCACGTCATTCAGGCCCAAGGCTGGGAAGGGTATCCCGCCAAGTGCCATTAACTCGCTCTGCAGTGTCCCAAATTGGTCGGTCGTCACCGTCACTGGCGCCTCGTGTCTGTAGAGTGGGAAGTCCTTGAGGTGCTCCGGGGGCAAGATAACCAGTCGGATGACATACTAGAATAAATGAATAGATCAACATCACAAACCCAACTTCCTAAAAGAAGGACAGAAGGCGGAGTGACATACCTCTACTGCCACTGAGTCCTTGACACGCCATGAGGTCTCCCGGCCGGGCTCTCCTGCCTGCACCTCGAGACGAAGATACGCGACGCCCTCCTGTGAGTCATCCGCGAGGTACAGCTCCGCGCGCGAGAGGCACTGCTCTCGTATGCTGATCTGAGCGCCCAGGGAGATCCACGTTTTCTGTCGCTTCACCAGCGACAGGTGGGCATTGTGAGACAACAGCTTCGCCAATGCAGGTGATCGCGGACTCTCGATCTTGAGCAGGATCGCAATCGTGTCACCAGACGCAAAGCATTTTGTCGCCGCCATCGTGAGCTAAGCCAACATGATTAGTAGTATTTCATATTTAGTCAGCGCATACGAAAGATGCATACCGAGATATTCGGCAGGTCCTCCTGTCTCTGAGCGGCGTCCTGGCGAGGGAGCCAACTTGGCTGCAGCAGGGCTGTCGACATCCTGTCCGAGTCTATGAGCGAGTCGGTATGTGCCCACGGGAGTTCCTCCATCGGCGGTGTCTGCGGGCGCGACTTCGGGAGGTACAGCAGCGGCACGACCAACCTATAACAGCAGAGAAACCGATGGGTCAACGCGTCTGCCCCTTCCGCGACTGCGGAAAGAGACGAGCGTACTTCTCGTGCCGCCGGAGGCCCTTGCGTGTGATGTCGACCCTTAACGAATAATGGATCTCGGTCGAGATGCCCGGCTGGTACACCGTATACGACGGCGGGAGCGGGTCGTCCTGGCCGTCGATGTGCGTCGGGAAGCGGACCGCAAACGCGAACTCGCCCCTGAGTGTCGCGCTCTGCTTCGGGGGTGCAGCGTACACGACCTGCTTCTTCTTGAGGACGACGACGCGGCTGACGCCGGGCACGGCGACGGTTGCGTGCTGGCTCGCAGAGGTGTTAATGGCCCCTTGGAGCTATAGATAGCGCCAGCACCCGCAAACCACATGCGCGCGCGCGATACACGTTACATGTTGTTACGACACCAAATCAGGCCCTCGGTACCCCCGCGTTACCCCGGACTACTAATCAGGACTCACCGAAACTGAGACCTCGATAACATGCGAACACGACTTGCGGAACGTGATAAGGCCGTCCGCGGTGCCCGCGAAGCCGTACGCCGGGAGGGCGAGCCCCCAGTGGGGAGGATGGAGATGAACTTCGAGGTGATCGGTCTTGTATATGTGTTTCTGGCTTTGTGCGGCGGGGGCCAGCCCGGTGGGATGCGGCCGCTCAGTGAGGAGGACCCGCTCGGCAGTCGACGGACGTTCCGAGTACAGCGGGGCGGGGCTGGCGGGAGACGTTAGTGCGACGTACGAGGGGGGCAGCTCGACGTCCATGACGATCGACGGTGGCGAGTACTGGTGAGAGAGCCGTCAAGGAGAAGGAGCCGGTCACACACGCGCAGGGCGCATGGAAGAGGCTGTCTGCGGGTTATATGGCTAGATGCGAGCGGGCGAGCTCGAGGACACTTGTAACTTGAAATAAACGCTGATGATGGACAAGTGAGAACATGGCGTGGCTTCTAGATCAAGACAGGCTCTTCCATTGTACCGGCGCATGATGGACGCTATCGCAGTTTGCACATATACTTACGCTCATGCCACAACTGGAGCTCAAACAGGGCACGGTCTGATCGTCGAGAGCCGTCGAGACGTAATTGCCCTCGAGAATGACTCGACTCCGTCCCTCGCGCCACCTTCGGTCGGCTTACAAACACAAGAAAGCCCATCAAACGCAACATTGCGCGACTTCCACACCAACACCGCACCTAGCACATGACAACTACAATCTCCATGACAAACTAAGGTACCCTTCCATCTCCTCGCATGCGCAGCCATATGCATCCCAGCCCTCGAGCTCATTAATGTTGGCCTAGAGTCGCCACGCGCGCTGCGATATCCGCCTCTTGCGTCGGTCCGTCGACCTGGCGTCGCACATATGTTGAGTGGTGTCAACCGATTAGCTTGACATTCTGAAGAGAACAACAACACAACGTTTCGAGGAGTATGACGAGAGTTGTACACATTGAGAACGAACATGCCACACATCAGTGCGTGACCCAAGAAGTCCTACCAGAGTTGCATCTTTGAAGTCCTGTATAGCAGTGATAAGAGTCAGATGTAAACCTAAGTTCATTCGGAACCGAGAGGCAGAGGTGACAGAAGCATGGACAACTCACCGAAGTCTAACAAGGATAGCCCCAAGCAATACGATAGGGCTTATCGTAAACGCTAAAAGGCGGACGAAGTAGGCACTAGCTCCAGTCGACCAGTCCGACCAAGCACCTCCGAGGTGTGCCACGAGGAGGAAGAACGGGAAGAGAAGGTACCCGGACAACCTGTTTGGACGGCGCACGACCAGCAGTTAGAATTACAGTAGGCCGCCCGGGCTGCAATGCGGCCATGCATATGACATACCTGTGGTACTTCCAAACCAATTTGGCCTTCGGGTTGCCGCCAAACAGGCGTCCTCCGAACCAGACGCTTCCGCCGCCTGCTACAACTTGGATCACCAGCCACGACATCGAAATAATGCCCAGCGTCTGGCAGGAACGTCAGTTTACGGGGAAATAGCGAGCACGATGACCTCAAAATCGGCCGCCGATCCTGCCATCGGGGGCCCGTGTTTAGATTCGACGCGAAGAGTGACTCACTCCGTGCCATGATGTGAAATGAGGACTCTCGTGGAGTGCCTTCCGACGCACGATCGCAAGGGTACCCAAAAAGATCGCCGGGACTCCGAGGCCCATCATTGCCAATTGGTGCCTGGTCAGTCCAGCGGCCTTGGTCTTGGCTTGGGACGTGGGCTGCAGTGTCAATATGCCTGTTGAGAGAACATAACATAAGCTCACGGGCACATGGAAAGAAAGGTTGGATTCTAGAAGGATGTCAAACGTCGCGCGGGCTAACGACGAGACTAACCGTAGATGAACACTGCAATCGATAGGCTTTGTAAGATCGGGTGGAAGAAAAAGAGGCCCAATGACGTAGGATTGTTGGTTAGGACGATCGCCCAGGTCGACACCACGAACACCTATGGTGGCCCTGTCAGGAACTTAGACCACCTATCATGAACCATGGTCGAATACTCACCCCCGCTGATACCTAGCATACCGAAGCACGAATGAAAGAGAATTCGAGGCGAGCAGAATGGAAAAGAGAGAGAGTACGAGGACGTACGTATGCAGCCCACAAAGCTGCGACGTCTCCCGGTCGGCCTTCAGGCTTGACAAACTGCTCGTCGTAACCCATGTCGTGGTCGGAAGGAAAGAGGGGAGTGTGAGGATCGACGTTGAGTGGTTCAGTTTCGGGGTGGGGGTACTGGGCATCAGGTGTGGAGGGCAGGACAGGGGGCATGTCTGTGAGCTCCTCAGGTAAGTGCTATGTGGGACGGAGGTAGTTGGGGTGCATGTATGCGGGGGAAGTGGTGGTGGGAGCTCGCGACCTGGGTACGTGTCAGTTCGGGAGCACGGCTTGACAGACTAGCGCACTGCTGAGGAATTAGGAGGTGCGAATGGCTAAGCATTCGGGCCCATTCACAGCCGATGTGAACGTCCACATCATCCTCTGGATCTATCTATCTATCTACCTAATACTATCCACTTCGCTCGCAATTCGCTGCGGGAGCCACATCTCGCATGCGCAACTATCTCACGCTCCCGATCCGCCTCCGGTGGTTCCCATTGGCCAATCGTAGTTCCAGCATTGGGTCTGGCTGTGGCCTGGGCAGTGCTTTGTGTAATTACATATGTGTTTGCAGGGGGCGTAGCATTACTGCCAGTGGAACTAAGTAGTACTGTACTTGTAAGTACGTCGCATGCAGCCTCAGGCCTCAGGCTCTGTATGAATTTCGGGGTCCTATGTGAGTGCGGCTACTAGCGCAGGTGATGAAGACCCCAGGGGGCCAAGGGGCCAGGGCATTCCCCGCGTTTCCCCGCGGGGAGGAGTGGCACTGGGACTGGGAGCAAGTTGAAGCGAGACACGGCCGGGACTCGGAGGTCCGGATCCGATGGTCATCCAACTCGTTACTCCTCCTCGACGTCCGGTTCCGAAGCAATCCCATCCCTTCTTCTACTACCGCATCCCTGCTGTGACTACGCACACTAGTCTTGACAATGCGGCCAACTCTACGACTTCTCCAGATCGCAGCAAATGGCTCCCACAGACAAAGGAGCGTCAGCTTCGTTGGCCTGGGACACATGGGATCCGAGATGGCCTTCAATCTCTTCTCCCGCAGACTCGTCGAGAGCAACGGCACGGCGCGATTCGTCGTGTGCGACGCCCGAGAGGCGACCTCGGCCGCGTTCGTGCACAACTTCATGCACCAATTCCCCGGAGCACAGATAGACGTCGCGACCACCCCCGCAGAGTACGTCAACCTTCTTTACATCATGCGTTCCGGCTGGTACACATTCATGACGTTAATCTACACACTCTTCCATCACATATCGCGTCGATTCAGAGCAGTGCTTGCATCGAGTACAGTCGTCACTATGCTCCCATCCTCGCCACACGTCCGCAACGTCTACGTCGAAGAGGATGGCATCATCCCCGCGCTGCGCTCCTTGCCGCGAGACGCCGTAGATTCCACCCTTTGCATCGACTCGACAACCCTTGACGTAGAGGTCGCACGCGGAGTCTCCGTGGACGTGCAGTCCACGGGTGCCGCGATGGTCGACGCACCCGTCTCCGGGGGCGTCACCGGGGCCAAGGCCGGCACGCTGAGCTTCCTCGTCGGGGGCCCCGAGCCCGCGTATAAGCTCGCGTACCCCTTCCTCGCGCACATGGGCCAGCGGATCATCTTCTGCGGCGAGTCCGGCGCGGGCCTCGCCGCGAAAATCTGCAACAACCTCATCCTCGGGGTGCAGCAGATCGTGGTGGCGGAGGGGATGCTGCTGGGCCAGAAGCTCGGCCTGGACCCGAAGGTGCTCGCGAGCGTGGTGAACAGCTCGACGGGGTCGTGCTGGTCGTCGTCAGTGAACAACCCGGTCCCGGGGGCGCTCGCGGACAAGTCTCCGCCGTGCGAACGGGACTATGATGGCGGGTTCGCGACGAGTCTGATGCTGAAGGTACGCGTTGAATAATCCGTCATACGGTGGATCCCTTCCGAGAAGCTGAGCTTGACGCCGTTCGCGATGCAGGATATGGGCCTTGCGACGGACCTGGCAGACTCGACAGGAAGCCCGCTGCCGCTGGGCAAGAAGGCGGAGAAGATCTATGCGGATGTGGTGAGCGAAGATCCGGAGCTGTCGCAAAAGGACTTCTCATCTGTGTACCGCTACCTGAGATCCGCGTACCCGAAGTAGTCGTCGGAATCGGTTCGGTGGGTGGATGGACCAAATGCGAGAAGATTGAGCTCGACGCCACTGCTACGCCCACGCTGTACACTAGGTTAGAGGGAGTAAGGATCTGCCGGACAGGGGAGGAAACTATATGTGTGTGTGCTATGTCCGGGCCGTGCTGGTCGGGCGGATGGGTGAAGACGAGGCCGAGCGTCGATGGGTCCGGCTGGAACCATATGGAGTATCGCGCGGGGCAAAGGGCCAATTTTAGGCGCATGTTGTATTGTATTAGGCGTGGTTGTCGTCGGTGTCGGGAGGAGAGGAGGAGGGGGATCTGGGGATGATCTGGAGGGTGATCTTGGCATGACCTGCCGGCTCCGTTGAGGCGAGAGCGAGAGAGAGAGAGAGCCTGAGAGTGTGGGCCCTGATATATAGGCCTGATAAGTTAGTCGCGATAGCCACCAGCTCGGTCTCGGACAAATTCACATCATCGCGCCTCCCTTCAACAAATCAAATCGCCCTTGATCAACGACTCCGAGCTCTCCCTCTCCTCCCACTCCTTCCTTCCGTCGACCCGTCCCCGTCCCCGTCCCCGTCCCCGTCCCCGTCCCCGCCTCACCCTTGCCTCCCCTCTCTCCGATGTCAAAGAAGCCGAACGCGATCATCTTCGGTGCGCCGTCATCCTTCCGCCCGTTCTCCCCGACCATCTTTTCTGATCACAGACGCGCGATCTACTCTGACCTCCAGGCGGCCTCAACACCTGCTCGCGCACCCTCGCTGCCCTCCTCGTCCCTCCCGACGGTTGTGAGCGACTTGTAGAGGTGAGTGTTTGTATCTGGCTCGCCGTCTGCCCCGCCTGCGTGGCAATGCATTGGTCGACCGCGACTGACCACATACCGCACTTCCCCTAGAACCTCCGGATCGTAGACAAGTACTCCGTTGCGCCCCCAACTACGTACGTACACCCTCACTCGCCCTGGTTGTTGGTTCCATCACTACGAGTCGCTCAGCCTGCTTTGATCCAGTTATCTAGGTTCTGTCTTCCCGGACGTCCTCAAACAGCCCAACGTCGAATACCGCCAAGCCAACCTTACCGTCGCCTGTACGTCTCCTTTTCACTCTCACTTCCGCACCCTCTAACGTTCCAATCCGTCTGATCTGCTTCCGCACTCCACGCAGCCACTGTTTCGGGCGCCTTCGACCCGCTAGCAGGCCAGGACCCCTACGACTACGTCTTCGACCTCACAGGCGAGATTGGATGGGACAGGCCAGAGGGGGTGAGTGCCATGCCGATTAATCCTCTCTTCCCCCCCCCCCCCGCGCAGCACGCGATCGCGGCTCCCGTTCCATGTCCTTCGACGTCCGCTAACCTCGTGCTCTCATCGTGCCGCCCCGGGTGCCGACGTCCGCGTCCGCGCGTAGATCCAAATCGGTCACACGTTCAAGGTCGCGCGGCTGGTGGCGCTCGAGGCGGCGCACCGGAAGGTGAAGGCGTATGTGCGCATACAGCACCCATTTTACAACTGCAAGGAGAGCGGGCAGCATGACGAGAAGGCAGAGGTGAAGCCCGAGGGCGTGGTCGGAACTTGGTGGCATGAGACGCTAAGGACGTTGGGTGCGATACAAGAGTGAGTCTTCCTGCTGGTTTGTGGATTCTGAACGCTTCGTCGTGGTGCTTATACCGATTGTCGCCGCTGAACGCGCTTGCAGTCTCAACCTCGTTATCGTTAGAACAGCGCTGCCCTATGGTCCTTATGTCAATTACCTTGGTACGATCGCTCGTTTACATACCTTCGCAGATCATCTGTTGACTTTGGTGCCTTTCTGTTTAGCAATGATTCCGTTTATCGCGGTTGCTGCATGCTATGGGCATTTGAAGCAGCCCATGAAGGCATTGTAGGTACCTTGACGTCATATGGTTCCATGGCTTACTCACATCTTGATTAGGAACTCACCCGGCAAGTACCCATCACATACTGTGCACGTTGAGGACATTGCTGGTGCGATGTGGGCTGTTGCGGAGTGGATGGCGAAGACGGGACGAAAAGAAGCGGACGTGCTTGCGGGGGAGGAACTCGTGTTCAAGAACGAGAAGAGCAAGGCGGCAGAGGTGGAGGGCATGGTACCGCCTTCAGAGAAGGTCATTGCGCCGTTGTTCAACATTGTGAGTCGGATTCGTTGTCGTACGCTGGACGTGGTGTGTGACGGGGCTGCAGGAGGACGACTCGAAGGTGACAATGGTCGAGCTTGGGAACGTCATTGCGTCCTACTTCGGCACCACGTTTGACTTCCATAACTTCATGACTAACGTCGCCGCAAAGGTCCGTAGTCTCCTCATCCGATTCCTCAGCACACCCAAGTAACATCCTTGTTTCCTAGTTCCGCCTCGAGGACATCATCGAGGACATCAATGAGGTTCATGTCAGCACATGGACGACGATGATCACCACCTCCAACCCGCCCATCCCTAACACCCAATTCTCATCGTACATGGACATGTCCGCACTCAAGAAGCACGTCGTCGCTTTCAACGCGGCCAAGATTAAGAACGTCGTGGGATACCAGCTCAAGCGACCGCAATTCAACCACGACGCCATCGGCGACATGGTCGAGAAGTTGAAGGCCGAGCACAGCTGGCCAAACAACTCGTGACTCGCCCTACGCAGTCCCTACTATTTTCGGTGCTCCTGCCTCTGCTTTCTGTTCGTCGCTGAAATCGGACTCTGGGTCGCGTGGATGCTGTTGCTGTGCCATGGACGGAAAGTGAACGTGCGTTGCCGGCGCGCCCAACCCACATCCTAATGATGTTATGAATGAGTTATGTGCTACGGATGCCGTCCTGTATACGTCTCTTTATCACCACTATCTACTACGTACTTCTCCCACTGTCATTGTTCGTCGTTCGTCGTCCCACTCACCCCCATACCCGTAGCACTCGTCGCGCTCGACCCCATTTTCTGCTATCTGGCGCACTAATCCCTTTCGCATAATTGCTCCATTGCTTGCTGCTACCGCTCATCTCTCTACTGTCCAACCTGTTGTTTCAATCCCACAGCATTGTCATCACTCTGTTGTCAATCAGACTCCACGACCCCTTCTTACTCTCACGCTGATCAGCTGTGTCCCCCAATCGTCCGCGCGCATAACGTGCAAGGTCCGGTTAAACGGCGATGCACTCGCTTCACCACTGCCAGTGAACACGCCCGTGCGACGTGCGTATCAGAAATAGAGAAGTAGCAGATAGAAAATAAAGATGCTGATACGACCAGAGCTACATTGAATGCAAGCGCAAGAAGTCCATGTGACGCCATACATTAATATTAATGTCAGGGACTGGGAGCAGGCGCAGGGACCGGCGGAGGACGGACTCCCGCAGACTTGGGTGGCGGAGCGGGGACGATCTCGTCGAGGAAGCCGGGCAGGAACCGCTCGATGCGCTCATGCGTCGCAGCCCACAGCGCGACCTGCCGTTCCTCCCGGTCGTCCTCGGGCGTGCTTGGCGGCACGAGAAGGCCGGTGGCGTTCATCACGAGCAGCACGTTCTTGAGCGACTCGGGCACGGCTTCGTACTAGACAGACACAAACGCAATCAGCATTCGCTGCTCCCACCCCACATACAAACGACAGCGTTGCGGCATTGGGAAGCAGACACACGGGCGACGCGCCGCAATGCCGCCTCACCAAGAGACGTCATGGACGTACCAGCTGATCACGGCGATCGACGTGCATGAACCTGTCGAGCAAATCCAGGACCTGGATCCACAGCACGCGGATGTCCGCCGTCTGGCCGTCGCGCGCCTCGAACTGCATGAACACCTTGCAGAGCAGCGCCGATGCTCGGAGGCGTGTCTCGGGCATTCCCATCGGGTCGCGCATGAAGACTTGCTGTTTGAGAAGCTCGTCCAAGAGCGGGAAAATGACGCGGTTGAAGACCTCCTCAATCTGATTGTGGTTGCCCTCGTCCAGAGGAAGGTGCGGACCGAGTAGGATACGCTGAAGGTGGACCATGGACGCATGCCTTATCTCCCGTGAAGTATTCGAAGACTGGCGCGCTAATGACGAGAGAAGCGGAAGGCTGAACTGACGCCAGACTGGACGCGAGTGAGTACTAGCAGGTATAGGTATGGCTTCATTTGAGAAGTCTAGACTTACTAAGGTTCATCTGCAACCCTGACTGCTCAGCAAAACGCACCCAACACTTCTTGAGATCGGCAACCATTTCGACGGCCTTGCGACCGCGTTCGACAATGGGGGAGCTATATGGGTGCAGTTATACGCCTGTTCTTCATACTCTCAAGCGGTGCACCTACTTTGAGGCTGTCAGCGACTGTGTCCGTCGGCCCTGTTGCTGCGCATCCACAGCAACTCCGGCTGCAGTCGCAAACTCATCCAAGGCGTTGACGAGGCCCGTGAAGTTATCTGGGGTGACAAGTTCTTGTGAACCATCGCCCGCAAGACCTGCCAAAATATCGAAGGATTGTCGCGATGCTTCGGAATGCGAGATTGTGGATCGCAGCAGGGCGAAGGCGACGTTCCATTCCGTTTGTGAATGCAGGATTTCTCTATGTTGTTGCAAGATCAATGTCAAGCCTGCAACGACTTGTTCCGCAACAGCGGTGGCGACGCTGGGTGGCAGCCTTGCTAGCAGGTCGAACGATAGGTATATCTGGTCACGAAGGGTATGCTGCTCGGGTAATTAGGCTACGACACGCGTTGACAATGGGCACTTAATTCTCACCCGTTCCGCGAGTATGAGACACAGTCTCAATAGAGCAACAACTGCGCGCTCGATGAGTAGGATGCTGTATTGTGTCGGTGTGGAGAGGAGAGCCGACAGGTGCTCGAAGACGATTGGCCTTGGTGAAATGTAAGTATACACGGTTTAAGTCAAGGACTGACACATACCAGACTTCTTCGACGTATTGGGGCGTCTGGCGCGCAATGCTGACCATGGTCTCTAATAAAAAGACGGACGCTGGATCATACGGCAGCGCGAACTGTCCTCCTTGTGCTGCTGCCGCAACTTCGTCCGACTCGAGCTTCAGCTTGGCCACTGTCCGCTCATGAGCAAGCGCCTCCAAGGCGCGGACGGCTGCAACGAGTGCTCCTGGTTCCAGTTGCCTACTGGGATTATTAGTGAAGGTATGAACATAAGGATAAGGGCCACTCGCATTATTTGGGAGTAGAGCTCGTCCAGGCGACATGTTGAGATGCAGTCGATTGAGCAGAGGGTGTTCTCGACGTCGGCATCTGTAGCATCCGGTACGAGCGCGTCCGTGCTCGACGAGTAGGGCGTCATCAGGTACGAGGACAGTGCGGAAAGAAGCCCGTCTGATCTTGGTGCTGCCCTTGCCGGCTGGCTGCGACGGAGTGGAATGATGGAGGTACCACCAAGAAAATCCTCCATTTGGAGCATGCGAAGAGGTAGCAACGTGTGCAAGAATAATGTCTGGAACATCTCAAATATCTGGTGCAAATCATTCGATGAGTACTTGATGCAAAATGTCTGCATCAGACGAACCTGAGTCCAGCCTTCCCGAAGGGCATTCGCGTTGCCATTGACAATATTGAATAACACGACAGCGGCAAGCTGGCCCTTGAAGTTGGTTCCGAACTTGACCGATAGAGATGAGACAGTGACCGACTGGCCGTCGATATCTACCACGGGGTAATTGGGCACCTGAGAAGGCTGAGACTCGGATAAGAGCGAGGTGGCTTGAGACAGTGAGACGACGATGTAATCAAACACGTCGGGCATTCCGAAGTGGCGCGCCAAAGTCGCGCACTGGCGGAAGCCTGCAATGGCTCGCTCGATGACGTAGTCGTCCTCGAATGTGATGAACGCGTATGCTATAGCGGAAACGACCGATTTCCAGACAGCTTTGAACATGTCTGAGTCAAACAGAGCCGTGTTGCAGCTCAGGAGGTTGCCTTGGGAGGAAAAGTGTCATGAGCGCTGTCGGAAAAGTGCTTCAAGGTAGCACATACCAGCCTGCCGTGTGCGTGATAGTAGCTCTTTCCAAGCGTACTCGAACCCAAGTTGTCCAGTGTGCTCTTCCGGCATTACAATTTCTCGCCTGCGGATCGACTCGTAGATGTTCGACTTAAAGTACATAGATGAGTGATGGGTCAGGCATGGTGGACAAAGCAAGCGGGCATACCAAGAACTCGGCTGAGAAGTCAGCCCCTTCATTGACACCCTTGAGGTTGCGCTTGTAGTCCTCCAGGGTCATTCGTTTCTAGTGAGAATCTCAGTAAAGATATACGGACGTAGGGAGCGCGTGAAACCCCACCCTGATTTGCGGATTGTGCTGGTCGGTGTTCAGCATGATGATCGAGAACGCTAGAACATATACAGCATCTTGTGATTTGACCTCGTCTTGTTGAGAAGTAAGCACCGGCGATTGTGGTTTAGAAACTTTGCGGCGTAACCTACCGGGCTCTGCAGCGAAATATATCTCGGCGAAATTCTCTGTGATACGACTGATTTGTTGCGACTCTCCAGGCAGCCGGAAGGTTTCCAGCATCTCTCTCATGGCCTCCGCTACAGTCTTCTGCTAACCTGCTAAGTATGTGTCTTTAATGCATTCAAGACCATACGCACGCCTTTGAAATCCATAAGCCCAAGGAACGCCTTGAGCAGCTCGATATTGTCAGGCTTGGACAAAAAGTCGCCGAGCAAGCGTTTGTCAACGCGAGCAGAGCTCTTCAAAAACTTCGCTAGGCTGAGGGGTTTGGGTTCGGAAGGGTCAGTGTAGATGAGCTTGTTCTCTTCCAGGAATGCCAGACCAGTCTTGGGCTTAGTGTTGAATTTAGCAGTACCGGTCAAAATGAGCTTCTTCTTTGACTTCGTATCCTGCAATTGATCTGGACGAGGGAAGTCCTGGCGCCGATGCAATCTCCAATTAACTTATAAAATGGGGGATATTTAACAGCACTATCGTACCTGAGGCCAATTATCGCTTGCCTGACCGAACATTAATGTAAGTGAATCAGCGGAGAAGAAGTGAAGTGCTGTTGTACATACACCTTCAGCCCGAACAGTCATATGCCCCACAAAAGCGAGAATGAGATCTAGGCAGAGGTACTGCGCGTTCTGTTGCTGGTAATCCGGTCCGCCAAGTCCCTGAGCTGTGTAGATCCCCTACAATCGTCTGAGTTTCGGAATGACAAGTTCAGAGTGAATACACTACCTTGGCGCAGAAGTCAATGAGCCGCTCAAACATGTTCTCACAGTTCATGTCGCAGTCGTAGTTGGTGTATAGGTCAACCATGAAACTCGGGTGCCGGGAGATTTGACAGAGCGTCTCCATCAACAATTCGCGAGTATCGCCACGGGCCGGGGCAACGATGAGACGGGGTGTGGCAGGCGCTTTCTCTGGGTCAGCTTCCGGGGGTCCAAGATTCTGGTTCTGAGTAAGATTCTTTGGCAGTGGGGGCGGTGTGAGCCTGTCGACGGTAAACGCAAGGAAAAGTTCGTGCTGCAGCTTGAGTTTCGATCGCATGGTCTCAAACATCGTCGTGATTGCGCGGAGGGAGCTCTGGAGGACAACCGGGTGGTCCGAGCGGGCGAGTTGGAATAGATATCTGCAGCCATGGTCTAGAATCAAGGCGGAAAGGGATCGATACGCGCATATGCGTGCGCCTGTAGCTTCGAGTGCAACGTTGAGCGTTCGGAGTGCAGTCAAGCGTGTGGAATCCGTATGAGCTTGATCATTGGGATCAAGAATGTTGATGAGAACGCGCAACAGCTCGAGAATCGAGGGAAGGCCGTCTAAGATCCACAAATTCAATCACAACATGCAAAAGGGAAGCGAGGCCAAACTCACATGGTGATCGAGGAACGCTTGGAGTTTCCGGTTGCTGCTCATCTAACTGTTCAGGTCGTGGCGGTGGTGGTGGTGGTGGTGGTGGTGGTGGAGGAGGAGGAGGAGGAGGAGGAGGAGGAGGAGGAGGAGGAGGAGGAGGAGGAGGAGGAGAAGGGGTTGTAGATTCCTCTGCCGCCTGGACTTCGATGTCCTCTGACGTCGGTCCGTCTTGCTCGTTTTGAGGTATAGGTTCTTGGCTTTGCGCCGCAGGTCCGGAAGCCGAAACACTCATTTTCATCTCCCCACCCTCAATATCGTCCACGTCCGCCACCTTCTGCTCCTCCGCTTCCGGGTCCAATTCATGCAACCGCGAGAACACTGTCCTGACAAGTTGATGCAGCGTCCCCTCGGCAGATCGTCTGAGGATCTCTAGTGGAGTGCATATATTAACAACCGTAGCCCTCAAGAGGGCAACACTTGACCTACCGCTCAGCCGCATTTGACATGAGGTAGTGAGAACAGCCTCCAGCATCTCACAAATCTCGATGTCCCCAAGCATCCGTCCTATGCTCCCGCAAATGGCGTCGCTGATCACGGTCATGATCTTCAAGAGGACGACCTCATCTCCGGAGGAATCACTGGCCTCAAATTTGCAACTCGATAACGCGCTGCTGAGTTCGGAGAGTGCGGCTTGGAGCGAAACAGAAGTTGAACAGAAGAGACCGCATAGGAAGAAATTATGGAGGGACGTTAGTGCCGTAGAGGTAATGGGCCCCGTCGACAACGGTGAGCGGATGATGGCGAGGAACGGCGAAAGGAGCGTGCTGAGAGGTAACGAATGTACATCTATGCGTATAGTGACCCTAAGTTTTGGTTTGCGGGGGCAAATGTCCGGGGGACGCACCTTCGATGTCCTTCAAAAGGCGTTTCAGGTCCTGGAAGCCCGCCATAAGCTCCTGCTCCGTATTTCCATGTCGCGAAGCGTAGGTATTAGGAACGCTTTTGGTAATCCTCAGTCCGAGGCTGCTAGCCAGTGCAGAATCGCGCGAAGTATACGAGGGTGTTGAAAGAGCCCATCGTGAGTTCCTGCGCATCATCGACGTGACCGAGAGGATCTCCGACAGAAGAACATGTTTGGGGGAGACCGAGAAAGCGGCCGACAAGCCGGCGAGGTCAGTCGAATCCATGTTGGCTAGCCAGCGGGTAAGAACGAATGCTCAGCGAAAAGAGACGAGCCAGGGACTGTCAGAGGATGGGGGGACGTGTGCAAGACGTGTCCTAATGAGCTTGGGACGAGCATACAGCGCTTCTTGGGGTATCAGCCACAACTTGAAAGCGCTCAGTTCTACAGGCGATGAACACGAGATTCTACATAATAGAGTAGATTGAATCGTTCGTTGTACATGACAGGGGTCGATACGAATCAAGGCGTTTCCAGAGACAAACATGTTTATGTTTGTGAAGGCCGTGGTAGGCAAATCATTCTGAGGAATTACAGTGCAAGAAGTCAACACAATATGTGGTCCGACCATTCGGTGCCAAAGGACTAGAAGCATTGCGGCTACCGTCCCGTGATACAATCCAAATCGTGATGGATACGATACGATAGAATACAATGGGCAAAACGATGACTTCATTGACCAGAAACCCCCGCAGCTTGCGACATTGCGGCCTGCCCCGCTGCCGTTGCTGCCAGCCTGGAGCGCTTCCGTTCGGCCTCTACAGACAGACATCGTCAGAAGACCGTGACTAGACAATATGGACGTGACATACCAGCTTCCTTCTCGCGCTCGATCTCCGCAACGATGGCCTCAATCTGGGTCAGATCAAGACTCTGTTGGCATAAACATAAGGAATGGCAATAATAAAAGAGATAAACTCGAGTAACGACGTACGGTGATCTTGCCATAGCTCTCCA
Source organism: Ganoderma lingzhi (assembly GCA_026283605.1). Taxonomy (NCBI): domain Eukaryota; kingdom Fungi; phylum Basidiomycota; class Agaricomycetes; order Polyporales; family Polyporaceae; genus Ganoderma; species Ganoderma lingzhi. The sequence continues at coordinate 103,596 of JAPJYM010000008.1, forward strand.
TAACACTGATCTCAATGTTCTTCGCTCCTGTCTGCACCACTTCAAGCAAACTCTTCACCGTGAGCTTGATGGTATCATCTCGCGACATATCATCTTTATGGTTCTTCTCTAGGAACTCGCGGACGGTCTTTGAGGAACGGCCAATGGCATTCGCCTGGGCATAGTCGTCAGCCCGGAGGGAGTGCAGTGCAGCATATAGTGAATGAACAACGTACCTTCCACGCACTATAGATACCTCCAGGCTCAGTCTGATACAGTCGTGGCTTGTCGTCATGAGGATCAAAGCCAACGATGAGAGTAGAGACACCGAACGGTCGAACACCTCCAGATTGAGTGTAACGCTGCGCACACGTTGAGCAAGAAATCCAGTGGCAAAGACAGGCTACTGACCTGCTGGATGCCCGCAATATGCCTTGTGATGTACTCGACGGTAACTGGATCCTCGACGGTTAAGCGATGACTTTGACACTCTATCCGGGCCTTGTCAATGAGAACACGACCATCCGCGGTGAGACCTAGGTCCAGCATCAGCATTCCGAACGGGCTTCAGTGTAACTTGGGTAGCGCACCTGCAAAGGCGAGGCAAACATGGTCATCCAGCATCGCTACCTTGCGGACGGTGCGAGGATCTTGGAGTTGGAGGACCGATTTCTTCTCCACGCCGAGTACAACCACATCCTTGCCTCGAACGCCAACCTGCAGGCGATATTTTAGACCCGTGTTGCGTAAAAAAGAAAGGGGGCTCACTGCACAAGTTCCCTTGCGTACGGCTTCCAAAGCGTACTCTACCTGCAAGGGCGGACGCGATGAGTATCTCCATGACTTCCGGGCAGTCGATCGCGTACTTGAAACAAGTGCCCATCGGGCGAGAAGACAGTCAAGGCTGTGAACACGATGAGCAGCCGTCTACCAGGGAGTATATGCCACCATACCGCGATCGTAGGACCTGGACATGATTGTGGGAGATAGAGCAGTAGGGTGGAGACTCGAGAGCAAGGGCGTGCTCACCCGAGCATAATGATACTCCTCGACGCGCGTCGAGGCTTGCGTCGCCCTGAGGGTTTTGCACGTGATGCATTCACGCTCATCAAAACGCGTCGTGGGCGCCTGCCAGTGGTCGCCTTACCCGCTCTCCGACTGCAGCAGTCAAGGGCACCCGCCTGGATCCTGTCACAACGACACAACCACCACCTGCAAGTGTGCACACCTCAGGCAGTTCCAATGGGGGACCCAGCTTCTCTAACAGACGATGAAGTGGAGATCCTTGCGCACAACCACCCGTAAGCACTCCGAGTCGCTTCCTGCACCGCACTTAGCTTGACCTGTCACGGCTGACCACGGAGTTTGCAGGGACAAGATCACATGTCAAATGTGCAACAAGGACTTGACTTCTATGACAATACCACAAAAGCAGTTCCATTATGAAGGACATTTCTCGGAGCCCTCCAGAGGTACGTTCATACGCCTCGCACAACCACGGGGGTCACGGACACTCCCTGCAGCATCGGGGTCGGGCTCCGGTATGTCAGCAGGAACTGTGGAATCTCCCAGTTTCTTCGCATTATCTTCTAAACCGTCCTCCAAGCTATCTATCAAAACACTGTCGAGGTTCAAGTCACCCTCCACCTTCTTCCGCAAGCCTTCACATGAAGAGCAGAATGTCTTTTGGCATTCCTCTATGACATCAGAACCACCGCCAAACTTTGCTCCAGGTACATAGTGACAATTACTCACATGAGATCATTTCTTGATACTATTCCCAGGTCTCATCAATGTCTTGAAGAAGGCACTCGGTCGATCGAATGACAAGGGACACACCCAGCGCGCATGGCTGTGTATGGACCACACCGTTCTTATAGAGGGAGAACCCTGGGACCGTGGATGGGGTTGCGGGTGCGTAGGTTTCTGGTCCGATGTTGCCTATCTGTCTGACATATTATGTAGATACCGCAATTACCTCATGGCGTGTGCTGCCCTGATGGACCAACAAATCCAACCCATGTACTTCCCTTTATTGGATACGCCCAGCACTCCAGGCGTCCGAAACCTTCAAATTATGGTCGAACGGGCTTGGAGAGATGGTACTTTGGCTTTGCCGCAGTTGTATGAAGATTCCCATTCACTCTTGCACACAGGCTACGATAAGGAAGGGGCTGAGGATATGAGACGCGACCTTGTGGACACCAGTAAATGGATAGGCACGGCAGGTAAGTAACCACAATGTTTTCTCCCCTTTGGTATGCCTGACTCACATGTTCAGAGCTCTATGTTGCGTTCACATATAAGGGAATACCGTGAGTTGATTATTTCTAGGTTTGAAAAGTCCGCTCAGTCGTATCAAGTGCACAGCTAGTAGACTTTCCGAGGCTCCAGGATGGTATGTTCGCCTACGCCGCTATAACACTTCAACAGTCTGATCACACACCCAGGTGTCGAACCGTTGTTGCAATGGGTAATGCGCTATTTCTCCGGCGGAGAACTTCGGCGAAATTCGGTGTCTTCCACAGTCCGTGAACTTCTGCTCGGCGCTAGGGCCGTCGCCGTCACCGACCGACCCCCTATTATCCTTCAACATAACGGGCATTCTAGAACGATTGTCGGGGTTGAACAGGTCAAGAACGGCGTCATCAACCTACTCACATTCGATCCGGGAAGGTGGGTACTCCGCAACCGAACTATCCCTACCTTCACTAACGAATTCAAATGACATTATGTGTGCCATATACAGAAGGATAGCCTCGCACATCAGACAAACTGGGCTCAAGTACCATAATCCGGTCCGACCTGCTGACCCTTCAAGGTCTTTTCTGACCAAGAAGGTGCTTGACAATGTCCTTCCCGACACCGTGAAGACGCGCAAACGCAAGTCGCCCGACCCGCATGGCGGAGGCGGCAAGAGGAAGCGCGAGGAGAGCAGTGGTGACCGGGATGTCATTGTAATCGACGACGATGAGGACGAAAATCGCGATCGCAACGTCAAACCACCCAGTAGTTCTCACCAACGGCCCGACTTCGATACACTCAGCCCCGCCGAAGTGCTCAAGGTCTTCCGACTGGATATGAAGACGCTAAGGTCAGTAGACCAGCCTCGCAGCTGGCAGTCGCTGACCAAGGATGGTTTTCTGCACGCATAGGAGAAATAAGAAGTACCAAATCCTATGGTTTCCGATGACCGACCCCCTGACCGAGGCGGAGAAGCTGAACAGGCAAATTGTCACCAGCGAGAAGGTCACCTAGTTCTCAGACACCTCATAGAGAACGAATAGAGAACCGAAACACACCTGGTCCTTATATTATTATTCCCTAGCCATATTTTCTATCGTAATGCACTGTTCTGGATTACAATCGGCTGTCTGGTCACGATGATCAAACAAAGACATGGACTAATGCTACAGGATACAAAGATGCACGATGCTGTAAAAATACGACAACTGGGATAGCGTAACGAGATAGAATCCATGAGAACCCCATGTTGGGGGAATCGAAGATGTTTTGTGGGACATATTCATGCGGTGGACATCACCACGTCTGCGGGACCCTCGCTGTCGACAGCCATGCCTTTCTGAGAAGACACACCAGTGAGAGGGGCAATCTCCAGGCCTGCAACAGCGAAGCGCAACGCCCGCTCCCAAGCCTGGTCGACCATGTACCCTCCAGCGCGCATGATGCCCTCCCTATCCTTTCGTACGGCCTCGCTGACAGGATCGTAGTAAGTATCACGCTGCACAAACATGTCGTCGTACGCATAGTAGTTGTCCTGCAGCGGTACGTGTGGCACGTCGGGGACGACAGTGCTCTGCGCGGCGCGGGAGCGGAGTAGGCGAGCGGTGCTCTGGCTGAACGCGCTAGTCGACGCCGCGCGCGCGGAAGCCCGTTTCTGCGCCTCCGCTCGGGACTTGGCGACGAGGGCTGCGGCGTCCTTGTCGCTCGTCTCGAGCCTGTCGATGATACCCTCCCTCGCCTTCTCGCGCTCTTCGCGCTCCTCCTCTTCTAGACGGCGGAGCTCCTGGGCGCGCAGCTCGCGCTCTTGACGTTCGGCCTCCTCTTGCTCTTGGAGGTAGCGTTGGTACTCTTCTTCGCGCTTAATGTTAAGCTCGATGAGGGCAGCATTCTCTACTCGATACTGTTGAATGCGCGCTTCCGTCTCGGCGACGTCAATGTCATTAATGAGGTTGAAGGCTGGAGACAACGTTAGGACAATGGAGCCTGCGTCGGAAATATGACGTACTGATTTCCTCAACCCATTCGAGGTAGTCGTTGTACGAACGCAAGTCGGCGAAGTCCTCTCTTCGCTTATTGAACCTGCATGCCTTTAGGCTAATGGCCACGACTACAAAACGTGAAACTTACTCCTTAGCTATTCTCCGTCTAACGGCAACCTCCTTCTCAACAGTCAAGTCTTCAAACGTTTGGGGGGTAAACGCGAGCTTCCTGAGGATCTTGTTGCAAATGGGGCACGGTGCAGGGCCAAGCGTAAACAAGCGGTCGATACAGGACTCGCACCTACATCCCTGGTAAGATACAGATACAAGGGCTTTGGGGTCCAGGAAGTATAATGGGCTCACATTTTGTGGTAGCATGCGCTGACCAGCAGCCGCAATTTCGGGTTGAGGTACCTGTCCGACTTGCACACTGGACATTGGTCATCCATGGACTGCAGGTACCAATGTCAACCAGGCACAAGATGAACACAAGGCTAATGCGTACAAAATACTCAGAGGTTCTCCCTGATGGATCTTTCACCCCTCCGCCATATATTGTTGTGGACGTGCTCTGCACTTGCGATGGTGTACCCGTGCGCGTACTTGTCCCAGTCGACGCGCCTGACTTGCGAATAATCGTTCCACGAAGCCACCCGTTGCGTTGCGCCATTTTGTTCAGTGATGGCCAAACAGTAAAGACTTCAGTTTTTCTGGGACGAATAACACGCAGCGTAGGGTATATGCAGATGTGGTGGTGGGTATCGTCCGAGTCAGGAACACGACTACGTTAGTAAGCGCCTCTACACGCTCATTATAACGCATGGGCGCTAATGCACCACTATACGGTGACCAGCGCATCTGTTCAAGTTGAACTGTTAGAACAAGCACACGAAGCATGTTGACGAGATAATATATAATACAGCAATAAACCTGGATACAGTATCGGGAGTTCCGAAAAATGAGCAATATACACGAATTTCAAGACCCAGAGACGGGAGACAGTGATAGTGAGCGTGGGAGGCAGGGGACGGAATTAACAGTCCATTCGACCTCAAAGTACGAGAGACAGCGCGAGGGGAGAGACAGGAATCATACACTGATGTCGAGAGCGAGCGGAGGCCAGGAGAACGAAAATGATACAACTCGGGAGCGGGGTATGACGACTGCGAGGAGTATAGTAGACAGTCCGACTCCGACCGGTGCGACCACGGAACGACGTCGACGGCAGAGTCAGCGTATAGATATAGTGATATGAGAACAAGACCCTGATGGAGAAAGATTATTGTACCAACGAACGAAGAGACATGTTCGGAGGGAAAAAACGAGGCGGATAGTCCAAAATAAAGAGCGTTGGTGGCTGGGGGTGAAGCGACTGTAACGTCATACTTAGTACGGTCGTAAATTGCCGGAGAGCATCCCAAGCCCGTACCGAAGAGAAAGGCTCAACAGTGACAAGCTTCGGATGCCACCTGGGCGACCGATGGTGGGTGCCAAATTAATCCTAAAACTCGAGGAACTGGTAAGCAACGGAGTCGAACCGCTGCTGAATCGACGGTGGACGTTCCTCGCGAATGAGACCTGGGATCTCTTCCGCAGGAGGGAGAGGGAGGTGCGAGAAGTTACGGGTGTCGTCAACAGAAGCGACGTGGGGGATGATGGGTGCCTGAGGAGAATTAGTATCCGGTAGCGTGTGCCTGTGCTTTGGATTTCAGAGGGACTCACCCTGATTTCGCGCCGTTCAAGCGCGTCCCAGTCGACGCCCCGGAACCACGGATGGTCTAAAACATCTTGTGAACCGCCAATCAGGTTACCAAGGCGTTTACTACGGTCCGGATGCAAGAACGCCTTGATGATGTCTTTGGACAATGGATCGACCTCGCGCGGCCAGTGGATTTTACCCTTGAGAATCTTCTCGTAGATCCCATACGCGGTCTCGTCGAAGAACGGTGGGTACCCTACGATCATCTCGTAGCATAGAATACCACATGCCCACCAATCAGCCGCCTTCCCGTGGCCGTCCGACTGGATGATTTCTGGCGCGAGGTACTCGGGCGTCCCGCACAATGTCCATGTACGGTCATCGACAATTTTTGCGAAACCGAAATCGGTGAGACGGAGGTAACCACGGGAATCCAGGAGCAGGTTCTCAGGCTTCAAGTCGCGGTAGATGATGTTGAAGGAGTGGAGGTACTTGAGCGCGAGAATGATAGTGGCGAGGTAGAAACGGGTGACGTCCGCCGTGAAGCGTTTGGCGCGACGGAGGTGTGTGAAGAGCTCTCCTCCCGGAACGTAGGACATCAACATGTAGACATTGAGACTGTCCTGGAATGTCGCGTAGAGGTCGACGATGAAAGGATAGCGTACGCGCGAGAGGATGTACCGTTCCGCATTCACATGCTCGACTTGTCGGAGTCGGACGATTTCGGTCTTCCGGAGAACCTTCAGCGCGAAACAATTGGACGTAGTCTGCCCTGACGAGCCCCGAATCCGCACAAGCAGGACTCGCCCGAACGTGCCGGTACCTGAGAGGACCGGGGGTTACGAAAATGGATCGCAGTGATGTCATAGAATAAACTCACCAAGCGTCCCTTTGACCTCAAAGTCCGTCAACTTCAACGTGCCCTTCTCTAAATGCGATTGCTCGTCTTCTAGATGTCGCTGCGGTGGACGGGGCGAACTCGTGACTGGTCTTGGGTCTACCTCCATACCGTCTTGCTGATGACTGAGGCGTCCACGTCGTGCGCCCTCGACGTCGGGTAACTGGGGGTGCGGTAAGGAGGTGTGTAGTTGAGTCCCTGGCCCGGAGTAGCGAGGCTCCGAATCCACGATGATGGCAGCTTCACCCTCTTCGCTCCGGCCAGGGGACAAGGGTGGAGTGATGGGGCCGTCGCTGAGCATGCAGTCCGAGTCGCGGCGAAATAGGCCGGGCTCGGGCGTCGTAGAGAGGACGAGAGCGGTATGGCTGGGTAGGGAAGCTGAGCGGAAAGCGGGATAGCTGGAGTGCTCCATATTTCTGGAAGCCATTAATGAAGGAGATGGGGTAAACGCCTGCTCGCCTGTAGATCTGGCGGCTGCAACGGGGTGCTGTCAGCCCGATGAAGCAGAATCTCCGCGCGAAACATGCGGTGGGACGCACTTACCTGAAGAATAATTAAAGAACTTGCTGGGCTACAACGTGGTGCTCAATACATCGGGTGTTTTGAGAGCAAAGGACCGAGGGTGCGGCTGAAGGGGATTGACAAATCCGTTGAACGGCGATAGGATCAGAGGGCTATGGGACGGAGGCGCGATGAGCACGGGTGGCAATGTAGGAGATGTGGTTTAGTTGCACCTCTGGCTGCCGCTGTGCCGGACTGTGCGCTCTGCGCGAGGCGATGCTGGAGGAGTTAGAATACAGAAGTGAACAGAGATGTTATAGTAAACGGAGGTGGGCCAGTGCGAGAGTCTGAGATTCGGAGTGAAACCACACTGCGATCTCCATCTGCCGATTCGACAACCCCCACGTGCCCCGCCACACGTGGCCACTCTCGCAACCGCTCTCCGTCTTCCCGCCGCCGGCAACTTGAAGCAGTCTCAGCCAGTCTCAGCCTGAGCCTCCGAGCACTCCCAGACTGAGATATCCCATCATTCAGCCTTTCCTTCTCTTTCATGAGTGGCCGCTCAATGACTGGCGCAGACCACCGCCTAGCGTCATAGACACAATTTACACTCGGGAGAAGATCGCCTCGTGCACAGCGATAAGACTTTCATTAAAGCATTCTATACAACGTTCACACATCAAACGCGAAGGTTGGTGCCCCAAAGATGGCAGACAGCACTTTCGCGTTCGCGTCCTCTCCTCCAGCCCCCGCCCCGATGTATAGCGGAATAAAGTGATCTGCGCGTGGGTGCGCCGCGCGGAAGCCCTCGTGCTTCACGAGCTCAAGCATAGCTCGCTTCCTCGCGGAAGGCTGACGTCAAAGAACCGTCGTCAGTCAAGCATTTAGCAACGCGCTCAATAAACGAAGAGGCACTCACGTCTGTCGCAGAGACTGCATCCAGGATAGCCTGGTTGAACTCTTTCACCGCACTACTGGCGGTCGACTCCGCGAAGTTGGCGGGATCCCGCAAGTTATGTATCAAAAGGCCACCGGAGAGGACGAGGATACCCTCCCGTCTAGATCGGACGTTATCAGCAAATCAGCGAAGAAGCCACTTCGATGACGGATTACCGGAGGGGTTCAACGACCTGGCCTATCCGCCAGTTGTCTTGAGGGTCCAAGCTTGAGTCCATCGACACTTCTACGATAGGAATGTCCGTAAACTCCTCGCCGAACATAAGCCTGAACGGGATGAAAACGCCGTGATCGAGACCTGGACCGTTGAAACCTCGGCCATCCTGACCGCGGGGCTGAAGCTTCGTGGTCGTCCTCGCCAGATAGCCGGCCTGCAAAACTTTCCGTTAGCTCCCGGAACTACCGTCTTCTACTTCACCCTCGCAGTAAGTCTGGAACCTACGGTTTTGTATAGTTCCGCCACGCGTTGGGACAAGGCAGAATCACCACGCGACTTGAACTTCAGCTGATAGAGTGACGACGGGAAGCCATAGTAGTCGTAGAGCAGCGGGTTCTCATCTCCGTAGTCCGTCACTGAGTGCGCGACCGTAAGTCTAAGTTCAATTAACGGAGGGCGAGGCGACATGGAAGACATACCGAGACGCTCTCCAGTGGTCTCCCAATGGGCGCTGAACACCACGATGCCCTTGGGTTTATACTTAGCGAGTAGGGCGGGTCCAAAGTCCCTGAGAAAGGTCGCAAGGGGGGCCTTCGATCCCATAGCGTTCTTGACCTCACCCCTTGACATCAATACTCCGCTGGTGTCGTTGTCCGGAAAGGCAAGCATGGGAGACCCATGTCCGAAGAAGAACGCTGGGATCTTGCCCGGAGTAGAGGGCAGTTCGTCTAACGCCTTCTTCCACTCCGTCTGTGTCTTGGGGAGAGGAACGTCCGTTCCAGAGACGATGTTGGACATGCTGCCGGACAGAAGCGGAGCTAGGACGCGTGAGAGGAAGGGAGTTGAACGCAACAGGATGACGGCTGAAAGCGCGGAAAGAAAGAAAGCAAATAGGTTGCGAATGCGAATGGGCGCCACGGTGAGAGGTCGCGTGTTGGGTAGGAACCTACTGTACTCTCGAAGCAAGTGGGGAGTACTTGCCAGCCTACTTATATGTACATATCAAGGAATATGCTGCTTACGCTAGGACGCTTATGGCGCTGACTGTACGCCCAGGTCGGGCTGATATCATTCTGACATGGGGAGTACTTAGTACTTGATCTAGACGAGCGTAGAATATATGTCCGTGGTCGAAGGGTCTCACGATGAGAGAGCGCGACAGTCCAAAAGGCTTACTAATTAGGATGTTGTCATCCACGCAGGTACTGTATATTGGTCAGCAACGAGTGGATGACGCAGCTCGATTTGCGCGCGATGCACCCAAATTTGGTGCGGATCTCGATCGACCTCCTCGGGCGCTCAGTTTTTCTTCGATCCTTGGGCGCCTTCTGCATTGAGGCTTGGACTATCCCTCTATGATAGGCTCTCGAGTCTCTGGCTTGTGCTTGCTATGGGTCGCCGTCGCAAGAACCGTACTCATCTCAAAGGCGGCACCGCCTCCGCGCCGGGGACCGCAGAAGGTGTCCCCAAGTCATTCGTGATCAAGCATGGCCAGGTCGGACACTCGCTCACACAGCTTGTCCGGGACATGCGGAAAGTCATGGAGCCAAACACCGCCAGTCGGCTGAGGGTCAGTCGCTCTCCTACGAATCATCATGCAATCTCCTTTTGACTCAAGTTGCAAGTAAAGGAACGTGCGAAGAACAAGCTCAAGGACTTCCTGACGATGGCCCCTCCCCTTGGCATCACCCATTTGCTTGCGTTCACTTTGACGGATGTCGCACCCTCAATGAGGATCGTCCGTCTGTCGGCCGGTCCGACGCTCAGCTTTAGGATCGAGAGGTATAGTCTAGTAAAGGACATGATCAACTCCTCGCGGAGAGCTCGGAGTATGAGCACAGTGGAATATCTCTCCCCGCCTCTTGTGAGTCTTCTTCATCCATTTTCGCATTCCAATCTTTACTTAACTACCAATCCATCTAAGCTCGTACTCGCCTCATTCCCGCCCCCTTCCCCTACCACACCTCCTCACCTCACACTCATGATGAAGACCTTCCAGTCCCTCTTCCCTCCGCTCTCGCCGCACTCCCTCTCTCTCTCCTCCGCCCGCCGCGTGGTCCTCATCTCCTACAACGCGAACCACGGCACCGTCGACTTCCGCCACTACCTCATCACCGTCAAGCCGTACGGTGTCTCAAAACGCATCCGACGCGTGCTCGAGGGCGCCACCGCCAAGAAGCCTGAGCACTCCCGCTCCGAGACGGGCGTGCTCGACCTCGGCAACGAGAAGGACGTCGCGGATTTCCTCCTCCGGAGAAAGGGCGAGCCCGGCCCCTCGAGCGACGGCTACGAGAGCGCGGCGTCGTCCGCGTCCAGCGTCGCGGGGGATGACGGCGATGCGGTAGACCTTGCGGACGACTACGTCGGCCGGAATAACAAAAGAGGGCAGAAGAGGGCGGTAAAGCTGGACGAGATCGGGCCGAGGATGGAGTTGAGGCTGATCAAGGTCGCTGAGGGCGTACCCGGCAAGGAGGGTAATGTGCTCTATCACGAGTTCGGTAAGTTAACCATCGATGTGTTTTTGAGATATGGGGCTGAGATGGTCCCCACAGTTAAAAAATCTAAGGCCGAGATCAAGGCGCAAAAAGCAGAACATGCCGCGAAGGAGAAGCTTCGCAAAGAGCGGAGGGATGAGCAGGAACGGAACGTGGCTCGGAAGAAGGCGGTTCAGGGTGCGAAGAAAGGGAAGGGGGGCGAAGACGAGGGCGAGGAACTTTCTGAACAGGACGAGGACGAGGAAATGTCTGGGACGGACGACGAGCAAGATGAGGAAGATGACGGAGATGAGGGCGCGTGGGACGAAGACGAGGAGATCAGTGAGGTCGAGGAGTCTGACGATGAAGATAGCGAGAGCGAAAGTGACGGCGAGGTACAGAGACCACCGCCCAAGAAGCTAAAGTCGAAAACCAAACGGTAGCTTTCCTTGGACTCCGTAGGACATGGCACCAATATCAGAGCCCCGTTGTTCCTCGAACACTAGAGATGGGCATTAGGTTCATTACAGTGATAAGTTAAAGTTAGGGTACTACGGTGATGCGGTGTCTATAATGCTTTAAGGTCGCGTTGCGTTCTCCGCTTTTGCAGTCTCTCCCCATAATCGTCCGAACATCTGTCCCCAGAACCGCTCCGTACGCAGTCGAATGCCATCCCAACTGTCGAGTGCCGGCCGAACGTCAAGGAAAAACGAGAGATTCGTGGGCGCAGGACTGCCGGTATGTCCCGAGTAGAAATCGATGACATACCGTGTGCGGGTCCCACAACGGTCAACGATCCAGTCGTGGCGATCAAAGGGCGGCGAATACCTATTAGAAGTAGACATTCAATAAAACGGAGATGATCGGACAAGTAAGTCTTGGACGCACCCAAGGAGTGAATAGAACCATGCCCTCGGACTCCTATCGTTTGGTCGACCCTTGAAACTCACAAGCTTCGCCCCACCGCATCTGTCTCCGCCCTGCCCGGCCTCCCATTTCATGATCTCCGTCCACGCCCGTTCGTTCACCGCGTTGTGGATGGGCACGACAACCTTCATGTCCGACTCGTGAGGGTTATGGTTTTTCCGCGCCATGGCAGCATAGAATTGAGCTTGTGACGGGTAGACCCAGTTTCCGCCATCTACTCTGGGTATGGATGATGTTTCTCGCTCGAGCGGAAGAGTCGGAGGAGGGAGGGGAGTGTCTGGAAACTCCGCCGCGCCGTGGCCGTCTTGCGACTGTTTAGAGAGTATTGACGTCCATGTAGATCGTTGGGTATGGTCCACAGGACATTTGTCCGCAGATGATGACGCGGCGAGAGCGCGGTGGTCGACGGGACACTTGTCCGCAGAGTCCGCCATGACGAGGAGGGAAGGCAAAGGCTACAAAAGAAGCGCCCACGGTTCCTGCACACCCACAAATTAGACAACTCACTGTCAGGTGACTTCCACCCACCGGTTGTAGTGTTGCCCGGTGCCCGGACCTCACCGGCACCAGTACTAGTAGTAGTGCGTCCTGGACAAGCATTTCTGCGTTCGCACCTGTAGGGACCGTTCCATCCCCACATGACCCTTCAGTCCGGCCGCCAGCGGGGCTTCGAAACATGGTCCTCAGGGCCCTATATAAAGATCACGGTGCAGCCCCGACCTAGCCTAGGGGGCTTGACTAAACTCGCACCTATCCGCCGACGTTCCCCGTCGAATTCACCGTCACCAACTTGAACTATGCCATCGTCCGCACCGGTATTCTCTACGCCCCTCACAAAGTTGTTTGGGATCAACCACCCGGTCATGCTTGCGGGTTTGTGGGTATATGATCAATCGCGTATCCTAATTTACTATGCAACAATGTCCAGGCATGAACGTCGCGGCTGGTCCCAGGCTCGCTGCTGCCGTGACGAACGCAGGTGCGTACTGGTGCCCCCGATTAAGCTTGCGTTTGGATGGAGAACTCACATTTGTTCGGCTTGAAGGGGGTATCGGTGTAATTGGTGGCGTCCGTCAGAGCCCGAAGATGCTCCAAGACAACATTGACGAGCTCAAGAGCCATCTCGAGGACAAGAATGCGCCGTTCGGCGTCGATCTGCTGATTCCACAGGTCGGCGGCAACGCTAGGAAGACGAACGTCAGTTTCAGATGACGCTCTCAGGGTTTTGTTATGTCACTCACGCGTTGCGGCATCGCTCTAGTACGACTATTCTAAGGGCCAGCTACCGGCACTCACGGACGTCATCATCAAGAGCGGTGCCAAACTGTTCGTCTGCGCTGTCGGGGTTCCCCCGAAGGAGATAGTGGAGAAGCTGCACGCTGCCGGCATCGTCGTGATGAAGTACGTCTTGTTCGCGATGCATCGAATCTGCTGTCCTTGTTGACGGAAGCTGGTCCACCCTCTGGCACGCAGTATGATCGGCCACCCGAAACACGTCGCCAAGGCGCTCGCCCAGGGTAATCACGATATCCCCCAAATGCTGTCCTTGCCGTTGAGCTCATCAATACCAATGTATTTCAGGCGTCGACGTCATCTGCGCCCAGGGCGGCGAAGGCGGCGGACACACCGGCGAGACGCCCTTCTCCATCCTCATCCCGGCAGTTGTCGACCTCTGCAAAAGCGCCAAGAGTCCCCTCACCGGCGAGCCCGTCATCGTCGTCGCGGCAGGCGGCATCGCTGACGGCCGCGGCCTTGCTGCTGCGCTCTTGTACGGGGCCGCCGGGGTGTGGGTCGGCACGCGGTTCGTCGCGAGCGAGGAGGCCGGAGCGCCGAAGGTGCACAAGGAGCTCGTCCTGAGCGCGGGATACGACGACGTCGCCCGCACGCTCATCTACTCTGGTCGCCCGATGCACGTCCGCAAGACACCGTATGTCGCGAGCTGGGACAACAGGCAGCGGGAGATCGCGGAATTTACGGTGCAAGGGAGGATTCCACACGAAGTTGAGCTCGAGAAGCACCCCGAGAAGTCCATGGAGGGCCGCATGTGGTTGATGGGTAAGGTTGCTGGTTCCATCAACGACATTAGGCCCGCACAGGAGATGTGAGTGACATTCCGTTGCCCCTGAGATACCCTCGGTGACCGTCTTTTGCAGCGTCGATGAGTTGGTGACTACAGCTGCAAAGAGCTTGCAGGGCGCGTCGGTTCTCGTTGTGTCCAAGGCCAGGTTGTAGCAGCCCGGCCACATCCCAGCTCGACTTGCGTTGGATATCGCGGTACATCACATGTAGTATAGGTTGTTGTAACACTTCTATGGAGATTCTCAGTCTTCCCCCATGAGCTCCGCAAGCTCGCGCTCCTCCTCTTCATCGAGTACATCCGTGGGTACGCCAGTGATCCCCGCCTCTTCGGTGGCGGCGGTGGGCGGCGGTGGCGGCGGGTTCAATAACTCTGAAAGGCCACAAGCGTCAAGCGGGGGATGCGCGACACCCATCAAGAAATGCGAGCCTACCAGAGAGCTTCCATCTTCTGAGCGTACCATCGAGGCTCGCACTCACTATCCATGGCTCAAGGCGGACCTTGCCCGACTCGCCTTCGATCTGTGACTTGCGAATCCACAATCGCAAGGCTGTCACGTCGTGCCAGTGCCCATCGGTTTCTGCGATGAGCTCGGGTTCATGAAGGGATGACACATCGTACACCCGAATGACGTCGCCGGAACCGGTAAGCAAGTACGGCTCCCCGAGCGCGGTGAGCGACAGCGGTAATATGGTCTTGACAGCTAATGAATGCTGGATGGGCGGTATCGGTTTCGTACCCGGGCCAAGTGGGAGCTCAGGATGAGGGGTGATCTGTACTGTTTCATCCGTTGATGCTTGAACAGAGGTATGAGGCAAGGCAAATAACACGGTCCAAGACAAATCCAACCTGTCCATAGCTGCCCGTCTCCATAGATCATGTCGTCTACTCGTGTCCGGTGATGCTTGAGCTCGCCAGTAAGCTTGATCTTCCACGGCGAGGAAGGATCGTCATCCTCCTTCGTGATATCCCACACCCTGATGATGCCCATTGTGTCTGCAGTGTAGAGTACCGCAGCCTTCTCAGACAGAACGCGCGTCTCGAGAGCTTCAACCGGGCGAGTGTGCTCAGTCAAGGCCCCTACGGATTTCAAGGGTTGCCCATCCCCCACTGACGATAAATCCCTGTGAATGGATGACAGTGTGAGAGGATAAGTATATGAAGCTTGGGATGCAAAGAGAATGCCCACCATAGCCGGACAACATTGTCAGAGCCGCTTGACACTAACAGACCCAACGACGGCACGACGTGGATCGACTTCACGAAATCTGAATGCGCGTCCGTTGAGGATATAACTTGTCTTGTCTAAGAACATTACAGTGAACTTTCGCAACTGTTTAGGGATCTTCCGTACGTGCCTCTATGTCCCAAACTTTGAGGGTCTATCTTTATGTTAGTGTGAATAGACAACCACCATGGGATTCCGCCGTTACTTTATCCCAAGAACCGGTTACGAGCAGATCGCCCTTGCCACTTCCTGGGACGCGGTCGATAAATGCGAGGGACGTAACAGGAGCCGTATGCGCCTTGAACAGCTGCAAAGTCTTCCCCGTCTGACCGTCGTTCTCAGTTACTGCTGACGTTCAGGACGGGGCAGCGGGGCAACAATTACCCAAGGAAATGAGTACGCACCTCCAAGTCGAGCTTCCTGACAACGGTCGTGTTTTCTGCAATCCAAGCGACACTTGCACGGACCTGAAATGCCAGAGCCTTCCCAGTGATCTCTATTGGCGAGCCGAGGTCCTTTATGCGCTGTGCTTTGTGTTTGCGAGACTTGTCAGACAGCGTGTCAGACGATCGATGAATGCCCCAGGAGAACTTCACAACGGGGGGCGCACTTGTTCAAGCCTGAGCTCAGCCTCAGAGCGCAATAGATTGGACTTGTTGTCTGCGGGCTGCATGGATGAAACGGGGAAACCAGAGTGTCGGATGGATGATGTTTTAGTCCTATGTACTTATATAAGTCCAAGGATTACTCGATGTTTGATCCGGGACGGATATCGATACTATTAATAATGACGATTGGGCGCTCGCGTGCTATATACTTATGCGCGACTCGCTTAAATTATGAATGCAAGTCAGTCTGGACGATCCGCCTCGTCCTCCCCCCTGTCCAGTGTCCACGACGGCGAGTCCATAAAACGCGTGTCGAGGTATGTGAACAATATCAATCTTCCTCTCCTCCGCGTGTCTCTCAGCTTATGATTTGTTAAGCTTCCGACCGAACTCATGTAACCGCGCTTGGAACTCGACACCGACCGAGAATCTACCTTTCTACGCGAGACTGCCGCAGACAACCCCCTCCCCCGCTCCCACACGTTTCCATTGATCCTGACTTTAGCGTGAGTATCGGTTCCCTCGCCCTTTCAAGCCCAAACGACGACGTCTCCAACGTCCTTTCCTTGGAGTCAGACACGTCCGTAGACAACCCGTCATACAAACCACTAGTGACCTCGGCATCTCAAACGCTCTCTCCCTCCATTGTTGACTGTTAGGCAGAATGAGCGGCCGGCTTGCTTCGTTCCGTGGACCCTCTACCCCCACTTCCTCCCCGGTTTCTGTGCGCCAGCAAACCACTCCGGCTTCACCTTCAAGGTCTACCGAACTTCCTCACCACCGTACCCTCCGAAGCCAGCTTCTGGAGCTCCGGAATATCGCATACGAGTGGGATGAGAGGGTGTCTGGTCAAGGCTTGAAGGCAGCATCCAGCCTGATCGATGCCCGAACAGAACTAGAGTACGTCCAAATATGCTATTCATCTACCGCCCCCTCACAATGCATCGCGTTCTCTCCGCGTAGCAATGAACTCGCATTGTTGCCTACGGGCAAACAGCCTACATACCCCATCGTCTTAGAGAAGCTTCGATTCATGGAGACATGTATAGAGGACCTTCATGAGGTGGTTAAGCGACTGGTAAGCATGCACTCCCGTCTGAGATCTTGGAACGTATGTTTTTGACAACGTCTCTGCAGGAGAAACTGTTCCTCAAGATGTCTAAGATCATTCGCAACCTAGAACAGCTCCTGTACGAAGTGCACAAGACCAAGGGGTGGAAGTTCGTTGAGGAGCCTCTCTGGGTAACGTGGTCGTTGGAGAAGTTTGGTAAGTCTGCTCGGTAGATTGCATTCAAGTGACTTGGCTGAGCTTCAGTGAAGTTACAAAATTACCCTATATCTTGAAACCGTACCGCAGATCTCTAGAGATGCACGTCGAGCTCGCCGAACAACTCCGTCCACACGACGTAACATTCGACGAGTCTCGACAGATCATAGCCCTCTGGCAAGCACAACCTCATCTGGCACAAGGCGGGTGGGACGCCATCTGGGAAGACATTTGCACCGTCGAGGTCGATCGTTGGAATGCTCCTCACTGATCATCGCGATGGTGCTGATTTTGCGTTGCGTCTTTCCCTGACTATCCTACTATACTCCCCGGCGTGTTACATACTCCGAACGGACTCGTACAATAAGCGGCATGATACCTTACGCTACTGCTATTTTGTCCGTGCATATCCCACTTGCGTTCGAAGTAAGCTGTCGTTGTTGCTCTCCACTGCTGTCCTAAACATGTACTCTACACTCTTCATGCAGTCGATTCTTTCCCATAGTAAACCTTGCATGCTACCTTCTGACGCGACTGCCGAGGGCGGATGCTCTCCTGCTGTCATTCGACGTCCAGGATGGCAGCTTAGAGCTATCCTTTGAGGGATTGAAAGCAATAGTGATTATAGCGGGGGCTTGATGATTCCAGGACTGATCTTATAATACACTATGGATGAATCTTCCGTGTTTATAGCAAGATACACATGCGGTGGCCTTTCTAATTCGTTAAATGTGGTGCGTATCCTGTCCACGGGACGGTTAGGAGGTCACTTTTTGACTAGAGATCGGCTGTGCGCACCAATCTGTTGAGAGGGACTCGGATAAAGAACAGGGCACGACGTGCACCAAATCGCTCTAGATTGTGGTTAGAAAACCGGAAAACCGCGCCACGGAGAGGTGTCAATGGGCACCCACCGATTGCGGATGACGGCCGCGGATTGCACACCGCGAGCAGCCGGGGAGCTCAATGATTTGTACGTCGGTCCATTGCTGAGCTTTTATTTCATGTCAGTCTATGCGTCGCAAATACTGGCCTTTCTACATACCAAGTTTTAGATCGTTGTAAGCCTGGAACAGAGACCCCGCTGCTCTGGGATATTTGGCAAGGTGTAGTGAAAGTTCCTCGTACTGTTCGATCGATTTTGTCCTCGAACCTTGTTCACAATGGAATAACATTGGACCACTTACAGATGGGTGCTTCTCCATCTGCGTTGTGAATGGGACGGGAGAAACAAGCAAACGACGACGCCCGAGTCGAAGCCACCGACCAGCGTCTGCTCCTAAATAGGCAAGCTTCAGTGCGGGGCCAATAATGGTCGATACCTTGGTGCGCATCCAGGGAGATTACAGGCGAAGCATTCGCAAATACAACAGCTAACGTAAGTACCAGTACCAACAACGCTGACCACAACTACTCGTCGTCGTCCGATATATGGATCTCGTCCTCGTTCGCCTGCGCCGGAGCAGACTCCAACGGCTCCTGCTCCCGTATATTCGTGCTCGACTTCGCAGACACGAACGCCGGGGCTCCGCCTCCACCTCCCACCGTCTGCCTCTCCGCCGCAGCCATCGCGTCTGCGGGCACGGCCTCCGCCTCCGCCTCCATCTCTAACCCTGTCTGCTTCGCGGCCATTTGCGCGGCGAGGTACGACGCCTCGGTGTTGAACTGCGCCTGGACAGAGCGTTTGATGCGGAGCATCTCGCGGAACGTGTCCTCGGAGCCGGTCTCGATCTCGAACGTGTTCCACTCCTGCCAGAAGCGCGGGTTCACGCGCGGGTCGCAGAACTGCGACGCATGCGCGTAGATGCCGCGCGCGCGGTCGATCTCGCCGAGCTTGCGCTCCATCGCCGCGAACCGCAGGCACATCTCCGCGGTCTGCTTGTCTGGGAGGACCTCGATCGCGCGCTCGTAGATGGGGCGTGTGGCGGGGAGGCCGTAGTTCGACGTCGCCTTCGCGATGTAGATCGTGAACAGCTCGAACTTGTCCTCGTCCGCTATGGCGGTTGTTGCACGATCGTAGATGGACATGGCCCGCTTGGCTAGACCATGCTCCTCCTCAAAGTTTGCGTACATCATGTAGATGGGCTTGCTTGACTTCGCCGGGCACTTATCCAGCGCCTGCTCGAAGAGATCACGAGTACGCTCGATTTTGGAACCGCCCTAAGCAGAGGATGAGTGAACACTCAATGGACCCCAGGGATAACACACTGACATAACGCTTCACGAACTTCGCGAGGTAGATGTTCCAGATCTCGAATGACACGGGGAAGGTGAAGAGGTCGGTACCACGCTCATAGACCTAGGAGGTAAGTGTTAGAGCAGTCTCCCAGGCCGCCTTTGCAGTGGGGTTATTCACCTTGAAGCTTTCCTCATAGTACTTGTTCTCCTCGAGGAAGGCGGCGTAGTTAACAATGATCTGCGCGTTCGCGATGCGCAAGTCCATAATCTTGTCGTAGACAGCCTTCGTCGACTCGACCGTTCCAAGGGACTCTTCCAAATCAACGTAAAAAGACCAGAGCTTTAGCGATTTGAACAGCCGAGCTTGTGCGGATATTGACTAGAAGTGTTGTCAGCGCCTGCGATTCAAAAGTCACAAAATACCTACATGGTCGAAATAGTTGATCTTCGTATTCTTGGGCACGACGGCCGCACGCTGCATAACACGGATAGCCTCATCGTAGTTCCTGCTCGTGCGGTCAGCCGATGACTGGAACTAAGGGCAAGAATGTGACGAACTCTGCACGGATTTCCATCTCGGCCCACTCGCACCAGACTTCGGCCAACTCATCCACTGTCTTGAAGTTGACCTTCGTGGCCTTGTCAAGGATTTTGCGAGCACTGTCAATGTCACGCTCAGCCTCGCCTGTGGTGCCGCCCTCCTCGTAGAACTTGGAGAAGTTGATGTACAGTCGATGGAAGTTGGCAGTGGCTCGACGCGGGTTCACCGTGGCAAGAGCGTTGTTATATGTTTCGGCAACCTAGAGAAGGAGGGAAACAGTTGCGACCAGTGAGCAGGTGATCCCGACAAACATTGCAACGAGGACGCACCTTTTCGTCGTTATCCCCCCACAAAGCAATCCGCTTCTCCCACTCCTGGACATCGTTGGGATTCCTCCGGAGCAGTACGTCGTTGACCAAGAATGGCCTCCGGTCCATCAACTCCTCAAATTCCTTCATCTTGACATCCAGCTCCTGCTCCGTCTCCTTCACGTCCTCATCCTCGTCATCCTCGTCGGGGGTTTCGAGGCTCTCTATCAGGGCACTGACCAAACTTTCCGAGAACTCCGAATACGCGTCGAAGATCTGAGTGAAGTCACGGATGGTGAGCACGGAGGCCAAACCGCGCTCGAAGGTGAGCTTCGCCCGATCGAACTCGCCACACTTGATCCAGTATGTCGCGAGACCTGTCCAGAGGCGGCCGGCTTGGTCTTTGTAAACATCCAAACCGTCCCTCTTAACGATATCCTCGATGTTGAGTTTCAACAGGCTCCGCGGGTCTTCGTCTTCGTCGTACGGAGGGAGGACCTTGCCGTCGGATACAACCATCGCGGGGCCGGCGAACCGGATGAGCTTGCCATCGACAGAGGCGGGCTCTAGTGATTGTTGGGAAGCTGAGGCTCGGGCCTCCGCCTCGTCTGCGATCTTCTGGTTCGAGTTGATCGTATCCTCGACGTCCAAGCCAACTGCCTCGGCGTGCTGCTCGACGACATCCAAGAACTCGCCGAGAAGCTGGTACGGGCTCTTTCCCTCAGGGCTGGTGTACTCTCCACGCGCGGCCTTGCGGGCGAGCGACAGCAAGAGCTTAGCGGCTTCGAGAGGTCGCGGGTCGGGATTATTCTCGGAGAGAAGAATGGCAGTATAGCGTTCCGTGACACTTGGGTCGACAGAAAGGTACCGCCGATAGACAGCGACAGTCGTCGCACCACCTTTTGACTCCGCCCACAGCAAATAGCGGGTCCATATTCGGGAATGCAGGGACGGTGGCAGGGTGCGCAATGCACGGTCGTAGGTTCGGCGAGCGTGAGTATGGGATATTTGGGGAGGACAGAATGGGTGATTGAATATTGACAGATAGAGTAGCCAAATTCGTGGCATCTGCGGATACATATGAGAGATGAGAAGAGTAGTTACGTTGAAGAGACTGACCCTCGGGAGCCACATGAGACACCGTTCGAACAACGCGACCAGAAGCTTCCACTCTTTCCACCCAACCACGCCATCAAGACTGCCCTCCCACTGCTCCAGGTCCTCTTGTTCATCCTCGAGGGCTTCGCGCATGTCGGGGAACTTTTTCCTGCCACCTGCCTTCCTCCTGTGGACGAATTTGCCGAGTACGAAAGACATGCGCGTCTGCAGATAAGACTTCCATAACTTGAACGAGCCAGGGAATTGAGCAAGCGCAGCCTCGTAAAGGTAGGTCTGCCGTTGAAGAGACTGGCGTGCAGCAGGCGAAGAAAGAGGTCCTAGCAGGGCGGCGACTTCAGGTGCCAAGTCCAAGGGACCTTCTGCCTTTTGAAGGGCAGCAGAAGCTTCCTTGACATTTTGGATGGCTGTCCACCAGTGCCGGAAGGAGAATGGATTCCTGAGCAAATCCTCCTCGCGGTGAAGGTCGCTGGTCGTGACAAGGTCAGCATGTGTTGTGGGGGTCGGTGTCGGAAAAGTAAGGGGTAAGATGGACGTGAGGGATTCCAGAGTGGGCTGCTGCAAAGAAGCGGCGGGCATGTTTGAGATGGGGGGGCAAGGACGCCAGAGGATAGTTCTGGTCGCTGGCGAGAGCGAGAAGCGACTCGAGCAGGGCAGAGCAGAGCGCGCTTCAGGACATGTCCCACGAGCCACAAACCCGGCGCGTTACGGGCGCCTCTGTCCAGACTGAGCTCACTCTCGACCTCCATCATCCATGGTATGTCCTCAGCCTCTGTCCGTATTTTTTCGGCTGAAGTGTCTCCAGCATAACGTAAAACGTATCAGATATTCAGCTGAGGCAATAGCAGCGAAGAAAGAGCGGGAGAAAGCCCGTCTGAAGGAGTTGCAAACTCTGACTGGGGAGGTCCTCCCAAGAGTACGTGCCGACCGTGCAGGTCCCTCCGCCCAGGACTTATATACCCTGGCCCCCGCTCAGAAGCAGAGCAGAGACTACTCCAAGCAGGCTTTCGACCTCACGACCCGTCTACTCCAGGTCAATCCCGAGTTCTACACCATCTGGAACTATCGCCGGAATGTCCTTGTCAACGGTATCTTCCCCTCAAGGTATGCCTGGGCGTCATATGTCTTTGCACCGCGTCGTAATACGTGTCTATGTTTGTGTAGCACGCCTGCTCAAATCAATGACCTCTTGTCCGACGATCTCTCCCTCACGACGAGCTTCCTGAAGCAACATCCTAAGGTGTACTGGATCTGGAACCATCGCCAATGGTGTCTGGCCCAAGTACCCGATGGACCCACGTCTGTTGATCCGCATGCGTGGCGCCAGTCATACTGGAACAAGGAGCTCTTCGTCGTGGAAAAGATGCTGGAGGCTGATCCTCGTAATTGTTAGTCGCTTTGCGTCACCTGCTGAAGCCCAACCTGATTACTGTCCTCGTAGTCCTCGCTTGGAACTACCGCCGACACGTCTTGGCTCAGATGCCCGTCAAACGATCCGAACTCTCAGAGCTTGTGTATACCAAGCGCAAGATCGAGTCGAATATTTCGAATTTCAGTGCGTGGCATCAGCGGTCCAAAGTTTTAACCTCGCTTTGGGACGCTGGCAAGCTGGAAAAAGCTAAGACGGTCGAGGAGGGTATGTGTCCTTCCCGGACTATGCTAGGTAGTGGCCCGATAATTTGAGCCCTCCACAGAGTTCGACCTCGTCCGAAACGCAATGTACACAGACCCCAATGACCAAAGCGTGTGGATCTATCACCGTTGGCTCGTAGGTCCAGGCAAGTATTCTGAACCGGTGATGAGAGTGCGATACTCAGTAATTATTTTCAGGCGACGACAAGGTCGTCATTGAACGGGAAATTAGGTCTATACAGGAGTTGCTAGACATACAACCGGACAGCAAATGTGAGCGCTTCTGTGTGTGGCGAGCAGATTCGTACTCACGTCCTCGTCCTATTATCAAGGGTGCATGGATTCCCTTGTCTTCTATAAGAGACTATTGCTGCGTCGACACGGAAGCGATTTGAATAACGAAGAACGTGCGCGGTTGGGGAAGGAGTGTGGCGATCTGCTCAATGATCTGCAGAACGTGGACCCAGATAGACGTCAGCGGTATCTTGATATATGTGAGTCCCCATTCGAATTCTCCCAGTTTTCGTGCTAAGTGTATTATCAACAAGGTGATTAGAGTGTATGAGAATACCTTTACTTGCTTTTAACCAGAACGCACGGCATATTTGATAAAACATCCACATCGGCGACTATTCATGGCACACCAAAAATAAATCCACGGTTCACGGTAATGTCTCCGTATCGGCTCATATGATTTTCATATACATCCATTACAAACAGCTTATCCTACATGCAGGCTTGGTACGACCCTCGGGGACTGAGGGTTGCAGGGAACGGGGGGCCTGATGGGCGTGGTTGAGCGTTCAGCACTTGCACTCGCCCGGCTTGCAAGCGCAACTATTGCTGAGGTGAGCACTCGTCCGAAAGATCTAGCATGATGTCCACTTACGTAGCGCCACAGTTGCAGGACGAGGAGCCGCAAGCAGCGTTCTTGACGACGTCGGTGGTCTGAAACACGGCGAGCCGTCAGAGCCGTTCCATGGCCGGCAATGTGAAGTTACTCACAGAGTACATGGTGGTTGTTGAGGTGAGTGGAAGTGGGATGTGTGTCGATGTGGTAGTGTTAAGCACTGAGGAAAGACGGTAGAGGGAGATAGCCCCCATTATATAGGCGGTGACGGGGTCATTCACGTGCGTCTCTTGTTTGCAACCCTCCCCCGAAAAGGCAACGAGTAAGTGTGAGCGACTTTTTGGACACCAATGGCACACTCTGATCACAGCACATGCCCAGCTCTCCCCGTTTCGGCACCGTTCTCTCAGTCATCGGCACTGCCCGTTTGCCGTAACGTCAAGAGAACCCCTTTTACAAATCCGGGTTCGTTGGCCGCTGTCCCCAATGGTTCCGAGTGGCGTTTCTGGGTCCAGCCTTCCAGATGCTTCTCCCTTCGTGTTGGGGGGAAGCCACGGCGGCATCTTGGACTCAATTGCATCCAAGATTATTACCTAGTGTTGCCTTGCAAACTTCAACTTTCAGAGGTCTCGAACGTAGGAGGAGCCCATCCAAGACATGCTCCACCCACTTTTGGTCATCGCGGTTAGTTTACCTTCGCTATCGCGCTCTTATCACCAAGATCCGAGCTGACCTCGTATCAAATACATGCAGGCAGCGCGGACAGTACTCGATGCGGGCGATGCTTCTGCTGCTGCTTCTGCTGCTACTGTCCCATTGAAACCCGCGATGATCGCGCCCTTATTGTTGGCCGATACCGCCCCTGGCCATGAACTCAGACGTTCCCGTTGTACGTCAGGAGACGGGCAATACGGGGGCCACCTCGGTCCATGATGGGCCCTGCAAATAGGAACACCTCGATTCCATGACATCTTCCCTACCGCCCAAACTCAATCACATTCGGTGGTTTATGCATACGAGTCATGGTGCGCTTGGCGTTCATCTTGGACGGACCCATCGACATATGTCACCGTTACCTCTCTTCTAGTCCGTTGGGCCTTTGGGGTCTCAAGCTCCGCCATTGAGATTCGAAACCGCTTCAAATTGCGGTGTGCGCTCGTGACAAGGACGGCACCACGGAAGCGTGTAACAGGCGTGTGCGTACCACAATACACTCCGCTTGGGTATGTGGCACCATTGTGTGGAGTTTTAGTACACTGCGGCGCGCTCGTGATGTCAGGTGTGCCTCCTCGTTGACGACTCGTACCTCGCAACGCGGACGAAACCCACGGAATTTGTATTTCATTAATACGGCCACACGCTAGGATCCTAATGTTTAGAGGTCTGGAAAAGACTAGTATTGGATAGCTGCGGATACATTTGTGTAACGCGACAGATTTTATAAGACAACAGACGCCAAGTGCGAATTCAACAGAGCAATCCATAGTCATGAATATCGTAACAGTCATAGCCGGGCATGATGAGGCGCGTTCAACGGGACAACATGCGCAATGAACCAAAAGAGGGCGTGAGGTGGGTGCAACCCAGCATGGGGGTAAGGAATAATAAAGTACTTTCATGCGCAGCAAGAGGGACGATATGGCCGAGAGAACAAACATACAGCAATTGACGAGCATACACGGAGTCCATATTACATCGGCTTGCGGTTCAGAATCTCCTGGAGGTCGTTGATCGCGCGTGTCGCCTCGATCGGCGGGCCGGGAAGAATGGAGAGTCGCTGCTTGGTCGTGTTCAACATCTGCTGGACGTTGGGCATGACGCGAGCGACGTAAGGGGATATAAGGGGGTCGTTGGTGTTAAGTGCGGTTGCCGCGCGCTGCAGCCACCACATCGACACCTTGAAGGACTCGTCAACGGGCGAAGTCTCACCGATAACAGTGGAAAGCTGCGAGATGAAAGTCAGCGATAAGATGCCGGACAACGGACGAACGTTGACTTACCCTGTGGACCAGCGTCAACATGACGGCTTGCGACAGGGGGCTAGGACCGTTCAACGGCATGACGACCTCCGGGTTCGACCGCGCGAGCAATTCACGGAGCTGTCGGACGTCCTGGGTACCTAGCACTGCGAGATACGCGTCGTCCCACTCCTCCTGCTGACCAGGAGCCGGAGGGGTTCCGCGCGGGAGCGTCTGCTGCGGAGGAATTGGAGGAGGAGCGGTGGGGTGTGAGGCCTGCGGCGCCGCGATGTTGGGGCCGAACCACGGGCCATGCATCACCTGGGGCTGCTGGGGCTGTGGGGGAGGTTGCTGGAAGGAGGTATGTGGTTGGTAGCCGGTGGGTTGGGGCATAGCTCCCATATTCGGCTGACGGAGAAGCTGGGAGAGTTGGTTAGGCGGAACCATGCCCGCTCCGGATGCGCCTGGAGAACTGCGATTTTGCATATGACCGAAGTTGGACGCAGGCGCGTTCATCAGGTATTTCACTTGGTCTGAAAGCAGACGGACAGATTGTTCGAGGTCACGGATGGCGGACTGCGGAGCAGCAGTTAGTAATCAGAAGCCAAGAAATGAACGGGCAAAACTTTACCTCCTGTCCACGAACTGTCTCGTTTTGCCAAGCAAGAATCTCCTTCTTGAGGTTGAGCATCTCGGTGCGAACCTCCCGAGAGAGCTCCTGGAGCATGGCGGAGGAAGGGATAAGGTTCTTCGAGATAGACTCCTTGACCTGTCGTTCGATGACGGGCGTGACCGTGGAGGAGAACGCACGCGCGACCTGGTTCGCCATCTCGGGACGGGTGAGCACACGCTCGATCTCGTTCGGTAGGGTCTATGAATATGCTCAGCACCCAGCATATCGAATCTGTCATTGAACATACCATCTTCATAGCATCGCTCACGCCTTTCGCGATCTGGGTGCTGAGCGCCATCTTGACCTCCTGCTTGGTGATGTTCTCCAGCGAAGGCAGCACAGAGTTCTGAACCTCGGTCTTCACAGCCATCTCGACGACGCGCGTGGTGTTCCTGGTCAGCTCCGTGGAGATGAGCTTCAAGATCTTCTCTTGGCGGACAAAGTCCGCAGCCTGCTCGCTCTGGCGGACCTCCTCGAGGCGTTGGTCTGCTCGTAAAAATCAGAACGTATCCTTAAATGCAACCTAGTAGAACACTCACGCTGCTTGTCGAGCTCCTTGGCGATGAGGCGACCGAGGCGGTTGTGGAGACTCTCCTCGGACTTCTTGATCTCCTTCATCAGCGTCGCGCCGACCTCAGCATTGACGTCGACGTCGACCTTCTTCTCTGCTCGTTCCCTCTCAGAGTCCCGGTTGCTATCCTTCCAGCCGACGTTCTTGCCCTTCGCATTCTTGCCTTTGATTGGGCCACGACCCTCCTCTCGGGGCACCTCGACCTCAACCTCCTCCGATGGCGGCGTCTTCATTCTTGGAAGGGGCACATTAAGCGGGTTGGACTGGACGAGGGGCTGGCCGTACTGGCCGGCGGGTTGAGGTTGTTGGCGTTGGGGCTTGGTCTCCACCGGAGGAAGCTGCGGGACCTGATAAGCGGGGTAGCGGGCAGGAGCACCGGACAGGGCGGTGTTGAACCACTCCTTGCGGATGAGGACTTGATCGACGCCGGTCGCGTGCACGGAGAAGGCGACCAATGCCAGCTCGCCAGGAGGCACCTTCGCAGCGACGCAGGCGGCATGCGCCTCGTCGCCGTGCGGATCCGCGTCGGCAGTCAAAATCACGAAGTGGATCGTCGGCTTGGGGCCGCGGAACTCGACGACCTGGTCGAAGTAGGCGCCCCGACCGACATCCTCGCCACCGGGTGAAGGAGCGCCGACATCGTTGATTTTGAAAGCAAGCATCGAGTCGCGGCGGTTGTTGGCAATCCACAGCGTTCCGATGCGCGAGTCGTAGTTGGCGTGACCGAACATCTGGGGATCCTCATGGTCGCCGTTGACGAACTTGACCGTGGAGAGCACTTGCCGTCCCATGACGGCGAGGAGCTGGAAGATCGTGCCGTTCTTGCGGCCGACGATCACGCCGCCGTCCACGAATATGAGCGAGGACGGCAGGTCATCGCCGCGAATCTTGTGCGACCAGAACGGCAACTTGTCGCGGATGTTCCACATCGTCAACGTGGAATCCTCGGAGATGGTCGCCAGCGCGGACCGGGGAACGTCGAAGTCAAACGCGAGGATGGGCTTAGAAAACAGTCAGTACTGCTCCAAATTGCGAAGGAATGACTAAACTTACTGAAGGAACGGAGAAGACCTGGCCAATCCGGTGCAACTCGCTCTGCGGGATCGGCTCACCTCCGAAGACATGTGCCGCGTCCGTGATGTTGAGCAGGTACACGCTCGTGTCTGACGCGACTGCGACGAGATCGGGCTGCTGAGGGTGCCATTTGACAGCGTGGAGAGGCTCCGCATCGGTTTGAGGGTAGACGCAGAGCATGATGCGACCCTCAACATCGTCGGTAATGACTTCTGGGAGCTCCCAAACGACGAGGCCACCGTCGGAAGTGACACCAGCAAGACGGTTGCTGTGGACGGACATGTCGCTCACCGCCGTAGCGGGAGGGAAGAGAGGCGGAAGCGTAAGCAGAGTCCTATCCCCGCTCGAACGAGAGATGACACGGACGCGTCCCTTGGTCATCGCGTACGCAACCCATTGAGTCGCGCCGATGGTGGTTCCAGGAAGGAAAGTGGAGTCGACCTTGACGAGCGCGATCGCGGTGGACTTCACAGCATCCTGGGGTGCTTGGACCTCGTCGAGGGGCTGAGAAACATCGAAGATAATCGTCTGAGATGGCACACTATTCAAATGCAATTCAGTAAATGTCGAAATGGGAAAATCCAGAACTACTCACTTTGGGCTGATGTTTTTACCCTTCGGAGGACCACCGCGCCTGTTCTCCGAACCGCTACGCTGGGGCAAAGGCGAGCTCTCCTTGTCTCGGTGGTAGTGGTTGCCGTAGGTCCCTTGGGGAACGCCGCCCTGGCTGACGGGCGAGTCCGTTGCACGACGCTGCTGCTGACGTGCGGGCTGGCTGGCCTGCTTAGGAGGAGAGGCACGTGGAGATCCAGTTGGCTGTACAGGCTGTGGGGGAAGCGGGCGCGAACGGGCTTGGATTGGCTCGTGCGGGTGTTCTTCCGTCTGGTAAGACTCGTAAGGATTGAGAACTTGTTGCGTAGGCTGAGGTTGGGGAGCCTGTCCTCGCGTGAGTTGGTCCATAAGGTTCTCCACAGACTTGCGTTTCGGGTCGAGTGCTGCGGTACTCCAAGATGAAATATCTTCGGCTTGTTGTTGAGGAGGCGGCGCCTTCCTCTTCGCGCCGGGATTGTTGCTCAGCGCGTCGAAAGGAGAAACGAAATCAAACATGGAACGGCGGGCAGGAGATGGTGCGCGTTGTTGGCTGTCTTGTGGGTCGTGCACACCGATGGAGCCCTCGTGATCATGCAGATAAGGGGCTTCGGGTGGCAGAGCGTATTCATCATGGTGAGATGGTTCCGCAGGTTGTAAAAAGTACGGTGGCGATGGCCCGGAAGGTGGGAGCGAGATGGGTGTTTGTTGAGCCTCTGGTTGGGAAAACATCGGTGCACCCCTAAGATGAAGAGATTAGATTGCTATGTACGGCGACACGATAGGTTGTCCCTTGAGACGAATGTTTGGCAACCACAGGTTAACCATAACCGCAGACGCATTTCGAACTAAAGGTTCTAATTGCGACGGCACGGAACGTTCGGAGGGTACTACCGATTTGCGATCGAGAGCGGAACCGAGGAATGGGTGGCACAATCGTCTATTCATCATGACCTCCCGCCGCGCGAGCTATCGAAGTGGGCATGCGATAGTAGCCCGCCTTTCTACGCGCATTGGTGTCCCCATAGCCAAGGTATATGATCGGACAGAGGAAGCACGAACACGAACACTCACCCAGACATCAACTGCTCCAACAACAATTTGCCTTGAGACTCACTGCTCGTCAACCCCGTCCTCGGTGCGGATCCCGGAGGCGTGGGTATTTGGGTGGGCTGGACTGGGCCGATGGGTGGAATGGGCTGAGGGTTCGAGGAGGGGGAGGAGACGGCCCCAAGAAGAGACAAGAGAGCGTTCTGTCGCTCGGCGGCCTGGTTGCTGGGACCAGACACGTTAGAAGAAACAGAGCCAGCGTTCCCGGACGCTGGGGTTGCGGGGCCCGAGTGCGGCTGCTCGTGGGGCCCCTGATAGATAGTTGCACTCGCAATGCTCGGCTGCGGGCTAGTATGAGAAGCGGAGGGCGCGTTCAAGTTGTGGAAAAGGGAGTCGAGGTGGGATTGGGCGGTGTTCGGTGCGGAGGCCTCGCGGTGGGACGGCGCTGGAGAAACATGGGGCTCGCTGGACGGACCAGGGACGTGCGGGACCATCTGGAACTGCGACGAAGATGGGGGCGGTGTGGCAGGCCCGCGCGAAAAGACGTTATCTCTGGTAATGGGATCCATGGGGCGATCGGAGAGAGTGTCGAGGAGGAAAAGGCCCGGGCGAGGGTGTGAAGGGGGGGGAGATAGAGGAGAACGCGAAGAACGAGCGCGATGCCTGCCTTCTCTATACCGCAGACAACGAGGTAAACACGCGTTCCCGGAAATACCCGGCCACCTTTCTGGCCAATCGCCCGCCACGCCCCCACCGCCAGGCTCCCTGCGATCCCTCGGCCCACCACTTGGATCGGTTACACTCAGACAGATACCCCAACACAATAATCAAACGTGTACGCGGGCAGGTAAATAGGGGTCGTATTGTGCATGCGATCCGACATTGCTGTTCTTTAGGACGACGAGTTCGAGACACATTTCGTACTGGTACAAACGCAATCCATATCCAAGTGACAACCTCACGAAGGAGCAAGGGCACTCTTCGCGGCCGCCGGCTGCGTCTAGATCCTTGCGAAGAACTCGGAAGGTTGCTTCTCCGGCATCAGGATGAGGTCCTGCTTCAGCAGCTTGAAGGTGTCCCCCTTGGGGAACCCACGCTTCCTTGCCTCCGCCTCGTCCTTCACCGTATCGAGTCCCTGTTATTCACCGTTTAAACCCCGTTTCACAATAAGATACTGTGTTGCTAAACACTCACCACGACCAAGGACTTCTTGACGCCGAAGACTGCGTCACTCTCGATATACTTGCAGCCCTCGGGATAGAAGGCGGTGACCAGCGTGCGGAAACCAGCCGCCTCGACCATGAGGTGCAGATGGTTGGGTCGCATGTTGTGCCTGTTCATGCCGATAAGCAGTTCGCCGACAGGACCCTACTCGTGACGTCAATGCCTGTGATACATAAACACGAAGCATGAAGGTTTAGGGTCACTTACATCCCCGGGGATCGGGTACGCGACAGGCACGACAGCCCGGTACCCGTAGTAGCCGTCCTTGTCAGAGTGGAGACGACCTCTGCAGTCCGCAGTTTCACGCCCGGCGTACTGGACGTCGTAGTAGCCTGAACGCCGTCGGTCAGAATGATTTTGCGACGCGATGCAACCTGCGCAACTGCTCACCGGTATCATCCGTCTCCCACGTCTCAATGGTAGCGTTGGGGATTGGCGTCCCGTCGATACTGAGGACCCGTCCTTCGACGAACATATACTCGCCCTTGCCCTCGGATGCGATGGAGTCGCCATTGGCCACTGGTGAGACGGTCAGTAACTCCTACATGAAAACATCAGATGGACCACGCCACTCACAGTCAGGCGCGTCATCGGTGAAGAAAGGCCCAAGGACGCTGCTCTCCGTGGCGCCAGTCGGAGGGTTGTTGAGCGCATCTACGAGTGCGGACGCTCCGAAGATATCGGAAAGGAGGATAAACTCCTGGCGTGTAGAAGTACACTTCTGACCAACGCGAGTCAAGAACTTGATCGACTCCTCCCATTCCTTTGTGGTCAGGCTGATTGGAAGGCGTAAGCATGACCAACCACGAAAGCCACGAGATAGCGAATGGGACGATAAAGATTACATATGTGGGCACGGGCCAACATGCACCAACCGCATGTTTGCTCCGAGGACATGCGACGCTTGCTCCTGCACGCCCACCCCCAGAGACTACGCATTTCAAGTCCACCATGGACTCGCGAAGACACTATGAGGTGGGTGTACCAGCCTCGTGCTGATGCGCGGCGGCCGACACAACTGTACGCGAGGAAACAATCGCAAGGCCGTCACGGAGATAGCGTACGTGTGGCCTACGCCGGCAGAAGAACCAGGGTAAAGTACCGCGAAACTCACTTGGTCTCGCGGATAAACTCGTGGAGGTACTTGGTGATGCTCTGCCACAGGAACCTCTTGCGCCTAGCCGTGAGAGAGAACGTTCAGTACATTCGCACTTATGAGACACACCAATACACTTACGGGTCGAGAGTGAGCTCCGACATCTTCATCATGTTGGCCGTGATGATGTCCGGCTGGTCCGGGAGCTACACGTGTGAAAAAAAAAAAGCCGTAAGGAAGCCTTCAAGGAGAAAGGTCGGTCTGATGCTTACCGGGAGGGTGAACGGAGGGGGCGCAATGCCATTGGAAACAGCCCACTGAGGCATCGGTTGCGGCACGGAGTTCGACATGGAGCTTGAAGATTGCGGTAAGATTGCAGGTAGGAATTCTGGGTGCGGATGAGTAGCTCGAGAGAGATATCGAGTGGTTGTTGGACATCACCCCGTCCAATCGTGGACCTTATATACAACCATTCCAATGCTGCGCACAGGCAAGAAGGCCTACTCGGGCAACCATCTGACTGCCGTGGTTGGTCTACCTGATTTTGTGAGCTCGGAGGTGTTGTGTAGCCTGGAGTTCCTTCATCCGACCCAGGCCCATGCAGCAGAGACGGCTTGGAGGAAGAATGAGCCAAGCTCGTCGTCTTGCCTTCCAGGGTGTGCGAACGAAGAAGCACAGTTGAATCAGCACACGAGGGAACTCTGGAATCCAGACGTGTGATGCAAGAGCATCTCTGTCAGATGGTTAGTCACGGTACCATGGATGCGAAGCAGCCTTAGTGATACGCACGAAGCGATGGGATCGTTGGCACGTAGCCGTCTTAGTGATGCACAATTCACGGGTTAATCGTTATTGCGCCTCGATGAAAAATCGAATCGGATTGTTGAGATTCAGCCACAAAGTACTTACATACAACACCGCAGGTATGAACACATAACCCGACAAAGAATTGATCTGTCTGTAAAAGCCAAGGGTGAGCACATTTTCCGGACCAGAGAGAGCTGACTATGGACCATGGTGCAGACCTGCAGCCACTGACCGCGGATAACTATTACTTATGTAGCGGAAGCAAAGCGGAAGACGCGAATGGATTTAATTTAACCGAGTGCCACCCACGGTCAAGGCGCAGTGTATGCTTAGATAAATAAGACTTTTCTAGTGAACGGTCTGACTTCATGCATGCGATTGCCACATGCATGCATTGACGTAGGCTCGAGCGCAGTACTAGTACTAAGTAGTGTAAGTGCTCCGAATTCGAAGTTCGACATAACTAGCTGAGCTTCACAACAAGGTCTGAAAATTGCACGGACCTATATACCTATATACTGCGTGCATGAAGGTAAGCAGCATCCGCTGCAGAAACTATTGGGAGTAGAACCTAGTAGAACCCAGGGCCGCGAAGGGGGTAGAAGGCAAATATGAGCACCAAATGACTTGTAGTACAGCCTGAGGACGAGGGAGAACCAAGGTGTTCTACCCCAAGGCCACTGCAAATTGGGGCTGGGTGAAGATGTCGGTGAGGTATGAATGTTATCGATACTGTTATGATGTTGACAAGGGAAAGCAGCAGAGTGGATGGTGGAAGCCCACGGCAGACGCTATGATAGGTATTTTTACGAATGCCACACGCGGCGTGCGCAGCCCTCGTGGTTAAAAAAAAACAGCGGTCACAGCGGTGGCAGTAGTTCGTACTGTAACATCCGAGGGAAGTCTCAGACTGCACATTCGTCGCCGCGGCAGAACAACGGCGGCGAATAGCGGAGGACGTGACACCTGTGGTTTGCGTGGTACACAAGTACTGGACCTGGATGGTGTAGGTAACTGGAACCGGCAGCAATGCGTCGAGTCGCATTGGAGCTCGGAGCTCGGAGAACGGATAAGATTGAACCGACGACGTTTGTATGTAACATAACTCAGATGACATTACGTATTGCGACTTCGTCGGGCAGTATGGTATTACATGAATGAATCATCATGAAAGCAGGGAAAATAAGAGACGTAATGAAGGTTCAACGGGTCAAATACAAAAGATGACGAGGGAGAAGATTGGATTGGGCGTCTGTCCCACATGCGCGGAGGATTCAGATGGCGCAGTCGTCTTGGCGCCGCGCGCTGCAGTGAGCAGCCTCCTCGCCCGTTCTTCCCGCTTTCCTGCCTTCCTCCCTACAACCCAGCTCTTTGGCGCGACTCACGAATAAAACAAATGTCCTCCTCTTCCTCTTCCAAGGGCTGGTTCAATCTGGAAGCCGCGGGCGGCGTTATCCCGGATACACAATTCTTCGAAGGCGACTCGGCTTTCAGCTTCCTCGGGCTGACGAGGACGCAGCGGCTGTACGGGTTCATTGGATGGTGCGTGTCTCGCATGGGGTGCCGGACGAAAGTAACCACCGCGGAAGGGATGGAAGGAGCTGATGAATGCGCTATGGGTTCGTTGACAGTCTTGGGATTGGTTTCGTCCTAAGCTTGCTTGGAAGCATCTTCCTGTTCCTCGGGTCACTGACGAGCTTTGCCTGTACGTTGCAATATTTCCATACCTTCGAATACACCCTGACAAGCATATGTGCAGTCCTCTACGCTATCGGCACTGTTATTGCATTGATTGGAACGGGCTTCCTGATAGGAGTATGTCCGCTATTCCTTTATCTGCGCATGCTCGCTGACATCAGAACACCTCGGACAGTTCATGAAGCAACTCAAGCTGGTAGGTACTCCCGCCCTTTCGACGGGGAAAGAAGCCGTAATCATATCTCCGCATGGTGTTCTAGATGTTCAAGCCCGTACGAGTGGTCGCCACCATCCTCTTCCTCGCCTCAATAGGCCTGATCTTCGTCGGCGCATTCGTTATTCGTAGCGACGTACGTGTGCCAACTCATCGTGACCGCTTCTAGCACTGATCATGACACCGCCGATTCCACAGCTCCTTTGTATCAGTAAGTCTAGGCGCCACGCTTCTATCCGTTCCATCGGATTCCTGATCTCCTCTCCTACAGTTTTCGTGATCATCGAGTACCTCGCATACACGTGGTACACGCTGTCCTACATCCCATACGCGCGGAGTGCCGTACTCAAGGTGTTCGGGCTCTAGGCCCGGTATCCCTCCACAACCTTCCAATTTGTCAAGATTCCTTGTCTGAGCTTGGGACACAATCGAATCTTCTCCGCTGCTATCCCCTCTCGCATGAGTTTTCGGGTTCGCGGACTGTCCTGGATGTCCTTATGTAATATCTTACGCACACTCGGAAGTTGTAAGCTACTTATGGTATTCTATCTGTTATTGAGACCATTTTGCGGACAAACCGCTGGCTCGACTTCGCATTCGCTCACTTTGTTATTAGGAAGTGTTCAACACATTGATTTGGTGGTCATGCTCACGTTGGTTTTGGAGAAGTGAGAGTAGTTTATCTGGAACGAGGCTAAGCGGCGTTTTGGAGAGCTGACAGCCGCTGCGCAGTCGGGCCACACCAATCGCATGCCTTTCCTATAGTCAGTTGCCCGACTGCAGTAGTCGAATCCGCTTGGGGTCGATCGTCTCAAGAAAGATTATCTACCAGCTCAGGCACCGGCTCATAATATTGAGGCTATAAGTACAACTTTGATTGCGAAATCTTCTGGTCCGTTTTCTCTGATTCTCCACCTTCTTGCAGTTCTCGTCATCGGAGTCAACTGCACCCTAGGTTAAATCTGTAAGATGGAAAGACGAATGCCGGGATAGGACCAATACCGCGATCATCCTCTGTAGTTGTTCTTGAGCGTTCTAAGCGCATCCATGACGGCACTGGTCGCTCCGCCCCCTGTGGCTTTCCTAGATTGCCACGACAAGGTCAGACTGCGAATACACAAGAGAGAGTACAATGTCGCGGAGGTGCAGAGCTCCATGATACCTGTGCGCGAAAGAAACGGTACGTACTGGATGGGCGGACTGTCTAGGCGCATGAAGGGGTTCCACTCCTTCTCGTCTCCGATCGTCGTGCGTTCTTTGAGGATGATGCCGTCTTTGATGAGCTTCTCGAGACGAGCCAACGCAGGGTTCGCTGGGTCGACGCTCTTCGCAAACGCGAGGTTGCCCTTGGTGTACTCGTGACCGTCGTAGATGATCGTCTCGTTCGGAAGCGTGCCGAGATAGGTGAGCGCGGCGTGCATCTCGCTGCCAATGCCCTCAAAGAAGCGGCCGCAGCCTGCGATGAAAAGGGTGTCGCCCGTGAACACGCCACCGGGGTGGTTGCCAGCCTTGTCGGTTGCGTAGTAGCAAATCGAATCTTGGGTGTGACATGGCGTCGCTAGGCATCTGCATTACATGATATATTGGGGTGGGATGAGTGGCAAGTGCATCTCACACCAGGAAGGGAATCGAGAGACCGAACGCACCTGACGTGGATGTTACCCACATTGAATTCTTCCTTGTCCTTGACAAGCTTCGACAGCGCCTTGACCTTCTCGCTGCCACCATATATGGGGGCGCCAGGGTACGATGTAGCCTTTGGAGAATGTACTCGTTAGGACATGCTCGACATCCCATGCTACAATACAGATGCACGTACGAAGTCCTATGGAAAAGCTCAATCAGGAAACCTACATTGGGAATTGCATGTGGGCGTCGGACGTGAGACGGTACATACCTCGTTCCCTCCGCTATGATCGAAGTGATGGTGGGTGGTGATAGCTGCGACTATTTCGACGCCAGCGTTGTCGGCGGCTGCTTTCACTTTGGGGACATCGTAGGGGTCTATAGCAGCCGCTTTGTTGGACGTGTCGTCGATGAGAAGATATGCGTAGTTGTCGTCGCGTACGGGTACGGGTACAACCTTCATTTTAGCAGTAGCGGTGGACGAGAATGGGGCTATTCGAGCTCGAGATGGTGTTCGACGGAGGAAAAGGAAGAATGGCTTCGGCCACGGAAGGTGGGCGATACGGTTGGAAAGCATCAGTCAGCAACGTCGAGGCTCAGGCTGCTGCCACTGCCAGTCTGCTGAGTGCTGGGCTTGCAACTGGCCAGGGCAAATGAGCACGAAGGGCGGACCGTCGATTGCCGAGGAAAGTGCGCCTATGCGCTTCTAAAAGTTCCTTGCGAGCTCGTGTTCGAGTCTGCCACCGGCCACCGGCCACGCGGCCACGGCCCACCATTTCCCTCTCCCTCTCCCTGGCAGTCTCTACCGCTCACCACCGCTTCAGCCATCGAACCCTCCCGCATTTCTCTCGTCAACCCCACAGTTGCGTCTCCCTTGATCCCTCCTTGCTCCCTCGATAAGTGCTATACCAGCCGATGCCCTCGCCGAACCACGCCATAACAGCTTTCCCTCTAAGGAGATCACTAGTACGTTTGCGAATCTGTGACTCCTCCGTTTTTGCCAATGGTCTCTGACCGTTTCATTCCTTGATTTGGGCAGAGCCTCCCCTGCCGCCGGCAGGTCCAGAGGGGTCCGGGCGTCCTGGCAGAGTTTTCTCGACGACGTCCAGCACACATGCGGTTCCCTTGTGCTTGATTTCCATCACTGCTGGTACACAGAAATGTCGAAGGCGGAAGGAACGCAAATCCCAATTCATTGCAACAAAATTGATTCCTCTTGCACCTCTTCATTTATCTCCGTTGCCATTGCGACCTGGAGTCCTTCTAGTACTAGTGGCACATCTTCGATCCAGTCAAGTCTGAGTGACCTCAAGTCCGAGTGACCTCGTAACTGTCTCCTCTAGTGGGAATAGCATGGGTGGCAATGGGAGTCCTTCGAATGGTGCGTTATTGCTTGCCATCACTCCGGGAAGTTGACATGGACCTCATCTATACCGGGATTGGGAATGTAGCAACGTCGTCAAGCTCGAACAGCATAGGGTCAGGATTTCTTCGGGGACGACTTCGTTAACGGCGGATCTCTCCCGTCCTCCTGCCGTTGCACCCAGAAGCTCAACCTTCTCAGGCCCCGGTTCGCCCATCGTTACCGCATCTGCCTCCACGTCCAAATCCTCTGACGACGTCGGCGCTGTTGTTGGTGGGGTTATTGGTGAACCCGTCCTGCTCGCACTGATCGCCGCCACGACATTCTTCGCCATCCGCCGTCGACGCAAGTTGAGCGTCCCACCGTCGGCCGAGTTCATGCACAACTCGCGCGACGGCTCGGGAAAGCCTGTGTTCGCCACTTTTGATGGCAGCGAGACGGCGATACAAGACCGGTTCATTCCCCTCGCTCGACAAGACTCGACCGAGGACAACGAGCGGCCGCGTGAATTTACGCCAGGGAATTACACCGACCCTGTCTTCGAGAAGGTGCACGCGTCAGCCGCATTGCGGGATCAATATGGAGGGCGCGACGAGGAGCGCCAAGCATTCTAGTCGTTTGTGGGGATGGGCTTGGGATAGGCATTTGTGAAAGGAAGGAATAGAAGTATGTCACATATTTTCGTCGCTCTTCGCAAGTTGTTGTCGTTGTCCGTCCTTCATGGCGCATCGCTCACGCTTCGCTTTGTAGCCTGCAACTCGTCCCCAACTTGTAATTTGTTAGCCCTTATCACGTCGTGTGTGCTTATTGGATCCCGTAAGCCAGTCAAGAACGGCATATTTATTACGTCGCGAAGGATTCGGAGCCGTTGTATGATCGTACGCAGGCGGCCGTATTCATAGGTCGTTGCAAGGGAAGACTCAAGGTTCATTAACAACGCGGACACATCGTCAACATCAACATGATATCCTACATCATCAGACATAACGTTACAACAGGACTCGCGGAAGCCATCAACGCAGATCATGACGAGGGAATTGAGCGGGGAGGATTCGGATATACTTCACGAGCACCAAGCAAGCCAGGATGGCACGGGCAGATACAGTAGGTCGGTCGTTTAGGATAATCGCAAGGTCAGGGAGATGAATGGGGGCTCAAATGAACGGCATCCTCCCCCTCAGGTTCCTGGGGGTCTGGAACTTGAAGTTGAGTCTCCACTGCTCGAGGTTGAATGCATCGGCCGTGGTGCCCGTGTTCTCGGACGCAGCGTCGCTCAGGGCAGTACCGTTCTCGCAGAAGATAGCCAAGCGCGCGCAGACCCTCTGTGCGTCAAAGGGTCAGCATTCCGATATGGAGGATGTGGAAACGGGATGACACCACGTACGTCAGCATCTAGGAGACGGGAATGCTATCAGCTAACAGGTTCTCTGACAGGGAAGTGATCTCGGACTCACAATAGACTGGCGCAGGGATTGATACCGACCGCGTCGCGCTTGCGTACTGGTGACAGAGGTGGAATGTGAGGGTCTGAATGCTGTTGAATAAGATGAAATGTACGTGGTTAGCATTCATAGGGGGAATCTAGTGGCGAACAAGGCTCACTTCTTGATACCTAGGGACGCCTCATTCTCTAGCACGATGTAGTGGGCCGGCCGACTGGCTATAAATGCGCACTGAGTGTGAGTGCGACAAATTACAATTGCGGTCAAGTTCATTGATGTACGCACTTCCCAACAGCCCTGCGTGGGACTGGAGATAGAAGTCCTGCCAGTTGGGGTTTGTGATGCTGTCGTCCACCAGCAGTCCTGCCGGACAGTTCCCGGAGCGGTCCTGATCTTGATGACTACACCATGGTAAGTGTCTGGCCTTTCTCCTGAGACAATGAGTAATGATACATACTGCTTTGCGAAAAAGCGGACATGGTGCCTGTAAGATGTTAGCATGACCCCACTCAAGTAGGTGTCAAAGTTTGTTGTGTACCTTTTGCCCACAACAATGAACAGTATCTTCGGATGCATAGCCTCCGGAATGCCAATCTTTGCAAATGCGCCTTCATTATTCATACCACCAGTTAGGTGAATGGCACCTCATAAGGGGAGAGGCAACTTACTCTTGATCAATGGTACCTCATTTTGAGCAACTTGCTCAAGCTCACCCTCACTGACTCCATCCCTATAGAAGATGAGATGCTTTGGTGGTAAGTCAAACTGGGGTGGCAGGCGGCTCTTGCGCCAGTCCCGGTAATCAGCAAGTGCTCTCTGCATTGGAAGTCAGAAGGTTGGCTGTAAGGTGAGATCTAAGACTATTTAGTTCAGTTCGTGCTTACCATGACCATGTCCTCCAGATCTTGGATAAGCTCTTGACGAGGTTTTTGTATGGATGAGAATGAGGTCATCACACTTGCCTCTGGGTCCAAAGTTGCCACCACTCCAGTAATTGAAGGCTGGCTATTGATTCCAGGACCTGGATGTCCTACATCTGCACCTGTTATAGGTAGTATGTGAGATAAATAAGTTAATACTCAAAATATTTTTCTAATGCACCTATAATCATAGCATTCTGAAGGAAAGTGTTGACTCCAGGGTGGTTGATCACTGAGTTGACCCCGCCCATGCGAGAGTTGATCCTATCAAAGTTAAAGCAGAAATCATAAGCTAATGTCTATCTACAAAGGCACCTAGCTCTTTACTTGAGTGCAACATTGCTGCAGTACTGATCATTTGCCTTCTCCCACTTTCCAGTTCGCTTTATATTTATTAGTAAGGTGTTGTGAGCCAGTATTGCTAGTACCACATACCACACATTGAGTTGAAACACTTCTTTTGACATCACCCCAGTTCTTGATGACTTGACGAATTTCTGTTCCATGCTGGGGAAGAATACAAAGAACTAACTCTGGCTTCACAATGGCTCCATAGTGCTCAAGAACCTGTAATATATGATAAACATTTCAAGTTGAACTGTTAATGTTATACACCTTACATCTGTGGGTTTGCTTGGATTGCCTAGATAGATAGGTGGCATAGATGATGGGACCTCTTTTAATATGGGATATAGTTAGTGGCAATTATTTCAAGAATCCAGTATTGTAAAACATACCCATGTCTAGTATTAATAAAATCAGTGGAAGCCCAACCACTGCTAAAAGTATTTAATGTACTTACCAAGCCTTTGGAGGTTCCCAACCAGCTTTTCTAGAAAGATATGCACACTTCTCTCATCTACCCTATCATAGACAACTACCATCCAAGACCTCAGTGCACCAGGTCTATAGAATTTGTATCCACGCAGGTTCCAGGACCCAGCCTTGGGTTGGAGATTCTACAGGATATTAATGAAGGTCTAGCCACAAACAGAAATATATATGATAGAGCCTTACCAGAATTTTGTTCTCTCCATACTTGATTGGGGGAGGTGCAATAATCTTCCCTTTGAGCTCCATAGGATGTGAGCTCACAACTATTCCAGCATCCTTTACATAGTCTGAGTCTCCATAGTTGAAAACCTGCAGACACTTTGATTAGCACATAGGATTTCAAACAAGCTCATTGAATACTAGTGGTACATACACCATCTTTGACAGCTGAGGTTATGGCACTGAAGCGCTGATCAGGCTTCTGTGTCACAAAGTCGAGGAATGCCTTCTGAATTTCTGGTGGAATTTTCTTCCTGAAGACCTGGCCAGGTCTCACATTGCAAAAT
This sequence comes from Ganoderma lingzhi, assembly GCA_026283605.1. Taxonomy (NCBI): domain Eukaryota; kingdom Fungi; phylum Basidiomycota; class Agaricomycetes; order Polyporales; family Polyporaceae; genus Ganoderma; species Ganoderma lingzhi. The sequence goes on from JAPJYM010000008.1 coordinate 144,860, forward strand.
TCAGCAGGAATAATGGCCGTCTTGCCAATCCTGACACCAACATATCCAGGGAACTTGACAGGTTTGCTGTACTTGGTCTCAAAATGGCGCTGAAAGGAAAATCAAAGTGTAAGCATTATACTAGTTAACATTAGAAAATATGATACCTGAACTGTCCATCTCTCATTCTCTTTATCAAACTCTTGCAAGCCCGCCTCCAAGACCAAGTCAGAGATAGGACGGGGTCTTGCATGTGGTGAGACAGTCACAGAGACAAGAACACCCTTCAGAAATGTGAGGAGGAGCCTGAACTGCTGGCGGGAAAGGTTTTGGAGATGTTTTGCATCCCTAAGACCAAGGTGCTGCATCATCACTGTAATGAGAGATCCTGAATTGTAACTGTACATAAAATGTTAGCATATCCTTTACAAGCTAAACTTGAAGCACATATGGACATACACCAGAGCATGAGAAACATCAATGTTGATCATGAGGTGCCCCAAAGTTGGCCTGACACTCCTGTATTAGTAGTATAAGACATTGATACACTAAGATGGCAGAAAGATATTCTTACTGAAAAAAGCCCCTCCAGGCTGATAACCCCACCCTAAGGTCCTGGGAGTTCTCATCAACGTAGAATGACCTTGAATCTGCTGGGAACCCATGCCGAAGGTTTGGAGCCTGGCGCACAATCAACTGGAGGAGACTCAATGACTTTGCATGTAAGTCACTAGGGTCATGTGGGCTCCGCTTCTGTGTAAGTGAGCGCACAGCACTAGAAAAGATATAGATATTTAGCAAAGATGATGCTTATAGTATAAATGTCCATACTCAGCATTGATTGTGGCCACCCTAGTAATAGTTACACTGTGTGTTGGCTCATTCTTCCTCGGGTTCAAGAAAACATTGAACTGGACATAGAAGTTAGATACATGAAGAGCTGGATGCTTAAAGAAAGTTATAAGAGACTAATAGAATCAATCACCTGTCTGGAGGGTATATCCCTTTTGCAATACAAATTGCTTCGTCCGTCAAACACGGGGCGCGGGTTGAAGACCTCCGCATGGTCAGACTGAAGATGATCAATGATTTCATAGTTCTGCCTTTTTGCCAGGCACATGGGCTCAATCGCTAGACATGATTAATGAGCGTAAATATATTTCTGATAGTCCACAGGGGTCATTTACCAACTGGATAGCAATGTGAGCATTGATCCATCATAGTAGCCAGTGAAAGCTTACCGTCAAACTGGAAATAAACAACAGACGGTGTCTGCGTAATCTTGAAGGCATTGGTATACACAGAGATGTCACGGGTCTCCATGGCCTACAAACTGGTGAGTTATATCCATGTTGGTCAATAAATAACCTCATTACTATTGATTCGGGAGGAATGAGCAGTCACGTAGTGGGATTGGGTGGAGGCGGGGCGTGGAAGATACTGGGTGGAAAGGTGCTTCGGATCGACGCGGTGGTTTCCCTACGAAGTTGTACAGGGGTTATATAGCATTTTGCGCCTCTGCTGTTGCTGCGGTCAGTACCTAGTTCAACATCAATATGTGGCACGTACGGTGCTTGCGAGGATGCTGCGGCAGATTAAGATTGTGAAGGTTCCCATAAAGTCCTGGTCCACAACATACGGGGTTAGACATCAACGGAGTCATGCTTGTATGGCGACTAAAGAGGTCAGGGACCAGGACCAAACTACATTGGTTTAGGAATAGAAAGCCTATATAGGTAAGGCGAAAACGTGAAGTCTCTCAAGCTCACCATCTCCTTCGTCAGCCGACGCTAGGAGCAGTGAAGCGGAAAGTCGTCACATCGCTGCCTCCAACATCAACCAGTGGGGTACCCGGTATAATGCAAATTGGTATTGGCGAGCCATGAAGGCTCGACAGTATTGAATGTGAATGTGTTAAACTCACATCCCAAGTCGGCGCGAACCCGAAACCGGACAGACTTTATCCTATTAGAACAGCACTCTTCACGCTCGGAGTCGGACTTCTCGCTAACACAACCTGAGTCATTGACATGAGAATGGCTACCGGAGAGCGCACTGATGCAATGGCCGAAACACTCACCGAAAAGGTGAATCGCTTGCGCCTCGAACAAGTTGGGAGGGCACGCGAGCTTATGGCGATGACAGATCCCATATGCCCCGGTAAAAGTGCGCTACCTTCTTCTGTCCCACCGCACAACCACCTGTCCGGCCACCTAGCTGACGTCGCACTATTTCCTCAGTTTGGGCGGTGCGAGGATGCCGAATGAGAAAGGAATCGAATGTGCGCTGTCCGATCCCCGAGCGCCGCGCGTCGGTTGTGGTGTGCGAAAGTCGTCTGGTCCTCACACCACAACGTGAAAGGCTTTTTGGTTAGAAGGACTGTAACCTAGGGATACGCGAGCATACGCTCACCTAACGACCTTCCATCCATCCATCTACTTCGCAAACGTAGATCCAAAGATTCTTTTGTCCTACTAGATGTTCCTAAAAATGTCGAAGGTGTGAGATGATCTGGGGTTCGGCATGGAATTCGGGTGTGGTAGGGACAGTCTTCTTAGCGGGGCCATCCAGGTTTGTGATGAAGGTGTGCCGGTTAAGCGTCCATGCAGAAGTCTTGCGGTGGGCGAGAGGTGCCGGTAAATGCTCGTCAGTGACGGTTCGTCCTTCCTCACGGCAGGACGAGAGCCATCAGACCGGCGTTTGAGAGCGTCTTCTATCTAGTGTCAGACGTCCACAGTGAGCTCTAAGGCGAGTCAACGGAAAGGAAATGAGCTAGACCTACACTAGGTATAGTCTTGGTCTTGAATGTAACATTCGGGCAACTGGACCGGACGACGTACAGAAGGCACAGCAGAAGGACACAGAACTTGGTGCCTAGAATTGAAGACAGATGGTCGCCATAGAACAAATAGGAAGGTTCCTTGTGCGCGCTGGCCAATGGCAAGACTAGAACAGCAGCGGGTGAGAGATGAGTTAAGAGGAGGCAAGAGAGAGGCGTGCCACGACGAGTCGGAGCACTAGCACTGGCACGTGCGAGCCCAACCCCAACCAGCGTCTGCAATGGGCGCTCGATACCTACGAGTCGTCGGACAGGGACGGCGACGGCGAACGGCAGCATCTCATCGTTCGAGGCTCGTCCTCTCTGGCTCAAAGTGCCTCCCTCAAGCATATCTCGACGTGCCTCACGCAGACCCTTCCACAGTCGCCGTGACATCAACGCCGCACTTTGACGACGCCTCAATCCCTTTACCATGACAAAGATATGCGTGTTAAATAAGATTAGGTATCCGGCTGGACATTTGTCGCTCAACTCACAGGCGTGGCCCATGACCAACGCATCCCTAATCCATCAACATTCCGATTTCGCTGGTCAGCCCCGATAACCAGTGGGTTACCGCCAATTATCTCCATGCCCGTTCGCCGTGTTCGTTTTGGCGGACTGCATGGTCAAATCGCCTTTCGCTGTTGCCACTGCCGTCGAGATATAGTCCGGAAAGTTTCCCCCGACATCTGACGCACAGTATGTCTATGTTCACACTGTCCTATTGTAAGTCATTCGTTTTAACAGCACAAAATCCTAATCAAAACTCAACGTAGGCACCTGTCGCGCTCGGTGTTCGAGGACGTAGTCACATTCGAGCTGGTCACGCGTCTCCGCATCGAAACCTTTCCGCCGTAGTGTCTGCCCCCCCTAGTTTCACTTGACTTACCACCGTTCCCAACCCTCTGCTGCTTCCTTCTTGTGTCGCTTGCTTACAACTTCCTCGCTTCCTGCGACCGTGCCTTGATGTCTTGCCTATGTACTGTGGAGCTCACATGGCAGGACAGAGCCTCGCCCCATCGGCATGCCTACTTCCGCTGTCACCGCGGCTTCAAGTTCGCTGGCGCCGTCGCCATTCCCTCCCCCCGGGATTGTCACAGGCACCTCCCCTCCTACAACACTAGTTCTCTCGAATCGGTTCGCAGGGCGCTCGCGTTCCATGACCAGCAAGCACAAGTAGCACGCCGCATCTACAGACGGCGACTCGACGAGAAGGGCGCGAAGCCATCGCGACGCGTAGAACACGCCTAGGACACCCACTGTCACTGATACCGGTACTCATGGCTATACCTACTCGCAATTGTACGGACAATTCGACCGTGGGGCCTGGTCGCGGGGTCTGGAGCCGGACGCGGGACACCCGGGGCTTCACCTGGACGCGCGCGGACAGGAGTTTTTGCCCGGTCAGCAATCATTAATCAACTATGAGCAAGGCGTGCGCGCAATCGGAGACGGAGGGTCTCGACCTGCACGAGTAGATCAGGGCGGTCAACCGCACGGAGACGACACCCATCAGACCGTCGCGCGTGTTCGTGTTTGGGTCCAGGTCCCACTCGCGGTCGTCCATGGATGTGGGGCAGGAGGCATGGAGCAAGGAAAGGGAGGCAGCCTAGGAGACTGAGCGGCAGTGGCATTTGCAGACGTCGTGGGATAACGAAAACGAGGCGGATGATGTTGGAGTAGAAGCGTGGGGTTATGAAGCTGAATGACACCGGGGAGGGTATTCCTTGACAGATGAAAATCCAATGGGAGGAAGGCGCGGTTTCCGAATCTGCGGAGGTTCTTGCCCCTGCCGTCCGTCAGCGCTCAGTTCCTGCTTCTGCCTCGAATCGCTGGTTTGCGCTCCTACCTCCCTTGAACTACTGGTTCCAGCTTCTACCTCCCCTGAACCAGTGGGTTTGTTTCCCTCAATGCTGACAAAGGAAAGCTCAAACTCAATTCCAATCCATGCTGGGATACATCTGTTGAAGCAGAAGCCAACAATGTCCTGGCAGAGGTCCTAAGCATGATGAGGTTTATAGCTATCCTTGAGTGCTGAGAGCCTGTGTTTATTCATTTGCTGCTGTGTGCTGAAATATATCTATCCCTCCACACTCTGCACTGGTCTAATTTTGCAGTAACATCAGACATATGAGTTGTTTAGACCCTCAAAGAGACTGTCATAAAACATATATCATTAGAGTATGCTATAACAATACAACAAGGTCTAAACAATGTGCAGTGTACTAGAAGGTCCAAAGGGATCCCAAGAATGCCTGATGGAGGACAAGAAGGTTAACAGAGACAATAAGCAAACAACATGGATAAGGTGGAGGAAAGGCAGACAAGGAGAGTATTGCAGTAATGAAATGTGGAATGGTGAGTAGATTGTGCTGATTTCATATAGGGAATCCTAGCCTTGTGTGTGCAAAAATGGACCAAGAAAATACAGGGCTACAGGAAGTTCATGCGCCAATTATTCTTGGCTTGGTCTTTCCATCCTACTTGATGCTTCCATTCTTCCAGATCGAACTCCGCCTGGCTTGAGGTGATGCTTAATGCAGTGTCACTGAGGGAATCTCCATTCTCACAGTGGAATGCAAGCCGCCCACATATCCTCTATTCAACTTTGTCAGTAAATTCAAGATAGAACAAAGATGAACATCATACATCAGCATCTGAGGAAATGTCAGCAGATTTTTTAGTAATAGAAATGCTACTTACAATATACAGGTGCAGGAATAGAGACAGCACGAGTGGCACTGGCATACATATGGCACAAGTGATATGTCATCAGCTGGACCCTGAAGAACAGATAAACAGAGATATATTCAGTCTCAGTCTTACCAAAAATGGTAGGAACGCACCTCTGGATGTCAAGACCTGTTTCATTCCTCAGTACAATATAGTGAGCAGGCCTGCTTGCTATACAGAGCTTTGAGAAATTCTTCTGAGAACTCTCCAAATATTGCCTTACTGCCCAGCAACCCACTATGGGATTGTAGATAGAAGTCCTGGTAATTTGGGTTGGTGATGTGGTCATCAACAAGCAGACCAGGAAGACAATTCCCAGAGTTATCTGCCTCCTGGAAACTACATAATATGTTAGTGGGCAGACTGGCTAAATAAGATAAGATAACACACTTCTTGGGAAAGAAGCGGACATGATGCCTGAAACAAAAACATGAGAGACTATTACTGTTACCAAAGCAGTGGTCCAAACCTTTTGCCAACAATCACAAATAGCAGCTTAGGTTGCATGTTCTCAGGAATCTTTGCCTTCTTGAATGCCTCTATGTGGCAGTTAGCAAGCCATTGCCACATGCATTGAGGCACTAGCCACACCTTTGATCATAGGAATCTCTTGCTGAGCAACCTGTTCAAACTCTCCCTCACTTACCCCATCCCTGTAGAAAAAGATATTCTGGGGGGGTAATAATGGCTCCCTTGGCATGTTTACTGTCCGGAATGCGGCCCACCGGTCAAGAGCATTCTAAGAAGGACAAGGCATGTAATAGTCTGAAACCCACAATGGATCAAACATGTGATTACATACCGCAACCATAGTGGTTAGGTCTTGGATCATCTCTACACGAGGCTCTTGGACACCCGCATATGAGACAGCAAACACTGCTCCAGGGCTGACTGATGCAACAAGGCCTGTCATAGAGGGTTGAGTAGCCACCCCAGGTCCTGGATGGCCAACATCTGCACCTGATTTATAAACCAGAATTATCAACCAGCAATTGTGCATAAAAAGAAGACTCACCAATAACCATGGAGTTATGTAGGAGGTCCCTGGTAAATGGAGAGTCAATTATGGAATTCACTCCCTCCAATCGGACATTGATCCTTGACAGTATGTCATTTAGAATATATAACCCTTGGAACTGAGCAAAAACTCACTTCAAGGCAAGGTTGTTACAATATTGATCTACCTGGTTGGGATTATTACTAGATTTGTTCCATTTCCCACCACGCTGATTGGAAGAAACTTGATTAGCACAATTATCCTGTGATTAAAATTAAAACAACCAAACTTAGACATACCACACACTGGGTAGATATGTCAACCACCATATCTCCCCAAAACTTTACATAGCGGCGACAATCAGCTGCATTGGCAGGCAAAAAGACCAATAAGAATTGGGGTTTCTCATTCGCAGCACATTGTCCCCTCATGAACCTCCATGCATCCTCAAGGACCTGCAAAAGAAATTAGCATCATCATAGTGCTAGCATAACACTGAAACCCACATTACGAGGATGACCAGGATTGCCATTGAAGATTCGAGGTTGCCGTGTGTGCACGACTGAGAAAGGATGAGGGGTGTAGTCTAAGTCAACATCACTACAGTGCACTTACCCAAGCCTATTCATTTGACAGTTCCTTGAGTATATATTATCAATATTATTCAATAGGATGCTTACCGAGGATCTCCAAGTTTGCGACCAAAGTCTTCACAAAACCCTGGACCTCGCGTTCTTGAACCCTGTCGAAGTTGATGACTGACCAGATCTTCAAGTTCTTCCCTGCGCGCCAGAACTGTTTCTGTCTTAAGTTCCATTTCCCAAGCGAAGGTATCTGCAATGTGTACAGCGCAACATTGAGCATTGACACGGAACAAAGGGGATCTGAGTCACAACCACTCACGAAGCTGCCTGACGAGCGCTGGAGACCCCCAAACTGGATAGGCGGGGGGGCAATCACTTGACTAGGGAGGGACATAGGTTCTGTGGTGATGGTCATTCCCGCCTCCCGCATGAAGTCGGAGTTGGTGTAGTCAAACTGCTGTTCGTGAGGCTAGCAAAACCCATCAGAAAAGGGGTCAAAGATGAGCCGAGTCACATACAGCACCACCAACGGCCTTCCGTATCGCTCTCAAGCGATGTTCCGGCCTCTGAGTGGCGAAGGTCAAGAACTTCTTCTGAATGTCTGCCGGAATCTTCTTCTTGAACAGTTGGCCCTCGACAATCTCGCAAAATTCTGCTGGGATGATCGCAGACCTTCCCAACCGCACACCGACGAACTCCTTGTTGCCGACGTGTACATTGTACTTCCTCAGGAAGTGGGCCTAGAATACCTATTCAGCGCCATCAATGACTTAGATAACCCGCTTGCTTACTGCTACTGTTATGCGTTCCGAGTCCGTGTCGAACTCCTGAAGGGCAGCACGGGGCACTAAGTCGGCTATAGGCCTCGCTTTCATATGCCGCGCGACCGACACTTTGACGCGCACCCCCTTCAAGAATGACCGGAGCTCCGCATGCTGCTGAGCGGACAGGTCTTGCAATTCGCGGATGTCTTTGAGTTGGAGCCAGGAAGACATGACGTCAACCAGGTTCGTTCCGTGTCTGTACCTGTAGATGGAACATAGACATGAGCGTAACGACACATGGACATGGCCCCTAAACCAGAAGACATACACCAGAGCGCACACGGTGTCGACATTGACCAAGAGCCTACCAGGCGTAGGTCGGATGCTCCTAAAGAATCATATAAGGGAGAACGAGAGGCGTAAACAGATCACCCACTGGAAGAATCCTCTCCTAGCAATGAGACCGTGCCCAAGGTCCTGAGCTCCTTCAGTCACGAAGAACGCCTTAACATGAGCACGGAATCCGTGCCGTAGGCTGGGTGCCTGGCGCACGAGCAGCTGTAGCACGCTCAACGCCTTCGTGTACATATCGTATGGATCGTCCGGGTTCCGCCTCCTGGTGAGCATAGCAATGGCCCTATGAACTGATATCAGAATGTAGTCTGTCATTGAGATAAAGATACGTACGTAGAGTCGATCGTCCCGACACGACGAATCTTGACGATATGAGTGGGCGCATTGCGCCTGCGCCCCAAACTAACAGGGTACTATACAACAGAGTTCCAGCGGGCGTAACAAGATACAGTCACAGCCAAGGATCACTTACGTCCATCGGAGGGATGTCGCGGGTACTATACATATTCTTGCGTCCGTCATAGAATGGGCGGGGGTTGAAGGTATCCGCATGGTCTTGCCATAGTTGATCTATGACCTCCAAGTTACGACCCTGGGTGAGGAACTCGGGTTCCACCGCTACGACGCATAAATGAGGACCAGATCGCTATTGAGATACATTCAATACCTACCGACTATCTTCAAGTTAGCTATCAGGGCGAACTAAAGAGAACAAAAGGCTCACTGTCGTAATGAAAGAAGACCTTGGTCGGAAGGCGCGTTATGGGGAAATGATTGGTCCAGACCTCGGTGGGACGGAATTGGAGCGATACGTTCATGTGGTTGGATATACTAGCAGCAAAGGTGTAGAGTGAATATGTTAGATGTGGTTGACCACGGGAATCGAACGGATGGGATGAGTGTAAGTTAAGGGATCCGCGGGCCTCGACTATATGCGCCTTGGATCTCAACGGGTCTCCGGCGCCAAAGCACCAACTCGCCTGGCTGGTGGCCAGAGTCACTGCACGTTGACCTCAGGCTTCCCACACACACATCATGCTCGACCACTGTTCAATCTCACATAAAGGTACGCACTTCGCAATGTGCTGGGTTGCGGGATGGGGGATGCTGAACTGGACCGGATTCGCAGGGGGTGTGGTTCTATGGTCGCGCTCTTTCACCCCTGCAGCATCCCATACCGCAGCGTCATCCACTTCCCCCGTTAATTCCTTTGTCCGCGAAACACTCATCGAAGGACGTAGTTCGGACGGAAAATACGAGAAGGATGGCTACGCCGTGAAGTGGACGTTCGTCAATGACCTTGAGCTCATATTTGTGGTGCGTATTTCCTCCGTCGATTGTCTATTCTTCCTCAACATCCACACCACTCTACAGGTGGCATATCAACGCATCCTGCAGCTCACTTACGTCGACGAACTTCTCCTTGCACTCAAAACACTCTTCATCCAACTATTCGAACCCTTCCTCGCAACCTTCGTTGCATCGTTGCACGTCGCCAGCACCGCTAAGGTCTCTTCTTCGGTGGACGCGTCAAGGTCATGGAAGTTTACGGAAGCGTTTGAGGGATGGGATGCTGTCTTTGACAAGCTTCTCCGTGGCCTCGAGGATAAGATTGCGGAGGTGCGAGAAACCAGTATCTCACAAACAGGATTCTGACCAGGGTTAGGAGAGACGCATGCGCGTCACCCGCCCCACAATCGATGTGGCGCCCCCTTCTGAGGACATGGATACTGGTGGGTCATCGTCTTCTATGCAATTCGGATACACCCAGGATCATAGTCATGGGTGGTTGACTCGTGAATATCCGTCTGCACCGCATGCAGTGAGGTAACAAGGAGAATCCCACCACTTATCTTCTGTCACTGTGTCCCAGAAACGGATAGTTATGTATCCCACCATACTAACTTCGAACCTGGGTCGGCACCGATCGGCTCATACCAGTTCGAAAATGTATTCCAAGACTAACTATGTTTATGCATAGTGCCTGCAGTGTCTAGTTCGGAAGTTCACGACGAACAGCAGATAGCGCGAAATGTACAGGCATTGAAGAACAGGCTCCGCGGGCGAGGTGGTCAGGCTGGAAGACGAGGGCGGGGTCGTGCGGAAGTTGGAGGCGGGAGAGGAAGCGTCCCAGGTTCCGAGTAAGACCATTTTTTCCAAGGTTTCGCAGAGAGCTCACCAACAAATAGCTCTGAGACCCCCATCTCGAGACGCAAAGCACGAACCAAAGAACAAAGAAGATGGGGCGAACACGCGCCCACAGAATCTGACATGGCGTCACTTGACTACAGCTTCGTTAGCGAAGCGGCAGACGGCCACCACAACACGCCAGACATGTCATCACTGGTTGACAACGCGTCGCTCGGTATCCGCACCCGGGACGGTCTGTACGAGGTCAAAGATTGGGAGTTCGCCACCCAAGGGGAGAAGAGCGCCGACGATGTGATTGCGGAGGTGTTGAAGAAGGGAGGACAAGAAACGCGGCCTACGTCTGGCCCTCTAGGCACACTGGGATCGATCTTCGCCCGCCTCACAGGCTCAAAGGTGCTCACGGAAGAGGACCTGAAGCCCGTCTTGGAGGCAATGAAGCAGCACCTCATGAAGAAGAATGTCGCCAAAGAGATATCCGAGAAGATCTGTGAAGACGTTGGCCAGAGCCTTGTTGGAAAGAAAGTTGGGGGCTTTCAAAGTACGTTCGTTCCTGCGACCTCGGCCAGTGTACTAACTAATTTCACATCCACAGCGACGACCTCGGCAGTGCGCCAGGCGCTTGCTAACTCAATCACTCGCATACTCACTCCAAAGACGTCAACCGACCTCCTCTTGTCAATTCGAACCAAGTTGTCCACGCCTGTAGCGGCTTCCCAACAACGGCTTCCATACAGCATTAGCTTCGTTGGGGTCAACGGCGTTGGCAAAAGCACTAATCTCTCGAAAGTTTGCTTCTGGCTCATTCAAAATGGTTTCCGTGTCCTCATTGCAGCATGTGATACTTTCCGGTACGTCAAGAATCGAAGCGACAACACACTTGCTCACGATCATGCATTCGCAGGAGTGGCGCCGTCGAACAACTTCGAGTCCACGTTCGCAATCTCGGGATGCTCGGGGTTGACGGAGCGACGGATAGCAAGGGGCGCGTTGAATTGTACGAGCGAGGTTATGGTAAAGACGCCGCGGGGATCGCGAAAGAAGCGATAGCTTACGGTAAGTGTTGATCCCAGCTTTCATGCGGAAGTAATCTTCTGACTTGATGTCAGGTCGCGATAACGACTTCGACGTTGTGCTCATCGACACGGCTGGACGAATGCAAGACAACGAGGTGCGACAGTGGCGTCCATCCGGCACATAACGCTGTCAGCTGACTGTTCTGAGCTTGTGCAGCCCCTGATGCGAGCCCTCGCTAAGGTGCGACATATCCCACGTTGGACAACACTTTATTGCAGTCGTCTCTTAGAGCATGTCCAGTGCTAACTTGGCGATCTCCCACATTCACAGCTTGTCGCGACGAACAATCCTGACAAGATCATATTCGTTGGCGAAGCCTTGGTCGGAAATGAGGCGGTTGACCAGCTCACCAAGTTTGACCGCGCTCTAAGGGACTTTTCCGCAGCTTCGGGCGGGCAAGAGCGCGGCATCGACGGCATGCTTGTAACGAAGTGGGATACTGTTGACGACAAGGTATGGTATTCCCAACCTAACCTTTTCCCCCTCTACACCGTCCATGATGCGTTTAGCCGGCGTGCGCAACTAAATACCCGCAATCAGTCTCTCATGTCGCTAACCTTGGTTTTTAATACTGCCTTAGGTCGGCGCCGCGCTCTCTATGACATATGTTACGGGCCAGCCCATCATTTTCGTCGGTTGCGGTCAAGTCGGTGTTTTGAAAGCTGTCCTTTTTGATTACATCCTAACGCTTTTGTTTATTTACAGACATATACCGACTTGAGACAGTTACGTGTAGCAAACGTGGTGCAAGCCATCCTCAGCGACTAGCGATTGGAAGACTTGTGCCGCCCCGAGCAATCTCAAGTCTTTCCCTGCATTGGCCATTCGAACACTGGCGCCGCCTTCGGGTACTCTAGATGTAGATGTTTGTCATCTCTCCCAAGCTATTCTATCATTATCATCCCCGAGTCCGCAGAAGTCAGATGGTAGAGACACAATACTACATATTGCAACACACGAACACGCCCACAGTGGTGCCCATCCAAGATTTCACGCTTCCTCCAACTCCGAACCCTCTTCCGGCGGCGATATTAGACACGCATATGCACGTCGTGTCATCGAGCACGATAAGTCCTACACCAAGCGCCATCTCCCACCACCTCGTAATCATGATACTACGGATATGTTGGATGCGCACTGCTTCCAGTCCCAAGTCTCAGCGTACTTGCCCAGTGCGCGCCGATCATGACGACGGGCCGTCAACGTCAGATCAGTTATACGCACGGGCATGACCTCCGTCGCAGTCCACTCTTGGAAACCGCTGACGTCCCGCCGACAGGGTACCTTAGCTCTAGCACGCGCAGAGTCGGACGTGCGGGAAACTGACCAGGAATTCAGCACCCTTTCTCCATGTCGTAATCGGCGAGCGATTCAGCGGTCGAGAACCACCCCAAATTTCGGCATGCCGCTGTGCACGACGTGGCCCAAAAATGTTCCTGTAAGCTGCAGCCCAGAGGGGTGCTTGGAGGGCGAGGGCGATCGACGCCAGGAAGGCGGCTGCAGCATCACTGGGCCAGTGCGGATCAGATTTCGTATGCGTATTGCGGTGGAGAGGTTCAGTCAAGGTTCAGTACTAGTGTGTAAGAGTCGGACGGCTCGACGGCAGCGCATGGCCTTGCAATATACATAGATGTTTCCGCAACCCCTAACGACGTAGGTGCAACTTGCAAGCTGTACAGTAAAACGACCCTGTCGGACGTGCGGCGGCCGGATGACCCAGTGTAAAGTTCCTACATGTACAGTTCGTGGCATTTGTGCAGAATGGTGTCGTGATCGGCCAGGGGATTCCAGAAGAAGGGAACAAAGATCTAGCGCACGGAGCTTGGAGCTAGTTTGTGGCCTGAGCCTTGAACGTTTGAACGTTTGAACGTTGAGCATCAGCTGAGTCTAGCCTGCGAATCGGGCACGGTCGAGGAAGACGTGAATGAAGTATTCATGACGCCGAGATGGTGCTGCTGCCCTGTACTTACTTACACGTTGGTGACGGTTGCGCACGCTCGCACTTGTGCTGCAACAGGCAGGGCCGCGAAATGGAATTTAGAGCCCAGGGTTCTCGACCGTCTCTGCTGCAGACACAAGACAGAAAAGAGGTTTAATGCCCATTAAGAAATACTATTGCTCACGCTGATCGTGAACATTCATGCTGGGGATGCCGGGAGCCAGTGTGACAACGCCGAGCCCGACATTTGCATTAACGTTAAGTTTGTGAGCGCAAGCTGCAGGGTGCGAAGCACCGAGAAACTTGGCTGCGGTGGGTTCGAATTCGCGTCTCAGGCTGGGAGGACTAGGACTAGGGGGCCCGAGGGAGGTTCTACCTTCAGAACCAGCTAAGCGCCGGATCTAGAGAGCCACTGGAGAAACAATAGATCTCAGTAAATCCAAATCCCGACGCCGCGCCTGAGCTTCTCTGCGGATTTCTGACGCTTCTCGCGCGCACGCGACACGTAAGACGTGTCCCCGGAAGCGTCGAGAACGCGCTGCGCCTGGAGTTTCTCGAGAAGCGCGTCGGGGACAAGCTCGCTCGCGCCATAGCCGGACCCTGCTACCCTTGCCTCGCGCTTCCGTCCCACGCCGTGCCCGTCCCGCCCCCACGCCGTGCGCGTGACGGTGCAAGGTTGCAAACGAATTACAAGGCTCCCCGGAGGTGTGGGCGCGCGGACACAGTTCGCGGGGCCGTGGAGGAATCATGTCCCGAAAACGCACGGTAGCATACGGCTGCGGCTGCTCGGCTGACGCGGTATCAAAGCTTGGGATAGGGCGTGTTGCGGATGGAGCAGCACCGGTCGACCGTCCCCAAGCTCAGCCCTATTTCCCCTTGCTGCGGAGAGGCGATTGCCATGACCAACGGTGCTGCGACCGCTGATGAACCAGAGAACGAAGGAATGGTGCACGGTGTCACAGAATGACTATTGTGTGCAGCCGACGAGCGAAACCGCGGCCTGGAGCGCATGTAACGCGGGAAACAGGTGCGATCCAAAACGCGAGTCTGCGACTGGCCAACGGCCGTGATGAATTGAGGCCCGGTCGAGCTGGGGTGGGAGGGAGTGAGCGGAAGGGGAATACACGCTTTGCGGATATGGATATGCAGCACAAGAACAACGTCAAGGGAAATGAATGGACGCGCATTACCACCCGGGCGCGAGCCACAGCGGTTGCCTGGGGATAATGAGAAGGCTCTCAATGTGACAGGGCACCCGAACGGGCCCTCCGAGCATCGGAAGGCTCTTCCTCGCTCCGCCGCAGCGGCAGAGTAGCAGGGACAACGCGTATGCGCGAAAATCGACCGACCGGCCACGCATGCGTGCCAGTATCCAACTCTACCGCGACCATGAGCCGAGACAGAGTTGGATATAGAAGTGGGGTGGTGCGACGGCGGATACACGATACGTGCGGCGGCAGCAATAGAGGATACCTTACGATATACTGCCACCGCGGCGCAGACGTCCATTCCTGTCCGGTCGTTCGCCTGTCGATTGACGGCCAGTGGCAGGCGGAGGATAAGGGAACTCCCGACGGGATCCATCGATCGTCTGTCTGCGGTGGAGGCCCTGAGAGGAGAAAGGAAAAAAGGAGGAGTCGTTAGTGGAGGAATGAATGCACGCTGGATCGCTGATCGCGCACAAGGCGCCCCTTCGCCCGAAGCGAGCGTCCGGGAATGCACGTCACGCCGGTCCTGGCCCGCATTCGTCGACGTCCCCTTGTCCTGCATTGGCACCGGTATGAAACAGATGTCCGCCTTCGTCCCTTGCTGCATGAATGGCAGCGGTGTGCGGTACTGGCGGCGGGGACGGATGTCCGTGTGCGTTGCGGGGCGAATGAAGCGTAATAGCCGGGAGGCGTGACTGGTTGGCCCTGCGGAAGAAAGAAGGCGAAAGAAGGCGTGCGAGGCGTCAATTGACCTGGTCAACGCGAGAAGCGCCGAGAAGCAGCCATGCATCGAACCACGGCCTCGCTCACACACACTCACAATCCAGGGAACAAAATAACCAAGAACGCACCAGTCCATCCGTCAGCTCCCTCCGCCTCTTGTACGCCTCTCTGCGCCCGTGTGAAGGTCAATGTCTCGAGGGGAAACCGTCCCCGGCCAGTTGATCCGGGGACGTACTAGAGAAATGCCAAGTATGCGTACTGTACAATGGGATGATGATGCAGATGAGCACGGGCAATGCAGAATGCAGCGGGATCCGGAAAACAAAAAAGAAGAGGGAAACGCGGATTATCGGCAAGTATATGCGGCAAGTGCGAATGCAAAAGAAGCGCGGGCGGAAAGTGGGGGCAAAATATCCGACGAAGACAACAGCAAAACATTGCACTCGAAAGCAGCAGGTCGAATCATCTGACGCTCCGAGTGTCCGAGCCCCAGCCTGACCCGGCGCGTTTGGCCGAGCTGGAGCCGCCTACCGCGCTCGATGACGTCGCGAAAAGGCCGCAACGTGGTGGGGGTGGCGTAGTCCTGAGGCTGGTGCGGCAGGGGTTCCCCATTGTCCGTGGGCTAACACCCAGTGGTCCGACACGCCGTCCGCGATGGAGCGGCGTTTTGGGGGAGGGGCAACGGACAGGGTGTCCATGCCGTGGAGGGCCATTGCTTCCGCGTCTATATCGTCCTCCTCACGAGCCCGCTTGCGCTTGTGCGGACGATGTGTATATGGTGGGTGCGAGAGATCTTCGTCTTCGTCTGGGAGGTCGTAGAGGAGGAAGGTCGGGGAATGGTAGGGGAGGGGAATGGGTGCGACGAGCGGCGCATTGCAAATGACCTCGGCAACTTCAGGGACGGGGGACGGCGAAAGGTCGCTGTCGCGCGACACGACAGACGATGTGTCTGATCGGGCGGCTGAACCTGCGAATACCGCCGGCGGTGTTGTGAGACGTTTGGATATGACATAGTGAACCCAGGACTCACAAGTTGACCCGCCGCCGTCTCCGGGCGGGTAGTGGTGGAATGGAAGAAGGAAGTCTGGCGGCCCAGAGGGCCAGAGATACGCAGCTTGCGAATGAGAGCGTCCTGCGTTTGTCCATGACGAGGTGGCGAATGCGCCTGCGAAGGGTGGGGGGTGCGGTGCCTGTGAGCGCAAGTCTTGCGGACAGTAGGCTGAGCGGTGGTGGCAGAATACAGAGGACAGGGGAGGGAGATGAGGCAGTCGATGCCTGTGGTCGGGGAGGTTGTGGAGGAGGCAAGAGACGTCGTCCATGGCGTCGTTGGTGGGGGAGAGCAGGAGAGAGTCTGAGTCGAGAGGGGAGAGGGGGAGCTATAAGGAGACATCGGATAAGTTATAAATTGAAACGGGGCGGTAGCTAGGACGGGAGGTGCGAGGGCGCCGCCGAGCCGGGAGGGTTGCGGGCACTGTCAGACTCAGAGCTCAGATTCGGACGATTCACAGATCCCGTTCCATGAACTAGATCCATCACAGGGTCACACTCGTTACCCCCCTGCCGTGTGTGACTGTGTGACCTTGTCTTCGCCTCCTCGGCCCATTGGCATTAAATAATATTTCTGACAGTGATTCTCTCTCGGTCTCCACCTCAGCCTGCCCCCTCAGAGTCACCCGTTCACCGTAATCGCATCATCCGCTCCTCTCAGGGGCCAGCTATCTTCTCCGTACGTGAGTTCAAATCTCCACCGGACCTGAAACACACCAGACTTGTCCGCTGACTCCAAATACCAAATATCTCGTTCCCCAGTTCGCTTTTCTTCAGGATTCCCTCTTCCATCCGCCTGTCAAAGATGCTCAGCTCACTAGCACGCCCGTTCCTTGCGATCCCAGCACGCCAAGCGCGCCTATACTCCGAACTTGCCTCCGCCACCTCGTCCGCCGCTGTCCCCTCAGCTCCATCCGATCCCCTCCCGCTAGTGGCCCCCCACCGCCCTATTTCGCAAGCCGTAGGCGATCTACCGTACCTGGTCCGGCGCAACACAAAGGGCTCCATCCCGGTCTACACCGACGTTCGTAACGGTGGCACAAAATACCTTGTTCTGATTCGGAACGTAGAAGGCAACGTCAACGTACGGCTACTTTCCTAGTCCTTCTCCTCCCGCTTCGCGACGCGTGCTAACAGTCCCTTGTTTCTATGTCATCTTGTCTCCAAACTATGCTCCAAACGCCTTGACCCGTGATATTGTATCATCCTCGTCCTGCGACGCGCAAAACGCGACCTAATATGCCACCTGCAATCTGCCACGCTCCACTGCCTCCGCCGCGCTATCCGTCCCCCTGACTGCTCGCCGCGTTGCCCCGTCACCTGCGCACCCTCACCAACACGTCCGTGCGATCACGCCAAATGGGGTGCCGTGGCGTTGATGCGTCGACTTCCGACGCGAAATCGGTCACGCCGCGCCTCCGCTTTCATGTGCGATCACCCCACTCGCCACGCAACCCTCGACAGGCGCTCGTGGACGACCTTGCTCGTAGCCTCTTCCCTGCCGGGTCGAACGAGGCGGAGCGCATGAAGATTCAAGTCGCGCGCCAGAGCCACGTCGTGCTCAGCGGGGGCCGCTGGAAGAACGACGTGATTCGCTGGCTCGTGCAAAAGGGGTTCTGAGCCTTCCGTCCGGGAGGGGGGAGGTCGGACGGGGCGCACGATTGACTCGCGCTCTCCGTCTTCCAGTGTCCCACCAGTGTGCGCCTCGAGCCCGCCCGTGGCTGGCTGGTGGTCACTTGGTGGTCATACGCTCACGCTCGAGACACCTCGAGGCGAACGAAGTCCGGCTGAGTCCTCCGACCTGTCCCCTCGGATCCGCGTGTATGATCTCTGCTACGGCATCCAGACTGTATCTTTCGGAATCGGTACCCTGCCTCGCTATGCACTTACGCTGACTGAATTGCATATACCTCCTAATCGAAGCATCCCCCTTCCTCCTCCGCTCCGCTCGATGTGCTAAATCCCATGGGTCTGGCCTCCCCCCGGTCACACGAATCGGAATACGATGTTCGCGCTGCGTGTTCCGGGACGCACAATGTTCGGCGCAATATGACACAACCATCGAACGTTTCCGCCCACACAATGCCCATGGTGTCGCTGCGCCCGCGCCGCCCAGATGGTTTCGTTCATTACCGTGTGTCCGTAAGTATCCGGGATATGGCCTGACGTCTCCTATCCGAATCTTGTCGATGCGGACGCGCCATCACGCGGGCTGTCACGATGGCTGTTTTCGACGTTTGCGAGCTTACGAGTTCCCTCCCCCAAAGTTGTCCGCTTTGTTCTTCGCTCTGGTGACTTCAGATGGCTGCCTGTGTCCGTGTACGCATAGGTCCGCGCCACTGAAACATGAATGTTATGGGCGCCGACGAGCTTCAGCCAAGTATCGTGCATCAGGATTATATGGGGCCCCTCTGTGCCGTGGCTCCCAAGCATTCCATCTTCTCGCTGTCGTGGAAGATAACGATAACGAGACGCTTTCGAGATATGTATGTCCGGTGACTGTCGGATACACGTCCGCGCACCCACCGTACACCTTCATGTGTACTTAACCTACATATATGAGGCGAATTATAGCTTAGGCTCAAGCAGGTACGTGACACGGATAGACACGACAGGGCCAGGCACAGGTCCCAAGTCGTTCGCGATAGCATCTTTCTCTTTTCCAAGTTTTCGGGCGCTGGACTGCGTCCACAACACATTGCATGTAACACAGGCACACTCCGTGCTCACGCGAACCCGCACGCACGCGTGCGCAGCCCGCAATGGCGACACGGTGCAGGACGTCCACCCTATGGCTATGCCAAAGACATATTACTCCGCATGCCGACTCGCGCATTCTGTAAATATTGGAGCACCGTACGTGTGCTGGCTTCCACATATCGGCCTCAACGCACCGCACCGGACAAGATTCTGTGCCGCTGATATCTGCATGGGTGATAGAACGCGTTTGTCTCGGAGGTTGTTCGCGACTTACAGCACTCGCACTGGCTGATGTGTTCGAGCGAGGAACATGTGCTTCCCGGAGGCTCAGATGGATGTTTGTACGCGCATGATATCGGTCGACGCGGCGCACTCCGCCCCTCGGTCTTGCGCATGCCTTGCGGGCGCAGGGGGCGGTTGCCGCTCCTTGCCAGCCGACAGGCACACAAAATCCACGAATCGTCATGGTGCAGGAAGTTCGACCGCGAAGTTGCCAGGAATCCCACCAGGATCAATATCGCCCGCCATGGTGGGTAGTAGCATCCCGTAATTAAGCAGTCGAGGCTGTGGGGATCTTGGACAGTCCGTCAACCGGGCTGTAACCGAGGACGACGGGTATTCCGAAAACACCTTACTCCGCGTCCTGGTAGTCATAGCATAACGTTAAACCAGCGAGATATATCGGAAGACGTCACTTGCGCGAACGCGTCCCTATGAAGGCTGTTGTTGGTCGGACGGTCTTTTGATGCCGAGTCCCTGCCTTGTACTGATCGCATCGCGAGTCGCATGCGCAGTTTCTTGTAGACTCGCGAAGGACATGCCGATCAAGTGTATGCATATGTACGTTGGAGCCGCAGGTTCCATTCGCTCGAGGCAACAACTCCTCGGATCCAGACGCGATGGTGGTACAAGCGACGGGAGCCAGATGGCAGAAACCTGCGCACGCGGGAATGAGTGCTTCGGTCTCAGATCAGGAGCCATGAGCGCAATGGTGTACGCGTATACAACCGTCAACATTATCTAACGCCAGAGCAAGTACCACCGAGGGTCACGTCAGCCCGCGCCGAGGAGTACCTGTCGACATCTGAGCCAGTTTCAATGGCGATGGCGACAATTCCGTCAGCAGCTGTGTGGCGGGGTGGCGTAGAAATATCGTGGTCGTGCGTCACGGGTGTGCCCTCTCGGACGGTCGGGCATCACGAGGCGCGGTCGAGTACGCCTCCGCGACAGATCTTCGGGGGGACGGTGATATGGGCGATTGGGGAGTGGGAGTGCATACGCGCGACCATGCGAAAATCAGTAAAACGTTGGGAAACCAGCCCACCGGGACCTCTCGGGAGATGCGGGAGCATGAGGCTCCTGGAGAAAACCCATATGCGATACCGGTCATGGCGCATTTACGGTACATTCAGTCCTAGTTATCTCGGGCTTGGGGCTGAGAGTCAGAACCACAGGTGAGACCGCGAACGCGACGGCTGCCTACGGAACGGGGCACGGAATCAATAGACGATGATCTTATCGAGGTCCGCAGCGTAGTCTGAGAAGATATGAGCGTTTTCAGTGTTGGGCCTACCACCTGCATTGTGCTATCCATAACGCTGAAGATACTCACTGCTCTGCCCAGCACCGAACGTAACGGTGTTGGAACCGGAGTTGAGGTTGAGTTTCACAGGCACGCTGAGAATGACATGGCCGCCGCCAGTGCTGGGTTGATCGATCCAGACAGGCGAGCCGCCGTTCACGCTGGGCAGACCGGGAAAAGCAAGACGATCAGTTCGACCGTGGTGTTGGAAGGTAGAAGGGCATAATGAGCGTGGAACGCACCTGACGGTGGTGTTTCTCCAAGTGGAGTCTCCATTTGCAAAGTAGAGCGAGACCCATTGAGCAATGCCCTTGCCCTGGACAGTGATTGACACGCTGCCGCCATTACCTGGAAGGCGTTCAGGGTTGCAACGCGTCCCGTGTTCAAGATCACCCATCATGAGCGGAATGCGGGTTACTACAGTTGTTGCTCACCGAGGTAGCCGACCGCGCTGCCGCCTGAGAACGAGGGGTCCGAAAGGATTGTCGAAGAACCGTTCCTCACACCGTTCTCGGCCTCGTACGCCGTACCAGAGGCAACAGACCAGGTCCCTGTTCAGGGTTATGAAACGTTAAGCACGGAGGATGTGTGCCAACGTCAAAATCTATGCTCACCCGCGGCAAGGTTTACGCTCCATACGTCAGCGGCAACGAGCGTGGGCGCACCGCTAGAGAAGTCAAGTGGGTACCAAATGTACGTGCTCGACCCAAGAAGGTCTGATCGCCATCGGTCGCCCATATAGATCGCATTCGAACCGAGAGGAAGGTCGTATGCATTCTGGGAGTAGTAGGTCCGGACACTCTCGGGAGCAATGTCTGCCTGCGAGGACCAAGGACCTGAGAGGGACTGAGTAGGAGCGACATCAAAACTCCTGAACATGAGACGTAACAGATTGTTTGTACGTACAGTTGCTTGAAACGCTTTGTTGGGGTTCGGCGCCCAGCCACTAGTGTGAGAGGCGAACAGCCAGTACACCTGGAATGTCCCGACGCCTCAACATGCGTACACCTGCCGGAGATATCAGGACGAGATTGACCCCATTACGCTTCACAATGCCAGGTGCCTCGAGCGTGGCCCCTGCGATTAGATGGAAAACGGGTATGCAAATCAGCACTGATAACAATTAATCGCATTCGATAAGTTTGCACGCACCGCTTAACTGACTTACGGTGGTTGTGACGTTGTAGTAATCCGCATCCAACTGCGTGATCTTGAAGTTCTGGTTGTTGTCAGACGCATATAACAGGTAGGCATTCCCTGTATCGGGCGAGTCGAAGCAACTGAGCCGACAGCCCCACGCGCAACAACAGCAGCTTGGGGGGCGTACCATTGTCTGTAAAGTAAGAGAAGCGTCTTCCCGTGAGACGAAATCGGGAGAACAGGCTCCGTCGCGTACCATCTTGGAACAGCCCTTCATCGCGCGAGTCGGCGCCGAGTGGCTTCCAGCTGGCCTTGTACGTGTATGGTCCACAGGGAGTCTTCGCCGTAGCGACCCCAACTTCGGCCGCCCCGTAACTACGATGGAAACCGTCGCATCAAACAAGCTTGCGGAAAATAAGAACGAGGCCGGCCTTGCCGAACTTACTTCGAAGAATCCGAGTGGAACCACATGACGTATTCATTGTTCTGTTCGAGTTTATGTTCACACGCTGAGTCAAGACGTCGGCGACATACAACGCACCTTGCTATTGAAGATGACTACGTACGGCATAGTGCTCAGCTCAGTTCACGGCCGATAGTCAGGTTGTGGCTCACCTTTAGGCCTTTCTACTACGTTACTCGCCGAGATCATACTGTTGGCGATTGGGGACAAGGCATCATTTTGGCGTGACCAGTTCACCAAGTCCGTGGACTACAACAGAAGAATGAACACCCCATTGCCTTCGATGACACAAACAGACCCACGATATAACACGACACCGCCTTGAACAGGGCACTATTGTGCGACTTGTCCTCTCCGAGCCAGTAGAACGTGCTGCCAACCTGGAAGGGACTCGCTTAGCTCAAAATGGGGGCACACTCGCGTACGACAGGCACACCTTGATGATCCCCGCACCGTGAGCTTGAAGAGAGTTGCCACTCGTGTCCGTCCAGTGGGCACCGGGAACGATGACCGATTGGCCACAGACCGCCGGGAGCCCTGCAAGCACACTAAAGATCAGCGAGAAAGAGAGGAGCATTGCGACCGAAGCCCAAACCTGAGTCCCGTAGTTCCGTCTGCAGGTTTATGTATGAATCCCCGAGCTATGGTGCGGGCCGCTTGGATCATCGGATCCTCCTCGTGTTCGCGCGACGGTCGCCATCTTGGTCGCGGAGGGCGGAGGCGGGTTTCTACGGTCCGCTGAAAAGGTGTTGAGAACGCAGTGAGCGCATGGTTTTTAGAAGAGAAGCATCTCGGGAGCCGTACTAGCACAGGTACCGCCGTCGTATCCTCTGAACCGGAGACAGAGTAGGCAAAGAAAGACGGTCAGACCGCCGCGGATGAATAGAGTTGCGGGCCACGGTACAGGAACATAGGCCATGTTTGTCGGTCCGCAGCACAACTACAAACATCAGGTCCAGCAGGCCCACATCAGCCGAACTGAAAAGGATGACAGTACGTCGATCAGACGGCTCACCTCTGGCTTATGAGTAGAGTACAGTCTCCGAGAACGTGGGCGGACGCGCAGGAGATGGACATATGACCGCGGATGGTGGGCCGAAGGACTCTCCTTTCTGGAGCTTGTTTGCGCCTTCCTATTCCTATGTTATCAGTATAGTATCAGCGAACTTGAATGCTCTACGGACTGGTGGACTGACCAAGCGGCCATTCACATCATGATCCCTCTTGCAGCGTCCTCTGCATACTGCTGGCATCTGGACCCGGCTCCCGCATATGTGTTTAAAGTACCACTCGCATCCAGTGGACGCCAAGCCCAGTGAATAGCGCGCTCGGCCTCCCGATGGAAAACCTGGGAGGCATGAGGGCAGGGCGAGCGCACGAGAAGCGGCGGAGGGCGAGTCAGAACCAGTCAATTGCAGAGGTAAGTAGCACCGAATCAAAGACGAGGCTTGAGCGAGGCGAGGCATCTGGCAATTATGTGGCATAGACGGAGACGCTACGGAGCGTGTGGATTTGCGGAAGACCACACCGACGGCATAAAGGCAGCCCGATATTCCTGGGAGGTCCCTGTGGGAGTCATCGCTCAAGCCTCTCTCTTTCAGACTGTCTTTCCTGAAGACTCCCTGGCGGACCCTCGACCCTCGTGTGCCAGCCCGCTCGATCACAGCGCGCAAAACTTTTCTGAATCTCTACCCCCGCCAAGGGCCTCTCTCTCTCCATCCGCGATGACGACGCCCACCCAGCCGCAGACGCCTGTCTCGACCCCGCCTGTTCCCCACGGTGTCGGCAACCCTGGCGGAACCCCCGTCGTCGCGCCGACGCGTTCCAAGGACAAGGATGGTGCTGCGAGTGGTACTCTGGGTACCTTTGGCGTGCGTCTTCTTCCACTCCATGCTCACGAGGTCTTGACTTCGGTCGCCATGGGTCTGAAATTTGGTTTCGGGTATGCAGGTCAAGTCGGGTCTCGCGCAGATGCTCAAGGTTAGCAGAACCAATTCAATTGCTGTCATTCGCGGTGTTCACAAGCCCGTAGGGTGGAGTTATCATGGATGTCGTGAACGCCGAGCAGGCTCGCATAGCCGAAGAGGCCGGAGCGTGTGCGGTCATGGCCTTAGAACGTGTACCCGCGGACATCCGCGCTACGGGAGGTGTTGCGCGCATGGTGAGTCCAAAATTGATTAGCATAGAGGGTGTCTGCGGTGTATAATAAAATTCCCAGAGCGATCCCAGCATGATCAAGCAGATCGTGGATGCCGTTACCATCCCGGTCATGGCCAAAGTCCGCATAGGACACTTTGTCGAGGCACAGGTCTGTAACGGGAGCTCAGATTATGTTGCTGCGCGAGGAACTCAATATGCGGTTCGGACGAACAGATCCTGCAAGCCATTGGCATCGACTACATCGATGAGTCGGAGGTCCTGACCCCGGCGGACGAAGAGCACCACATTAACAAGCACCCGTTCAAAGTCCCTTTCGTGTGCGGTGCCCGTAACCTCGGTGAAGCGCTTCGTCGAATCTCGGAAGGCGCGGCCTTCATCCGCACAAAGGGCGAGGCTGGCACCGGCAACGTCGTAGAGGCGGTGAGGCACCAGCGGTCGGTCATGAGCGAG
This sequence comes from Ganoderma lingzhi, assembly GCA_026283605.1. Classification (NCBI taxonomy): domain Eukaryota; kingdom Fungi; phylum Basidiomycota; class Agaricomycetes; order Polyporales; family Polyporaceae; genus Ganoderma; species Ganoderma lingzhi. The sequence goes on from JAPJYM010000008.1 coordinate 169,729, forward strand.
ATTCGCAAGGCTAGCGTCCTGAGCGAGGAGGAACTTTATTCGTACGCGAAGGAGATCCAGGCCCCGTTCCATCTGCTCAAGGAGACTGCGCGTCTGAAACGTCTGCCTGTTGTGAACTTCGCTGCAGGTGGTATCGCGACTCCAGGTATGCCATGACTCTTCTAAGCATTGTGGCTAGTGTCTGGAGCCTGAAGTTTGCTTCGATAGCGGATGCGGCGCTCATGATGCAATTGGGTTGTGACGGTGGTACGTATTTTGCGTCTTCCGTACCGGCGGCATCTTCTGACTTGTCCGCAGTCTTCGTCGGCTCTGGCATCTTCCACGTATGCTCCGTTATAAGTAACTATCTTTCCATGCGAGGTACTGAGATCGGTTCCAGTCTGACAACCCCGCGAAGCGTGCCCGCGCTATTGTTCAATCGGTATGATCCTCCGTACCCTGTGCATTCATGCTTTGGGACCTAATGCCTTTCCGTAGGTAACGCATTACAACAACCCCAAAATTCTGGCAGAGGTATGATCGTTAATAGACGTTCTGCTTCGCTTCCAACCTAAACACCACTGTACAGATTTCTGAGGACCTTGGACCTGCTATGGTTGGACTGACTATGTAAGTGGGATTATATTTGTGGCAGCTTTGACATTGACATTTGATGGTGCCTGTAGCGACGATAACCTCAAGGGAGGTAGACTTGCGGGTCGTGGTTGGTGACCAGCACGCTGTTTCGGGGCCACTCGGAAACGACGGAGCATCTCTGAACCTCTTAGCACTATGATTCACTGGCAGGTGGGGAATGAAAGGCTTAGTTAGACAGAATAACAGTAAGGAGGGCATTTATTGGAGATGTATTTCCCCAGATGCAACACTACAACTACAGTACTGTAGTACTCTGAAGGTCGACTGGAACATCCTACTGCATGACGTCATCATGTCCCCACTGTGAGCGCCTCCACTAAGCATCCGCGGCCGATCGCAAAGTTCAAGTTGTAGTGCTGCAATCCGAACTGCAACTACTGGAACCACTACCATGTCGTTCGTACACAACAGAGCGAAAATGCCGCACGAGGAGGAAGGCTCGCCAAATACACCCGAAAAGACATTGGCGCAGTTCATTGCGGTACGTCTTTTCGCTTGACGCTTCAGATCTGCGACTTTCACTTACATTTTGCGCCTACCCCATTCTCCCAAATCTATGTAGGAAGATCCAAATTCCACATATACGTTCGATAGTGAGCGTGGTGCCCCCTTGTCAGAGCTTTGCAGAGAAGACAAGGACAAGGGGAGGAAGTGCATCATGGTACGCCACGTCCATGTCCTATCCCCCGTCTACGCTTCGCCGTTGTTGAAAGACGGAACCTCATTTGTCCGGACAGCTGCGAATGTATTCTACACGACTCTTCCAGGCGATGCAGGTGCCCATTGCAACCTTGAGTTTCCGCGCTTGCATTCATCGTATTCTTTAGGACCAAGGGTTCTATTGCGCCTTGCCCATGGATCCCACGCGGACGCACATCGAATGCAAACGCCTACCCAAGTCATTGAAGTAACCTTGTTCTATGATAGCAATACCGCAGACATATTGAAGCCCCCCCCCCCCCCCGGAAGCTTGTGTAGACACCATTATAACGACCCCATTCACTAACACGATCGTCACAGACACAGTTCGCTGGAAAGCACGGAAGTAAGGATGCAAAGAGAAAACGCAGTTCATACCCTCAAAGCCTGGACCACGCCTCGCGCCTTGAGAAGCCTCAGGATCCCGCAATGAAATCTATACCAAGCTTCCCGGCACGAGCCTTTTCGAGCTGTGCAGAAGAAACTGCTCGCCGCGCCTCCGCGTTTTTCAAATCGATATCCGCAATCATGAGGTCGTCCAGGGCCCTCCGGGTGTTCTTCGCGATTTTAATGTACTCGTTCTCGACGTGCATCCTATGTGAGCGGAGCCGCGCAATCTATGCACATGCTGTGAGCGTTCTGCACGACATCAGAGGGGCCTCAGGGGAGAGACACGTACGTCGGCTTCGATGTCTGCCGTGATGCTTGGCTTTGGTTGGTACGGAGGGATGACCGGGACGAAAACTCCTGGTTCAGACGGAGCGGTAGAAGCAGCGGGCGCAGGAACAAATGCAGTCGCTTCATGTTTCCCAGCTTCGCGTCCTGTGTTACGACGAACCCAATCAGGCTTGGAAGGTAGATTTGGAGCCGCGTGAGCGCCCTGAGCCGGGCTCCTGTTAGAAGGCGTCGAGACGTGGTGGTGGTGGTGGTGGTGGTGGTGGCGAGGGCCGGTAGGCGGTGAACGGGATCGTCGCCGAGGATATGTAGACTTCTTGCCCACGTCTAGCTCGGGTTTAGAAGGCAAAGATGGAATTGCAGAAGCGACCCTTGCCACCGGAGACACCGGGGAGGGTACAGCGGACCGTGGACGGGGGGAGGTAGGAGCAGGAACGGGACTGGAGGCAGAAGCCTCTGCAGGACTTGCCGAAGGACCCGCTGCAGAAATCGCGAGCACGACTTCACTCGGCTCTTCCATCTCCACATCGCCATCTGCGTCCGTCCGTGGCGACGACTGTTGCGCAGCACGAACGCGAGGTCCAGTCGGGGGAGGGGGAGGAGGTGGGCGCGAGGGTGACTTTAGAGGCGGCAGCACATGTCTCTTCTGCGGGGGAGTTCTCGTGGGAGACCTAGTACGAGACCGACTTGGAGGAGATGGTGTTCTCCTTCGGACAGGTCTCGGACTCTGCTTGCGCGGTGGCGAGACCGGGGAGTAAGAACGACGGCGGGGTGAGCGTCGTTCACGGCCTCTGAAGCTTGACGGCGGGACTCGACTACCCCGACTAACATCACGACGTACTTCACGGCGTGAACGGTCGGGGCTGCGGCTACGACGAAGAGATGGTTGCCTTCGGTCCCGATCGTTGTCCCGAGGTGAGGGATCCCGACGTGTGCGAGCAGAGTTGCGCGGGACGGCGATAGAGTGGCTGCCTAGCCGAACCTCATAGGGCGAAGAGCCGGAGCGCAGCGGACGCGATCTCTCTACCTTATATAGCGGTGAACCAGCCCGACTGGTAGCAAGGAGAGGTGTGGGGGGTGCACGTCTTGCTGGCGAAGCGGGCGCAGGGGTGCGCGCCCGACTGGGTGCTGGAGACTGTTCAGGGAGCTTACCAGGAACTGCTCAGGTGAGAACGCGCATACACGAGAGGAGTGGCGGACGTACCCATGCGACGAGGCGGCGACCGCGACATTCTCGGCACCCACTTGCGTTCAGGCTCGACTTCGCGCACCCTGTCGCGACCATACCGCCGGTCTTCGTCTCGCTGCCTCGCCCATTCGCGCTCTTGTCGCTCTCTGTCCTCCCGCTGGCGTGCCCATTCTCTCTCGCGCCTTTCCCTCTCGTCAACCCTCTGTCGTGACCATTGCCGCTCCCGCGAATTTTCTCGGTCTCTCCTCTCCCCGTCATACCCCTTTCGTGTATCGTCATCCCTCCTGCGGTCTCGATCCCTGTCTCTGTCTCGCGGGTAGTCGTCTCGCGCCTTCAGCCTGTAATCATCTCCGCGCCTCTCGTACTCGCGTTCTCGGCGCCTTTCATCGTCGCGCCTGCTGTAGTAGCTTGATGGATACGCGTCTACATGGGGTGGGGCCGGCCTTGTCGAACGGTACGCGTCTGCAGACCGCGCTGGAACGTAAGTGTCCACGGGCAGCGCTGCCCGCGACCTCGGTGGCGACCTGGGTGGCGGATAGACGTGACGTTCTCGAGGAGGGTACCGCTCCGGAGTCGGTGCGTAGGCGGGGGCTGGCGGTGGGGGTGGTCGAGGGAGGTGTCTAGGTTCTGCAGGATAACGCACGGGATAGTCGAAGTCTGGTTTTGGTGGCAAATGCGACATCGCGTTGCGAGATGGGTGTCGAAGGCAACGACACCAGCTCGAGAGAGCTGGGGACGGAGGAATTCACGAAGCAGACGGCGGCCTAGGGGGTTTGAGGGTCGTGGTGGTCAATGACAGCGCCGAAAGTTTCAACGTCGCGCTGTTGTGTCGTGTTTACGCCGCCCTTCGACCCTTGCAAGTTGCAACCACCATCCCTCCAGTCGGCAGCCCAAAGTCTCCTTCGCTGTCGTGTCCCCATCTTATCGGCTTCGTCTAGATGTCCACTTCATTATACCCTTTGGCTTCGCTTGCGCAGATTCAAAAAACGCCGTCACGAGAAGACGGCATTCCCGAGGACGTAGAACTGGACCTGCGGGCTTATGGGTGCAAGTTAATACATGAGGCAGGCATCCTTCTGAGGCAGTGAGTCGCCTTGTGTCAATCGTACGAAGGGAAATTTATGCTAGCAAGGGTAGAAAACAAGTGGCCGTAGCCACCGCCCAGATACTATTCCAGAGGTTCTGGTATGTCACGTCCATGAAACAGTTCGGAATCGGGGTACGTCCATTCGCCACCCGCACGTAACTTCCAAGTCGATCTTACGGATTACAGGACGTTGGAATGGGCACACTCTACCTTGCCTCGAAGCTGGAAGAGTGCCCAGTCCGCATGCGGGACCTCATCAACGTCTACGACGAACTTCTTCAGCGCAATGCCCACAGGCTCAAGTACTCGGCTGGACCATCCTCCTCCTCAGCACTCGAATTCAAATATGTGCCAATGTCGTATTTTGGCTCCACATTCTATGCTCTCAAGGACGCTCTGGTCGTGGCGGAAATGCAAATCCTGAAGCGGCTCGGGTTCAATGTCAACGTTGTGCTCCCTTACGGCACTCTTGTGAACTATCTTCGGTTACTAGGCCTCACGGAGCGGGAACATGTACCTACCAAAGCATGGGGTTACCTCAACGACGCGCGAGTATTTTCCTGGCCACCCTCATTGAGCTTTCGTTCACGATAACGTCTTGTGGTTGACTTACAGGTTGCAGACGCCGGTCTATGCGCTATACGCAATCCCAACGATCGTTAGTGCGGCGATTATGCTAGCGACAAGACAACTTGGCATCACCCTCCCTTCTTCGCATGAGGGCTCTTGGTGGGAGCTCTTTGATGCAGAATGGGAAGACGTTTGGAGCGTCGCCGGGTACATCATGCGATTATACCAGGAGCGGACACCTGAAGACCATGCACGGGTTTTGAACCTGGTGACCAAGAAGGGTGTACGTTCATGGCTGGAAGACCAACAGCCAACAGTGCCTGATGTTCCCTTCCGGTAGGAAGTAATAATACTCTTACTTTGTTGTTTATGTAGTCGTCCTCCCTTGTCGTTTCGAGCGTGTAGTAGGCACACCTCGTATTGGTCGTCTATGAAAATATCACAGCAAGGAACATTACCCCCTCCTCCCAGGTAGCGTATCGTAACAGCTGTACAACAGACCGCACCTAGCAGAAGGTAGGGACTAGGGTACCACTCCCAGACAGTCATCAGAAACAAGCGGAAGTGTAATGAATGAGACGAGTCCAACAAAGGCTGTAAGCATAGATTATGCGATGAGCGAAAACAATTGCAGTCTCAACCTCCAACTGCGGCCAACTCGACAGACGTCATGCTACCCATGGAGCAATAACGCGACGCGATACACCAGATCAACCAGCTGTTCAGCAGCATCCACCGCCTTGCTGTTGCTGGACGGTCTGGCCTGGCGTGATCGTTGTTGACTTGCCAGTGCCCGGAGCAGTCGTGGTCGAACCCATGCTGAAGAAAATGCGATCAGCCTCAGACTGGGACGGATCTAGGACGACTCACCGGTCTTTGATCTGCTTAGCCATCGTCAAGAACGCTTGCTCGACATTCGTCGCGTTCTTCGCCGACGTCTCAAGGAAGGGAATGCCGAGCTGGTCGGCAAATTCCTGCAGCACAGTTTCTGTGAGGACCGAGCTTCTTCAAATGAGAAGACTTACATACCTTGGCGACGCTGTACTCCACAACCTTCTTGCTGGTTAGGTCGGACTTGTTGCCCACGAGCAACTTGTTAACGCCCTCCGAAGCGTATCTGTCGATCTCCTGGAGCCATTGCTTGACGTTCGTGAAAGTGTCTACAGACAGAAAGGTAAGCGATTGCAGTCATTCCACCTACAGCCGTACACACCATTATCGGTAACGTCATATACAACAATGATACCGTGCGCGCCACGGTAGTACGACGAGGTGATAGTACGGAAGCGTTCTTGGCCTGTTGGCATAAGTTATGGTGAGGACATCATAGATAGAGCGACCATTGACTCACCTGCGGTATCCCACTGTAATAATAAAAGAAGGTATCAGACCATGCTCTTCACCAGTTGACAGTCAAGACGTGTTTCAAGACTACCACAGTGGAGCTGGAAGACCAGAACGACCATCCGAGGACAAGAAGGCTCTTCGTACTAGACTAATTCCTCGAGGCGCCGCTCCTGCTACCCGCAAAGCCCAGATAACTTAGGGCATATTACGCCTTATTGCCACGAGAGTTGAACAGAGAGAGGTAGGATAGGAAGACATACAATCTGGAGCTTCACAGTCTTGCCCTCGAGCTCGATGGTCCTAATCTTGAAGTCGACGCCAATGGTGCTGATATAGCTCTCGGTGTAGGTATCATCGGCAAAACGGAGCAGCAAGCAAGACTAGGTTGGGGAATCGATGGGAGAACAGCGTTAGTACGCCACCCTGGCGAGCTGCGGAGCGACAAAATGGGAGTCGCGCAAGGACAATCGCAGCTCACCTTTCCGACACCGGAGTCACCAATGAGGAGGAGCTTGAAGAGGTAGTCGTATTCGCTAGTGTGCATGATGTTCGTCGAGGTCTTGGGGACGGCGGTGACAGGTGCGAGAGGCGGGCGGACGGTCGTGGAGGGAGAGGACGAGGAGGAGTGCGGGAGGAAGCACGAGGGCGGTGGTGGTTGTGACGCGTGTCGCTGTGTTTGGCAAGCGCATGCCCGGCAAACGCCCTTTGCGTCTCCCATCCGAGTCGCCGCCCCCACTGCCCGCAACCGCCTCATCCGCCCCGGGCTGGATGGCCGAGCAAAATCCAAGAGACTCCTCGTTATGTTCAGCCTCCAGAATACACCTAGCCCAAGTCTGCGGATAAACTATACCTAACGTACGCCAGCATCGATATCCGAGTCGCAGCGGCGAGAGGGCGGGATAGGCGCCTCAGGCTGGACCACCATCCATTCCGTCATCGCTCCCAACGCGGAGCAGGATCGTCGTGCCTCTGTTCCAGGGTGGGCTACAACTCGGAGGGACGTAGAAAGTGCGGGATGGTGCCAACAAACCCAAGCGCATGTCATCGCATTTATGGCTCCGAATCGTACTCTGGAAATTCTGATCCGAGTCGTCAGTCCTGGTCACAATGCCAGCCACTATACGTACAACCGTACGAGACAAGCTATTCAATTCACCTCGAGGTATACCCTTTCTCTGCGCTTCTGGAATATGGGCAGTCTCAGGCTTCCGCTCTCGTCACTCTTTCTAGCATGGTTAGGCGTCAGGCGATGCTCTGGAGGCAGGATCCCTATCTACAGGGTGCCGCGCACCCCCGTACCTAATCTACGGTTTTCCAAGCAAAACTTCGACATTTCCCTAGCGTCGTCTAACGAGTAGTGAGTCATGTATGCAGACTATCTCGTAAACGTTTACTCACGTCCCATGCCTCTGCAGCGCGTATCTGGTCCAAATCGAGTACGTCTCTTCCTTTCCCGCCGCTAACATGGCCGCTGACAAGCGTGTAGCCTCGGTGGCCAGTCTTTCAAGGTCCTTCTGGATACGGGCTCCTCAGATTTGGTACGTTTGATCTGTGTTTCAACGGCCTGGAATACTTCCGGCGTTGTAACCAGTAGGCGGCTGACGTTCCTGCAGTGGGTCGTGTCTTCTGATTGCACGGTCGAAGACTGCCGGGGGGTCCCAAAATACACTCCGTCGTCTTCTCTTGCATTGAAAGACGTACCCTTTCACCTCGATTACCTCTCGGGCAGCGCCAGTGGACTCGTGGGGACCGAGACGGTGACCCTGGGCGAATACCAAATATCGTCCCAAATCTTCGGTTCGTCAAATTAGTTCTCGGTGATTGAGCGAAGGAAGAAGCTTCTAACTTCTCTATAGCCTTGGCCAACTCAACGGCCGGTCTGGGACTCGTCAGTACGGGCAACAGCGGCATTTTGGGGCTCGCGTTCCCCGCTGAGGCCTCGATCCCCGACACTGTCGGTCGCACATTGGTTCTTAACCTGCTCTCCGGCCTCAACGAGTCGTCCGCTCGGTACTTCGCGTTTCAGCTGGGCAGGAACTCGAACAGCTCCTCGTTCACCATTGGGGAAGTGGACCCTGCCTTCGCAAAATCGGCGGATGACCTGACGTCCACTCCCGTGTTCCGCGCGCCGGGCGCGCTTTACGACTACTGGAAGTTGCCGCTTCAATCTTTCATCATCAACGGCACGTCGTTTGCCCTGTCGAAGACGAACGTGAAAGGCGCCCCTGCACCGATCGCTGTCCTTGACACGGGCACCACGCTCATTCTAGGGCCGACCCGGGACGTCGCGCGCTTCTGGGAATCTGTCGGCGGCGCCAGGCAAACGGATAGAGGCTGGGAAGTTCCCTGCAATCGCGCAGTGAATGTCGGCATGATCCTAGGCGAAGGGTCCAGCCGGAAAGAGTATGCCATAGACCCGGCGGATATCAGTTGGAAGGAAGGTTCAGTCGACGGCGGTACATGGTGTTTGGGAGGTCTTCAAGCCAACGACGGGGTACGGGCATTCCTTCTTTACACCCATACCCCTTTTTTCTCTCCACACGATTTCCTGGTGGCGGGCATGCTGACACGTTCAATCTGAAATTTCTCCCAGGTATTTGCCGCCGATTGGTTGCTCGGGGATACTTTTTTACGGGTACGTGGGCCCTGAAGTGCTCGGATGGAGTCGCATTCGTTGGGGAAAATGGGCAAACGAAAACTGACGTTGCCAAACTTGGATCATCTTTTTTTCGCAGAATGTCTACGTGACCCACCGTGCGGGGACTGATTCCCAACCCCCCACCATCGGGCTTCTGGGCGTAACCGATCCGGGTACAGCTCTAGCCGCTTTCATACGGGAACGGGGACAGGATCCCCTCCCTCGGGCTTACGTTCGTTCCAATCCGCCTGGCAGCGGTTCCCTGACTGGCGGAGAAATTTGTGGCATAGCTGCCGCTGGCGGCTTCGTTGGAGGAGTCCTCATCATAGTGCTGGTGTTCACTTGCATAGCTTTCCGGCGAAAGTAGTTGTGGGCGGCACAAATTGTATCCATCTTCTAGGTTGATCGGAGTGCAAGGAAGCAACTTGAACATGATCCGATTTCCTAGTCTGTGTATAGATACAACATACGCATAGGTACGACATTGATTACAGAAGGCACAAGGGTAATAACAAGTAATAGTACGGATTCGCGTCACTGCGGGCGATAAAACGAAGAAGCCGTGCTTCGGTCGATGAACAATTAATTAGGCTTCGTAGAATTGTTAGGGTGGGGTGGATACTGAGGTTGGTATCCATAGGCCGCTGCGTTTGGAGGCGGGCTCATATGCACATACGGTGAACCCTGCCACGGGTCTTGTCCACCGTACGGCAGAGGGGGTTCCCATCTTTCGGTGCAACGATAACGCCGTGATGTGAGTGCATGTCCGGACAGGACGGGGAGAAGACTGGTAAAACTTACGCCTGCTGCAGTGGCACGCTCCAGTGACATATTGTGCATACCCATAGATGCTCGGATTTCATTGGTATCAGGGGGATGAAGAACAGCTCGAACCACATGCGCGATTTGACGCGGACAACGGCGGCTACAAGCACGGAGCCCATGTGGGCGGTCTAGATTTGATGTCGAAGAGCAGCGGTTGAACGCACCATTCTGACATCTGGGACACACCCTTGGTGTTTGGTCGCCCTCCGGCTTCATACGGTTGTTGCAGCCGACTAGTAATACCGGAGACTCGACCTAGTGAGATTTGATCTGTACAGGATAAACTAGAAGACGCACAGATGATGGGTATGCACACTATGTGGATTTTCAGCAGGTATGCTATACGTCAAGAAATGTTAGAAGCTTACGGAACATGGTGGTGGTGGTGGTGGTGGTAGTGTGAGGCCTGGGGCATCGTTTTGCAGCGCGCTGCGGAAGCGGGTGGGTGTGGCTTGGCCGTTCTTGGCCTCGGCGGTGACGCACAGACGCTCCGCTTTCTTACGTAATTACACCCAAATTCAGGCTCGGCCACTTGGAACGCACGACGACTCCGCGAACAGAAACACTGACAGGCTCCGACCACGGTCACGGTCTACACAGCTTATTCCACAAAGCTCTTATTAGACTTTCATCCGGATATCCCAACTCACAGTCTTCCGGCCATTCCACAGCCGTGTAACCGGGATGCACAAATAAATATGGCAAGTGCCTACGGACCGCTCCCAATGCCACCCAGCTCCAGTGCACTGACCGCTTCGAATTCGGCCGCCTCGCAGTCGTCTTCGCAGTCATGTAACCTCCGACGGATCCCCACTAGTGATCTTCGGAGGTCCAGACAGTCTCGACTGAATGACGATGTTGTCGGACGAACCCCTCTCACTTTGACTTGACCTTGCGGTCGCAACGCTGGCGGCTTCCCGGTCCTGATCATCCCTGGCTGTGCCCAAAACAGTATTTTGACTTCTTTCTGTCTATGGGCAGGCTTTCTCTCCGGTCCTTCCCAACCATCCGGTTCGCTGTGTTTTCTCATCATCTACTTGCGCTAGATGCACCACTTACACGTTCTCCCGAGCTCTAGACATCTTCATCAATTCTATTGAGCGCGCTACCCTTCCATAGCAGAACGCCTCTGAGTCCAACGAATAGCTAGTCCTCGTCCGCGATTATCGACGACCCACGGCGAACGCATTGACAGCGCGGGTGACAAACGCTTGGTTCAGATTGCCCAACTCCGATCATGCGTAGACCTTCTCCGTGCCCATCCCGGCAGGCCCTTCCGGCGCTGACGATCCCGGCCATTACGACCACCCTCACGTCCCGAAGCTTGGACCCCCCGCACAATTTCTTGGGCCACGCAAAGTCCACAGGCTGCGGTCGCCGGCCCACTTGGCCCGATCGCCAACCTTCGCATTTGAAACACGACCGGGCACCATGGGGCGCGTCTCGAGAGGGCCCCGCGGCCGCGGCGTGTCGCAGAACGCGTCCCACTTCTCCATTCGCACTGCCAAATCCGACGCCGTCACCACACGGGTCCAGCAAAATCGTCGCAGGCGCCATCAGCTGCCGCGACGCGCCTTGTATTCGTCATCGAAGCAACGCTTGCCATCCCGCGCATACCCACCATGCGCTCGCCCACGGGCGCACGCAAGACCTTAGCTGGCGTACTTCACGTATGTCGGCAATCGACCCCATCTGCACACCCACCGTCGGTGGATGGAGGTGGGGACGCCTCGGCTCACGGGCGACGGCTCGTGATCTCTCTCTCGCATTCTCCCGGCGGCTTCCTTCCCGGCGGCTTCCTTCCATGCGTCCCTGCGCTGCCAGGGGAGCAGACCGGTGGCTGGGCCTGGCACATTCCCTCGAAACGCTATCAAGCCCAAGAACCCTCCGCCCCTGCGCACAAGCTGCGATGAGAAGCGCAGCTAGCCCGACCCCTCTCTTCTCCCTGCTACAATAGTGCTCCTCGCGCGCGCGCGCTTGCGGAGGGGGTGCATGGACGCAGGTGGAGGGCAATGCAGCGAACGAGAATGCGCACGGACGCCCCTTCACGCGTATGGAGTACGACGGCGCGAACGCACCGCAAGCGCACGCCCGGGGGTCGGCGGATTCAGACGGGCGGGCGGAAGGCAGGACGGGGCGGGCAGGGAGGAAGGTTATTAGCTGGCGAAGCGGCCGTGGCGTCTCTCATTTAGCCCGTTCCAGCGAGCAGCCGCCTCGCGCGCACCCACAACTGTCGTGTCTGACAGCAGCGTGTCGGAGCATAAGGCATTAAAGGCAAGGCCGGCCACGCAGACTGGTAATAGCTCTCTGGACGCCGGACGAGCGTGCCCAGGGCCTGACCCCTCGTCCGCACTCCGAGCCCATCCATCACGCTCTGCACCACCGAGCGTCCCGTCCCACGTCTCCTTCTCCCTTTCCACCGAGCCGTCCATCGAAGGGAGGATGCTGTTCCCTCTATCGCCCAAACTCTGAACCTTCGTGGTTGGAGACTGGACTGCTCGCGAGGTGATTTGATTTGTGCCCTCTTCTCCCTGTCCTCGTGGGTCGTCCGTGCGTCATGTGAATAGCGTGGCCGGAATGCCCAGAATGCCCAGTTATCGTTAGAGTGGACGTTCGAACAAGGGTCGAAGGCAGCCTGATTTGGCAGCGTCTCCCTCGGGTTGACAGCTACGAGAACGTGTCGCGTATCTGCTATGTATTACGTAGGGCCCGACAACACGGCTCGCCTAGCGACAAAAACATGCAATGTGTAGGCTTACAATTACTGCGTACTTACAAGGCCAAGATGATGATATGGTACCTATATTAACATTAATGTGATGCGGGAGGATGACGCACAGCAGCGGGTGTGATGCGATGGGTCTCTATCTGCTTCTAGAAACTATGCGGTATGCGACGTACTTGAAACATGAATGCGACGTGGAAGTGGTGCTAGGAGACAATGATACATGGACCGATGAAAGCTAAAGTTGCGACAAACAAAAGACAGCGATATACACACGTAAGTTGCCGAGTCCAAGACAGCGAATGAGAGCGAGAGCTAGAGCGGTCCGATGGGTGCAATCGACATGCAGCGACAACAAGGGAAACCTGGGATGATGATAATAGGTATACTGAGAAGACGGCCGAAGCTGGTCCATCATCGTGAAACCCGAGCCTACCTTGGCCTAGGCGCTAATAGTAACTTGGGCCCCCGAAAGGGGGACTGCCACTCTGGCTAGCGGACGCGCCAGGCGCGGGAAGATAGCTGGGACCAGTCTCCGTCTGACCCATGGACGAAGAGGAGTACGACACACCCGTGTAATCGAAGGTGCCCGTGGGATGACTGAAGCCCGGCCCTGGTTCCGCGGAGGACAAGGTTTCCAAACTTCCTGACTGCGTGGCAGCTGGACGAGCGTCCACATTTTCGCCCATAGCAAGGTAATTATAGTAGTAGGTGCCCTGCCCAACCGGATGTCCGGCGGATACACGTGAGGAAGCAAGGAGTAAGGGGGACGGTCCGACGTTGCCGCCTTCGCCCTGCAAGACGTTGCTGAGGCTGAGAGCGCTATGCGAGGACTGGACGTACGAAGACGACGTGCTTGGTATCGAAGGCGAACGGGAGGATGGTTGGTAGTGTTCAGATTCAGAACCAGAGCCCGACGTCGTGGAAGGCCACCTGCCATCCGGCGTACACGCGGTGTTAGGAGCGGAGGAAGAGTCGTAGCCCGCGCCCATAGTCGTGGCGGAAAGAGAGAGTGGGGGGACGCTCGTGGGCCGCATTAGGCCACGTCGGCCATAGGTCCCTTCGAAGGTGCCAGGACCGCGAACCGTCTCGTCCGAAGGACTTGACGAGAAGCTCCGCGACGGCTGTCCGCGGGATTGAGAGGCGCGCGCATCCCAGACGAGGCGCACGGTCCGTTGCCGCTCGTCGCTCTTGGAGAACGCCCAGCGCATCTCCGAGAGGGCAGCTAGGCAGACTTCGACGTCCTCACGGGTGCCACTCTCCCCCGCCAACAGAAAGCCCGCAAAGAAGCACCCGTCACGAACCAGCGCGGCGTCGAATTGAAAGAATGAACTCCCGAGGTTCCTACGGAGGATGGTCACGACGTGTCGGACAACGGTATGGCACTTGGCGTTGGCTTTCATGTGGAGCCGGAGAATGGTATCAGACTTCCGAGACCTTCCAGACGGGTGTCCTTCAGGCAGAAAAGACGTCTCCTGGACAGGGAGCGCGACAAGTCGCTGCTTGAGCGCTTCGCGAATGACATTGTCTACAACAAATGTGAATGTGTCAATGATGAGGCACACTAAAAATTGCAACGAACATACGCGATTCGAAGAGGAATATCTATCAAGCGGTTGACCACAAAAATGGGTAAGCATGAGGAATGCTCGACCATCTTTCCAGATGCCTCACCTGCCACCCATCAATAAACCTCTCAACGTCCTCGTTTTGCACGATGCCGTAAGTGCCGAACTGTCGCAGACCGTCCAAGTCGCGCCAACAGCGCTCCAGCCTTTCCCATGCGTCCTGGAGGGTTTCCTCGTCAATCTCTTCGCGCTGGCGCGCCTTGGGACCAGTGAGGGCAGCGTGGACGTCCCGGCATACGGAGGCAATGCGGATGGGAATGGTTGCAAAACGGAAGGCGAAAGCATATGCACTCGAAGGGCCACCATCATTACCCAGTGGCGGCAGCGTCGCTTCGAAGGACGTCAGGTCGTCATCGGTTCTAGAGAGACGACATCAATGCCGTAAATCAGGGCAGCAACAGATTCATTTATCGGCTTACAATGCGATTCGGCCCCCACGAAGGCCACTAGTCATGCCGTCAACGACATGTGCATACCAAAATATTCGTGCACGAACGAGGGCATCGACATATTCTCCTTGTCCAATCTCTGTGGAGTTGAGACTGCACAGCGCGTAGACTTGACTCATCGTCGCATCGGACATAGCCTAAAGGGGCACATGAGCCTACCAAGATACTGCGACACACGTGACAATATCATACGTACCAGGCGTTCCATAGGTGTCTGTACCTCTAAAGATAACGTTTTGAGGGTCAAGGGCCGCAAGTCAGCTACAAGTGTTCAGCTCACCTTCGGTAAGGGGCATAGTGAGAAGTAGAGCGCGTACGCCATCCCATGAGGGTTTCCGGAGGAGTCCGTGGATGTCGATGAGGTAAAGCAACTCGAAGAGCATCTCGTTTACCCGTTCCTTCCGTTGCTGGATATCTTCGTCGACGAGCTCCGCGACCTCCTCGCCGGCTTCGTTGATGCCGTAGCTTGCTGCCCATACGACGAGGGCAAGGGCTATCAGTTGGCCGGCAAATGGGAGACAATCGGAGCTGCCGTTGAACCATTCCGAGAAGCGCGCGCAGTACTCGGTGGGCTCCAGGATGGAGCCTGAGGTAAGGTCGAGGGGATCCAGTCCATTAGCGGCGTATGGCGGACATACAATCGGGGGTGAAGCACTCACGTTGGATGTGGAGGCGGCGGAAGAATGAAGACCTAAAAAACTCGGGCTTGAGTTGGGGGATGACGCTGCGCGGGGGGATGACAGTGTGGAGGTCCGCATCTTCCTTGCTAGCCTTGCCATAAACGGCCCTACGGCGGGGTCAACGAGGGGGTAGGAGGGAAGAAGGAAGGAGTTACTCACTCAACTTTCTGGAGGCGACGTCCTCGCCGTAGTAGTTTGACCGCCTTGACCTCGGCGAACTCGTCTCTGAGCGGGATTGAGAACGGAGAGGAAAATGTGCATATGAAGCGATGACATACACGCAGTTGAGGCCGCGTTCGCTGCAATTCGAGCAGGGAGGGTGTTGGCCAGAGGCAAGTGTGGGTAAGTCCTTGAGGTCGCACTTGACCCTGTCATATGCGTATAAGTGGGAACCGGGAGATAGCGGGGGGGAAGGGGGCACCTTCGCATTCGGCATGCACCGCAAGCTGGGGGGACAAGGAGTGAATAGGCCGAAATGTATGCGGAGATGGGAGAAGCGCACCAGAATACTGCTGCCGGGTAGACTTTGGCTGGGCGGGCGCTCTGCGGGACATGGAGGGATATGGGGAGGGGGAGTCTGAGCGGCCGACGGGGGACGGATTGTTGCGTTGCGACATACGGGGTGGGATGTGGCTAGTGAGGAGGAGTTGAGCGGGGCAGGACGGAGGAGGAGGGGTGGTACCGGGAGGGATATATAAATGGGGGAGGAGGGAATGGGAGGCGGGAGGAAGGATGTGGATTGGAAAAGGAAACTGGAGACGGAGGGTGGCGGGCTGGGAAAGAACCCGATGCTGAAATACGAGGACGTCAATCTGGAGTGGCCGGCCATGTATGGTCGATTCGCAGTCGTGGCTTCCATGCCGCTGTTTTCTGCCGCTTCACACTTAACATCCCTCCGTCTCCTCTGGGCGGTCCATGCCATTTTCGTCCGGCGCTTCCGCATGCACAGACCTGACCTGAATTGAATTCACCGTCAAATATCGACCAGACGAGCCACAAACATATCTGCTCCACACACCCGAGCCCTGCCCCAGCCCCAGCCCCCGGGACGTCGCGTGTAGTGCGCTGCCCAGGCCCGCGCGAGACGTGGGGCTGCTCACGCGCGAAGCCCCAAGGCGCGTTTGACGGCGACATGGAGAGGACGTGCGCGGCGTCGTACATGATCTGATGCCCGCGGGGGGCTTCCCGCCCTGCGATATCGCAACGGGAGCGATATAAGCGGGCAGAGACTCCGGGACACAGATTGCAGACAGGGAATGATGGAGTGTTGAGCGCCATGCAAGGTCGAGGAAGAGATCACGACAAGGACGCACGGATCTGAGGTGGCAGGACCCGCGCACTGGGACGGGTACGGACGCGGACTCTCGGACAAACGCGAGCAGGGAGGCCGGGGGTGCCGGTGACAGACTGTCGGTGCGCGGTTGAGAATGACACTGACAGAGGCTGAGAGGCCTGGAGATGGCGTCGGTCGATGCTGGCGCCTCCGGTCGGCGGGTGGCAGCGCCGCCTCGAGCTCCGCACCGTGTCACTTTGTGTCCACCCCTTGCCCCGTTTCGAATTCGCTGCCGGCCGTCTTCTATTTCCCTTGCACGCGATCATCCTAGTCGTACAGCCACTTCGGAACACTCCCCCCCCGACGCCCAGACCTCTTCCCAACACGAATCTCAGACTCCTTCCGTCCCGATCGTATGTCGCCGCCAATGCCATCGCCCAAAGTACTGTCGCAGCCTCAACTTGAACTCACAAGCCCCCTCCCAGCGCGCCTATCCCTCCCGCCTTCCGTATCGCCCGCCTCAACTCCCCCGCCGTCCGTTGGTCGACGTTCACCTTCACGTCCCGCGCCATCGCCTCCACGTCGTCCCCATGTTTCCCCACAAGCACTCGCAGCGTCCCATGCTCCCCCTTGGATGTGAACCGCGGCACCGGCCCAGCACGCGCCTCAGACAAGCGCTCCAACGCTAACAACGAACCAGATGAGCCCGATTGCCCGCCAATCCGGCAGCCCGCCCGAACCGCGACGCACTGACAGAAGGACGAGAAGCACCATCCCACTGATGCTATCACATCCTCCGGCCGTCCCAGATTCGACCAGCCAAACAGACTCACCGTGCACAACCCGCGTGTCCCTCCCTCCCGCAACTCCCTCCACAGGGTCCGAACCCAGCCCAACCCACCCCGCGAGCTCTTTGTCCCCGCGAGGATCTCGGATTTCCTCTTCCACGCCCGATTCTTGAATCACCGGATCCTCCGCACCCCCCTCCTCCCCAAGCTGGACCTCCACGATGTTTCCTTCTCCGTCGCGGATGATTTTCCCGTACCCCTTCGGTACCCCATTGGTCCCCGCACGTTGCGTTGACACACTCGCCGACGCTTCTCGCTCCGTCGAAGCTTCCTTGCCGTCCGCGTGCTGGGCCTCCACCCATTCCGTCCCCCCGGCCGCAATCGGGTTCAGAGTGGCGACCAGCCCCAGAGCTTCGTAACTGCAACACGGCATAGGGCCATATCCATCAGCAGCCGTAACCAGTTGCCGCCCATGTCGAGAGCCATGAGTTCTGTGTTTCCGTAACGCTGCCCACACGCGCATGCATGGCGCACAGGAAGCCTCCATGATATTCTATTGGGCGCGCAAAGACACTCACTTTTGTCTAACCGTTTTCCGCGAGTCCCAAGCCTCCTGCAGAACTTTAGGCCCTCGAATGGCTAAATTCAGGACAAAACGAAAACGTTTAGTGCATGCGGCGGCACGGTGAGAGTCCAATAGAAGATGGGAAATATCACCGACGTGGTTGTTTCTTAAGAAGTTTTTTTGCGCGTCGCGAATGTTGCACAGGCTTGTGGCTGCCTGACCGAATTTTGCGTCTTTGTCGGGGATTCGCCATCGTCGATTAGATTTCAGGGCGCGTCTCCTTGTGGGCCGGTAGAACGGAGCTACCAGGGGGTGTAGATGGTCGCAACGAGTTTCGGGTGAATAGGTTGCACCGTGTGTATGGCACCGTCTCAGAGAGTAGCGGCACAGAGCTCGAGCGACACAGGGAGGGGAGCAGCTTGGCAAGAGCGTGGAGGGAAATGGAAAGAACGGACGCAAAACGAGTCGGCTACTTTGGTGGACGCCGGCGTCGGATGACCCCGGAAGTTTCCGCCAGCGCGAACACCCCGCCAGACAGAGGCACGGCCGTGGTCGGGTCGACATCTCTCATCCTCTCTTTTGCGAACACCACCGCGCCAGTCGCCCCCAACGCCACCGTCGTTCAGGCAACAGCTCTTCGACATGTCTCGCGTCACATACCAAGCCGTTTCCCTTCAGAGGCCCGCAACCAAGGCAAGTCGTCATCGCGGTCGCTCCGTGGTCAGAACAACGTGTTGAGACGATTGCCATTTTTCGTTTGCGAACAGTTCTTCCGCACCTGGACGCTGAGCTTTGGTTTGTGGGGAGCGGGAGCGGGAGTCGCTGCGCTATACGTACGTTGTCCCCCATTTCGCCCGCGAACGCCGTATCTCACCAGCCGTCTTTGGAATATTAGCTTCTGTCTGTCACTCCTCTCGTCAAGCGTGGTTTCTTGTCCAAAGTCCCCGTGGTACGTCCCAGCGGTCCGCCACTCACGCCGCGTAAAACCCGTACGCTGACTTGCCGTGAACCGGGCACTCCAGATCGGTGGATACTGGGAGGACAAGACGCCGGCGTCGGACAAGCCATTCTAGACGTAGCCCGACGCGTGCGCAACGCCGTGTGCCCGCTCTACGATATTCTAGTTAAACGAATATACAGTCCCGACTACCCGTACACACACACTCGCCGTCCGTGTCCGCCACCTGCCTTCCCCGCCGTGAATCAAGAAATTAGATGGGCATTTTGCGCGTAGACCCTGTCCGAGCCCTCCCAACGCGACGAGAAAATGCACATACACATGGATGCCGACGGGAGATCACGATCGTATACGCCGTCACAGCTTGGAAGATGTCCAGCTGGTAGGCTCCAATCCCCCACTGGTCAGGTCGATGCCCAGCTTGGCCTCGAGCTTCTTGAGCGCCCCCAGCGATCCGTCAATAGGTACCTCTGTAGGCAGGATACAACCCAAGTCCACGCCATCGCATGCATGGAACATGGGGCATCGGTGTCGTGGTCAATGTCAATCACGACGACCCGTGTTGGTATGCACGATGCACGTACGAATGGTCTCCATGCCGAGCGCCTGGGCTGCTTTGAGGTTCCTACATAATTCTCGTACGTCAGGCATGTCACGGTGCGGCATAGAAGGGCAGGCCCGGCCACACGCCCGAGTGCAGACGTCGCGATCCTTACATTCCGAGGTCGTCCAAGAACACCGCCTCGCTGGGGTGGATGCCATTGCGCTCGCAGGCGAGGAGGTATATTCCAGGCTCGGGCTTCCTGGGTCAGGGCATTGGCCCGAGCACAGTTAGCAAGACGGCAGCGACGTCGAACGAAGGGGTGGGGCTGGCGGCGCCGCGCACCTCATTCCAAGCGTGCTGGAGTCACAGAAGTCATCGAAGAGGACGCGAAGCCGCGGAGGCGTCGCGCCGCCGACGTGCCAACCCAGGTGCTCGCGCTCGGCCTGCATGCTGAAGTTGGGAAAGGGCTCGTGCAGAGGCGGCGCATCGCCGATGATGTCGGCGTCGGACTTCGAGAAATTGTTCGTGAGCGCGATAACCCGCCATTTCCCTCGGGCTGGATCGGAGGGTTAACGTGAGCGGTCAGGGCCCAGGTGTAAGAGGAGAGAGAGAGAGGTACCTCTTATGCGTCTGATCGCCTCGACGACACGTTCGTCGAACTCGCCGCTCTCTCGCATCATGCGGCCGAACAGCTGACATTTCCTTTCAGTCGCGCCCGCCTTCGGTGGAGGAAGCCGGAAGGAAGGAAGAAGGGGCACACCTCACGGCCGTCAATGTGCAGTGTTTCAGGGAGTCTCGGGCACGCTGCTGGCACAACGTCACTTTACTTTACTTCTCTGCATCCTGCGATGCGGCGCACATCTACGAACCTAGTCCACGCCGCTTGCAGTACTTGACATACGCTGGATTGTTCACGTTCGTATCGGAAAGCTCACGCCCAAACTGTTGGTAAAACGGGAAAAGGGACATCTCCCCCCGCTCGAACTTCTGCCACGCTCCATGCGTGCCACGCGCTGTGCTGGCAGCAGAGGGGTAGAATCGAATTTTCTGGATGAGAAAAGGAATCGTTGTGGGCCAGACCGATGACGAGGGGCTTACATTGCACAGTTGATGTAATTATGGGGTATCCCGTACTCTCGTTCATACGCCGCGATGGCGATGAGGGGGCTACGGCAGACTACGCCGCCGACCTGCACAGAACGGAAACAGTGTTAGCCTCGGAAGAACATGACGGTTGCCGGGAATGGATTGGTGGACGTATACAAACATCGAATATCACAGCTTTGAGATGTGGCGAAGTCATGGCTGTAAGCCTGTATCTTTAGAAAGCGCTGTCCGCTTGGAGTATCTGCCCCCAAAGTCCGCTTGAGAGGCCGCAGTGGACGCAACCTTCTAGTGCAAGCCGAGCCCGTCTTGAACCCGTTGGCGTTCCCTAGGCGGCGTACGGTGGGAGAGCAAGCTGGCAACGTTGGTGTCCTGGACAGTGATACAGTCCGGCTCGGGGTACAATTGAGGCCGTTTGTGGGCGCAGGTCATATGATTGTGTTGTTCGCCCGAGATCGCTGCAAGATTGCCTTTTCTCTTCTTGGTCTCAAGTCCGGAAATGATGGGGTTGAAAGCGTCTACATCGTGCATGAGAGGCAGGAGGATGACAGCCGATGCCCAATGCAATCGCAATGCGGGCTTGGGATGTCAATGAGCAGGCCGACAAGCCAAGCTGCAGGTGCAGTGACAAGGTTGCCGGCGGCAGTGCTGAGCCCGCCGCCAGCCGCCGCCAGGTGTCAATGCCTCCGCAGCGCTATGAAGTACGTCATGACTCATGCAGTACTCGCGCGAACTCTCCCGAACTCTGACCAGTACAGTAAGTACCTCTGCTGCTTCCTGGCTTATGTCTTACTCACGGAACATGCTCATCCTCCCAATGATGAACTTGCTTGCCTCATTGACGAGGCGTACGGCGTGGATATCTGGATCGCTCACATCTGCTCACATGTGCTGTCAGCCCAGGCCGGAACAGGCAGTATTTGTGGGAAAGCGGCACCGGAGACCTGGGCGGGGCGTGCGCGCGCCCGAGCCCAGAGCTAGCACCACAAAAAAAGCGGCACCGGAGACACTGCGGTCCAACGAGTCAGAAGTCCTTCAGTCTGTGCGGCAGGGGGAGCGGTGGTTCCTCCCTGAGCTTGGAGGCTTCACAGCCATCGCCAACTATGAGCTTGGGGACCCGGATGGAGTACGAGCATTGTAGGGAGGCATCAGCCATGTCAGAGCGGGAGACACAGCCTGGAGAGGCTCTCTTGGATATCCGCCGGAGGCGGACTCATAAGGGCGTCAACTGGCCACATCGGTGTCATTTGCCCCTTTGGCGTCGCCCGGCCTCTCTCTCCATCCTACCACATCCTTCGCTCACTCACCCATCTCTCGCGACCCGTCCTCCATGTCTATTCGCTACGGAACTCCTCATCGTACCTCATCGCACGCCTCTCATTACGGGCGGCCGCCGAGTGCGCAATACGGAACTCCGGCCCCACAACAGGGTTATTATGGCCATGCCAGTCCTGCTCCTGGATATACGAACACGCCTGCGCCCGGATACGGGGCTCCCCCGCCACCTGGCCCGCCTGCCGGGGCCGATCCCCAGCTGTGGCAGTGGTTCTCTGCAGTCGACACTGATCGTTCGGGAGCGATTAGTGTTACAGAACTTCAGGCCGCTTTGGTGAATGGTACGTGGGCTCCATGCGCGCGCGCTCGCTGATCTGCGTTTAATCGCGACTGATCGCGGACTTGACACCCGCAGGGAACTGGACCAGTGAGTTTCAACTGAGTTTTCTTGCAAGCTCGCGTAAGGGCCGCGGCGTAGCCGCATGCGTACGCTTGACGCACCCCTCTACGGCATGCTTCGCTCCGTGCATGGCAAGAGACGCCTATGGTGCGCTCGCCATAGTCGCGTGCATGCGAAATCGACTTGAACGTGGCGTATCGAGCCGCTCTGGACTAGTGAGATTAATACCCTTGATTCAATTTAGGGTTCGACCTGGATACCGTGAAGATGTTGATGTCGATTTTCGTGCGTGTTCCGAGTTCGATCCCTTCCGTCTGGAACCTCCGTGTTGAATTCGGGCCCTAGGACACCGACCGCAGTGGGACCATCGGTTTCAATGGTGAGTCTATCAAGCCTCCACCCCGATCGCGCGTGCCCGATGTGCTGACACCCTTTACGCAGAGTTCGCCGGACTGTGGAAGTACATCCAAGACTGGCAGAATGTCTTCAGGCACTTCGACCGAGATCGGTCTGGGTCCATAGAGGGAGCCGAGCTCTCCGAGGCTCTACGCAGCTTTGGGTACAACCTGTCGCCCACGCTTCTGGCGCTGCTCGAGCAGAAGTATGGTAAGTCGCGATCTTGTCGAATGTCAAGCGGTGACTTGAGCGTGTGCTCAATTTTGAAGTAGCTTCCGGTCCTTCTGACCGGTACGGCCCCCCGCCTGGTATCACCTTTGACCGATTCGTCCGGGCGTGTGTCGTCGTGAAGACGCTTACGGAAGCGTTCCAACGGTACGTGCGCCTTTCAGGACCCTTGTCCCACCGGAGATCGCTCATCGTCTTTCTAGGGTTGACACGGACCGCGACGGATGGGTGCAAATGAATTACGAGCAGTTTATGAAGGTAGAAACGTCCGCGTTCCGCCATTGCGTTGCGCTTGGCTCATCGGCCTTCACCCCAGATCGTCCTGAGTGCGCCTTAATCGCGCCTTGCCCTCGGAGCATACACGCTGTGGGCACGTCGTCCGCTTGCCTTGTATAATCTCGCCATGATTGACATGACCGTACCGTATGTCCGGAACGTAATTCGACTCGTAGCCTCGGAACGATTATCTCCTCTCTGGACCCTGTATGCATCTCTCTGTACAAGTTGTCGTGTCCGCCGATGTAATCATATTGCCGTGGAATACTTATTCGAGTTGTTATTGCTACATGCTACATACACGATGTTACGTGGTCGGGATTTGAAGGCTGGAAACTTGGACAAGGTGTGATAACGTTGGCGATGGATGATTGTTGTACGGTTGGGCGCTCAAAGAGCCGCTGGGGGACAGTGACACCGACACTTTGTGGGCTATTGAGAGACGGCACTTCGCTGGCGGTTCAAGTTAGTCTCAGTTGGTGCACTTGACACTTTCCGCCTCGTCCGCCACTGCTTGGCCTGCTTTGCGTTGGAGGGTTGAACGTTGAACGTTGGTTTATGCCACCCGGCACTTCTGTACATAGCCACGTCGGACCGTCTTGTGGGCCTCTCACTTTCACATGTTCTGACCCGGAGGGTGCTAATAGCCGCAATGACCAGGCCACAGGCAGCCATCGACATCGCTACAACGGGTTTCATCCGACACGTAACCTCCAAGACTCGACCTTCGACCCTTCCACGTCCACGCTGAGGCTCTCCATACCCTTCCACTGCCAGGACCAGGAACAGTAGAGCCCCTAGTTCAAGATCGAGGTGAGCATCTCTTGGTAACCGTTTATTGGTGTTGTCAAACACCAGGAGTTTCCCCCCTTCCTCTTCTAACTTCTTTCCTTCAACTGCCTCCGTGTCAACGTCGCGCTTCCTCCTCCCGCAAGATGGCTGCGTCAAAGTTCGCATATCTCCCTGTCCCCATGCCTGCGGACGCAGACTACGAGAAGCAATGTATAGAGGTTCCTGGCACGAAGCGCCCTGGCCAGACTGGTATGTCTCCCACCCAGTGCTTGACTTCGTTCCCGCAAGCTGACGAGGCAACTGGCACCGCTGCGTTCTCATTCCCAAAGGACACTACCGTTCATGTACGCGCTTTTTCCATGCTTATTCTTGGTGCCCCAAGCTCTACAATTGTTCCAAAACTGATTCGTTGCTGTCCTCCCCCGCTCTTTCGACGTGCCTCTGTCTTGTAAAACCCCCCCTCCCTTGAATGGTGATTCATAACCCCAGCGGTGGAGCCATTCGTGACCCTCAAGACGCCAAACGTCTTCACAAACTTGCTCGAAATTTTCGACGAGGGTCTGCGTCGCGCAAACGGGGGTCCATTGCTCGGCCACCGCCCTGTTATCTCGGAGAACCCGCTCAAGTACGCGGACCACCACGTCTGGCAGACGTGGCCCGAGGTCGATGCGCGCCGGCGCGCCCTGGGGAGCGCGCTGCACAAGCTTTTCCAGGATGGTGCGCTGGGCGGGGGGGACTTGCCTACCGTCGGTATTTGGAGCAAGAACTGCCCTAGTACGTATCGAGCCACTTTTTGCAGATCGTGCCCGTGTTGATATCTATGTTCCCGCTGGTTAGACTGGCAGGTAGTTGACTTGTCGCTACAAGCCTATGGCAAGGTCGGCGTGAGCTTGTATGATACTTTGGGAAAGGATTCTGCAGGTGCGTCGATCGTGTTCTGGAGGGAGTTGTTGGAACTTATTCCCGTTGTGTGTCCCGGTAGAGTTCATGTGAGCAGGATTTTGTTGGAACTGTTGTATCTTTCTACTCACCCATTTTCCAGCACCAACCACGCCGAACTGTCTGTCATCTTCGCGACGCCGACACACATCCCTGCTCTCTTGAAGCTGGTGCCAAAATGCCCGCAACTCAAGATGATTGTTGCTATGGACGAGCTCACCACTCAAGCGAAGGCCGCATTCGCTGCTTGGGGTGAGACCCTGAACGTGCAAGTCAAGGAACAGTCAGAGCGTGCGTGCATCATCCACCTTTGCCATGTCGGCGTTAGGTTGACTTGCGAACAGTGGAGGAGTTTGGTCGTGCCAACCTCGTCGACGTGCTCCCGGCTACCTCTGAACAAGTTGCTACGATTTGCTACACTTCGGGCACCACCGGTCGGCCAAAGGGTGTCGTCCTCACCCACGGTGCCCTGGCACAAGCTGCGCAAGGCTTCATGTACCAGTTCAACATGGACCAAGAGACGACCTTGATTTCATTCCTTCCTCTTGCTCACATCTATCAGGTGGGCACTGGAAAGTATATGTTCTCGAATGCAACCTAACCAGCGTGTCGGCACCTATAGCGTGTCATGGAGCTCATTGCCATGGGTTTGGGTGCGCAGATTGGGTACACTACCGGTGACCCTCTGAACCTTCTTGACGACCTCGCGGTCTTGAAGCCTCATTTCTTCCCGACCGTGCCTCGGGTCATCAACAGGATCTATCAGTCCGCCATGGCTGCGGGCACCGCGCCTGGCATCAAAGGCGCGCTTTTCCGTAGGGCCGTCGCGACCAAACTGCATAACTTGCGTACCACGGGCACGTTCCATCACGCGTTCTACGACCGCCTTGTCTTCCGGAAGGCTAGTGTTTCAGCCATCGCTTACCTTGCTCTCAAGTTGACCGAGTCCCATTCGCTGTTACAGCTCGCGGCCGTGCTTGGCGGGCGCATGCGATTGTTTACGTCCGGTTCTGCGCCTATCAGCGCTAACGTCATGGATTTCATGAAAATCGGCATTCTTAGCGAGACTATTGAAGGTGCGTTTCGCTCTTAATTGCCATCCCGATCGCAGCACTAACAATCTCCCTTACAGGGTGAAGCGTCATTAAGAGAGTCAAGATCGAGCACAGATTGACATGCTTCTATTACACTCTAGATATGGCATGACGGAGAACTGCGCCAGCTTCGTCCGGACGTGGACCTACGACCCCAAGTCAAGCGGGACCGTCGGCGCGCCCCTGCCGAATTGCGAGCTCAAGCTCATCGATGTTCCCTCTATGGGTTACTCTGCGGAGGATAAGCCTTATCCCCGTGGGGAGATTTGCATGCGCGGAGAACAGCGGTTCACTTGCTATTACAAGGGTGGGATATGCCCATTTAGTTTTCAAGGACGAGATTGTTTAATGATCGACCGACGGTAGACCCCAAGAAGACCGCAGAGACGATTGACGAGGAAGGCTGGTTGCACACTGGCGACGTTGGCTTGCTCGACAGCGCGCTCCGCCTCAAGATCATCGACCGTGTCAAGGTAAGCCACAACTCCGCATTCAGGCACACGCTCATTTAGAGCACACTTCTGCGCCACAGAACATCATGAAACTGGCTCAGGGCGAGTACGTCGCCCTCGAGAACATCGAGAGTATTTACGGCGGTAGCGCCCTCGTGGCCCAGCTCTACGTCCACGGCGACTCGCTCCAGTCTTACCTCATCGGTGTCGCGGTCCCGGACCCCGTGCAGTTCGCGGCGCTCGTCTCCTGCGTCCGAGGTAAGCCCGTCTCGCCCGACGACGTCGCCGCCCTCGGCGAGGCGACGAAGGACCCGCAGATCGTCGCCGCGTTCCTGGCTGAGCTCCAGAAGCAGGCACAAAAGCACAAGCTCAAGGGGTACGTCTCAACCCCTGCATTCACCCTGTAACAGCGCACCTTGCTCACACGCTCATCTTGTCGTGATGCAGCTTCGAGCAGCTGAAGCGGATCCATTTGACCCTCGAGGTGTTGACTACCGAGAACGGCTGCCTGACGCCGACGCTGAAGATCCGGAGGTGCGTTCCTTTCGGCTGCCGTGTGCGCGTGCAGACAGGCAAATGTTAACAGTAAAACTTTCTCTTCGTCCCGTGCTCGGGTTCGGCGTTTTGTAGGAAGGAGACGTACGAGTTCTTCAAGGGCCCGCTCGACGCGCTGTACGCGCTCGGCGAGCCCGCCAGCAATGGCCCGGCCCGGCTTTAGGTTGCGAGCAGATGCCGAGGGACATTCCTGTCGCAAGAACTCGAGCCTTTGAACTTTCGAAGAGTGCTTTTGGATATTGTAGAACCCTTATTGATTCTATTGTCGCGCGACGGGGCCGAGCCGTCTTGTTCCTATACGTGTACTGGCACGCCGCCGTCAGTGTAATCTACTTACAGTTGTCTAATCGGCTGTGATATGCAAGGTGGGAGAAAGCTTTTGAGACCGAGAAGAGGGGATGCAAGGGGGGGAAGAGAGAATGCGGAAGGTGCGGTGGTAAGACAACAAACAACACAGGGATCCGACCTATGGACATCTATCTAAACATTGCGATGTACAGTTGGGTGACACCAGGTCCGAAACCCATCTAGTCACCAGTGGCTGGGGTGTTTACGAAGGGACGGGAGTCCGTCTGCCTTCGGCGATGCGGCGGGAGAGTGTGGTGCCGAGGAAGCAGATGGTCGTCATGACCATCACCCAGAGGTACCGGAGGAGGATGAACTCGTAGCCGATGGAGAACGCGAGAAGAGAGCTGGCGAAGGCGGGGCTGAAGGAGCGGGAGAGGCACTATGCGTCGCAGGGAAAGTCAGTGCCCAGGTGGGACAAAGCCGGCCGGTGGCGGTATGTATATGTATATGCGCACCATTGCGAACTGGGTGATTCCGTTGGTCACGCCAAGTGAAACGGGGTCCGGGGCGGCCTCCTTGACGAGGATCATGCTCACGCTGTGAGGAGGAGGTGGTCAGCAGCAGGTCTCTTTAATGTGGCAAGGATGGATACACCCACGAGAAAGCGAGCGCGGCCGCACGAGAGATCGTCAAGATGACGCAAATGCCCATCCACACGAAGGTCTTAGTCGCGGGGTCGAGCGTGCCCGTGGCGAGATCCGGGGTGCCGAGACGCGCGAGGAGGTTGAGCCCCGGGAGGAGGACGAAGCAGAAGGGCCAGAGGCCCATGCAGAAGTTGTACATGCGGGCGTTGTCGAAGCGGCGCAGAAGGTACGGCATGCAGAACAGCTGCAGGAAGATGGAGACGCAACCGGAGATCGAGAGCGCGTACCCGATTTGCGTGGCCTACGTCGGGGAGCATTAGTATCTTGGGGGGAACAAGGGGGATAGAGGGAACGTACGTCGAATGCAAGGCCGCCTTGCGGGAGAGACGTGTAACAGAAGAGGACTGAAGGTCGTATGGTATCAGAGAAATGTCAAAAGGTTGAAACTGAACACATACCAAAAGTTACATCGAAACCCGTTGCACTGGGGATGGGTATTCAGTAACAATATCCGGAGTCAGGAGAACACGGCGTACTGACATGAATGACAGACCGGCACCACTAAGACACAATGCACGGATGAGTGGGATACTGAGAAGATAACGAATACTTGCGGGCTGCGAAGGCTTCTCGAAGACTCGACTGTGGCATTCAGACATCTGGATGTTGTCCTTTTGTTTCCACTGCTTGCTAGGTAGGGTCTGTTCGATCCTATTGTGAGTACAGCTAGCCTCGACATAACGTCGCCTTGCGCATACCTCCCCAAGGTAGAAGTAACCATAAAGGCAGCCGGCCCATGCAATCGCCGCTGCAGCCAAACATGGCAAAAGGTAAGGGTAGCGTCGGAATAGCCCGATATCAAACCAGGCAAACTTTGTCGCAGGGTTCGACAAGAGGCCACCCATGAGGGGACTGTATGCAATGAGGATGAGTAACTGCTGCAGAAAACCCCAGGGCGGGTGCTTACCCAATGATAGCACCCAACGGCCAGCATAAGCCGTAGAGCGGGAACGCGATCGCCTGATTTGTCGAGTCGGTGATCTCTCCCAAGACAGAGTGGATGACAGCGATGTTGCCGGAAAAGAGACCACCTTGATAAGGGCAAGTTTTGAGAGGCTGGGACTGGGACTGGACAATTGGTTTGGACATGACTTACCCAATGAGCGTGCAAATAACACTCCACTCAGAGTCGAAGATAGGCCCATAAAAATGGTGGCAAGGCCAATGCCGAATATGCCCATGAGAACGATGGGTCTGCGGCCGATCACGTCTAGCGGAAAGGATAAGATTTCAGTTTCATCGAACAGTGGTAAGATATGGACCAGGTGTGTACCTGATAGCCTTGCCCACTGATATATGGAGACGACCTGAGCGACGGCAAAGCTGCTCTCCTGCGGATTAATGGCGGCAATTTAGCGAGCGTCGTTCTTGAACACCTTCCCAGTTGGGAAGGCATGGCAGTCAAGAAGTCGACTTACTACCAGGCCACTGTAGAAGCCGATCTTGGAGTGGTCCTCGGTCAAGTGGAGGTGCTCCATCATCTCGTTCACGTAGGGGAAGATCTGGGTGAACACGATGGGGTCGACGAGCCTGACGGCGCACAGCGTGGCGAGCTGGGCCTTGGGAAGCGGCGTTTGCTTGGCGGGTGTGGTCTTTTGGTTCTCCAGGGTGCTGTCGTCGTTGAGCGAGTCATAATCGTCGAAGAGGCGGCGAGGTTCTTGGCGAGGGGACTCTGATGACCGGTTGGAGGAGGAATGGCGGTCGATGGCCATGGCGTCTGGTCAGGTCGGTGAGGGCAGCGACGAGAGAAGGGGAGCATCGTGGGCGGGGAACGGAGACATATAAAAGAGCAGGAGACTTCTGAGCTTCTTGATTCGCAGGCGGAGCTTGACAAATCGTTTACGTCTCCGAACGGACTGCCGTTCACGGCGCTCGTGCAAAGACTTTCAAGTGACCTCGATTAGAGCTCGAGGTTGAGGGAGGGGATATTGGCGTACTAGTTTACCTTTACCCCGGATCATGATGATGCTCGCAAGAGACGGTCAAGTAGATTGCATGCGAGATGGGTTATTAACAACGCTTGGAGAGTTGGTGTTATCGGGCCGAGTCCGAGGGCGAGCTGGCAGAGGTGTATGTACATACTATGTATTCAATATTGGAATTGGAGGCCCGAAGTCGAAGAAGTCGACAAGATTAGCTGGCGCGCCTCGGACAACTTTCGGGCAGCGCCGTGAGTATGTACGGCAATTTGGATTTGGCGGTCGAGGCCCGAGGGCCGCGGCCCGGACGGGGCGGCTTGGGGGTGACAAACAAGGGCAAAGAAAGGAGCGGGAACTCCTCGGGGATTCATCATTCGGATGATGGTTGGGTGGACTGCTGCTGTGTTGTGAACCACTCGGATCCCCACCTTTTCCTCACGAAACATACATACCCCGCCCGCTCGTCATGAATTTTAATTCCAGCAACAACCTCGTTCTCGTCGCGCCTCGCCCAGTCCGCCTCGCTTCCGGTGCCGCGACTTTCCCCTTTCATGCCCCCGTCGCCCATCGTCCCCGTTCTCGCCCTGCCCTCTTGTCGGCTGCTGCGGATGCCTTCGACCGCTTGAAGCTCCTCGAAGACCACCCCGATCAGCAGTCCGACTTATCCGACAAGGATTCTCTATCTCCCCGTGCATCCCCTCGGTATGTATCCCGATCCACATATCACTCCTCCCCGATAAGATCGGTCGTCCCTCCCCCTACTTTCCGCTTTCCATGACTTCCTCTGATCGAACCCCCCATGTCGATTTCACACAGATCTACCCCTGCAGAGGCTCTTGAAGAGTTTCTTTCCATCTTGCAGCATCCAAGTGCCATCCGCTTCCAGCCCACCTCCCCCGTTCTTCGCGCAAGCAACCACAACTCCCACTTCTTCACCTACCGCCGCCAGACGCCATCCAGCCTAAGTCCTTCCCTTCCCTCTGAGGGGCTCGGATTGACTCTTGGTGATCATGCTGACGATAAGGAGAACGAGACCTTCTCCTACCCATTCAAGCTGTTGGGTACCTCTCTAGGTATGTCCCATAACTTCAGTCTTGTCCGTTCATTATCTAACCCTATCCATGCCGATCCCATACAATAGGATCTCCTGTCTCCCGCATGCAAACGCGCAACCCATTCCAGCGCCACCCATCATACGAGACTCATGTCGCGGGACTTCTCCGCCCTCCCTCAGCGCTGTCTCCTTCTCCCACCCTGGCGCTCTCGCCCGCGGCCATCCCCCTTCCGCTACCCACCCCCGATGAAATGGAACTCGAGGCTGCGTAGGTATCATCGTCAGGATAATATTCAAACCATTCTCGCATGTCAGAGTCTTAACGCCTCAGCTCCCTCCGCAACTCGAAATTCACAACTACACCGCTATCGCACCGTCCCTGCTGTCGTTGCTCATCTCTTCTTTGCAGCACCAGTAGATATCCTCATCCTCGCTCCATTTTCCTAGTCTCACGCCGAAATTACTTTACTATCTATCCACATCTATTATTATTACATAGCCCCTCGCGAGCGTCATGATATCCTCTGTACCGACCGCCGACGTCGCCTTCGAATCCTTGTACCATTAACATTAACGATTCTTTAAGTAGCACCTTCCCGGAGATTTGACATTCATGTTTTGTGGTTTCGTAACTGTTAGGAGACGTTCTTAGTCCCGCGTACGTATTTGCTGTGCTCACATCGAACTGTACATCGCCTTGTAATGGATTCCCCTCTTTGATACACGATTCATACCAAGTTAGCCTATTAACGGTGTGCGGAGAAAGAACGCGCGTCACTAAATTCTCATCAAGAACATAAGAAGCTACAATTCAGTTATAAGCGCACTGGCAAGTACTCTCTTCGCCTCCGACATGCAGCTTGGCCCAGCCTTCGATGCGTCACCGTCACACCCATAGGTCCCGGCCAAGCTGGTTCGTCAAGCCTGATTCTCTCGAACAGTACGTTCTGTCCACCCAAAACGAGTAGAGCCTCATTCTAACCGCACCGTCCATGCAATCCAGTTCTAGGCGGGAAACCCGTCCGCCGAGCCCCGCCGTGGGCTACGCGCTCGTCGTGGCCTCGATCCTGTTCCTGCTCGTCGGCTCGTACGCCGTCTTCTTCAGCGCGTTCGTCCCGCTGACCGGCGTTTGGGTGCGTGGGCCCCTGTTAGACCCGGAGGCAGTAGCGGCTGATACGCATATCCGTTTGTTGTCACATTGTTGCCGTTGGCCACGGCCGCCGCTGGCGTTGAAACTCGAAGTTCCTGGACGCGCTCGCGCGGGACACGCACTACAAGTACCTCGTGGTCATGCTCGTCGCCGCGGGCACGGGCTTCGTCATCGCGAACTGGGTCGGGTGGCAGTATTACAGAAATTCGTGAGGCTTAGTAGCAAGGTTGCAATCGGAGTCGCGTTCGAGCTACACACACTATACGGTAGTACTAGTGCCAATGCTGTATACATGTATGACTTTGTGGGTCGCCAATTACGGCCCCCGATCGTCGGTGCTTCCCTTCTTCGCTCGCCTCTGGTGTGGTGTGATGTGGTGTGTGCCCGAGTGTCAGGTACACTGCGGCAAACAACCCTGGAACAGGCTTCAAAGCAACAGACCACTGCATTGCATTGCAAACAAGACATAACGACTTAAGTATGCATAAGGACATGTGTGCGTGTGCATAGTAAACGGTGGGTGCGCGATATCCTGATACTCGGAACAACAAAACAAGATAAGACAATTGCAAAACAAGAAAGCATATGGAACAGACAAAAGCAACCCAAACGCAACTGAAGGCAATAACTTAGCACAAAACAAGGTGAAAGGTCCACTCCTCCAGGGTAAACATCGAAGTCGAGCATCTAGGCTCAAGATCACCTCAGCTGTAGGGAGGCTCGGGCGAATACGTGCGCTCTGTGGGCGCACGCGACCGGGGCCGCCGCCGCACCTCCTTCAGCTCCTGCCACAGGCTGCTCCGCCCCGGATTAGCGTTCAGGTTGGCGTTGACCGTGGACAGGGCGTCGCCCGCCACGCTTGGCGGTGCGCTCTTGGTCGTCGACAGCGGGCGAATATCCTTGCGCCACGAGGAGATACCGCCGCCATATGCAGGCGGCGCAGGTTCTGGTTCCGTCTCCGATGGGCTGGGGTCGCGGGGGATAGTCTGTCGAGAGCTGAACTTGGGCCGTTCTGGGGAACGCGCCCTACGTGTACGGTCCGGAGAGGCAGTGCGAGGCTTGTTTGCGAGTAAGCCGGCAATTCCTGCGCGGGGAAGGTTGGCGGAGGGCCGCACGAAAGGCGTCCTCGAGGCGCTGGACGCTGGACGGGGAGGTTCCTCCGTTTCGTCCTCCGTGGGGTTAGCGAGTCGGATCGCGCGTCTCGCGGGGAAGACGTTGCGCGCACGGGGGGCCAGAGCGGTTCCGCGTGGGGCGGGAGGCGCCTGCCTGGGGCCGGATGACAGAAGCTCGAGGTATCGAGCATAGCTAGAATGGCTGTGTTAGATGGCTTGCACTACGGCTGGAATGTGAGACATACTTGATAGCTTTATGTTCGATCTTCTTCTTCTGCAGCTTTCTCCACAAGGCGAACGCCCTCCCTATAGCAAACAGTAAGCTTGTACTAGCAAGGGCAGACAGTAGACGTGACTTACCGAGCGTGTTGCGACGATCCATCTCCCGAGCTGCTTTCGCCTGTAGAGCTTGAGGCATGAGTTTCTTCCATTTCGCCCAATACGTCTTTTTGAGGTTGTGATTGTAGACCTTGACGGCGGTGGGGAGCTAAGTTTGGAATCAGCACATATGTTAGCAAAAAGAGGTAGATTCACAAACCAGAGACTTTCTCTTCCAAGCAGTGAACGCTCGAATGACGAGGTCCGTCTGTCGCTGCCTAATGAAGGAGTCGGCCTGTAACACAAGTTAGGGATGAAGTTTTAAGAGGGAAGAGACATACCAAGGGTTGCAGGCGAATATCCATGTAATGTTCTCGCCACTTGTCAAACGCACTCGCCACGGTCATCAGCTTGAACTCTTCTTCCTTCTCCTGTAGCTGCAACCTGCGATGCCGCGCTTTCCTGGCTGCCGTGAGCCAGCGGACAAACACTTTCCGCATGTTTTCTGATGCCGAATTAGGATACTACGAAAGGCCGTGTTGTCACAGGGTACTCACCTGCACGCTTGACGTCCTGGTAGCTCTCCATGAGGCTCAGCTCATGGACATGACGTTTGCAAACGGCCTTCCACTTCTCGTATGCCCGGCTGAACGCATGTCATGAGATTCTGTCGTAACCGCTTGGAGGGGGGATGTGCTCACAAGACGACGGCTTGATCACGGTGCTGAATCGTCTCCAGCTCTCGGAACTTGAGGTCCGCCACACGAGTTGTCCAGTGTCGTAAGGTGTTGGTCATGATCCGCTGAAGCGCATGTCAGGTGGGTCACCAGGAAAAGGAGACCTCCGGTATGTGACGCACCAGTGCAATCCGTCTTTGAATTTCTTGCTCAGCAAGCTTCAGGAGACGTTGCTGTCGCGCTCTAGCGCACCACTCTGGGAACATAGTCAGGGCATTTCAGGGTTTGCGTGCACCAGAGCAGTAATCACCTTCGAACACCTTCCTCGCCTTTCGAAGTTGGAACTCCCTAAGCTTATTCTCGCGGCGCTTCTCTTCGGCCTTAGCCGTCCACATATGAAAGCAGCGCCGCAAGAGGAGGTACTTCCGAGCGACCTTCGCTTGCTTTGCCTTGCGTAAATGCGCGCGGAGCTGCAGGCGCCAGGTCAGCATCATCTGATACTGCAGTCGTTCCTTGTCGTAGTGGACCGAGAACGACTGCGCGTTCTGGTGTGACTGGTAGACCTCGCGCCATTTCTTCAGTGTGGAAGCACCCTGAAGAGAGGTGGAGCGGGTTCTAAACAGTTGTGCAAGTTCTAGAGTGAATATTAGCGATGGAGTCAAAGGCGAGTCGTATGGAAGCAGGGTGACCTTCACGCTCTCTTTGCTCCTCCATACGGCGCCGCCACTGTGTCCATGCTAGCTTGAGAAGACGCATTGCTCTCACACGGGTCAGAAGCTGACCACGCTCGTGAGCCTTCCAGATACGCATGATGGCCCGGACCAAGACGTCGTTGCGTCTTGCGACATGTTTCGCAGCGCGGTTCTCCATGGCCTGATGCAGAGATGAGTAGACACCCAGGATTTACACGATGACAACATGCCTGTATGCGTGCCTGCGCAGCTTGCCATCGGCGAAATGTGCGTTTGAGGACCAGCACATTGTTGAACCGCTCGGCGACGTGGTATTGCTCCCTGAGGAATACCGTTTTAGGTTTTCTTGCAGAAATAACCCTCAAGACACTCACTGGCTACGCCTCCAAAGGTCCACAGCGTTCGTCATAATGCGCAAATTAACACGAGCGGTTATGATCTTCTCCGCATGATGCAGCTCGGTTCTGTGACGCCAGGCATCCCACAGACGGTTTCTGAGCTTCTCGTCCTGGTCGTGCTCGAAGTAGTCAGCCGCGGCCTCGAGTTCGTCCAGTTTGCGCAGCTTCGCCTTCCACTTGTCGAAGAATCGGGCAGCCACTTTACGAGAGAACTGCTGTTCCGCGACACGCGATAGGTAAGACTGCCGCCACTTCGCCCACATGTCCTTCCGCAGTCGCAGCTCGCCCCGCTCGCGCACGGTCTTCATGCGCGTACGCATGTCTTCCCGCCACTCCAGCTGCTTGCGGCGATGCTTGCGCTCTTGGTCTTTCTGCTGCCAGACACGATAGAATCGTTTCAGACATCGGCGATCGGACAAGGCGGCCACGCGGAGGTAGAGCTCGTGCCGTTGGGCGGCGCGGTTCCTCCATGTCAGCAGCGACCGACGGAGGACTAGAGAATCCCGCGCTTCAGCAATTTGTTCACCGGTCGTCTGTCAAGCTCCATGTAAGCATGGATTGGGACACAACGTGGGTGCTAAACCTACGATAATCCATTCGTAACCCTGCTTCCACACCTCGTAACACCGTTCAACTAGGCGATCATTGTAGAACTGGGCGGCGATCTCTTCATCCTGCGCCTCCTTGACTCTCCTGAAGGCGTCCTCCGCGTTTACCACACTGCCTCTACGTTCCCTCTGTTGCGGAGGAGGCGGTTGATTCGGAAGGACTTGAGCAGGACACAGAGGGGAGGTTTCCCGTCCTACGCCAAACCTCCCGGCCGAAGGCAATTCCCTGTCTTTCCCCTTGTCCTTGTAAGGGATTGCAGGGATTTCGTCGCGTACAGCAGCGCCGTAAGACGGGGGCACACTCGATACTTGAGTATGGGTCTCTGCGGCGGTCTCAGCATCCCAGCGTGGAGCAGCCGCTGTACGTGCACGGGTAGCTAGTCGGCGTAGGAAGTCAGAAGGATTGGTTTCGGTGGGAGGACCAGTGTCAAGACCCAGGGAGTTGGAGACAGCGGTGGCTATCGAGCCGAATCGGCGGACAGGGCGTGGTGTATCGTGGCCATTCGTGTCGGGGTATTTTTTGCTGGCCACAGGCCGCGTAACGAGATCTTCGTGGGTACTTTCAGTGTCCTCTTGATGAGAGTGTACGGTGAACGTGTCAGGTTCGCGAGGGGGGTGGGGAATCTTCGCGGCTACGCTCGGTCGGGAGGGTGTAGGCGTGGATCTCGAGACTCGGGTTGTCCTCCCACCTCTAGCACCAACACCAGCTTTGGGAACATACCCCTGTTGCTCCTTCACCATGTTCCACTTGTCCGCCCAGTTCTTCCCCTTCAACGTACCGATCTTGAGAAGCTTCCCATAGTAAACCACCTCGTTCTGGGGATCCAGACCGCGCTCCTGCAAGACATCGTTGTACGCTTTGAATACAGTCAGGAAGGTTGAGGCGGTGGCGGGGGCGCGACCGATGACTTCATCTATGAAGTTGATCTCCTCCGCAGAAAGCCCAACGAGTTCCGGAGCGGTCGGCGGTTGAGAAATGTCAGTGAATTCGGAAACGCGTGAGGATGGCCCAGCGGGTGTTCGTAGAGGAGGTGAGGCGCGTGAGGGACGAAAGTGGGACATGTGTCGTTCAGCTTCGCGCGAGCTTCATGACAGACGGTGTCGGAGAACAAGAGCGAGACACTCAGGCTTCGGGTGAGACAACGTCTATCGCCGTGGCTGCATACCGCGTCGCGCGCGTCAGGCACGTGACCCTGTTGTGTGCTGGCTTTATAGTGCTGCCCTCCTGTGAATTGCTCACGCGGAGCTTGGGGGCAATGTGAGGTGGGGTTGGAGTGCATTGGTACAAGTGGTGTACAGGTAGTGTTACATGGCAGAGGTATGGTAGTACAACGTGTCCCGTGACAATAAATTAATCCTCTTGCCATTAGAAATGTACTCGCAAAGCCGATTGGATAGTCGACTCCGCAGGACAGTAAGGGCACTTCACCCGGCTACATCTGTGGATCAGAGGCTTAAACATAAATTGTAACAAGATAAATGACATACCCTCCAGGCTTGCTCAACTTCTGCAAGCTCTCCTTGGTGATGACATGGCCACACGCTAACATCATCGGGGGATTGACTTCGGTTGACTGTTCCTTCGACACCGGGCAAGCGAAAATGGAGTGATACCTGTTTTCCGCAGGCAAGGGTATCTCAATCTAGTAGAAGGTTAGCGTCGTATATCCCCGTAGCTGGTACGTGGACAAAAATAAATGCACCGGAAGTTCGTCGGTTTGGCTCCACTCGCTCTTCCGCTCTCGCATGACTTTGCGCCCCTTCTCGATACGTGCCAAGGCTCCTCCACCACCAATATCGCTGATGACACGAAGTGGTGCCTGCCTGCTCATTCCAAGGCTAGCACAATATTCTGTGGCGAACATGCTTTGGAGATCCGAATGCACCGATGGGTCGGCGAGGTCTGCATACGGCGACGTCAGGAGGTTGCTCAGCGGAAGGTACACCAGACATGTAATTAGTCTCTGCACTTCGGCTTGATGACGGGCGAAGAAAACGGAGAGGTTGGCACGGGAGTAAACAAGCGCTGCATCCCGGTTAGGGGGATGTGAGAGTGCTAATTGGAGATACTGGAATCGATGCAGGTGGAATTCCAAGGAGGATGACCTGTTGTAGAGGAACTCTCGATGGCAGTGCGTCCACCTGCGAGGAAGCAGAGATATTAGAATAAGTGACGAACGCGCTAGAGAGGAACGGGACGCACTCTAAGGCGGGGGATATATCACCTTGCCGTAAAGAGGTCATAATTCGGTGCAAGTCCATGAAATGAGCCCGGTGCTCCTCGGAAATTGTGACATCCGATTCCTAGATCACAGTACAATAAGATTGATGTCGCGAGGTAATGGCATACGAGCTCACGCTGAGGAATGTCTCCGCCGTTTCGAACTGTCCTGTCCTCAGGAAATGCATGGCGACCGTCCGCTCTAGGGCGAGTTTTGCCTCGGTCGAGGCGAAGAGTGGCTCATACGATGGCAGAGGATTCGTGAATTTCTGCAGGTCAAAGATTTGGTCAATCAGCCATCCTCCCCTTCAGCGTCACACGAGCTCAAGTCTCCAGGCCCCTCAGACAAAACCATCACACACCTTGTCCAACGCCTTCCCAACCCTGGCGAGCGCATTGTACACATCCTTCTGCCTCTCGTCGATTTCCTTCTTCTTGTCCTCTATCGCCTTTGCAACTGTGTCCAAAGTAGCTTGTGACCCGGTGCCGCTCAAGAAACGCTCCCTCGCGATGCGCAGCGAGTCCAAGAGAGCATCAAGGGATTGGTCGAGGGATTGAGCCTTGCCCTTACCCGCTGGGACACCAGATGTGAGTTTCTCGAGCTTCGCAAGCTCTTTGAGAGGGCCATCCATGGTCGTAGAGGGAGAGTTGCGAGAGAGGGGGGAAACCGGGGGAAAACAAGAGCCTGGAGTCGTTGTGGGCACGATACAAGTGCAGAAGCAGAAGCCGGGAAGCCCGGAGCGGTCCATCACGGGCGCTACAGATACCGATTTGGCTCAGAGTCAAGTTCGCCCAACCTCCGCCTCTACTACCGTCTACGGGCTTCAAACTCTTCGACAGCCACTATGCCACGCTTCTACGCTGGAGACGACCTTGGTGCTCTGAAATCGATATCCTTTGCCCCGGAAGATGGCCTCAAGGGATGGAAAGCAACCACCTCAATATTGGTCCCTGGCCGCTCGTCCAACCGCTCTAAAACTGTCCAGAAGCTTGCTCTGCGCCGTGCTTCGGGCTCAGGTGCTCTGGTATCAACTTTGTCTTATGTCTGGCAGCTCCTCCATACTCACTTACCTCGCTCAAGGGCAGTTAGCTGCAGTACATGCAGATGGTTCTGCTGCAGTTCACGCAGTTGATGAGGACTCGCGATCGACGATGGTGCACGAATGGGCGGAGGCACGGCTCAAACAAGGCCAGAAGTTTGTTGGACTCGCTGTGAATGAGAGGTAAGCCGGAAACTTCTCGAATGTTAGCCCATTGGCTTACTCCTAGGTAGCGCGGTTTATACCTGCACGTCCAACGGTGCTCTGCGTAGGATAAAACTTCCACAAGCCGAATCTGAGCCCTCGTCGTCCCTCTCAAGCCTGCCCATGCGGCTCTGTGAATGGCGCCTTTCGGAGGATGCACGTACCTTCGCATACGGTGGAGAAGAGGTGGAACTGTCGGTGTGGGATACAGAGAAAGCATTCTCGGGGATGCCGCCAGGCGCTGAGAACTCTTTCACGGATTCCAAGAAGAGGAAACGAGGACACCAACTACTACCTGGGGAGGCATGGCGTGCCAAGAACGTGAGTATCTAACGATTCTGTCCTCCCTGTTCGTCCTCCCTTAACAGGTTCTGTAGGTCCCCAACGATCAATTGAGTCTCCGTCAGCCCGTCCACAATACTTCCTTTGCATATGTACAACCGTCGTCCAACCCTTCCCATCAGCACCTACTGGTTGGTACCGCCAACGGAAGCGTGAGGCGGTACGATACGCGGGCTGCACGCCGGCCGGTATCCGACTGGAAGGGCATTGGCAAGGCCGGTGGCATTGGAACCGTTGAGAATGGCTTCCATGAGCAGTACGTGAAAAGTGCCCCGATCTTGCAGTGATATCAATGACTGACCATCCTTTCAGTGAGATGTTTGTGGCGGATCGAGGGAGCACGTTGTCAGCTCTCGACCTTCGGAATGGACGAACGATATATACCTACAAAGGTCGTGCGCGCATGGCCACCCATTTCGAAATGTTAACATGATTCTCTCGCAGGTATCTCCGGCGCGGTTACCTCTGTGGCGCCGGCGCATTCCCTCATGGCGTCGGCTTCGCAAGACCGCTATGTTCGCCTGCACTCAACATATGGGCCGCCAGCCCAGGCGGGACAGCAACAGGAGCTGAAAGGCGAGGTGTTGTGCAGAGAGTACATGAAGGTTGTCCCCACTGTTGTTGTATGGGATGACGTTGTCGACGCGGAAGGCCCAACAGTTGACGGCGAAGGAGAGGAGCCCGAGGACGAAGTGTGGAATGCCATGCAAGCCGCAGAAAGCGACTCCGAGGATGAGGGGAAGAGCTCTCATCAGCGGGAGAAGAAAAGCCGGACGACATAATATACAGTCTCAAAAGTCGTACTCAAGAAGTATATTGTGGACACTACCGCTACTGTTGCGTATTCGTCGCCGTGTCCCATATTATATATGTATAACCTACTGGCCTCCGATGATACTCTTCCAGCTGTGCGCTTTCTCGAAGCCATTCCGGCCAAACTGGTAGTCAACGATGGTGTTCTGAATCTCTTCACGCGACGTCATGACGAATGGGCCATATTGCACCACGGGCTGGTCAAGCGGCTCGCCAGCGACAAGCACGAATTCGGTGTTGTCCTCGGTCGCAGTTAGCTCTGCGCCATTCTCCCCTGATTCTGCCGAAAGCACCAGGGTGTGGAATGGCGCATGTGCAGGACCCTCAGGTCCTACTTTGAGGCCACCTTTCAGAGCTGCGAGCAAGTGTTAGAGAACAGGATAATGTTATCCGAAACCCGTTAACGTACTGTAGACGAATGATGTCCATCCCGCAGCTGGGTATAAAAGGATCAGCCTCTCTTTATGCACCCCGATGCATGTCGACTTACGAATTTCCTGGAAGATCGTCCCAGGCTTCTTGAAGATGACGTGGAAATACCAACAACCTCCGAGTGGCCGCACAGGCGATTCCACACCATGGCTCTTTCCGCTGATCACGCGGACTTTGACAGGACCGTCCTCGCCTTGGGGGAACGCCTCGCGAACCCTAAAGTAATATGAACATAAGCAACAGCAGATTCAGCGCATATGCCATGGGACATACTGCTTAGGATCAAGTTCCTGGTAGGAGGGGTCGACCATCTTGTACTGCTTCGGGAGGTCGACCCAGAGTTGCAGGCCACGGGGCTCGGGAACCCCATCGCCGGACACAGGCATCTCAGCGTGAATGACTTGGACGTTTGTGAGTTCATACATTTAGGCGTTCAAGATCTCTGTTTCAATGCTTACTTCCTTTGCCCTACGTCAATTTAAGCCCATAGTCAGCGCACGCAAAGGAGATTCAGGAGAACGGTGTGCGAAACGGCTTACCGCACACATCCATTGCACTCCTCCTGCCTTTATTTCGCCTTTGTGGCCTGCGGAATCCTCGTGGCGGCTTGAGCTACATAAGACAAAGTTAGCTACGGCCTAAACGATCACGACAAGACCATACCCTTCAAGCATGTATGTCACGGTGGCCTGGCCCCGATGAGGATGATCGGGGAAGCCCTAGGTTGACAGAAATAAGCGTCGCCATATCTTAGGGGCATGAGAGTTCCTCTTACAGCTCCTTTCGAGATGGTAAAGTGGTCCAGCATGAGAAAGGGAGTGAGGTTCCTCAGCTGCGGTGTGCCGATGGACCGTCGTACGACAGCGCCAGCTCCCTACGAACGCAGCGTTCGTAGAAAGCGTTAGAAACGATCTTTCAAAAGGAATGTACAGCACTCCGTACCTCTTCGGTCTCAACCGAGAGGACCTTCCTCGTAACTGTTCTTGACGTGGACATTCTTGCGATGTGGCTAAGCGGCAAAGTAGGTCTTTGGTGAATGCGAAGGAGAGGATTTGAACGAAAAGGAGATACTGAGGAGATGAGCGAAGTTGTGCCGGCTTTTATACTTGCTGAGACACGGAACATGCTGGAATCATCAAACAAACCCCTCTCCTGTTGTCACTGCGTTTCCTCATCTAGCAAAAACGTCCGCACGCACTTTGTAACAACGCCGAACGTCTCGACCTCTCGGTGGAGCTCTGTAATCCGACTGCCGCGTTTGGTCAGAATGGTGCACGCCACATATGTAACGCAACAACGTAAGACTCGACGCTCGTGCGTAATCGTACTTACGCCGACCTCTTACGAGCACGCCTCAGGTGTTGAAGGCTTCGAAGAGAGAAGAAAGCGCGGTATGCGGCTACAGCTAAGTGTACAGAGTCTATCGTAATCAAGAGGAACATCCAGACATTCATAACAAAACGCTACAACGATTCCCACAACCGCTGCCACCTCGTTCGAGGGCCCCGCGTCTCCTGCTCCTTGTTGAAGCGTTCTTCCTCCTCATCGATCTCCCGCTTGCCGGTGATGAGGTCGACTTTGTCGGATGGGATGAGGGTACTGCGGTAGTAGAACTTGTACGTCCCGTAGAAGAGAACGAAGGTCGGGAGGGCGATGTACGAGGTGACGAAGGTATCTTTTGTGAATGGGATGAAGGTATCGAAGCCTGCCATGCACAGTATGAAACTCACGATCGGAAGTTGGGACGACGGCAACGTACCTTTGAAGATGGTGATGATAGCCGTTGAAACGAGGGCGAACCAGGACCCCCAAGGCTGGAACGGCGCCTTGTAAGGCAAGTCGTCGCGAGACATGCCTTGCGCCTGCAGCGCTTTCATAAACCGGACGTGCGTGTAGCAGATGCACATCCACGTTATCGCGCCGAATGTGGACACCAAGTTGACGAACCAAGTGAACACTGCAGGCATCGGGTTAGTACGCAACTCAACTTCATGCACAGTGCCTCAGGACAACTCGCCTTTTGCACTACTGGCAGAGACGTTCAGGAACACAAGGCAACAGAACGTTGTGCAGGCGATCAACGCAGGGTATGGTACACCCATACGGTTGACTCGCGCGAAGATCTTCGGGGCCTGGCCCTGAACTGCAAGACCGTACAAGGTACGAGTACCAATATACAGGTCTGAGTTGGCTGCACTGAGCACGAAGAGCAGGATTGAGGCGTTAATGATGTGGTTGAGGACCTTGATGCCCGCGAGGGTGGCAGCTGCAAATAGGCAATCATTTTAAATCCTCATTTTCGACGGGTTAATGAATAGGACCTACCAACGACAAAGGGGGAAGCCGCTGCACCGGGCTTCGACTTGTTCGCGATGAAGAGTGTCTAAAAATCCCTCCATAAGCTTGAGCTTCATACTCGCCGTGGAGAAACTCCTACTTACATTGTCGGTACTCGGGACGACCAAGCTAATGACGAAGACGCCACCGACGTAAAATACCAATATACGGAAGAACGTCCTCCGAATGGCGATCGGGATGTTCTTGCGAGGGGCCTGCGCTTCACCCACGGTGACTCCGATCAGCTCGGTACCGATGTAGGCAAATAGTGCGTTTGTCAAGGTGCTCCAGAACCCGAGGAAAATGGAGAGGTGCTCGTTGTGCACATGGGACTGGAGATAAGTACCCATGGGTCCGTAGGGGTGTTTCCAGTAGCGGAAACCCAAGCGGTCGTGCTTTGGGTTGCCGCCGAGGT
Organism: Ganoderma lingzhi; assembly: GCA_026283605.1. Taxonomy (NCBI): domain Eukaryota; kingdom Fungi; phylum Basidiomycota; class Agaricomycetes; order Polyporales; family Polyporaceae; genus Ganoderma; species Ganoderma lingzhi. The sequence goes on from JAPJYM010000008.1 coordinate 213,240, forward strand.
CGATAATAATGCCCATGAGCAGAAGGCCAACGAGCGTGATGACCTTGATGCTGCTGAACCAGAACTCGAGTTCACCGAATACGCGAACACCAAGCAGATTGACAGCAAAGACTGTTCAAGGGTAAGCATACACGTCAGAGGAAAATGAGCAATTTAGGAACTCACTGAAGACGATGAAGATCACTGTGTAAAGGAACTTCGGCGTAAGTGATGGAGATCGGAAAACATCTCCGAAGAAGACCTACCCATCCATATCGCGATGTGCACTTTCTGAGTCCAGTACTGGATGACGACACCGGCAGCATTGACGTTATTTGGCGTGACAATGAGGTATCTTCAATTCGCTGAATCAGACTGGTGCTTTGAACAGGACGAGTGCGACCACGTACTTCAAGACATAATTCCACCCCAGCGCAAAGCCAAAGGCAGGGTCGACGAACCGAGTCGCGTACCCGGGGAAGCCCTTCTTGTGTGGCAAGTACGCGGCCATTTCTCCGAGCGCGACCATGACCAGGTAGCACACGAAGCCCACGAAGCTGTACCCCAAGAAGATGCCGAGCGGGCCCCCTCGCACGAGTGCAGTTCCCGACCCGATGATCAAACCCGTCCCGATAGCGCCTCCAAGCTATGCTGCCCGTCTTCGACATGCAAACCCCGTATATGCGCAGACGGAAAGACGTACCGCGATCATCGAGATCTGACGCGCTGACAAGTCTCTGTGGAGACTCTTCTTCTCCTCCGGGTCGACCAGCATCTCGTGTGCGTAGTAGGCATCCTTGGCTAAGTCGTCTGAGGAGCCTTGGCTGCGCGACTCACGCTTCTCCAAGTCGGCCATGGTTCCCGTGCACGTTGTTGCCTATACCGTTCGTTTTGGGGAGAAAGACGTGGATACACCAGGAAGTCAACCTCGGAGGGCCGGGAGAACGAAGCGGAGAAGCAGCGGGGGCCCCGGAGGTGGGTCTACAGAGTTGTCAGCACGCCGGCGAGGACGGGCTCGGGCAAGGAAAGAAGAGGGCGGTGCGGGAGACATGGCAGAATTAATTCGTATATGTAGAGGGAGAAGATCGCGTGAACAGGCGGCAGACGATAACTGAACCGTTCCATCAAGCCACAAGCCTCCGCCAAGCGAAATTCCCCACCGCTAAACGCCATGTAAATACCAGGTACAGTACTAAGATTGGGCTCGTCAATACCCCGCAACCTCCCTGCCGAGCCACGGCCCACAGCCATTACGGATCAGATAACGGTCCACTGATGATATGTATATAAATGTTTTACCCGTCGACATAGCAGAGATATGTCGCAAAGACCTTCACCAGCTTTTAAAGTAAGGGCTTGGAGCTCGTTTTCGTTGTGGACCACTATAGCGCTCACTGTCCAGCAATGGCGTCCAGCTGACGCGTACAGCCTGCGGGAGAGCATTTCCTACATGACAGCAGCCCGAGTCCATGACCGCTGACAGGAGGAATTCGATATGATAATTCGGCCTCTGGTTTTCCCGGACTCGGGCTGCAGCTTGAGTAAGAGTAAGTGGCCTTGCATGCGAGAATGTTATTGTCAACACAGAACACTAGAATGTAACCACGGGAACATGACAGTCATCTGTAAACCAAGAAATACAAATGTAAAGACGGAAAACAGAAACAGAGCAGGTAAAATCAGTGGAAGTCATAAGTGTGTACAGCAATAGTGTCGACCATTTCGACCAGTTGTCCGACCTGAAGTAGATTACAATTACAACTTGTGCTTGATCTCCTTCCTGGCAATCTTTGCGAACCGCTCGACGGGAATGCCACCCTCGAAACGTTCAGCCTGCCCGTAACTCTCGCGGAGATTCACAGAGTCCAGATTATGTTGATCGTTGAGACCAGCCTTGATCAACTGCTTGACGCCAAGGGCAGCAGATGGATCCAAGCCTTCCAACTCCGAGAGGACGTGCTTGCGCACAGCGGCATGGAACGATGGCACAGGTTGCTCGGGGAAGATTTTGCTGCGAGGTTCGTTGTGCGTTATCAGTATAGGCAAGCGTCGCCACCGATGAGCTCGGTGCCTTACTTGATGAAGCCGCACTCAAGAAGCTCTTGCGCCTCTTTCTTCTTCCCGAAGATTAGCACCTCATTCGCTTTCGCGGCGCCCACTGTGGAACATCGATGAGAGATAGACATGTCTGCCAAGAGACGAACACTTACTGCGGTTGCGGAATGTCACGCTAGATCCGGCCTCGGCGACAAGGCCTGCGAGCAGAGTTAATCAAGAACATAGGCAACATAGAGGATGGAACATGAACACACCCAGGAAAGTGAAGGGTACTGATAACCACATGCTTGGCAGAGCGTAGATGAAGTCGAAGTGTCCGAGGAAGGCTAGTAGTAGTAGCGCGCGGAGTTCATGAGAACTAGTCGTCCCCCTCCGGACTCTACATACCTGCAGAAATTCCTGGAGCAATGCATACCAGTCGACACTAACACTCGCAGCCGATATCTGAAGAACACGTACCCATTACAGGTCCATTCACCGCCGCGACCAAAATCTTGCTATGCGAGTACAGCTGTGTGACGAATACTGAGAACGAACGTATTAAAGCTAGTTCCGAAGGTTCCCTGGGCTTACTGCGCGGCTGACATCGGTGTTGACTGAGGCGACGGTTTCTGTAAAGAAGCTCCGAGCCGTACGAAGCTGAGATGGGTCCACGGTCCTCCTGACGCTAGTTCCGCTGTATTATTTGATGCTCAGAACATCCTGCACACGTGGTTCGATACACCTGACGCTTACGCGGAGAACCACTTCCCGTGTGCTGACATACTTAGTATGAGTATAGCAGACACCGTTTCCCAGCGTCGAATGATGCTCACCTTGCCAGATGGTCACCAGGACATCTTGCCGCTTGTCAATCGCACGCAAGGCCTCTGCAAACGCGTCGTAATCTGCCGCCACATCGAAGTAAAGTGTTGAGTGAGTGTTCTGGCAGGAATATTGCGATTTCATGATCAAAACTAACCTGCCCTCTCAATGGCGTTTAGTGACTCTGGCCTGTTGAATGTGATGGTCGCAATGCCCTGGGAGATCTCGACGGTGACCTTGGACATGTTGTTTGGCTAGTTGTCTGGCGTGCTGGTTTAGGAGAGAGATAACAGAGCAGCGACTAGGTCCTCGAAGGGGGATGCCAACGTTTGGGGACGAAGAGCCTTTGGGGTGGTGCACGCAATTATACCCACGGCGAGTCGTCTAATGTTGTCGCCTAGACGTAGTCTGAACTACTGGAGTTCTGGTGGGCTCTGTTAGCCGTCCAGGTACTATCTCCGCGCATGAGTAAACGGGAAGAAGATGTGATCTACTTAGAAGACGACGGCGCGCGCGGCCAAACGGCATTGACATACTACGGCGTTCCCCGGCGGTGTATTATTCTGGTGTTGAACGTTGACGTTGATGTCCCCGAAGGACCAGGAAATCCGACCCGGTTACTAGTTATTAATAGTAATACGGTAATAATACCTGGCGATGGAAGTTGATAAGAAAGAAGACGCGTGACTTAGGCGCCCTCCACATCCTCAATCCCGCGTGCACCCCGTGAGGTTAGTTAGCATCCATCATCCGGTCGTAGTGGTTTACAGCAGATTCACAAATGGTTGGCGCGAGTCGAAAAAAAAATCGACGCGTTCGAATCTTCCGAGCAACCTTCCGACCCAATCTTCCACGACTAGACGCTCGCCGGTCCTGCCCCAACCGGCGTGGCATGTTTGGCCACCTGCCTAGAAAGGCAGGGGAACGACCCAAATTGGGGCTGGGTGACGTCAGCGACACGTCCGACACACCATTTTGGGCAGGACCAGCCAGCGCCTAGGGGCTGGAAGATTGGTTCGGAAGGTTGGTCGGAAGATTCAAACACGTCGAAATTTTTGGAGTCGCGTCAACCATTTGTAAATCTGCTGTAACCTACCGGTCATCCGTCAAAGCGCACTGACCGCCGTAGGTTGGACCTCCCTGAGGCTCCAAGCCCTAAACTCCGGTGTTCACCTCCGCCTCCAACTGTTCCCGCGTCCGGCGCATCTCCCGGGTCTCGCAAGTTGTTTCGCACGATATCCACGCCCTCGGCTGACATCCACAAACCACGAATTGGAATCAGGACGGCGCATCGTGACAAAGACCTTCTCTGTCATAGCTCCCATGGGATCCACCTTAGATGTCTCCTTGCACGTCAAGTACATCCAGTCGCTTGGCGAGGTAAGGTACCCCACTCTTGATTCGGCTATAATCGCCTTCAAATCTAACGCTTTGCGTTTTGCTCAGAACAAAGATGACTTGGTATACCACCTCACCGCACACCTTCGAATGAACGCTGTGTACTGGGGTCTGACTGCCCTGTGCGTGATGGGCCACAAGGAGGCCCTGGACCGCGACGAGATGATTGATTTCGTAATGAGTTGCTGGGACGATGAAGCAGGTTAGAAACATTCTCTCGAATGCTGAATAATCTTGTGCCTGTCCATGGGAAACCACGCTAACAACCACTACCACATTCAGGTGGCTTTGGAGCCCATCCAGATCACGATGCGCACATACACGCCACGCTCAGTGCCATTCAAATCCTCACGACGCAAAATGCACTCGACCGGGTAGATGTCCCCCGTGTCGTGAAGTGTACGTCGTTTCCTCTGAACTCCGCACTACTTCCGCGTTGACGCGACACAGTTATTTTATCGCTGCAGCAAGAATCCGGTGTGTTTGCCGGCGACCAGTTCGGGGAGATCGATACCCGCTTCCTATATATCGCCGTAAATGCGCTCTCGCTCCTCGGCCATCTGCACGAGCTTGATGTGGAGAAGACCGTTGGCTACATCCGAAGGTGCAAGAACTTCGATGGCGGGTACGGCGCCCGCGAAGGCGCGGAAAGTCATGCCTCCCAAGGTAAGTTTACCCCTTGACGTTACGTGCGCGTCGTCGCGCCTGACCTGAATGGTCCGCCCTGAAATAGTATTTGTTTGCGTCGCCGCTCTTGCCATTCTCGACAGACTAGACGAGGCGGACCAAGAGACCCTGGCCTGGTGGTTGTCGGAACGCCAACTTCCCAATGGCGGGCTCAATGGCAGACCCGAAAAGCTAGAAGATGTACGTTGGGTCTATGTTGTTACTCTTATCGTAACCCGGGTGCAGTTACTGATGGGTCCTCTTCTAGACCTGTTATAGTTTTTGGGTCCTCTCTTCCCTATCTATTCTAAACAAGATTCCTTGGATAAACGCCGAGAAGCTGACGGCATTTATTTTATCCGCCCAGGTGAGCATTCAGGACCACATTGCTGCCTCACTTGAATGTTATTCATTCCTCTGCAGGATCCCGAAGGTGGAATCGCAGACAGACCGGGAGATCAACCTGACGTGTTCCACACACATTTCGGGGTCGCAGGTAAGCTCCCACGTCGTATCTTCCAGGTGTAGTTGTGCTCAAATCGGCCTAGGGTTATCCCTCCTTGGTTACCCCGGACTGGAGGACCTTGACCCAGTGTACTGCATGCCTGCGCGTGTGATTGAATCGAAGGGGCTGAGGAAGGGTTGGGCTGCACTTCCACGACGGGCGAGCTTGACTGCATGAGGGTGATGTGAATGCGTTCCTGTATTTTTAGTCGACATGGAGAGAAGCAGCAGCAAAGGTTCAGTTTCCGGGACCAAGCTGAGCTGAGAGAGCGGGGAGCGGACAGGGCGGAGACGCCGGTGTTATCTGAGTGGCACGTGTGACGATCTGGGCGATGAGACTCGGAGGGGTCGGGGAGGGGGAGCACAAAGCTAAACAAGTACTCGGTCTCAGGAGAGTCGACGACTGTCCGGCATCCGCACTAGTACTCCCACCTTCCCCATCTTCTTACCACCGGCTGCCTCTCCTCTCCCGCCGCATTGGCGGTGTGATAACGCGCTCTCGTAACCGACCCGTCATGAGCGCAAGCACAGCCCTCGCATCGGCCTCCAAGCTCGGCGATCTGCTAGCCCAGCTCCCCCTCAATCCGCCCGACCAGTGGCCCCAGATTGAGCTCACCGCTCAGAGCCTCGCCAACGGTCTGCGTAGCAAGGATGGTTCGCTGCCTCCTCTCTGCTTCCTCCTTGCATGCTCCATGCCGACCTGCGCCCTGTAGTTGAACAACAGACTGCGCTCGGACAGACCCTGCTTCCCCAAACCCTCACCACCCTCCTGAAGGGTGCGCTCAATGACTCTCAGAGCTCTGGTGCGGTCTGCAAGCCGGCTATCTTTGAGCTTCTGCGCGTCGCCGCGAATCTCTGCATGGACCATGGTGAGTGCCACCCAGCCCACATGGGATAGCACTTGTTGACGATCGGGCTGTTCGTATGCGTAGACGAGAACCGTGGCTATCTACTAGAGGCTGGTTTCCCTCAGACTGTCCTTAGCCTCCTGGAGAGCTATGCGGAATCCGTCGACCCTGCGCAAACGGAACCCTATGTCATCTCCATACCCGATCTCAAGATTGTTAGGACTGCGATAGGTTTCCTCCTGAACGCGAGCGTGGGCTACGGTATGTGATTAACCGGTCTCATGCGTGTTCCCTCTCCTGAGTCCAACAGATGCCGTGAAGGATCGATTGATCTCATTGGAAACCGCCCTGACCATTTTGAAGCTTTCTGCTTCAATATACCCCATCGGGTCATGGGCCCGCGCAAAGCCTTCTGCCGCCGATGCGGAGGACGTGACGGAAGAGTGGAATTTACGCAGTACGCTGGCATCATGGTCATGGAGGGCGATCGACGAATTGCGCGGAGACGAAGACAGTCGTATGTTTTCCTCAGACGTTTGGATAACAACCTCGTCTTGACAAATATCTGGCCAGAACCCTCACGAGTCGTGCTCGGACAAGACGCGCTGCCACTGCTCGTAACCCAACTAAAAGCATTCATTCCCCCATTCCCTACTCCACCATCACAATTTACCCCACCAACATCCCGACGCAGCCTCGTGCAAACAGACTTCGATGTCTATGAAGAGGTCTGTGGTCTGATCGAGTCCCTGTGCATTGACGTGGAGGATGTCCGCCTCTCCCTAGCACGGGGTCTGACGTTCCCTGATGGAGAACACGGAGGCATCGCATGCCTGTCCGATCTCCTCACATTCGTCGACAAGGGCGAATACTCGCCCTTCTGGACTCCAGAGGAGCGCCCATCAAAAGAAAAGGGGTTTGATCTCGGAAAAGGCGCTATTGTCAAGGCGATAGTGGAGACCGCGGGGGAAGAGAAGAACACGGACACGCTCTGGGACGACTCGGAGGAGGATAAGCCCGGAGGAGGGTTTGTGAGCCGCATGGTGGAATGGATACGGACGCACAAAGGGCTCAAGGAGACCAGCCGGGACGACCTGATCATTTGTGCCACACTCAGTCTCGGGAATATCTGTAGACGAGGTATGAATGACTCCGTTCCGCGTCATAGCGCTTCTCCGAATTGAATGCGCTGCTGACTCCTGTGTGGCTTGGCCCTTGCAGACGCTCATTCAACAGCAATCGTGAAGCCGCCTATTTCACTCGCTCCCGATCTCGCCACGTTGCTGCAGTCCGATAGCGATATCAAAGTGAAGCATGGCGTCATTGGACTGCTCAAGCACCTGGCACAGTCACAGGGCTGCAGGGCCGCCCTCGGGGAGGCAGGCATCATCCAGAGGATTGGAACGTCGCAAATCTGGGGCGACAAGGGCGACATGTTCGAGATTGTCCAGGTGGCGGCGATTGGTGTGGCGAAACACATGTGTAGCGGCGAAAGTGAGTGGCATGGCTTTAGCTTTCCGGTGGCCGAAGTGCTTGCTGATCTGAAACACCCCCGCACCGTTTCTGTCATGTGTCTGGCCCCACACAGTCGAAAACACGTTTTCTCTTGTCATCCCGGACGAGCCTGGGTCCCCACTGAGGCAGATTTTGGAGTTAGTGAAGCGTTCGGACTCCATCGCCGTCAAGAGCGAGGGCACCCGGGTGCTGGTGAACGCGGTGAAGACTGTGTGGTCCACTGATCCGAAGAACCTCGACGAGCAGCGCGCCAGACAGCGGGAAGCTACGATTGCGGCAATCGTGACGGAGCCGTGCGTGTCCGCGCTCGCCAGGCTGATCGGCAGGAGCAAGCGGTATCCTACCCTCATCAACGAGGGCGTCGTGGCACTGTCGCTGATCAGCACGCATACAGGCGGAGGTACGTCGATATGTGTCTTCATGGCGCCTAGCAGCGGAAGACGAGAGCACTGAGATCCATTCTGTTTTTGCTTTTGCGTTTGCGTTGTGCGCATATCCCGCCCGGTGGTGCCGTGTCCCCCCCCCAGGCACGCTGGTACTGGACTCCCTGCTCAACCCTCTGCCGTCGGAAGCACTCCGATCGGCGTCGACGTCCCAGCCCATGTCCGCTGTCTCGGTCACCGAAGGGTCCCCAGTCGTGGGGCCCAAGCGTGCTCTGGACATGTTGATTAGCACGCTGCGCGAGGGCAGCGCTCCGAACGTCCCGCCTGAGGTCCGTTTGAACGTGTGCGCGCTACTCGGACACCTGGGCCGGAAGGGGGTCGTTGCGGAGAGCAGGGCCACTGATGTGCAGCGGATGACGGAGAGCGCGCGGGAGCTGTTCGAGGTGCTTGCGAGGGAGGAGGGGCCCCAGAGCAGCCCTAAGGTCGCAGGTGCTGCGAGGCGGGCGCTGGAGGCATGGGCATGAGGGGCAGAGTCGAACGTTCGAGCTCTTGAGCCTGTCGATTATGTTGTGGTTTCGTTCGCTTGTTCGTCGTTCGTCGAGTACTTTGTGGTGACGTGATGCTTCCTAAGTACAGTAGTAGCGCTGCTTAGACTGTACCAAGTACTGTTGTGTCTTCCTTCGTTGTACTTGTTGCTTGTGGTACGCATTTCTGTGTCGCTATTAAGTGATGGTTTGCACTGCAGTCGCTACACTGTATTCCGTATGGTCTCCGGTGCAGCCAACGTTGAATTTGCTGGTGGAGAGGCGGAACTGGGTCGGCGCTCGGATCGGTGTTGTGAGTAGCCGGAAGCATGAGCGATGTGTCACGTTGCCGCGTCGCGACAGTGTGGCTTGGTCGATTCGAACGGGAAGTCGATGCACCGACCGTGTGGCCACCAGCGCGCCCGGCGTCGGGGACGACGGCCCACTAGTTAATCCCATCCCTCGCACCTTGCGCTCCACTGACAGCTGGCATGTACCTTGTGTGGTGACCACCTTCTCCTCGCCGCCGTGTTCAGACCGACATCCAGCATGGGGGCACTCCTCAGCTTCCTCTCGGCAGCATACTATGTTCCCAAGCTCTACTTCGGCTCAGCACCTGCGACGCTCTCGGTCAAGGCTTCAGCGAGCTCCAAGTCTATTGAGAAGATTGCCTTGAACGACTTCCTGCAGCAGAGGGTGCCGTCATTGCACCGGGGATACAAACCAGCATGGTGGTTGAACAGGTATGTCGTATTTCCTTGTCCTCCGAGCCGAGATGCCGACGTAAATCTTCTTTCCAAATCCTCAGCGGCCATCTGCAGACAGCATACTGCGTCGTCGGCGACTTTTCCAAGATAGACAAACTAGAGTACGATAGGTAAGCCGTTCCACCGTGTCTCCGCGCCCGTGACGTATTGCCCACCATACATGCCGAACCATTGTGGCATAGAAAGCTTATTCGGACACTCGACGGCGGCACCATGTGAGTCACATCCGGACATTGAACATACGTACGTTCTCCAATGTACTGAACCCTATCTGCACCCAGTGGCCTAGATTTTGCACCGCCCGCCGAAGAGCGTACCCTCGAAGACGACACACCGATCGTCGTCGTCCTGCATGGTCTTACGGGAGGTGTGTCCCGTCCGACTCCTTGGCGTCGGATTTCGGTGCGCTGTCATGCTCATAGCGGGTCGCCAGGTTCACACGAGTCGTATGTTCGATCCATCTTGGCCCCAGTGTGCACGCCTGTGGAGCAAGGCGGCCTGGGGTACCGGGGCATCGTCGTCAACTTTCGCGGGTGTGAGTGATCCTAATTCTCCCACCTCTCCTAGCTTCTTCCCCATGTTCCATTCCATATCCCCGCCCATCGCTCTTCTTTTCTATCCACAGCGCAGTTTATTAATTGCGTCTGAATGGCCTCTTAGGTGCCGGAGTCCCAATTACCAGCCCGCAGCTGTACTCGGCCCTCAATACCGAAGACATCAGGGTGGCGGTCATGTACATCGCAAAGCAATACCCCCGCGCGCCGCTCATAGGCGTCGGCTTCTCACTCGGGGCCAATGTGCTCACGCGCTACGTAGCCCAGGAAGGCTCGAGCAGCCGACTTGTTGCGGGCTGCGCTTTAGGTTGCGTGAGTCCGTCGATCTGGTCCCCGTTTCTCTCGATTCGACGCTCAGTTGTCTCGTGTGTCTGCGTGCGGGATGCAATCGCCTAGCCGTGGGACCTCGTCGCGTCCAGTGACCGGTGCGTCCCCTCCCTCGTCATACGGCCCTGACTGTCCCTGCAATTCCATTCAGTCGTGCGCCGTGGCCACGCGCGCGTCTGCGGAGACAGCCTTAGGGCCTCGGAGCACCAGCTGCCATACTGACGATAGAGTTTGCCGTTTAGGCTGGAGAGCCGCCTCTTCCACCGGCTCGTGTATTCCCGCGGGATGGCGCAGAACCTCCAGAACCTCGTCGCGCGGCACAAGGATGCGCTGGCCCAGTTCCCGGACTCGCCGCTCTGGAAAGCGTTCGAGGCGCGCCTGCCTTTGAAAGACATGACGCTAATGGGATTCGACGACGCCATCACGTGTCTGGCGGGCGGGACCTCGCCACCCTTCCCTTTTGCATCGGCGCGCCACTACTACGTTGCAGGGGGCAGCCACAACGTGCTCGATGACATACGGGTGCCCTTCCTTGCGATCAGTGCTGCCGATGACCCAATCGCGAGCTCGATACCGATCGGAGAGACGGACAACCCGCTGGTCGTGATCGCGGTCACGAACGGAGGAGGGCACCTGGGTTGGTTTGAGGCAGGCAAGACGTTCGGAACGCTCGAAAGGTGGATCCGGAAGCCCGTGCTCGAGTGGATCCGTGCGATCGGCGAACAGCTGGTTGTGGAAAAGGACCTCGGAAAGCCGCTGCACGAGGTGGACGGCTTTTTGAAAGAAGTTGGCCGAGATGACATCGGATGCAAGGAAGTGGAGGGCGGCGGTCATGTTGTCGGCGTGGAGGGTGAAGAGGGACTCCTCGCCGGGCTTTAGATCTAGCACAAACATAGAGGGAGACTGTACAGCTAGACTCCACTCCCATCCTAGTAGTCTTACACTGCAAAATTCTACTATATGCGTGCTCCATCATTCGCTGTCACTAAAAGTGACGCGGTCTCCGTCGTCGTCCTCTTCCTCAATCGCGGTACGGTCGTACTGGCTGATGTCAACCGAGACAGCGTCTTCATCGTTGAGCCCTTCGTCCAATGTTCCGAGGTTCCGATCACGCTCAAACAGGGCACGTCCTGCGGGACAATCAAGGAGCTGTGGGTTAATCGTTCGCGAGCTTGGTATAGAGATACGCACCGGTAAGACGCGTGTGCAGTTTCTTGTACTCATCCCGTTCCTTCGGCGCAAGACCCTTGAGTCTTTCATCCTCTGCCTTCACCCGTTTTACTGCCATCTCCTTGTCGAATTTGACCTTCCATGCCTTGAATGACTCAAGGGTGACAGGAGTACCTCGTGTCTTCGCCTCTTCCGCCTACGACAGGGCGATCAGCGCACGCGTATTACGGAGGCGAGGATGGCGGGAATCACAAACCTCGATCGCGCGCCGTTCTTTCTCCGTCTCGTCTTTTCGTATCCGTTCCTCCCGCTCACGCTGCAACGCAGATAGACGTTCTCGCAAGTGTGTCACTAGAGTAAATGTCATGGCCATTCCTAGGTTTTCTTCGGCCTACCCGTCCGCCAACATGAGAAGGCTGTTGAGCTCGAGGAAAGCGAAGAGCACGTACCACTTTGCCGAGCTCGACGAGAAGTTGATCTATCTCGTCATCTTCCAACTCGCCCTGTTGGAACTCCAAAGAGAATATGGGCAGTTCATCGGGATACCTGTCTGTATACTCGACTTTGAAGGTCATGGAAACTACGCAAAAACCATGTTGACCACGCGCTCGAGGACACCGGCTGAGGCTGCGACTCACGCTCCTCGACCCCTTCGACCGGGTCATCCGGCTCGACATCGATCTGGATTTCCCTTTCCGATAATTCTTTGCATGAGTCTCAGCTCGAGATGGCGACAGAATGAATGGGGACAGGACGTACTTGTGAGCTCGGTGGGGTAGATCGATTCGAGGACCTGTGCGGCAAAGTCAGATAGTTCCGCATAGGTTTGTAGTCCCGTCGCACCTCAAATTCTTCCGCAAGCACTTCAGCCGACATGGATGAGGCTGAGGGTGCGGGATGCGTTGCGTGGGATGCGTTGTTTCTGGTCACCTTGAGCGCGATCGCCGTAGCTGAGCACGGTGACGATAAACGCGGCGGCCGGAGACCGGGCCGGAAAGGCGCCCGTGCTTCTCGGGGCGGGACAGCTCAGTCACCGGCCTGGACGCACTCAACGACTTCACTCGTTCTCCAATGCTCGTCAACACCCCCTGCCTGGCTCCATCTCTCTTGAGACAGTGTGCTCGCCATGCTGCATCAAATGCTCGCCCATCAAGCCAACTTCGTGCCCTAGCGACCAGCTCTGTCCGTCGCCAATCTTCTCATTCAGACGGGTCGACCCCCTACGCTCTGGGCTGGATTGACAACAACAGCCAGTTGGAGCCTACCAATGGTTCCAATGGTAGATGGTCGAACATTTTTGGTTCCTCCCTTCGACTCCAGCCCATAATCGAGAAGTCTGTGGTGCCCGAAGAATATTGGAGACTCCAGGAGCAGTCGAGTGTCAGAAATCTCCCCCTACCTCACAACGCGTACTCTGGTGAGTGCTACTGCAGCGCCATATATCGTCTTGTGCATGACCAGGCTTTCACAGGCCGCAGTGTGCCCGTCCATAAGGGTGACATTGGTGCAGCCCTGAGGCAGCTCAGGACCATCCTCACAGTCAATAACGTTCGGTCCCAGAACGTCCGGGATGAGAGGCACGAGAAGAAGGGTGAGAAAAGGAACCGCCTTCGGAGCCTCCGCTGGAGAAGACGGTTTGCGCATGAGGTACGCCTCTGTTCTATGACGCCGCGAAGGCCCAATGTGCTCACCGCTTGGCAGGTGCGCAAGAGGGTGCAACTCGTCAACGAGATCCGTGCCCGCGGGGCGTGACGAAGTTTCATATCGCTTCCCATATCAGTCATCACGGTGGCTCGGTTTAGCCCCAACGTATAGTAGAACGATATGTACGCCGGGCATGGCATTAATTGGGTCATAACGCTCTAGCTCGCCCTGACTTCGCCACAACGTGTCGGCCAAACGGCGGAATTGTATGCTCAGCAGACAGGTCGACCCACGACGTTGCGAAGTTTCAGATGCATGACTCCCTTGTGCGGTCCTGGTGCTGCTGCTTTCGTTACTGCGCAGGGTCCACCCGGTCGGAGATCGGTCGACGGAAGTACCTATGTTAAGGACTGCGCGGGGTGGGTGTCGGAGGTATTTTCATCTCGCGCTCGTCCCGGTGTGAAGGCTAATGTCGGCGGGTAGACCTAAATCGTCAAAGGGCGTGTCGGGGCCCAGATCTCCGAGCACCACAAAACATGTGTTGCCCACGCAGGCAGCCTCGTGGAGAGCACGATGAGTTACTCGACACATTTATCAAAATTTCCTCCATCGCGTCGCTGGATCAGTGGAAACGATAAAGTCACAACGGGCCAACGAGCGATGCTTCGCAGCTGCAGTCAAGGGACACATTGATTGGGACAGGGACTTCGGACGCCTTCTCAGCGATCGTACCTTCCATCCGCCTGGTTCGAGGCAACTTCCTCCGGCGTACCGACCACATCACCTGGCGCGATTCAACATTTTGATCGACTTTCTAGAGGCGCCGCCCCGCGACCACTCGGTGGGTTCCCGCGCATATGGCAAGATGAGGGGTGCCCTCAGCCTCGCCTTGCAGGTTCTCCCGAGTTGAGCAAGAATGCGGTTGACATGCCATGGATTAGGCCTCCGGTACGCCTCGCTCCTGTCAAATGATGGGCCTTTCTCTTCCGTACATATACCCGGCCTGCTAAGGTCTTTGCTGGCACCAAGCAGCTCTCCCACTCTAGTTCTCTGCGCCAGGTCGCCCCTCCATCTTCTTCTACTACTTCGTCGACGACTCGCCACTACTTGTACAGACTTTTTCAACGCTATATTCGAAATGTGCCACAACGTGAGTACTCCCCTCCGCGTGGGTTGGACATTGTTCAACACCGAGGATTTGCGGTTTCTAACCCAGTGTCGGTGGCGCACGCCACTACAGGTCATCGACGGCCGTCTGCACCTCGCCTGCCAGCACTTCATTCCGATGTCGACTCGCAAGCAAGACTGCCTCCGTTCGAACTGCTTGTTCAGCAGGAATCACGCGCACCCAGTTGGTGAGCATCGCGTCCTTCCCAAACTGTCCTCGAGGCATTGCGTCACATGTAAAATCCGAGCATGTACTGATGCAGACCCCCTTGTCCCCGCACTCGCAGGCTGCAGGGAGAAGACCTGCTCGCGCATGATGCAGCCGCCCCAGCGGAACCCCATCAGGATAAGCGACAGCAAGTGTGCGGATTGCATCATCCGCGGCGACGGTCGAGGGGTCCTCGGGTGCTCCTGAGTCCCGTCCCAACGCGCCCTACCCTCTGTCGACATCTTTCCTTTCTCGTCCCCATTCCCTCCTCGGCTCCGGATTCACATTTACCCATGTATCATCGCCCATCGCCCCCACCCCCCACCCTCGCCCTCCTCATCGATCCCAATGCCACCATCATAACCGCACCTGGTCCCGCACCGCAAACACGGGCGGGGGTGCGATCGGCGTCTCATCCATGGCAAAGTATTGTACTTACCGCGTCAGCGCCGGCGCTGGATAATAGTGCGCTTAACCCAACTCTGTTGTTCTAGTACCTGACACGGACACTATTGTAATTCTATCTATTCCCCAACCTACGTACCCGTACTCATACTCGCATTATCGTACATTATGAGCTCCCTCCATCCCCGCGCGCTTCAATTGCCTATTATGTATCTATATCTACCAAACGCCCCATGCCACAATGCCATCGCATGCCCTGCCTTCGGATTCGCAGCCACACGCGAGTGCTCCCCAGGTTGGATCTGGACCCTTTCCTAGGCCTTCTCGCCCTAATAGTAGCTCGGCCGTACCATATGAGTGCCCACATCGTGCAAACGGGAGAAGGCCGTCACTTATGCAGATTGGATCAGGCGAGGCATTTGTCTAGGACACCGGGCTTCTGAGAACGTTGCCCATGTCGAGCTTGTAATGTACAGCCCTCGCCTCAGGAGCCTCGCTCGCTTAGTATAGGACGCGGCCGTGCGCGTGAACCCTGAGGTGTCAGCTCAGCTGGGGCTACGTCAACAGGGTCCTCCACGGACAGGGGAAATCCTTGCTCTCTGACTCTGGAGCCAGGATCAGAGCCAGGATCGTAATGCGGCACACAAGTACCGACTCGCGATACCCACTCACGAGTCGTGGTCCGGGGTTGGATGGTGATACTGTGAGCCCTGCAGCATTCATTCGCGCACCTTATGAGAGGCCCATTGCCCGGGTACGGGCCACGGTCACACTTGGCGCACATATGTGCCTAAAACTGAGCGACACACTCCGCACAGTCTCATGCATATGGATTGTGGATTGGCACGATAGTACGCGATCGGGGACCCCTCGCAGACGGGGCGAAATGGCTTGCGCCAATGCACCGTAGCCCGCCACGACCCCACCTGCAATCGCGAATTTGTATTGCTGATACAGCGAACCCATGTGTCGCGCGATCGTGCATGAGAACATGAACGCAAACACACCCGCCGCACTCACCTCCCGTCTGCGTTCTGCGGTCTGTCTCAGGCTGCGCGTCCGCCTCCTCCCGTCCCGCGAACCTTTCTCGAGCACGCACGGCGACAGGCAGGCGTGGGCCGGAGCGCACTAGAGATCTTCTGGAACGCGAACGCGGGTCGCCAGTGGTATACGCGAGTTATCTCGCAGGGAAATCGCCGAGGGTTCTCTGGCATAGGATGGAATGGGGAATAGGGGTGGGGGCTTTCGTCCGGGACTCTGCCGTGCCCGAAGGGTTCCCTGCAAGCCTGACTTCGCTTGTCGCGCGCAATTTTCATGCTACGAGCCGAGGAAGAGGGTCCTTCACTTCAGTCCAGTCACAGTTACGTTGCGACCTGCGGCGGGCAGGGTCCAGATACCACAGTACATACTTGCACGGTGAGGTGAGGGCGGCGGACATGGCTGAGGCTGGCTGGCTGGGTCCGCGCTCGGCGTCGTCGGGAACAATCCGTCACGTAAGGGCTGTCAAACGGCCGTGATACGGCGCGATCGCGCCTCTCGCGAGGTAGGGGGTGCGGTCCAGGGAACGGGGCGCGAGGATGCTCGGATTCCCTTCAGGTTCTGAATATGGCGCACCGCTCGAGCTCCTGTCAAAGGTTGAAGGAGGGCATCGAAGGTGGACAAGGGTTAGCATTCAGGCAGTCGCGAGGGAAGAGAACACTGAGCTGGATTTCGTCCGACGGAGATGACAGATTTGGGGAATGGTTCTGCTTCATCAGCCGTAAGTAAGTTCTATCTTAGGGATGAGGGTACCCATCGGGCATGCAAGAAGGTTTGGGTACTGGAAGGTTTGGATTCCTGCAGGGTTTGATGAAAGACGTGCTTGCGGCTTGCGTTCGGCTAACGGAAGGGACAGCGAGTGGAATGGAGAAGCGTTTGGAGACTCGCACATCGAAGCTGTATTCCGAGTGAAAATGAAATCGGCCACTTCTCGGGGAGGTTCACAGTCAGCGTTCAGGATGGCACCAACATGCTCCGGGTCAGTCGAGGTCAATCGAACGGGGAAGGCCCGATGCTCGTCAAGGCTGAGATTGTTCTCCTTGGATTCGCCACAGGCCCCCCGCCATGACTAGGCCACGCCTATGTTGAGGCATGTGTGTATATTTGTACTGAAGAGAGTTGGTGGCACTGGCTGGAACTTAGCGAGTAGTAAGTAGGATGTATCGTGCATCGATGGAAGGGCCTTGTACTGGGCATGTTCACATAGCACCAGAGACCAGTGTCGGGAGCACCGTGACCGTTGGAGCACAAGCAGAGGCTGGTTGACGTGATATCTGGCACGCACTCGCACTCCGATCCGAGCAGGGCTTCCCACTCCGACTCGGACTCTCACCGAGGACAAGGACAAGGGCTGCCTCGTGGTGTCACATGCGTGTCACACAGGCACGAGCGGGTGACGTCTCGCGTTTATAGGCGCTGAATGCCTTTGTTCTCCGAGTCGTCGACGTCTAATCAATGGACATTCTTGTTCTCTCTCCTTGTCCCGTTGTCTTTCAGTCATGTTCTGCCAGTTGAGCATTCCATGCTCCTTCTGGTTGCCATGACTCCTCAACCGAGCTCAAGTCCGCTTGCAATTAGTCTCATGCCGACCTTTGCATGATGGCCTCCTCCACTAAAGTATATCATCCTCCAAATCGACTTGGCCCATTCACCCATCCCCTCATCTCATCTCCTCGCATTCATGACAGACTGGCTCTCTACCATTGCGGGTGCCGCATACGCCTTCATCGAGTCCTCACACTCGCAACCAGACTCCGAACCGGAGCTGGAGCTGGAGCCGGAGCAAGAGTCTCAGCAGCCCCAACCTCAAGCTAGGATCTGCATCCGAGGTCCACCTCAGCCTCGCCAGTGCCATCACAACCTCCTCCAATATGCCCGCACCGCTGTTCTCCCCAATATGCTCCTTGGCCGTGCGGCACCCCCTCTCCCCCCGCCGAACAACAAGAGCCTGAAGAATCCTATTTTCGAACAGCACGAACTTTACAGGCACCTCGAGATTATGAATCCTATCAACGACTTTGAAGACTTGGCAAAAGCTTGTGAGTCCTATTCACCATCCCACTAGCATCACGTTCCTTAACACGTACCGTGACGCGTATCAGTCACCGAAGCAAACATCCCCTCAACGACTGTCGGCGACTCAGACGTGGATCCTCCGCGGAACAGCCGCTTTTCTATCCCTGCTCGTGGATACGCTATCCCTCAGACGATCACTGGCGAGGTTACCACACTTCCAGAGTATGTCTACATGTTTGATTCACCTACTTCGCATCCTCTGAACAACCTGCTAGGATCGTCGATTGGGTTCGACATTTCCCCCTCATGACTGCCCGCCGGATGATGCACATGCTCTATCCCTCGACACTCGATTACAAGATGCAACATTTGGGTACACCTATGGACCGGGATAAAGGGGTCATGGAGTGTTTCAAGTGGGCCCCCGACGAGAATGCCGTCACAGAGGCTTCCGACTTCTACCGACCGTCGGTCATGTTCTTCGTGCAGCCGCCCTGGATGCTCTCGTCTAAGGACATGGATATTTTTGTCCTCACGCAGAAGGCGAGTGAAATACCTGCGCGTCCCAGGAGTCGCCCCATTGACAAATGTATTTGCGTAGTTCCCGAATCCATGGGCCAAGGACCGGATCCGTATGCGAGCTCACGAGCGATTATGGTCAAAGGTGTATGATGGATGCACGCAGAACCATACTCACTTTTTCGTGTTGACGACATACCGGGAGTGGGTGTTCGGAGCGTTCTCCAAAGGTTGGTTTTTGACTCTTCTGTGGATACCAGGCGACTGATACCGTTGCCCTCAGAACACAGCCAGGCCTGGACGTCCGATATCATGCCCTACGATTCTAGGAACCCCGATCCCACTATTGTGGAACACCTCGTCTACTGGCTGGCCTCGGCTACCGCACAGGAAACGAGCATCGTGAACCCATGGATTATCCCCAAGGTCAGTTCCGAAGAGGAGCATGGCGTTCCGCTTTATCCCTCGACCCTGCGGTCAATCTGTCTCGGGAAGGACGGGCGGGTTGATCGCACGGCTCTCGAGTGGCTCGTGCGTGCTCCATAGCCCCGTTTCGCTTTCCCGTTGACTTCCGGCATTCCTCCTTCCCACCTTTGTGGGTAGCACCCTTTGCCGGACTCTGGGACTGTGCTCACGAAGGGTCGTTTGCGCAGATATACGAGCCGATCTTTATCGAAGTGGATCCCGAGGATGAGAGGAACTACCATCCCGACGGCAGCGTCGAAGCCGGAGCACCCTCCGTGTCCGACGCATGGGAGGCATACAGCGGCAGTGAGTTTCCCTGCGTCCATCATTCCCCCGCTCGTCCTCGCATCACTAACGTCGTTCCCAAAAAGCGCGCACGCACGACCCCTCGATGCAAGACTCGGACGGCGGCTCCTCCTCGACCGTCATGGATGTCCGCTCGGAGGGCGGCGACGGCGACGCCCCCGGCGATGACCCGTCGACCTCGACGACGATGGCGAAGACGAAGGCGAAGACAAAAAAGCGCCTCCGGCATGGCTTCGTCCCCTCCCAGATCGAGGACTGGAAAAACTCGGTGCGTGTGCAGGAGCCTGTCCCGCATGCGCAGTGGGGCTGGTGGCAGCGCCCTGGAGGGCGTGGGGTGTCGCCGTCGCGCTCGACGGTGACCGAGTCGTCCGCGGCGACGAGCGCGTCGTCGGTATCGACCGTGCGGGACTATGCGCATGAGAATAGGACCGTCGGGACGTACCTTGTGGGCGGGGCGGGGCCGTTGGGCGATGGGCAGCCGATGAACCGAATGGATGTCGTCTAGCTTGACGATTAGTGCTCGGGCCCAGGATGAGACACTGTTTTCAAAGTTATGGACTTTGGACCGCTCTGATACTGCTGTGGACGTTGTGCTATCTCGCTTTGTGGTGCTGTTTATAGGCTTTCTTATACTTGCTCGTCGTGCACATAAGTTGTACTGTTATACGTATCTGGACTGTCATTAGCGTTGCTACCAAGGAAGAGTCGTTGTGTCAGGCCGGGGTCGGATCGGATGAGTCCGATGTCATGATAACCATGTCGGACGTTGGGCCGGGCATGTTAGCTTCCGACCCACCGAGAACCTTTGTGCAAGTACGAGTGTTGGAGTGCTTGCAAGTATCGGTATCGTTCCCGAGATGCGGCTCTTGAGCTTGAGGTACCGGCCCGAGGTCCGTGGCGTCTACGCGTGCATATACATATACCGTGACGGGTGTGCACGCTCAACGCGACAACACGCGTGGTTTCCAACCACCATCGCTGTCTTTCGTTTTCTGCAGGTACGTCTCGGTCAGTCAGTTTTTGCTACTCATAAAATGGCTGACCTATGCAGTGTAGTGTACAGAAACCGGATAACAATGGGCGCAACCACCATCGCGACGTCATCAGCTTCCCAATGGCTCTTCCCAGTCTCGGCGCTACACAACACACCCAGTCGTATAACATCCGACATACCCCTTGAAAGGGAACTGTACGATCGCAGCAGAGGTGTCGAGTTCTTATATCGACTCGGAGTCTCCCTCGGATTGTGGGTGCCTTTTTCTAATGAATGTGAGAAGGCACGGCTAAGAATAGTACGCTGCAGGCCGTCTTCCGCGATGTATACCGCGGCAACGTGGTTCCATCGCTTTTATATGCGATACTCGATGGAGGATTACCACAGACAGGTCCCAATTTTGCCCACAATTCCGGCAGGGGCATGGTCTGATCTCGAGTCTAGGATGTCGCTGCATCGTGCGTCTTCCTCGCCACCAAGACGGAGGAGTGTGGCCGCAAGTTGCGCGATGTGGCCAAGGTGTTCTGTTCCAAGGTGTCCAAGATAGATATCAACCAAATTTCTGACGATAGTAAGGCCAGTACAGTTCAGCGCCACTCCTACTCACTAGTCTTAAGTATCTGCAACGTTTTGCAGGAAGTAGAAGAGTGCCAGACAAGTATCCTTCTTACGGAGGAAGTTCTCTTAGAAGGTCTCTGCTTTGATTTTGTCGTCGACAACCCCCATTCGGCGCTTGTAGACCTGTATGACGCGCACTCCAACAACAACCCACAGATCGAGGAATGCGCCTGGTCTATCGCCAACGATTCGTAAGTCCGAAATGAACATCCATGCTAGAAGACCCAACACGTTGATGAATCTCCGCACACAGATATCGAACACCACTTTGTATCCTCTACCCGCCCAAAGTCATCGCCGCGGCATGCTACGTCCTCGCCGAACACGCCATCGAGGGACCTCAGCACTCGCCACTGGACGCACGCATCGCGTCGCCTGCGCCCTCCGCCTCTTTGCCGACCCCGCCATCCCACAAGGCGCAGCCGGCTGGATTTTCCCGCCACGCCGTCGAGTTCTTCGGCTTCAACGAGATTGAGCTCGCCAATGTAGCAGGTGGGCCTGGGCATTCCCTATTGGCTGCTCGTTAATGAACGCACCCCTGGCCAGACACGCTGAGTATCCTCCTCGAGTATTACGGTGCGCAGGACCTTCAGGGGTCCAGCGAATTTCTGACGGCATTGGCATCTGTAAGTTCCCGCTCCCCCCATATCATTGTCTTGTGCAGTACAGGCACTGACAATGAGCGCCCCTTGCTGGAAGATCCCCCCACCACAGAGTACGTCCCACCGGCCAAAGATCTACAGGCCCTTCGTCCAGGTCGCCGCGGGGGCCCTTCAGCCGACCACAAGCAACGCCACACCCGAGCACCCTATCAGCCAGGTCGGCACTCCAACTCAGCTCGGGGGAAGTACCCCGGGGAAATTTGTCGCGGGCGGATGGAAGCCGGTCGCAGAGGTTGCCCAAGATGGGCAGTGACGCCCCAAATCGCCGTCTTCCGAACTCCTCCCTTCCTCGCCTCGTCTGATGGTCACAGGAAGAACCGCGCCGAGCTGCTGGACGCTGGGGGCATATCATCATAGTCATACATCGTGACCACCAACCTGGAGTGCTGCTGTGGCATGCCCAGCGTCATGAGTCCTGTCGAATCGTCGCAATGGTCTGGAGAAGCTCTCGTAGAACCTGTCGTATCGTATGCGCTGATCATTCCTGCTATCGTGCTGCTGAAAGAAGCTGTATCATAGACCGCCAATATTATTTGTACAGTAGTAAATCTACCTCGGTTTTATACACAATCCCGTGCCAAAATTTTCCAGATGTGACCGACGACTGCGATGCCCTATAAGCGATGTTTTGTGGAAAGAAGACATAGAGCAGCAACGGCCTTCGCGTGCCGTGGGAGAGAAGATCACAGTTCTATTGTCTCCTTATGTTTAAACTTCCGACCAGCGCGCTCAGCGGCGCGGTAACAGAAGTGATTTCCGTAGAGCTCGAATTCGATATGAGGCATGTCGAGGATCGTCTTCGGGTCGCCTGCGTCTGCAGATGAGGGTGCGCCGGGGGGCGAGACAGATACGGCGTAGAGCGGAACGGCGAACACAAAGATGCTGTTCTGCTTCGGCAACACTGTACATCGAGGACGCGGTGCGTGCAGCGTCATTAGTCAAGGATGACGGCAAGATATGATCGAGACGAGGAGACGGCGAACTTTTTTGCTCATCTTTCCGGGTGATCACCTTGAATGAGTTCTCCGTCTCGTGTACGAGTATCCCACAAAGTCCGACGAGGCACGGATTCTTGCTCTGCCGCACTAATAGAACAGGTCGAGTGATGTGCGGAAGGATGTCAAGATGTGGTAGGTGAATGTTGAGTGCGCGCGCACCTGTTACGATCGCTCCGTGGAAATCAGCCTTGATGAGTTTGGTGTGCATTCCGGCTGTAGCCGGTATGGCCGAAGCAGGGTCCGCGCTGGGAGTCGGAGGCTGAGGGGACAGCGAAAGCAGCTCAGACATGTAACCGAGCCAAAGCATGTGCAAAGGAAGGAATAGATCGAACCTGTGGCCCGAATAGAAGTCGGTCAGTATCGATTACACTCCCACAGCTCTCCGCCGCCGCGCACTTGGACTCCTCTTTCCGCATCTTCCAAATCCCTCGCCTTCGGCTCTCTTTCTTGCTCACCACCCCCGCCCCCCTGTGCGCACGCTCTGCAGCGCGTTTTGCCCGCTTTTCTTCTCGCTCCTTCTTCGCCTTGCTATCGCGCGCGGGGTTCTCGAGCAGGATCTGGCGTCCCTGAACCCGACTCGCGTAGGCTTGTGCAGGATCGGAAGACCTGGTGACGCTGCTCCTGACGTAACTGGGGATGAACGGAGTGCTGGTATCGAGTTTCAGACGTTCATTCTGGCTCTGCGGTGAGAGAGAAGCACGAACGTGAACCGCCATGAGACTCACATTGATGAGCGGGAGCGAGGCGTAGATGTCCCTGTGGCCACTATCGGCTGCGCGGTAAGACATAACGGACAGCCTGGGCGTGCGGGGCGAGCGGGGACAATACGACGGAGGGCGCGAGGCCGGAAGGAGGAGGGGCGATCAGGGTGGTGTGGGCTCAGAGATTTCATTCAGAACACAGGCGAGCGCATATCGTCTGGCGGCTTCCTCACGTGCGCCCATACCGCTCTGCCTTCTTCGGCAGTTGCACTTCTTCAGCCTTGCTCCTCGAATCCTCCTTCGGCCTTCACGCACCTGTCCCCTCGACCCACACCCTCCTATCTATCGTACCACATCTTCCAAGCTAGGTGGGCCAGCTTGCGCCATTCTCGTCAGCTGCTCATGCGTGTTTAGGACAAGACGCTCCGCGGATGAGCGACTGGGTGGGCAGTGCATGCCTTGGCCGATGGGAACCAGCCCACCTGTCCTTCATAGCGGCTCGAAAAATGGCTTTCTACATGGGGCATGCCCGCACCGAAGCTGCGCATCGATGTGTTCAATTGGCTCTCAACATACTCCGCTCCCCGGCGTGTTTGATTTCAGCAAAGCAATCGATAACTCGTCACCCAATAGTTCATGCGCCCAAGTCCTTCCGAGGTAATCCACTTGTCGCGCCCGATGACGATTCTAGCTTCTCCATGACCCACTGCGGCGCCGTCGTTGTCTCATCGCAAGGTTTAGGACGCCGTTCGGACGGCTCAGTCGGTAAGCCACGGCCCGCCTGCAATACCGCGTCCGACGGGCTGAACTTATGTGTTCACTATGCTCGCGACGCCAACCTCGCATCATGCCGGCCAGGGGCCCAGGTTTTAATGTTTTCCATAAACGACGCCCTGCTCGATTCGGCCTATGATAGTGCACACGACTATGATCTGATGACTGCGACATGCTCCATCCGCCCTTCCCATTGATACCGACATTCGTCGCCCATAGGTCCGCATTCCGCGCCTTCCTGCGTTATCTCCCCGTCATCCGGCTGCTCGCAGAACCCTTGAGGACGCTCGTATTATGCATCCCAGTCCGCGGCCGGTTCAAAAGGCGGGGGCTCGAGCTTCGCGGATGACGAGACGGTCCTCCCGCTCCTGCCGTACGTACACATGCGCCCAAGCACCCGCGCGGTGGGAGTATTCGGCCAAGACGGCGATAAGGCAAGAAGCACGCGTTCCGCCCGGAAAGAATCGGCACACCCTGCATCAATGCGTAAATTCAGACACGTACCGAGGAGATACACACACCCCATCGGTAGCTCGAGCATGGCGTCGCGACGAGCCCTTGCGCGTTCTGCGGCTCGTCAGGGACGCTAGCTATTCGCAGTGGGGTGGGGGGCGACCGGGCCCAGGAGCGCTGGACGCGTCGTGCTTCTCACTCTTGCCCTTGCCTTGGGAGGCCTCACACACGTGTTTCGGATACGACTGCGACCACGGTCCGTATGCGTTCACTTTCAGTTTCTCGCCCACACACGAAGCCCCTTGTTATCTTCCTTCCCGCAGGCGGCGGCTTCGTCCAGCGTTCCCGCCTGTCTTCTTGCCTGCGCGCAACAGAGAGGGGGCGTATGTGTCAACGTACCGAGGTTCTTGCAAAATTCCAGGGGGCGCAGGATGACGTCCTCCACCGCTCATCGACTTCCGACGTCTTCGACCAGATCGCCTGTGGCCGTCTGCCCGAACTTGCGGCGCGCCAGCTCGGACCTTCTCCCAGCCCTTGGACTGACCACTGGGCCGGAGCCTTTACACGGGGAACTTGCTATCTCTTCCTCGAACAGGCAATGCTGGGTTGTGCACAGCGGTAGGACGCTCATATTCCGCGGAGAAGACGTTTGAGAGCGTCGTGCATCACGCTACTGCTGACTTTGTGTGGCGGATCGCCTCTCTATCGTGGGCGTGTCGTAGCGCTGCGGGCGCGTAATCGGAGCAAAAATAAATTTACGTATCAGTTCCAGCTGCACTTCCTATCCTAGTAATAGCATAGCGGCGAAATACTATAGAGCGGGAAGTAAAGCAATACAGTAGCGTATAGAGAACAAGGTGCACTATGGCGATGGGGTCAGCGAGAGTGTATATGCGTATAATACTAGTACAATATGTGCCAACGTCGGATGGTGGGTGGTGCAAATAAAACTCTAGACTCTAAGAACGGCCAAGCTGAACGCAGACGGGGCAAAACGCATCGATGACGGGGTCTGCCACGCGTTCGACGTTCAGCAGCTGACCACCTGTGCGGGGAGGCGCGGAGGAAACTGCTTACTATACTGTTCGGGGAACTGGCGGCTGATTGGGAAAAAGGCATCAACGAGATCATCGTAGATTCAGGAAGCAAGCAGACTTACTACTGCCAGCACGTCTCTGTGCAGCGGGGTGGGACGCAGTTCCTGGGATGCGAGGTGCTGAACTTGCAGTAGCGATCGTCGCATTGAATCTAAGCGCCAGGTTAGGACTGAATTGGGATCTACAAGAAACTAGGTGGCGAGAACGCGAACCATCTCATCGGGCTGGAGATACGTCGTTAGGGTCAGAACTACAGGGGAATGGCAGGAAAGGAAACAGACGGACCTGGTCGACGTAATGCCCGCAGCGCTTGTAGTTATTGCGAACGCTGGTGACGGACGGCCGCCGCGGACGTCAGAGACTGGGGAATAGAAATGGCAGGACGGCTGGAGCCACATACCGACGCCAGTGACACATGACCGGGAAAGCCTGCTGGAGGGGACTATGTACAGAGGAGGAGAGGGAGGGGGACTGATAGTTGGGCAGTAGAGAGGCGTTGGACGGTGGCCATTTATACGTTGCAACAGCAAGGGTCATGCAAAAGATCCGGCATGGTTTGCAGGAGGACTGGGGAGGAAGGTCGCAAACACGCCTTGACAGAGGGCGATAACATCAGCGTATCGGGCCGCTCCGCTAGGAGATTGCGCGACGACTCTCTTGCTGGGACATATCAAGATGTGGTCGGAGTAGTTGAGAAACATGAGGACGTGGCCGGAGCAGCGCTAAGGGCTGAGGGTGGCGAAGCAGGTTGATCGGTATCTATGACGGTCCATGCGAATTCTGGGAGAGGGGAATAGAGAGCGTCCTGAAGACTGGGCGAGAGGTTTTGCCCGTGCGGCACGCACGCTAAAGCTAAAACGTTAAACGTGTTCACTCCCGGCCCATTTGGAATGTGCAGAACGGGGAAAAAGGGCGCACGCCACTTCACCGATGGGGCAGAGATAGTCAAGACAGGGACAGCGTGGTCCATGGGGTCCATGGCAAGTCCGTCATACTGGGAAAGCCGCGTGGAGGCAGACCCGAATCGCAACCATTTCGGCAAGAGAATGAGCAATCAGCAGATCGAGCGGTGGAAGGCGAGCGGCCCATCAGCTGTCCTCAGAACGACGAGTCGAGATTCCAGGGGAGATCGTGTGGGAACGTGGATAAACAGCCTGAGTGGGACAAGGCGATTCGCCAGGGCGTCGAGGAGAGGGCTACATATGGTGGCAATGGAGGAAGAGGTGAGGCGACGGGCCATCAAGATAGGATCGATACCGCATTCCGAGCGGGAGCTGCGGAGGAGCCCGAGGCCTGGTGGGATAGAGCGGCGTTGTGGCGTGGTGTGGCCCTGAACTTGAAGGTGTGATAGGATACGTACGGAGACTGAGGGAGACACATGCCAGTATTTTAAGTAATTATAAGTAATTAAATGAACTTGGGGCCGGGTGTTCGGACTGGAGAGGCGGGACGCTGAGGCGAGTGAGACTGGCAGTACTCTACTTAGTGGTGTCGGACTCGCTGTCACACTGACACTGGTGGCGGCGGGCAGCCGAATTGGGCCGGGACGGCACACGTGGACGACGCCAAAACGCGTTGCGTCTGTCTCATGATTGAGTTTTCCGAAGCTTATCGCAAACTTTATCCAAGATCTCGTCTCCGTCGGATATACATCAGCCTGCGAACATCCCGACGAGATACTGGCTGACGCCCTCTGGTGTAAGAATCCCAACGTCCGAAAACACCAGCGATATCAAGTCCGGTCTGCGGGAATGATCAACACGTGGTCAGGTCCCGGCCGAAGTGAACAACAGCTCTGTGTCGCCCACCGTGTATAGTCAACCCCGGGGTTCTTCGCTATCTGTTCCTGGTTCATCGCCCGTTCCGTAATCGCTGATGACGTTCCCGAACCCGATCCTTGCCTCGTCGCGACGTCCTGCGTGCCCGTTGATGGCCCACTGTCCACCCCATCTGACCGACCCGTCGGAGCAGGAAACGAGAGAATGTTTGGGTTGTGGGTTGGAAGATCATATTGCGATAGCGGGAACAAGCGGTGGAACTTGTAGCTGAATAACGGGAAAGGGGGGATCAGGAACGGTTACATCATTAAGCCGCCAGATGAAGTACCTTTCCGCTAGGGCATAGAATGGCTTATTCGCCGCTTTGGCGATAATCGCCATTTGGTGGCTGCCCACATAGTTGATCAAACCACCGCTCTCGACCACTGCTTCCGAGCCGACGAGAACGAAGTCGACCTTGTCCATCACATACGCCACTGCCGAGTCCAAGACCACTGTGCAAGGAATACCTGCCGCAGTCAGGACCTCATATGTTTTCAGCCTAGCGACTGTCAGCATGGCATCGGTCTGAGAATGTCATCGACATTACCCAAGTCCCCTAGGTCGGGATTCCGTCACATAGACCGAAATGCGCTTCGTCTTGTGAGCGTGGAGCAATGCCTTGAGAACCACACGTGAGTGAGAATGTGTAAGGATCTACTTATATCGGTTCATCAGCATCAGCATATGCGCACTCCTGAGCACTTACCACAGAGTCGTCCTTGATGAAACCGAGGGTTAGCTCGGCGATTTTATCGCGGAACGAGATCGCCTCCGCAGCGTATTTTCGACCCTGCTGCTCCAGTTCCTTCTTGAGTTCCGCAAAATTCTTCATGTAGTGCGGTGAGCATCAGATAGAGAGAGGTTCAGTCTTGTGATGAGGACACCCACATCGGACTCGTGAGGGAAGAGGGTCACGAAAGCGATGAACAGCTCGCAGCCTGCATTCAGGCTGATAGGGTTCGGAGACCGCCTCTTGAGCTCTTCTGCCCCGTCGTTCAAGGCCTGCACGAGCTCGAACATCGTGCCAGCTTCAAACTGTCCACATTCATACCGGTGGTCCCACAGCAGATCGTCGATGAGTACGCACCATTCGACCTGACTATAGCCTCAGCTAGTGATGATATGGCTGCTAATGGTGGTGATATCTTGCATATAACAGTGAGCAAATATACCAAGGCTAAGGACGTAGGACCAAGACGCGCACTTCTTCATCTTGAAGGAACTGCTGGAATGTGGCATAGATGTCGAAGCCCCCGGTTTGGTTCGAAGCCGACATGTTTCTATAGATTCGAGGATGCGTGTTTGGGTGTAGCAGATAAGATGACAGCCGAGCTCGAGGGTCGTGTCGGTTAAATGGTTGGGATCAAGCGACAAGAGAAGAGAGGACGCTTCTTCGGTTTCCCGTCACATCTCACTGTGACTCGGCTCTCACGTGCTAAACACGGTGGGACGCGGTCAGGTGATGCCATTGCCACATAATAATATTGTCTGGATAGGGGTGGTTCGATCGCATTTTGGCAGGCGGCCAGCAACCCTTGGTCCGAGGACTGAATCCCGCTCGTCCGGCCAGAAACACGGCCACCCAGATGAATACAGGTTCTCGCTCCGACTTATGTTTAGAGCCATGTTTAAAATTTCGATCCATCTTCCGCGAATCCATCTTCCACCGTACATGACAGCTTTTCGGAAACCATCGTGACTCTTCGATGCCACGCCCCACACCCGAGGAACCGTGAAGTCAGGTACCGACTTAACCCTCTGTACGAACCGAAGCGGTCTTTGAAACTTGTCCCAGGCGACGAATTGAGTGATGTCTTTCCCCCCAGAGGGCACTCGTCCTCAAATTTACGTCGATTCCGACTCCCCCAGGCTTCCCGGTGACAAGGCATGAGAATGGTTCGCACATACGGCAATTCCGATAGGTCCGGCCATCTCCTCCGCGGTTGCTGCGGCGTTCCCCCCCGAGCCCGAGGCCCGCAAGACTCAAAGTCCTAAGACTTCCATGGCGCCACGCGGCTATTAAACGCGGCAAAGAAGTGTCCATGTTACGGTTTCTATCCCCGGCACTCCGCCAGTGGCAACGCGGATACCAGAAAATTGACTACAGATATTCTCTGTGTCACGAGCTTGTCCGCGACGGTGGCTACTTACTCGGTGGCTATTGCTGAGCTAGCCCCGATCCTGCATTGGCGGCCGTTTGCTAACCTTGCACGGCACGAGATAAGTATGTAGCTTCATTGACACAGTCCTGGATGACGGGGCATGGTTATTTACTAACCTGAAATGTGTTTTTCAGAGGTGCGGAGCGCCTTCGAGATAAGTATGCATGTTTGCACGGAAGTAGACCGTTCCTCGACGGTGGCGGCCGCCAGCCTCCGCCGGCCCAGTTTCCCGGACAACCCAAGGGAGCTATCGCGCCTGGGTAAGTTCCATGCATGCAGGCCGTTGCGCGAACAACGGAGAACATCATTGCAGCAAATGGCATGCCGCATCCCGACGAGGAACAAGGATCTGGAGGGGGGTAAGCGAGAAGATTGAAGCATGGGCCATGACGTTGCTGTGGTTTACCTGGACCCTGTTAGCCGGGGCGCGCGGCCGACCGCGACCATACTTAATCGGTCGTCAAGGGGCGCGAGTGTCGCTGCGTGGATTCGTTGGCGGGGCTGACTCCCAGAACGGTCTTGGCCGGCTTGTTGTTCGTCGGCTGTGGGCAAAGTGTTAGGCTTTAGCTCGGATTTATTATTCTGTTGAGTGGACGGAAAACACGCAACCTCCGTGCGCGAACGGCATGGTGCCCACGCAGTGTGTCCACACATCATAAATCACGGCGGACGTCAAGGAGGGACGTTCATTTGCTTGCAGCCCTAGAGAGGGACGCCCCAGCATCGAGCGGGTGGCCAGGAATAGCCGCTGGGGCGGGATATTGGTTTGAGTCGGCGATCTGGGAGCGGGCGGTGCGTATTAAGTACTATCTGTGTGTACTATATGCGTGCTCGCGCTGGGCCTGGGTTTTGGGGCCAAACTGCGGCCTGATCGGGAAGGGGAGTTGTGCTCGATAAGGGAGGGCTGGGAAGAAAAGCGGCCGAGGGAGTGGAGGAGGAGAGTTTAGCCAGGTTGGGCCTGGGATTCGGGGTGGGAAGAGGGAAATTGGCAGGGATCCCGAGGGCGATATGTCCAAAAAGCGCATGCTTTGCTCATCGAAACACGTTTCGTGTCTTTGCCGCGTCGGAATGTCGCCCAAACCCTATGGGGCCCGCTCTCCGTGGCGATCGCCAGGTCCAATTTCAGCAGTCTCGGCGCAACGCCCGCCCTTGAAAAGGCCCGACGCGAGACCATGCTTTTCTCCTCCACCACATCCCTCTGACATTCCCTCCCTCTCCTCGCCTCCTACCCCGCTGTGCTCAACAACGTGTTTCCCGCCCGGGCACGCGGTTCCTTGATCCACACTTTTAACTGCTGGAGGCAGGCTGGCTTCTTCGTTCGCCATTTCGGGGTGAGTCCTTCTCGCATATATGTCCTCCAACCAACCAACCACTGGTGTTCTCCAATGTACACAGCTCGCCACCGTCCTTCGCCTTCGTTCCGCGTTCCCCGCGACACCCTCCTCCACGCCCCCTTCGCCCCCTTCGTCCCAAGGCGACGACCCATCATGTCCAACGCTCCGCCACAATTATTCTTCACGAACGACGTCGCTTCCATGGATGAATGGTCACGGCGAACGGGTATTCCCCTCACGACCGCCGACGCCCTCGGCACGAACTATGCACGGGCACGTCGGTGGTTGCTTTCCATTAGGTCAAAGCTGGTGCAAGAGCACGGTTGGCAGGACGTGACACCGTTGGACTCCCGACTACTCTTCGATATCGAATGCCCCACCCCATACCGGTCCTCAAGGGGTCTCCCGCGCAGCCCGAACATGCGCCTGCAAATCCCCGTTAACGCGTCGTCCTTCTTCTCGCGCGAACGACGCGTCCAGTGGGAGATGGTCTTCCACTCCGCGCTTTTCCCTGGGCTACGGCATACCGTTCCGGCCATCGCGGACCTCCTCCACCTCCTCCAATGTCTACTCACCGGCATGGTCGTTCTCATCAAAGAAGAGCAGGTCCCGGGCGAGGGGGTATACCGGACTATCCGCGGACTGCCACCCATCGAGTGGGTGACTGGCCATGAAGCGGCACTTGTCGACATTTTCGGGTCTTCCCATTACCGACAGCTCTTCCGCGCCGCCAGCGATAACCGCGTCGCGTTCAAGCTTGAGCGGGCATGACGCGCTCCCACGACTGCGCACTGTTCGCCCCTCAAGCTGTCGCTCAAAAGGCCGACCAAAGATGGCTGGTTTCGTCTAGGGACTCTCCTGAGGCCGCACACACCCCGTCGGACTCTATCTTATTCGATCCTATTGACTGGCATCGTACTTATGTTTAATCCCGTCTGGCACAGTTTTAATGTCGTTTCTCCTCCGCCCCCTGCCACATAGTACATGTTCACGGCCCATGCTCGCTGTCAGTTAGAATACGTTGCCCCCTCCTAGTTGCAAAATAGGCTACGGTCCATGCTACGCACCTGCCATACTCTGTTTTGACCCTGCCATAATGTTTGTCCGTGACCTTGTCATCCTTCATCCTGCACATACAATATGTACCGCCCGCATTCCACACGCCATGCATCGTAGGCTTCTAAAGTATAGTCCATAATCGCGCAAAGTTGTAACTTGTACTCAGTATTTCCTGTGGATATGTTGTTTTGAAACGTCGAGCGTTTGCGCCCACGGTGGCACCCTTTCATTCATACAGGCTTTATAGTGTGGCCTTCGCAAAGCTGGCACAAGGGCATCATGAATACGATCGACGTCTATAACGTACACAAGAACCAGCTACACGCTACTCCGGACAACGTCATTGGGAAATCCAACGGGCGCAGCCGCAAAATGAAAGCTGCGTTGTTGACGTATATGGCGATGGAGTTACCGGAAGCGTCAAGATCCCTGAGACGATCCCATAAGGTAGGGGCGACCCGCGTGCGTCGCAGTCGTAACCTGCAGTTTTCGTTGAGGCTGAGGCCTGAAGATGGTTGTAGGGTTACTATGCCCAGAAGAGCGACCTCTGAGCGAGTGCCGGGGCGTAGGGCGGAGGATAAGGACGCGCGCAACACATGAGGTGTTGTGACAAGCCAGTCAGACGAGCTCTGCAGCGTACGGATGACTCAATCGGATGCCGGAGTCTGCTCCTGGGCGGCATGCGCGTCGGAAACGTGGGGCAAAGAAGTGCCGTTACGACACAGCTGGGATCCGGGTCGCACGTGGAAATCTCTCCTTTGACCGGGAGACCGCGCAGCCCTAGTTGACTTGTGGGGAGGGATTGAACGGGCAGCACGGTTCCGGGGCACTGGAGACTGTGCACGAAAAGTCTACTAGAGCCTATACGTGGTCAGTCACAGGCGCACACAAAAGCTCGGGAACGGCTTGGTTACTCGCCTGGCCAGACCGGAGGTGCACACTTCGGGAACGGCTATGCGATCTGCGAGAGAAGCTTGAAGGACAGGCCACAGAAACGTGATCGCACCCAGCTCCGTAATCTTATCAGAAGCGTGAAGAGCACTTGGCCAAATCGATGCGCCACCAATCCGCCTGGCCATCCCGCAGCCATCCCGGGGTCGAAAGTTCGAGCAAGCAAGACATGCTGCAGAGACGTGTATGTCGTCCGTTGGCAACAGTTAGAGCCCTGCAGATGGCGCCCAGTGGTGAATCGAATAATAATAGGTTTCCAGGACAGCCCGTAGCAGAAGAGGAAGGGAGACCGAATGCACAGAACTTGAAGGCAAGGTGGTATTTGTTGCTCGCTGGAAACTGGCAACGCGGCGAGGAAGCTGTCGGAGTCAAAATGAGGCGGAGATCAAAAGTTAGCGAATAGAATTGGGGCGGAGCTGACATTAGGTGATACGGTTTGAGCGCCCACTATGTCGCGTCGTGCCGTCTGGCCCTAGGTCCGCGACGTGAATCCCAACGCTCGTGTTGCTCTGCTCTACTTTTCCTTCGCCATGGCGGATGGCGCGCCGCCCCCGGAGGAGGACTTCAATGCTATTCCCATCCCTGACAGACTTACTCACAAGAACTGGAAGGCCCGAGTTAGCGCCTACGAGTCCCTGGTCAAGACATTCCAAACCACTGCCTCCGACTCCGATCCCGCCTTCAAACCTTACATCAACAACCCCGATACCCTCAAGAAGATTGCTACGGATGCCAATGCTGTCGCACAGGAGAAGGGCCTAGAGTGCTTGGTCGCTTTCGTGAAGTTCGCTGGGGAGAATGCTGCTCGAACCCGGGAAGTGGTCGTCCCTGCTTTGGTAGACAAATGCTTCGGCTCGGCGCGCGCTGGGACGAGGAATCAGGCTATAGAGCTGTCGTTGCAGTACGTGGAGGTCGAAAATGGAGCCGCAGGCGTTGTGGTGCGTTTGTCACTGTCATCATGCTCTCGTCGCTCCGATTAACGCAGACCGGCCTCCGGACAGGAGAACATCTTGCCCGGACTCGCTGCGAAGCAGCCTAAGACAGTTGCTGGATGCGTAACTACTTTGAAGGAGATTGTTCGGTAAGCCTAAGGTTACGTTCATTCCGTCGTGTGAGCGTTGCGAACTCGTGCATTTACGCAGACATTTCGGGACGACTGTGACCCCTCCACCCCCGGTCCTGAAGGCTCTTCCCAAAATCTTTGGTCACTCCGATAAGACTGTGCGCGCGGAAGGCACACAACTGGCTCACGTCATGTATCAGTTCATCGGTCCAGCTATCGAGACCTTCCTTAACGATCTCAAAGCAGTCCAGGTGAAGGAGCTCAAGGAAGCGTTTGAGGAGATGGAGAAGGAGGGGAAGGGACGAGGAAGCTTGAAGCCGGAGCGGATGACAAGGCAAGGGGCGAGGGAGGCTGAGGCTGGCGCCGACGCAGGCGACAGTGGGGAGGCAGATGCAGCTCCTGCGGAAGGTGCGTGGTCCGTCAGTTTCAGGCGATCTTCGCTCAGCCAGTGTGCTTCAGAGGCACCACCCGATCCACGAATGTTCGCGGAGGAGGTGGACATCATTCCCAAGATGCCTGCGAGTTTTCAAGCTTCGTTGAAGTCTTCGAAGTGGAAAGACAGGAAGGAAGCTCTCGACGACCTCTTGACATTGGTCAATGCAACCCCCAGGATTAAGGAGGCATCGGAACTCGGAGAACTTGCTCGGTCGTTGGCAACATGCGTACAGAAGGATGCAAACATCAACTGTGTCATGGTTGCGGCCAACTGTCTGGAAGGGTTGGCCAAGGGCCTAATGGGGGCCTTCGCTAGGTATAGGGAGAGCGTTGTCCCGCCGATGCTGGAGAGGTTGAAGGAGCGGAAGGTGAACGTTACTGACGCCATTGGCAATGCCTTGGACGCCGTCTTCGCCACAGTGAGTCGTTTAAGCTCACGGGCCCCGCTGCATGACTTGTGCTCATGTTTGTCCAGACTACCCTCACCGAT
The DNA here is from genome assembly GCA_026283605.1 of Ganoderma lingzhi. Lineage (NCBI taxonomy): Eukaryota > Fungi > Basidiomycota > Agaricomycetes > Polyporales > Polyporaceae > Ganoderma > Ganoderma lingzhi. The sequence goes on from JAPJYM010000008.1 coordinate 248,116, forward strand.
ATCCTCCCTGACACACTCCCTGCGCTGAATTCGAAGAATCCCCAAGTCAAGGAGGGTACCCTGAAGTTCCTCGCGAGGAGTTTATCTACTTCTTCTTCGCCACTTCCCGCTCCTCAGATCAAGCCTGTGTCAGAAGCTCTCGCCACTCTGTTGGAGGACTCCTTTGAAGGTGCCAGGAACGAGGCTGCGGTCTGTCTGGGTACCTTGATGAAAATGGTGGGAGAGCGACCGCTCAATGCCCTTATGGACGGCCTTGCGGACATGAGGAAGGCGAAGGTCAAGGAGGCATATGACAATGCTAAGGTGAAGGCCAAAGCTGGTTCTGGTGCACCTCCGAAACCCGCCGCCCCTCCAGCCAAGGAACCACCTAAGAAGAAGGTACCTCCGCCACCGAAGCAACCACCAACTACAGGACTTCCTGCCGTGCCTAGCCAGGACGACTCCGTGCCTCCTCCGGAGAACAAGCCCCTCAAGAAGCCTCCAGCACGCCTTATGGTACGTCTTAGTGCTCATACGGGCGATCATCGCCAACGTTTTATGTGTTAGGCGAAGAAGGCCCCAGGTCCCGGTGGGGGTGAAGGCGGCGCTGCTCCGCCGGCGAGTGCCCCTGCCCCCAAAAAGCTTCCCCCTGCTGCTACTGCAAAGCCAAGTAAGGGTGGTGCTGCGCCCGCTCCTGGTGCCCTTGACACCTTCAAGTTCAAGCACACGCCAGAGGATGCGGAAGCACTCGCTGCGGAAGTTATACCCGCGAAGTATGCTACCGAACTGGGCGATTCGAACTGGAAAGTCAGGTTGGCTGCGCTTGAGGAGATGACCACCTGGGTGGAGGGTGCTGTGGAAGGACTCGACTCCGAGGTTGTCATCCGGTTTATGGCGAAGAAGGGCTGGAACGAGAAGAACTTCCAGGTGAGTCGCCTGCCGTGTGACTCGTGGTTAAATCACCGAAACATGTGATAACCTTCGATGATTGGCAGGTATCCACCAGGCTCTATGGTATTCTTGGCATCCTCGCGGATCGTTGTCCATCTTTTGGCCGCGCTTCTGTTGCTCTCAGCATCCCACATCTCAGCGAGAAGCTAGGAGATATGAAGCTCAAGAAGCCAGCTGGGGAAACACTCCTGCTATTCGCGGAGAAGACGTCGCTGCAGTTCGTTCTCGGTCACGGTGCGCCTTGTCGGTCACACTTCACCAACGTTAAACTGACGTCCCGCGTAGCTTACGATCCCCTTTCGAAGCAGAAGGCCCCGAAGGTTTTGGCCGATGCCCTCACGTGGGTCGAGCAGGCCCTCGTAGAATTCGGTATTGCCGGTCTGTCTCTGCGCAGTCTTATAGAGTTCCTCAAGACAGCGCTCAAGAATTCGAATGCTGCCGTGCGAACCAACGCGACCAAGACCCTCGTGACTGTGAAGCTGTTTGCTGGTCCATGTACGTAACCGTTCTACACGTAAGAGAACAGACAGCTGACGTAGGTTCTTAGCGATCAAGGACCTTCTCGAGGACCTGAATCCGCAGCTTCTGACAACGATTCTTAGCGAATTTGACAAGGTTGAAGGCGCCGCGGCCCCGGAGCCAAGTCGCACATCTGCAGATCTCGCTAGCGTGGCCGTCACCAGCGGGGCGGGAAGCAAGACAGCGGCTTCTGCGGGCGATCCGCTGGACGATTTGTTCCCTCGAGTGGAAATAGATTGTCTGATCAAGGGGACGACCATCCTGGCAGACGCGAAGAGCGATGCGTGGAAGACGAAGAAGGAGGCACTTGAGGCGTTGCAAGCGATTCTGGATCAGGGAGCAAACAAGCGTCTGAAACCCACCATGGGTTCGTACTCATCAGATCTGGTATCTCGTTGGGTGGTTCGCTGAGCTCCTGTTCGTAGGCGAAATCGGACAAGTCCTCAAGGCTCGAGTGGTCGACGCAAACAAACCCGTTCAAATGCTGGCATTGGACATCATTGCACGCATTGCCACTGGGATGGGCAAGCCATTCGAGAAGCATACCCGTTTTTTCGTCGTTCCCGTTGCAAGCGTCCTCTCTGATCAGAAGGCACCCTGTCGAGCTGCGGCGTTACAAACCTTGACGGCTATAGTCAACGCTTGTGAAGGATTCGACCCCATCGCAGCTAATATCGGTACTGCGCTAGAGTCAACCAATCCCTTGCAGCGCGCGTCGTTGCTCACCTGGCTGGTCGACTGGTTCAAGGAGCACGAACTGACGCCTGGTTTGGACCTCACCAGCTGGGCTCTCCCCATAGTGAGCTGTCTAGATGACCGGAACGGCGACTTGAGGAAGAGCGCGCAAGCCATGCTACCGACCCTCATCTCAAGTGCAGGGTACGACTACGTCATGAACCAGACGAACTCGTTGAAGTCGGCTTCCAAATCCACCGCTATCCCAATCATCCAAGCAGCACGCGGTTCCGCACCAGCTGCCCCCGCTGCTAAGAGCGTGCCCGCACCCGCTGCGACGAAGGCTGGTCCGTCAAAAGCCGCTGCCGTCCCGAACGCTACCTCTTCAAACGTCGCCGACCCTCCTGCTCCTGCGGAGTCGAGCAAGATGGCACCGCCAAACAAGCTGGGTGGTGTACGCCGGAAGCTCCCTCAGGGTTCCATACCCCGTCCAGAGTCACGCGCTGAGACTCCTGCCGACCCTGCAGCCTCCCGCCTTCCTGGGACTGGGAAGTTCGGTGGCCTGAAGAGACCTGGGGCAGGTCTCAACGGTCCTTCCAAACCCGCAGCGCTTGATGTCGCCGACGCTTCCTCCATGATTTTCACAAGCCCGAATCCTGACACCAAAAGGCTGCGACTGGCCAAGGATGTTAACAAATGGGTCATTGAATCCGGCCCCAGCCGCAAGGACCTGGCAGAGCTTCTTCAACACCAGATGGAGCCCCACGCATCGAAGGAGCTACTGGCCCTTTTGTTCAGCCGTGATCACAACGCCGTGAACGACCATGTCAATGGACTGGGGATGATGCAGGATTTCTATAGCAGCGCTCAGACCGGGGACGACAAGATGCAGTCCATCTGTATTGCCAACTCCGACCTCGCATTGAAGTTCGTCTCAGTCAAGGTCCACGAACCGCAGTCCAACCTCGTCCAGAAGTGCGTCGACGTGGTCGACTCCGTGTTGACGTTCTTTCAGAGCGTGGACTACCAGCTCTCAGATCAAGAGGCTTTGATCTTCATCCCGACGATTGTTCACAAGGTGCGTACCAATCATTGTCAGCCATAGAAGAGACTAATGATCTATTTTAGTTGGGCGATGCGCGAGAGCCTGTCCGAGTCCGCGTGTCACAGGTCGTCCAGAAGCTCCCCAAGGTCTATGCCTATAGTCGAGTTTTCCAGCTCCTGCTTGAGAATGGGTTACAGTCCAAGGTGGCGAAGACCAGGCAAGGTACTTTGGATGAGCTTGCCGGTTTGCTCAAGCGATTTGGTATTGGCACATGCGAGCCCCCGAAGGCGTTGCCGAAGATCGCGGCCATGATCTCTGACAAGGATCCTGCGGTCCGTAAGTCAGCTCTAGCTGCGCTCAGGTGAGATCTTTTAATATTTCCCGTGGTTATGGTGCTCACTGGTCTTTACAGCGAGGGATACGTACTTGTGGGCGAGAAGATCTGGTCATTAGTCGGTGCTCTCTCCCCCAAGGATAAGACACAGCTTGAGGAGCGACTGCGTCGTGTGCCTGGTACAAGCACCCCCGACAAAGTGGACAGTGCACCTATAGCGACACACGCCTCCCGACTCGCCACAGGTATTCCAAGGTCGGGATCCCCAGCTCCAGCCGTGACGTCTCGAATAGGTGGCATCGGGCGTCCAGCCAGTCCTGCCCTTGCAGCCCCATCCTCACGTCTTGCACGACCCGCCTCTCCCTCAAACATTGGCCGTTCATCGTCTCCCGCACCCTCTCAGGCCAGCAAACTCCCTGGGCCATCGCATCTGCCAGGACCGGGCTCTCCAAGTGGGCGAGCGAAGACCCTATTACCTTCGAAATTAGGCCCTCCCCGATCACGAATGAACGGTACGTCGGGCTTGTCGTCCCAGAGCGCCCTAGCTGCTCCGTCTGTTCAGTCGAGACCTTCGGCGGACGACGTCTTCTCTTCCAATGGCCATAGAGGCGACATCCCAAGTCGACGATCTATCGAACACCAGTACGATCAGCAGGACGAGAATGGCGCGGATGATATCACGGTCACCATCTCCAGCATTCTCAGCAACGATGCCACGAGGAGTGTTGAAGCTCTGAAAAAGATTCAGAAAGTCCTAGAAGTTGGGCCGGAGAATGGGCCATCGTCCGGGACCTATCAGGAGTTGGCGGAGCACACGGAGGGCTTGATTGAAACCATCACCCTGCAAATGGCGCACGTCTTCGAACGTCCAGAAGACATCACCCTCCCGGAGAACTTTCGTCTCGCGAAACATCTTATTCAGACGCTCAACGCCTTCTGCGATCATGTCTTCCTTGCGGAGTCCCTTACCGTTGACATCCTGACATCCCTCTTAGAAGAATTGACCCTTCGCCTCCTGCAGACGGACAACAGCCCGGATAGCAAGGTGAAGGATCTGTCACGTTTCATCAACATGATCATACTGCGGCTGTTTGCTACGGGCAGGAGAATGTCCATCTTCCGGTGAGTTCAACGGTTTGTATCATGGAGGGTTTCGTGACACTGACGTGGGGCGCGCAGTGCTCTGTTCGCTCTGCTTCTCCGTATCATCAAGCCATTCCCTGCCAACGGGACGAGTCCCGACTCGCAAGAGGCTAGGGTCGCGGAGCTCGTGCTCAAGTGTGTATGGAAGCTCGCTCGCAATATCCCGCAGGACCTCGAGAAGCACGTCCTCGATCCTGTGGAGTTGTTCCCGGCCGTTGAGCACTTCTTGCAGTCCGTGCCGCCAAACGAGTGGCGTGCTCGTGCGACGAATAAGGTGCCATGTGGTGACATGCCTTTGAGGACCATCAAGGTCATCATACAGCATGTAGTTGGTGAGTTCCATACGATTGGCCTCGAATGGGCAATTCAAACTGAGTTTGATGTGTAGCACAATACTCGGACGACGTTTATGACCATCTATCCTCTGCTTTCGATGATCCGTCTGCGACCATCGTCTATCCTTATGTGTACCGCATCCTCAATTCCTCAAACAAGACCGCCGCCGAGGTTCCCCTCCGCCATGAGCCTATACGCGAGGAGCCAGCAAGACCATCATCCACCACTGCAAGTACTAGCCGTCCCCTATCGCCTCAAGAAACCGCTTCATCACATTCCGTCACCTCCGACCCTCTTGCTCCTTCATCCTCAAGCCATTCGCGAAGTCGATCCGTGTCATCGACCGCCGAAACTGTACAAGAGCCAGACCTCGACGACCAACTCAACGTTATCATTGATCACATCTCAAGTGAGACGACAGGGGCGATGCACAAGGAAGGCATCACCGAGTTGCATCACTATCTCAAGGCATATCCGCATAAGAAAGTGAAGGTCGACAAAATCCTGGAGTCAACAGGCACAGCGTTCCGCAAGTACATCACACGAGCCTTAGCCAGCCGCGCAGCCGAGGATGAGGAGAGGAACGTCGCTGTTGCGCACACGCTGTCCAGTACGTTCTTATATCTTGCAAGTCTGTTGATGGTGTATTGAACAAGCCGTAGGGCTCGAGTATCATGGGAACGGCACTGGGCGAGAACGGACCGAGAGCATGTCGAGTGGTGAGTAGACCCGAGCCCAGTTCGTGAACGAACACAACATCTGATTCGTGCCTTCAGTACGCGACTCAAACGGCCAAGGAATCGTTCCGACCTCTCCCGTGTCTGCCAGTAGCCGGGCTGAGGTACCTTCTCCCCGATCACCTCTTCGGTCGAGCATAACCGACTTACCCGATGCACAGCAAGAGAAGTTGTCACGACTGCACGACATCTTCCAGTATAATCGACAGAGTACTGCCAGCAATGGTTCCTCGCAAGGACAGTCGACGCCGTCAGGAATCTCAAGCTTGCGGTCCGGAACAAGTTGATGGGGCAATTGAGCCGCGGCCGGGGGGTTTCTGAGATATTTTGGCATCTGTATATGTATACCAAGCATCAGGTCGTTTTCGTAGATTATTAGACAAGAGCTAATGGGTGTAATCATGATCTCCGTCGAACTATCCATTGCATATGATGCGCAGTCGAATTCGAAGTAACTCAGGTGTTGTGCGGGACGGACTTGGGCCCGGAAGTACAGGCGCCCACACTAGGACGTCTACGTCGATCTCCTCCCTCTCCGCTGCGGCCACGACCCCATCCGTCCTTTCTTTCCTCCTCGACGCCTCGCGATCCTTCGTGTATGCCATGGCTGCTGTAAAACATTCTCAGAGCTCGGACCTCGTTTATGATGCTGCTCTTGTCTTCTGGCGGGTTGTCACGAACATATTCTTTCGGGAGGTGCGGCCGCGGGGCGCCTTCAACATTCCGCGCGAGGGCCCGGTCATCTTTGTCGCCGCTCCCCACCACAATCAAGTGCGTCAATGTTGTCTTTTGCGTTGCGCCGATTCTAAAGTTGTCAACAGTTCTTAGACCCTCTGTTGCTATACCAAGAGGTACACCGTGAAACGGGCCGGCATGTACGGTCACTCATCGCGGCCAAAAGCATGAAGAGGAGATTCGTCGGCTTCTTCGCAGGGATGATGGCAAGCAGTGAGTGTTCTGTCAAAGAGTACACGCGACATTCCCTCAAATGAAGCGCGAAGTTCCTGTCGTCCGAGCTGCCGACGATGCCAAAGCGGGAACCGGCGAACTCACTATCTCAGAGGAGGAGTCTACGCTCATCATCGGACACGGCACCAAATTCACCTCTGAGTTTACCCCGAAAATGCAAATCATGCTGCCGAAGTCGATGGGCTCGGTCGTAGCGGAGGTGACTGAGATCCTGTCGGACACCCAGCTCAGGATCAAGAAGGAGTTCTCGGGGACCGCAAAGCTGCGCGAGAAAATCAAGGACGTCCAAGCTGCTGGCCGGCAGGGGTTCAATTTCAAGAGGCTCCCGTTTGTGGATCAACATGAAATGTATCAGTATGTGTACCAAAGTCTTACGGAGGGTGGGGCTATTTGTATCTTCCCAGAAGGTGCGCCAAACTATATTCGTTTTGCATACATGCAGCTCATGTTAGTTATAGGCGGTAGCCATGACCGAACGGATCTTCTCCCTCTGAAGGCCGGTGTTTCCCTCATGGCGTTGGGGGCAATGGCCAATAACCCCGACCTAAGGGTCAAGGTGGTACCCGTTGGCTTGTCCTATTTCCATGCACATCGCTTCCGGTCGCGTGCAGTCATCGAATTTGGGTCTCCCCTTGATGTTCCGTTGGAGTTCGTCGACATGTTCAAGCAGGGAGGTGCGAAGAAGCGAGAAGCGGTGGGGAAGTTTTTGGATGTTATCTATGATGCCCTGAAGACCGTCACCTTGAGAGCGCCTGACTACGACACTCTCATGGTACGTGATACGCTTTCATTCTCCAATGACAGTGGCTGACCTGAGACTCACGTAGCTCATCCAAGCTGGTCGGCGGTTATACAAAACTCCAGGCCAACACTTGACGTTAAGTCAAGTCGTTGAGCTCAACAAGCGTTTCCTCCAAGGGTACCTTCACTTCAAGGATGAACCCAAAGTGCAGAAATTGCGGGACGACGTGCTGAGGTATAACCGACTTCTCCGAGACCTCGGGCTGCGTGACCATCAGGTATTCCAATTGATTAAGGTTACTTCACCGGGTCTCCTAACACGTTGTGATAGGTACCCCGGGCCCAGAAGGCGGGGTGGAAGACCTTCAGTTTATTGGCCTACCGCCTGGGCTTGTTAGCTGTCTGGGCCGTCCTAGCTCTGCCTGGCGTGATCTTGAACGGTCCCATATTCGTCACTGCTTCTATCATCTCCCGGAGAAAGGCCAAAGGTAAACCAGGTCGAGAATCGCTTTCAAGCCACGAGGTGACTGAACACGACATTGGTGGTTACAGAGGCCCTTGCTGCTTCTGAGGTCAAGATCGCTGGTCGTGATGTGTTGGCAACATGGAAAATCCTCGTTGCTCTTGGGGTCACGCCAGTCCTCTACGTCCTCTACGCTGTGCTTGCGGCAGTCGTGGCAGTAAAGGCCGGAGCTCCGCTGAAGTGGCGGATCTGGACGCCATTCCTTGTCCTCATGGTTCTGCCAATCCTTGCCTATTCGGCTCTCAAGTTTGGCGAAGCCGGAATGGATGTCCTCAAGTAAGTCCAGATTGCCCGAGGTCTTAGGTGGAGACTCACAAGCTGTCGGATGACAGGTCCCTGCGGCCGCTCGTAGTTGCTTTAATACCTGGCCAGCAGCGATCCTTGGAAAGGCTCAAGCGCATGAGACAACAAGTTTCCAACGAACTTGTCGAGACGATCAACGAATTTGGGCCCAAGATGTTTGAGGACTTCGACGAGGTGAGTTTCATCCGCTATGTGTAGGTACGTGCGCGGTAATCTAACACTCTTTATAGTGGCGTATCCTTGTCCCCTCCGCAACCGCACCCCCTTCAAGCGGGCAGCCCGGCATCTGGCGGCGCAAGAGCGCCACCGGCGGCGTCGACGCGCAGGGCAACCTCCTCGTCCATCCTATGGTCAGTGCCGCCTTCTCGCCGCCTTCATCATACGCTCATCACCGTCACGCTTCTCTTCCAGACCTGGCTCGACGAACGCCTGTTCGGCTGGAGCCGCAGTGCGACGCGTGGGACGAGTGCGTGGGCAGGCACACGGAGCCACGACATCAGCCGCGTCGCGACCCCCGACGCGTCCGACGACGAGGACGCGCCCGACTACGACGACTTCATCGTGCCCTTGGGCGACGGCCACTCGCTTGCCACGCGCCCGCGGTCCCAGCGGAGTTCGTACGCCGACATCCAGCGCCTCCGGATGACCGGGACGGGCACTGTGGGCGGCAGCAACGGGACCCTTCTTAGCCCGCTTTCGCCGACGGCGGCGTCGACAGGTGAGAAGCACGTTGATGCTGAAGGGCTGCACTTCCGTGGACAGCCACGGGTGAGGAAGGCGAGCCTGTCGGACGGCGTGCCGGTGGAGGTCATCAGCCATGTGGACCGGGAGGAGACGTTCAAGGATGCGACAAAGGATCTGAATAAGGAGATGGACAAGCGACGTGCCAGTTAGTCGCCGTAGGACGTTTGGGCAGTCCTGCGACGGTTTCCAGGAAAGTCTTGTCCACGGTTGTTGTTTCGGCTTCTGATCCCTACCCTTTGGACGGTCTACTTGGCAAGCTACACTACTCTAACATACTCCCCGTCCCTCTTACTTTATCCTCGGGTTTCTGGTGCTGCATGTATCCCTTGCGTGCTTGCGATTAAACAATGTCACAGTTCACCAGGTTCAGGCACAAACCCATAGGCTTGATACAACCAAGGGAAAACAACCAACATACAACACGGTAGGGTACAACCACATGCATACGGTTTAGGTGGTCTTACATCAAGTCCTTCCGAGGCGAACCAGCCGTCAGGATCTCGACGCCCGTCTCGGTGACGCTGAAACATAACGTTCATGAGCGCGCGTGAATCAGGATACCGTCAAGCATTAGAGAACAGGACTCACAGGAGGGTTTCCTCGAATTGCGCGCTGCGCTTCCCATCGATAGTCGCCGACGTCCAGTCGTCGGGCCAGTGCTCCAAGTCCCAGTGGCCGAGGTTGATCATCTGTTCGGTGCGCCGCGCCGAAGAGACAAGGACGGGGACGGGGACGAGTGAGAACGAATCAGCGACGGTGCGCCGGGAAAGATCGGGCCTGTCAGCTCGAGACCCACCGAGTGAAAGAGTATGAAACGAAGGGGACGCACAGGCTCGATCGTGAAGGTCATGCCGGGTTTCATGGTGCCCACGGCCTTGTTCTTGGCATAGTGCGGCACGTTGGGCGCGGTGTGGAAGAGGTCGTTGATGCCGTGCCCGCAATAGGTCCGCACGACGGAGCACCCGTTCTGGCGCGCGATGGGCTCGCTGACAGGCGCGTCAAACGTCAATATAGTGCAGTTGGAGAGCAAGGGAGCAGAGGTGGCTTACATGGTCTTTCCAAGGTCGCGGAAGAGGGCGCCAGGCTTGCATAGCTTGATGGACTCATCGAGGCACTTGCGCGCGGTGCGCATAAGCCGCTGCGAGTCGTCATCCACCCGGCCGACGGGGTACGTCTCGTTCAAGTCGCCGTGGAATCCTGGGCGGTCGCAAATGAGATTGATTCCGTATTCCACGGGGAACGCTTCAGCCCTTACCGTCCTTGTAGAGCGTGACATCTATTTCAAGCAAGGCGGACGTCAGCCCGCGTCCATCGGCAGAGATAAGGATAGAACGACGCACCGATGTTGATGATATCGCCCTCCTGCAGTTTACGTTGGTCGGGAATTCCATGACAAATGACTTCGTTGATCGAGCTGCGGAGAACCATCCACGGTGGTGAGCATACAGTCGGCGGTCCCACGGCGGACAGAACGAGAGAACGTACGTGCACACCGACTTGGGGTAATGGCGGTAGTTGAGCGGAGAGGGGTACGCGTCGCGTTTGATGGTCTCCTCGTGCACGATGGCGTCGATCTGGTCCGTCGTGATGCCCGGGCGGACGGCGGCGGCAGCAATGTCGAGGACTTCTCGGGCCAACTACACGATGGCAATCACGCGTAGAGGAGACGAGAACGCCAAAGCAAAAGCAAAGCGAAGCGTAACCATGGTCAGAAGGGCTATTGGCAACGCGGCTGCGCGGAGCGCTTGAGAGCGGAACGTCGCAGAAGGGCACGGAAGCGAACTCACTCTGCAGACGTTGCGCATCTTTTCTTGCTCTTCCAGGGACAGAACCCGCGGTGGGTGTCCGAGTTTTCTGTTCTCGGACGTGGGGAAACCTGTATGCGGGGAGGAGAGGAGGAGGGTGAGCGGGGACGGACTCACATGGTACGCTGAATAGCGGAGAGTACACGCTTCATCGTACCATCCTCTGCATAGTCAGGCCGAGGGATATGGGGCGGTACTTCTCGTTTGGGCGAGAGGGGGTAGACGGGGCGCAAGGGGCCGGTGAATTTGAAGGTGCCGAACGGGTTGAATGTGCCATCTGAAAAGCCGTAAGAAAACAATGCGAGTCAATCGCAAGTCCGACGTCAACCTCGAAGACTTGGCTTCTGAGAAGATTGCGCACCTTTGTTGATGCTTGGGTCGTCTAGTAATGGCTGCTTTGGGGTGGCGATGTCATGGATGAATTTATGAGCTTTCTACAGATGTCGGGTAGAGGGACGTGACAATCAGAGGATGAAGCGAATAGGCATGATCGCAGTGGGCCTACCCCTGGTAGCCGTTTTCAGTTGCAATGATGAGAGAAAGAGCAGAAGGATGACTTACAATTGGCCTTGAAGCATTCTTGTGAGCAGAAGAAGGAGCCCTTGATACCGAGCCTAGTGAGAGCGACGATGAGAAAAGATGGCGACGGCAGGGGAGAAGGAGACAACGCGCTTGTTGCATGTTGGGCACTCCAGACGGGAAGGAGGGCGGTCCTTGATGCAGGAGGAGGACTGGCAGGGAACGTTTGGGGTACTCATCGGTGACTGCTTGGGTGGCTGAAGCTTGAAGCCTGAAGCTGAAGCTGAAGCAACTGAAGGCCAAGGATGCCCAGTTGGACAATATTATGAGTCACAGTGTGGCTCACCAAATCGCCGATGCCGTGGCAGTGCATCCTTTAGTCCCAGACTCCGACAACTCTCGGACAACTCTCGGACCTCTTTCCAGCTCCAGCCTGCCACACCACTTATACTTATACCACACAAGACCCCAGACAGCAACCCGCGGTACTTATGATCCTATGACCCATCCGGAAATATCGCTCCTCGGGGAACTTAGGAGTTTCACGTCCGATACCCGCCGCCACATCTCTACTTAAGACGTCCTCCACTCCACCCAAGTTGTCGCACCAAACTCCTCCCTCATAACTGTCCAATGTCTCTGCCTCATTTCGCCCAAGTCCTCATCGTGGGTGCCGGCCCCACTGGCACTGTTCTCGCCTTAGCACTTCAGAAGCAGGGCTGTCAAGATGTCGTCGTCGTTGACGGCATGCTCGAGGGCCAGAACACCTCTCGTGCTGTCGCCATACATGCTGCTACGGTCGAGGTACTTCACAGTTTTTGCGGTATTTGAGAGTCGTCGTGAATCACTCCCAAAACTAATATCGTTTCTATGTTCAGGCGCTCGAGACTATCGGTGTCGCTGACGCCCTCGTCCAGGCGGGTCTCAAATTCAAGAAGACGATCATCTGGTCGGGCACTCACGAGCTCGAAACGGCCTCTTTTGAAACCCTCTCCAAGTACACCAAGTACAATTATATCCTCGGTGTCCCACAGCACGTCACGGAAAGGATTCTTAACCAGACTGCGCAGGATCGTGGCATCTCAGTCTTCAGGCCATTCAAGGTCGTATCGATCAAGCCTAGCTCGGACGACAGCAAACTTACCAACGTATTCTTCGACAACGGCCATGTTCTGCGCGCTCGGGTTGTGGTCGGTGCGGATGGGGCACGCTCTACGGTACGCGTTCCCATAGTCTATCCTACTCTCACCTTCGCCCTGATTGTGCTCCCTCCTGTCCAGATCCGCCAACTAGCCAACGTCGGGTGGGCCGACCCTTCCGGCGAGGTCAACGCCAACAAGGAGGAAATGCTCGCGAACATGATTGTCGCCGACATCACCGTGACGAACCCGCCCCCCTTCCCGCGCGACACTCTCAACCTCGCCCTCTCCCCCGACAACATCGTCCTCTGGCTCCCCCTTCCCGGTGACTCCTACGCCCACCTGAACGTCCCGAAGGACGAGGCCGTGTTCCGTATCGCCACGGGTATCCCCCAGGGACGCGGCCAGCCGCCATCCGCCCCCGACACCGCGTACCTGCAGGACGTCCTCGACACCTGGGGCCCCAACAAGGTCCTCCCCGCAGACACCCCACAAGTGAAGATCATCCGCACGCTCTGGTCGAGCCGCTTCCGGACGCACTCTGCCGTCGCTGACAGCTTCTTCGCGCACGTGCCGTCGGAAGACGAAGGCGCGGCTGAGGGTGGCCCAATCATGCTCGTTGGGGACGCAGCGCACATCCACCCGCCGATGGGCGGTCAAGGCATGAACCTCGGCATCCGCGACGCTGTCAAGCTCGCGCCCGCCCTCGCCGAATTTGTCGGTGGTGCGACTTCATCTCCGGAGACCCCCTCGGCCGAGCTTGAGAAGCCCTTAGGGGAATGGGCGGCGGAGCGGCGAGTGAAGGCGCTGACAGTCATTGGGCTGGTGAGGCGGCTGCAGGGCCTGATCTCGATGCCGAACGAGCGGCAGTACGCGCTCGGATTCATCCCGTACAACGCGGCGTGGATCCGGGACACACTCATGGGCTTCGCGATGAAGTTCGAGTTCGTGAAGGCGAACGGGGCGTACACCGTGAGCGGGTTGGGGAACCCGTGATAAGGCGCGATTCACTCGTTTTCGAGCCACTGGTCTTTTGAGCTGGTGGCCCCAGCATAACCAAAGAAACTCCCCATGAAACCCCTGGTGTGCACCATGTTGAGTTCTTCAGCCTGTCAGCCTGACTCGGATGGCTCCCCGTCTCATTAATATCACAATGTACAGTACAACACCCGACAACTCCCCACTTAACTACCCGGATTAAAGTATTATGTAACATGTTGAAACTCAGACCCTGGTCCCTTGTCTTCGCCATTGTGAACCTCTGGATGTTTTGGGTTGGATGTGCATGTCACGGTTCGGGCTCCAGTGTGCGTTTGATGTGAAGCCTCACTGAGCGCTCTCGGTCCTCCTTTTCGACCTTTTTCGACGCGTCCTATGAATGAATCATTATGAACGGAAGAAGAATTGAATTCTGAACATCCCTCCACGTAGACCGTCCGAATGGCGCGGCGATGTGAGTCAGCGAGGACATGTAAGCTCATGATCGCCTTCTGTTATTACAATTTGTTTACCTTGAAACAACTCAAACCTGGTCGCAACTTGTCCAAACTTGTCTCATTGCCGGTGCAGATCTTGAGAAGACAATCGTTGTGAACAGCGAAAAGCCACCGGTAACCGAGACCTCCGAATAAGCTCCGCCTAGTCTCGTCCCCATCCGTTTCGGCACCCCCGACGTTATAGGGCTCTCTCCCCGGCGCTCACAAATCCTCCGTGCGAAATTCTCTGATCGCTACTCAACATCCCAATGATCCCATCGCCGGGGAGAGAGCCCATAACGTCTGGAACCGAGACTAGAAGGCGCCTCGAAAAGTTGAAATTTAAACATGGACCGCAAACAAGGTTGTGTCGCTGCTCACTGCAGAGTTCAAGGTTGGTACCTCCGCATTCGCCGATTATGTAGAGTGTTGTGAGGAGCTAACACAGCTTGTTGGGCTTGCAGACTCGACGCCATCACCAATATAAGCCGCATCTAAGATCTGATAAGTAAGCGTAAAGAATGAATATCAGACACGCGCAACTCTGCAGCAGCGAAGGTGTCAAGTCGTCAACGAAGGTGTCAAGTCGTCAACGAAGGTGTCAAGTCGTCAACGAAGGTGTCAAGTCGTCAACGAGAAGAACGCGACCGCGACGGACGCGGACGCGATAGCATAGGATAGCATGCCTGCAAGTGGGTTTGAGCACTAACGGACATACAGTCTCAAGCAAGTACCCAACCGCGATGTCTACACATAAAGCTGGACTTCTGTCGCTCTCCCCGACCCCACCAAATCAACTCCATCGTTCCCCGTCTTTTCAATGTCCTTACCTCGTTCAGCCCAAGTTCTCGTTGTCGGCGCAGGCCCAGCTGGAGTTACTCTCGCGCTCGCACTTCAGAAGCAAGGCTGTCCAGATGTCGTCATTGTCGACAGTGTCCTCCAGGGCCAGAACACCTCCCGTGCCGTCGCTATTCACGCTGCCACGATTGAGGTATGTCATAATATCTACTGGCACACTTTTGGCGCCCTCCGGACGCTAAGTGCGCTTCAATGTCCAGGCGCTCGAGACCCTTGGTTTGGCCGACGCCCTCGTCCAAGAAGGCGTCAAGTTGAAGAGGACAATGGTCTGGTCGGGCAACTATGAAATCGAAACGGAATATTTCGAACCCCTTTCTAAATATACGAAGTACAATTACATGCTGGGGATTCCACAGCATGTCACAGAAAAGGTCCTCAACAAAGCCGCCGAAGATCGTGGTATATCTGTCCTCAGGCCGTTCAAGGTCGTGGGCATGAGACCTAGCGCAGGCGACGGCAAGTTTACTGATGTTACCTTCGACGACGGTCAAGTCCTTCGCGCACGGATAGTCGTCGGCGCGGATGGTGCTCGCTCTACGGTCCGATTTCTCCCCTTTAAGGCCTATCTTTTAACTGAGCGACCTCCTGTCTAGGTCCGTCAACTTGCCAATGTCGGCTGGGTCGACCCTTCCGGCGAGGTTGACCCGAACAAGAAGGATGATTCGCTTGCCAGCATGATCGTCGCCGATCTCACTGCCGCGAACCCGCCCCCCTTCCCCCTCGATGCCATTAACCTCACCCTCTCTCCCCACAACGTCGTCCTCTGGCTCGCCTTCCCCGGAGAGCCCTATCCGGAAGCGAGACTTCCCGAGGGCGAAATCGTCTACCGCATTGCAGTCGGCGTTCCTCCTGCCCTCGGCCCTCCCCCAGCCGAGCCGGACACTGCGTACCTTCAGGACCTGCTCGATAACTATGGACCCAACAAGGTTTTGCCCCCAGGCACCCCCAAGGTGACAATCACCCGCACCATCTTTTCGAGTCGCTTCCGCACACATTCGGCCATCGCGGATACCTTCTTCGCACACGTGCCCTCACAGGACGGCACAGAGTGCGGCCCCATCGTGCTCATTGGCGACGCAGGGCACATCCACCCCCCTGTAGGCGGACAGGGCATGAGTCTCGGCATCCGCGACGCCATCAAGCTCGCGCCCGTCCTCACCGAATTCGTCCGCACGGCGTCGTCCTCGCAGACCTCGGCGTCCGAGAGCGAACTCGAGAGCTCGCTGGCGGAGTGGGCCGCAGAGCGGCGGTCGAAGGCCCTGAAAGTCATCACCTTGGTGAAGCGACTGACGGGGGCGCTCAGCGTGCCGAACGAGCGGCAGTACGCGCTTGGATTCATTCCGTACAATGCGGTTTGGGTCCGGGACACGCTCATGAGCCTTGCGACGAAGTTCGAGTTCGTCAGGGCGAACAACGCGTACGAGTTGAGCGGGTTAGCGAACCCGTGATTGGGTAGGATGTCGTCGGTTTAGCAAAGGAGGTTGTGACAGTTAAGTTTGATGCATCTTCTTTACGCAGAGGATATCCACAGAGACTCTTCACCTCATGTTTTTGTAAGTAGATCACGTGTAGGAAACATTCTCGTTCACCGTATCGTCATTATTTCCTCGTCTCATAGCAACGCTTTATACCTGTGCACCTCGTCGGTTGAGTTCAAGTGAGTTGTATGCATTTTGCATCGTCACGGAACCTGAAGATCCCAATTGCAACTAGCTCGAGTATTACTATCTATATTCTTCCTGGGATAAACGACCAAAACACAACAAGAAAAGTACATGTCCGACTACAATATGCGAATCAGAACTGAGCATGTATACCGTAGATTATCTTCAAATTCACACTCATCCCAGAGCTTCCTTCGCGCACGTCCGACAACAAGCAATCTCACCTCGATGCCAGCGCTGCGCCCACGCCCTCCACGATCGTCCAAGTATCCTCAATCCACGACTCGATGACTACGGTGTGCACCTTCTCGCGCATCTCCAGCGCCTCCGCGTGTTCGCGCGCGACCTCATCCCGCCGCTCGAGCTTGCCGACGTTATGGAGGATGACGGAGAGCAGGAAGAGGACGTCGGACTGGGCGGAGTACATCTCGAGTGTGCGGTAACACTGCGCGGCGTCCTCGAGATAAGGCACTGCCTCTTCCAGGGCGGACTCTGTAGACCGACCAAAACGTTGATGAGGGGGAAAGTGAGTAGATCGGGCAGGTGGTTGATTGTTGAGAAAAGGGTGTACGGAAATTGACGGGTTGGGAGGGGAAAGGCGCGGGTAGAATCGTTTGGGCGTGTGAGAGGGAGGTTGGTAGCATCGAGGCGGCGCATAGAGCGACATTCCCAAGGTAGTGGAAGTGGACCATTATAGGTGTCGCAAGCGACGGATGCATAGTATTCATCAGTATCGGGCGCGATGGATGAAAAGTGCAGATGGGGGCTGAATGGACGTACGGGTGGCTTCGCCAGCGGCGATAATACAGCGCGCCAGCGTGAACTCGGCGAACGCCTTCTGCTCCAGATCATTTTCGCTCATGATCTAGACAGGGCAACATGCACAGGTTATCCGAATGGATCGCAGGAGCACATTTGACCAGGAAAAGATGATTGAGAGAAGCCGAGAAATGCAAGGTATGTTCTCAGCCAGCTCAAAATGCAGACAAACGTACCAGGGGAGACGCACCTGAGGCATCACTTCGTCAATCAGGCGTTTGCACCATTTCGTCATTCCAAACTCAAGGCCAGCGTCTGCAAGTAGGATGGTTGCCGTACGATAAAGGTTGTATCGCCCATGGTATTCTGCATGCCATAGCGCGGTGAGAAGCTGGTCGACCGAGGCATGGCTTTGTTCACACATCTAATTACGACACGCCGACGTCAAGTGCATGGAACGGATCTAAAGGGAAATATACACGAACCCGGTTGAGCATGGCATCAAACAAAGGGTCCCGTATGATGCATCCTATCGGATCCCTTCCCCACGAGTATTCCCTAGTCGTGTATGGTCCGTTAGGTCGTTTCGGAATCAAGTAATCCTTCAGTTGGCGTTGTTGTCTGCTGCCGAGATGTCAGTGTGCCTTTGGGGCCTGGTTCAATGCGCCCTTGTCTGGGCAGAACATACCGGCGGCATGCGCGCAGAGCGAGGATGTTCCAGATCTCGAAAGCCCACAGGTTGTAATCGGCGAGGCTGAGGCCGCGCCAGACGTCGGGGTCCAACAACGACGCCACCGCCTGCTGGTACTTCCCTTGACGGGCAACCTACGAAAGCGGCGGACAATCAAAACCATACCTGTAGCGAGCCTAGAGCAATGACTTACATGGTATGCACGATTGAGGGTGACAGTTAAACGCGTATTGTCATCTCCTCCAACTTCTGAGAAGGCAGTCACGATATCCTCTTCTATTCTTGCTAGCTTCGTGCAACCTGATTTTTAGAACGTAGGACAATTTGAGCGATAAGAGTTCGTCTGCATACAGAAGGGTCTAACGCACCGAAGGCGTTCCATAGCACGCTTTGCACAGCATGCTGCGCGAGCTGCTCGGATTCCACAAACTGCCCACCCTGGACATCGATGTAGTGGTCGTACAGCCCGATCGCTTGCACTATCCGCTCGTATGCTAGTGTGAGGGGCTGCTGCTATTTTCTCGGCAAATTATGTTAGCCCTGGCGGCAGTCCCCGTGGGGGAATAGTGGCGTGGAAGCATCGGCTTACATGGTGAACGTCCATGAGCTTCTTCACGTCGGCGAGAATCTCGAGCGGATGCAGGTCGGGCTGGACTTCGTTGATGATGGGCCGTCTACCGGGTTCGAGCGGAGGAAGTCGGTGGAGAAGACTGCGAAAGCATGTTAGAGAGTGAATACTTGTTTCGATGGGATGCTATCCAGGAGCTTAAACGAACCTTGAACAGTGCTGCAAGGCCTTGTTGTCCCCTGCTGTCCGAGAAGCTGCGATGGCCTCCTCCAAAGTCTGGTTATGGCGCATATATCAGGATCAAACGCGACGATGGTTTCGGCGCGCCACTCACTTTTCTACATGCAGCCAGTTCTCGTCTCAGAAAATACATCCGCGCGAGATTGAGCATCGCGTGCTGGCGCAGTCCCCTGTTCCAGATCATGTAGTATTCCTATTAGTGGACGAGCGTAACAACTACGGAACTGGCGACGTACGATTCACTGCCCTCGTGAAATTTTTGTTCGAAGAATCTTCGAAGTCCGTCATTCGCAACGTTACTATCTCCAGTTACTAGCCCCTTCATGAAACTAACCGTAGTTGTGTTAATGCCCAGTTGAAAATGCAGGTCGGGGAAGCTTACAGCGCATAGGTATCCGCTTCCGCATAATCTGTCTTGTCCAGCTTTGTCTTGAACAACTGGTAGTCTGCGAGTCCGATCACCGAGTTCGTTAGTAGGCGAAGTACGAACACCTGAAGAAGGGAAACCTACCGTTGGTTATGACATCTCGACGAATGGGTGCGTAGCCGGGTGGTGAGGCAAAGCGTGGGTAAGCGTCGGACTTTATCCATGCGATGAAATCGTGGAACAGTCGCTCGACGCCACCCAGTGAGAGTTTAGTGAAGCTAACGAAGCAGCGATGGCAGAAGTAGCCGAATATGGAACGACGACTCTGTGGAGCAACATTCAGCATCCCGATACCCTCTGCGCAGGAAAACTAGGGGAAGTCTGAATGCACTTACGAATCGCGCGGTCTGAGGGATGTAGAAGCGGCCTGTTAAAATATCCTAATGCCTGCTAGCCGAAGGTTTTGCATACCTCTTCATCATCTCTGTCGTGAAACAGGAGCGGCAGAGCTGCCGTGTTATCAGTGCCGACGCAACGAAAGGGACTCTGTGAGATTCCCACTTTGCATGAAATCCGACAAAGCCTCGGGACTTGAGAACGCATCCGCCTACTTCACGAGAAGTACGAAAGGACGGTCAGCTAGCCGTTAAAATTGTGATTAGATGCTATCTGGCGCACACTGACCGCTTCCTCTAGTCTGACAATGAGAGCCTTGGCAGGGCCGTCCACCCTTGGAAGGGCGGCTTGCTTGACGTCGGCAAGTATTTGTTTATACGACCGAGGAGGAGTGATCTAGAAGGGATGG
The DNA here is from genome assembly GCA_026283605.1 of Ganoderma lingzhi. Taxonomy (NCBI): domain Eukaryota; kingdom Fungi; phylum Basidiomycota; class Agaricomycetes; order Polyporales; family Polyporaceae; genus Ganoderma; species Ganoderma lingzhi. The sequence goes on from JAPJYM010000008.1 coordinate 268,005, forward strand.
ATTCAGTATTGATGGGAGTGAGAAAAGCACGGCGAACGGACCTCGGCCACATCGCGAATCATGATTCGATGCAGTGCGAGCATGAAGGGGCCAGGCAAGGCATTGTCGTCGAGAGGTTGGAATCCTAAGGCAAAGATGTAGAGTAATAATATGTGGTGCGGCCGCAAGACATGGCTTGCCCGAGCATATGGCGGTACGGGGTCTGGTGGCGGCTGGGACGGTGGTGGCATAATGAATTTCGGAAAGTCGAGAGTAGACACCCGCCGAGCGACCGGTTTGTCAGTATTATTTTGAATGTGAAAAGGCTGGAGTCTATATGTTGGGGTTTCCCGCGCAAAGAGAAGTAAAAGTCAGTCAGAGTGCGGGAGCTAATAGTAAGACTGAGAGAGCCAACGACCGTGACGCACTACTACGCGTGCCATGACGCGTCAGGTCACGCGGTCACGTCCCGCCACGCGTCGTGAGAATCACCTTCCAAATGTGTCATCCCGATTTTCGAGCCCGAGTGATGTTGCCGTTACTTACCTCGATGCAGACCTTGGCTTCAAGCCGTTGACCTCACACCCTTCTTCCTTCTCCCTTCCTCTCCTCTATACCTATGGTGGTCAAAGGTTCCAAAAAAAGGGCGGCTCATCCTGCGCAAGTAAGCCTTCCCATTTATCCGTTTCGACGACCTCAAATTAACCAAGTTCCCAGAGACCCTCAAAGAGGCGCAAAGTCGCAGATGATGGAAAACCAGCTAAAGCCAAGAGCAAGGGGAAGGGGAGGGCATTCGATCGGGCCATCATTCCTATACCTAGCCAGTCCAACGAAGACGACCCTGATCTCTCGGAGGACGACATGGACATGTTGGAAGAGTACGGAGGAGCAGTCTCTTTCCTGCAATCTTTGGACGAGAAGGGTATTGCAAGGTGTGTGCGCCGATACTGTCACTTGGATGAGACAATGTTGCACCTATGTCTTTTATGCAACGTTCGTTTGGTTTGGCACAACCGACCGGTGTTCTCTGCATGCATCTCTCAAGTGTGGACCGCAAACCCGTCTTCTGATTCTTCTCGTCTTACTCGCCCACTGCCTTCGTAACTTTGCATAAGCCCCCCCCCCACCCCCACCAGCACGCACCCCCATTTGAAGGAGCCTGGGCTATGTATGCTCGCAGTTGAGACATGGATGTCGCAGTGCAACATCCTTCCTAAATGACTAAATCAACCTCCCCTCCCTTCATGCCTCGTGTCACATTGGTGAAAAGACTGATCCATTTTCGCAGGAGCAAAAAGGAGACGGAGCGTCTGCGCCAGCTGCATAAGCCGGTCCGGAAACCCGTCAAAGACGACCTTCCGTCGATAAATTCCGGTTCCGAAGACGAAGATGAGGAGGAATGGAGTTCCGGGATCAGCTACATGGAAAGCGCGGCTGCCGATGGAACGATTTCGAACTCTGAAGACGACATGCTCTCCGTTGGAGAGTCCTCGAGCGCAGGGGCGCAACGCAAACGACGGTGGAAACCCGCGCATTCCGATGAAGAGGAGCTAACGTTCGAGACGCAACGCCGCAGACATAGGCCAGGATGGGACTCCGAATCCGAGTCAGAGAAAGGCATCGAGCGGCTACCAATCAAGCTAGCGGATGGTCGCATCCAGAAGAGTGGGAGCAAGGTCGTTCTAGACTCTGGCGATCTAGACTCTGGCGATGAGAGTCCGGTCGAGAACGTCCAAAGCGCACCTCCCCCTCGATTCGAAGACGTTTCTACTGGTGCTCGCTTTGGTCGCGCGGCCGTCGCAGACGTCATTAGCCAGAAGTCGCGCAAGGCGCGGATAGAGGGTGCGAAGGAACAGATCGCCGGAATATGTCAAGAGATTCTGGGCGATCCTGAAAACAGCGTAAGCTCCTTGATTATGGCTGTTCGACGAGTTTATAACAGTCTAGACTCATTCGGGATTCATTTGCAGCTCGGTCTTTTGCGTCGTCTACACACCTTCTCCCTCCCCCAGATCTCGACACTCACCCACCCAAACCCCGTGTTGAACGATGTCGTCATCCGGAAGCTTGCCTTTTTGTCTCAACTCGCGGTATTCAAGGACGTTATACCGGGTTACCGGATACGCGCTCTCACCGACAAAGAGAAGGCGGAGAAAGTTAGCCAGATGGTCCAGCGGACCCGAGACTGGGAACAGGGCCTCGTGGGCATATATCAGGCGTACCTTCGTAACCTAGAAGCGGAGCTGAAAGGTGTGAAACGCCAACGTAACACTATTGTTTGTGCATCTGCTGACGGAGATCCCCCAGCGAAGAGTGACCTGGCGGACACCGCACTTCATTGCACGTGCACGCTTCTTGTGGAGGTGACGCACTTCAACTTCCGCGTCAACCTTATGAACTGTATTGTCGCCGCGCTCAGCCGCAAATCTTGGGACAAGGTATGAGGGTCACTTCTCTGGATCGTGCCAAACCATCCGGAAAGGTCGTCCGCAATCCGCAGCCCGTCTGACTGACCGCCACACCACACCAGACTTCCGACCTGTGCCTGGACACAGTCATACGCGTCTTCCGTGCCGATAGCACCGGAGAGCCGTCCTTGGAAATCGTGCGGCTACTCAACCGTATGATCAAGGAGCGGAAATACAACGTCCACCCGGAAGTGCTGTCCTGCCTGTTCCACCTCCGCTTGAAATCGGAGCTCGGCGTCAGAGCATCAGAGACGAAGGCGGACAAGGAGAGCGTGGCGGCGGGTGGGAAGACGTTCTCCAAGGGCCGGGCCGCGGCCCGCCGCGCGAAGGGCAAGGCGGTGAACCAGCCGCATTTGAGCAAGAAGGCGAAGAAGGCGCTTCAAGAGCGCAAGGAGATTGAACACGAAATGCACGAGGCGGCAGCGGAGGTTGACTCGGAGGAGCGCGCGACCAGGGTGAGTGAACCCCCGCCTTCCATTTCCACTTGTTATCGTGCATGCTAGCGGGCGGCTGCGACGACGCGATGGAATCTTCTCCCCGCGTGCGCTCACACGACACCAGATAATTGGGCTAACCACACTTGCTAACTTAATCTCTGCGCCTTTTTAGCACACCGAAACTTTGAAGTTGTTGTTCGTGCTTTACTTCAGCGTGTTGAAAAATCCCAAGCCGACGCCACTGCTCCCTGCTGCGCTGCGGGGGATCGCGCGATTCGCGCACCTCGTGAACATCGATTTTTTCAAGGACCTGTTGCAGGTTCTCAAGACTCTCATGACGCGGGACCAAGAGGGCCTTATTGTCGACACGAATACGGCAACTACCAAGGTTCCAGCCGATTCCAGTCCTGGGCATCCACCGGCGCCGGGCCCGAACGACACGTCAAACATTGCCACAGTACAGCATCAGCTCTTGTGCGTCGCGACGGCGTTCGAGCTTCTCTCCGGACAAGGTGTGTAGTCTTGTCCCGCTCACTTGGACCCCCCCTGCCCCATTTCCCTTTACCCGCCTCGTCCGCGTGGAAGTGGCTCTGACACTGACGACATCTGTCTTGTCTGCATGTTCAAAACACCTTCTGTGGCACAGGCGAAGCTCTCGACATAGATCTCAACGACTTCGTCAACCGCCTGTACACCATCCTCCCGTCCCTCGCGCTCCACCCCGACATCGAAATCGCGCCCATCCCGGTCCACGTCCGCGCGCCGAACCGCGTCCGCAGCACTTCGGCCCCGCCCCAGTCCCCCGCAGACACACTCTTCCGCGCGCTCGAGCTGGCGTTCTCCCCACGCTCCGCGTCCGCCGCGCCCCCATCCTGGCGCGCCGCCGCCTTCGCGAAGCGCCTGCTGTCCGCAGCACTACACTGGCCACCGGCGACAGCCGCCCGCGCGGTCGCGTTCGTCGCGGGGCTCGTGGAGCGTGACCCGAAACTCGAGGCGCTGCTCTCGACGGAGGATCGCGCGGGGAACGGCGTGTATCGCCCCGACGTGGACGACCCGCAGGTGTGCAACGCGTTCGGGTTCGGGAGCGCGTTCTGGGAGCTGCGCGCGCTCGCGGCTGGCCACTGGGCGGAGCAGGTGCGCGGGGCCGCGGCGCGGCTGCTGGATGCGCACGCGTCTTCGTGAGTTCGGGCGCTGCACGCGGTACGAGAGTGTGTGTGATCTGGGATAGTTGCAGTTTTGTGATATGTACATGCCCCGCGCTGTCGTGCTTGGAGTAGAGGATGCGAGAAGTGTCTATGGTGTCTACCTGTCCCTAGTGGTCCGTCGAAACCAATAAGCCGAGCCAAAAGTACCTGCCGTGCACACGAAGTCAAAGATGGTTCTGGCGCTATCTCGCGTATCGACTGGCGATGGGGTAGCTGTACGTGTAAGAGATACAAAGTGATATTCAGACAGGCTAGATCTACAGCTGTTTCGAGTGTCAAGATGCTACACAAGGGGAACGAAGTAGCAGGGGAGCAAAGGCGAAGGAAGGCGAAAGTTCGAAGTCAATAACATAGCGGTTGTGGCAACCGGGAAAAGGGAGCGGGAACAAGACACGCGCGGGTCGTGCTGGGAAAGGGAGATCGACGGCTCTGGTCGAATCAACATCAACAGAAGAGGTGTGTGTGTCCTGCAGGTCATAAATAAACACTCGTCTGACGCACCCTGGCTGTGGCGCGCGGCGTCCGTCGTAAGGTATCATAAGGATATGCGGTCCGCAGAGGTACGCGGGCCCGAAGTCGTCGTACATAGCCGTTATCGTTGCGTCGTCGTCGTCGAAGCTCTGCAGCGCGACCGCTACCGTGGCTGGAAGCCGTACGCTTGCTGCGTGGGGAACGAGTACGGCAGCATGCGTGATGCGAGATCGTCCACCGGGCTGCTTCCAGCCACGCTCCTCGGAATGTAGGCGGCCTGTGGGGAGACCGGCGAACTCGACATCGCCTGCGAGAAGGTCGGGGAATGGGGGGAGACAGGAGGCGAGCCGAGGGGTGACGAGAGATGCTGCTGGAAGGAGGAGGTCGTCGCGGAGGTGGGAGGCTGCCCGCGCCAGGGGTACTTCTGAAAGCCGATAAGCTCCATCGCCGGCACCTGGCGCGACGCATCGGTTACGCGCTCGATATGGTAGACGAGGACCGCGAGGACCTCGTTGTCCACGACCATCTGTTGCGTAATGGTGCGCGCTGGATCATAAAGGATGTTCACGAAGAGGAAGGTCCAAAGGGAGGAGAAGAAGCACGTGGTCAGCGTCTCATGAATGGCAGGCTGGCTGACACGTTGTGCCCTGGATGAAGCTTCCAAGGCAGCCGCGTGCCAAATTGTATTTCGTACTCACCTGTGTCGAGCCAGTGGCAGCGGCTGAGTGCGCAATCTGGCAAATACGCGTAGACCATCTGTGACGACGAGGGATCTGCGTTGAGGCTGGCCTGAAGCTCGGGGGTCGACACCTGTGTGAATAGGCCAAGTTCCTGCGAGATAACGGTCCTCCCGGGACCCCAGCTCTTCGTATGGCACTTGGCGATATTTCTCCACGGGTTGGCCAAAGAGAGAGCGCCGCTAATACCCTGCAAATTTGGCGGGCACCGGAGATCCGCCAGGGGCGGCATTGAGACGCGGAAGTGCAGGAAGACCCGCGACGGTGATGAGCCCGTTGCGCCGACTAGCCGATCAACGTCCAGGGATAGCGGGAGCATTCCATCAGCCCAGAAGTACAAGTTGGATATTCGATTGGGGATGGATAGCGCGAAGTCCGCCGCCACGGGGTCGGAATATGAGGTATGTGGAAGGGTGAAGAGGGTTGGATCCATGGCGAGCGGTTCTAGCTTGACAGAGACGGGCGTAATATGATGTGCGGTTGAAGGCGATGGTAGCGCCCCGAAGTGGACATCTGCTGTAGACGGTGAAGACACGGGAGTGGGGAACATGTCATCCGAGCGGAGTTCGAGGTAGGGGGACAATTGCGAGGAGGGGGAGAGCGAAGGATATGGGGAAGACACCGGAAGATCGCTTGGGAAGTCTGTGGCGCGGTGTTCCGGTGTGGATGAAGAGGAAGAGGACCCCGTGTAAGAGTCAGGGGCATCCGCCTTGCTCGAAGAGGCGACGTCGGAAAGACCCGCACCCGAGGTGTTGTTCGTGTGCGCGAAAAGACCATTCTCCTGGAAGAGCTCCTCGCCACCCGCAACAAGTTGGAACTCTGAAAGGAAGGGGGAATGCGGTTCAGCGAGCGCGCGACAAAGCGGATCGGATGACTTAGACTTACCGGGCTGACCGCGCCACATGTTACGGAGGACCTGAATATGACTCGCGACCTGTTTCTTGGTGCGCTCGATGCCAGCCGCCTTGAGGTGGTCGACGAGGAACTGGTTGCGCCACCGGCTGCGACCCCGCGAATAAGTAGCCCATGGAGATTGCCAATAGAGACGGAGGCCTACGGGCAGGCGAGATTAGCGCGGTGGGGAGCCGCAGCAACAAGATTTGGACTCACCCTCGACGAAGATCTTCTCGACATCCTTGGACCAGACCTCGGAACCATCCTTGAGGAGCTTGTGGTGTTTGCGGGCGGGGGTTAAGTTGTCTGGGTTGTCTGGGAGCGACTCCATGCTGGAGTTTGTGGCGGAGGAGGAGCGGGAGGGGACGGGGGAGAGGGAGAGGGAGGAGATGGTATACTTGCGGCGGCGGTAAGCAGAGGCTACTTCCCTCCCCATGAAGACTGACGGAGTCGCACGCGAAGGGGGGAGGTGAGATTTGGAAGGTATAAAGGGGACGGGTAACGCGAGGGGAGGCAAGCCGACATAAAGCCGGAGGGGGTAATTTATATGGAGGATCGGGCGAGAGCTGGATCCTGGATCTCGCGATCGCGAAGAAAGCACAAATCCATGGGATGGGAGATTCAAGCTGGCATGTCGGCGCAGCGCTTGGCCCGGCCTGTCCCTCGTGATCCCCGTATGGCAGGCGAGGTCCGCGCTCTTGGAGTCAGTCAAACACACAAAACAGCCCCTGTCCCTCCGTTTTAGCCTGGATGAGATCGGGGTTAAATGCCTTTTCGACAAACCAGCACAGGAATGGAAACACACCACCGTCCACGTCTCTCCACGGGCACCGTCTGGCTCCCCAGCCTGGAGCGACCCCCGTCCCTTTTGGAGCATAGCAGCCGAGCGCACTTTTGCACCCCAGACCATCGCCCAAAACCACAAGCACCCCCGCTCCGCTGGACAAGCGTCTGGGCGCGGCGGCCAAGAGCTGACATCAGATTAATACTCAGCGCGTCTCCCCCGGCTTCCAGACGTCCTCGCGCCAGCGGAGACGGCAGAGACAATGAGAAGCGGACGGAGGGCGTTCTCACCGGTCCCCTTTCAGCCTTCCCGAAAAGGAGCGGACATCGTGGGCACCTGCTTGAGCTCCAGTCCGAGTCGCCCCCATCCGCACGTCATCCGCACCAGCGATGCCCGAGCAGTCCCCCGCGGGTGATCGCGATTGTCCCGTCGCCAGACCAAGAGCGGGCGCGATGGCTGGTCCGTGGGATTTGATAGCGGGCAAGGTGCTGGCGGTGAGTAGCCTCGCCCCCGCCACGCGCCATGGCAGATCGCATTCACAAGGGAAGCAAATCTGGGCTCCCATCCGTGGAAGCCCGTCCTCGTCCGTCGTCGGCAGCTGCGACCCCAGCGGCCGTAGAGTTTGATATTATTCCCAAGCTCTTTCAGTCCTCCTCCCGAAGTCCCGCCCGGCGCCGGCGCGCGCTAGCCCCGGTGACAGCCCAGCGCCCGACTACTTGGTGATAGTCACAGTGACTCCCGGTGGCACCCGGTCCGTCCTCCGACACGCCAGTACCTATTACTAAGTAAGTTTACAAGTAAGTAGTCCCACTCGGGCGTCTTTGTGCACCTTCAACGCGGGCGCCACAGCCTTGCGCTCGTCGTCTCCAGCGATGAGCAAGACAGAATCGCTAACGCACAAGTGGCTCCGCCAAAACATACAGCCATATGCCCGACCCGACGTCATCTTTACACATGTAGATGCGGTCCTCACCCGGCTCCCCACCATCCGGCCAAAGACCGACGTGTACAGTTTAGTGTCTGTGCCGCCACCTCCCATGATCCGTCGCTCACGTCCCATGTCCTCCGACAGCTTATGACGACGGACGGACCCAGCTCTTGCTGTGCATCCATGGCCTTCTCCCGATAGCCTTCCGGGGCACCTCTTACAACATTCCAATTGCGATATGGCTTCCAAGAGACTATCCTCGTACCCCGCCTATCGCTTTTGTGGTCCCAACAAGTGACATGCTCGTCCGACCGAGCCCCGAAATCGATGTCAGCGGACGCTGTTCCGTCCAGTACACACGCAATTGGGAAAGAAAGAGCGAGGTCTGTTCCAACCCAATCTACCAGGATAACATCAGAGTTCATTCGTAAGGCGCAGGGCTGTAGTCTCGATGGTCTGTTGGACGCCTTGCAAGAGATCTTTTCGCGTCAACCACCCGTGTATGCGAAACCAAAGGACCCCAGTCCGGCACAAACATCATCTACTCGGCCGCCTGCTTCTACAACCTCTGATTACCCCCATCGTCCCGCACCCCCGCTTCCGGTAGATAGCCCTGCCTCCATAGGGGCTCCTGTACAATCAGCCCCTTCAACCGATGTGAATCTGGGCGGTCCTCCCCCGCTACCCGCTAAACCTGGCACATCTGGAGCTTTCTCGCCCTCGAGCGGCTCACCAGTTCCCCTTCCCCAGGCATCCGCAAACGATCGAAGTCATTCTCCTGCCACCTTCAGTTCGGTGCGTACACTTCTCACAGTCTTGTGTGCCACAGCTCACTTATCGATCACCTCGTTGATGCACCAACTCGATAGCCCGCTCTCGCAATGAGACCACCGCCGCCACTTCCACAAGAAGCAATCGCAACAAGCCAATCAAACAAGTCGCCCGGTCCACCCAGCTACACCCCACACGACCGCAATATTACCGGCTTGTCCTCGAATAACGATCCGGCCTGGGTGGCTCGCATGCAATCGAGCCCACTGAGCCAGCCTCGATCGTTACATACACCGTATGCGGCTTCCCGACAGACACCCTCCCCGCCGCCTCCGCCTCCGCTTCCACCGGCTTTGTCTGCGACAATTACAAGTGTAACATCTCCGCTAGGGTATGGTTACAATGGGAAGTCTCAGCGGCCGTTCGCAACGCCAGGACACCCTGGATACGCCTACTCGCCGCCGCCGCTGACGCCGCCTCCGTCGTTTTCACCGCCACACCCTGTGGCCGTGTCCTCGGGAACAGGTTCTCCGACTATCACGTCACCAAGTAGCCGAGCAGCGCCGCCCCCGCCCTTCCCGCCTGCCTTCTCCCCTCCTGCGCGCCCACGACCACCACCTCCGCCCGCGCCACCATCCTCCATGCACGCGCCGGACCTGCTGGACGAAGATGAAAATCCCGCTGGGCCATCAGACCCAGCTACGCCAGCGGTCGCACCGCCGCGCCCGCCGAACCCAGAGCTGCTCCGCCTACACGACCGCGTCCACGCGAAGCTCTCCTCCGAACTCGCATCGCTCTCCCATGCGATGGCGCTCGACGCGGAGCGGCTCCGTGCGAACCAGACAGACCTGCTCGCGGGGGAACCAGCCATCCGCGACGAGATGGCGCGTCTGGAGGCCGTGCGCGACGTGTGCCACGGGGTGGCGGCGCGCCTGGAGCAGGTCGTCGCGACTGGGGAGCGGAATGTCGGGGAGCTCAGACGGAAGGGCGACCCCGAGGTGGACGAGATGGTTTGCTCGACGACGATCGTGTATAACCAGTCAGTACCCTCTCGATCTGCTCAACTTGTTGCATGCCCTCGACGTATTTTTGACCGCCGATTCTTTTTTTTTTTTTTTAAATCCGTCGCTGTTCCGTCATCGCGCGATCGCTCCCCGTGCGCAAATTTGGGACACCGCTCTCCGTTGTTCTACCCGGAACGCAAACACATTGGCATCCTGCGGACATACACGCGACGACTGCAATAGGCTTATAAACCTCGTAGCTGAAGACAACGCGATTGAGGACACAATTTACCATCTGCACCGTGCGCTCAACACCGGTCGTATAGATCTCGAGCGGTTCTTAAGGGTACGTCCTCCCCATCTCTCAATAACATTCTTTCGGACTATTGCTGGAAATTTGGCCTTAACGAGCCGCGGGAATGCTTCCCGCCCTGAACCTGCGGGACAATAACCCCTATGGTCATTCTGCTTGGGGATATACTGTTTGCCTTCGAATTAATGGATGCATAATTGAGATTGTTTTCCTTTTACGTGCGACATACTGATTCACAGTTTTCCAACAGACAACCCGAGTCCTTGCCGAAGAGCAATTCACGAAACGCGCCCTCATCGAGAAGATCCAAGCGGGCATCCCTCGCGGTAACTCAGATGCCGCGGCTTGGTCAGAAGTCCCTTCCCAATGGCGTTAGCGACTTGGGTTGTTTGATCCCCACATCCAACTCGCGCGACTTCGGGAAGGGATAGCGGCGGAACGGTCCCCATTCGACGCGTGCGAGTAGGAAGAATCCGCGTAGAAGGCTGATGATCACGGAGTACTAGTATGAACTTGATTCTTGCTGCTTACTCGAGCGACGCTGCACCTTGCGCCACAATCCACGATGATCTCCCGCAGTTGACGGAGCGACGCCACGCCGGAACCTCATCGAACCCCCTCCCCGCCCCGTTTCCTTTTTCGGTGAGTCATCGCATCTTTCCCGACATGTCGCTCTGTGGCGTGGGTGGCATACGTATGATAGCCCCTATGCGATATGCGCGTCCGCCTGATCGACTCAAGACCTTGAGGACACGCGCACCATTTAGGGTTTTACGCGGAGGAGCAAGATAATCAGCATCTCCGGGCGCCACATTGACTCGGGCAAACCAAACCACTCCTGTGATTGTGATGCGTTTTGCCCGAACCCTGGCTTTCGTGCAAACAACTTACCTTGGCTGCTGCGCGGCGGCCGAAGCTGTAAATGTGCTCTGTGGGGAGCGGAGAACTCCTCGGGCTCATCTCGTTCTCCATATGCTCCTCCGTATCTGCATGCAAATAATGCCAGTGCCCTCCCGTTAGCAAACTGCTTTGGTAAGGCTACTTAATCTCCCAAGGGGTACGGTTGGCGGACGTGGCTGATCCACTTGACTGCCTCGTTGATCGTTCCACGAATAACACAAGCGAACAGTGACTAGTGAGCTATGGCTTCAACTTGGTAGTATCGTTGGATGGCACCAAGCGGGTAATACTTGGCGTACTGCTCGAGACGGATCGGGCAGATGCCAACAGTTGGCTGTGCTCGAGAACGCTAAGCAGTGCTATCATGCCACAGCTACACTGGGACTTCGCCTACCAAACCACTAGGTGCAAATCAGGATATGATACTTCTCCTGAAATACTGCAAAGATTACGGTGAGATTAGTCCGAATAGCTTTACCATCCTTTGCCGCAACGACTGTATCGCCTCTTTGTAGTTGATCACCGTATTCCTATCACCCCACACGCCGCCTCTTACGGTCGGTCTACAAAGACCTTTACAATGTCAGTGGCAGGACGGTAAAGACATTCAGACTAATTTCACAGTAATCTTTACCATAATGTAGGGCATATTCCACTGATATGCATGCACCCCGTGAATATTAATACGACGGGTCGGGCTTTCGCTGAGTTTGGACTACAACTTGCAAAGCTTTTGATCCCAAGCGGGTCCAAGGGAATTACATCGCCGCTCGTGCAGCCGATGAAAGATCCGTGATTTCAGTCTTGACATATTGCACTATGTTTAAATTTCGACTATGTTGCCATATCTCGTTTCAACGCCATGCTTTTGAACTTCCCGCCAACTTGTACTTATCGTGACTGTGCCCATCGAGGTCGGCTGCCAAAATCGAACATCAGGCAGGTGCCGCCTGATGCCGCCAATGAGAAAGCTTTGACCGATGCAGCTGATGACGTAGTGCCGTTAGTGATCAGTAGATTCAGTACTACTAAGTAGATGCGATCGGCGGTTCCCGCATCCGACTTTCGGTGGTGCCAGTGGTTACTATGTATACCGGCGGGGGTCGAGTCGGACGACAAACAAGCACATTGACGTGCTAGTCTTACCGTTAGACACTCTGATCTACTCTCTCAATTTTACTTGTGGTGCAGGGTGAGCAACCCGGGGTCCGAGTCTCCAGTCATTGTGGAGTAAGACGACTTGAGGGTAAAAGCCTTGTGCCGAAAAATGCACCAGTTTCAACCAGAACGGATGATCTTCCCAAGTACTTCACTGCAAAAACGGCTCATCTCAGCCAGTACATTAACGCGACAACGCCAAGCTTAAGCCGGGCGAAGCCGCTCGGAGGGAGGACGGAGTAGTAAGATGCGGCGGGACTCGGCTTATAATTAAACCCCTTGAAGTAACTACTGGCTGAGATGAGCCGTTTTTGCAGTTAACTACTTGAAAAGATCATCCACCCTGATTGAAGTCCTTGAAAAATGACGTGTGAGGCCGCTGTCGATTGGAGAGGAAGAATCGTGTCCTCGATGTGGACTCGCAGACGGGCCTGAAGGGGGGTTGTTGCGGGAGTAATTGCATTCGTTCCGTTATCTTCATTGCGCTACGGGGTTCATGCTCGAAGACGGCCTCCTTGAAGAGGAGGCCGAAGTTTCTATCCCCTGGAAAGACCGCAGCAGCATGATCCCGAACAGTCATAAAATGTTGCGGACTATAGAGTGTATATTCAATCAAACGGCCGTCACGGCATATGTAGTATATACAAGTACAGGCGACAATAGATATCGTCATAAAGCAGCGCGGAGTGCATATGGGAACGAATAGGGGGTGTTCTCTGAGGAACAGCGGAAAGCTAGAACGTACGACAAGCGACAGGGACAGCGGCTGTAGGACATGGAATAGCATGAGGATTAACAAAAAAATTAAACGAACTCGAATGGAAATAAGGATGCCAACGGACGCCATACAGAAACAACACCGTCCTGCACGCTCCACGGCACGGCGGGTGACGAGAATAAGGATAGTTCACTGTCATGCAACAATGCGACCACTTTCACCGAGGCCTAGCCTCTGGATCCCACTTCCGGGTGAAAGCATCTTGCCCGAGCTACCAACCCACTCCCAGACCCTCTGCTCATCTCCACCATCGACTTCTTGCAAGTTCGTTCGGACGTTCGCGTTACCCTCGACCACCCGCTCTACACGCGACCACAAGCGTTTGCGTTTCGACACATCGTGGATGTCCTGTAAGACGAGATCGCGAAGCTGTAGAGAGGAGAGGTATGATCGAGTGACCGTCACGGGGTCCGTATGATGGGCGAGCTCCTGATTCCGTAGGCAGTCAAGAGCGACGGTGACGAGGGTAGTGACTTGGTCGTCTTCAACTGCCCGTCGTGCCTGGCGGCGGCGCACAAACAAGATCAACAAGATAGACGATGCCGCTCCTGAAATGAATGCAAGGAATCAGGAAAAGTTAAGTGATGACAAGCCCGCCCATCACGTACCGATGACTGATAGTCGCCACTCGTTCCACAGTTCTCTGGTCTTGACCTTGACAGCACAATGCCAACTCATGACGGCTGTCTTATGCGCCAAGAATCGCTTGCCACTAAGGAACCACGTCAGCGCCCAAAAACATAAAACATAAACGAAGCCGAAGCAGGGGATCACTCACGTTGCATCTTCGCCCATGAAAACGCCGCCCCATTGGATAAGCTGTGCAATAGCTTCGTTGAATGTGTCATTCAGAGTGTCGAGCATGTCCGGCTAGCGTAGGGAACAAGATCGTCAGCACTTGAACTAGAGAAGAGCCCAACCCACAGAAACTCACCCGGGTGTTTCCCTTGATATCCTCTCGAAGTTTCTCAAGCTCGAGGCCCCACCGCTGACTTTCGGTAGCTTCGTCGCCTTCGGGTAGACCGACATTCAAGCCTTCGCAAATCCTGCGCCCTCGTTCGTTCGCGAGCCTTGAGTCGATTGCTCTGCCGAGCGCACCAATGTGACGCTTGCGGCGGGGGTCCTCGACACACCGTGGGGGGAGGGCAACGGAGCCAACGTATGGCATGCCATCAAAGACGTAGTGGATGCCAGCATAGAGGAGGTCTGAAAGGGGGGATCCGGATGATACATGAGCCGGGTGCTCATAGGTTTGGACGACGCCGTTGGCGGTTTCGTGGCGAATGAGCGGGACGGGAAGGAAGGCGAGGAGAGGGTGCGATTTCAGGATGTAGCCGTTCTCGCAGGCGACGATATTTGGGGCGCAGGTTGCGTGTCTGGGGCAAGGTGTACATTCGTTGGGTTGCATAGCAGGGACGAGGGGAAGTGGAGGGCATGTTTCCGCTGGGACAACGGAAGACGAAGACATGTCGGGGTCTACAATGGCCGTCCCCGTTGGTTGTGGAGGGGGCGGGGAGGAAGTACGAGCTGGATCTGTGGTGTGGAGGATGGTGCGGTTCTCCCGGTTACAGCTCTCAATTGCCGCTCGGTGTTCACGAATATGGTTAAGAATAGAATTCGTAGACGAGCCAGCATCGCAGAACCCAATCCGAGCGGATTCTTGCTTGAACTGCACGACCAGCCCTGTGCTTGTGAAGAGGAGAAGGGTGACCAGGAGACGGACAAACCAGTTCGCTCGTGGACTCTCCGATGGTGTGCCATTGACGAAAGAACCACCCTCAGCGATCCTCTGTGCAATGACATCGACGGTATCGTCTTGGAGTTCTGTCGCCTTCTCTTCGTCTAGCATGTCCTCCCCTTCGTCTGTTGATATCTCGACACCAGCTTCAGCCATGCTTTCCGCGAGGCTTGCGATGGGCTGAGTGGGTTCCAATAATGGCTCCTCGTCCTCATCCTCCTCCTTGAGATCGCGGACCACAGAGAGCTGTCGCCTGTGAAAAACTGCTGCCGGTAGCTGCGGTTCGAAGCTGCTTTCCGGAGGCTTGACAGGTGACACGGCGCGACCTTTGCCCTTATCCGTAGTTGGAGATGGGGAGGAAATTTGGGGCGGCGCAGACATCGACTTGCGTGATTTCTGCGACGGCCGGGCGCCGACGGAGGACTTGCGTGTGCGCGGGCGAACGGGGGATGGACGAAGCGGAGAGGATTCTGTTCCTGATTGGAAGACATTGTTATCCTCCCAACCGGATTCCGGGTCCTCTGAGATTGGCCGAGAGACGCGCCTGGCCTGCGAACCTGCGTCGGCGGCCTAAACTCTCATGGGTCATCACAGGTTGCAGCGACGAGATGTTAAAACACGCACCGCCTTCTTCGGTCGCCCGACCTTGCGTACCACAGGCTCTTCCTCTGGTTCACTCTCCTCGACCAGCGTAGGCTGGGTCGGTTGGGTGGTGCGTCTTCTCGAAGGCCCGCCCAGGGATGGTTCCGCCGTAGAGCGACGACGTTTAGGCTGCGTTACGCGTGAGATCTGGGGTTGTGGAGTGTAATCAAGGTATGGTGCGACACTCACAGGAGCGCTAGGCTCTACTTCTGGTTGTTCTGGGGGCACGGGTGTCTTGGAGAGACGTCTGGAGCTGCGCCTGACAGGCTGATGCCACGATGTTACACGGCGGACTGAGAGTGGAAGCGTGAGTACATACCTTGCTCTCCTTCAAGGGTCTGCCGGTGACTCCATCGGTGATTCCGTCCTCGCTAGCTTGACTATTCTCGCGTTTGATTCGTTCTTTGATGAACCTCTTGGCTTTCGGTTTGATCTCCTCATTGAAGACCTGGACGAGTTTGGCCTTAGTGTATTGAGACGGATACTTGATGTTGTGGTGACCGAAGACTCCTAGGAGCTGCGGGATGGTAAGAGACGAGGGCTCGAAGTCTGGCTTGAGGTAATCGCCTTGGGCGATGACCTGAGCGGCAGTCAGGCGCGACATGGTGGTGGGACCTGGAGGGACACGCGTTCGGCGCGCGGAGTAGGGAGCGCGGGGCGGGGAAGCGCGAAGGAGGACGTAGTAGGACGTAGTTGGTGTTCAGGTCGCGGCCCGTCAACCTTCCCACGCATCCCTCGCAATAAACAAACACGCGACCATCCCACGTCCATCACGTGGTATGTACCCGCTGCAGCATAGAGATCCGAAATCTTATCTGATAAGAGGATTCGGATTCGTGTTTGTTTCCAGTGCCACCACCTCCTCCACATAAACACATAAGTTCCGCGCAGCGTCGTGATCGAGTCCCTCCTTCTGGTGGCGCTTCCATCGCGTTGTTTTTGCGTGGCTTCATCATCAGCAGATTGCACAGTCATGCGATAACTTAAAGCCGCAAAAACATCGAGAATGAGCCCATGAGTACGCGTACGCCTCGGCCTAGACGGCCGACATTCAAGTCTCAGGCCTCAGTCTCCGGGTCGCGCCATATAAAGCACACCGTCAACCCCCACTGTGAGTAAGTAACCCAAAAGCCTCGGATCTCCGCAATGCCTACTCAGACTTTCCAATCCTTCAGAGAGACGCGTCCCATCGACGATGATTGGGTCCGCTCCGACGAGTATCATAACTCGTTCCTCATCCCCTACGACGAGGCCCTCGCGTACGCTCGCAAGAACAGCGACGACAACGGTCTCCCCGAGATCGCAGTTAGCACCGCGCAGGGCAAGCTTCTCAACCTCTACGCCAGGTCCATCAGCGCGAAGCGGATCCTCGAGATCGGGACCCTGGGAGGGTGAGATTATCATGTTCTCCCGCACCGACTTCCCGCTAAACTATGCAGGTACTCCGCTATATGGTTTGCACGGGCATTGCCAGCAGATGGTAAGCTCGTCACGCTGGAGCTCGAAAAAAAGCACGCCAAGGTAGGTGATGAGCGTCCGCTACGCCTTGCATCGGGCTGCGACTAATCCACACCATCTTCAGGTCGCTCATGATCAGGAGAACATCGACCATGCTGGGCTCACGTCCAAGGTCAACATCATCGTCGGCCCCGCTGTCGAGTCTCTGAAGGCGATTCCGACCGAGCCTCAGTTCGACCTAACGTTCATCGACGCGGACAAAGAGAACAACACCGCTTATTTCATTGAGGCCGAACGCCTCGTCAGGAAGGGCGGCGTCATTGTCAGTCACCTCTGTCTTCCGCTTTCGTGACACGGACCTAACCGTTGATTGTAGATCGTAGACAATGTCGTCCGCCGAGGCCGTGTTGCGGACCCCAACAACACCGACCCGTCAACCCTTGGCGTGCGCAAGCTGCTCAAGTATCTCAAGGATAACAAGAATATCGAGGCCACTACGATCGGCACAGTGGGCGAGAAGGGCTGGGATGGTTTCACCTACGCCATTCGTCTGTAGTTTCCGTTAACGTTCATCACCAGTAAGTCGGACGAGGTGGAGTTTGCCTGAAGACTCCGTAATGGTCGATGGTATTCGTAACATGCTATGCTCTCGTCGGATTGGGATCTTACCTCCGAACAGACTGTGACGGTGTGGCTGAACCACAACGCAAGGATAAAGAAGCAAACAGCCAATGCGAAAGTCGAACTCGCCGTTTCGAAGTCGGAGGGTGGCACGATGGTGCGCCGCGGCGGTGATCACACCAGGAAGACGTGGGGGCGTATCAGACCTGATCGCATTATGTAAACGAACCAGCGAACTGCCCTAATGGTGGTGTGGGGATAGGGAGGAGGGTACCCTTTTCCTCGCACGCGAGTAGTAGAGTAAAAAAAGGGGGCGGGATCACGAGATAGGAAAGCAAGCAGGCAAGGGGGATGGGAGTAGCTAGAGACTACTAAGTAAGGAAGAGTCCGAGTCCGTGCGCGCACACAATACAAACACCGGTGGAGCTAAGAGCGAGGTATCGTACTGGAGCAAACCATCTACCTACATGTGTCCGACGGGGCAGTAAGAGTCCGATTCGAGAGCAACTATGGATATAGCGACAGAGGGAGGGCGCCCTTGTTCAAGTCCGTGAGGTTCGTCAGGGGATCAGCTCCCGGCGCGGGGAGGAGTGCTAGCTAGCTGCTGGGTCCGCTTAGAGCGCGAGGACCGCCGCGGCGATCGCGGCAGCACCGAGGAGGACGCTCGACGCAGCGGTGGAGGCCGCGCCGTTGCTCTTGCCAGCCGCGGCACCCGTGGGCTTAGCAGAGGCGGATGACGTAGCAGAGCTAGCGGCGGGGGCAGCCGGGGATGACGAAGTCGCGGCGTTGTCAACAGCGGCGTTCACGGAGGCCATATCGTTAGGGATCATCTTGGGGGCGTCACCGCTGAGGTCGACCGTGCCGTCGGCCTTAAGCGTCTCGGGGTTGGCGCCGATGAACGAGCGCGTGTACATTACGTTCTCCATGACGGCCGAGTGCGACCACTCGGGAAGGGACGCGAGGTCGATGTTCTGACCCCAGTTGGCGGCCTTGTCATTGCCAGCGGTGAGCGAGTTGGTGTACGCCATCATCGCGGCCATGTCTGAGGAGTTGGAGATCGCGGAGCCCATGGTCTGCGAGATGGAGGTAGAGGCCTGGAACGCCGAGGGAGGGTTGATGATACCGAACATGCCCTTCTGGCAGTGACCGGGGGTGCCGCAGTAGAAGAACGTCGGGTTCGTGTCGTTGACAACCTGGGTGAACGTGAACGGCGCGTCGTGCTCGCCTGACGCGAACGGTGCATCACTGGTCTTGTTGCAGATCTCGAGGGCCGACGACTTGGTGACGGTGTGGTTCTTGGCGTTCCAGACGAACATAACGGTGTCGCCCACGGACGCGTTAACCGCGAAGGGGACGAAGCGGAGAACGCCCTGGGTGGGAGCGACGATGACGGTGTGGGTAGCACCAGTGCCCTTGCTACCCGAGTAGGAGCCGTCGTTCGAGCTGGAACTCTGAGTCGACGAGGGCGTCCAGGTCGCGGCGGGAGCGCCATAGGACGCAATGCATTCTGGATAAATGGTCAATGCTCCATACTAGGGCACAAGGGCGTAGGATCACTCACGCTGCACGCAGTCGTTGTAGCCAGAGTTACCCCAGTTGGTACTGCCAGAACCGTACGACATGGTGCTGGTAGCGTATGCACTGGAAGTCGTGGAGGTGTACTTGGACATGTCCGTTGAAGTCGAAGTGTAGTCCATCTTCGCGGAGGACGTGGTCTTGCTGCTGTCCTTCATGGTCGACGACGAATCGCTCTTCATGGTCGACTTGCTGTCGACCTTCGTGGAAGAGGACGAGTCGCTCTTGTCGGTCGACTTGCTGTCGTACGCAGAGCTGGATGAGCTGGACGAGCTGCCATAGTTGTTGTTGTTGTTCCCGTAGTTGTTGTTGCTGTTGCTACCGTAGTTGTTGTTGCTGGAGTCGTAGCCAGAAGAGCTACTACTCGACGAGCTGCTGTAGTCACCAGAGTCATAGCCGGAGGATGGGCTGTACAGAAAGCATTGTGTTCAATAAACTATCACATTCACGAGGAAATAAACGACAGAGTACTCACCTCGAGCTCGAGCTCTGGTTGTCCTTGGTGGGGGCAGCGGCAACGAAGCCGACGAGAAGAGCGGTGCTGAGGAGAGCAGAGAAACGCATCGTGACAAATATGAGCTAAGAGGACCGTCGAGGTGTGGATGTCGCGTTGGACAAGGACAGATGAGTCAATCTAGACGTCAAAAGAGCCTCCCAGGAGGGGTGTTGCAGCTAGCGGCCCTATCAAAGGGAGTGATCTGTAGAGGGACATGGCGTTCAGTACACGAGCTGCGTAAAGTGGGGGTTGGGTTGGACATACCCCGAAGAACGAAGAGAATGAAGGAAGGGAGGACGAGATTCAACTCGGCGGCTCCTGGGGAAAGGAAAGAACGAAGGGGGCGAACGAAAGGGTTGGCGGACATGTTGGCGGGGAGGACAGGAGCTTATATTGGGGAGGACGTATGTTTCGGGGATTCTGGGGTGGCATGGCGACAGATGTGCCCATTGGATCATGGTCATCACTGCTTCCTTCATCCCGGCCTTCCAATCGTCGCCACCTCTGTAAATTTCCCATCCCCCCACTAGCCGCTCTGCCCGGCCAATCACATTCCCCGCCCACCGCCTGTCGCCCAAAACGGCGTTCCCTCTGTGCACTTGTTCACCTCCTCCCTGCCCAGTGGCCCACTGCATCCTTCTCCATCGATCTGCCGTCCGCACCTGCTGTCCTCACAACTGCTGCCATCACGACTTCTCCCTCTCCCTCCTCCCCTCCTCATCTCTCCTATCACACGCAAAAATATCGTCGCCGTGCACGTCCATCATCTCACATCCTTTCCAATTTCTCCACCCCCATCATCCACCCATCGGTCATACATCATAGACGCCTTCTTGACGTATTCTTCGGGCCCCTCTTTTCTCTTCCTTCCCATTCGCTTAATGCACTTCGGACCTTTGGCCTGTCCGAATCCGTCCTCCAGGTACAGCTTGATCACGATCATGATGTTCACAGTGCCGAGGCCTCAAGCGATGCATTCCTTCCAAGTGTCCCTTTTCTATCGCCTTGGCTGCCGATCAGTGTTCAAACTTTCAGCGTTCAATAGCCGGCTGAACCTTGACCACAGTCGCCGTCCAATGAACAACCAACCAACACAAGATACTTATGCGCCGACGTGAATACTTCAACGCAACAGCAAGGGGCTCCAAGGCGTCTTGTTTCGAGATGCCGTCAGATAATACGTACGATGCCCCGAGGACGCTGAGGCAATGAGCGAATATTTACAAGGCGGTGACGACAATCACAGGCCTATCTATCAGTTTGTTGACATGAGCGTCCTCGACATATCCGGCTCCAAGCCTCCGGGCTGCCCCAAGAACGACGACACTAACGAATCTTGGATTCGAAGCCTTCGACCTGCGTCAACCAAGCCATCTTCCTTATCTACCGTGCACCCAACTGCACCCAAGCTGTATCGACAAATAAGTGATGGCAGCCTGTGTGCCGCCCGATCAGTGTTGCGTATATCTCGGGCAGGATGAATGGACACAGGATCTATATCACAACACTGACAACTATATAACAGATCTAAACCTCGAGCCAGAACAGCCTCCGTCCACCCCATCAATCAATCCCAGAAAAGTAAAGTACATGTACATACAGGACACCCTCGAGCATGAACACCGCGTGTGTGCGACGCGGTTGCGGGTTTGCAAAAAGTATACACCCTTGAGAACGTATTGCAAAAAAACGCCGCCGACCAGGAAACCGGTACCGACCTTTCTCCACGCCCCTTCGTCAACACCTCGTCCCAAGCTAAAACAGCGCATGTGCGTACGCACGCCCTAGGCCTCAGGATCTCACGGGACGTACCCCGGAAGGCAAGCCTACCGGTTGCCGTCCGCGAACCCCGAGGGAAGCGCCGAGCGGAGCAGGCATGTTCCCCCTCGGTCTTGTCGGCGGCGGCATCCGTTCGCGGTCACGGAAGAGTCGGGGCTGGAGCTGGGGCTCGGACGGTGGAGCGGGGCGGGCCACGGGGTCCGATCTCAATGGGGGCTCGCGTATTTCTTCAGCCTCGGCCTCGGCGTCGTCGAAGCGCACCTTCGCCCCCCGCTTCGCGTCCCGCAGCTCGCGGAGGCGGGCCATCGACTTCGTCACGTGCTCTTTACTGCCCGCCCGCGCCACGGATATATTCGAGGCGGAGGACGACACCGAGCTCGCCTTGCGGTCGGCGAGCGTTGGGCCGCGTGTGATCCTGGGGGGCGGGCTAGCGTCGTCGTCCATATCAGTCGCCACAGAGCGTGGGAGCTCTGCAGGGCGGGTCTCTTGGGCTGGCTTCTTTTCTGACGCGCTCGAGCTCGTCGTGCGAGTGCTTCGCACGCCGCGCTCGCGCTCGTCGAAAAGCCAATCAGGGAGGTCTCGTGGGTCGTGCGCTTTCTCGGTATGATAGGCCTTCATCGCGCGTGTGAGGCGGGACTCTCCGCCGACTGGAGTTTCTGTGAGATTCGACCGTCGCCGCGCCGGCTAAGCATAAGCATGACAGGAAGCGGGGATATAACTTGCCTTCGCCACTGTAAGATGCGACGTTGCTTGACCACGCTTTGCTGACGCTGACTGTAAGGTTGCTCGCCACACCCGTGATGTTACCCCACAGCGACGACCCAAACCCTGCTGGTGGCTTCTTGTCCGCCTTATCATCCACCTCCATCTCATTCATGCTCGTCCGAGAAGAGGAGGCACTCTCGGGGGGTCCATCGAATCCATCGGATCCAGCGGACGAAGAACCAGAGTCTGACAGAACGTCTTGTCGCCTACGGGACCCACCATAGTCTTCAGGCCTGTCAATGCTCGAGGTATGGACCCGAACAGGGGCAGGCGTCCTGCTTCTCGGCTGTGCTGCGACTATCTTTGGACCTCTCGGGAGGCTCGGAAGCGGAGGGGGTGACTCGGAGCGAAGAGCATGTCGCGATTCCGAGCTACGATCGAGTGAATGTGAACGCAAAGAGCCAGCCGGGCGCGTGGATATGCTTCCTATAGACCGCTGTGTGCGAATTGTGCGTGGCTGCAATGGAAGTGGCGGAGCTGCGGAACTGTAGTAGCTTGAGGGAGGCGGGCGTTCGCTCGCAGAACTCGGAGGGCGTGAGGGGATGTTTTGCCGGGCCAGGCCTGGCGTCGAGGACCGCGTTCGAGGGTTGGAGGGCAGTCCTACGGTGTTGGCGCGGGCCAGAGACATGTAACCCGCGATGAGAAGGGGGTGGCGCGAGCGAGCGAGAGGGTTTAGGGTTCCAGGAGCGAGTGACACAGCACGACGAGCAGTCCTGCTAGTAGTGAAAGAAAGTGAAGGGGCCGGCCGGCGGGTATGTTAGAAAAGAGAAGCCCTAAGATGCAGGAGAGTTGGGAAAATGAACGAAGGGAAGGATTAGGGCCCGCGAAGGGGGGCGGAAGTGTGGGACGAAACATACGACGCACCGTGGCAATGTTATAACAGGCGGAGTGTGGGAGCACAAGCGTAGAAACCGTCCACCAAGGATCTGCGGTCTCCTCCTGCTGTCACCGTGGCTCGGACTGGGACAAACGTAAGGTATACTGTGTGATGCCAGACAACAGACTTGACTTCGCCGGATGTCGGACGTGAGTTAAGCCGAGGGGATGAGACGGAAAAGAAATAAGAGTGAGACAGGACGTTGAGGGAACTGCCAGCAGCTCGTCCTAGACCGCCTGGCAAAAGTACAGTAGAGGAACGCTGCGGCGTGAAGGCTAGTGGGAGAGGATGATGAGGAGAAAAGGACAGCCAGCGCTTCGTTTCGATGGAGACCCAGTCGCTCGTCCTGAGCCCGCGAGCGCCCGTCATAACAACGGCGCATCATCATCTTCGAATTCCTCCTCGACTCCTCCCTCGCTCCGTCCGCTCATAGTGGTCAGAGGGTCTCACAGCAGATATCTACGAGCGGGAGGGCTCGTATATATGTCAGGCACGCATGATGACGCTGGTTCTCAGGCTGGGGGCAGTCAAGAATCATGCTCCTGCGTGCACGCGGCTAATCCAAACGGTGTGAAGATTGCGAAACCCTCGCGTCTTCGTCCATTCCGAATTGTCTGTTTGGACATAATATACCCAGAGGCCCCCCTCCAGCTGCGCCTTGCTTCTTTCTCAAGCACCTGCGCATACACACGTTCCTTCCAGTCAAGCTCCCCAGTATACCTGACAAAACATGCTCGCCCTCACCGCCCGATCGAAGGCGTTGATAAGACGCGCTCCTGCAACCGCCCGCTGGGCGAGCACCGCAACAAGCAGGGATCAGTTCAAGATTCTCGTGGTCGGAGGAGGTACGTGACCCCATGACGCATCGTTAATTGCGTCTCTCCGTCGGAACTGATTCAAATTGTTCCGCGTCTCCCTCTCTTCGCGGACAGGCTCTGCCGGTTTGACGGTGGCGAACCAGCTTTACAACCGCTTCAAGCGCGCCGGAAAGGCGTTCAACCCGGGCGACATCGCCATCCTCGATGCCGCCCAATACCATTACTACCAGGTACGAATGATCGTCGACGCTACCCACGTCTATTAACCCTATGCTGAAATGCCGCGCCGTTCTGGTGGGAATTTCACAACATAGCCGGCGTGGTACGTAGATGGTCTTCCATGCGCATCGCAATCGGAGGAGCGCCAGACGTAACTTACGCACGTCCCGCTTTGACAGGACTCTCGTTGGCGCAGGCTTAAAGCAGAAGGAAGACACACGTCGGAAGCTCGACTCACTTATCCCGTTGCACCTCGCCCACATTCCTGAGAATGTCAAGGCGTTCGAGCCCAAGACCAACTCGCTCACTACGGCATCGGGGCGCAAGATTGGTTACGAGAGCTTGGTCGTCGCAACGGGCCTGCAGACCAACTGGTCATCCATTCCAGGGCTTGAGAAGGCCCTCGCCGACCCGAAGTCGGGTGTGTCTTCCATATACTCCTACAACACTGCCGATAAGGTGTGGAGAGACATCGATGCGCTCCGGTCGGGCAACGCCATCTTCACCCAGCCAGCTGGGGTCATAAAGTGCGCCGGAGGTGGGCTATTTTACTTTCTACATCCGTCGGGACAACTAAACGTTGGTTCCCAGCACCCCAAAAGATCATGTGGATGGCATGGGATAGGTTCCAGAGGACAGGCCGCGGAGACACGGTCTCTGTCGATTTCTACACGGGCGCACCCGCTATCTTCAGCGTCAAGAAGTACGCCGATGTGCTGGAAGAGCTTCGCATCCAGCGTGGCGTCGGTATCGCCCTCAAGCACAACTTAATTAGCGTGAACCCGGAGGCGCATAAGGCGACGTTCAAGACGGCGGACGGAACCGTGGACGTCGACTACACGCTTCTGCATGTGTCACCGCCAATGGGGCCCCTGGATATCATGAAGGGGCAGCCGATCGTGGACGAGGCAGGGTGGGTGTCCGTCGACAAGGATACGCTCCGCCACACAAACCCCGAGTACGGCAATGTCTGGGGTATCGGCGACTGTTCCAGCCTGCCGACCAGTAAAACCGCTGCCGCTGTCACCGGGCAAGCTCCGGTTCTAGTCGAGAACTTGTTCTCCGTCATCGACACGGGCAAGCTTTCTAACGCGACATATGACGGTTACACCAGCTGCCCGGTAGGCTCTTTTCTGTTCTCCAAGCTCAAGCGTCATTGTTTATGATGCTTGCGCCACTAGCTGTTGACTGGTTACGGGCAGCTTATATTGGCAGAGTTCAAGTACGGTTTGGAGCCCAAGGAGTCTTTCGCGAGCTTCCTCGGCGACCAGGCCGTTCCGCGGGCAGCCTACTACTATCTCAAGAAGGACTTCTTCCCCTGGGCATACTGGAATTTCATGGTCGGTGTATTCTCTATGTACCAACGACCCACTATGGCGTTCTCTGACCTCGTGCCTCGTCCACAGGTCAAGGGCAACTGGTACGGAACCTCGGGGTTTATCCGGCCCACGTATGGCCAGTAGACGCATCACATATGCCTGGATTGCAGTGATTCTATTCGTTGTCTCATTCATACCTGCCTCAGGCTCATCGTCAGCCTAGGGCGACATGTCATGTTTCCGGACCAAACAACGACATAGGGTTCACACCAGATGAGATGAGTGTGACAGGACGACAACATGCGAAGCTGACTAGAAGCCAAAGATATCATCAATCTCGTCCCGCTTCTTTTTCTTCTTCGCCGCTTTGGTAGGGACACTTTCGTTGTCCTTCTTCCGCTTCGCAACAATCCGAACCGGCATAACTGTGGAAGTAGACACCGCATCCGTTGCGGATGGCATTTCTGGTGCAAGGGTCAGAGGCCACGTTATACGGAGGTATTACGTCGAAGAGAGCTTACGTCTGCCTCGGCCAAAGTCAAGTTCGCTTGACAG
The DNA here is from genome assembly GCA_026283605.1 of Ganoderma lingzhi. Classification (NCBI taxonomy): domain Eukaryota; kingdom Fungi; phylum Basidiomycota; class Agaricomycetes; order Polyporales; family Polyporaceae; genus Ganoderma; species Ganoderma lingzhi. The sequence goes on from JAPJYM010000008.1 coordinate 293,694, forward strand.
AGAGAAATGCGTGATATCGGGGTGTTCCTCTTCGCCAGCAGTTGGTGCTAGTGCGATAGCGGTGGAAGGAGTGGGTGGGGCTGGTGCGGGGACATTTTCCAGCGCGGGTGATAGTGTAGTACGGTCAAGTGTATGGCCGAGATCTTCATCTAAGGTCTCCCTGGGAGTAGGCACCTTCCTTACGGGCCTTGAAGCCGTGACAGGAGGTAATGTACTAGATGAAACAACGTGGTTTTCGGACGGTTGAAGTAGCTTCTCCACCTTGTGCGCATCGGATGGCTTAGGTGGTGCCAATGGTGAACGTGGGTCGTGGTCAAGCTGCGAGTGTGGCTTACATGCAATGTTTGCATAGCCGTATAGCTGGCGGACCAAGAGGTCTCAAGCGCAGCTTTCACTTCAGACAAGAGCACATTCGTGCGGGATGCGATGGCAGCCAGTGCCAATATCAATTGGAGAAATGCACCGGTTTGCATCATGAGCGTAAAAGACCTATCAGAGTTTGGTCAATGGCACAACCACAGGCATGAGAGTTACTCACTCGTAAGCACGTAACGACCGTTCCCGGGCCTTTCGAGTGATTGTTGGTCAGTCTCACGGCGTGCGCGCACATCGTACCTTAGACTCACTCGATCGATGAGAGTGCAGCACGCACTGCACCTCTCCAAAACAAACAACAGAGACCTTGCGTCTGGATAATGCGTCCACGAACATTTCAACGCCTTTTTTCTGCGCGGGAAATCGCTATCATGACGGGCTGTGGCATGAGGAATCGGCAGTACTCACGTCCGTGTTGAGGGTTTTCCCCAAAACGACAAGCGAAAATTCTCCACCACCTTGTCCATGTGCATTTCGTCCACGCGCTCACCAAGCTTCCTCAGCTCTACGACGCGCTGCCAGAACAGGGCTGTGCGATGTTGGTTCTTGCCCTTGTAGTACAACCGTTCCAGGACCTGCATCTCTGTGCGATGGCTGTCGAGAGCAGCCTGCAGTCTGCGCGAACACACCCTGAGCTGCTTGAGAACCGCATCGACGGCAGGATGATGTTCAGAACCCAGCAAAGACCTTTCCAGGCAGTTCAGGGAAGGAGGTGGTACATGGCGGCGCGGCGGCATTTGGAGTGTCCAGCGCGACTGGACGGAGGAAGAGAAGGCATGCTTGGGCGTCTAGAATTAGAGCCTGGTCACCCTCGTCCGAGTCCAGATCTCGCGGTCATATACCCCATCTCCCACACTGGCTCCTTACGAGACGAAACGACGACGAAGGTGGTGAATAGCATCGCAATATGAGTGGTCAGGGAGGTCAGGATGCCAAGTTCTTCCAGCGGGGCAAGATCCAGGTGCGCGACCACATCTCGCTAGATGTCATGTTGTTGGTCTAACCGGTACACTTGCAGGAATTCCGCGCAGAGCTGGAGGCGGCGGAGTCGAAGGACAAGAAATTCACGAAGAGGAAGACTGTGCTCAAGAAGATTGTTGCGAATATAACTATGGGCAACGATAGTGCGTACTTGACCACCTCCCACCGCCCGGAAGACGTTGACGGGATCGCATAAGTGTCTCCTCTATTCACTGACGTCGTACAGTCTCTGGGTACATCGCTGCTGGAGATTAAGAAGAGTGCGTATGGACGCCATTGGTATGTGTCTCTCAGTTGCTCACTGCCGTTACAGTGGTATATCTGTTCCTCGTGTGTTATGGCCGGCAGAAGGCAGACCAACTACATCTTGTCATTCCGCACTTCCTGCAGGTACGGGGCAACCATTATCTTACTGCACTATGGATCGGTTGACGGCTTCCAGGACTGCAACGATCGCAATCCTCTAGTCCGGGCCCTCGCTATCCGGACTATGTCCTATATCCCTACACCCATTGTCATCGAGGCGCTGACGGAACAGTTGAGGCATTGTCTGAAGGACCGTGACCCCTACGTCCGGAAGACTGCCGCTATCTGCGTCGCGAAGTTATATGCCGCAGATCCACGTAAGGCGGAGAAAGGTGGTTTCGTGGAAATGCTTCGAGACCTTCTACTGGACTCGAACGCGACGGTAGTAGCAAACGCTGTTGCATCACTGTCGGAGATTGGAGACCGTCAAGACGGCGTAATCTTCAAGCTCAATTTGACCGTCGCAAACAAACTCCTCACCGCTCTGGGTGAGAGCTCAGAGTGCGTATTCGTATTCTTCGGCTGCACGGTCATTGACCGCTTATCTTCGCTCAGATGGGGTACCATCTACATTCTAGACTCGCTTTTACGATATGTGCCAGAACGACATATCGACGCGGAGATGATGGCGGAACGTGTCATCGTGCAGCTAAACCATGCCAACTCTGCCGTTGTGCTCACGTCGATCAAAGTCCTCTTGTACCTCATGAACTACATGGAGAACCGGAAACTCATGGAGTATATCTGCAAGAAGATGGGTCCTCCATTGGGTCTGTCTCCATCAACGAACGTGCCGCGATGTCGTCTAACTTCCCCATAGTAACACTACTATCGTCGGGTCCGGAGGTCCAATATGTCGCATTGCGAAATATCCTTCTCATCATTCAACGACGACCATCGGTGTTGAAGAACGACGTCAAAGTGTTCTTCTGCAAGTACAACGACCCAATATACGTCAAGCTTGCGAAACTCGAAATCATGTATCGCCTTGCGCGCGAGGAGAATGCCAAGGAAGTTCTTGCAGAACTTCAGGAGTACGAGGATTTGCTCGCCCATTGTCGCCCATAAGTCTGACCTATGTCACCCAGGTACGCCTCGGAAGTGGACATCGACTTTGTACGCAAGGCCGTGCGTTCAATAGGTCGACTGGCGATCAAAGTTGAGCCCGCCGCGGATTCGTGTATACAAGCGTTGTTGGACTTGATGGATACGAAGGTCTCCTACGTCGTGCAAGAAGCAGTCATCGTGATCAAGGATGTCTTCCGACGGTACCCCGGGAAATACGAAGGCATTATCCCCAAGCTATGCGAACATCTCGATCTCCTCGACGAGCCGGAATCCAAGGCTGCTGTCATTTGGATCATCGGGCAATTCGCAAATCGCATCGACAACGCTGATGAGCTTATGGACGATCTCACGTACACATTCCTTGAAGAGCCATCCGAGGTGAGTACTATGTTCGCGAGCCTCCGTCGTTTTGATATTGATGCCCTTTTTAGGTTCAGCTAGCGTTGCTCACGGCTGCGGTCAAATTGTTCATCTACAAGGCCAACTCAGACACAACTAAGGCACTCGTACACAAAGTGCTGAAGTGGGCAACGGAGGAAGTCGATAACCCCGACCTTCGTGATCGCGGCTTCATGTACTGGCGCATGCTAGCCATCAACCCCAGTGTTGCCGGCGAGGTCGTTCTCGCCGAAAAGCCCGCTATCACAACTGATGCGGACCGGATGGACAGAGGGGCGCTCGACCAGCTGCTTCTACACACAGGAACATTGGGCAGTATCTATCACAAGAACCCAGAGGTCTGTTCATTGTGCATCGTCCTCTTGTCAGAACATGTCGCTTATATGATGGCATATGATGCAGACCTTTATCCGCAACGCAACCGGCAAGGCGCTCGCCGACAGTCCTGCACTCAACGCCCTCTCCCGACAGGTCCTTGTCCCCATATCTCGTCCAAATCTCCCCCGTAATGCCATCATTGTGCCAGGTCCGGGACCGCAAGAGCCTTCCCAATCCAACGGCACCGGCACGAATGGAAGCCTCGTGCCCACCGGAGACTCTCCGGAGCCCACCAAGAACGGATCGACCGGAGAGCTTGTGGCCAGGAGCGGGTCCCAGGAGACGCCGAGCAACGAAGATGGAGACGGGGACGACGACGAGGGTCCGGTGGCGCCACGGTCAGCCGCGGACCCTTATGCAGGATTGGACAGCGCGTTCGGTAGGGGCTACGTTGCGGACGAGCCGCGTCCACAGAACCAAGACCTGCTGGACTTGATATGATCACGACGGCGATGTTCACCAGTGCTTGTATACTATTTTCTGGAATGATGTATTGTATCGTATCGCACTACGTTTCATGCTAGAGGCGACATATGTCACAGGGTCGGAAAGTTGGACCAAGGCGAAGGACGGTTCGTCCGTTGAAAGTATGCAGATTGGTGTACATTGTCCATCCGAACTCATATCATTCGTGGGTATGTGTAAATCGGGTACTTGTCTGCAACCATTACATAGACGTATGTGGTGTTCCGGGTAGGGACACCTCCCTCACCTTCCTCACTGGCCTGCCGCTACTAGTGGAACACGTTGTTGGTGAATCACAGACTTGATCGTGTTGACTAACGACTTCGGCCGCAAGGAGTTGTAGTGCTGCGAGGTAGATCGGTAAGTGCGTACCCGCTCACAAGGCATGCAGAATTTGAGCTCTACCTCTCCAAGACCATATAATCGCCGATGGTAACTGATATAGACTACATGGTTCTTGTCTGCCACCGCGATATCTTCACCGTGCACGACGACCGGGGGCGTGCCTCCCTGGACAACGTGAATGGGCACATTGTACGCGCGACTGAGGGCTAGAACTTCCGGCTCCCCTCCCCAGGCAGCTGTCGACCGCATTGTTATGCAGTACCTTTGAAACTGTTCCGGAGTCATGAGCCCGGGCTCTGTCGCGTCTGCGGCATCTTCGCCAATTTCTGAAGGGAGGAAGGGGAGGAATTCGTCTTGGTGGGTCTGGATATAGTCTGCAGCGGCTGTCCTACACGCTTGGTATGTGGCGGTTGGCAGGATACCAAGGAGTTGGAGCTGGTCTGCTACCGCGGAGAAAAGGCAGTGGCCGTCTGGAGTAATCTACGAGTTCCGCAGTTAACGAGGGGACAGCAGGGCTCGAATAAACATCCCACGTCATATATCCGTAATCCCAGCTCATCGCATGTCTGCTTAATGCCTGCCTCCTCCCCCTTCGCCTGCCGTTGCATGCGCGCATCTGCTTCGGCGTCGTTTGGAGCGTAACTGTCCGCTAGCACCGCCGCCTTCTTCGCCTATGTATCCATGCTTCAGCACGCGTTTGACAGCGACAACCTTGTGGAAACTGCCTACCTGTCTCGCCTTAAACCTCGCCTTTCTATCTTTTTTCGGGGCATTATCTAAATCGTTCGCGACTTCGTTGACTTTCATCTCTTGGAGCACTGTCGCGGATTCGTGCCGGACCACCTCGTCCTTGGAATCCAATTGTGCCAACAGGTCGTCCATTAGCGCGTCGTCATCCATTAGGTCTTCCGGAGGTGGGGGTGCCGGTTGGGGCGGGGCAACCGTCTTCTTGGATTTGTTCTTTTTCTGGGCCATTGAGATGGAGACTGAACGCGCACGGTAAGCATAAACGGAGAAGTCGGGGCCTGTTCCACGTAGTCAGATTCGGAGAGGTATGGACTCACCGACGCGTATACGGGTATAGTCAATATTCAACGAAGATGCTGGTATGCGAGGCGAGTGGTATGGTAAAGTCGCACCGAGTCAGTGCACGTTTGGCGACGGTCGGATGGTCACAGAACCCTAACCTCATTTCGGTGGTCCCGGGCCGCTATCTGGGCGAGCTCCGAGTCCGAGGCTCATGTCTCAGATCTCATGAGGAGGGCCAGCCTGAGGCTCTGGAGGCTCGAGCTCCGAGCCTGAGCTCGCGATCGTTAACGTTCTCCCGCCATTGCCTACTAATCACCCATCGCCTACCGACCCTTCAAGCTGCGCGTAACCTCGAGCTCTCCCCTAGTACCCGCACTCTACGCACGATGGCTCAAACCAGGATTCCTTTGCTTTTCGCAAGTATCGTACAGGATATTCAAATACTCCATCACTTATCAGACACCCTTCTCGATGTATAGGGAACCATGACAATCGGGGCGCCCGGAAAGAATGGCGTTCGTACCTCGGACCTGAAGCAGGCCCAGGAGATCATCGATCTCTTCTACAAACACGGGCACAAGGAGATTGACACCGCTCGCATATATGCAGAAGGTACCACAGAATCTGTTGGTGTTCCAAGCAAGTTTCTAGATAACCTCGTTGAATGCTCATCGTGCATGTCCAGTATGTTGCCAAACTCGATCTCAAGGATGCCACTGTCGACACAAAGTGTGCACCAGTTTTATGTTTATGCACGACCAGCGCTGACGGTGGACCAGGGTGTACCCAATTCAGCCTGGTGTCCACTCACCAGCAAAGTTGCGCGAAGCCTTCCGGACGTCTTTAAAAACCCTTGCTCCCCTGAAAGTCAGAGTATTTTACTTGCACGCTCCCGATCGCAGTGTCCCGTTTGGGGACACTGTCCGCGAAGTCAACGAATTATACAAGGAGGGGCTTTTGTGCGTTCGAGTCCTCATGATGTTCCTACTGGATTTTTTGCGAGAAATTGACATATTGGTTGGTTGTGTAGCGAGATTTTCGGGCTGAGTAACTACGCGGCTTGGGAGGTACGTCTACCAATTGTTCTCAGAAATTCTCATATCCTTACAGGTTTTCCAGGTCGCCGAGATAGTGTCCATCTGCAAAGCGAATGGCTGGGTTCAGCCGAAGATATATCAAGCGTAAACTCAATCTACCTCCTCGTCAGCGTATTGCAACTCACTAGATGTACTGTAGAATGTACAACGCTGTGACCCGCGAGATAGAAGCCGAGCTTGTACCCTGCTGTCGCAAGTTTGGTCTGCGCCTTGTTGTTTACAACCCCCTCGCGTGAGCGCTTTCCCATCTGGCTCGTTTTCCATCCATTTATCCTAGATGTGAGCGGCGGATTCTTCGCAGGAAAGGTTACTTCGCCTGACGCCGAGGCTCCGAGTGGCGGTCGATTCGATCCTGGTAGCAGTATGGGGTCGATGTATCGCGCTCGGTATCTGAAGCATGGATACTTCGACGCGCTCAACTACCTCAAGCCGATCGCAGTACGTGGTCTCAATGTCTTCGTTTTGGCATCCTCTTCAACGTCCTGGCTGGTAGGAGAAACATCAGCTCCGTCTCACAGAAATCGCGTTGCGTTGGATTCAGCACCATTCCGTCTTGACGCCACAAGATGGTGTCATCCTTGGGGCCAGTAGTGTCGTCCAGCTTGAGCAGAATCTCGAGGACAGCGAGAAGGGGCCTCTCCCAGAGGAAGTGATAAAAGCATTGGACGAAGCACGTTTCATCGTGGGTGCGAGCGCGCCAACGTACTGGAGATGAGGGATCGACGAATAATGGCCTGCTGGACGAGTATCAACAATTAGATTGTGATCATGTGCGAGATCTTGTAAAGGTAAGCGTTCAGCGACCGTTGTAGGAAGATCGAACGAGTGCAACATTGACGTATGTCTTTCACCCAGACTCAGGTAGTTTTATCCTGCGCGTGTATCAAAGAATATCAAAGAATGTAAACGCTCTTCAAGTCGAGTTCGATTCGAGGACTTCGCATATTGTAGCGATTTGATTTTCACAAATAGATATGTACGTGCCTCATATGCTCAAAGAGGTCAGACTTCTGAGAGCGATAGCTAGGTTGGTACGATGCCCCCCCTGTCAGGTACGATCGTCTTAGCCACAGTACATGATTGGCTCGGCTCACGCCACCCCCAGCGGGGGCCGTAGCCGCGGACAAGCCTTTCATGGGTGCTACATGAAATCGCTCGCATGCCTCGCTCGTTCGTGCGGGACACTGCTCCGCTCAACCGCCGAGGTCGATGGGAAAGGGGCTCACTCGGTCTTGGTGCGTTCGTTTTCTTTCTCAAGGGTGGTAGTTTCACCTCCTTTTCCTTATCCCACTACAGTACAGGCCTGGCCTATCTAGATTCATTTTCGGCCCCGAATCAGGTCATGCACTTGATTATGACGCTCACGTTCGTTGGAGGGTTGATCGTTGGTGCTGTGGCGTCCGCCTTCGGGGACGCTATCCCCGTAACAATGCAGGTTCGGCTTTCTCTCTAGTTGATGACCTTCTTCTTCATCTCGGTCTCGATCCTGCGCCCCTCTTCGGTCTGGCGGCGTGGGGCTGGCTCCAGTGCGTTCCTCGGTTCTTGGACCTAAATGCGGTCTCTAGAGTATCGACAGCTGAATGCTGAGCTGAGTGCCTTCGGTGACGCCATCGAACGTTTATTCAGCTAGCCGTCCTTTGCTCTGGCGTAAATCGTGACGCCATATTCTCACAACGACCTCCTAGGGTCACCAATTCTTAAAGGTGGACGTCGCGAAGGCCCTCCTAGGATCTCCTTTATCGCGCTCGCTCGACTTGCAGGCATCGTCTCCAACACCTCGACGCACCTTCATCTCCGACGCCCAGCAACGATGTCTACCACCATCACCTTTTTCCCAGCGGGTACCTCAATCATTCCTGGTCCCTTCGGGGGGTCGCTCGACCAAAACCCTCCGACAGCAGATAGGCACATTACATCTGGCGGCTCGGACTGGGCGTGGACGGTATTCGCGGTCATGTTCGTTAGTACCTTCGTCGCTATCGCCTGGACGTTCGCTGTAAGTGGTTTCTCCTTCGCCAGAATCGTAATTTCTCAGTCCCTCGCTTAGAGGCCGCGAGGAACACGCCTATTCCACCAGATCGCCGTCATGGTCTTAACGACCGCAACTATAGCGTACTTCTCCATGGGATCTGACCTAGGCGCAACCCCGATTGTGCCAGAATTCAATCGTGATGGCAATACCACGCGTCAAATTTGGGTGCGCTCTTTCCTTGTGTCTTGACATCTGCGCAAAAGTCTAATCTCCCACGTAGTATGTGCGGTACATCCAGTACTTCATCACCTTCCCGCTGCTACTACTCGAGCTCCTGCTCGTGACCGGCGTTTCCTTCTCCGACATCTTCACTACGCTCTTCATGGGATGGGTCGTCGTCGTGACCGGTCTCGTCGGTGCTCTTGTACGCTCAAGCTACAAGTGGGGTTACTTCGCCTTTGGCATTCTCGCTCTCTACTACATCTGGTTTGTCGTCGCTCAGCCGTTGAACCGGGTCCTGCACCCGCTAACTCGCGTCTCCCGTTGTAGGTATTCCCTCCTCATCAACGCTCCGAGAAGCACATTCGCGGTCGGCGGCGCGATGCGCGGCAGGTACTGGATCGGCGCCGCTTATTTCTCTTTCCTCTTACTGCTCTACCCGATCGCGTGGGCCATCTGCGAGGGCTCGAACAACATCTCCCCGACCGGCGAGTTCATCTGGTACGGCATCCTCGACATTCTCGCTGGCCCCGTCTTCCTGTTCGTCTTCCTCGCGTCCCTCCGCACCGTCGACTACACCGGCTTCGGCCTCACATCGACCAAGTACTCCGAGACGATGCCACACGAAGGCGGACCTGCCATGCGCGGCACGCCGGGCCCTACCTCTGGAGAAGCGCCCGCCGAGCCTGTCCCCCAGCAAGCGGCATAGAGGTTGGCTGTCGTGGACGAGGGTTTGAAGATTCGACAAGGTCGCGACAAGAAAACATATTGTCGTCATTAGATTTCCCATAAGCCTACCCTGTGTTCGATAATGTTGCGCGATGTATGTACGCATACTAGTTTCCCCACCTTGTGTATCATTAGTCTCCGTAGTACCAGCTGTATACTCATTTGTTGACAAGAAACGGGCAATTTGCCGGAACTAAGCATTAAGCTGCCTCCCCGAGAAGGCCAGGACATACAACAAAGTACAGGGCGCGTTTATGACGAGCGAGCAGGCAGTGGAACAGGAAAGCTGATAGGGACTCAAGCAATCTCTACAATACGAACAACATCTGATATTTCTTGGACTGCGTCCTCTGCGGTCGAAATTGTTGTACCAGCTATCAATTAATTATTTCGTTGCGGAAGACAAGCCGAAGGTGACACGTACCCATGAACGGAACGTTGAAACCAAGCTTCTTCGCACTTGTATCGATAGTTTGTAGCGCCGCATTCCACGATACGCCCGCCGGAGGAGGCGTTGCCTGCTCTTGAACGGCTTCCGCTAGAACCCTCGCCACGGTCACCCAGCAAATCTGTGGTAGGGGCGTCGTCAGCAGGTCATCCGCGTTAACGGATAGGCGAAGCTGTTGCCCACGCACTCCAAGCAGCGGATCGAGTAGCAGAAACTCGTTGTCCTTGAACGTCCTGGTAACGTTCACGATCTCGAACACGACGTCCAGCGCCCTCTGCGCATTCTCCGCATGATGCGCGTGTGGCAGCCAGTGCAGCTGTGCCTTGCCCGCAAGGGCGATGACGAGGCAGAACTTGAGCGCGACCGCGCGCTCGCGCTCGCCGTAGAACGTCGCCTTGAGCATTTCGCCTTCGACGCTCGTCGCGTGCACGGAGAGCTCCTCGAGCAGCGGCCAATACTGCTCGAACCACGCGCAGCGCCGAGGACAGACGAGGTCGACAAACGCGCCCATGCGCGCCCATTCGTCGGCGAGGTCGCGAACGCGGATGAAGAGGAGCAGGCTGCGGGTGCGGACATAGGTGAGGTTGGTCTTGGCGAGGAACGGGTAATATAGCTGGGGTGGATGTGACACCGTTAGCGGGCACGAATATCCACGGAGCGAGAAAAACATGGAAGGCAAGACGCACGGCGACGTTCCGGAGCGCATCATCAAATTCCTTGTCTAGGCGGGTAGGCACCCGAAACACCATGGACGAACAGCGGTCGAGGTAAATTAGATGTGCAAGTACACCGACTAGTTCTACTTGTTCCGGGGTCGCCTCCTGCAGCTGGAGCGGGTCAAATATGTCGGACATCATGGGGAATCTTATGTTGTGGCGTCGTACGACATCGACCGCTAAGCGGAGCTGTTCCTCCCCTTCTTCCATCTGTTTCTTGAGCAGGTAGTAGATGGTAAGGAGGTAGCGGGCTTGAATCTCGGACACTGAGTCGATATCTTCTAGCGTGCGAAGAAGCAGCTGAAGCTGTTCATACTCGACCTGCGGGAATATGAACATATGTCGCTGCATTTGCCACATGATGCAGCCAATGAGCTGCCCAAGATATGTGAAGGCGGGGTGGACGATCGTGGCTGAGAGGTCCCCAGAGAGAACAGCCTGCATCTTCTCATCGGAGAGGACGCAGCCGTATTGGGGTGCGTGAATAGCCCATGTTGTACGGCTACAGCAGATGCATTAATAGGCAGCACCGAAACAGCGGCGAAGGAAAGACGCACAACTCTTCTAGTCCAGACGGAATGTGGGGAGTAGAAATACTGTGAATGTCTATGGTGGGCGGGGAAACGAATGTATGGTCAAACATCATGCCGAGGGGTTGCGGGAAGTCAAAAACAGGGACGTTATGAGAACCTAGGGATGTAAAGCTGGTGGTAGATGATTGAGAGGATGATGCCATGGGCTGGGTGAGTGGAATTCCTTGGGCTAGCAAAATGTTTTCATGAGAGAGCAGCGCATTTGAGTCTCGAAGAGCGGAGTCCATACAGTTCATAGAAGGATTGGGGTTCCGGGTGACAGCTGCTTGGCTCTCATATGTGGCAAGTCGCTGCTCAAGGACGTGCGTATGCCAAATCAGAGCTTCTGTCAATGTTCGCTCTTCGTTCTCCTCGTAACTGCACTCGTCCTGTTTGCCGGCAACCTTGCACGTAGAGCATGAAGGACGTAATGCATCGCATTTCTGCAAACAAGTCAGCACCAGGTTCGTGTTGTCTCCCCTTTTGCAGGAACAATGGAATGAGCTTACCTTCTTTTTCCTCCTAGGGTTTAGATACAGAAGGCGGTATGGTGACGGATCCTTTACTTGTGGTGAATATGCAGACGTACCGACAGGGCGCACATGCGGCACCTTTCTTCAGGTATTCGCCTTTCGCAGTCACAGCAACCGCAGGCGTGGTAGTGTAGAGACATTCGATCGCTTTGCGGGCCTTGGAACATGGTCCACACTTTGGGAGAACACCATCGCAGCGCTAGACGTGTTGAGGTTAGCACCTCGGTCGGCATATATACTTAGTAGAGACTCTGGCGGGCTCGGTCTCGGGATGCCCGAAACGTGGGGAAACTTACCACTTTGCGTCCTCTGTCGAGGTTGACAATTAATGTCATGGCCAGTGTGTCAGCGCTTGAATGGGCGTCAGGAAGACAAGGACAATGGCACGAACCTGCAAGCCGAGCAGGTCTGGGTAGGAGCCATCGATGAGGCTTTAAGTAGGGTCTGAGAGGAAGACAGGTGTGTGCTGTAGCAGCTGTACGTCACGGCCCAGAATCGGAGCGCGAGTGTGGATGTTTTATCGGAGCGCCATGTGGGATGGTAATACGTATAAGAGCAGGCGGTGGTAGTTTCTAATACTAATAGATTCAACACTGTGCTGGTGGTTTACGAATTGTTTTGACACTCTAAAATCCCTGCCCGACAGAGGTCGTGTGACAGAGCGTGGATTTTTATCATGATCACGACGCGAAAATAGTACTTATTCTGGTCAAATGTTTCTATGCATCGTCGGTAGTAATCGCATTTGGACCATGTCGGCTTTTCTACCTCCAGCTTACGGAAGGGTAGAGGGGAATATTCATCATACGTAGGAGTCGAAGAAGGGTCTGTACTAAGTAGTAGTATATTGTTGCGAGCGAAGCGAGCCTATTGACTAGGGGGCCCCCAAAAAGCATTCCGCGGGACAAACAAGTACAAATTCCCCGGTGCGCGTCTAACATGCCATATACGGACGACTATGCCACGAAAACATCTGTATATCGCGGAAGAGGCCTCGGATCGAGTTGAGGGGCCATATTTTGGTGAATCCCCAATATATGTGCCTTTGTGGCAAGTTTTATGTCCATTCACTCAGGAATGTGTGCGTTTTCGCCAGTGGTTTTGTCCAGCCTTCGTCCACCTGAGCGGGCGCCTGGCTGATGGCATCTTTGTCACGTCCAAGTCACGTCTCAACTGCGCCCTTTCAGACCTTTCCCCGTAACTTCTCTCGATGTCTGAACAACACATCTGAAGCACTTCTCACTGGCATCGAGGGATCAGGAAAAATACTTCAACTTACCCGCGACCTCGCGGCGACGGCGGCGGCGTCACGGTCACCACCGGAACTAATATTAATATGGAGCGAGCTTTCTGTCTCCGACCGATCCCTGGTACTATGTATCCGACACTTTGCCAAGCAATATTACAGTAATATTAATCGTCCTCTGCAACCAGCCTGTGGGACCGGGCCGGCTTGGCCGCCGTGACAACGAGGATCACGCGTAACGCAAGCGTGGAGCCTGCACTCGGTCACGTGGAAGAAACGCGACTTGAACGTTCACTGAGACTCGGTCGTGCTCAGACTCTCCGGGCTAGGCTGTCTCCACCTACTACCTTCCCTTCTGCTTGCTTGTCCGTCTCATCCGATCTCTGCCACGATTTCTCTCTACAATATACTCTGGCTTTGGGGTTCGTTACATGGCAGGCGCTGTGGCTATTGAATCCTGCTCCAAGGATCCCCCACTCACCAACATGGAGTCCCCCCTGGCCAGTGACACGCCCAGCGCGGTTGACGACAGAGTTTTCTTTGGACCCCTTCAATCTCCGGAGAAGAAGTTCGCTCTATCTCTAGCCGGACCTAAGTTCCGTACGCCGGTCCGTCGATCGACAAGGCTCTCATCTGCGATGGTTCCCTTGCCGTTATTTTCGGAGGAGCAGGAATCCGGGCCTTCAAGTACGAGGGAGGGAACCCCAGAGGAAGACGCCATTCCTGACGGTGCGTTCACCTAGTCTTAATGAATCGTCATGAGTGAACGTATTCGCACAGAGCCGTCTGTTATTCTCGCCTCTAGAGTGCTGAGTGCGTGCAGCAACCCCTCGCCTCCACCTAGTCCTCCCCTCCTTGCGAGGAACCATCAATCGGAACCTGATGATGTCCAACCTTTCGATATATTTGCCTCTTCTCAAGCCTTCAACGCGCTCCCCAACTCGCTTGACGGTCCTCTAATCCCTCTTGACGACCCCACAGAACCCATTACGACTTCCTCTCCTTTTCTGCCACCCGTTTCGACGCCTACTCAACGACACACAACTCAAGCCAATACCTCACAACCGGACTTAATCGCTTTCGACTCGTTCTCTACTCCGAATGCGAGCCATATTAACGCACACTCGGTTCTCGCACCATCGCATGACACACCAACTCAGCTGATTACCCCATCTGTTGACGACCTTCTCGCAATATCTCCGGGGCCATCGCAACCTGTAGCGCATGGTCAACATACCGGCGTACCGGAGCATTCAGAGCCCAATAGCCCTATTATAACACCCAATGAAGGGATGGAGGTGGCTGGTTCCTGTGTCGTTGGGCTCAAACGTTCTCCGTCCCCTCTTCCTTTTGTGCAGCCGTCTTCTCCGAAGGAAGAAGCAGCCTCCAAGCCCTCTTCATTCACAGAAGATGCCTTCCTACCCAGAGAAGAGACTCCCCCACTTCGACAATCGAGCCGATCCCGGAAAAGTCGGGGTTCACTACCGCAGACCATCGTCAACTCTTCCCCGCAGCTGCTCCTTTCGAAGGAACGATTCCCTGAACCTGAAGATACACTTGCTGAGCAATCCGACGAACAGCGCAATACACATCGGAAGCGGAAACTCAAATTCTCCCCTAAACCCGAAGATAAAGGCAAAGGCACTAGTGCTGACGTTCTCACCTCTCCCAGACGGCTCCCCCAGGTCGCGCATGTCCACAGAGAACTTGGTTCCCTATCTCCAATGTCCACTGCGGTGCTTTCGCAACTCTTCGCGACTGTTGCGACCGGAAGTGCGAGCGGGTCCTCCACCCCGCTACCGCCACAAGCCGATGTTGGGCCTCAGCCGGTAATCGTCCTTGCCCCGGCACCGAAGACACCTCCCCAACAGACCCCCGCTTTCATTTTCCCCAAGGTCGGTCCCAACGGGGACCCTGGATCGGGCGCTCAGAGACCGAGGAGTCCCCTTCGTCCATTTTCCCCATCCAAGTTCGGGGAAGGGTCGCGTACGCCCGCGCGGCGCGTGCCAATCGCGCAGGCGGTCGCCGAAGGCACCTACTCCCCGAATAAACTTCCCGCTGTGTTTGGCGCTTCCCGGCCTGCGACTGCACCCGGCTCTCCGGTGTTCAAGAGGGCCGCGCTCAACGACCCTCTCCGGAGTCCTGCGAAGCGTGTGCCGATGAACGAAGCCGTCCCGGTCCCCCCTCCGTCTCCCGGGAAGACCCTGGACAAGGGCAAGGGCAAGACTATCCCCCACTTCCAGTCCCCCGTACGCGGTTGGTCTGTCCCCCCTCGCGATCGCGAGCGGAGCACCTCAGTCGAACCGCAACCGATTCGAAGGCGAGAGCGGGGTGCTTCAGTAGAGCCTGCCTCCCGTCCGTCCGGTCTTGGTTGCAGGCCACTATTCCAGAAGCCCGCCTCTTCGGACGGGATTCCAGGCAGTGTGGTCAAGCCGCACAGTGCTCTGCCATTCCCCTTCGTCCCGGGCCAGCAACAACGCGTGCCTTCCATCCCGGAGGGCGATGAGTCCGTTTTATCACCGACGCGCCCGGCTCCCAGAGTGGCGGGTGGAACAGGGTCCCACGGTACTCTTGCCGCAGCGGCGAGTCCAGCGAAGCAGGGTTCAAACTTGCGGCAACCTTCTGCAGGGTCGAGCAGCAAGATTCCTCGTATGGGCGCTAAACCTTACGCACGGCCAAGATCTGCGACGAGCGCTGAAGCAGCCACCAAATTCCCCTTGTCGACGAAGACCAGTCTGACATCTTCCAAGACCAAGGTAAGGGGGGAAATCGATACAATTGGTTTCAACGTTTTGGTGGCGATTTAACTCATGATCTTCGTTGACAGCCCCTACGCATCGTGCACGTCGGCTCAAGTAGTGGGAGCAGTTCTGACGAGGGACCAACTTCATCGAACGCGCCTGCGGTGATTCCAGCACCCGCATTGAAGCCAAGGCGTGCGCCAGGGGTTCAGCCGTCCGCGCCATCCGTCGAAGCGGCGCCCGCCACCGGTTCGAAGCGCAAACGCGAGATGGAGTCGTCGATCGCGAAGCCTGCCGCCCCTCCATCCCAGCAGAAAATCGTCATGCGGAAGGTTGTACCCGGGATGTTCAACAAAGGCAAGGAAGCTGCCAATGCCATTCCGGTAGCAGAGCATCCTGCACCTGTGCCCTTCTCGCCAACCAAAGTCCCGGGTCCTATCAAGGCTCGTTCTGCGGTGGGGTGGAAACGTCCACAACAGGAACCCGTCCAGCCTCAGCCTCCGCATACAACTACAGTTCCTATCAGTACTCCAGTACCACCCATAGAGCCAAAGGAACCTAGCCCGGAACCTGTTCCGCCCTCCGCCATCCCTGTGATGAAGGTAGAGCCGAAGCAACCTTTCGTTGAGCCCAATCCACCGACACCAGCACCTCCTAATATCGCAACCGAGACACCTCCCTCCGTCGTTCCGCCTGCTCCCCCTCCCCCCGCAGCGGAGCCCACTGCAGAACCGACCATGAGACAACCCACGACGCGCCGCTCGACACGCCCCCGACGAGGAACGAACGCCGCCACCACCGACGTCTTCGGCTCCATCGCCGCCACGGGCTCCACGCGCACGACTCAGCGCCGGCGCGGACCGCTCCCATCCGAGACGAGCGGGCCGTTCGCAGGGATGAGCGCGCTAGCACTCAAGACGCTGACGTCCGCGAACACGGCGCGCAACCAGCAGCAAGTCGTGACGATTCAGATGGAGGTCGTGCGCAAGGAGGGCAACCGCCCGGACAGCCCGACGACGCGCGTACGCTCCTCGCTCGAGCAGCAGAAGGAGGCAAGGGTGGAGCGCGCGGAACGGCGCGCCAGGCGGTCCGCGGGGAGCGATCCAGAGAGCGTTGTAGCGGATGGAGTGGTTGATGATGACCAGGAGGCGGCGGACGAGGGCGACGTGAGCGCGATGAGCGTGGATGAGGAGGGGTTGCCGCTGAAGCACCGCCGGGGGCCGGGCGACCAGGAGGACTACGAGACGCCACCACGGCTGGAGCGGCCCATCAAGCGACTACGGTTGGATGGTGAGGAGGATCCGGAGGACGAGGGAGAGAAGGCGAGGGACGTGCTCGCGAAGCGGGTGAAGTGGGACAAGGGGTTGCACACGACGGTGTTCTTGGCCGACACGCCACCGAAGCCGAAGTGGGACACGAACGCTGTGCCGAGCTCAAAGAGCTGTTTGACCCCCGCCGCGAAGGTATGTGCATCGCATAGACTGAAAATTTAGATATTGATGCTAAGGGCACGCTGACTAGGCTCTCCGGCTGGACACACTCGGCAACGTGCTGAACGCCGAGATTCCAGTGAGCGGGCTGGTGAAGGAGAGCATCGTCGTCAAGAAGTTTTTGTTCGACGACGACGAGGTTCCGGAGGAGGTCGCTCCACCACCAACTCCAGCGGTGAAGAGTACACGCAGCAAGAGTAAGAAGGCAAAGTCGTAGGACACATCTTGGCACAGAGGAGCATGGGCAAGTTCGCGAACGAAGATTGGAGGACAGATGATATATCCAGTATCTCACGTTATATCCCTACATTATTGCATTGCTATGTTGTTGACCGTTTTGTCATAGCTGTCGTTCACAGTATCTAACATGCCTCTATCTTGTTACTCCGGTCCATCATGGGCATGAATTGGATAGAAGTCAAAGCATAGAACGACGCACAGTCAGCATGACTGCCGCCAGGTATGATACAGATACAATTGGTTTCGTTTAGTGTGCACGTTTCGCCTACTGCTTACCGGGACGGTAGTTGAGAGTGGGAGTTGCCTGGTTGACGGGGAGGACGAAGAGCTCGGCGATGTTGACGTGGGGTGGACGGGATGCAGCCCAAACAATCTCCTCCGCGATGTCCTCCGCGACCACTGGAATGGATTTAGCTGCGTAAACGATAGCTCCGTGAGAAGAATCCACGTACAAGGTTGCAGACCCTCGTAAACCTTGTCAGCTGAGCCCTTGTCGCCACGGAAGCGGACGATCGAGAACTCGGTCTCAACCATGCCAGGTTGAATCTCCGTAACACGGATAGGCGTGTCGACGACCTCCCGTAGGAGCGAACCTGTGAAGGAACGCACAGCGTGCTTGGTGGCACAGTAGATCGCACCACCAGCATAAGGCTCGCGACCTGTCAACGGTGAGTATTTGGGTGCGGATTTGGCCGAGTGTAACACGAACCGGCAATAGAGCCAATGTTGATAATGTGTCCGGTCTTGCGCGCCTTGAAGTCTGTAATGGAAAATGGATGAGCTTACGACGAAGAAGACTCGCGCTGCGACGACCAACCTTTGATAAAGAGTTGAGTGAGGGAGATGAGGCCGAAAACATTTACGGTGAACATGGCTTCCATATCAGCCTCTGAGATGTCTCCGACTTTCTCTACACCGAGCACGAAACCCGCATTATTCACTGCAGATTTCCTGTGACGTTAGGAAGTTCTATACCGAGGACAGGATTTGTCTCGACGTCATACCAAGGATATCGATATTGCGAAGGTCTTGCGGAATCTTGTCAATGAAGGACGCGATCTGGGCCTTGTCGGCGACATCAAGTTGGACAGTGGTGAACTTCCCGCCATGCTGGAGCCCAGACGCCTTGTGTGCAGCCGTGCAAGCCTCAGCTACCGCGTTGAGAGCCTCCGTTCGACGTGCAGCGAGGATGAGGTTCGAGCCACCCTGTTCAAGTATGGTAAGGCACCTCGATCAATCGGCGGCCACACAGAGATCGACCACGACCACGGGCGCACCTTGGCAAATAGGACAGCTGTAGCCTGTCCAGCATACGGAGCATCAGCGACACAGATCCAGCCCAAGGTAGGCAAATGCAATGCTCGATAGGATAAGAAGGGACGTACCGCGCCAATACCAGCGCTTGCGCCTGTAATGAGCACGGTCTTGCCGAGAAGTCGGGAGGCGTTGAAGACAGACATGTGGCGTCGGGGGTTGCTATGGAATCTGGCCGCGTTCAAGATGGTGGTTCGGGCTACAGCGGTGCGTTGGGTTTTCAAGGCTGTCGGTAGGAAACTTGTGTGAACGGGCGGATAGCGGCGTGTGTAGACTCGAACCAGTCGGACGGAACACATCAGCGGAGTGTGAAAGGGAGAGTGTTCCTTACCGACTGGTAAAACTGGGCGGCGTTTTGGCAGGGGACCCCGATTTGGTACCCCGTGAGAGAATGTACTTAGCAAAATCGCTGAGATGCCCACTCCGAGAACACCAAGGCGCACTCGAGAAACCGACGTTTTCCCTTGAAATGGTCCCAGTACCATTATATGATGTAGTTCTTCCATTCTGTCACTTTTTCCAGAGTCGTGTGGGCCGCAAGACCCGTGGTTGTGCTGTTCGACGATATGCAGCCTCGCACAGGCGAGAGGAGTCGCCCGTTCAGCGCTTCCTGCGCGCTGTTAGGCGCTTACTGGCCTCTTTTACGAACCACGACGTCCGTGGCTTTGGGTACGTTTCTTCCGTCCACTCTAACCGGTTTTACGCTCTAACGCAAAGCCCTTCAGTTTTATGACACATTTCTAGTCTTAGGAATGCCCTGCGGCCCCTGTGTCACTAGTGATAGGGCAGCCATTCGTGAGCAGACAAGGACCCGCGAAGCACCTTTCTGTGAGTCATTTCCTCTACTATATACCATCAATACTGGCGCACTGGATTATTATAGGCAGACGGTCTGAATTATAGGCCTTTTGGGCCTCCATGGCCAGCGCAGAGCTCATCCATGGTGACTTCTGCCTGCATGTCAGGCTATATTGCGCTGTGGTGGGAGTAGATGCGCTCTCTGAGGACCAGAAAGTCCATTTATTGGTTCAAGACGTTCACAATATTCTTTAACGTGAGTTTCATGCTTTCCGTCAATGTTATCGCTGTTCAATCGCACATTTTGGGTGCATATGAGACCATGTGCACCCAGAATGTCGATTTTTGAGCCGGTCGTTGAGCATATACACTTATTTAGATTTTTATTCACTTTCTGTATGTATCCTGTAATATATTTTTAAGTTTTTTCGAGGGACATGAGGGAGGGTGATTCGTTGTCGTCGATTCTGCTGTTGGGCAGAAGTACGATTTTTCTAAGTCCATTCTCTCACGGGGTACCAAATCGGGACGCCGTGCCAAAGGGCCGCCCAGTTCTACCAGCCGTTCCGGTGGTCAGAGAGAATCGCCATCACCGGATCTCGGCTGGGTTCGAGCCTACGGCGTGTGCACAAACGCAATGCTTGCGGAAGGCGTCCGAGTGCGGAGGGCCGACTCGGAAGCTAAAAGTAATCTCCCTGCTATCTGTGATCAATCGCCCGTGGACGTTTGGCTCGCACTCTCACCGTTTGGGTACCCATCTGCTGACCACTGCCCTGTCGTGACCTGAAGTAAGTACGTCCAAATCCTCGACACCGTGGCCGGACTCGGAGCCCTCTGGAGTTTGTCTCTCCCAGTCTCAGTAGGCTCAGTCTGACTCTGTCTCTGGCATCCGTCACCCCGGCCCTCCAGCTCCGAGTCCCCGCGGCGATCGCGGCAAGCGGGCCGCCCCTCGACTATTAGTGGCCGTCTTACATAAGTGCAGCGGATCCCATTCCCAAGTACTCTTACAACGCCGCACGCGCCCCGCGGCCGGACACCAATGAACGACCTCGACAGGCAAAGGTGGGAGCACCTGCTCTTGTGGCTCAGGGACGAACATGACATGGACATCGGTGAGCGTGGGTTCCATGTCGAGGTTAGGGACGTTGAAGGTGAGTGCACTTCCTCCGCATTTGTATTTAGTAGCGTTGAACTGCCAGCGCGCGCATATATAGGTGCTGGTAGAGGTTTATTCGCACTCAGAGACTGTCCGGTAAGCCAAACCTGTTAACGATTTGCGCATGTTTCCCGAAAGCTTCCCCAGCCCGGGGCCGTCCTCTTCAAGGTGCCCTCTACCGCGCTGCTGAATCGGACGACAGTAGCGAAACTACACCCTCAACTGCATGGGCGAAAGCTATCTGCCACTCAGCTGGTCTCGTTACATATCCTGCTCCACAAACCCCATGGCGACGCCGACTCTTCTGATCCTGCTTTTGGGCCTTATATCTCGACGTTGCCACGGGAATGTTCCAGCCACCCCCTGACCTGGATGGTGAAACAAAAGTTGAAACAGGAGAGCGATTGGGAGCGTCGAATTCTTGGCCTTCTTCCACCCAGCAGTGCTCGAAAGGTTACCGAACTGCACATGCGTTTTTGGAAGGACTGGGAGACCGTATCAGCCACTCTTGTAGGGAGTTTTGATATCGCCATCGAGCTCTGTCTGACATGTTTTGAGTCCAGGACGAGACAACTATTTCCCAGTCATCGCGGCCGGGCCTCTCGTCGGCATCTTTCCGTACCGAGGGCGACATCGCTCTGGTTTTGGACTACCTCTGGGCTTGGTTAAACGGTCGCTACTTTGCTATGTCCTGACATTTCCGCCATCTCATGTTAATCCCTCAGTCAACACGCGATGTATATTCTACCGTATCCGGCCTAATCGGGCTGATCCCGACAATTTCACACTCTGCCCCATACTAGATTTCGCCAACCACAGCAACGGCCGCACCCATATCTTTCCTGTCATTGACTCCGAGGTCTGGGGCGTCGTGTCGAAGAAACCATCGAGGCACTTCACCTTCTTCGGACCTTCTCAAGATACCATCGCCAGGGGACAGGAGTTGTATCTTCAGTATGGGGGCCATGCAAACAGCTTCCTGTTCTCTGAGTACAGCTTCGTAAACGAAATCCCCGAAGGCGCAGTCAAGAGCGGTGCATACGCTGGCCAAGTTGACGTCCAAGAACTCGTGGAGGAACTGTTCGCTGAACGGGGATCCTTGGGGATTCGAATGAAGTCTGTGCTCGAGGATGAAGGTTACTGGGGGTACGTCTCTCCGGCGTGGGGCGCGAGACAAAGCGGCTAATCATATCTGCATAAACCTCGCAGTGACTGGACGCTCCATAGCGCGCCAACACCCGCGCATCCTTCGTACCGGTTGACGACAGCACTACGTCTTCTCCGCGTGTTTGATAGAGTCGACACCGGCAGCAACCCGGGCATGGCGTTCGAGGCCGGCGTGAAGACTTGGCGGAATGTTGTCAACGGGCATGTCGACAACATTTCACCGGAAAACGAGGAGAGATGGAGACGGACGCTGTTCCGCCTATGCGAGCGCATTGGGAATCGGGCCCGGTCTCGATTGGAGGCGATGGCTGCATTGGATTCCAACAATGCTTGGAGCCCGACGGCTTGGCAGAAGTGGATGGTGAATAACGTGGTGGCGTTGTGGGGGGAGGAGCGTGATGTTGCAGAGGCCGTAATGCAGGGCATTGTGTCTGGAGTTGAGTTCTGAGTCCGTTATTAACGACCTCGACGAATTACATTAGTGCAACATTGGTCAGTACTATGTTTTGATATGCCGGAGAAATCACTGTCGCAGTCACGCCGGTCGCGTTGAATTGGCAGTGCTGTGCAGTGCGGCCGGGGCACGCTTACGTCAGCAAGTGGGAGGAAGCAGCGCCCGCCTAGGATAGACCTGTTCAGAGACAACAGCGCGCCAGAGAGTCCCTGCCTCGTTTCTGCCCCATCCTTGCCCCGTCCTTCCCCGTCCTTCCCCACTCTTTCCCATACTTCCGCCGACCGGGGCACCTCCGAGCGCAGGACTCTCTGTCCCGACTTCCCTGGTCCCTCGCCCTCTACCCGATCTTCTTCTCTTCTCTTGTCCCTTGTTCTCAACATGCCTGGGCTACAAGCGATGAACACCAAGGCCCAGCAGGCCTTCTTTGGGACAGGTGCACAACAACGCTCATATCCTACTAACGTACACATGTTGACGTCCGTGTCTGGTCTAGTCCTGTTTCGTGAGTGGTCTGCCTTACTTGCCATTGGAACGTGGTCCCGGTGGGGTGGTGCTGAGAACGCGTGCACGCAGAGGCTGTTGTCGTCATAGTCATGGTCGCGATTGTTTTCGGCAAGGTGGAGGGTGCGGTTCCATTGACGGATTCACGGTACAAAGTACGTGTTTCTTTGTGACTCGTCGTCTCGTCCTAATCTAACCAAATCGTCTGGCCCACCAAGACAATCCCATGTTATCTTGCGCTTTTCATCCTTGCTGAGTAAGAACCTTCATTATGTTGTGGTGTAGCCAAGACTAACCGCGGAACGCAGGCTGTTCGAAGTCTTCATGGCATATGATGCCTTGCGTCTACGGAATGTCATCCAGCTGGTTGGTTTGCTATGTGCGTTACTTCAATTATGTTTTAAATCATTACCCGTCCTCAACGCTATTTGTCCCTTGTGCAGTATTCCACGCGGCCCTCATCGTTATGGCCTCACTCCAAGTGCACGAAACCCACACCGCTTTGGTCACCAGGCCGGGAGTCAACTGGACCGTGGACTACGTGGTGCGCTTTCGTCGTTTATCCCTCCTGTGCTACCGCGTCTCAGTCTTCACATAGCACGGGGACGGAGCGGGAACCCTTTGGCAACGCGTGCTTCCTTTCTTGATCGTCTCGCCCGTGGTCATAGGCATCTCATGGCTGGTCTTGATCTGGTTTGTACGCCAACTCTACTACGAGTTCGGGTATGTACTTGCAACCTTCCTACGCCTGTCAGTTACTGACGTTGCGCAGCTGGGCGATCTTCCACATCGTCGGCGCAAACCCTGCGGCCAAGAGTAAGTGAACTTTCACCACTCATGCGTATGACACGTCCTGACATGGTGTTGTCCGCAGCAATGTACCAGTTCTACCAGGTCATGATTTGTCTGCTGAAGTTCGACTTTTTTGCCTTCGTCGGCGTCACAATGCAGGTACATGCGACGCAAACATTCCGTTTATGATTCGTACTAAGGGTTTGTGTGCATTTCAGCTTCTCATCGTAGTACTTGCGAAGAACACAGCAGAGTTCGGCCTCACTGTTGCGGCTATTCCCATCGTATTAGTCCTCCTCATCGGATGTGGTTTCGCTGTTCAGCGCGAGATCAAGTGGTACGTAAAATGATACCGCAACATGAGTGTGGTCCGCTGACGGTGCCGCAGGCTGATGTCGATATCGCTCGTTCTCATGCTGGCGGCCGAATCGTATTGTGAGTATTGGTTGATTCTTACATTCTGCGCTGTGCTAACGTACGATATGTCCCGCAGTCAGTAAGTGGGCTTGATCAGAACGAATGGTTACGATGCTGACCGGAACCAGTCTACAAACTCGTGCGCTTCTATGACCCCAACTCAGAGGCGCAGTACGAGACCGTCCGCGCAACGCTTACGACGTTCAGTGCGTCTAACCAACACCGCCGAGCTAGCCGAACCGCGCCGAGCTGACACCTTGACATTACACAGCCATCATCGCATTCCTGCTTCTCTTCGGGACCTTCGCCATCGGCCTCCGCTGTTTCGCCGACTTCGACAAGGGTCTCCTCAGAAGTAAACTACACGGTAAGGACTACAAGCAAGTCAATGGCGGTATCAAGGGGAGCTTATTCGGTGATTCTTTCCTAACCTAGACACTACGTTCCGGCGCGGTTACTCATCGTCTACTCCTGGTGCCTCAGGTTCAAAGAAGGAGGAGGGCGGCTACAACTCAGGGTCTGCCCTCGGCCCAAGGGTGTCGATAGAGTAAACGGCATACCCCGTGTGTGCTCCAGCCCCGTTCACTGCACCTATTCGCGTTTAGCATCACCCGCCTCTCACCGCACCGTATCCGACATAGCTATGCCCCTCTTACGCCCCACCGTCACGACCTTTCGCTGTCGCTCTCTTCCTGGAGGACCCCCTGTTTCAATTCTCCCGTCGTCATCGCGCTTGTTGAATAGATACCGAGACCAATACCGATACCGAGATCGATAGTGATACCACGCATCGAGCTCCGGGCCAGTCGGGTGGACTGGATGGACTTTCTTGGGTGTTTGTTGTTGCAGCCGCTGCGACCCTATCTTCGCTTTGGCCGTCGGTTTATCGAGCTACCGTTAGATATTTATGCGCTAATCATCCCTACTATCCCTATCTCTACTACTACCTGCAAGCCCTTG
Organism: Ganoderma lingzhi; assembly: GCA_026283605.1. NCBI lineage: Eukaryota > Fungi > Basidiomycota > Agaricomycetes > Polyporales > Polyporaceae > Ganoderma > Ganoderma lingzhi. The sequence continues at coordinate 318,602 of JAPJYM010000008.1, forward strand.
TACCATGTTGTTCTACCTACAGCGGACTATTCGTTACTGGCTTCTGTTGCACGGGCATTCCGTCTACATCAGTGACAGGTGAGAGACAGCTAAAGCTGTTGTTGCCGTGTCATTCGTCGAGATCTTTGTTTGATGTCGTGGGTAGGTCTGAGGGAACCTCTGCGTGTGGAGGCGAGGCACTATTTCAATTATCTAGGGTGTGATTGCTCATCGACTTGACCAGTACATGTAAAGTCCTCGAAAATCAAATCGAGTGGTTCGAACATGCGAAGCGACAGTCACAATATATTCACAACCCAAAGGGAATAAACTGTTTTCGAATCCCATGTCCCTGTTTTCCAAAGACCTTTACCGGATTACAGGTCTCGTATGCAGTCAATGCAACTCACATAAGCCCCGCTTCAGAATAGGAACGGAAGCACTACGCCCAGCACGATCCAAGGTGCCGTAAATGTGTGCGACAGCGTGTATGCGCCGTTACCGGTCGCGGTAGGAAGCGGCTGCGTCGCGACGATGGTGCCGTCGAGCCACGGGGTCTCGGGGGGCGGAGAAGAGAGCTGTGGGAAGTCCTGCAGCGCATTCGTACCGTTCGTGCAGGCATCTGTTGGGTGGTCGTTCTGCACAGTCACCCTGCCAAGAATATGGTTTCATCGACAATGTGATAGCAATGTAGGAGAGAGCTCACGCGTAGGGCGTGATGGAGAAGTATGGCTGGCCATTGATGTGCGACGCCTCGTATAAAGTGAACTGTAGATAGGGTGAGGCTGGATGTGAGGGTTGCGTAGGCGAAGTAGCTTGGAGAGGCTCACGTTGTAATTTCCGGCGGGGATGCAGGTGGAGACATTGAAGTTGCAATGCTTGACGGTGCTACCCTGCTCTTGCGTGAGGAGCTCTGTCCCGTTGGAGACGGTGATGTTGTGCTTCGTCTGGTAGGAAACGAGGTAGATCTCGAGGCTGTCGAAGCGGGTGGACTGGCCCGAGCCGGGAATGGAGGCGCTCTGATCAAGATGCCCATCTCCAGAAATCTAGCATTGCTTGTCAGTCTCGCAGCATAGAGCAGAATGGTTGGTCACGTACGTCGATCGCAACTTGCGTTACAGAGCCAGCATGCATGGGGCTGTGCAGTGAAGGACTCGTGGTTAGGTGAGTCAGTCGTCAGAGTTTGCACTCGCGACACACCTTCCCGGAGCGGGCGAATCGACGATAGCGAGGCCATTGGTGAATGTTTGACCGTTCACGAGTGTCTGTGCATGGACCCGAGTCGAGTCCAGCGCAAGCAGGGCGGTGAAAAGAAAGAGCGTAGGGTGCATCTACTACAATGCAGCGCAACTTGAAGGAGGGAGAAAGGGTTGGAGACCAAGATAGTTGGGCGCGCGGCTGGGTGCATTCGAATACATATTGACTTGAGTGCTGGCTGCCGTGTTCCGCCGGAGAATATTAATGCTCATCCTCCTGCGATGGCGACAGCAGCTGGGAAACCGTGATGCCAGTGGGCAGGCTGAGCCACTCCGAGGCGCCCATAACAACGGACCATTCTCGGATGTCACGGCAATCACCATTTGGCGTTACACACATGTGACCAACCAATGCCCCAAGCGTCAGGACGTGATGCATGATGCGTGACAGACGCGTCTCTTCTCCAGCCACACTACTCTCCCCTCCTTACCGTCATGGACGACAACGACCCCATCTCTCACTTCTTCCCCAACCAGGAGGATATGGACCTCTACGAGGTGCTCTGCGTCAAGCAAGATGCGAAGCCGGACGACATCAAGAAGGCATACCGGAAGCTTGCGCTCAAATACCACCCCGACAAACACGCCGGTGCGAGCGAGCAGGCAAAGGTGGACGCATCGCTGAAATTCCAACAACTGGGGTTCGCGTACGCTGTCCTCTCTGACGAGGAGAGGAGAGGCCGGTATGACCTCACGGGAAAGACCGACGAGAGAGCGGACTTCGGTCCTGGCGAGGATGGTTGGGAGGCGTACTTCGAGCAGCTGTTCGAGGAAGTCACGAAGGATAAGCTGGATGTCATGAAGAACGAATATCAAGGTACGTCGTTCTACCATCTTGTCGAGGATCCAATTCACCGTGTATTCTCAGGTTCGGAGGAAGAGCTAGAGGATTTGAAGCAGGCCTACATCGAGACCGACGGCTCGATCGCGGATATTATGACCCATATACCCCATTCCACCGTTGACGACGAGGCGCGTTTCATCGTCGTCGTTTCAGACCTCGTCAAGCGCGGCGACCTTCCGTCCCTTCCTCAGTGGGAATCGAGCACCAAGGACGAGAAGGCGAAGCTCGTGCGGAAGAAGCAGGCTGCTAAGGAGGCCGCGGAGGCGGAGGAGCTTGCAAAGGAGCTTGGCGTACACGACGAGTTCTTTGGCAGCGGGAAGAAGGGGGCGCGGAAAGGGAAGGGCAAGGGCAAAGCCAAGGAGAAGGCGGACGAGGAGGACACGTCGGCGTTGCAGGCGCTGATACTCAAGAAGCGGAAGAACGCTGAAAGTCTGTTCGACAATATCGCTGCAAAGTATGCTCAGGCGGAGCCAGCCACGAAGGGAGCGAAGAAGGGCAAGAAGCGAGCGAAAGCGGTCGAGGACGATGAGGACGAGGAGGTACTGGAGGCGTCGCCAAAGAAGAAGTCGAGAAAGGATATTCCTCCACCACCGAACATTGACGATGCTGAATTCGAGAAGATACAGGAGCGATTGATGGAGAACAAGGCCAAGCGCATTGCACAGGGAAGCGTAAGGACAGCAAAAGGTCGGGCAGGGAAAGGGCGGAAGGCGAAATGAATCCATCGTTGTGCGTCTTACTCAGTCTGCTACTATTGTACTTATACGTTACCTCTTTGTCTTTATATCCACATGTAACAGTATTGTATTCCGTTCATATTCCTCAGCACGGAAGAAACGCGCACACGTGCCGTTTAAGCCCATTTGATATTCGGTGGCGCGTGGTTAGAGCTCTCTCATATAAAATCCAAGTCGTTCCTCCCCATGACTTCGCTCCCTCACCACCTGCTATCATGCCTGTGTCCAAGAAAACCAAAAACACCGAACTAAACCTTCCTGGTGGCGTGCTGGCCCACGACACTGGTTCATGGACATCCGACACCTCAACTCGGAAGCTTCGGGGACGGAAGGGTGCACTCCAGTCTATGCCCACCATGCCACTGGATGTCATCGGCATGGTATGTCCACAACCTGGATCTTGATCGAAAGACTAATGGTTGCCCCAGATTCTAGCACACCTAGAGCCTCGCGACTTGCTCAGTCTCGCTCGGACCAGCAAAAGCTTCCGGAAACTCATGATGGCAAAGTCGAGCGCACTGTACTGGAGGACCGCTCGGTCGCATATCGATGGACTACCAGATTGTCCGCCGTTCTTGAGCGAACCGTCGTACGCGAGTCTTGTGTTCTCGACATATTGTCATGTGCGTTAGTTTCCTCTCGTAGAAGCTTAGTTCGCTAACATTCGACACAACCTATCAGAATTGTCTCAAACGAGCACAGGGTCCAGGGAGGCTGTTCATTTTGGGGGGCATGCGGCACTGCAAGCAATGCGGGAATGAGCTGTAGGTATTGAGTGGCGAGGACGAAGTACGAAGGCGCTGATGACACCTACAGGTTTGTCGACAAAGGAAATGAAGACCTTGCACGCCTCTTCGACGAGATTGAGGCCGTAACAGGCGAGCAACCCCCACGAACGGAAAGGGGTGGCGATATGTTTTCGAGATATCTACCCGATATCATTCGGTTTCGTGAACTATGGGATGGTCTTCGGGACGACCCAGCGGCTCGGAAGCAGCTTGTTCATGAGACCGCTGCCTCTGCGAACAGCAAAGAGGAGGTATGCTGATTTCTTATCTTTTCGCTGCGGGTGCTGAGGCCCGAGGACCCCGAAGTTTTCTTTCAAGCTCTCTACATGGATGTACAACAGAAAATACGAACGCAAGGCCCAGCTCCGAGAGGATAGACGCTCGAAAACGGATGCGTAAGTTCAGATCCTTGTGCCCATTTTTGCGGTTCTGATAGATTAATCACACGTAGTATCCTCCAAAACCTCCGTGAAATGGGCTGGCAAGACGAGCTAGACAAGTTGAACCCTGACATTCTTCAGTATTCGCTCGGTGAAGAGCCTTTCGCCAAGAAGCCAGGAGCCTTGACAGACCGCGGTGAGTATGCCCCCTCCTTGAAGATAGTACGTTACATGAGGCGAAGTCAACAGAATGGGCAAAGATAAATGACCAGGCTGTTGCCTGGGTCGAGGAGAAGAGAGACCGCCGCCTGTTCTCTTTACGCGCCCAGGCCCTAGCACCGCGCTTCCGTCTTTTGGCCAAGTTCATCCGTAACTGGGCATCGAAGGATTGGCCTATCGATGAGGACGACGAACTACCCATCCCGTCGACCGCCCTACGGTTTATCGATTATGCGCTCATGCCTGAAGTTCGAGGTGTCCTTGACGAGTCTGTGCCAGACTGCGTGGAAGTCACAAAGCAATACCTGGACCAGGCTCTGAAACCTCAACTTCCGGGCCTGGTTTCGAAGTGGCTAGACGATCGCAAGCAAGAACTTCGCACGAAGCTCGAGGAGATACTTGGCCCTCTCCCGGACGGCGTCGAGCCGATGTATATGGCGACGAGCTTGTTTGACTGTATGTCATGCTCGGAGCAGTTCATGGCTTGCCCCGAGGTCCTCGCACATCGTTGCCATGTTCTATGGAAATGGGAGGACCGAAGCCAGACCAAAGATCGCTTAACATGGGATACCTTCGCGAAAGGCTACGCTCAGTCAAATAACGAGTGGAGGGCTTGGTGCATCGAGCATATTGTTGTCAATCCCCACATCTTTCCCGTGAAGGCTCGCGCTCTGATCCAGGCATGCGGGCTGGATCCCGAACGCGCTACACTGGAAGATATGGACAAGGCTGACAAGCGGATGACCTGCAGCGACTGTACCGGGAAGGGCCTGAGCAAGAAAGGAGGGTATGAAGTCTTTGACTGGAAACGGGCGGTATGTATCTCAAGGCTTCCATGTCGATCCTCATGAGCTCACGACTGAACTTTCGGTGGCTCTTCTTCGTAGCTTTGGCATATGGATGACGTGAAGCACCGCGACTCCGAAGAGTCTTGCGTATGGACTATTCTGTCGGCAGATATCACATCGGTCGTCCGGGCATATGAGCTCAAGGCCGCTGTGGATGGGAGGAGGTTCCTCCGTCCGTATGAGTCATACCGCTGTCCCGTGGACAAATGTAAGCGGAACCGGACGATGTATGCGCGGCACGCATTCAGAAAACATCTCATGACCGTGTAGGTTTTCGCGCGTCCCTGTGTATGAAGTATTCGTTGACCCGCTTGTGCTTCTGATTGTTGCGCGTAGGCACGGCACGTTGGACGATGACGCATATTCGATGGTGCAGCGCGGATACCATTCGTCCTGTTTCTCAGACACGGAGCTACCCCACGGTCTGCACTTCTATCACACCAACTCGGGCAAAGTCAAAGTCGGCTTCGAAGATCCGGCGTAGGTGTTCAGTAAGCATGCCACATAGGAGTCCGTCTACCACCAAGATATGCTCATCTGCTTGTTAAACTTAGGCATGGTTTTCTTCGTCTTCCAAATCACGACCTCAAGGGAACGTGTATCCTTTCCCAGCGCCTGCGTTCAACTGCCGAGGAGCATATCGAAATCATGTTCTAGCTCAAGAAGTTGTCCTCTAAGTACCTTCTGAACTGCGAACTTGCGCCTTTCTTTCTTTGTTGTTTGAGACCCTCATATATGGTTACTGGTACTACGTACAAGAGATACCATCGCGTCGCTCAGGCCAAATAATTGTAAGTAGTATGACCGAAGTACGTGGACGAAAGACGGTTATTGGCATGAAAGACTAAAACCGGCACGACGGTCGCTTCCACCGGGCTCTTCGGGTGCGGGTACAACTTCGCGTCAGATAGCGGAGAGTGCACAATAATGAAATTAACGTGCGGCCTCGGATGCGAGGCATCTCGGAGCTTCTGGGTGAGGGTAAGCGTCTTTTGCTTTGAATGGCTTCAACAACTCGACCTTGATCTTGTACGACTCCACTGTTGTCTCGGGGCGCGATCATCCAGTACTGCGGCGGGAGCTCGCGAATGTGTGCTAACACTGGCAGCCATTATATCGCGGACACAGGAGCTACGGGAAGAGGACACTGGGCCAGCCTTGGGGGGAGTCGGCCCGAAGCTTAAGGTGTGATTGACGTCATGTTTCCTGTGTGATGAAAAGCGCGTGATGCTGTGACGGGTTGTGGTGGAGCGCAGTCGCCTCGGGCCGTTCACGCTCGTCGCTCTTGGATCGGAACGCCCATCATCGCGCCCCCCCTTCATCGCGATGCCGCCACGCAAGAAAGTCAAAACAAAGCAAAGCAAATCCGCCAGCAATGCAGGCTCCAATAAACTGACGAAAGGTACCGCGTCTCGTTCAAAGGCCGTCCGTGGTCGACGGGGGGGCCTCAAGGATATGCCCAACATGCCACTGGACGTTTTGCTCGAGGTGCGCGTGTTCCTCCCTCCGTCCCACCGAGATGGTTCCGCTCTTTGCCTAAACATGTTGTATGCTCCGCGCAGGTATTTAGCTTCATGCATCCCAGAGACTTGCTCAACCTAGCGCGCACGAACAAGTCATTCCGCGCTTTCCTGATGAGCAAGAACGCTCAATCCTTGTGGAAGGCCTCGTTAGAAAACATTGATGGCCTTCCCAAGTGCCCGCCGTACATGAACGAGCCCACCTACGTCAACCTTTTGTTTTTCAACCATTGCCATGTATGGTTTACATCATGTCTTTGTTTGACGGCCCGCGACTCATCTCCCTCCAGAACTGCTTGAAGAACAACGTGCGAGTCGTCATGTTCCATTGTTCTGCACGTTATTGCCCGGCATGCCGGAAAACTATGTTTGTTCTCGTTTTGGTGCTACATACTCTGCAGAAGCCCGCTATTGACATTGTGAGTAGGTTCGTAGACGACTTTGACTGCCGCCGGTTATTTAAAGCAATTACATCCGACATTGGGGAGCCTCCCACCTGGTTCTGCTCCTTCACAGACTCAAATAATCTGTGCGCGCTTTTTATCTCCGCGACACCCTACAAACTTGCAGCTTATCTATAAAACGCCCAGACTGCTGCACAAGCCAGAGATAACTGAGTTTGAAGCGCACTGGAAAGGTCTTAACAGCGTAGCTGCGAAGAAAGACCTAGTTCTCGAATACAAGAACAAGAGGAAGCTCATCGATGATGTATGTGTACACTTACCTAGCCAATATGTTGTGCGTTGACCGGTTTGAAGGCCTCTCAGGACTTTTATGCCTGGGAGAGCCAGCAGAAGGCGAAGAGGTCAGACGAACTCGACGAGATCCGAGCGGGACGCCTTGACGCGTAAGATAACCATCACCGTCGTGTAGAGTCTAAGCTGACGCACTTTGTACAGAATTCGCAGCCGTCTTCGGGACTCAGGGTGGGAGAAGGAGCTCGATTTCATCGACGAGAATCCGTACTCCAGGTTCGACCTCGAACGACAGAAGTTTGCGACCCGATCCGAGCCGCTCACTGAACGAGGTACGTTCTTTTGGGATTTGGCATAATAATTCGCTCACGCGCGCAATGTGCAGTATGGCAGAAGATTGAAAAGGACGTCCTCGTGTTCGTTGAAAGTGTCCGGACTCAGCGCCTCGCGAACGAACGAAAGGCTCTTTTGCACGACCGCTTCTCTGCCTTCGCCGAGGCTTTAAAGCGCTACCAGGGCGAGGATGCGAAACGCGACCGCGGCTCGGACTTTGGCCCACAGTTTAAGGACTTCCTCTTAATGCCCGACTTTCGGACGCTCTTGGACTCGACAGACATGTCACCTCTGGATGACGACGACAAGATGCGCGCTATGTTCGATGCGGGTCACGCCAAGTGGCAGGGAGATCGCCGTAGGGAGTTATGCGACATGCTTAAAGGATCGGTCGATAGCCCTCTGGACAGTGCCGATCTCCTCGCTCTCGCACAATCTTTGTTCCGTTGCATGGAATGTCGTCGCGACGGCCTCAGGTATCCAGAGGTGCTAGCCCACGAGTGTCCGAGGAAGTTCAGTTGGCGGTCGATCATAGGTTGGGGCGCCGGCCGCGTCGAGGATGTGTACCAGCATGCCGTGGCGACTTACAAGCATCATTACCGGCCCGCATGGTCGGGGGAGGGCCGCCTCGCGCCGTCTACTCAAGCCATTTCTTACGCTCGCTCTATCAGTCGGGCCTGTGGATTGAATCCGGATACCGTGACTCCCCAGGAGGCAGACCAATGTGCTGTTCGTTTGATCTGTCGAAAATGCGACGGCGGCCCGCGTGACCCGCTCAGCGACTTATCCTTCTCGGATGACGAGCCTGATGATGGTGCTAGGTCGAGAACTCATACCGTTTACAGCTGGTCGAGGGCGGTGAGTGGCCACCCATATATTGCCTCCTGTCGCGCTGATGGAGACTCGGATTGCCTCTCGCACACGCAGTTGGCGCACTGCATTGAACGGGGCGTGAGCTGGGCATTCTTGTCTTTTAGAGGCCTCGACCACGAATGGGAACGTGTCTCTGAAGAGGAAGCGGAGTCTGTTCGCAACTTCGAACAGGAATTGTCAAGCCGAGAAAACCTGATTGAACACGATCGATATCGTCACAACTGTGGTTATTGCGAATACGTCGGGAGCTGGCAGGGCATGCCTGGCCACCTCTTGAATCGGTGAGTGCTATCATCTGTTCATGAAGTACTGAAGAAGGCTTACCTCGTTTGGCTTGCAGTCACGGTCGCGATGTGGCCATGGACCAGCTCGCAGAGCATTGCTACATACGCGCCGACACGGACTTGAAGCCACCTGTCATCATCGTGAAGCGCGAAGACGATGGGTCGTTCCATGTCGAGGCCCGTGAGGACGAGCAAGAAGACGATCCATTCGGGATTTTTTACCCTAATTTTGACGAATGGTCAGACGACTTGGACTTGGATGCCGCGATCTTGGGACTCGGGTGAGGTAGATGCGAGCTCGGACGTTCTCCTTCGCGGTTACTTGCCACTATACAAGTCTTGACCTGTGGTGCGGCCATCCAGTATTGGGTCCGTTTCAAGTCTTTCCCTCTTTTATGACACTCTCCCTATTGAGCCTCAAAACATACTTTCTAACGGAAGAATATCCGCCGCGGTTACGGTATACTTAGTCCAACTCATAATTCGAACTGACACTACTTATTCGTCAAATTGTGCGCTGCTGCCGTTCTGGAGTCTGTCGAAACCGGCAATTGTCGTGTCTGCAGTAGATACCGCAGGTCGCAGGGGCCATGCCGCTTTGGCCACTCCGAGTCCGTTGTGAACTCGAGCGCCCGTCCGCTCGTGTCTTCCTCCTCTACTGCATCCACACACTCACGCGTCCAACACGCTTCCCTCCTCTGGATTCGCGCATTCATCCACCGCTATACCAGAATGGACCCGACCTACGATGATGATCAGGCGGACTGGCAGGCTCTTAGCCTAAATCGGCGTGGGCTTCGCGGCAAACGAGGTGGTTTGAGAAACATGCCACACATGCCTCTGGACATCCTGATCGAGGTCCGCCTTTCGTTTTCTATCACCCTATCGCAATGTACGGAGTGGTGATTTGAGGAGCGTCACAAGCTAATGCGGCTTGTCCTTTTCATTCCAGGTGTTCTCCTTTATGCATCCCCGCGATCTTCTCAATCTCGCACGTACTACCAGAGACTTTCGCGCTTTCCTCCTCAAACGCTCCTCTGCGCCGTTCTGGAAAGCAGCCAGGAAGAACGTCAAGGGGCTCCCGGACTGTCCGCAGTACCTAAGCGAGCCTGCGTATGCGAACCTCATGTTCTTCGCCCACTGCCATGTACGTGCCTGTTAGTCTTCTTCGGACGGCTCGACGGGGGTGGCTCAATCAGCCATTAGAACTGCCTCAGGTCGAACATCCAGAACATTCTCTTCGAGTTTTCTGCGCGCTATTGTCGGGACTGTCAGCGCTACTTGTGAGTAACCACCCCTTCCACCCAACAACCCCGAATGCATCTGACTCCTGTCGCGTAGACTCATGGAGAGCGGAGAGATTAACTATGACTTGGATCGGATAGTCGTTCAATTAGGGTTTCATGAGGACTACCTGGCCGCTATCACCCTTACACGAGATTCGACGTGAGTGGCATCGGTTCTGCGTGGACTCTATTCGTTAAGTGGTGGCCACACAGGGACAAGATCTTTTTTCTTCGGCACGAGTATGATAACTTTTGGAATGCATGTGACCATGCCCAAAACGATGCCGAGTTGGTGTCCGTAATCCGAGGCCAGCTCGCCCATGTCCGGATGATTCACGAGGTCAATGTTAAATGTCGTGCAACATAGGAGCGTTCTAATCGTCGGGATCTCTCTCTTATACAGAAGTGCAGTGAATTATATGCTTGGAAGGAAGCTCAAGTTCAAGACAGAGCCCAAGAGCTTGACAGGCTTCGTGGAGACCGCTTCTCTGCGTGAGTCAATTATGTACCCTTTAGGACCTCCGAATTGAACTAATTCTTTTGACTAGGATAATCGATTTTCTATCTGCGGAAGGATGGGCTGACGAGATTAACCGCATGGGAGATGATGACCTGACTCTCCTTGCTGACAAGCCTTATGCGCGCAAACCTACGAAGCTAACGGCGCGTGGTGAGCTCCTTCGTACTATAGCTTGGCATGGTGATAAACACGCTTCCAGGGTGGAAGAGTATCCGCGAAGACGCCCATGCTTTCATGGAGGACGTACACTTCTATCGACTCCAGCGAGAACGACGTGACCTCCTCATCGACCGCTTCTCCACCCTCGCTAGTATGTTGAATGATCTTAAACCGGCCGACTCGAAAGACGCAAAAAGGGTCCCAGAAGACGATTTGCAGCCCCAGTTTTCCGATTATGCGCTCCTCCCCGAAATCCGAACTGTGTTAGATGACCCTGGCGATGCCCTAGTGTCTACAGAACAGCTATTCCGGCTTTCGGACTACCAAGATGCCTTCATCAACCAATGGAAGCAGAGCATCGAGGACGAACTCATTGACAAGCTCCGTGCTGTTCTGACCCTACCCGATGACGTCGATTATCCTCTCAGTCTGGCCATTGCGTCGTTTGTTTGTAAAGGATGCCACCGGTCTATCCCGCTACGTTACCCCGGACTCCTCAGTCATCGATGCCTACGCCAGGCGCGGTTCATTTCTCGGAACGATGTCCTCTACGAAGCCATTGTCGAAGAATTTGCACTCGCTCTCAACTCGCGGTCAGCGTTGAACGTCGACAAAATCGCAGTCGATGCGCAGATGATCCAACGGCTGACCGCAATCATCACGACACTCGGCTTGGATCCGTTGCATCTATCGCAAGACGCCTTGGAGAGCTGTGAGGGCCGGATGTACTGCGCATATACCAAGTGTCAGATTGAGAAAACCGACTCGATGCGCTTGACGGGTTGTAACTGGCTGAGTGCGGTACGCATTGCTCTATGCTGCATTCTGTACGTTGCGCGATTGACCGCTCTTCCCTCACTAGCTCTTGCACATGGACGGACACCAGACGGGACGCGCCTGCGAGTTTAGGATTTTGGATGAACCAGAAGCGGCAAGGGTTAGAGAAGTGGAAACGGCTGCGCGAGAGCGGTTGGACGGCATGGAGAGCGACCGTGGGTCGTTTTGGAGAGCCTGCAGCCTCTGTCCCAAGAGCTTTGCGGGCTGGTACTCCTTAAGAGGCCACCTTGAAGTCGTGTGAGTGGTTCTCGAGGTTCCTTGTTTACTGTTCCATTGGACTAGACGCTCATTTTCCAACCTCGGCTTGTTTGCCTTCAACCCCAGTCACGACATTCACACCGAAGAAGACCTGCGAGTATCTTTCTACATCCCCCTCGATGCCCAGTTGCGCCAATTGCCCAAGATCTATGTCTGCTATGACTTACCGAGCGGTCGTTACCGGGATGTGGTGATCCAGAGCGGCCAGCAGCTGGAGGATCCCCACTAAGGGGAGATGCAGTGTTTTCTTGCTCCACTAATAGTGATTCAGATGCCATATAAATCGGTTTCCCCCACTGGTGCCAGTATGTTCGAACAATTGTTGAATGGAACGAACAGTGGCCTAGCGTGCAATACCGCTACGCTACGATTTCACTTCAATCGGTTAACCCGGGCAAACCCCGGTAATGGGCCTACTGGCGGATGTCGCAGGTCGCCTTGCTCGATACAGTAAAATGACAAGAAACTTCTAAGCATTCATGGCGTGTGGTGCATCCAGAGCGGCAGCAGTAGAAGGCATGATTTACAGGTAGCGGATCGAATCTATACCCAAGCTTCGTCTCGCATGTATGATCGCCACCAGCTCCTTGATAGACTCCTCCAAGATGACGACGTTGTCGAGCAGTTGTGAAAGTGTAACGTGTGCGATCTTGGGGCCCTCGTCCTCGTCCTCGTCGTCCGCGACCTGTGACGGCGTGCGGCTCTCTCCCCATTGTCCCGACGATCCAAAGACGTCCTCCTCGTCCGCGTTGAACTTGCGGGATTTCGCAGGCGTCCAAGGACCCGAAGACGGTGAAGGCGCGAGGTAGGGCTCGACGACGATCGCACCCGTCTTCTGATAATGTGGGCCGAACGGGCTCGCTTCGAGCGCTCGGGCTCCTCGCGATGGAGTCGTGGGCTCAGATACGGGCGGTTTCGCAGACCTGCTTTTCTTAGGCGTGAGGAAAGAGACGAACGACTGCACCGACTGCGCCGGCTTCGGTTTCGGTTTCGCTGGCACCTCTGCTGGGGTGGACAATGCGGCGGACAGCTGGCTCCCGAACCCGGCTGACTTCTGCGTGGCCCCTGCGTCGAAGTCGAGGGCGAGCGTTAACGCGTCAGTCAAATTCTCGTTGAAGAGCAGTCCCTGGCGGCGCTCCTGAAGGTACTGGTCGAAGTTCTGCACCATCTGGCGGTACCGCTCGAGCTGGCCGACGAGGCCGTGGAAGATGGAGTGGACGACGGGCCGCGACTGCTCGTCCATGCTGGTTGCGGGCAGCGCGCTGGACTCAGACGCGAGCTTCTCCTCTATCCGGAAGTCGATCGAGCGGTCGTCGCCGTCGTCGTATGGCGTCAGGTCATCATCCTCGCGCGGAGTGGTCGACTCCTTGTGTGCGAAGGTCAGCCAACCTGCAAGTGAACGGTCCGGACAGAGCGCGAGCGTGGCGAGCACGCCGGTCAATGCCATGTTCGCCTCGGGGCTGTTGGAGAAGAACCGCCTGAGAGACTGGAGGACGAGGGAGAGAATAGTGTCGTTGGGGTTTAGGCGGTGCTTCAGCTTCGCATGGGCTTCGGGTTCCAGGTCCCGCCAGAAGCATATCTGACTTTGGATAGAGAAGATGGCGTCGCGCAAATAGTGATCGTATCCAGTACTAAATGCGTCTTCTGCGTGGTTGGGGTCGACGCGGGACACAAGCGCTAGGTACAGGCCCATCTCGCGTTCGTGCGTCCAATATGTGGTATCGGGCTGGGTGAAGACGATCACCGACTTTGGATGGACGGGCTCGACCTCCTTGGTATCTTCGGAACCGGGGTATACGAAGGTCTCGTCGTCATCGTCGTCGGCGTCTGCATGCTTCGGGGGTGGCGAGAGGAGATCTTCCATCGCGTCGGGGAGGAATGCAGGCTGAGGGAAAGAAGTGGCCTGGGGATCGTGGATGACCACAAGCAAACGGTCAATAGAGAGTGCGCAATACTGGAAGAGAAGGGATTGGAGGAGTTGAAGGGCGGCTGTGGCGGTGGGCTGCGACTTTGATCGGAGGCTCGTCACAAGGAGGTCCTTCAGAGTGAAGCGACCCATAGAGGTGAAGTAAGAAGATTGCTTGCGAGCTTCCGGTGCCTCCATCTCCAACAACGCCATTGCAGTGCTCTTGCGCCGCCGCTTCTTGAGATCCGCCTGAGACGTAGAGGGGGGAGGTGCGTTTCCACCGAGATTTAGCATCGAATGAGGGCGCGGCCGGGAAGAAGATAGGTCCTCGCTGTTGTCTTCGCTCATCAAGAAGTCGATAAGCAAGTCCGCCAGTTGGCCGTTCTCCAATGTCCGGATCATAATCTCGATGTAGGACATGACGGCGACGGCACTACCGTCGGCGTCAGAGCATTCGAGGATAGAAGGATAGAGGATGTTCTCGAGGAACACGCGTCGCACGGCGTCCAAGATGGACTGCACGATCGCCAAACCCACAAGCGCCGAGGGATCGAGGGACCCATCTGCCGTATCGTGTACCTTGTTTCGGCGGAAGACATCCTGGAGGAATTCGAGCAACTTGAGGAAATGGTCCAAACGGGCCTTGAAGTCGGGATTGGACGATTCCTCCAAACCCATGGCCCGACTCCGCTCTTTCTCGGCCTCCAATTTTTCCTTCTCTTCTGGTGACATCTCCGGATCAGTGCTGCTACCAAGGATCATGGCCGTGCCCGACGAGCTTTCGGTTGTTGCGGGAGGTCTGACCTCGAGCTTCGTAGGAAGCAAGGAGTATACAGCCGCAAGCCCAGCGGCGAGGACATCGGAGAAGTCCCCATCGAGGACATACTCTGCCAAAGCCAAAGCTGCGTCTGTATTAGGATCGTGTTCCCGTGCTGAAAAGGTAGAGGTGGATGCTCGTAGGTCTTCTTCGGGTTTATGAGACAGGTCCACTGGAGACATGGCGACGTCCATGAGGAACAAGAGACCTGCTCGTGCGAAGTCGCCGATCTGTCCCTCCCGGTGGACAAAACGAAGGAGGTAGTTGAATAGCAGAAACTCATATTCATTTCTCTTCGTTGTTGAAGAACCCAGTCCATGGCTGTCCGTTTGCTGCGAAGGTGGTGGTAAGGTGGGGAATTGAGCTGATGTGGACTCGGAAAAAGATTGGTCGCCGGATTGGGTGGAAGACGTGAGTTCGGCTTCGTCTTCCTCTTCATCCTCTTCCTCAACAGCGAACAGCGGCTCTGGTCGATACCACTGCTTGTCGTGAAAGAAAATCATGAGCAATTCGCGGTAGGTGCGTATCCTGCTACAGAGGATGCAAAGAAGGTTAACCACTAAAAATAGGTTAATGCGTGCGTGCGGTAGGATAAACGCGCACACGTACGATCCTCCTCGTACTCTGAGGGCTGGGAACGGGATGCGTTGCCAGCAGCACCCATGGGTTTATTCCGACCATCTAATTGTTCTTGGATATCATCACCGACGCAGTTACGGAGAAGACGGAGGACCGCCTTATGTACGGCGGAGTGCACCAGGAATTGCTCGTCCAAGAGAACGACCATGTTCTGCACGGCTCGTAAGACCTCGGCTTGGATACCGAAGGGTCGGTCCGACTCGCTGAGCTTGACGAGCGTCCCAAGCACGTCTAACAATGCTCAATGAAAGGGGCACAGGTATAGTGCTGGAGACATACCATTCTTCAGCAGATACTCCAAGCAAGCACCGGTTGCACTTGTAACCACCGAAAATCAGTGCAGGAGCAATCACGGAGCCAGTCCGACGCACCCCTGCTCTGTCCGCGTAGACTCCCACACCAACGAATCCACCATAGACTGCAAGTGGGTTGGGACATCGGTTGACTTGATGCCTCGTGTCAATTGGCGTTCATCGGGATGAAGGAGAGTGTTCTGAAGGGTAATGATGCATGTAGGTCGCTAGAGTCATACCAGAACAGTTCTGATTCAAATCATGCTGACCTTGATAAGGACCCATGACTTGTGGAATTCCTGAGCATGGTCAACCTGCCAACGACACGCCCAATGTCAAGCATTGAATGTACGCATTGAATGTACTCGGACAAAGAGCGGGGCACACCTCGGTCTTGGGCGTCGGCTGAGCGTTGGATCGTAAGAACTTGGAGAAGTAGTCCATCTCGCTGCGCTACAATTCGCGACGCGGAGGGGGCCCTGCCGAGCGGCAGGCGAGCTGGGGAGAACGAGCGGGGCAAAGGAGATGATGTGGGTAGAGTCTGAGACGAGTACGGGGACCCGCCCACCTGGAAGTCGGTGACTCGGAACAGTACAGTAACAGGCTCTGAACAGGCAGAGGTCTGGGCGCTCCGTAACGATGTGCTCCTTGCGTCCTCTCCACCAGCACCCCTTCCGTTCTGAAATACTCTGCTCTCAACTCTGGCCACTGGATCATGTGCAATATCGTAGTAAATGCCTACAATATCCGCAGTTCTGGTTAAGCAACGACGTCAGCCTCTCAGCCGATTTAGTGGCTGGCTCATCGGGAACCGTGGTCTACCAGCTATAAGCACGATGCCAGCCGCATGGAATATAACAACCGAACATAGGGCTCTCGAACGTCTGCACGGAACACCCAGCCAGTGTCACTTAGGCACACCACTATGGCAGAATCTGGTGCGCGTATCTCGTCTTCCAACGACTCCTTCCTCGTTCCTGGAAAGGACGAAGAGAGCTTTGCACCCCTCCTCGTATCTCAGGGCAACCTCTCCAACACCTCAGAAGACCTCAACCCCTTCGCATCCCCCATTGGCGTCGGCCCCATATTCCTGTCTCCCGGAGCCGCCGAATCTGCCGGCCAACGAACCTTGCATTTCGAGGCGTCCTCCACCCCGCCACCCCCGCCTCTGGAGGACGACGTCGAAGGCAAGCTCCGGGCGATAGTCGACGACCTCCTGCACAAGAAGCACGCAGCCCGGGACGCCTGCTCGGAGGAGAACGCCACCCTCCGCGCGCGAGTCGCCCTCCTGGAGGACGTGCTCGCCAAGGCGTCCGCGCAGCCCGGTTCTGAGACCACGGAGCTGCTCGCCGCACTCGAGCGCGAGCGGGGCCTGCGCCTGAGCGCGGAGGAGTCACGCGTGGCGACGGGCAAGTACCTCGCGGAGCAGATCGAGCGCGTCTCTCTGCAGAAGACGCTGCTCGAGAAGACGGTCGCGTCGTTCACGCATGGGCGCGAGTTCTGGCGGGAGCGCGCGATCGCCGCGCTCGAGCGGTGCGAGATGCTCGAGGAGGAGAACGTGCGCGTCAAGACGCAGCTCAGCACGCTCTCGAAGAAGCAGGAGGGCGCCACGGACCGCCAAGTCAACGACATGCTACGCGAGGTCGCGGAGGAGCGGGATCGCCTGAAGCAGCTCGAGGAGGTCCACCCGTTCTCAGAGAGGACCAACACCGTCTCGAAGCTGAAGGACAAGTCGAGCACCATCAGGGCGAACGGGTCGAAGCTTGACTCAACGAAACTAGCTACTTCGGAGGTAAGTTTCGTATTGTTATCGATTGGACCTGGCTAAGACGATCGCTTAGGGCAAGTTCTTTGGCGGGAAGACTGGGAAGAGATTCGTGTCCTACAGGATTGCACCGGCTCTACAACAATCGAAAAAGGATAGGTCATAGGATATGTGGGGAACAATGTGTCATGGGTCGTATTATGGGTCGTTTGTTACAAGGTTAGGGATTACAGCCTATTGTTATACAGGACATCTCCACATATCACAGGACAGATGTTTTGGACGTTGCCACCAACCAGTTTACACAGACCCTTGTCCACTTGTCCGACTTTACGCGGCGTTAGGGCCACAGCTATTTTGAGAAGAGAGGCACCGCTACATACAGAGGTCAGACAGTCACCAACCATAAACTCCTAGATAGGCTGCAAACCGACGTCATGGCATTGCGTCCGCGCGACCGGCTCGCCCGTAAGTCGTTGGGATGTCGTAGCTTGGGGCGGGGACGTTGAGCCTTCTCCCTCATTGGACGATGTATCGGAGAAGTATTCCTCGCAGAAGGCGTGAACCGATTCCGAAGCCCAATCTAAAATATCCATCCTGGTCGTCTTTGAGTCTGGTGGAACCTGCGGTTCATGAGTCTGTGAAACGTCGACGTCTGAGATATGCGGTGGACAACCTACCTGGAAGAGACACTCCTTCGCAGGTTGGAGTGCCGTCAGATCCGCAACATCTGTGACCTCTCGTTCTAGAGAAGGGAGGGCGAATGACGTTGCAGGGATCGCTCCCAGCCCATTATCGAGTGATGCATTCATGACCTCGCAAACACTGGACAATGCGTCTTCATGGCGACCGCAATCTGACCGAGGCCATCGTGGGCTGCCTACGATGAATGCTTCTCCACGAGTCTACGCCATAAACAAACTCCCTTCACGTCCGGCGGTCCAGTTGCCCTTGACGAAGCATTACAGTCACATAGAGAGGGAGGGAAATTGCAGATTGTATTCAAGGCTCCGCACCCAGCCAGCTTTGAAGCGACTCTTGATTGAATGCAAATCAGCAAAGACTCAGTGGCAAGTACTCAACCTGGAGTAGAGGGTGTACCAAAACTGGTTGATGAGCAGCCTATGTGCCAGTTGGGAAAATCCTGTAGAGCTGGACGGACGCATGTAGTTCCCATGGGGCATGGTGGTAGTAGCTAAGTGAGGGAGTATGGAGTAGGAGGAACGCGGACGGTGGTCCGGACTCGGAGCGCCAGACGCGATCGCGGATCACGTTTCCGCGACGCGCTCATTAGACGCGCATAAGCATAAGGTGGGAGCAGCCACCGCCGCGACTCTCCGTCGGTGCACCGTGTCGCCTGCTGCCAGTGCAAGTGCTCCGTCTCTTTCAGCTCCTCGCCGACAGGGTCTCTTTCCGCTCTATGCCCCCCAAACGCACACGCCGTGCATCCCCGGGTCCAACTGGTCTATCTGCTGGCGAACGTCTCAAGCGTGCCAAACTCACTGGGAATGCTTCTTACGCTGCTTGGGGTTGGGTCGGGACGGAGGTGACGGACACCTCTGGAATCACTTATGAACACCGCTTGGCGACCTGCGGCTTCTCGCGCAATGGCAATCATACAATATGTCCCAACAAATATACCGAGAAACTCAAGGTTCCATCACCGCCTAAGGTCAACGGCCATACCGCTGCGGAGGAAGGGGATGGGCTGGCGGACGATGTCATTGTTATATCCGATGATGAAGGTCCGACATGCAGCACCAAAACTTGCAAACAAAACCCATATTGTTTGAACTATCTGGGTCAGGACAAGTGGGAGGATGCTGGTGAGTCCTTGCGAGGCTTCAGGCGTCGTTGCTCGTGTATTGACGGTGGACGATCTTGTGAAGGCAAGGCGTATGAAGCCTACCTCAAGGTTTATGACCTCGGAGAAAATCCCTTGCTTGATGCGAAAGACGGCCAAATACCTGTTGGTCTCAAGGCAAGCTATCCTATACCAACTTTTCGTCGTGTCCCAGGGTCTTATCGGACAATAGAACCTAGGTGCTACTTGCTATGCGAATGCATACCTACAGGTAATCGGTTTCGGTCTACCTTCGCTCTAGTGCTGATTGGTCTGTAGGTATGGTTCCAGGATATACCGTTCCGCAAGGGAGTGTATGAATGCCAGCCTGCGCAAGATGCCCACCACCTATTCGAGGTGCGTTGTGGTCCGAAACCTTCTTCCTCGGTTCAATCCGGAATTCACCCAAAGAATATTGTTTCCGTAGGAGTCGCCCATCTTCCAACTTCAAGTCACGTTCGCCGCCATGCAAAACAGCGTACTCCGTGCGTTCAACCCCGTTAAGCTCGTGGAAAGCCTCAAGTTGCGCGCCACTGAGCAGCAAGACGCTCAGGAGTATGTGGCATGGCCTTCACGTTGCATACGCTTCATTTCTGAACAGCAGCGATCCCAGATTCTCGAAGCTGTTTATGGCGCATCTGGACACCGAGTTCAAGAAGCAGTATAGTCCTGAACTCAAGTCGCTCATCCCTAACCAGGTATGGTTGCCGCATTCCCACTCGATCTCTGTTCGCTCGCTGACACGGCGCACAGTTTCAGGGAAAGCTCGTGTACAACACGGTGTGCCAGAATTGCCATCGGCGTTCCGAGCGCGATTCCGATTTTCTGGAGATCGAGGTCAATCTTGAGGTACGCTCTGCTGTGGGCCGTCTGCGTATCAGTTCAACTCATCATGCTATGTTTAGAACAATGCAACTTTGGAGGAGCGTCTCTCTGCGTTCTTGGAACCAGAGACACTCTCCGGCGATAACAAGTAAAGTTTTTCTCCAAAACATGTTGACTATCGCAAACCTATGGCCCCTACAGATACCTCTGCCAGCAGTGTGACAGTCTTCAAGATGCTAAGCGATTCACTGAATTGCACGACCTCCCTCCGGTCTTGCACTTTTCGCTTCTACGATTCGTTTACGACTTCACGTCCATGGAACGCAAGAAGTCGAAACAGACCATCTTGTTTCCAACTTACCTTGACATGGACAAGTTCGTAGGCGCTGAAGAGACACGCAAACAATGCAGGAAGAAGCGTGCGAAAGAGAGCACGAACCTGTACCAGCTTCGGGGCATTCTGCTACACAAAGGCGCGAGTGCATATCATGGACACTATGAAGCGCAAGTGTTCGATGTACAGTATGTCAAGATCTGGGTACGGTGGAGAATAGGACTGACTTTGCCTATAGGAACCAAGGCTGGTACCAGTTCAATGACGAGACAGTGACCAAGATCGATTCTCTCGTCCCCAAGCTCGACGCTAGCAAGAAGGTAGGTAAAGGGAAGGACGCAAAGAGGTCGGTTCGTTCATCGTAGGCATTGAGCAGCGGACTTTGACGACTTACCCACCTTTCAGTCAGCCCCCCAAAGGTCGTCCACCCAAGAAGCGTCGGCGCATTGACGATAGCGACAGCGAGATCGAAATTGTCGAGTGTGTGCCGTCTCCGCGTGACACGTTGAGCGCAGATCACTAACTGGACGAGCAGGAATCCCGAACCATCTCAGAAAGATGAAGGATCACCAGCCAAGGAGGGCCCAGAGTGCGTGTTTTTAATTGTTCAAGAACTACTCCTTACAGCTCGCCTCAGGTACATTTCGTCCAAGGACGCATACATGCTTGTGTATGCGCGCGTGGGTCACAAGCGTTCCCCTGAGCCCCCGCACCCTGTCAACGGCAGCACGTCGAATGGCGCCTCACAGCTGAATGCCTGCCAAGCGACCCCTCCCGCGAAGGCGTTGGAAGTGGTCAGCAACCTAAACACCGAGCACCGCCAGGCTTGTGAAGACTACACAAGACGGTCCGTAGTATGCTTCTGAAGCTTACGCGGGGAGTTCCTGATCTCCTGCACCCAGAGAGCAAGAGGCGAGGGAACGGTTTAACCGAATACGAAGCACAGTCGCGGATATCTACCTCACTTGGAATGTTCAATCGCGCAACGAGGTGGCTATCCTTACTTTCCATCACAAAGCACAACTCACAGTTCCCAAGGAATGTGTCGTAGCCAGCCGTCAAGCTCTAGAGTCGTGGCTGTCTCGTCACATCTCGAAGCCCAAGAGCCTCAAGGATACCCCTAAACCTTCTACCGACACTGTACGGGAGACTTCGTCCGAGGAAGCCGGTTCGTCCCAAGTGCCAATACCCATCTCTGGCATTGTGTGTTCCCACGGGAAGCTAGACCCTGAAAAGGTACATGACATGAAGGCCATTAAAGCGGTAGGTAACATTGCTCTTCTGCTCATCCCTCCGGTGCCCCCTGACTTCACGTTTCCAGACCGCCCATTCGCGCATCGCCGGGGAAGACGGTTGCCTTCTGACGCCAAGATTGACGATGGGGGACGTGTGCCCGGCATGCGTGCAGCGCATGTTCGTGGGTGCGTTCGCAAGGTTTCATTCCGGAGTGGGCTAGGTTTGACAAGGCGTGTGCGCGTTTCCATTCCCGCAGAGAAGTTGTACCAGGTGGAGCATCCTCGGCTGGTTTCCCAGTTCGACGATGTGGTTGCCCTGGAGAGCGACGGCGACGGCGGGTATTACATCTCGAAGGCGTGGTTGAAAGGTGACCGCGGATCGCGCTCGGTTGTGCCCCAATATTGACCGTGGACGCAGATTGGCGGCTCGCGCGACCGAAGATGCACGTGGATGGGGCCCCAGACCCGCCCCCAGATGCTGAAGAGTACCTGAGGGACGTCGTGTGCGAGCACGACGGCTTGGCCACTAACGGCGCAGCGCGAAAACGAATATCTGCGGAGGCGTGTGCGATTCTGCAGGAGTTGTACCCAAACTGGAGGCCGCTGTCTTCGTCCACGGAACAGTGTGCTGTTTGCGAAGCGCTGCTTCACATATCGAAGGAGGATAAGCGGGAGCATCGCAAACAGGCGGAGGAAGAGAAGGTGAGCAACAGCGTCGTCTTCGGTCGCGCATGTGCTGACGTTCATGGTTATATGCGGATAGGCGAGGTTGAAGCACATGTACGACAACGCGCTCAATGGAAACACCGCACTTCTCGAAGATGCCCCCTGCGCTATTGTGCAGTCCCACTTTGTGCGCTCATGGCGACAGTGGATCCTGCGTCCAGGCGAGGTGTCTCGTCCTGAGACAGTGGACAATTCGTCGTTTATCTGCAAGCATGGTCTGTTAGCCTTCGATCCCAACATCACTGGAGACCTGGACACCTCGATGGCGATTGTCAAGCGGAGCGACTGGAATGTATTGGAGGAGTTGTATGTGTGTTATTCCGAGGAGAGGACATTTCGGTACTGATAAGTGCTCTAGGTACTCTGCGGGTCCGCTGATTGCCCTCGAGAACACGAATGGAAAATATGTTCACGATCTGGGCGTCTGTTCCGACTGCCGTCTTCAGAGGTGAGCATTAAGCAGTCTTTGAGCGTGAAGTCCTTTGAATCTATCATACGCTTCAGGCGAAGTGATTTCGAAATGACAGAAGTCACAATCCGTGTTCTGGGGCCAAGTGACCCTACCCCGACACCGCAGAACTATAGCGACCAGCTTCTCCCGCGTTCCCCGACGAAACCAGTGCAGGCTACCTTAACCACATACAGCAAGCGACAGAATGAGGGTTTTCGGAAGTCGAAGCGCATCCGGCAAGTTCGAGAGTACGGCAAGCGCCGTAAGATCACCATCACAAAGGCGATGTCTGTGAAGGAGCTCAAGGTTATGGTTAGTCGTATGACATTTGCCGTTGCTGCGAGACCCTCACGAAGTGTTCTTGTCATAGCTGAACGACGAACTTGGGATTCCCGTGATCTCTCAACGGCTGTTTTACCGCGGTCATGAGCTAGACGACAGCTCGGCTACCATGCTCTCGCTGGAGATCCTTTCGAACGACCTCCTCGATCTCAAGGAGGAAAGCGAGGACATCACTATCCTTACCGACTCGGACGGTGACGCTCCCTCTGGGACCAACGGGAAGAAGAAGCGGACGGAGGGTGAAGCATTCGGCGGCACCCTCTTAGGTGGACACTCGTATTCCTCCGCGCCTTCGTCGAGTCAGTCCTTGGCACCCCTGGCTATCGCGTGTCCTGCATGTACGTACGAGAATGGCGCCGCAGATGTCGAGTGTGCTATGTGCGGGACGCTGTTGCTCAATGCGACGTAATATTTTCTTGATCGGTGGACCCCCGAAGTGGTGCAGGTGACATGGTGGACCACAACCCTGGTGAGACAGCGAATATAAGTTCATACAGTGAGATGTCTGGGGAGACCAAATGAAGGGGAGGTACGATACCAGGTACGCAATTTGACAGCAATAACGGGCAGGCCGACAACTGATCGTCCTATTTGTCATTTATAAGGTTCGGGGAGGTAGATATATTGATGCTCATCACTAATCTATGCGTCGTCTCCCGCAGCAATGCCTCCCGAGACCATCCCGAGACCCCGCAATCCTTCTACACGCATCATCAATATTGACGGTAATAGGGTGTCTTTAGCGACCCAGATGAGACTCGATGGCAGCAGAGGCAATAGAAGAGTGTATTTTGACATTGTGGTATGTTACGCCAAGCGCAAATTCGCGCCGTCCATTTGAACCGCGAGCATACTGACGGCTCCCTTCCAATAGCATAACACGGGGATGTTATGCCAAGAGTACTACTTCCCTTTTAAAGAAAGCATGTCCGGGGGCTGGAAGATCACGCCAATCCTGCGCGTTTTGGCCCCAAAGGTACGGACCCTGTGGACTGTCGCCCAAGTCTGTAGATCGGGACTTATTGGATGCCTCTTCCAGTTACTGAAAAAGTTTCCTATCCTACACAACTACGTAGACCAGTGGCCAATCGCCACCATGATCTCCCGACACTATAGGATGTGCCAATGCGGAGCGAAAAATGGTCTTGTCCGTTCAGCACCGGGGCAAGTTAGTTTGCTCTTGTTTGCCTAACCTGCTACCCCGCTCCTGATGCACATCCTCACGCTCAAGTCCAGCCCCGTAGAGAAGATTGTTCGTCCTAATGCGAGCACTCGTAGTATGGGTGCGCTAGGAAGCAAAGGTGCGGGGGGGTTGTCATTTAACCTCCGCTCAGACCGTTTCCAGGTCAGTCTACCGAGACCCTAGAAGACAAATCTAATGAACCAATATTATATATATTGACACGTCTACGATCATAGGATAGTGCTAGGTACAAACGTTCTGGCAGTAACGGTCGCAATCACCACGATCGGGAAGCGACACCGTCGCCCAGTTCATCCCCAACTCTGACTTCAGAGGCATCCGTCGCTCAATTCTTGAGCACGCTTGCGCAGGACCTCAGCCACCTGTTACCTATATTCATCGACCACGGTGTAGGGGACGGTACATCCTTGCGGAACATGCTTCGCATGAATAACTGGCGAGCTTGGATGTATGCGTGGGTCAAGGAGGGTGTGTTAACTGAATTGCAGTTTCAGATGATCATTGACGGGCTAAAGAAGCTGGTTTGATTGCCACGCTTAGTTTGTTAACGAGTCGGCTATGACCTGTATCCCCGCCCTTAAAATCACTACTCGCCGAATCTTGTTTAGTGTATGTAGTTTGTAGACACGCGAGGCGGACGGCTTCAATCTTCAAGACTGGTGAAAGAAAATTCCGATCAAAGACTCAAAAACACGTCAAGTGCAAGTCACAAGTGGACAAGCTCAAAACCAGCAGGTCTTTGCGGTATTGGTTTGTGACCGTTCCTCGCACAAGACTTGTCCTTCTTATAGTCATCGTAAGTCGGAGATCTGTAGAGTCCTTGTATTCACGAAGAATAGTAGATGTGTCATCTATGAGTAGCAGCACACGTACGATCACATGCGTCATACATAGATGCACGAATTTGTAAAACTGCAACAGGTAGCGCTGCATGTAATCCTAGCAAAAACGGTCACTGACCGACTAATCAGCCGCGGTAAAATGAGAGTCGATAGATAGTCTCCTACCTCTTGAGCTTTGCACGTCGATCGAGCAGGGCTTCAGCCAACCGGCCTTCCTTCTTGGCACGTTTGAGCTGCGAGGGACCGCGCATTTAACGCAAGGCGGAGACATGCGTATCACTGAAACTAACCACTTTCTTATCGTCTTCCGACACAATAGACCTTCCCGCACCCCACGCCTGATATATCTTACTACGGGCATTTGGAGTTAGTTGAGGACAGATCAAACTCTTGGCGAGTACGCACTTTGTAGATGCTTCGTCTACTGTGGACATGTCTATCATACCGTCCTTCCGCTTCTTCTCTTCCGCATGCGCCTCTTTCTTGTACTTGCTCTGAATCTTGACCCAGAAACGCTCCCCGAAGCCAACGTCCTCGGAGTCACCACGCAACGCAAGCTGTCCACCAGCAACTTCATCCACGCTCAAGTACTTCTCATAGACGTTCTGGAATGCGACCATTCCATCCGGGAAGACAACCGGTGTCCACTCCTCTTGAGGACCACGCGCCTCTCGGTCCGCAGATACGAGCCCGTGTTTGTCGCAAGATACGAACTTGCCCTCGCCTACACCTGTACGGATGTTGATTGTGGGTGAGCCTGCGACCCGCGTGATAACCCAGACCTGTGAGACATCCGTTGGTGTCCGCTCGATGACGGCCGGCGACTCAGATTCGTCAGTTTTGTCTTTGTCAACAGAGTGCAAGACAATGCGACCGCGGGTAGAATCGTAGGTGACGCATATTGGAGAAGGGTCGGATGGATGCATGATAAATGTGGGGCCACGGATCTCGGCTGCTGCCTCTGGTAAAACCCAAGTCTCCGGAGCCTCGTCGTCGTCTTCCTTGTGCCTCCGCCTGCTCGGACCCTCGTCTCCTCCATCCTCAAGCTTGCGCTTCTTCTTCGTCTTCTCGCCCTTGAACTTCAGCTTGGTTGAACGGACCTTTTCCGACATGATGCAGAGAGTAAGTGTGTGTGTGGGGGGGGGAGGGGGGGGAGGTAACAGAAAAAATTGCAAGAGAATGCCCGACAAGGGTGAGGGAGGAGTAGCTGGAACGGCAAGTTACTGTTGAGTACAGAGTAGAGCCTGAGGCCTGAGGACTCGCCGCCGCCAGCCGGAGAGATGGAGCGCCCATCGGTGACGTGGGTAGAACGTGACATGCGTGATCCGTGACAACGCGCCAGCGTCTAGTATCGTCCGCCATTGGAATCTTGAAGGGGAAATCTGCCATCGTCAACGCCGACATCCTCAAGACCCTCAAGATGAAGTTCAACCCCGGTTAGTCTCTGTTCATCGGACGAGGGGATGCTGCCTCTGTGCTCTAGAGAAGGATTTGGAACGTTCCGAGGCGCGGAATGGGATGGATGGACCTGATGTGTTGTGGATGTGGGCCGCATGCGGATAGTTTAGGTATGCTAACATCGCCGTTCTTCTCGTCCAGACGTCTCCTCCTCCCGGCGCAAGTCGCACAAGGCGCACTTCTCCGCGCCTTCCTCCATCCGCCGCAAAATCATGTCCTCTTCGCTTGCGAAGGACCTCCGTGCCAAGTACAACGTCAGTCCTACCCCGAACCTTTGACTGTGCATGGATTTTGCACTGATGCATGCTTCTCCTGGCCTCTGGTCTTGAAACTCTGCCCTATCTCTATAGACCCGGGCACTACCTATCCGCAAGGACGACGAGGTCCGGATTGTCCGTGGAAAGTACAAGGGTCGGGAGGGCAAGGTCACCCAGGTCTACCGTAAGAAGTGGGTGATCCACGTCGACCGTGTCCAGCGCGACAAATCGAATGGCGCGACCGTTCCCATCGGTATCCACCCCAGCAATGTCGTTATCACTAGCATCAAGCTCGACAACGACAGGTCAGCTCGAGTTCACACCCTCATGCGCTTTTCTTCCCTGACAACTGCGCGGACAGGCGGGCAATCCTTGATCGTAAGGACAGGAAGAAGAGCGCAACAAAGACGGCGGGTGAAGACGTTGAGATGGTCGACGTGCGTATCATATTCATCTCCCGTGCTGTCGTATCTCTAACGTGGGGGTCACAATAGTGATTTTTGTTTTGCTCTTGTATTCTGTTCTTCTGGCTTTCGTCGCATCATCAGCAAAATCTCACATGTATGTATGCCACTACGCATATGTTATGCCACATGGGCCCCGGGCCATTCCTTGTCCTTGCAAGCGTAAACGGAGAAGAATCCAGCTAATCTGAGCGATTCTCAATGTCGTAACCTTGTTGCATTGTACAGATTGATGGGTATCACATCCATTGGCATGAGAGCATGAATGTTCAATGGACATACAGCCGAAAGTACACACTGCACAATTAGAATATCACGTCCTCGTCTTTCTCTCCCAAAAGATCTCCTCCACCGCCAGCCACCGTTGGCTGTAAGTCTTCTTGTCCTTCAGCCTCGAGCGCTCGCCTGCTCGCCTCCGCTATATCTGCATCGCGCTTCTTCTTGCCTTGCACCTTTTTCAAACTAGATGACGATAGCACCGGGTATTGGGCGCGTAGATGAAGGGTGAGCTTACCGGAAGAACTCTTCTCTGTCCATCTCGTCCAATTCACTTGTGATATATTTGATCGTGTTCTCTAGTCGAGGAATGACGACGTGCTCTATGGCGTTCACTCGACGATTTGTGGCACGGATAACCTCATCGAGGATCATGAACGCTGTTTGCAACGACGCGAGCTCGACTAACGTCTCGACTGCCTTCGCGTACACTTCCTTCGCACGAAGGACTTGCTGACCACCACGCCCGAGGCCTGTCAGATTGAAGTCTACGCAGGCAATATCGGTAGTGGCAGCATGGGGGGATCATGATCAGGACATTGGGAAAGGATCGGAGGGATGAGCGGGGTGCGCACCTGAACCCGGCACCCTATCGACCTCGAACGTCGGGAGGACGACACCCGAGACATTCTCCTGTTTCGCCTTAACCCTGAACGACGCTGACTTGGCCTGCTCCTGCACGAGATACGATATGTCACCGGTCGCGTACGTAACCTCGGCGAGTGAGAACGAGGCCAGTTGCATCACCCGACCCATCTTCCGTTTCGCCTACAACGCCCCATAACAATCCACTCAGTTTCCATCCGCGTAGGGAGATAAAAATAGGGTTTGCAGGACGAGACCACTCACCTCATCTACCCTACGGAGGATGGCACGGAAGCGGGTGGTCAAGGCGTCGCGCTTTTTGGCGAGGAGCGAGTGCCCGGTCTGCGCTCCCTTGAGGCGGAGCTTGGTGTTGGTCAGAGCCATCCGCGTCGGAAATATACTCTCGCGAGGTCCGGTACCAGACATGTTGATCGACTAGGAGGATGCAGAACGAGACCGACTTGGGATGAGTTCGAGGTCGAGGGTGAACGAAAAGCAGTAACTTAGACGCTCGGAAGATCCACGCATTACCACTACTCGATCGCTCAGTACTCCGTACTCAGTGGCTGGCACGCGCTCTGCAGGCGTACCCAGCGAGCATTACGTCAACAATGGATATTTATATGAAATGACATTGATGCATCTAAACATTTCCCATTGAATGGGCAAAAAATACATCTGAAAGCAGAACAGAAACCTGAAGGCACGACAGAAGACATACGATCACGCAATGGTATACTTCCCGTAGTTCTTGTCCGGGTCATAAACCTAACAGCATCATGGTCAGTTTCAAATCGTGGGACCCTATAAGCGACGCGGTGACTCACCTCCCAACGCGAAGCAGGGAATATGTGTTTGTTACGTTGATACCAGCTTCTTTCCACGACCTTGCCCGCGTGAGACTCGTCTTTCTCGATGGACGCGTCGGCCAAGAGCCGTACATCGTCATGGACGTCAAAGTTGAATAAGGGGCCAGACTTTCCGCGGGCCTTGTTCACGATGAAGTCGTAAAATGTGTAGTGCTGCAGTGTCCATGAGAACAAATGCAAACGAGGAGCGCAAGTGACGTACACCAGGAATAATCAAGTCCTCCTGTGAACAACAATCAGAGAATATTCTCAGACGTGCATCGATTGCTACGTACTTTCACATACATGAGGTTGTCGACGCTGACACTGCGTAGTTCAGGGAACTGCTGTCGGCACTTCTCCAGGAACGTGGAGATCATGTCGCCCTTCTTACACTACGTAACAATGATGGACGTTCCGAGTGTATGTACCTACGTGGTCAGGCGCGCAAATATGAAGCATACGATCGAATACTCACCGTCACACTCTTGCGGTGGCCGCTTCCATCCCAGTACGAATACGTGATCTCGATGTCTTCTGTCTTGAGCTCTTCCTGCTTCCGCAACCACTCCTGACGGAGTTCCTCCCGCTCCCGACGTTCGGCCTCCTCGCGTTCGCGGTCAGGCAGGAAAGAGGTATCGACTTCTGGATTCTTCCGCGACTTGGACTTCTTCACAGGCGGTCCGTCTCCACTCGGCGAGGCGGACCCGTTTTCTTCGTCCTCCTCATCGTCAAGCGCGAATGATAGAGTAGACTTCCCTGTCTTCTTGCGCTTCTTCACTTTCTTTTCCTCTCTAAACAACCCCTCCACGGCCGGTGAGCAATCTGAGACAATATGCACGGACAGCGGAACACGCCACAGCCGCAAGAATTCCAGACATACTTGAGTTCGCTCGTGCGCGCCGCCTCGCGCGCCTTGGCCTCCTCAAGCTCCTTCCGGCGCTGCTGGAAGTCCTCAAGGCGCACTAGACCAACCGTGCTCTTCTTTAGCGTGTCCTCCATCGAGTCATTCTGGCCGACAAAACGGTTCGAGGAGGGCCTGGCCTTCTCTGTTTCCTGGATGAGCGACTGCTTCTGACGCTCGAACTCCTCGCGCATCTGTGTGCGCTGCTTCGTCAGCGCGTCCTCGCGGCGGCCCTCCGCCTTGCTAGTGGACATGGTGTGGAACTTGAACGGGGGAAGGCGAAATGACGGTCGGAAGTGAAGGAGGTGGCCAGACAGGCGCCCATGAGGTCCCGTGCAACCGTGTGCTCGGGCGCCTACGTGACCGCATTCTTTCCTCCGTTTGCCACCGGTGCAGTCGCTGCGTGCACCCCACAGGCCGGAAGCCGTCCACAGTCATGCACGTCCTTGGTGTGCTTCTGCCAGAGAACCAGCTGGTCAAGGTGAGTCATATGTCCCGGAAGCCCGTGGTGAAGGGCGAGGTTAATGACGAACAACGTAGCAAGCCTTAACACACTTCTACGGTGTCGGAAAGACGACCGCCCTCCGCCTCTGTGCGCGCGTGCAGATCCACGACCGCTGCAGAGTGCGCAACTTGAACCAGTCCCAAGTCACCGCCCTCACCGCCTTCCTCTCGTCCCCCGCCAACTCCCCGCCCGTCGCCGCGCACGCCCTCGCCGCGCCTGGCTACGTCCCGCCCGCGCTGGCACAACCTCTCCCGGAGAACGAGGTTCCGGCGCCTCCCGATCGCCTGCGGGACATTAAGATCGAGTCGGACCTGCGCAGGCAGATGCGGGAGAACATCGCACACCAGCGCATGATCGGCAGCTATGTCGGACGGCGGCACGCGATGCACCTCCCGGTTAGGGGCCAGAACACGCAGAGCAACGCACGCACGGCGAGAAAGCTCAACAGGGTCGAGCGGTACAACTAGCCGGCGCGCGTTCTATACCGTGCCCCCCTCTCGCTGGTGAGTCTTTGCCGCATCCTGCCTGGATCCCCCTACCACCCACCATCCACGTCCCACGTCCTGCTCGCTTCGTGGCGTGGCGCGTGTCGCGCTTCTTGAAGCTCGAGCCTCATCCGCCGTCGATATGTGAGCGAACTCCCTGTCGCTGATCGATCCTCCCTTTTCCCGACACAGTCATCGTTTACGCACCCTGGACCCTTGGACGACCAGATCAGACCCTGGGCCCGCGTCTGCGGATTTTATAGATGAGCCTCGTCGCCCACCCTATTGCCGGTGGCGGCTGCAATATCATACACAGACATTACTGTACACCCATACCGCGGTATCTAGTCGTCCCCAACCGGCACCTCTTCTTCTAGGTATTTCACAAGGGTGACGCGTATTTCAGTCGCTTCGTCGCCCCGCAGCACGTCCGATACGAACGTCGCGGTGACTTGCATCTGGACCTGAGGGCCCGGGGGCTAGTTAATATACGCAATAAGCACGTAAGGCTGCGAACACGCACCATCTCCAAGGCTCCTCGAAGCACTCCGCAGAAGACGTTGCTAAACCAGAGCCCTCCGTCGAGAGCTTCTTCTGGCAACTCAACAAATTCCGCCAGAGGATTCTCGTCAAATGTCAACGTAAAACTTGAGCCGGGGGCGTTGGTCTGTGGTGGTGGCATGCTTGTCCGGGTGGGAGACGAAGCAAGTGGTTGCGCGCCGTGTGTTACATTGGGCGTGATGTTGAGGAAGGACTTGAACCCGACCTGTTTATCGTTCACATTGAATTGACCGGCGCAGAGGCAGTATGAAGGGGGAACGCCGACATGAATGGATGTGCGGTATCTGCATGAAACAAGCGGCGCACGCACCTTCGCCACGACTTCACCGACCTCCCGGAAGTCTGCACATCTGCCCAAGTTGCTACGCGCTAGGAAGTCCTCAATGAGGCGCGTGCCGATGTTGTAACCCATCTTGTCGAGCTGCTTGTTGACTTCAGCATAGTCCTCATAGTCCTGGATGAGCTGCACGACAAGCGCGCCGTAGGTCAGGGCGAAGAGCTCTGCGTTCTGTTCCCTGAGCAGTGAGCACGTCAGGGTCTAGATGGATGTCCAAGGGGAGAAGACTGACAATCTTCTCCGCGCGGCCCTTCCAGAGGTCCTCGCCTATCGCCTTATATTGCTTGTTTGTGGTAGCCATCGGAAGGAGAGTAGAAAAGGGGGACCAGTATTCTATGGCCGATCTGGATAGACTGAGTGAACGAGAGCAAGACAGTCACAGGCCCAGTTCCCGGAAAGGCAATCGCCGCTTCCTTCACAGGCGCTTGTAGTATGGCAAGATAAACGCCCGGAAGCGCCTGTCTCGGAGTTTCCTCGAGACAAAAATGCAGCTTCGTTTGGCCCCAAAAGTCGGCTTCGAGTTTCCCCATAAGGAGGAAATGTGGCTTCTTGGGACTCGCGAGTGCTGCACCGTGTAAAAATACGCGAGATCAGGTTCGTTTGAAGCAAGCATTCCCACTCGCGGGACTCAGGTCTCTCACGATGGCCGATCCACGGGGGCGCAGGAAGACGCACAACGTCAACGTTTATTCGCATTGCGAAAGGTGAGAAATGACTGGCAGTCGGACTTTCGTTCAGCATGAAGATACATTTGCGGATTGCGGAAACAAATGCCGGGAAAATAAAAGGACCATGGGGGCGAGAGCTGGTGAGAGCGACGGGAGAAAAAACCAGACGGATGCTCGCATGCTGTTTGGGGGCGGTGGGCGAGATTCAGGTGACGACAAGGGAAGTCGAGAAATGGAACGAGGAAATCGGTGGAAGGGCAGATGACTGCACGATGAGTATCGTGGCAGATCAGACGCAAAAGGCGGAATGCGACGCCGGACGATCGGACGAATTCGGCAAGGTCGATGGGGGTGGATATGGATATGGGATGGACCGTGCAGTGAAGATTGCTCTCGACAGTGCTGCGAGACAAAGCGCGGAGGCGCATATATGTCAGACATTTTGGGTAGGAAATTGGCAAGGGACCGGTAATGGGTTCGCGGGTAACGTCGGATGTTGGACGCGTCGCAGCCGTGGCGGATGGTTCATATGGTGATGCGGATGATGCGGATGGTCGATCGCGCAGGCCGTCGACAGTAAAGGCAAAAGGTAAAGCTGCGATAAAATTTCGGGGAAAATTTAGCGAGGGGCGGATTGCTCCACGATAGGCACAGGGCGCTGGCCATAGCGGCCAGCGATGGGGTGGGATGAGTAGACGGAGAACGGGATGAGGACGGGGGACGAGGGATACGGAGGGTGATTGGCAAGTGATGGGGGCGGGGGCGGAGTGGCGGTGGTTAATAAGGAAGGTGTTTGTGGGTGTTTGGCGGTTGCGCCTTGAGGCGTGATCGGGTGGACGAGGTGAGAGCTGGGTGAGAGTCTCAGTCAGGCTTGGCTGAGGCTCAGGCTGCAGAGTCGACATCTGGCCTCGACTCGGACTCGCGCGCGGACGGTCAGTCGTGGTCAACGCAGACGCAGGGTCAACGCATACAGTCGCCTCCTTCCCTTGCTTGTCTCCCCCCTCCCAACGCCGTGCATGCACACCTCTTCCCCAACAGTCCTCCAGACGTGCCACCGCGCCCGATTGTCTTGATTTCTCTCCTCGTCGCCGTCCGCCTGTCTCACTTGTCTTTCCAGGTACGTGCGTCCTCCCTCGGCCCTCGCCAGCCCTCGCCTCGTCTTATGCCCCTCCCTATCTCTCCTTCTCAGTCTCAGACAGAGGATCTTCAGGTCTTCTCTTCGCTGCGATCTCCTCTCCTCTCCTCTCCTCTCCTCACCCTCCTCCCTTCTTTTTCCCGCCCATTCATCCCCACCCCGCGTCCCCCTCCTCCCTTCGCGGCCGCGCTCCGTGATCGCCTCTGCCGCAGACTCACAGAGCATGTCCGCCATGCAGGAGATCCAGCCCGCGCCTCCGCTTGCAGTCGACCCGCAGCAGTATCAGCAATTCCCCCAATCCGACCTTACCGCACCGCAATCCTTCGTGTCCCTCGTCCCCGCCTCTCACCCAGACTCGGCTTTACCTCCCGACTCTGCTTCCCATATCCACGTTCCCATCCCCCCTCCCCTCTTTCAACAGCCAATCGAATCCAACTCGTCCGTCTCCATGCACTTGCCCATCCCCTCCCTCCCTGACCATGACGCCGTAAACGCGATGGATGTCGTTCCCCCCGTATCCTCCCAGTCGGGCTCACCAGGTGTTATCCCGGATCTGTCATCCCAGTCTGCCATGTACGGCATGGACCCTCGCCTCGTAGGCCTTGAACCTGTTGATCCGTCCCATCCGCTTCTGTCCTCTCCGAGCGCAAACTCGGCGTCTACAAGCGCTTCGCACGCTTCATCACCTTCATTAACGGGTGTCACCCCTTCATATTCCGCCGGTTCGTCCTCCCTCGCTTCCGCCCTTGACCACGTCGGCACTACTCGCAGTCGTTCAGGATCCGTCGCCTCGCCCCCGAATCTGACCGCGTCAGGTTCAGATATGGGCTTCCCCTCTGCTGGAAGTGGCCCTCCGACCACCATCCACGAGTCCGGGTTTCAGTTCCCACCCCCAGGCTTCGAGGACCCCTCGCAGACCAGTAATGAACCTGTGCAAGACGTGCCTGGAGGTGCGCATCTCATGGTCCTAGGTGACATGCTGAAGAAGTGCGTCTCTCTTTCCTCTTCATTGGACGGTTGTTAATGAAACCGCGTGTCGCTCTTCTTGCCGCCTTGCAGCATCGCCCGGACTGCAAACTCCGGCAGTGAAGCGTGTTCTATGGGTCAGGGTGGTAACGCGACCGAGATCGTTTCTTTGCTCAAGAAAAATGTACTCCTTGTCGCTGAACTCGTTGCGGCCATGCAGCTGGGCGACACAGGTGCCGCTGGGTCTCCTAGTCACTCCCTAGGCCCAGGCTCTTCTTCGTCGCTCAGTGTGAGCTCCGTACCTGCTCCTGTGGCTGATGCCATGAACGTCGAGCAGCAACCTGCCGCTCAGCAGCAGCAAACACCGCCGAGTTTAAATAACTTGCCTTCCGGTGGATCGATGGACCCGAGTACCATGTCCGACAGCTCAGAGTCGTCGCGCAAGCGATGTGCTTCGTCCGTCGCGGGAGACCGGGTGGTCAAGGCCATGAAGCTTGAACCACAGGACGAAGCCCCACCCCTGCAAATATCGTCATCCACTGGTGTTCCGCCGCCTATGCTTCCTTCCACTCACTTCTCGTACACCTACCCCCTCTCCAACGTACCTCCTCCGTTGACTTCGGTCGCCGACATGTCGGCGGTACCCCCGCCTCTGTCGTCCGCTGGTACTCTGTCCAGCTCCCGTCCGCCAAGCTCCAACGGTCTTCCTCCTCCGCTACCACTCGGTTTGTCTCTTGACCCGACACAACAACTCGTATCTTCAATCCACGGTGCCATCCCTGTCGAGTCCATTCCGTCACTGCCGCACTCACCGGACTTCATGCCGCCGTCATCTGCGACCTCAGGAGGTGCTTTGCCCAGTCCGCCCGCGTTTATGCCGCCTGGTGCTGTTTGGCCTGATAACCGTATTCATATCCCTTGTGAGTGCTATTGTTCACTTTTGCAGTTCCCGTACCCACCGTCGATGCCGTAGTGTCCAATGCCGTGCCCGTGGCCGGTCCCTCGACGCTAATCTACAACGCCGCAGTGTATTCGCCAACGCGGACCACTCACCTGCAGCAGGCGCCGTTGAACGCCGCGTCAGCAACGCTCGGCCGCGCTTCGCGCTCAGCGTCGATGTCACAATTGCATGGGAACCCGTTTGCGCAAGTACCGGACGGGGTGTCGCACCCAACAATGTATGAGTCGACGACGCAGTCGCGGCCATCGACGTCGGGATGGCAGAGCCCCCGCGCGGAGTCGCCAGAGTACGATTATGATGATAGCAGGGACTCGGATGACGAGGGCGAGCAGCAAACCCAGTACGCATGCCTGGGACAGAGTTTGGGTGCGCCTCATGCTAAGAGTAAATCTAGTGCCGAGGGCCCCGTGAACGGAACAACACGTAGCCATGCCGGCCAGCGGCGGATGAGCCGTACTTCGCCCTCAAACGAGGGTGGCGGCTCTTCTGGCCACGGAAACGAGGTGCCGCAGGAGTATCGGGCCGATGTTGAGCGCATTTTCTTTGAGTTCTTGAATTCGATCTGTTCCAATCGTACGTATCGTCTGTCCGCGGTGCCCGCGTCGGCACCGCCGCCCATCCTCGTTTAGTGGCGCTATCGCTGAACCGCGTGCACTTTGTGCTCCACAGTGGATGCTACGGATTCCAAGGGTGAGCCGATCCATCAGACGCTCATGGCGAAGAAGATGCAGCGTCTGGATGAGTCGCCCGACTTCCGACCCTTCAAGTTCCGGATACAGGCTTTCACCAACGCCTTCTTGGAAGAGGTAACTTCTTAATATTGATGCCCGGCATCAGCGCACTGAATACTTTTACGTTATGCAGCTCGCTCGACAAGGTTATCCCGAGGAAAAGATCCCTATGAAAAAGGCGAGTGATAGCAACAACGGCTCAGCTAACCGTCGGCATGTCATCTGACATAAGGTGTCACCAACACGGCGTAACATAGATCAGGAACTTCTTGTGGAACCAACCCTATATCTCGCGTTTCAACGAGGAGGGTAAGAAGTCAAAGTCAAAAGGTAATCACATCTGGCACGTCGACGCGAAAAAGACCGAGGGCGGATGGACGTTCCGACCGTTCAGGCGAAAGCTCGCTGGGACGCCGCCCGGGGTGGCATACGTCGGCCTGCGGTGGACGTGGACGCCGAGGATATGGGACCCGCAGGCGTCGCGCGCGAACATGCCCGTCAGCTACAGCTCGCCCGCACTCCCGCCGTGGCTGGCGTGGAAGGAAGACTCGCTGACCGGAATCCCCCCGCCGGAGGCCCAGAGCTGCGACGTTACGGTGGAAGCGAGGGTGCGTTCTCGGCCGCGTGGGATCGAGCTAAGGGCGGTTCTGACCCCCGGATGTAGTTCATGCAGGATGGGAAGGAGGAGCTGCTGACGCACACGGTGCACATCACCATCGCTCCCATGGCCGCCGTGGACTCCACGTTCACGCCATCCCGGCGACCCTCGCTTGTGGGCGACATACACAATCCGCGTCGGATGCTGAGCGATTCGATGGTCCCTGGCGCATCGCAACCCCCGGCTCAGAGGTCCGTGTTCGAAACATACTCCTCCCGCCCCATCGAGCTCATGGTTGGTGTCCCCAGACTGTCGATGCGTGGACCCCTCGTCCCCCCTCCGGCAGCGCCCGTGGTGGCGCCCGAGTCTCAGGTCGTCCAAGTGTTGACTACTGCTGCTCAGCGTGTGGCGCAAGAAGCGCAATCGCAGGTCGTAGCTTCGCCAAACGAAGTCGGGCCGGAACTGCAGGCCTTGGCGAAGCAGCAGCACGTCCTTACTGTCACCGCCCAGGCCATCAGCTCCAAGATGGCGGGCGAGGTGCCCGAGGGCGCGGTCGCGCAGTCGAACGCTCTCACGGCAGCAGCTCAACAGGTTGTCCTCCAGGCCGCGCGCCAGGTCGTCGCGGACCGCACCGTCGCCGCCGTAACCTCAGGGTTCTCGCCTGCAGTCGCCGTGAGTGCGGTGCCCCAGGTTACGGTCAAGGAGGTCTCGGTCGCGACCCAGTCTGCGGTCGCCCAGGCGGTGGACATGGTCGGGCCCCTGTCCAGCGAGGTCGACGTCCTGATGACGGCCAAGTCGTTGCTCCAGCAGCAGACGCGCGCCGCTCCCACCCTCATCGACCCCACACGTCCACACTCTACGGGGAGCTCGCCCCAGGTGCCATTCGATTTGCCAACGGCGCCTCCAGTCCCCGTCCCAATACCGCAGTCCATAGCAATACCACCGCCGGGCGCGGTCTACTACTCGTCATAAGACCTTATGTTTCGTGCGGTTGGGACTTTGCGCGTCCTATTAAGTATCTTATGCTGGTGATATTGGGTTCTACGTCCGCGGTGCGCTCACGCACACATACTCGGGTGTCGCGGCTCTCCTTCCTCTCCTCCCATCTAGAAGGCGTTGCGCCAGGGGTTGTCGTTGCTCTGTGTGTTTGTGTAGTTTTACGTCCACGCCGTCGCATCTGTGTCGATAGTTTATCTAGAAGGTCTTGCTCTCAGTGCTCTGAATGTGTATGTTTACTCTCACTGCTCCCCACATCCTCGCAATATATAGGCTAGCCCTAGTGCTATCGCCCCGCCGCAACTCAATGAATCGCATAGGTAGTTCAGGTATTCTGGGAGTCGTTATTGATGGGGCTAGTCGACCGGCGTAGCATATTTTCACTGTCGGTTACACACATCTGTACAATCAAACAACAACTTATCTTCGTTCTATCCTCTGCGCATTGTGCTTGGCCTTGGCCTAGCCTTTCGTCGTTCAAGGCAAGCCGCAATTTTTCCGACCTAAGTATGCTCTAGAAATGCCTCAGGTGGGTATGAGCACATGCAACTACTTACTGAGGTACTGTACCGTCACAGTTCGGTTCGACGACGCCACTAGGAATTTCCTTGCCGACAGTTAGAGGGTGTGGGTTGGAACGCGACCATCTTCGATCGAAGCGCATCAGACATGACCGTACTAAACATCGTGCACCTGGCGCGATCGGAGGCGATCGGTAACATTCGCGACAAAGGAACTATCACAGGACGACGATGATAAGTACCTTGCATACACCTGACCACCTGACCTCCCATAGCCGGAGACCGGTCATAAGTAGTTATTTGCGAACTTCTACTCCTCCAACAGCTTCTGGAGACCTTCGCGGATAAGCTCAAACTGGAATTCGTTGATTAGATCCTCCTTGACCCATCCGTACACCCACTTCGCCTTGTGGGCAATCACGGAGAGCTCGGCAATGCCGACGACGCCCGTCCTGATAAACAACGGAAGAAGGGCGGACTGGGGCGGGTCGAGCAACTTAAGGAAGTCGAGGATCGTACCCGGTTTAGCTTTGACGACAGGCTTGGGTTCCTCGATCGTGCACTTGCCGCCGGCGCCGGCAGCACCAGTACCAATGGTTCGGGTGTTGGGCTGGACTACCCGTGTAATAGCCCCGTCGTGGCGCGGGCGGGCAATACTCGATCTGATCTGAGCGGGATTCACTTGAGAGGCGGACGGAGCTTGAGAAGGACAAGGCTTCGATCCGCCTGCCGTGATCTGTAAGGTCAGCTCGTCAGTACTCAGTTTGGGACGCCGTGGCGGTAGGTGTGTGGTCGTGCTCACAGTAATGGGACGTGCAGAACGTCTCGGCGAAGCGTGTCTTTCATTTTGACGACCCAACGTGGCGCTGTCGATCTGTTTGATAAGCTAGTCAGTATCAACAGTGAGTCTAAGCCACGTAAGGAGGACATATCACGTATTTAGTCCATGAAGCCAGGCCCAGGCCCAAACCCCCGCCTCGACGGCGGCGGTCAGCTTTTCTTCTACGATGTTCCCTGACAATAACGAGCACTAGCCAGGCGGCCACATAGGATTCAACCAGTTCATGATACACTTCCTGTGCCTATATGCTAGAAGCATCAGTCTTCCGGAACTCGTGTGTCGATGCACACTGACCTCTTCGAGAGCCCCACTGGCACTTCCAGGATGTTGAGCGTGATCTCAGGCGCACACCCGCCATTCGCTGCTCGTGGTTGTCGTAGAGTTTCACGATATCCTCCTGGAGAAGTTAGAACCAAGGTCAGCTTATCCATGGGGTTTTAACGGAGCTCGAGTTGAGGAATTCGAAGAGCCTGAGAAGCCTCAGCCTGAGAAGCGCGTTAACGTTCACGGCAAACTCCCGCATCCTGCACGTGTTCGCGTCTTGCGGCACGTGGCCAGTCTTTTTCTGCTCCGTTCTCCAAGTTTGAGGTCGAGTCTTTCGGTGCCCTTCAGGCTTCAAGAACCTCGTGAACGTCGTCCACGCACAACGTCATGTCGAGACCAGAGTTGGTAGCACCGCCCGAGATCGTACGTAGCTACCTCCTTATGTCAGCCCAATTGTACTTGGAGTTCACTTCTGATCTTGCGCGCAGTACTATGGGGATATAGAGGCTAAAAAGTACACCAATAAGTGCGTCGATCCTCTACGGTGCGATGCGTCAGACATGAATGACCGCGACCCAGCTCGCGCGTACAACAGATCCAGGCGGACATGACCTACCGAGCACTCGAGCTCCTCAATCTCCCTCCACACGAGCCCGCCTTCCTTCTTGACATCGGATGTGGGTCAGGACTGTCAGGAGAAATCCTTGATGAAGAGGGTCACGTGTGGGTAGGGGTCGATATCGCACCTAGTATGCTTGGTGAGTCTTCATGTGCCCT
The DNA here is from genome assembly GCA_026283605.1 of Ganoderma lingzhi. Taxonomy (NCBI): domain Eukaryota; kingdom Fungi; phylum Basidiomycota; class Agaricomycetes; order Polyporales; family Polyporaceae; genus Ganoderma; species Ganoderma lingzhi. The sequence continues at coordinate 358,778 of JAPJYM010000008.1, forward strand.
CGGGTCTAGTCGCATTTTGAACTTCTTGAAGAGGTCGCACTGGAGAGGGAGGTGGAAGGCGATCTGTTCCTCCAAGATATCGGTCAGGGCTTCGGTTTCCGGCCAGGGAGCTTTGATGGCGCCATCAGGTGCGCAATTCTTCAACATACAAGCAGGATGTCCCATGACGCTCTTCTCGCCTAGTATTTCCGTTTTGCAATGGCTACTGAACGCCGAAACCTCACACCCAACGTCCTCACCACCCCACCGCCTCACTCGCTTCTTCACGACCCTTCACGCCGCCCTCAAAAACCCATCACGAGCCATCCTCCAATTCTACCCCACATCTGACGACCAGATTCAACTGATCACGTCCATCGCGCAAAAAGCCGGGTTCGGCGGAGGCGTCGTTGTCGACTATCCGAATTCGAAGAAGGCGAGGAAAATGTTCTTGTGTTTGTTTGTGGGAGGAGGTGGGGGAGTACAACAGGTACCGAAGGGGTTGGAAGGTGAGGAAGAGGAAGAAGGCAGAGTCCAGTTCGAGAAGCGGAGAGAAAGGCTGAAGTCGAGGGGCGGTGGGAAGCGGAAGCACATCAAGGACAAGGATTGGATACTCAAGAAAAAGGAGGTACGTTCGTTCTTGCGGAAATCCGTTTGGCCCTCAAATTCACTCTGATTACCAGCTCTACCGTCAACGGGGGAAGGAGGGTGTGCCCAACGACTCAAAATATACTGGCCGCAAGCGGAAGGCTGTCTTCTAAGATCGCTTTCGCGCATCACCCGCTGTGCCACATATTTCACGCGCACTTTGTAGCAACACATCTAACTTATTACCGCAAGGAAGCTCTAATAGATCGTGTATGTACTTTTACTGCGCTTGCGCAGGAGACTGTCTCGCTACGAACAGTGTCGGCACGTCCCTGACCGCCTCGCGCACATTGCTTCGGATGAAAAGGCCTTGGAGCGCGGCCATGCTTATCCTCCTACCCTCAGCTGCCTCCGCTTCCACCAACCGCTCCATCTCGCTCGCCAACTCGTGCAACTGTGCCTCGGAGACGCGTTCCCAGCCCTTGTCTGCTTCCGCTGGTACCTGTTTGTCCTCAGCGACAATCCCGGACTCGCCCTCGGCGCCTCCGTCCTTGCCGTAGAACCGCTCAAACAGTCGGCGCGCCTGCGGTGGCGACGCGTCGTCGATGAGCATGGCGAGGTCGACGCGACCGGGGCGGATGAGCGCGGGGTCGAGCCGCTCGGGGTGGTTCGTCGTCATGAAGATGATGCGCTCCTCTCCAGACGCGACGCCATCGAGCGCATTGAGGAAGCCGGAGAACGTGATAGAGGACTGGTAGCCGTCCTCGCCCGTCTGGACGCGCTTGTTGAACGCGGCGTCGATGTCCTCGATGAGGATGAACGCGCGCTCAGGTGTGTTCGAGAGGAGGTGGATGAGCTTGTCGTCGGCAAGGCCGCGCTCGGAGAGGTTGAGCACGCAGATGTCGTAGTTGAGTGCGCCGGCAAGGGCTTGGATGTACGAGGACTTGCCGGAGCCTGGCGGGCCGTGGAGGAGGTAGCCGCGGCGGTAGGGTATACCTGTCCTTGGCTGTCAGCATGAGCATGGTCAAAATGACAGACGTGGACTGGACACGGACCTCGGTCGGCGTACCATCGCCGTCGTTGCAAGAAGGCTTTGACGTCCGCTTCGATCTTCTCTGACACGCCTTGTTCGAGAACGACGCTTCGGAGAGGACGCTTCCGTCTTGGTTGGCCAAACGGTTTCCACTCGATGCCCCACGGGATATTGATGACCAACTTGCCCTCTTGCCCGCGCATGGCCATATCACGTGCCTCGCCAAGCAAGTTGGTGAACACGCCTCGGTCTCTTGACAGTGTTGTGACCGTGATCGTCTCCCATGGCATTCCTGTCATCAGGTTCGGGGACCTGGTCTCCCTCTCCCGCTTCACCTGCATCCACACGCTCTTGTACCGCATATAATGCGTCCCGGGAGCAGCGACAAGCTTGAACAGCACCGACGCACTGCCGTTCTTGCGCTGCTCTTGGAGCGTCTGCACGCCGAGCTGGTGACTCCGCATCCATGGGGTCGACGTTCGGAATATACCCGACCACGGTGCCGCGCCGGCGTGCGTCCGTGCAGACTGAGCCGCCATCCAAGCAAGGAAGTAGTCGTATGCCGGGTCCTTGTTGTTCATCTCTAGCGAGACGAGCATTTGGCGGCGGAGGGCGGTCGCTCCGAGCATACTGCCCTGGCGGAGGAAGCCCAAGAGGACGCCGACACCCTAGCGAGAACACAGGGACATGCTTGAGGAATGTAGGATTGTCGGCTGTGAAAGAGAGCGCACCATAATGCCGAACCCGGCTTGAAAGTAGGGACTATGCTTCAGGGCATCTGTTCAGTGATTTGTCGGACAGAAAGAGATGACAAGACGCACTTGTCGCTAAGCAGCCCGGAAAGAAACGAACCACCATCCTTGCCTACAGGCACAGAGGGTGTGGCCGCAGCCGGGGGTCCATTTGAAACGACATGCTCGACGCTTGGCCCTGGGTTCACTTGCTGCATTGTGATGTCACTTCACAGAGCAATCCTTAGCTAGAGCTGGTGTCAGCGTGATATGTATATCTCCAGGAGCCTCGTGCGGCCTACGATGACGTTCTGTCCTGAGTAAGGGACCCGTGACAAGCAAGCAATTGGAAGAGGAAACAAAGGAAGAGGTGGCCGAAGGTATGAGAGCGGAGGGAGTGGCGTCAACGCGCTTGAACAGAGGGCGGAATTTCCAGATAAGGGAATGCACGCGGAGGTCAGTTGGACGCGCCTGGGCGGTTAAAGGCGCGCGTTTTTCGTCTGCTCCCCCTCCAGCTTCTCCGCCACTCCCTCTCAGACTCCCATGGCACACAGGCACGTCAACATCGCTGAGGCGTACGCCGTACTCGGCCTTGAGCAGGTACGTGTGTCTGGCAGGCTCTCCCGGCGCTGATTGAAGGGAATCCCGGGAATCTCGGAACAGGACGCGTCGCTCGAAGCCGTGAAGTCGGCGTACAAGCAGGTGAGGCGCGTGTAACTCCGCATATATTGCCGTTGTCCGACCGCGCCTTGTCTCCGTAACTGCAGCTTGCCCTCAAAACCCACCCAGACAAGAACCCGGGGGATGAGGAGGCCACCGCCCAGTTTCAGAAAGTCAGCCACGCGTACAACACCCTGGTCAAGCACCTCGATCGCTCGTCTGCACCATCCCACACCCCTTCCCACAGCCACTTCCATCCGTTTGGGTATGCAGCTGAAGATTATGACGAAGACGAGTATGACTACTACGATGATGACGACCTCTACGACGATTACGAGGATGCATATGAGGAGGAGATGGAGTTCTACAGGTTTGTTTCATCGAGGGAATCACATGACGATCCAGTAAACTAACACAAAATTCCCAACTAGATACTTGTTTGAAGAACTTCTGAGGGGACGCGCAAGTCGGTTCGCACATGCTCGTTAGTTCGTTAAACGTCCATTCTACGAGCGTTGTTGTTCTGACAATCAGCCGTCCAGAGTACCAGCAGCAGCACCATCATCATCATCACTTCCGCCGTCCTCCAAGCCCTCCTGAAACCTCCGAACAGTACACCGCCCGTCTTCGCAAACAGGTTGAAGAACGCGAGAAAGCAGCGGAGCGCCGTGCGCGTGAGGAAGCCAACCGCAGGGCACACCAAGAGATGGAGCGCGAACTGGGTATGCGAGCAATGCTTTGCGCGTGCTCCCTTTGCATCAGTCTGATTGACTCGCACTCAGAGCGCCGCGAGGCTCAGAAACGGCAGCGCACAAAGGCCTCTGCCAAGAAAGCCTCTGCGGAGGCCTCACGCAAGACCGCAGAGGAGAAGGTGCGCGCACAGCATGAGCAGATGCAGACCCTTCGGTCCCAAATCTTCGCGGCCGCACGAAAGGGGGATGCGGCAACCGTTAGGAAGGGCGTCTGGGAACAGAACGTGGACGCCGCCGGTGGTGAAATCCGCCAGGGCTCTGAGGCTTTCGCGAAGAGTCATCCTACGGATCCTAAAGAGACTCTGATGCATATCGCAACAAGAAACGGCGATCTTGGCCTCGTGGAATATTTGGACAAATACAGTATGTATTGCTCTGTTCAGTACTAAGTCGAAGGGTGGTCCTGGATTTGATATTGTTCAGGTGCGGATCCTGAAGAACGTGACGGGGAGGACATGACGGCATTCCATGTCGCGCTGCACGGCGGTCATGCCAAGATAGTCAACCACTTTTTCGAAGCCTACCCTCCGAAAGAGGGCGAGTACGAAGACATATACCGCTCCCCTGGCTCCAAATCGAATCTTCACCTCGCTTTGGACACCAAGGAGCCCGAGATGATCTGGCTGGTGCTCGACAAGAAGCTTTACACGGACGAAGAGCGGGACGCTGCATGGGAGATCGTCAAGGGCAAGAAGTTCAAGTCGAGCATCTTGCCCGCGGACAAATACGTGGAGTTCGTCAACCTCTTCGGCACCTACGGCGGCTATTCTCTCAAGAAGCCTGCGACTGAGCCCGAGAGTTCCCCCATCGCCGAATTCGCTACTCTCTCCATGAACACCAATGGTCTCGATGGCCCACAGCAGAGCGGGAAACGTCGCCCCCATCTTCCAGCTGTCCAAACCGACTCCCGTCGATTGCATACTGCTTCGCCGATCCCGGAGAACGCGCAGACACCCGTGTCAGCGACCTCGACGAGCAGTCCGCGCGGTTACCGCGGGCAGCACAACCGTCGTGGCTCGTTCCGCCCGCACCAACAATTCGAAGGACAACAACCCGCCTCATCTTTCCCGGCCGACCAAGGTGCTTATTATCAGGATGGCGGGCCTGGACAGCAACAGCACGATGGTTATCGTGGCCGAGGCCGAGGCCGTGGCCAATACCGTGGTCGTGGTCGCGAAAGGGGTCGCGGTGGGCCTCCTGTGCACGCTGCCTCTGCCGCGGCTTGAGAGCTATTGGACTTGCTTTCGTAGATCCTGGGCGTACTCTTCGAGCGTCCCAGAGTCCCCTTCTGTCCACTTTTCAAAGCATTCTGTGGGGTCTTCATGGCACTGTATCGTCACCTTCCGTATTTCCTTGGCACATCTCCATCTCCTCAGTCGCTATCTCCGTACTCATGTTGTTTCATATTGCCTTGGCTTGCCCATTGAGATCGGCCTCATAGTGTCATACATCCATCAGCACCATAGCTTTAGACTGCATCACCCCACTCTGCATACGATCAGTCCCTGCCCATACGTGCATTACTACTCATTGTACCATACAACTTTGACAGTTTTGTCTGTAGTTATTCTACGCCAGACCCACAGTTCCAGTCACATAATGGCATCTTCAGGACATTGTCCTCTTTTGTTGTTGAACTTTACCTCCAGACTGTCCAAATGAACGCAAAGGTTGAAGTAAGGGGAGAAGAAGCGTCTATTACGGCAACATGAGCAGAGCACTACACAAGCATTCTACCCGCCCACCGCGGCATCGCTATACACTCCCGCACGCTCTCGATGCCGCTTATCCAACCGATCAGCCTCTCGAAGCCCAGCCCGAAACCCCCATGCGGCGCCCCGCCGTACTTCCTCAACTCCAGATACCACTCGTAGTCCGCCTTGTCGAGCCCATGCCTCCCAATCGCATCCTCCAGGAGCGCCACACGCTCCTCGCGCAGCGACCCGCCAACGAGCTCTCCAATCCCGGGCACGAGCAAGTCGAAGCACGCGACGGTCTGCCGGCTAGGCGCGCACCCATCGTTCGTGCGCATGTAGAACGGCTTCATGGCCGCGGGATAGTCCGTCACGAACAGCGGCCCGCGGACGTACTCGTCCGCGAGCCAGCGCTCGTGCTCGCTCTGGAGGCCGCCACCCCACTCGGGCGGGAAGACGAAGGCCCCGGTTTCGGCGTGGTGCTTGGCGAGGACGTCGATCGCCTCGGTGTAAGTGAGGCGTGTCCACGGCTGTGATGCATAGGACTGAAGCGCAGCGCGGCGTGCTTGGGCGACTTCGGCGGGGTGTGATTTCCAGAGGGCGTCCATGTCCGGGCTGGTGGCGTGTGTGCGGAGGACGTGCCGGATGGCGTGCTCGGCGACGGTGCAGAGCTCGTCGAGGGAGGAGGTAAACGCCCATTCGGCTTCGAGCATCCAGAACTCGGCGAGGTGCCGTGAGGTCTGGGAACGCTCTGCACGGAAGCATGGGGAGAGGGTGTAGACACGGGAGAGGGCGGTCGCGACGGCTTCGAGGTGGAGTTGCGAGGAAACAGTGAGATACGCAGGGTGGTTGAAATACTCATAGGGTTTTGTGGGGGACGATGATGGAGCGACGGACGAGGGAGAGGCGTCTGTACTTGAAGGCATGATGCGGAACGTTTCGCCCGCGCCCTCGCAGTCATTAGAGGTGATTATGGGGGTATGTACATGTACGAAGCCATTATCCTGCGAAGAATAAGTTTGAAGCACCTATACGGAAGTAGAAGGACTCACTCCGAAGTAATTGTGGAAAGCTCTAGTTGTCAAATCACGTAGCCGTAGCATGGCACCGATTTCTCGCGTTCGCGCACGGAGGTGGCAGTAGTCACGTAGATACTCGACGGTCAAGGCCTGCTTCTGCATCGGATATGTCTACAAGGGTTCAGTTTTTCTTAAAATATGATTAAGTCCACGGTGCAACGTACTTCTGGGTCGCATTCTCCAAGGACCTCTGCCTCCGCTACCTTGAGCTCCTTAGCCTGACCCGCGCCCAGGCTATCTACTAACTCTCCGCCTAACCTTACGCTCGCACCATTAGTCAACCTTAACCATGTGACAGTCAGCCCCGATACAAAACACACGATCTACAAGAAACGTACTGTTTTGCGAGGTTCACGTCCGTAAAGACAGCCTGGAGACCGGACTCGGAAGATCCATCGGAAACTACCGCGAACGCGACTTTCTTCTGTCTTCGGATAGACTTCACCCAGCCATGGACTTGCACTGGAGCAGAAGGCGAATGCAGGGGTTGAGCGAGGAGCTGACGGATGGTTGGTGTGAGGGAGTTGCTGGTAGACAGGAACCGGCGCGCAAGCATTGTCCGAGTCACCGTCTACTAGGTTTCGTGGAGCGCCCACGCAGCGTCATCTGCGCATTCGAGCTGTTCCGAGAATGGAAGGTGGTGTATCCGCCAGCGTCTTTATTACTTAACCAGCCTAGCCGTGTCCATGACGTCACTCCGCCGCCACGATCGCATACTCAACAAGACCCAGTCTTCCACGTTTTCGCAAGTACCCCCACTCGTAGCTTCTGCCCCTCCTTCCCATTGCACCACCCAACCTCTAGTACCATGACGCCGTTTAGCACTCAGAACGACAAAAAGACCGCGTCCCCCCCAGAGGCGCCTGTGGACACTGGTATTCTCGTCCCTCCGCAAGAGGAGAAGTCGATATCAAAGCAGCCAGCCAAGCGGGACCTGAGCTGGCTACTTCCTCCTCAGGAAGAGATGATCGACGTTGCTCGTGCTCGCGGCGAAAAAGGCGAGTCTCTGAGATTTACGACCGATCGAGGTGCTGATTCGGATTGACATCAGCTCGTCTCGATAGCGGTACGTAAAAGTGGCGGGAGTCTGTCTACCTTACTTACCAGCTCAATTTACGGCGGCCTTCATCTAGCGGTCGACCGTTTAGAAGAGCGGATCAACAAACATCAATTCGAATATACTCCTCCGAGGACCGTAAACGAGATGGCTGAGGAGCAAGCTCTGAGAGGCGCAGTATTCACCGGCTTAGCTGGTGTGACTGGGGAGGATATCTGCATCGTTGAAAGGCACCGTCTTGTGCGACGCAAAACGTAGAGCGCAGCGCTCAAAGGGTGTGGAGTGTCTCAAAACCTGTACAACACCCTGTAGCATTATCCGTTGTATCATAGTCCTGAATGTTATCGTCTACAGGAGTTCGTAGGTGGAACTCTGACAGTTACAGTACTAGTACAGTAGTACTGCTGAACCGGGCCAACAGTGAGTAGGGTAGGGGTTTTTGGGGTCCCTGGCGTCTCTGAGCAAATAAAGGTAAACTCGGACCTGGTGGCGAAACATCCGACTCCGAGCTACAGTACTTACGGTTACATACACGCCTACTCACACGAACCGCTTCCTGACCTGTCGAACTTTTCTGTCCTCTCCTCGCCGCTGCTTTCAATATGGGTCGTCTTGCTGAGATGCAGAGGAAGCTCCTTGAGGTATGTATGCCTGTCGCGTCCTACATGGAAAACACTAAGCTTGTGTCACAAGCAAATGATGGGTCCAGAGGCCATGGGTGTGTCCAACGCAAACCTCCACTGGTCAGATGAGAAAGTATGCAGGAACTTCCTGTGCGGGACGTGCCCCCACACCCTCTTTACCAACACAGTAAGCCTTCTCTTTCTGCAAACGCATCCTTCGCCGATGCAGCGTGCTGCAGAAAATGGACCTCGGTTCCTGCCCCAAGTCGCACACCGAACGCCTGAAGACCGAGTTCCTTGCCGCGCGCGAGGCGAACCCGAGCGACCCCCTCTTCGCACGCTTTCAGACGGAGTACGAGTCCAACATCTTCGCGTTCGTGGATGAGTGCGACCGGAGGATCCGTACGGCGCATCGTAGGCTGGAGAAGACTCCTGAGGAGAACGCAAAGACGACCAACTTGGTGCGTCTCATTTATATTCTTATTTCGAGGCCGAGCTTACTGACTGGTGGTTTGGTGGTAGATGAGGGAAATTGCTGAAATTGAGTTGGCCATTCAAGGTGGCACGGAGAAGATCGAGACGCTGGGTGAGCAAGGCAAGGTGGATGAGTCCATGCGGGAGATGGCTGCCATCGAGGCATTGAAGAGCGAAAAGACGGATAAGGAGGTGCGCAATCCGCTGTTCGTGGAGCGTGTATGTTGCTGACCAGCCCACAGCGCGAGTTGCAACAGCTCACTGACACGTCAGGAGCGTCCGGTCACCAAAAGCTTCGTGTCTGCGACGTCTGCGGCGCGTATCTCTCCGTCCTCGACTCCGACCGTCGTCTCGCGGACCACTTCGGCGGAAAGGTTCGTAGTCTATCTGCCGTATCACCGTAGGACTAAACCCGGCCCCTTATACTGGATTCTAGATGCACTTGGGTTACCACGAGTTGCGAAACATGTTGATCAAGTTCAAGGAGGACCGCGACAAACGCAAGATGGGCCCTCCCTCAGGTGTACCTTCAGGAGACGGCGCTGCTGCTGCAGGCGGGCCCCCGCGTGTCGGAGAGCGCGGGGAGTACCGTTCGTCGCGCGACGAGTATCGCGAACGTGATCGGGGCTACGGCGACCGCGGATATTCACGTCATGAGTGAGCGTTGAAGTCGTGTGTTGTGCGTCCTGTGACGAGATGGCTGACGATGCGTGTAATGCGTGCTTTGTGTTGCAGTGACAGGAGGCGCGAGCGGTCCCGTTCACCCGGAAGGCGGAGATACTGAAGACGATCGCGAATGGACGTGTTGGACGTGTTGCTTCCGTACCTGTGCAGGTTGTCGTTCGATGACTGTGTTTGTTATTGTTGCTATCGTTAGTGTATTCTAATTCCACTTGCCTTCTGCCCCGTCTGCTTTATCCTTCTCGTGCGTTTGGCTTAGAGGTACTTTAAAAGGGGTTAAGATGCGAGATAGCTAAAGTGATAGTACGATAGCGGTGCGTGTTAAAATGCACAGAGCGACGACTGCAAGATTAATGTGTGCTAATGCCCCAATCTTATAGATCATCCTGCACTCCAGCCCTTCCAGTCGAAGCCTTTCCCGCCTGCACTGGGCTTACGCGCCAGCTTCTCCGTCCCTTTACCCTGAGGTTTTCTCGTGCCGCAGTTCGCCCCTTTCTCTGGCTTCGCAGGAGCCAGCTGCAAGCGCGTTGGCGCAGAAACGCGCCGTTGGGTCTTCGTCTGAGCGGTTGCCTTCCCTGCAGGCAGAGTTGTCTGCTTCTGGGCCTTGGGCGGCGCTGATTTCAACATCTTCTTGTGCTCCGACAGTGGCTTCATCGGCTTGTTCGGCCAGTCGGGCGCAGGCCAAGACGTGATGGGCTTCATCTTCTTCGCGGGGCGGGGTGGCGCAGTGTCCGTCGTCTGTGCTTCCGGGGCTGCTCCCGTTGAAGGGGTGGGCAGAGGATCCGGAGCGGGCCGTTTGCTGGCACCCTTCCTGCCCGCTTTCTCTTGGTCGACAGACGGCGGCGGGTCCGCTTGGGGCTTGGTAGAGGAGCCAGACTTGGGTATCACAAGCACTTTATGCTCCGAAGATGAAGAGGACGAGCGTGCTGGCTCGACCAGCCGAGCAGGTGGCGGAGCAGACGGTTGTAGTCGCTTGAGAACGTCGGAGAGAGGACTCTTCGTGGCCTCTGGCTTCCGGGCGAACGGATTGGCGCGTCCGGCCGGTCCTGACGGCAGAGACGGAGTAGGGACCTGCTCCTTCTCCTTTCCCTTCCCCGTGGCCGCGGACTCGAAGCGCTTCTGCATCGCGCTGAAGATCGGCTGCATACTCGTGATGGGACGCATACGTTTGCGCCCCCGGTCCGCCGGCGTGACTGCAACGTCTTCGGGCTGTCTGCGCTTTGGAGGAGGGTGCCTGGCGGTCGCAGTAGAGGACGATGCGAAAACGCTGGTCGGCATACCACTCCTCCGGGACTGGGGAGGCGGGGGTTGACGGGAGGGTAGCGAGCTCCATGGAGGCGGTATGCGGAAGAGCATGAGCCGGTCGGGAGGCTTGGGCTTCGTGTTCGTTGTGGTCGACGTCGATGGCTTTGCAGTCTGGACCTGGACTAAGCTCGGTGTCGAGGACAAGCGCCGCGGGGCAAGCAAGCCGTAGAACCTGTCCGCACCCGCGCGATCCCGGTGTATGCGCATCTCGTCCTCCGCTGCGTCCATCCACGAGCGAGGGACCTCCAGCTGTGGTTCCTCGCGGACGCGGCTCGGCGCGAGGCCCTCGCCCCAGTGCGAGTCGGACATGTGCCATGGGCCAGATGGTTGTTCGTCGTCGTCCTCATGTTCGTCTTCTTCCTCGTTTTCATCTTCATCTTCATGTCCCTCTTCGTGTTCCGATCCAGATCCAGAACCAGAGCGGTCGAAGGGGTTGGAATCTTCCCGGAAGGTGTCTACGTAGTTCTCATCTTCGTCTGAGTGCAGTTCGTCGGGATTTCTGCACGCATTCTCCATCAGTTCGTATTCCCCTTCGCACGGATACAGGTCGGAGTAAGACGGTCTGGAGTATCGTTCGGGCCTGAGTGGGAGGAAGACGTCCATGCGGCCTCTGGCCACTTGTATTCCCAGCTCGCAATCGTCGTATTCGCCGTAAGGGTCCCAGGGGTTCGTCGCCAGCCGGCCTTGATGTGTGGTGTTGGTTTTGTGGTAGAGGGAGTCGACGCGGAGGATGTACGGGGTGTCGCTGGAAAAGACGGTGTAGGGCTTGTCTGCCAAGGAGGACAGATGGGCTAGGACGCTGGTGAGGTTGGTTGGGTCGTACAAACGCGCGTCGGACGACGCGCTAAACAGCAGGTTGCGTTCTAGCCACGGTTTGCAGGTCGTCCCTCGTAGATCTATGGTAGAGAATTGAGAGGTGAGTATATGTGCCGTCGAACGGGTGTGGGGTGACGCACCGACGACGCTAAGGAGGGGAAAGCGAGACAAACAAGGAAGCACCTTGTTGTCAACGTTGATACAATTGTTTAAGTAAAGGACACGCAGGCCCCATGGTCCGCGCCGTGAAGGCACTTCATTAGGTTCGTCCTCGCCGTCACTCCAAGACAAGGTCTTGGCGAGACGGAGCACACCCCATGTGCCAAGGGAGGTTACGCTGGCATCGAGTGCGGCGAGGGTATGAAGCTCGCGGAGCTCAACCACAGTGTCATCCGTAAGATGTCTGCACTTGGACAAAGATAAGACGGTGATGAGGGAGAAGTGAGACGTGTTGGGGATACGTTGGAGGAGGGGGAGGTGAATGTCTGAGAGGGGCAAAGAGTAGGCGCGGAATGTGGGGGGAAGGTCTGCGAATATCTGTGCTAGGACAGCCCAGAGGCGGGGATCGATGAGTCGCATGTCAAAGTGATCATGATGGGGAGAAAATGGGCGGTATGTGGGAATGAGTGCTTGGATGAGATCAAAGTCGTGCCGGTTCGAGGGAGGCTGGTAGCGCAGTTGTGCAGGCCCAAGGGCGTGTACGTGGTCGGGCCATTGTATGAGGGCTTTGATGCAGAAATATTGAAGAGGAGGAAGGTAGGAAAGGGATCTCGTTGTGGTGGGCTCTAGATGATGATGATGATCTGTCTGGTAGGGAGCACGAATGGAGGACGGGGCTGGAGCTAGCTGGTACTGGTAGATGCTCGTGCAGGCTTCGTCTGAGGTGAGAGTCGCGGTGGGCGTCCAGAGCACGATAGGCTTCAGGATCGCCGCCATACTTGCCAGCTCCATCCAACCATATGCATCCGGTCAGTTACAGTACTACTACAGTTACTACTAGGAGTAGGGCTGCCCGAGACCCGTCCGAGTCGGTCACGGTAGGGTTGCGTCGTGTGACGCCACGCGTTCCGTCGTGACCCCGCGCGTCAGACCACCACACGCGTGACCCGGACAATTCCGACCCGCACTCACTGCCACAAGGTTCGACGGGCTCCGACTCTGGTCCTGCCAGTACTAAGTAGTGTCCACTGTCTGCAACCACCGCACGACCCCGCCAAAGTGAATACCGACCTATCCGTAAAATCTCGGTCATCGAGGGGACCCTCCGCGGCCTCCCACCCCTACCCCTACCTAGAGGATCACTTAGAAATTACGAATGCGGCCATCAATTTCAATCCGTCTCCGGGCCAACTCCTCCACATCAGGGGACTCCGAGTCAAGGGGGCCCGGGGAAGTGATGACCTCCCGGAATACCGCCAGGGTTCACACCCTTGCCAATCGCTTGAGTGCACGTTCATAAGCTCTGGTGCGCTCGTACTCTTTCTCTTTTACAGCGATGATCATTATCTCTGACGCCATGCCCGGTCATAGAGCAGGGACTTCAGTCAGGTCGGTTAATCTTTTTCCTTTAGCTACTGAAGTTCGCAGATTATCTTCGCCTTTAAGGATAGGCGCCTGGATCAGCTGAAGTAAATAGCCAGATGTTTATCCGCATTTAATACACGCTTTGATCAGTTAATCTTCGCGTCTGTCGCGTTAATTTGCTGTTGTGATCAGTTAATCTGAAGCTTCAGTCAAAGTTGAACTTCATTTCGTCGGGTTAATCCCGTGTGTTAATCTGCTGTTATGATGAGTTAATCTATGACTTGAGTCAGAGTTGAACTTGCGTGTGCGCGCTTTCGCCCAGGCAGGATAATGTTAATCCAATGTTAATCTTTCCCTTCTCCATCTACCCACTGCGCCCGGTGTTCAAAGAAAAACATAGAAGTAACGATATATATTAATCTCTACATACAAAGTTTATAGATACTACGATGAAGCGTTCGCGATTCGCTGTGACCGTGCGCGGTGTTGATCAGGGTTACCAAATACGGCAAAAGGCGCGGGGACGTGCAAGTCGCTTCCCGCCGCAACGTCTACGCCTCCGTTTGCATCCTCGCTCTCCCTACCCACCATTGTAAGTACGCCACAGCCTGTCCCCTTTTCATGCTGCTTACCGTTAATTCCATCCCCCGCCGCCACCGCCGCCATGCTCGTCTTCTGATTGCAGTCCTTCCCCAGTCCTCACCCCCGCCGTCGCCGCCGCCGTTGTACTTGCGTCTGCTCGTCGGTCCATCAGCTCGTCGTTCCGTCTCCGCGCGTTTCGTCTTCTCGTCGGCCTGTCTTCTCGCCGTCTTGCCGGCTCATCGTCCCTTACCTCCGTCCGTGGCAAGAGGAGTCCTGCAGTAGTGTGGTTGGAAAACGCGAAGGCTCACATTGGTACGTGTTCCTTTTAGTCTTAATTTGTCTTGTTCCCTGCGTCCCCTTGTCCTTTCGATGTCGAACCCGTCCTCGCGTGCCGTCGTCTGTCGTGTCTGCGTCCGTGGCATCCAGTCGTCGGTCGTGGCGGACGCGTCCCACTGTCCCTCGCGTCCGTCGTGCCCTGCTGTCAACGCCACGGCGCGTCCAGCTATCCCATGCGTCCACCGCACCCCGCCGCCCACTGGCGTCCATCTCCTGCGTGTCCGCCCGCGTTGATCGCGTCTGTCGCCCACTCGCGACCACCGCGCCCCGACGTCCACTCGCTTCTATCGCCTACGTGTCCGCCTCGTCCACCGCGTCCGCCTCGTCCGCCGCGTCCGCCGCGTCCACCGCGTCCGCCTCGTCCGCCGCGTCCGCCTCGTCCACCGCGTCCGCCTCGTCCGCCGCGTCCGCCTCGTCCCCCGCGTCCGCCTCGTCCACCGCGTCCGCCTCGTCCGCCGTCGTCCCCCACGTCCGCCTTGTCGGTCGCGTCCGCCTCATCTGTCGCGTCCGCCTCATCTGTCGCGGCGGCCTCGTCTGTCGCGGCGGCCTCGTCTGTCGCGGCGGCCTCGTCTGTCGCGGCGGCCTCGTCTGTCGCGGCGGCCTCGTCTGTCGCGGCCGCCTCGTCCGCCGTCGTCCCCCGCGTCCGCCGTCGTCCCCCACGTCCGCCTCATCTGTCGCGGCCGCCTCGTCTGTCGTGGCCGCCTCGTCTGCTGCATCCGCCTCGTCCGCTGCGTCCGCCTCGTCCGCTGCGTCCGCCTCGTCCCCCGCGTCCGCCGTCGTCCCCCACGTCCGCCTCGTCGGTCGCGTCCGCCTCATCTGTCGCGTCCGCCTCATCTGTCGCGGCGGCCTCGTCTGTCGCGGCGGCCTCGTCTGTCGCGGCGGCCTCGTCCGCCGTCGTCCCCCGCGTCCGCCTCGTCCCCCGCGTCCGTCTCTTCTGTCGCGGCGGCCTCGTCTGTGGCGGCGGCCTCGTCCGCCGTCGTCCCCCGCGTCCGCCTCGTCCCTCGCGTCCGTCTCTTCTGTCGCGTCCGTCTCTTCTGTCGCGGCGGCCTCGTCCGCCGTCGTCCCCCGCGTCCGCCGTCGTCCCCCACGTCCGCCTCATCTGTCGCGGCCGCCTCGTCTGTCGTGGCCGCCGCGTCCGCCTCGTCGGTCGCGTCCGTCGTGCCCCGCTGTCAACGCCACGGAGGCGCCCAGTTGTCCCATGTGTCCACTGCGTCAGTCCCATACGTCGTGGCACAATTCACTAACAACTTCCACTGTGCAGAATTACCACAATGGGTCTTCCACGCTTCCGTGTCAGCGCTCGTAGTTACGAGGTAAGTAGGTCACCACCTCGGTGGCGGTGGCATGTCATACTGATAGCGCACAGGTCTTCCGATCCGTGTTGACCGGTTCTGCACGCCAGCGGCAGCTGCCGTTCCCCCAGTTCCAGAAGGCGATGACCGAGGTTCAGTTTGGTGCCCAGAATGCGGGTGGGCGTCGCGTATGCTTCGTCCCGCCTGATAGCATCTCCGGAGGGTCCTTGACACTCATAAAGGTATGTGCATCGTCATTGCAGGTGGGCACGTAACTGACTGCGACACAAGCCCGCAAACGACATCTTGCTCCCAGCAGCACAGGCATCGTAAGGCGCTTCGTTGGAATGTTTGAGATCGGCGTACTGACGTCAGTGCAGTATTGGACGGCTTCTCGTGGCCCGCTACAAGATGGACATGTCGTGGTTCGAGCAGGTTTGAGGGCAGAAAAAGAACACTGTGACGAGGTTCTTGGTGTCCCAATCTCCCGTTACGTACGTAAAGGCAGACGCAGTGTAGCCAAGCGACGTAGAAATAGATTGATTATCGTCGAGAGCACAAATCTCCAACCATCCCTCTGTGGCCAAGGAAAAGTGGAACCGACGGATATGGTACACACATTCCACGATAGAAAGATGTTCCAAATAACATGGATGCGCTGCATCCCAGTTCACCGCGCGTGTCGTAGTCCAGCGCAGCTTCTCGTGCTGCGGTACCAAGCTTATCAGGGGTGAAGGAGGATGGGATGGCCGCACTGGCACACTGCGCTGGAGTAGTACCGAGGTCCACGAGGCGAATGGAGACGGAAGGGTGCTGAAATGTAAGTGAAGGGCGCGGCCCTAGCTGGCGCATGTTCTGCACTGGGAAGGGCTCTTGGCTTGAGGGTTGTCGCTGGACGATGTGGGTGGATCTTTAGTTGGCAGCACGTCACCAACATGCAGGGCCCCTTGTGATGCGGTACGAACGCGTTGCGGTATTGGCTCCCATGTCCTCATGCTGCGGTATGATCGCGGAGGAGTCGAACCCAAGTATGAAGGTACATAAGGCCCTCCCATCCAGCGGTGATGAGCACGTCGCCTCCGACGTCTCATCCTTCCTCGCCTCATCGTCATGCCCAGCAAGCCGCCCAAGTGCGACGTTCCATGCGTGGAGTGCGCTCACGCGGGAAGACTTGTCGCGCCGCCGCCGCACAGTCAAATGTGTTCGTTGCATCAAGCATGGCCAGGACTGCTCGTTCCGCATTGGTAAGTGCTTGGCGGCGCTGCGCTCGCGCTACGGGGTACTGACACTTGACCCAGGAGAGTTCGCTTCAGGCACAGACATAGCTATGCCCAAGATCTTGGACAGCCTTGAGCAGCACGTAGGGAGTTGGTGGGTGGAGCAGAAGGCGACGCGGGAGTTGCTGGAGGACATGTATGAAGATGTCTATCTGGTGCGTCACGAGCAAAAGCGGCTTCGTCGTGACTTGTGGATAGCGATGTCATTGGACAAGGGCTTGCTGACAAAGGAGGATCTCGAGATATCGGAGGTGGGTTCAACTGCTGGCGAGGAGGAGGAGGAGGAGGAGGAGGAGGAAGCCCGCGAGGACTCGAAGAGTGGCGATGGGAAAGCGACTGCCCCTAATGATGAGAGTGCGTCCCCCGATGCCAGAAACGCCGTTGATGATGAGGAGCGCGACCAACAGGATGGTGTTGACGAGGAAGATGAAGGCGCCAGCGAAGTTAAAGTGAAGACCCGCAAAAATAAAGGGAAGGCGAAGGCGAAGGTGAAGCGCGAAGACGACGACGCCGAATACGTGCCCAGTCCTGAGGTATGTATGTACCAGCTTGCCCCTCTTCAACGCTGACCAGGCAAGGATGTGATACGCCAGACGAGGTCCAAGGCGAAGGGGAAACAGCCCTCCGTCAAGAAGGTTCCAAGCGCAGACAAAACCCAAGAGGACGACAGCTCGTCAGAGGAGGAGGTCCCACAGTCTGGGAAGAACAAATCAGCATCCACACGCAAGGTATGATTTGTATCGCTTACCCTTTGCAATGTCTGGTTAAATGTCTCTCAGTCTGCGTCTAGGGCTTCTGAGACTCCTGTGGCAAGCTCCTCCAAAATCACCCTCCGGAAGGTATGCGGGCACCTGATGTGTCATGACCACCACTGACGGTGACCGTAGAACACGGCCTCCACTGGAAGCTCGTCCGAAGAGTCCTCAGACGACAGCAACGCCAAGCACCCTACTGGGACGAAACGGAAGCGGTCTCGCGTAAGGCCTTTCTATCCCCATAGTGAACGCTGACTTATTGTTATACAGGCCGGCGAAGAGCGCATCGCTGCACTCAAGAAGGCGAGGGAGGAACGGCTGACAAAGAAGTCCAAGAAGGACGAGGTAGTGGTGAAGAAGGAGCGGGAGTAGGGTTGTCAAAGAGGGCCATGTGGGCATCTTGCGCAGAATTCTTGACACGCCAGGTATTTTTGTACGATTCGCACATGACGCTTTGAGAGATGAGTCCGTGGCGAGTGGCTTGCGATATACTGCTAGAGATTGAATGTTAGCGTTCAGTTGAGCATCACGAGTACTAGTCACGCACTTGGAACTGCGATCACGCCCGATATTGAGAACACCCTCCTCCGCATATGCCTCCACCTCCTATCTCCGGGGAAACATTGGACGGGGCAACCTCACGGATGACGCTCCGCTCAAATCGTGATAGAGCGACGGCAAAGGGAGTGGGAGGCGAGTATATCCAGCCTCCCGCACTGACGCACCCAAAGTGGTGTCAGCGCCCTTCGCTGTCCTCCCAGTGCAGTTCAGGAAACATGTTAGTAATGGAAAATAGGGCTGATAGAAAATTTACTCACTCACCAGAATGGGTCATTGAACCTCAAACAAATGAGAAAAAAATGTAGAGGAGTGTAGAAACCCCTCCATCCATGGAGTGTCGAGACGAAGCATCAGCCATGGACGGGTAATGGGCCCAAGAAAGCTGCAACGGGGAGTCCGAGACGGCTGTCTCCCGTGTAGTGGGTGGGAAGAGGACGGAAGGTTAGTAAGCGCCGAGGACGTGGTTTGCAGTGCGCGAGAAGTTCTGCACGCACGGAGCCCCGCCTTTACTCCCACGCACGGTACAGCAATGAGCGCCCGTCAAAGACGGCCAAATGACATTGGCTTGTTTTTTTCCCTCGCAACCGCAGAATTCAACCACCAATTTCCATCGCACACCTCGCGAGCACCCTTCCGGATTTCTGCTACCAGTGAGCTACTATTGGTATGTTCTCCGCGCGACAGTCCTAACTTTACGTCATAGTGAACAATGATCCTTCGCCGCCTTCTTTTCCCACACCGTGGGCCGACCTCTTCAAGAGAAGCCTTCCGGCAAATGAATATGGTGGCAAGGTTCCTGCAGTGTGGCCTTCCGTACGAAGGCCCATAGCCGGAGGTGAGCAGCATGTCCGATGACGTCAGAATCCGACTTGCTCACCCATTACAGCTACTCGGGTCGCCAGATTCACCACGACCGTATGTGCCCGCCCTGTGCACCCGCCCTATGGTGCGTCCATGCCTCGCCCTCGCGATCCTCCCGGTGCCCAGGACACTGGTCGTCAACGGCAAGACGGAGCGCGGGGGGGAAATGGCGGCTCGGGTTCCCGTCGTGCGTCCCACCGCTACGGCCTGCGTGATCACCCGTCCGAGACCTTCAACGTCCGGAGGGGCCGCCCGCAAACCGTGCGCCTCCTGCGCACCCGCCCTCTGGTGCGTCCATTCCTCGCGGAGCGCGGGGGGAGAATAGCAGTGCAGGTTCCGGTCGCGCGTCTCACCGCTACGGTCTGCGCGATCTCCCGTCCCGAGACCTTCAACGTCCGGTGGGGCTGCCCGCAATCCCTTCAACAGAACGCCCTAGCGACCGCGATCAAGCGCCAAAGAACCCCTTCGTGTACATACCTTTGCCGCGCGTTGTGGAGAAGCTTCACGATTTCTTGGCTGATGTGGAGCGGGGCAAGCATGCGTTGTACCTGGATCTGTCCCGGTCAATTGACGAGATGTCGGACATCACGGAGTTCTCTGACTTGGAGGATGAGGAGAGTGAGGCGGTGGGTCTGGCGGCCTCGGAACCAGGCACAGCACCATCCTCCAAGGAGTTTCTCGCTGCGCGAAGGTGAGTCGTCGTCTCTGAACCCTGTCTGCTTGCGTTTGACATGGTGCCTATGTGTAGTCAGCTCTCCCGTTGGCAGAAACGGTCGGAGGAAGCGAAACGAGCTTCTCTGCGCGCAGGAAGAAAACGGTTAGCGCAGCATCTGGTCACCATTGCATGGGAGGGCGGGGGTACCAGTGCGTTCAACATCTAGTATTCAATGTTCAGCACTTCTGATCTTGGCGTCCAGCTGTGTGCCAGAGCTTCGCTCTGGAGGAAGTGATGAATATGGCTAAACGGCCAACACATTCATTTGAAAGCGTGCATACCGAGTTTGCCGGTGATCGCCCTCGGCGAATGGTCAGCCGGGATGGGTGGGATCTGGTGTACCATTTCCCTGGCGCCTTCCGGGATAAAAGCCTGGTGAGTTCTGAAATGCTTCCGGTTGGTTGATGCTTACGGAAGTAGGAGTGTTTGACGCACACAGTCATGGAATGGGGTCGTGTCGCCAGACTCAGACACAAGGTGGCCAACGACAACTTGCAAGGAGGGTATCAGGCTAAACCTGGCCAACCGCGTGGCCTGTCCGCCCTGTCGTTCCTATGGCACCCTATAGGTCATCCTGTCAGTCCTTCCCGAGCTGGCGCGTTGACGAAGGCACTCACGTATTTTTCTTCAACAGCACGTTAACCCGACGGTGGCTGCGGACATGCTTCGGAACGCGACAATCTTCGAGGCGGCGTGCTCGTGCATCGCGAACCTCGACGTTTTCAGCGCGTTTGCAATGACGGCACTGAAGCATATTGATCCGCGTCAGTATGCTGATCTCACCGAACTTCACCGGTGGCGCAAGCAGCACTTCTGGAGCTCGGTGCTCTGGGAGAACCTGGATCAAGATCTAGCCTACGACTGCAGGGAGATTGTCTATAACATGTACTCACAGTTCCATTGGGACGAACAGGACCCCAATTGGGCATGGGCGATCATCATCTACTTGGGAACCTTTGACGAAGCGTACCTCGAGTTTCCCCAGCTCAACTTCAAGGTTCGCTTTCGGCCGGGGGACGTCATCTTCTTCCGTGGCAAGGACTTGAGGCACGCAGTCCCTATGTGGAGGAAGGGAGAGCGACACTTCATTATCCTTTTCACACACGCGGCCTTGTGGGCGCAGGCCGGGATGCAGTGCAGGTCGTCCAAGGCGCATGGGTTTGGAGAGCGCTAGGATACAACAATTATCGCGTGTGTACTGGGGCTACACGCCCATCTTCTGTAATACAACATCCCATTCTGTGTCCTTCGTGCCATCCATCCCCTCCAGGAATGGCCGGATAGACTGCAATGATTGCTGGACATTAGAATATCAGATAATGTTTGAGGGGGAAGACTCACATACCAGGCTATAATCTAATCGCGCATCCTCCAGCACGATGCCTTCCTGGCTCTGATGGAAGACATTTTTCAGGTCCTGAGCTTCATCGCCCTCCATCTTGCACATGGATTCACGATGGGCCTTGTGTGCGTCAAGAACGGCCTTCTCACAGCGTTTGGCGAGGCACCGGAACATGCTTGCCTTCTGGAGTGCATACGCTTGCGCGCCCGAGGTAAAGTAGTCTACTGGATCATTAGCTGTGAATGCGTAAGGCGAAGAAGGCGATAAGTTGGCATGCTTCCGCCAGAGCGCGGAGGCAAAGCTAAATCCTCGACGAGTCGCGCGGCCGTCTGCGTAGAGAAGATTGATCTCTTCATCTGTGCGAGTCTTTGCTGCCCAGGCGCGAAACCAATCAGTTCGCATAGCTGTTCCATCAAAGGTATCAGCGTGCATAGTCGCGCTCATTAGCAGGGAGTAACACACCTTCACTTTCCCAATCTTCGTGCCCATGCTCCTTCGTAGCCTGAGGGCCAGAGACTTGGAAGATCCACGACAACGTCTTTTTGCTGTCCCCGGACGATCTTGCCACGGTCAGGTCACGCGCGTGTAGATCCTTGGTCGCATCGATACGTCGAAGATTGGTAGGAACAGCAGGGGGTGAGCGAATTGCGGGCGTGCAAGGTTGAACGATCGGGATCGCATCACAGGAGGATGAAGGATGGATGGGAGTGGTTGGTGGATTCGCGCTGAGTGGCTGGACTTGGAGAACTGCGTGCAGATGCTGGATCTTCTCGAAGTTCTGGTTATAAATGCCGGCAAGAAAACGCGACTTGGCGGCAACAGTGGTGATGGGAACCTGAGCACGCAGATTGTCCTTTTGACCTCGGGCGTTCTTCTGCTTATCCTTGATGAGGGCGGCGCGCTGCCGCACGGAGATTCGAATGGTGGAAAGAAGGTCGTAGGCGTGCCCGATCCGCAGAGACAGCTCCCAGGCAGCGACGGCGAAAGACTCGTCATCCTCGCCGTGGAACGACTCTGCCTTCCAACTAGAAGGGAGTCCAAGAGCCTCAAGTTCGGGGCCATCTTGAGGCGTATCTAAGTTGTCAAGATCGTCTTCAAAGCTTCGACGCGAGGACGTGGGGGCGTCATCTCCACCGCCAAGTTGGGGAAGGTTCTGTCGCTGATCCTGTTGCCACATCTGGATTTTGGAATGTAGGGCGCGGCGATCGTTCGCTAACCCCGGGAGCTTATCAGAGGAGACGCCATCCCCCTTACCCGCTGAGCGAAAGCGGGTGACTCTCTCATGAAGCTCCTGCCTAGACAAGTGGTATCAGTGGCGTGAGGTATAATCGTCAGAATGAACACGCTTACTGCTCAAACTCCAGCTCAATAGCACTCTTCAGGCAAACAAGTGAGGCAGCGAACGCATGCTCCGCAGCGTGATCATGAGAGACACTAGATTGCTCTTGAGCAAGCCCTAAATGCGACGATACATGAAGGGGACCACGGGCGATTAAATCCTTCACCGCTTTGGCTTTGCTGGGGACTTATGACGGTTACGTTAGCACACCCATAGCAGACGGAGTTGAAACCCATCAAAGACGTACAACGACTCTCATCCAGCACGTACACGCTACGCTTTGGATGCTTCTTGCGATGCTGGTAGGTTGACGGCGTGGGGGCTGCGTCGTCGATGATGTCTGCTTCACTCCATGCCAGAACCTTCTCCACTCCTGCCTCCTTCGTCAAAACGACAAGGTCCAAGGTGTGACGGAGCTGCAAAAGGAGCTTCTCCCTAAGCTTGTCAGCAAGATACTTGGCTGGAGAAGTCAATGCATTAGTGGCGCGCTCGTGATTCAACTGTTGGAGACGAACCGCGAGTGACATTCTTCCTCCAATTCTGGGCGTTCAGATGGTCGCAGATGGCATCTTGCCTCGCTCCGGCGTTCATCTCCCTGGTAGAGAGACCGACAGCATTGTTCTCAGCCCAGTTGACCTCCACCATCTCCCCGCAGGTGTGACCGCAACCACGCTTGTAGCACATTGCGTACTCGGTTTGACAGCGCTCTTGATGCGCCAGCATGTGCAGCTGAGGAAGAAGAATCTGCAGTTCCCCGATGAGAGGTCGGAGATGGTCTGGAAGTCCCCATTCCTCCCAACGCGCCTGGATGTTCGCGAGATACTGACATCCTACGTCGTAAGTCAACAACCACTCAATGAGTTCCTCCGTCCCTCGAGAGCCCCGACATCGCAAGATCTAGCAGCGGGAACCTTCAGATTCTGCTGTCAGCATGTTGATTGCAAGGGGTGATGGAGTGAGGGCAATAACGTACTGTTCACCACCAAAAAGGTTGACCATGGCCCGCGCGCGGAAGCAACCGTGACGGATACAAGACACCGCGACAACCCCGCTATAGTCGAGGTTACGAAACTTGCCAGGGCGTTGCGATCGCGAAACCTTGAATCCACTACAGGTCTCCACCTTATCCACCCACTTGTATCAGCTCACGTGGTCATGAATGCTTGACGACGACTTACTGTTTTGGCAGTGTCCTTTGGGAACTTCTTCAAGAAGTCTTTGAGAAGTCCGACGTCCTTGAAGAACCCATTCTCCCCAACGAGGCTGTAGTCAGTGTCGTCGCCTGGCTTCGTCTTCTTCTGAAGACTGTGGTTACCATCTGCTCCAAGGAAGATGCGATAAAGGTAGCTGTAAGGCATCAGCGAGCGTAGGGGATATGGGGATGCATGAGTGAGCTCACCTCAGAGATGGCGGCGTAGACGTCTTCCAGTCATCTGGGAGGTTGACCCCGGGCCAAGGACAACTAAAGCACGGCACTGCTACCAGGTTTGGATCGCGGTTTGGGAAACGGAGGCCGTGACAAAGTCCCGCGCGCTTGGCCATCTGGAGATACCGCCATTGTCGCGAGACGAACATAAACTCGCGATAGCGGTTCTGAGCACCAGTCAGCAAGTACGTCTAGATGTCTCAAGGCAAGGACAGGACATACATGGACGGGGCGTGTCCCTGAGTTATCTGTCAAGGCGTTAAGCTTGCGGACGTAGTCGTACGCTGGCTTCTTGGACATGAGGGAGTCGAGGTGTGAGTCTTCCAACACAGCCATTGTGAATGCGCTTTGAGGTTTGATCCAGGTGGATGGGACTAGCCCGGCGCGCAAGAGCTGCTGCTCAAATGGGAGGCGGTCTGGGCAGTGACACTGATGGACGTGGACGTCATGAATACCATTGGTATGGGTGATCACCAGATAATGAGCATGGGCGCTGCGTGTAGGAAGATCCGGACAAGGTTGGCCGTAGTGCCCTAGTGGAAGAACGAAGCCAAGCATGCTCAAGTCGCGCCGCTCAAAAAACTCTCCGTTCCACTCCTCCACCCAATGAAACGGGTCCCGCACATGGCCTGCGCAGATGCACGTCCTACATAGGGCAGGGCCCTGAACGCATTCACGGCAGCGAAATCGCGCGCTATTGGGCGCATGACACTCAGAGCAGTCTTGACCCACTCTGGGATGCCATTCGCGCGCTAGCATCCACTTCAGAAGGACGGAGAACATGCGCGACGCCTCGTCAAGTTTCTGTCCAGCAGTTACCTACAGGAAGGGATTAGAAAAAAAACATTCCAAGGCAAAGGTAAGTAGTTGAGAGTACGCACCCTGGGCTTGGAGGATGCTTTCTCTTCGCGGTGAATGAAGGAAGAGGAGGTGCCACGGTGGGAGCGGAGGAGAGTACAGTCGGGGAGGTGGACGCAGATGGAAGTTCGTTGGCGGGAAGCGAGTCCGTGGAAGGGTACTGACCAAATGAAGGAGAGAAGACGAGCTCAACACCTGGCTCTGGGACGGAATCAATGCGGGGCCTCTTTGGTGGTCGCGCTAGCACCTCATCGATTTGCAGGACGGTTTCGGTGAGACGCGTGCCAGACGAACTGGCCGTGTATCGGTTGAGAAGGGAAACATTCTCGGTGCGAGTAGGAGCGTGGTGGCGGGATCTGATCTGGATGCAGGGATTCTTTCGTCCGCTGCCGTGACGCTTCGGCTTGGGAGCTGGTTGGTGAGACATACTTAGTTGTGGAAGGAGGGTAGGGATGAGCGATACCAAGAAAACAGGACGGTGGAGGGCGAGATGGCAGACAAAGCGAGCGCTGACGAAGGGAAATGAGCGACGTGGGTGGATGACAGACGGTGGAGGGCAATGCGAGGCGCCTTGGACAGAAAACGGAAGAGCAGGAATCTGGCAGGAATCTAGGTTTGGTCAGTACAGGTGCATTAGCTTTGATACGGGGGAGGTGGAGATGGTGGGCGAAGTGCGCAATGGCAGGGGATCGCGCAAACCCCCAAGTTGCGCGTTAGGCGACATGGGCAGCAATTACCCAGAAAGGGTTAGCCAACCATTCAGTCCGCGAGATTGGTGTGAAACCATGCATGCACAAATTTGGAGCTAAGTATAACAAGTGCATTCAGACGCGGATCGTGAGGATGGTGACAGATGGAATTAATTGCGTCGGGGATACAGTAAGATATGATCGGAAGGAGAGAATCGCGCAGCCGTTCGTCCAAAAATTGTGCATTATATGGGGAAGAGATGAGGGACGATAGGAGCTCTGCCAGACAGATGGAAGAATGTATTCACGTAGAACGACGCAAGGTTAAACTCAACCTCTTCGATGACAGAAGGCGCGTCGGAAATTCGTAGAGGGTCTTGTCGGGAAATGATGGACGGGCATCCTGGCCATTGATGCAATACAGCTTTGAAGGCATTGAGGGCCTTGATGCGGCGATGGGGGACAGCCGAGAAAAGGCCAGGGGAGTGAGATGTCGGGAGGGAAGGAACGGCATGGACAACGCCCTCTGGGAACAGTTCCCCGACGAAGTCTTCTTGGAGCGCGCGGTCACGAGGTGCGTGCTGGGGACGAAGGAAGCGCTCCACGGCGAGAAGTTCGTATCGGAAGCCCAATTCGAACGTCTCCCACAAAATCTTCGGTGCAACATTGTCCGTCAACTGAGATACAGAATATCCTTGCCAGTCCACAGGCCCTTGGTCTCTGGCAGCGAAGTCTGCCTCAGCGAAGACCTCTCCGAAGATTTGGCGAATCTCGAAGTTACGCCGCCCGACGCGGGTCTGCTCGTTGGCGTCCTCTGGCACGCCATTCAAGAACTGGCGCCACGCCTGCGTGCCTACCCTTGTCGCGGATGAGCCTGGTACTCGCAAAAGGTAGAGCCAGTTGGGGCGTGCACGTAGCCAATTTAAGACGTGCCGCTCCACTTTAGCGGTGTCGTTAGGGGAGACCAAGATTGCTGGCTCAGGAATCCAATAACCCCAGATCTCATTGGCGGGGCGCGCTTTCTCTGTGCGATCGACATTTTGCATAGCTCGCTTCCATGCCGGGATCGCTGCAGGCATCCAGCGGTGCGTGAACTCCGCGAACTTGTCGCGTCCACGAATTTGCGAGGGATGTGGCTTGCCTGGTTTCGTCTTCGGATCTAGAGATTGAACATTAGTGAGACACATGGTGCCATCTCAGGGACCAACTTACATGGAGCAAAAGCGTGAGCAGTAAACTGACGGGGAGGCGGGCCACGATTGGTCCCAGCGCCGGAAGGACCTGAGTGGCCTTGGGATTGAAACTGAGGAGTTTGCGATTTGGAAAGGCCACTGGAGTAATCTTCTGAAAGGAAGAGCGAGGCAGCTGGAACACGAGAGAGGTCGCGGTACGTCTGGCATGCACGCATGGTTGCCTCTAGATGCTTCTCGCCTGGCAGCCCGCAGTACAGAGGTTCTTCTCCGAAGAACGGGATGCTTGTAACACGGCGCGCATCTTGTACAATCACCAAAGCACCAAGTCGGATATCCACATGGACTGCCTGCAACGTGCGGACGAACCAAACGGGGATACTGAAGACCATGAGATGTTGCACAATGGCCGGGTCGGTGGTCCACGCGCCCATCCAGCGATTGTTGAGGTCCGGCGCGGCGGAGGTCCCCGTGGTCCCGATGTGGTCGGCGCGGACGCGGGAATAGTATTCGAGGTACGCGTTTGCGAGAAGCCAATAACGTTGTAATTGGACGACCTGTACAATCTGGTCGCGGAAACTGGCGGGCATGTATCGCAGGCGATCAAGGGCCTGACGCATCGCGACGATGTACCAATGCAGATGGGCCCGCTGTGCTCGGTCCTCGGCTCCTGCGGCGTCTGCGACATGCTTGGCGCGATGAACCATTTCCGAGACCGGCAGATCAAAGGCATCCAGGAAGCCTTTCGACAAGCGTCCGAATCCACCCACCACCGAGCCCTTGTTTTGAATGAAATCCTCGACAGTGGGGCGTTTCCAGAGAACGGACAGGGGATCGTGGTCGGGGAGAGGTCTGAGAATGGCGCACAGGTATGGATACACCGAGGAAAATATCTGCGGGGCATTTAATGGGTCCGCAAGTCCAAAACGACCATCGTCGCGCAGATGTACAGTGACGATGCCATGTTCAAACTCGGGAATATATTCGGAGGTAGGGGAAGTAATGAACACGGTTTGATCACTGGAGAGTGCACCGACGAGGCCATCGGAGAACGTGGGCGGGACATCGGCTATATCTAAAAACATTAGCGCAAATGGCGAGGCACTTAAGTCAAGGAGAGCGTACGCGGAAGTGGACCGAGAGATCCTAGATCGATAGACTCCATCCGGGAGGGAGACGCGTAGACCGTGATGCGCAAACGGGATTGAGGCGATTGTCGACACAGGGACACAAAGTCGTCTGTGTTTATGTGGGGCAATTATGCGCCACAAGGAGATCAGGGGTCGTATGTTTGCTGGAAATAAGAGTAGGTCAGCGGAAAGCCAGTTTATGCTGCACACAGCACGGGCTCACCTGAGACAGGTGCTAATGGCGAACGCGTCCAATGGTGTGCTCACTGAGAGTAGCGATAGACTCCGCTGGATGCGCTACCGTGAGTGTATATATAACAAGGTATTGGGGGGCTCGGCATGCTGACCTGACCGAGCGAAGCGTGCTGAGAGGATGAGACCTTGGTTGTATTCGTGAAGGTCAGGTCAGACCTGGGCGCCTATTCCATGATGCTCGCCACAATCGACCGAATCATAGGCGCCTGTGACCGTCCTCCCTTCTCCCTTTCCCACCTGTCCCCGCTCTCCTTATCCCGCCGCCCACTGTTCACCTCGTTAAGACGAATACTAAGGCGTAAATTCGGTACGTCCATCTATGCTTGAATTGCGAGAACAGCCTAGTGACCCACTAATGCCGCGCCATAGTACAGATGGCCCACGAAGACACCTTACCCGGCGGCATCCACTCGGACGTGTGGACCACAACGACCTTCCTGGAGTGGAGGATTCATACGTTTTAGTGAGTAAACACTAACATTACTACCTCGTCGTCGCAAACTAAGTGTAGACGGGCTCCATCCTCCCGCCCCAGGGTTTTGGAGGCTGGCTTTGTGCTCGCCTCCATGACACTGTCGACTTTGTGTCCCAGTGTCCCCACTCCGTATCAGCATAAACGTATGGAGGTCCGTAGCCTCGTGCGTTGCAGCGGATCGCAGATACCCGCCGCAAGTGGTCAGCCAGATGCATCGAGCGAACGTCCCTCGTCGGGAGGGCGCTACCGAAGGTGCGCCACCATACGATCGGGCTTGCCGCCTGGCGGAGTTGCCCAACTCATTGCTTTGCAGGCTAACGAACCCTCAAACCTGGCACCAAACGCCGTTGGGGAGGTTGAGGAAGGAACCTGTCCGGTTGCAGGGCCGTGGCCGCCGGCACCTGCTGGTATAAAAACCCTTGTACGTGCGTCACTCGTGCTGTGTCTCCTCGCCGCGCCCGAGTTCTCCATTGGGGCTCATCCTTCTGTGCCGCGTCTTTCTGCTTGCGTCTCTTCAGCTATGCAGCAGAACACCTCCACCTTGCTGCTGAGGGACCACCTCCGACTCCTTGAACGTCGCCAGCCAGCCCAAAAGAGCTTCCTCCGCCCCTGTTCCCTCGGCTTCCCACACAAGATTGTCCTGAGCTTAGGAATGAGGAACAGGGAGACCATTGGGCGGCGCTACGAAGTTGTGAGTAATATCTATCATATGCTCGATTATCGCACCTGACACAATTCATTACCAGTGTTGCACCCCCAGGGGGGACAATAAACGCTGCCTCTTTCATGGCACGCCCTCGCTCTCCCAGTTCTCGTGCGAGGCTCTCGCAGACATGTTCGCCTACATTGCGTCCCTCGAAGTTGCCCCCTGGGGCGACGAGGCCTTCGTGGACTTCGCTTGCGCGAGCGCCATCGCGTTCAACCATCGCGCTCCTCAGGCGCGCAATCATCCCCCGAATGCCTTGCAGCGTCACTGGCTTGCATGCGAGCGCGCTTTTCCTCCCTATGTGGACCTCCCGGCGTATCAGTCCTCTGTTCCCGCCATTCAGCCCCCCCTCATGGTCACGCCCATAACGTTCGCGGGACTCCTCTCCGAGCCTCTCCCCCGCAAGACGGGCCTGCTACCGCCGTGCGATCACCGAGTGAAGGTGCGCGTCGCACTGTACCAGATCGTAAGTAGTTCCCGTGTACTCCCACAGACACCGAAGTTGTATTAACTTTACCTTACTAGAATGGCTACGAAGCATCCTTGCTTGATTGCGTCGGGATCAAGCGTGGTGAGATTGTGGAGTTCACGTTCCGTCAAACTGCGATCTTCGAGGAGCTCGGCATCCAGGACACGGACAAGCACGTCATAGCCTCCCTACAGATCTACCTCCCCGTGCAGCGCATGTGGTGCCGTGCCCCAAGGCCTTCTGACAAGCTACACCTCTTCTTTGGCGAGGGGGTGATCTACCGACTTGCACACGTTGACCGCACCCCTGCCCTCAGCCAGGTCATTCAACAAATTCAGGGACTTCAGTCAGGTCGGTTAATCTTTTTCCTTTAGCTACTGAAGTTCGCAGATTATCTTCGCCTTTAAGGATAGGCGCCTGGATCAGCTGAAGTAAATAGCCAGATGTTTATCCGCATTTAATACACGCTTTGATCAGTTAATCTTCGCGTCTGTCGCGTTAATTTGCTGTTGTGATCAGTTAATCTGAAGCTTCAGTCAAAGTTGAACTTCATTTCGTCGGGTTAATCCCGTGTGTTAATCTGCTGTTATGATGAGTTAATCTATGACTTGAGTCAGAGTTGAACTTGCGTGTGCGCGCTTTCGCCCAGGCAGGATAATGTTAATCCAATGTTAATCTTTCCCTTCTCCATCTACCCACTGCGCCCGGTGTTCAAAGAAAAACATAGAAGTAACGATATATATTAATCTCTACATACAAAGTTTATAGATACTACGATGAAGCGTTCGCGATTCGCTGTGACCGTGCGCGGTGTTGATCAGGGTTACCAAATACGGCAAAAGGCGCGGGGACGTGCAAGTCGCTTCCCGCCGCAACGTCTACGCCTCCGTTTGCATCCTCGCTCTCCCTACCCACCATTGTAAGTACACCACAGCCTGTCCCCTTTTCATGCTGCTTACCGTTAATTCCATCCCCCGCCGCCACCGCCGCCATGCTCGTCTTCTGATTGCAGTCCTTCCCCAGTCCTCACCCCCGCCGTCGCCGCCGCCGTTGTACTTGCGTCTGCTCGTCGGTCCATCAGCTCGTCGTTCCGTCTCCGCGCGTTTCGTCTTCTCGTCGGCCTGTCTTCTCGCCGTCTTGCCGGCTCATCGTCCCTTACCTCCGTCCGTGGCAAGAGGAGTCCTGCAGTAGTGTGGTTGGAAAACGCGAAGGCTCACATTGGTACGTGTTCCTTTTAGTCTTAATTTGTCTTGTTCCCTGCGTCCCCTTGTCCTTTCGATGTCGAACCCGTCCTCGCGTGCCGTCGTCTGTCGTGTCTGCGTCCGTGGCATCCAGTCGTCGGTCGTGGCGGACGCGTCCCACTGTCCCTCGCGTCCGTCGTGCCCTGCTGTCAACGCCACGGCGCGTCCAGCTATCCCATGCGTCCACCGCACCCCGCCGCCCACTGGCGTCCATCTCCTGCGTGTCCGCCCGCGTTGATCGCGTCTGTCGCCCACTCGCGACCACCGCGCCCCGACGTCCACTCGCTTCTATCGCCTACGTGTCCGCCTCGTCCACCGCGTCCGCCTCGTCCGCCGCGTCCGCCGCGTCCACCGCGTCCGCCTCGTCCCCCGCGTCCGCCGTCGTCCCCCACGTCCGCCGTCGTCCCCCACGTCCGCCTTGTCGGTCGCGTCCGCCTCATCTGTCGCGTCCGCCTCATCTGTCGCGGCGGCCTCGTCTGTCGCGGCGGCCTCGTCTGTCGCGGCGGCCTCGTCTGTCGCGGCGGCCTCGTCTGTCGCGGCGGCCTCGTCTGTCGCGGCGGCCTCGTCTGTCGCGGCCGCCTCGTCCGCCGTCGTCCCCCGCGTCCGCCGTCGTCCCCCACGTCCGCCTCATCTGTCGCGGCCGCCTCGTCTGTCGTGGCCGCCTCGTCCGCTGCGTCCGCCTCGTCCGCTGCGTCCGCCTCGTCCGCTGCGTCCGCCTCGTCCGCTGCGTCCGCCTCGTCCCCCGCGTCCGCCGTCGTCCCCCACGTCCGCCTCGTCGGTCGCGTCCGCCTCATCTGTCGCGTCCGCCTCATCTGTCGCGGCGGCCTCGTCTGTCGCGGCGGCCTCGTCTGTCGCGGCGGCCTCGTCCGCCGTCGTCCCCCGCGTCCGCCTCGTCCCCCGCGTCCGTCTCTTCTGTCGCGGCGGCCTCGTCTGTGGCGGCGGCCTCGTCCGCCGTCGTCCCCCGCGTCCGCCTCGTCCCTCGCGTCCGTCTCTTCTGTCGCGTCCGTCTCTTCTGTCGCGGCGGCCTCATCCGCCGTCGTCCCCCGCGTCCGCCGTCGTCCCCCACGTCCGCCTCATCTGTCGCGGCCGCCTCGTCTGTCGTGGCCGCCGCGTCCGCCTCGTCGGTCGCGTCCGTCGTGCCCCGCTGTCAACGCCACGGAGGCGCCCAGTTGTCCCATGTGTCCACTGCGTCAGTCCCATACGTCGTGGCACAATTCACTAACAACTTCCACTGTGCAGAATTACCACAATGGGTCTTCCACGCTTCCGTGTCAGCGCTCGTAGTTACGAGGTAAGTAGGTCACCACCTCGGTGGCGGTGGCATGTCATACTGATAGCGCACAGGTCTTCCGATCCGTGTTGACCGGTTCTGCACGCCAGCGGCAGCTGCCGTTCCCCCAGTTCCAGAAGGCGATGACCGAGGTTCAGTTTGGTGCCCAGAATGCGGGTGGGCGTCGCGTACGCTTCGTCCCGCCTGATAGCATCTCCGGAGGGTCCTTGACACTCATAAAGGTATGTGCATCGTCATTGCAGGTGGGCACGTAACTGACTGCGACACAAGCCCGCAAACGACATCTTGCTCCCAGCAGCACAGGCATCGTAAGGCGCTTCGTTGGAATGTTTGAGATCGGCGTACTGACGTCAGTGCAGTATTGGACGGCTTCTCGTGGCCCGCTACAAGATGGACATGTCGTGGTTCGAGCAGGTTTGAGGGCAGAAAAAGAACACTGTGACGAGGTTCTTGGTGTCCCAATCTCCCGTTACGTACGTAAAGGCAGACGCAGTGTAGCCAAGCGACGTAGAAATAGATTGATTATCGTCGAGAGCACAAATCTCCAACCATCCCTCTGTGGCCAAGGAAAAGTGGAACCGACGGATATGGTACACACATTCCACGATAGAAAGATGTTCCAAATAACATGGATGCGCTGCATCCCAGTTCACCGCGTGTCGTAGTCCAGCGCAGCTTCTCGTGCTGCGGTACCAAGCTTATCAGGGGTGAAGGAGGATGGGATGGCCGCACTGGCACACTGCGCTGGAGTAGTACCGAGGTCCACGAGGCGAATGGAGACGGAAGGGTGCTGAAATGTAAGTGAAGGGCGCGGCCCTAGCTGGCGCATGTTCTGCACTGGGAAGGGCTCTTGGCTTGAGGGTTGTCGCTGGACGATGTGGGTGGATCTTTAGTTGGCAGCACGTCACCAACATGCAGGGCCCCTTGTGATGCGGTACGAACGCGTTGCGGTATTGGCTCCCATGTCCTCATGCTGCGGTATGATCGCGGAGGAGTCGAACCCAAGTATGAAGGTACATAAGGCCCTCCCATCCAGCGGTGATGAGCACGTCGCCTCCGACGTCTCATCCTTCCTCGCCTCATCGTCATGCCCAGCAAGCCGCCCAAGTGCGACGTTCCATGCGTGGAGTGCGCTCACGCGGGGAAGACTTGTCGCCGCCGCCGCCGCACAGTCAAATGTGTTCGTTGCATCAAGCATGGCCAGGACTGCTCGTTCCGCATTGGTAAGTGCTTGGCGGCGCTGCGCTCGCGCTACGGGGTACTGACACTTGACCCAGGAGAGTTCGCTTCAGGCACAGACATAGCTATGCCCAAGATCTTGGACAGCCTTGAGCAGCACGTAGGGAGTTGGTGGGTGGAGCAGAAGGCGACGCGGGAGTTGCTGGAGGACATGTATGAAGATGTCTATCTGGTGCGTCACGAGCAAAAGCGGCTTCGTCGTGACTTGTGGATAGCGATGTCATTGGACAAGGGCTTGCTGACAAAGGAGGATCTCGAGATATCGGAGGTGGGTTCAACTGCTGGCGAGGAGGAGGAGGAGGAGGAGGAGGAGGAAGCCCGCGAGGACTCGAAGAGTGGCGATGGGAAAGCGACTGCCCCTAATGATGAGAGTGCGTCCCCCGATGCCAGAAACGCCGTTGATGATGAGGAGCGCGACCAACAGGATGGTGTTGACGAGGAAGATGAAGGCGCCAGCGAAGTTAAAGTGAAGACCCGCAAAAATAAAGGGAAGGCGAAGGCGAAGGTGAAGCGCGAAGACGACGACGCCGAATACGTGCCCAGTCCTGAGGTATGTATGTACCAGCTTGCCCCTCTTCAACGCTGACCAGGCAAGGATGTGATACGCCAGACGAGGTCCAAGGCGAAGGGGAAACAGCCCTCCGTCAAGAAGGTTCCAAGCGCAGACAAAACCCAAGAGGACGACAGCTCGTCAGAGGAGGAGGTCCCACAGTCTGGGAAGAACAAATCAGCATCCACACGCAAGGTATGATTTGTATCGCTTACCCTTTGCAATGTCTGGTTAAATGTCTCTCAGTCTGCGTCTAGGGCTTCTGA
This sequence comes from Ganoderma lingzhi, assembly GCA_026283605.1. Classification (NCBI taxonomy): domain Eukaryota; kingdom Fungi; phylum Basidiomycota; class Agaricomycetes; order Polyporales; family Polyporaceae; genus Ganoderma; species Ganoderma lingzhi. The sequence continues at coordinate 392,619 of JAPJYM010000008.1, forward strand.
GACTCCTGTGGCAAGCTCCTCCAAAATCACCCTCCGGAAGGTATGCGGGCACCTGATGTGTCATGACCACCACTGACGGTGACCGTAGAACACGGCCTCCACTGGAAGCTCGTCCGAAGAGTCCTCAGACGACAGCAACGCCAAGCACCCTACTGGGACGAAACGGAAGCGGTCTCGCGTAAGGCCTTTCTATCCCCATAGTGAACGCTGACTTATTGTTATACAGGCCGGCGAAGAGCGCATCGCTGCACTCAAGAAGGCGAGGGAGGAACGGCTGACAAAGAAGTCCAAGAAGGACGAGGTAGTGGTGAAGAAGGAGCGGGAGTAGGGTTGTCAAAGAGGGCCATGTGGGCATCTTGCGCAGAATTCTTGACACGCCAGGTATTTTTGTACGATTCGCACATGACGCTTTGAGAGATGAGTCCGTGGCGAGTGGCTTGCGATATACTGCTAGAGATTGAATGTTAGCGTTCAGTTGAGCATCACGAGTACTAGTCACGCACTTGGAACTGCGATCACGCCCGATATTGAGAACACCCTCCTCCGCATATGCCTCCACCTCCTATCTCCGGGGAAACATTGGACGGGGCAACCTCACGGATGACGCTCCGCTCAAATCGTGATAGAGCGACGGCAAAGGGAGTGGGAGGCGAGTATATCCAGCCTCCCGCACTGACGCACCCAAAGTGGTGTCAGCGCCCTTCGCTGTCCTCCCAGTGCAGTTCAGGAAACATGTTAGTAATGGAAAATAGGGCTGATAGAAAATTTACTCACTCACCAGAATGGGTCATTGAACCTCAAACAAATGAGAAAAAAATGTAGAGGAGTGTAGAAACCCCTCCATCCATGGAGTGTCGAGACGAAGCATCAGCCATGGACGGGTAATGGGCCCAAGAAAGCTGCAACGGGGAGTCCGAGACGGCTGTCTCCCCGTGTAGTGGGTGGGAAGAGGACGGAAGGTTAGTAAGCGCCGAGGACGTGGTTTGCAGTGCGCGAGAAGTTCGCACGCACGGAGCCCCGCCTTTACTCCCACGCACGGTACAGCAATGAGCGCCCGTCAAAGACGGCCAAATGACATTGGCTTGTTTTTTTCCCTCGCAACCGCAGAATTCAACCACCAATTTCCATCGCACACCTCGCGAGCACCCTTCCGGATTTCTGCTACCAGTGAGCTACTATTGGTATGTTCTCCGCGCGACAGTCCTAACTTTACGTCATAGTGAACAATGATCCTTCGCCGCCTTCTTTTCCCACACCGTGGGCCGACCTCTTCAAGAGAAGCCTTCCGGCAAATGAATATGGTGGCAAGGTTCCTGCAGTGTGGCCTTCCGTACGAAGGCCCATAGCCGGAGGTGAGCAGCATGTCCGATGACGTCAGAATCCGACTTGCTCACCCATTACAGCTACTCGGGTCGCCAGATTCACCACGACCGTATGTGCCCGCCCTGTGCACCCGCCCTATGGTGCGTCCATGCCTCGCCCTCGCGATCCTCCCGGTGCCCAGGACACTGGTCGTCAACGGCAAGACGGAGCGCGGGGGGGAAATGGCGGCTCGGGTTCCCGTCGTGCGTCCCACCGCTACGGCCTGCGTGATCACCCGTCCCGAGACCTTCAACGTCCGGAGGGGCCGCCCGCAAACCGTGCGCCTCCTGCGCACCCGCCCTCTGGTGCGTCCATTCCTCGCGGAGCGCGGGGGGAGAATAGCAGTGCAGGTTCCGGTCGCGCGTCTCACCGCTACGGTCTGCGCGATCTCCCGTCCCGAGACCTTCAACGTCCGGTGGGGCTGCCCGCAATCCCTTCAACAGAACGCCCTAGCGACCGCGATCAAGCGCCAAAGAACCCCTTCGTGTACATACCTTTGCCGCGCGTTGTGGAGAAGCTTCACGATTTCTTGGCTGATGTGGAGCGGGGCAAGCATGCGTTGTACCTGGATCTGTCCCGGTCAATTGACGAGATGTCGGACATCACGGAGTTCTCTGACTTGGAGGATGAGGAGAGTGAGGCGGTGGGTCTGGCGGCCTCGGAACCAGGCACAGCACCATCCTCCAAGGAGTTTCTCGCTGCGCGAAGGTGAGTCGTCGTCTCTGAACCCTGTCTGCTTGCGTTTGACATGGTGCCTATGTGTAGTCAGCTCTCCCGTTGGCAGAAACGGTCGGAGGAAGCGAAACGAGCTTCTCTGCGCGCAGGAAGAAAACGGTTAGCGCAGCATCTGGTCACCATTGCATGGGAGGGCGGGGGTACCAGTGCGTTCAACATCTAGTATTCAATGTTCAGCACTTCTGATCTTGGCGTCCAGCTGTGTGCCAGAGCTTCGCTCTGGAGGAAGTGATGAATATGGCTAAACGGCCAACACATTCATTTGAAAGCGTGCATACCGAGTTTGCCGGTGATCGCCCTCGGCGAATGGTCAGCCGGGATGGGTGGGATCTGGTGTACCATTTCCCTGGCGCCTTCCGGGATAAAAGCCTGGTGAGTTCTGAAATGCTTCCGGTTGGTTGATGCTTACGGAAGTAGGAGTGTTTGACGCACACAGTCATGGAATGGGGTCGTGTCGCCAGACTCAGACACAAGGTGGCCAACGACAACTTGCAAGGAGGGTATCAGGCTAAACCTGGCCAACCGCGTGGCCTGTCCGCCCTGTCGTTCCTATGGCACCCTATAGGTCATCCTGTCAGTCCTTCCCGAGCTGGCGCGTTGACGAAGGCACTCACGTATTTTTCTTCAACAGCACGTTAACCCGACGGTGGCTGCGGACATGCTTCGGAACGCGACAATCTTCGAGGCGGCGTGCTCGTGCATCGCGAACCTCGACGTTTTCAGCGCGTTTGCAATGACGGCACTGAAGCATATTGATCCGCGTCAGTATGCTGATCTCACCGAACTTCACCGGTGGCGCAAGCAGCACTTCTGGAGCTCGGTGCTCTGGGAGAACCTGGATCAAGATCTAGCCTACGACTGCAGGGAGATTGTCTATAACATGTACTCACAGTTCCATTGGGACGAACAGGACCCCAATTGGGCATGGGCGATCATCATCTACTTGGGAACCTTTGACGAAGCGTACCTCGAGTTTCCCCAGCTCAACTTCAAGGTTCGCTTTCGGCCGGGGACGTCATCTTCTTCCGTGGCAAGGACTTGAGGCACGCAGTCCCTATGTGGAGGAAGGGAGAGCGACACTTCATTATCCTTTTCACACACGCGGCCTTGTGGGCGCAGGCCGGGATGCAGTGCAGGTCGTCCAAGGCGCATGGGTTTGGAGAGCGCTAGGATACAACAATTATCGCGTGTGTACTGGGGCTACACGCCCATCTTCTGTAATACAACATCCCATTCTGTGTCCTTCGTGCCATCCATCCCCTCCAGGAATGGCCGGATAGACTGCAATGATTGCTGGACATTAGAATATCAGATAATGTTTGAGGGGGAAGACTCACATACCAGGCTATAATCTAATCGCGCATCCTCCAGCACGATGCCTTCCTGGCTCTGATGGAAGACATTTTTCAGGTCCTGAGCTTCATCGCCCTCCATCTTGCACATGGATTCACGATGGGCCTTGTGTGCGTCAAGAACGGCCTTCTCACAGCGTTTGGCGAGGCACCGGAACATGCTTGCCTTCTGGAGTGCATACGCTTGCGCGCCCGAGGTAAAGTAGTCTACTGGATCATTAGCTGTGAATGCGTAAGGCGAAGAAGGCGATAAGTTGGCATGCTTCCGCCAGAGCGCGGAGGCAAAGCTAAATCCTCGACGAGTCGCGCGGCCGTCTGCGTAGAGAAGATTGATCTCTTCATCTGTGCGAGTCTTTGCTGCCCAGGCGCGAAACCAATCAGTTCGCATAGCTGTTCCATCAAAGGTATCAGCGTGCATAGTCGCGCTCATTAGCAGGGAGTAACACACCTTCACTTTCCCAATCTTCGTGCCCATGCTCCTTCGTAGCCTGAGGGCCAGAGACTTGGAAGATCCACGACAACGTCTTTTTGCTGTCCCCGGACGATCTTGCCACGGTCAGGTCACGCGCGTGTAGATCCTTGGTCGCATCGATACGTCGAAGATTGGTAGGAACAGCAGGGGGTGAGCGAATTGCGGGCGTGCAAGGTTGAACGATCGGGATCGCATCACAGGAGGATGAAGGATGGATGGGAGTGGTTGGTGGATTCGCGCTGAGTGGCTGGACTTGGAGAACTGCGTGCAGATGCTGGATCTTCTCGAAGTTCTGGTTATAAATGCCGGCAAGAAAACGCGACTTGGCGGCAACAGTGGTGATGGGAACCTGAGCACGCAGATTGTCCTTTTGACCTCGGGCGTTCTTCTGCTTATCCTTGATGAGGGCGGCGCGCTGCCGCACGGAGATTCGAATGGTGGAAAGAAGGTCGTAGGCGTGCCCGATCCGCAGAGACAGCTCCCAGGCAGCGACGGCGAAAGACTCGTCATCCTCGCCGTGGAACGACTCTGCCTTCCAACTAGAAGGGAGTCCAAGAGCCTCAAGTTCGGGGCCATCTTGAGGCGTATCTAAGTTGTCAAGATCGTCTTCAAAGCTTCGACGCGAGGACGTGGGGGCGTCATCTCCACCGCCAAGTTGGGGAAGGTTCTGTCGCTGATCCTGTTGCCACATCTGGATTTTGGAATGTAGGGCGCGGCGATCGTTCGCTAACCCCGGGAGCTTATCAGAGGAGACGCCATCCCCCTTACCCGCTGAGCGAAAGCGGGTGACTCTCTCATGAAGCTCCTGCCTAGACAAGTGGTATCAGTGGCGTGAGGTATAATCGTCAGAATGAACACGCTTACTGCTCAAACTCCAGCTCAATAGCACTCTTCAGGCAAACAAGTGAGGCAGCGAACGCATGCTCCGCAGCGTGATCATGAGAGACACTAGATTGCTCTTGAGCAAGCCCTAAATGCGACGATACATGAAGGGGACCACGGGCGATTAAATCCTTCACCGCTTTGGCTTTGCTGGGGACTTATGACGGTTACGTTAGCACACCCATAGCAGACGGAGTTGAAACCCATCAAAGACGTACAACGACTCTCATCCAGCACGTACACGCTACGCTTTGGATGCTTCTTGCGATGCTGGTAGGTTGACGGCGTGGGGGCTGCGTCGTCGATGTCTGCTTCACTCCATGCCAGAACCTTCTCCACTCCTGCCTCCTTCGTCAAAACGACAAGGTCCAAGGTGTGACGGAGCTGCAAAAGGAGCTTCTCCCTAAGCTTGTCAGCAAGATACTTGGCTGGAGAAGTCAATGCATTAGTGGCGCGCTCGTGATTCAACTGTTGGAGACGAACCGCGAGTGACATTCTTCCTCCAATTCTGGGCGTTCAGATGGTCGCAGATGGCATCTTGCCTCGCTCCGGCGTTCATCTCCCTGGTAGAGAGACCGACAGCATTGTTCTCAGCCCAGTTGACCTCCACCATCTCCCCGCAGGTGTGACCGCAACCACGCTTGTAGCACATTGCGTACTCGGTTTGACAGCGCTCTTGATGCGCCAGCATGTGCAGCTGAGGAAGAAGAATCTGCAGTTCCCCGATGAGAGGTCGGAGATGGTCTGGAAGTCCCCATTCCTCCCAACGCGCCTGGATGTTCGCGAGATACTGACATCCTACGTCGTAAGTCAACAACCACTCAATGAGTTCCTCCGTCCCCTCGAGAGCCCCCGACATCGCAAGATCTAGCAGCGGGAACCTTCAGATTCTGCTGTCAGCATGTTGATTGCAAGGGGTGATGGAGTGAGGGCAATAACGTACTGTTCACCACCAAAAAGGTTGACCATGGCCCGCGCGCGGAAGCAACCGTGACGGATACAAGACACCGCGACAACCCCGCTATAGTCGAGGTTACGAAACTTGCCAGGGCGTTGCGATCGCGAAACCTTGAATCCACTACAGGTCTCCACCTTATCCACCCACTTGTATCAGCTCACGTGGTCATGAATGCTTGACGACGACTTACTGTTTTGGCAGTGTCCTTTGGGAACTTCTTCAAGAAGTCTTTGAGAAGTCCGACGTCCTTGAAGAACCCATTCTCCCCAACGAGGCTGTAGTCAGTGTCGTCGCCTGGCTTCGTCTTCTTCTGAAGACTGTGGTTACCATCTGCTCCAAGGAAGATGCGATAAAGGTAGCTGTAAGGCATCAGCGAGCGTAGGGGATATGGGGATGCATGAGTGAGCTCACCTCAGAGATGGCGGCGTAGACGTCTTCCAGTCATCTGGGAGGTTGACCCCGGGCCAAGGACAACTAAAGCACGGCACTGCTACCAGGTTTGGATCGCGGTTTGGGAAACGGAGGCCGTGACAAAGTCCCGCGCGCTTGGCCATCTGGAGATACCGCCATTGTCGCGAGACGAACATAAACTCACGATAGCGGTTCTGAGCACCAGTCAGCAAGTACGTCTAGATGTCTCAAGGCAAGGACAGGACATACATGGACGGGGCGTGTCCCTGAGTTATCTGTCAAGGCGTTAAGCTTGCGGACGTAGTCGTACGCTGGCTTCTTGGACATGAGGGAGTCGAGGTGTGAGTCTTCCAACACAGCCATTGTGAATGCGCTTTGAGGTTTGATCCAGGTGGATGGGACTAGCCCGGCGCGCAAGAGCTGCTGCTCAAATGGGAGGCGGTCTGGGCAGTGACACTGATGGACGTGGACGTCATGAATACCATTGGTATGGGTGATCACCAGATAATGAGCATGGGCGCTGCGTGTAGGAAGATCCGGACAAGGTTGGCCGTAGTGCCCTAGTGGAAGAACGAAGCCAAGCATGCTCAAGTCGCGCCGCTCAAAAAACTCTCCGTTCCACTCCTCCACCCAATGAAACGGGTCCCGCACATGGCCTGCGCAGATGCACGTCCTACATAGGGCAGGGCCCTGAACGCATTCACGGCAGCGAAATCGCGCGCTATTGGGCGCATGACACTCAGAGCAGTCTTGACCCACTCTGGGATGCCATTCGCGCGCTAGCATCCACTTCAGAAGGACGGAGAACATGCGCGACGCCTCGTCAAGTTTCTGTCCAGCAGTTACCTACAGGAAGGGATTAGAAAAAAAACATTCCAAGGCAAAGGTAAGTAGTTGAGAGTACGCACCCTGGGCTTGGAGGATGCTTTCTCTTTCGCGGTGAATGAAGGAAGAGGAGGTGCCACGGTGGGAGCGGAGGAGAGTACAGTCGGGGAGGTGGACGCAGATGGAAGTTCGTTGGCGGGAAGCGAGTCCGTGGAAGGGTACTGACCAAATGAAGGAGAGAAGACGAGCTCAACACCTGGCTCTGGGACGGAATCAATGCGGGGCCTCTTTGGTGGTCGCGCTAGCACCTCATCGATTTGCAGGACGGTTTCGGTGAGACGCGTGCCAGACGAACTGGCCGTGTATCGGTTGAGAAGGGAAACATTCTCGGTGCGAGTAGGAGCGTGGTGGCGGGATCTGATCTGGACGCAGGGATTCTTTCGTCCGCTGCCGTGACGCTTCGGCTTGGGAGCTGGTTGGTGAGACATACTTAGTTGTGGAAGGAGGGTAGGGATGAGCGATACCAAGAAAACAGGACGGTGGAGGGCGAGATGGCAGACAAAGCGAGCGCTGACGAAGGGAAATGAGCGACGTGGGTGGATGACAGACGGTGGAGGGCAATGCGAGGCGCCTTGGACAGAAAACGGAAGAGCAGGAATCTGGCAGGAATCTAGGTTTGGTCAGTACAGGTGCATTAGCTTTGATACGGGGGAGGTGGAGATGGTGGGCGAAGTGCGCAATGGCAGGGGATCGCGCAAACCCCCAAGTTGCGCGTTAGGCGACATGGGCAGCAATTACCCAGAAAGGGTTAGCCAACCATTCAGTCCGCGAGATTGGTGTGAAACCATGCATGCACAAATTTGGAGCTAAGTATAACAAGTGCATTCAGACGCGGATCGTGAGGATGGTGACAGATGGAATTAATTGCGTCGGGGATACAGTAAGATATGATCGGAAGGAGAGAATCGCGCAGCCGTTCGTCCAAAAATTGTGCATTATATGGGGAAGAGATGAGGGACGATAGGAGCTCTGCCAGACAGATGGAAGAATGTATTCACGTAGAACGACGCAAGGTTAAACTCAACCTCTTCGATGACAGAAGGCGCGTCGGAAATTCGTAGAGGGTCTTGTCGGGAAATGATGGACGGGCATCCTGGCCATTGATGCAATACAGCTTTGAAGGCATTGAGGGCCTTGATGCGGCGATGGGGGACAGCCGAGAAAAGGCCAGGGGAGTGAGATGTCGGGAGGGAAGGAACGGCATGGACAACGCCCTCTGGGAACAGTTCCCCGATGAAGTCTTCTTGGAGCGCGCGGTCACGAGGTGCGTGCTGGGGACGAAGGAAGCGCTCCACGGCGAGAAGTTCGTATCGGAAGCCCAATTCGAACGTCTCCCACAAAATCTTCGGTGCAACATTGTCCGTCAACTGAGATACAGAATATCCTTGCCAGTCCACAGGCCCTTGGTCTCTGGCAGCGAAGTCTGCCTCAGCGAAGACCTCTCCGAAGATTTGGCGAATCTCGGTTACGCCGCCCGACGCGGGTCTGCTCGTTGGCGTCCTCTGGCACGCCATTCAAGAACTGGCGCCACGCCTGCGTGCCTACCCTTGTCGCGGATGAGCCTGGTACTCGCAAAAGGTAGAGCCAGTTGGGGCGTGCACGTAGCCAATTTAAGACGTGCCGCTCCACTTTAGCGGTGTCGTTAGGGGAGACCAAGATTGCTGGCTCAGGAATCCAATAACCCCAGATCTCATTGGCGGGCGCGCTTTCTCTGTGCGATCGACATTTTGCATAGCTCGCTTCCATGCCGGGATCGCTGCAGGCATCCAGCGGTGCGTGAACTCCGCGAACTTGTCGCGTCCACGAATTTGCGAGGGATGTGGCTTGCCTGGTTTCGTCTTCGGATCTAGAGATTGAACATTAGTGAGACACATGGTGCCATCTCAGGGACCAACTTACATGGAGCAAAAGCGTGAGCAGTAAACTGACGGGGAGGCGGGCCACGATTGGTCCCAGCGCCGGAAGGACCTGAGTGGCCTTGGGATTGAAACTGAGGAGTTTGCGATTTGGAAAGGCCACTGGAGTAATCTTCTGAAAGGAAGAGCGAGGCAGCTGGAACACGAGAGAGGTCGCGGTACGTCTGGCATGCACGCATGGTTGCCTCTAGATGCTTCTCGCCTGGCAGCCCGCAGTACAGAGGTTCTTCTCCGAAGAACGGGATGCTTGTAACACGGCGCGCATCTTGTACAATCACCAAAGCACCAAGTCGGATATCCACATGGACTGCCTGCAACGTGCGGACGAACCAAACGGGAATACTGAAGACCATGAGATGTTGCACAATGGCCGGGTCGGTGGTCCACGCGCCCATCCAGCGATTGTTGAGGTCCGGCGCGGCGGAGGTCCCCGTGGTCCCGATGTGGTCGGCGCGGACGCGGGAATAGTATTCGAGGTACGCGTTTGCGAGAAGCCAATAACGTTGTAATTGGACGACCTGTACAATCTGGTCGCGGAAACTGGCGGGCATGTATCGCAGGCGATCAAGGGCCTGACGCATCGCGACGATGTACCAATGCAGATGGGCCCGCTGTGCTCGGTCCTCGGCTCCTGCGGCGTCTGCGACATGCTTGGCGCGATGAACCATTTCCGAGACCGGCAGATCAAAGGCATCCAGGAAGCCTTTCGACAAGCGTCCGAATCCACCCACCACCGAGCCCTTGTTTTGAATGAAATCCTCGACAGTGGGGCGTTTCCAGAGAACGGACAGGGGATCGTGGTCGGGGAGAGGTCTGAGAATGGCGCACAGGTATGGATACACCGAGGAAAATATCTGCGGGGCATTTAATGGGTCCGCAAGTCCAAAACGACCATCGTCGCGCAGATGTACAGTGACGATGCCATGTTCAAACTCGGGAATATATTCGGAGGTAGGGGAAGTAATGAACACGGTTTGATCACTGGAGAGTGCACCGACGAGGCCATCGGAGAACGTGGGCGGGACATCGGCTATATCTAAAAACATTAGCGCAAATGGCGAGGCACTTAAGTCAAGGAGAGCGTACGCGGAAGTGGACCGAGAGATCCTAGATCGATAGACTCCATCCGGGAGGGAGACGCGTAGACCGTGATGCGCAAACGGGATTGAGGCGATTGTCGACACAGGGACACAAAGTCGTCTGTGTTTATGTGGGGCAATTATGCGCCACAAGGAGATCAGGGGTCGTATGTTTGCTGGAAATAAGAGTAGGTCAGCGGAAAGCCAGTTTATGCTGCACACAGCACGGGCTCACCTGAGACAGGTGCTAATGGCGAACGCGTCCAATGGTGTGCTCACTGAGAGTAGCGATAGACTCCGCTGGATGCGCTACCGTGAGTGTATATATAACAAGGTATTGGGGGGCTCGGCATGCTGACCTGACCGAGCGAAGCGTGCTGAGAGGATGAGACCTTGGTTGTATTCGTGAAGGTCAGGTCAGACCTGGGCGCCTATTCCATGATGCTCGCCACAATCGACCGAATCATAGGCGCCTGTGACCGTCCTCCCTTCTCCCTTTCCCACCTGTCCCCGCTCTCCTTATCCCGCCGCCCACTGTTCACCTCGTTAAGACGAATACTAAGGCGTAAATTCGGTACGTCCATCTATGCTTGAATTGCGAGAACAGCCTAGTGACCCACTAATGCCGCGCCATAGTACAGATGGCCCACGAAGACACCTTACCCGGCGGCATCCACTCGGACGTGTGGACCACAACGACCTTCCTGGAGTGGAGGATTCATACGTTTTAGTGAGTAAACACTAACATTACTACCTCGTCGTCGCAAACTAAGTGTAGACGGGCTCCATCCTCCCGCCCCAGGGTTTTGGAGGCTGGCTTTGTGCTCGCCTCCATGACACTGTCGACTTTGTGTCCCAGTGTCCCCACTCCGTATCAGCATAAACGTATGGAGGTCCGTAGCCTCGTGCGTTGCAGCGGATCGCAGATACCCGCCGCAAGTGGTCAGCCAGATGCATCGAGCGAACGTCCCTCGTCGGGAGGGCGCTACCGAAGGTGCGCCACCATACGATCGGGCTTGCCGCCTGGCGGAGTTGCCCAACTCATTGCTTTGCAGGCTAACGAACCCTCAAACCTGGCACCAAACGCCGTTGGGGAGGTTGAGGAAGGAACCTGTCCGGTTGCAGGGCCGTGGCCGCCGGCACCTGCTGGTATAAAAACCCTTGTACGTGCGTCACTCGTGCTGTGTCTCCTCGCCGCGCCCGAGTTCTCCATTGGGGCTCATCCTTCTGTGCCGCGTCTTTCTGCTTGCGTCTCTTCAGCTATGCAGCAGAACACCTCCACCTTGCTGCTGAGGGACCACCTCCGACTCCTTGAACGTCGCCAGCCAGCCCAAAAGAGCTTCCTCCGCCCCTGTTCCCTCGGCTTCCCACACAAGATTGTCCTGAGCTTAGGAATGAGGAACAGGGAGACCATTGGGCGGCGCTACGAAGTTGTGAGTAATATCTATCATATGCTCGATTATCGCACCTGACACAATTCATTACCAGTGTTGCACCCCCAGGGGGGACAATAAACGCTGCCTCTTTCATGGCACGCCCTCGCTCTCCCAGTTCTCGTGCGAGGCTCTCGCAGACATGTTCGCCTACATTGCGTCCCTCGGTTGCCCCCTGGGGCGACGAGGCCTTCGTGGACTTCGCTTGCGCTGAGCGCCATCGCGTTCAACCATCGCGCTCCTCAGGCGCGCAATCATCCCCCGAATGCCTTGCAGCGTCACTGGCTTGCATGCGAGCGCGCTTTTCCTCCCTATGTGGACCTCCCGGCGTATCAGTCCTCTGTTCCCGCCATTCAGCCCCCCCTCATGGTCACGCCCATAACGTTCGCGGGACTCCTCTCCGAGCCTCTCCCCCGCAAGACGGGCCTGCTACCGCCGTGCGATCACCGAGTGAAGGTGCGCGTCGCACTGTACCAGATCGTAAGTAGTTCCCGTGTACTCCCACAGACACCGAAGTTGTATTAACTTTACCTTACTAGAATGGCTACGAAGCATCCTTGCTTGATTGCGTCGGGATCAAGCGTGGTGAGATTGTGGAGTTCACGTTCCGTCAAACTGCGATCTTCGAGGAGCTCGGCATCCAGGACACGGACAAGCACGTCATAGCCTCCCTACAGATCTACCTCCCCGTGCAGCGCATGTGGTGCCGTGCCCCAAGGCCTTCTGACAAGCTACACCTCTTCTTTGGCGAGGGGGTGATCTACCGACTTGCACACGTTGACCGCACCCCTGCCCTCAGCCAGGTCATTCAACAAATTACCCCCCGAGCTCTTGTCCTTAGGGGCCCACCTCTTCCCGTATACGCTCAGCAGCCCGAGCAAGCCAACGACGTCCAGCCCGCCGCGCCCCCGTCCACCATTGCACTCGCCGCGCCCTTGTCCGCCACCGCTCCCTTGTCCGCCACCGCTCCCTTGTCCGCCACCGCGCCCTTGTCCGCCACCGCGCCCTTGTCCGCCACTGCGCCTGCTGCGTCCACGGCGGTCACCTCCACGCTCATGACATGCACTTCTTTCGAAATCCGAAAGAATGGCCGCCTGCAACGCGCCAACGCCCTGTCGCCGATTTCGATGGCCCGCCGTGGACGCCGCCTCTCTAGCCCGCCGTTCGCGCCCATCCCCCGCGTCAATGTCCATACCACGCGTAGCCGTCGTCGCGCCTCATCGGTGCACGTCGTGCGCCCCTCCGAGGACATCATCGAAATTGCGGACGACATCATCAACAAGTCTGCTCGCTTCTGGCAGCACTATCTTAAGGGCGGTTCAAGCAGCCAGTGTCTCCGTGCGCAGGGAACCCAGGCGAACCCGATCGACCTCACCTACGTAGGTAGCGAGTTCGAGTACACGGATGAGGATGCCCCTTGAGCATGCCTTCGTTCCCCGCCAGAGATTCCTTATGCCGGTCCTGTCCTTCACTCGGCGAGATCTCTGCGCTAGTCCTGTAGTCTGAATATCTGTCCCAAATGCCTGAGCTATTCCGTACCTTACGATAACTGATCTAATATCAAAGCCTTCTCTCGTTTGCGATGTGTCCGACCCTAATGAAACAGACCGGGTCCAACCGAAAGCGACAACAACGCGTTTGCACCTCACCGCCTGCCCAATCTCCCACACAGGGTCGCATGGCCAAATCTGGGACACCCGCCCTGATGCCCCTTTGCATTCGAACCCGCGACTGCGCGGTTACAGCCACCCCATAAATCTTGAAACTAGCACAATGACCCACTGCCGAGTGGTTGCCACCAGAAGTGGATGAAACCGTGCAGTCCTCACCTGCAGTCTGCCGAGGACCGGTTGAGTTTGGCTTCCCCATTGCACTGCCTGGATCCTTCCTCTTCCCCCCCCCCGAGTTGACAGTCATTTCCTCGGGCCCCACACAGTGTTCGTGTTCAGTGACGCTTCTTCCCGTCCTCCTTGTCCTCCTTGTCGAAATCGTCACCTGTGGATCACACGCTCTCTACTACGAAATTCCCCCTGCTCTAGCGTCATACCTCTGCCAGCGCCGACGGACCCTCTGACGCGTCTCTCCTTCGTGCCCGTCTTCCTTCTCGCCACGGTTGCCGATAAATCGTGCTCCTCACGTCTCCATCCTCTGTCGCGCTGCTCCCCAGCCACAGTGCCCTAGCGGTGTTCCAGTGAGTACCGATTCTTCCACTGTACCTGACACGAACTAACCTTCCTCCTAGGTGCATTCCTCCCACGATGGATAATGAGACTCAAGACGCGACGCCCACCCCCTCGCTCGCCATTGGCGAATGTGCCCATCAGGCTGCCACCGCCGCGCCTCCACCTGTTGCCGGCCCTACTACGGAGAGAAAGCGGCGAATCCAGTGGGGTAACTTCAAGGCGCCCCAAGAGGTCTTGTTTTCCCACCTCACATCATATCTCATCGTTGAGAAAGGCAAGAAAGAATGGGTGGCAGAGCTGGCGAACAAGCTTGTGAAGGATGACGCGTTCATGATGCCTCTCAAGGAGAAAGGGTACACCGCTGGCGACGTCCGTGAGGTCAGTGACGACAAATATGCACCCGCTCGCTTTACTAACCTCGTGGATGATAGTCTATCAGTAATTGGTTTCACAACCATACCACCAAGACGAAGAAGGCGATCCCGCCGGGCAAGAATCCTCTGTGGGCAGCGTTCACCGCGAGGAAGGTGTCACCTACCCGGCTGTACATCTCGAAGGAGATTGCCAAGGTTCTTAAGGGGACGGGAGGCAAGAAGGACATTGGCCTCGTCTCTAAGGTAGGAGCGGAGCAGTTCAACAGCTTACCGCTCGAGGAACGCCAAAAATGGGAGGAGGAGGCGAAGGAGGCGTCAAAGCCTGACGATGGCCAGTGCTGGATGTGAGTGCTTCATACAGTTCGTTGATGTCACACACATAACGTCGACCTCCAGTAATCAACTTCACGCCATGCCAGTCTTTGGTGATTTATTCACAAAGCTAATTGGTCGCGGCCACAAGCAGTTGGGTGACTGCGCGTTTTACTTGCGATTCATCTATCTGGACGAGCGAGGGGTATTGGTGGAGGAAGAGTGAGTGGCTTACAGGTGAGATGCGTGTTCATTTCACTTACCTTTACGCCTCTAGGATGTGTGTCTCTGCGAATACTTTGTTGGAACCCTATACGTCTAATCCAGATGAAGACTGGAAACGCTGGTCTAATGGAGCAGTTAGTGAGTATCCTGCGCCTTCGTAAGGGGGGATATTTTCTCATGCCTGTGCGCCAGAGCGACCAAATATGCCGATCGCGGTCGACGACATTGACGCTCCCCTAGGAGCCCTGACTACTGACGAGGAAGCCTTGGCACCGTCGCCCGCAGCGGCGGCGGCGCCCAGTCCCCTGGACTCGGGTGCTGCCGGCGCAGGATCTATCACCTCTGCTCCTTCGTTAGCCTCTGAGGAGCCCGCCCATCAAGATCAAGCAGCGGCGCCCATGGCAGTTACGGTCCCAAGGTTGGGACTGCACATCCCGGCCTCTACCATACCTACATGTCCCTCTACACCTGTGTCAGCGCGACGGATAAGGAGGGCAGAGAACGTTCCAGACTTGCCTGCTTTAGACCAAGTCGAGAGTTTGGAATGGCTTAGGGGTGTTGTGCAGTCCCACCTGGAGAGCCAATGGCGTGAGTACAGTGATTGTTCTTGTATGAATACTGTATACTAATGATGTCTTCAGGCGAGGCAGGATGGGAGAGCCCGTTGGATTGGACGATCGTCGAGGGCGACCGTGAGCGTTACCTGACTTCCGCTCCCTTCTGGCAGCGCCGCGAGACCCTATGCCCTGTGAAGCTTAACCTCGTCCAGTGCATGACCTTGTACGGCGACCTCGCGACGGCCTGGAATATGAGTAAGACACCATTCTTCAAGGACGCGTGCGACGCCAGTCAGCCGACACCACGGAGGCGTGTAGTCTCTATCACGCCCCGAACCCCTCACACCCCTAGGACGCCGTCGAGATTGAGCCGCTCACATGTTGGGGACATCCAGCTGCCTGCTCCTCTGATGCTTGTCCGTCCAACATTGTCCAGAAGGTCCTCTTCCAGCACGCTTCCTTCCAGTCCTCAACGCTACCGTGAATCCTCCGGCCTATACCCTGACCCTGCCGATTTCGTTCCCATGGACGGCGCGTCTCCCGACCGAACCCACGTTTATGCAGAAATCAAGGATGTCCCTGCGCCATGGGAAGTCCTGGACTCTGTCGCAAATGGATTTGTCACTGCGAGCGACGGCAAGCGGGTGGGAGTTGCTGCGGCTGATGTCGAGGAACCCCCCGCGCTAGCGCACAACATGTCAAGGGTCCCCGTGGAGGCCGCCGTTGAGGATGAGGCGTCACGCGCGCATGAAGCTGCCCCGAGCGCCGTAGCTCCCAAGGCCGTCGTCGAGGATGACGGGCACGAAGCGGCGTCTAGCGCCGCTGCTACCGAGGCCGCCATCGAGGTTGAGGCGTCACGCGCGCATGAAGCTGCCCCGAGCGCCGTAGCTCCCAAGGCCGTCGTCGAGGATGACGGGCACGGCGGCGTCTAGCGCCGCTGCTACCGAGGCCGCCATCGAGGTTGAGGCGTCACGCGCGCATGAAGCTGCCCCGAGCGCCGTAGCTCCCAAGGCCGTCGTCGAGGATGACGGGCACGAAGCGGCGTCTAGCGCCGCTGCTACCGAGGCCGCCATCGAGGTTGAGGCGTCACGCGCGCATGAAGCTGCCCCGAGCGCCGTAGCTCCCAAGGCCGTCGTCGAGGATGACGGGCACGAAGCGGCGTCTAGCGCCGCTGCTACCGAGGCCGCCATCGAGGTTGAGGCGTCACGCGCGCATGAAGCTGCCCCGAGCGCCGTAGCTCCCAAGGCCGTCGTCGAGGATGACGGGCACGAAGCGGCGTCTAGCGCCGCTGCTCCCAAGGCCGCCATCGAGGTTGACGTGCACGAAGCGGCGTCTAGCGCCGCTGCTCCCGAGGCCGCCATCGAGGTTGAGGCATTGCGCGCGCATGAAGCTGCCCCGAGCGCCGCTGCTCCCAAGGCCGCCGTCGAGGTTGAGGAGGAGGTCGCGCCTGCCCCGGTGTGGCAGATGGGCCTAGTCCTGCTGCTAGCGTCGCTGATGTGAGCCCACAGCCTGGCGGCAACGGGACGCGGGAGCCTGTGTCTGCTCCTCGCGGTCGCGGTCGCGGTCGCGGTCGTGGTCGTGGTCGCAATCACGGTTCTGCGGATTCCTCAGTGCGTCCAATGACAAGGAGCAAGAAGCAGCAAGACACAAAGACGGGGAACAAGAACACCATGGAGACGAACGTCACAGGAGCGGAGATCCCGCGCGTGGATGTTGCCAACGCAGTCCCGATGGACGCCCCCAATGCAAACACCGCCAATCCCACCAACGCCCGAAACACAGACGCGAACGCTACGGCGTTCGCGCCCTTGGAAGCGAATGCGAAGGCAGCAAACCCGGGTCCAGGCGAGACGACAACTGGCGCGAGACATCCTTCGGGCTCCTTCAAGCTCAAGTTGACGAATAACAAAACCATCCTCGCCATGAACGGGGCGCCCCCCCAGCATGTCATTGGTGGGACCACGTCCGGGAAAGGGCAAAGTCGCAAGCGGAAGAGGGAGGAGGAGGGCAGCCAAGGTGACCGGAAACGCGCTCGCACCAACGATGAGAACGCCGCTCAGTCAGTTGAGTCTCTGATTCATCAACAGAATTATTTACTCACAAGCTCCTTTGCTATAGGCAGGAGCCCAGTAACCACACCCGACCTCAGCGGGCCAGAGTGCCTGCAGTGCCGCGGAGCGCGATGCCCAAGGCTGCCTGACAAGGTGCACGTAACATTTTCCAGCATTCTCTTCGCACTGCGTTTCCAATAGTTTACACCCGCCTCAGCGGTTCCATACAAGACCTACGATAATCTGTTTTTAATCATCCTAATGTGGACTGGCTGTTGGGATCATCTTTCGGGCTGGATCAACTGGAGGTCAAGCTGTGCCGGGTTAAGTCGGCAGGGGTTGAACCTGGGTGCGTCGGATTATCTGACGAGGGAGGTTTATTGCACCAGCTCAAGATTATGTCGGAACGGAGATAGGGCTCTGCCCGAACCGATGTCAAACATAAGCGCTAACATTGTCAAAAACATATGGGTAACGCTCGTGAGATGTTCCGAAACAGGAGGACACGACATTCGACATCAAGCGCTTGTGAAACATAAGCGCTGATGTTGTCGAAAAACATATGGGTAGCGCTCGTGAGATGTTCGGAAACAGGGGGACACAACATTCGACACCAAGCGCTCGTGAACATTGATATCGACATATGTTTAGCGCCCGTGGGCTACAACCAGAGCTTGTTCGAAGGTTAACTAGAGCTAACACACGTTAATCCATACATACAGCGTCTGTCCTTACTGGAGAAGATGATCTATGAACTTCAGTAAGTAAAGGGGAAAGATAAACTGCCCTGGCTGACACAGGTGACAAATTACCCCCCGAGCTCTTGTCCTTAGGGGCCCACCTCTTCCCGTATACGCTCAGCAGCCCGAGCAAGCCAACGACGTCCAGCCCGCCGCGCCCCCGTCCACCATTGCACTCGCCGCGCCCTTGTCCGCCACCGCTCCCTTGTCCGCCACCGCTCCCTTGTCCGCCACCGCGCCCTTGTCCGCCACCGCGCCCTTGTCCGCCACTGCGCCTGCTGCGTCCACGGCGGTCACCTCCACGCTCATGACATGCACTTCTTTCGAAATCCGAAAGAATGGCCGCCTGCAACGCGCCAACGCCCTGTCGCCGATTTCGATGGCCCGCCGTGGACGCCGCCTCTCTAGCCCGCCGTTCGCGCCCATCCCCCGCGTCAATGTCCATACCACGCGTAGCCGTCGTCGCGCCTCATCGGTGCACGTCGTGCGCCCCTCCGAGGACATCATCGAAATTGCGGACGACATCATCAACAAGTCTGCTCGCTTCTGGCAGCACTATCTTAAGGGCGGTTCAAGCAGCCAGTGTCTCCGTGCGCAGGGAACCCAGGCGAACCCGATCGACCTCACCTACGTAGGTAGCGAGTTCGAGAGTACACGGATGAGGATGCCCCTTGAGCATGCCTTCGTTCCCCGCCAGAGATTCCTTATGCCGGTCCTGTCCTTCACTCGGCGAGATCTCTGCGCTAGTCCTGTAGTCTGAATATCTGTCCCAAATGCCTGAGCTATTCCGTACTTTACGATAACTGATCTAATATCAAAGCCTTCTCTCGTTTGCGATGTGTCCGACCCTAATGAAACAGACCGGGTCCAACCGAAAGCGACAACAACGCGTTTGCACCTCACCGCCTGCCCAATCTCCCACACAGGGTCGCATGGCCAAATCTGGGACACCCGCCCTGATGCCCCTTTGCATTCGAACCCGCGACTGCGCGGTTACAGCCACCCCATAAATCTTGAAACTAGCACAATGACCCACTGCCGAGTGGTTGCCACCAGAAGTGGATGAAACCGTGCAGTCCTCACCTGCAGTCTGCCGAGGACCGGTTGAGTTTGGCTTCCCCATTGCACTGCCTGGATCCTTCCTCTTCCCCCCGAGTTGACAGTCATTTCCTCGGGCCCCACACAGTGTTCGTGTTCAGTGACGCTTCTTCCCGTCCTCCTTGTCCTCCTTGTCGAAATCGTCACCTGTGGATCACACGCTCTCTACTACGAAATTCCCCCTGCTCTAGCGTCATACCTCTGCCAGCGCCGACGGACCCTCTGACGCGTCTCTCCTTCGTGCCCGTCTTCCTTCTCGCCACGGTTGCCGATAAATCGTGCTCCTCACGTCTCCATCCTCTGTCGCGCTGCTCCCCAGCCACAGTGCCCTAGCGGTGTTCCAGTGAGTACCGATTCTTCCACTGTACCTGACACGAACTAACCTTCCTCCTAGGTGCATTCCTCCCATGATGGATAATGAGACTCAAGACGCGACGCCCACCCCCTCGCTCGCCATTGGCGAATGTGCCCATCAGGCTGCCACCGCCGCGCCTCCACCTGTTGCCGGCCCTACTACGGAGAGAAAGCGGCGAATCCAGTGGGGTAACTTCAAGGCGCCCCAAGAGGTCTTGTTTTCCCACCTCACATCATATCTCATCGTTGAGAAAGGCAAGAAAGAATGGGTGGCAGAGCTGGCGAACAAGCTTGTGAAGGATGACGCGTTCATGATGCCTCTCAAGGAGAAAGGGTACACCGCTGGCGACGTCCGTGAGGTCAGTGACGACAAATATGCACCCGCTCGCTTTACTAACCTCGTGGATGATAGTCTATCAGTAATTGGTTTCACAACCATACCACCAAGACGAAGAAGGCGATCCCGCCGGGCAAGAATCCTCTGTGGGCAGCGTTCACCGCGAGGAAGGTGTCACCTACCCGGCTGTACATCTCGAAGGAGATTGCCAAGGTTCTTAAGGGGACGGGAGGCAAGAAGGACATTGGCCTCGTCTCTAAGGTAGGAGCGGAGCAGTTCAACAGCTTACCGCTCGAGGAACGCCAAAAATGGGAGGAGGAGGCGAAGGAGGCGTCAAAGCCTGACGATGGCCAGTGCTGGGATGTGAGTGCTTCATACAGTTCGTTGATGTCACACACATAACGTCGACCTCCAGTAATCAACTTCACGCCATGCCAGTCTTTGGTGATTTATTCACAAAGCTAATTGGTCGCGGCCACAAGCAGTTGGGTGACTGCGCGTTTTACTTGCGATTCATCTATCTGGACGAGCGAGGGGTATTGGTGGAGGAAGAGTGAGTGGCTTACAGGTGAGATGCGTGTTCATTTCACTTACCTTTACGCCTCTAGGATGTGTGTCTCTGCGAATACTTTGTTGGAACCCTATACGTCTAATCCAGATGAAGACTGGAAACGCTGGTCTAATGGAGCAGTTAGTGAGTATCCTGCGCCTTCGTAAGGGGGGATATTTTCTCATGCCTGTGCGCCAGAGCGACCAAATATGCCGATCGCGGTCGACGACATTGACGCTCCCCTAGGAGCCCTGACTACTGACGAGGAAGCCTTGGCACCGTCGCCCGCAGCGGCGGCGGCGCCCAGTCCCCTGGACTCGGGTGCTGCCGGCGCAGGATCTATCACCTCTGCTCCTTCGTTAGCCTCTGAGGAGCCCGCCCATCAAGATCAAGCAGCGGCGCCCATGGCAGTTACGGTCCCAAGGTTGGGACTGCACATCCCGGCCTCTACCATACCTACATGTCCCTCTACACCTGTGTCAGCGCGACGGATAAGGAGGGCAGAGAACGTTCCAGACTTGCCTGCTTTAGACCAAGTCGAGAGTTTGGAATGGCTTAGGGGTGTTGTGCAGTCCCACCTGGAGAGCCAATGGCGTGAGTACAGTGATTGTTCTTGTATGAATACTGTATACTAATGATGTCTTCAGGCGAGGCAGGATGGGAGAGCCCGTTGGATTGGACGATCGTCGAGGGCGACCGTGAGCGTTACCTGACTTCCGCTCCCTTCTGGCAGCGCCGCGAGACCCTATGCCCTGTGAAGCTTAACCTCGTCCAGTGCATGACCTTGTACGGCGACCTCGCGACGGCCTGGAATACGAGTAAGACACCATTCTTCAAGGACGCGTGCGACGCCAGTCAGCCGACACCACGGAGGCGTGTAGTCTCTATCACGCCCGAACCCCTCACACCCCTAGGACGCCGTCGAGATTGAGCCGCTCACATGTTGGGGACATCCAGCTGCCTGCTCCTCTGATGCTTGTCCGTCCAACATTGTCCAGAAGGTCCTCTTCCAGCACGCTTCCTTCCAGTCCTCAACGCTACCGTGAATCCTCCGGCCTATACCCTGACCCTGCCGATTTCGTTCCCATGGACGGCGCGTCTCCCGACCGAACCCACGTTTATGCAGAAATCAAGGATGTCCCTGCGCCATGGGAAGTCCTGGACTCTGTCGCAAATGGATTTGTCACTGCGAGCGACGGCAAGCGGGTGGGAGTTGCTGCGGCTGATGTCGAGGAACCCCCCGCGCTAGCGCACAACATGTCAAGGGTCCCCGTGGAGGCCGCCGTTGAGGATGAGGCGTCACGCGCGCATGAAGCTGCCCCGAGCGCCGTAGCTCCCAAGGCCGTCGTCGAGGATGACGGGCACGGCGGCGTCTAGCGCCGCTGCTACCGAGGCCGCCATCGAGGTTGAGGCGTCACGCGCGCATGAAGCTGCCCCGAGCGCCGTAGCTCCCAAGGCCGTCGTCGAGGATGACGGGCACGAAGCGGCGTCTAGCGCCGCTGCTACCGAGGCCGCCATCGAGGTTGAGGCGTCACGCGCGCATGAAGCTGCCCCGAGCGCCGTAGCTCCCAAGGCCGTCGTCGAGGATGACGGGCACGAAGCGGCGTCTAGCGCCGCTGCTACCGAGGCCGCCATCGAGGTTGAGGCGTCACGCGCGCATGAAGCTGCCCCGAGCGCCGTAGCTCCCAAGGCCGTCGTCGAGGATGACGGGCACGAAGCGGCGTCTAGCGCCGCTGCTACCGAGGCCGCCATCGAGGTTGAGGCGTCACGCGCGCATGAAGCTGCCCCGAGCGCCGTAGCTCCCAAGGCCGTCGTCGAGGATGACGGGCACGAAGCGGCGTCTAGCGCCGCTGCTCCCAAGGCCGCCATCGAGGTTGACGTGCACGAAGCGGCGTCTAGCGCCGCTGCTCCCGAGGCCGCCATCGAGGTTGAGGCATTGCGCGCGCATGAAGCTGCCCCGAGCGCCGCTGCTCCCAAGGCCGCCGTCGAGGTTGAGGAGGTCGCGCCTGCCCCCGGTGTGGCAGATGGGCCTAGTCCTGCTGCTAGCGTCGCTGATGTGAGCCCACAGCCTGGCGGCAACGGGACGCGGGAGCCTGTGTCTGCTCCTCGCGGTCGCGGTCGCGGTCGCGGTCGTGGTCGTGGTCGCAATCACGGTTCTGCGGATTCCTCAGTGCGTCCAATGACAAGGAGCAAGAAGCAGCAAGACACAAAGACGGGGAACAAGAACACCATGGAGACGAACGTCACAGGAGCGGAGATCCCGCGCGTGGATGTTGCCAACGCAGTCCCGATGGACGCCCCCAATGCAAACACCGCCAATCCCACCAACGCCCGAAACACAGACGTGAACGCTACGGCGTTCGCGCCCTTGGAAGCGAATGCGAAGGCAGCAAACCCGGGTCCAGGCGAGACGACAACTGGCGCGAGACATCCTTCGGGCTCCTTCAAGCTCAAGTTGACGAATAACAAAACCATCCTCGCCATGAACGGGGCGCCCCCCCAGCATGTCATTGGTGGGACCACGTCCGGGAAAGGGCAAAGTCGCAAGCGGAAGAGGGAGGAGGAGGGCAGCCAAGGTGACCGGAAACGCGCTCGCACCAACGATGAGAACGCCGCTCAGTCAGTTGAGTCTCTGATTCATCAACAGAATTATTTACTCACAAGCTCCTTTGCTATAGGCAGGAGCCCAGTAACCACACCCGACCTCAGCGGGCCAGAGTGCCTGCAGTGCCGCGGAGCGCGATGCCCAAGGCTGCCTGACAAGGTGCACGTAACATTTTCCAGCATTCTCTTCGCACTGCGTTTCCAATAGTTTACACCCGCCTCAGCGGTTCCATACAAGACCTACGATAATCTGTTTTTAATCATCCTAATGTGGACTGGCTGTTGGGATCATCTTTCGGGCTGGATCAACTGGAGGTCAAGCTGTGCCGGGTTAAGTCGGCAGGGGTTGAACCTGGGTGCGTCGGATTATCTGACGAGGGAGGTTTATTGCACCAGCTCAAGATTATGTCGGAACGGAGATAGGGCTCTGCCCGAACCGATGTCAAACATAAGCGCTAACATTGTCAAAAACATATGGGTAACGCTCGTGAGATGTTCCGAAACAGGAGGACACGACATTCGACATCAAGCGCTTGTGAAACATAAGCGCTGATGTTGTCGAAAAACATATGGGTAGCGCTCGTGAGATGTTCGGAAACAGGGGGACACAACATTCGACACCAAGCGCTCGTGAACATTGATATCGACATATGTTTAGCGCCCGTGGGCTACAACCAGAGCTTGTTCGAAGGTTAACTAGAGCTAACACACGTTAATCCATACATACAGCGTCTGTCCTTACTGGAGAAGATGATCTATGAACTTCAGTAAGTAAAGGGGAAAGATAAACTGCCCTGGCTGACACAGGTGCATAGAGGTTTTCACGTATATGTTGCCTCCGAAGGCTCAACCCTCAAAGAACATGAGCTTGAGCTGAAGACTCGAGGTGGCACGCCCACCTTGACATGTTACATTGCAAGCGAGTGTGGCAAAGTAATCAACATTAATTACTCTCCCTCCTGTTTGTTTACAACTTTGACACTTTCAACCCCGACAGGAATTTGGAGTCTATTGGCGTGAACCTGCCATGAGGACCGAAATGCTCGTCAGAGTGAGCATGGACGGTCAACTCACGGACGAGGTCGCCCATTTTGAGTATGAA
Organism: Ganoderma lingzhi; assembly: GCA_026283605.1. Taxonomy (NCBI): domain Eukaryota; kingdom Fungi; phylum Basidiomycota; class Agaricomycetes; order Polyporales; family Polyporaceae; genus Ganoderma; species Ganoderma lingzhi. The sequence continues at coordinate 416,591 of JAPJYM010000008.1, forward strand.
GGCACTGGCGAATCCAAAGGCGTTATCGATTACGATCTGAGAGCTTTCCGCCCGTACCGGTTCGAGAATATTAAGACAACGGGTAAGCGTCACATTCTTATTACTAGGACCCAACCCCTCTTATCTCAGCGTAAAATTCACAGATGACGAGCGACTTGCACATCCTGGCAGGGTGAGCTCCAAGTTGGGGACGATTACCGTGGAATTTTTCAAGGTTGTCTGGTGGGACGAGTGCAAAGCCCGGCCGCGATTCGACTCCAAGTCCGTGATGAAGCCTCGTTACGCCCACGAAGTAGATAACATGGGGGATCATCACGCAGTTGGGTATGTTCATCATTCAATCCATTGTTGAGATTCTGCTTACTTCATGCTGTTGGGCCCGCAGCTTCGGATCCCGCCGCACCATGAGAGCGTACCCCTACAGCTATCAGGTGTATAAGCCCGTAGGCGAAGAAAAGCGGCCGTTTCTGATATTCAACTTCAAGTACAGACCCCAAAGTAGGCGGCTCCGATATGCATTTTTTGAAACTTATGCCTTACTGAGAATTGTTATCGTAGCTGTCTTACAAATTCTAGGGATTGTCCCGCTCGCGCCACCCCAAACGAGCGCCAGGAAGAGGCTTCGGTCACCGTCTCTCATCACGAACGCGTCAAAACGATCTCGCGAGGACTCAGAGGGCTTAACGGAGGTCCCCGACTCTGACAACGAATCTTCCTCATCCGAGGACTCGAGGTTGAGCCTCGAGCCGGAGTCAGAGGAAGGGGTTGTCCGTGACACATCGATCGTAGATCAGACGGGTGGGGACGAAGCTGACTGTCAAAAACCGACTCTGGCAGCTTGTGAAGCCGCCAAGCTTGCCGCCATCGAGGTATGTGGTACTTCATGTTAGTAAATCGTATCGTACGTGCTAACCTGGGGCCCAGGCACAGATCGAGAAGCTCAACAAGGAGAAGGCAAAGATGTTGGCGTCACTTCAACCCCAGTCATAGCTCTGGCTTATACTGAGTGCCAATGATTGCTTGATTGAGGTACCTGATCCTGTCGTGCGTGTACTTCCTGGCTTTGCGATAGGGAAGATAGTTCACGGAAGAATATGCCAAGGGTGCTCAAGCTCTTGCAGTTTATACACTGCCCGAAACACCATACACGCAATAATTTGTGAGCATGAATTAAACGTAATAAAATTGGGCTATCCTACATCGTGGGTGACGACGGCTACACAAGGTGACGAGTTGGTTTCGGTTGAGACTAACAAAAACCAAATCACTTCTGTTCTTGGCTCCGTACTGCATCCCGTACGCGAACGTAGTTCGCCCAAAAGACTTCCCACTCCTTCTCCAGTGTGCCCTCACCAGGACGTCCAATGGCACCCGCCTTGTCCCAGCCGACCCCAGCCCATCCAAGAGCACGCTCATAGCATTCCAAAGCTTTTGAGTTCTCATCCCCAGATCCAGAGCCCTCGCTGAGGACGCCAATGAGGTTCCACGCTTCTGCGGCCGCCCTGCGCGCATCTCGCAGAAGCGCTTTCGCGGGACCATGCATAGACTTGGATTTGACGTACTCAGGGGCGAGCGGCGTCTCCGAGGAAGGAGGGTGGGGAATTCGTGAGCCTGGAGCGTCTGGGTGAATGGGAGGCAACCCGGTGAGAGAGAGGGCTACACGCTCGGACGACTCGGCTGCGCGCGATAACCAATCGATAGATGTTGCGGAATTCTTGCGAAGCGCGTAGAGAACCTCGGCATGGTGGATGGACAGGATGGATGACCGGTGGAGGACGTAGAGGAGGTGGAGGGCTTGGGGCGGGGTCGCGGTTTCAAACGCGGGAGGCGATGGGAGCGAGCGCAGGAGGCTGAGGGAGGCGTCTTCGATGGATTGGGCTTGCTGGAGCTGGCCGGTGGTCGCGTAAAAGGCAGAAAGGGAGACTAGTGCCGACACGAGCGTCCGTTGAGCAAGTGGTGATGGTGGAAGGGATTCGGGGACGTTGGGCAACATCTTGTTGTCTCGGCCCTCTGCGAGTTGCATCGAACGTGCCCACCAGGCAAGCGCATCTTCCGTGTCTCCTAGTCTCCTGTTGAGGTCACCAAGCTTGAGCGCAATGCGTGCAGCTGGTACACCCTTTGCGGTGAGCTTGGCCCAGACACGCTCGTACTCTGAGCGAGCCTCGTCCAACGCGCTCCGGGTACCCATCCGCTCGACCACATCGGCATGGCGCGCGAGCAGAGCGGTTAAAGTCGAGGGGTGGAGCTTGCCCTTGGCCTGCGCCTGCTCTGCAATCTCTATCGCTAGGCGGAGGAACTCCTGGCCGTACTCCAAGCTGGACTCTATAGGCGCGAGCGTCGCACCTTGACCGTCGCGGGTGGAAAACGCCTTGGACGCTACGACGTCCGTAGGCGAGCCAGTTCCCCAGTTGAGCACCATCCATGCGCTCCTAACCGCATGCCTCCCCTTGAAGCCAAGGCCAGGATCGGTGCCACCCTTGGGAGAGCCGGACCATTTGTCCGCCTCCAGGTCCCACTCCCACTTCTTGACCTCCTCGTCCGTCTCCCGCGCAAGTCCCGTATGTTCGGCATACATGTGGACCGCCTCGAAGGCGGTCAAACCGGTGGCCCCTAGGAGTACGAAGCCGACCGCAGTGAACTTGAGAAACCGCCTGAAGAAGCCGAGGGTGAACACGGTGTGTGTGGCAAAGCTGTCATTCAGGTATGGCCCCGGAGCAGCGCCTTCTGGTAGCGGTGACGGAGGCTGACCGTTGCTTGACGCACATCTCAGAGAAGTTGGACGCGGACGAGAGAGAGAATTGCGAGGGAAAGTGGTAGAAATTCGCCGACGGGCCCTTGAGAGCAACATGGAGAGGAGGTGGAGTGACCCACTCACCGTGTGACGGGCGAGTAACACTTGAGTGACATCACGAGACTCAGACCTTTGCTACTGTACGCGCGACGCGAACGACCGTGTTCGCGTCACATCCACTGCCCTTGCCTCCGACCACGGCGGCCCTCTGTCTGGTCAGCACCAAGTACTCTCCCTCCCTACCGCTGTCTAGCTAGCAATGAAGTTCTTTATTGATGATTTACCTGTAAGTCCGAATGGCTTGTCCGAAGTGCGAGTGCTCAACCGCTGTGTTGTGACTCAGATAATCTTCCCTTACGACCGAATATATCCTGGTATGTGCCTTCCCTTTAGACTTAACCTCGTTTCTCAATGCGCTATGCTCTACCACAGAACAATATGCTTATATGTGTGACTTGAAACGGACTCTCGATGCAACGGTACGAAACCACCACATACCTCAGGAACCCACTATTGAGCTGCGTCGTTTCCTCAGGGGCATTGTGTGCTTGAAATGCCGTCGGGAACGGGCAAGACGGTCTCCCTCCTTTCTCTCATTGTATCATATCAGCAGGTGTGTTCCCCTGGTTTCATATATCCCTTCAGATTTTCATGGTCTCCCGCAGTTCTATCCCACCAAGAGGAAGCTAATATACTGTTCACGGACGGTCCCCGAGATTGAGAAGGCGCTTTCGGAGCTCAAACGTCTAATGGACTATCGTATGGAATGTGCGGAGACAGATGAGCAGCGAGAGAAGGAGCAGAACTTTTATGGCATTGGTCTCACCAGTCGAAAGAATTTGTGCATACACCCAGAGGTCAGTTCCGTTGCTTTGAAGAGAGATAGCAATCTTTCGGCTCCAGCGGTTTGACCTCGTGGACCCCGTACATCAGAATATACTCTTGAATCGTTCCTGGCTCATCAAGTTTGCAGGTATCGAAAGAGAAGAAGGGCAAGGTGGTTGATGCGCGATGTCGGGACCTCACCAACTCCGCTGTGTGCAACAAAGGTCGTGAAAACCCTGGTTCTGTCGAGCTATGCGACTGGCACGAGGTTAGTCTCTAACGGCGGCGACCTCAACTTTCCCTCACTGTTGTCCAGAATCTAGGCAAGCTCGAGCCCGGTAACCTCATCCCACCGGGGATATGGACGTTGGCAGATGTTCTGCAGCATGGTAGAGATAATAAGATTTGTCCCTACTTTCTGGTCCGCCGAATGGTAGGTCGCTGCTGTCTGGATGTCGTGTTTGTTTACGTACTTTGATCTTAGATGCCGTTCGTGGACATCATAATTTATTCCTTTCACTACCTTCTAGATCCCAAGGTCGCCGAACAGGTGTCAAAGGAGTTGTCCAAGGATGCCATCGTCGTTTTCGATGAGGCCCACAACATCGGTACGTCGGATGGCATGTGAATGCCGTCCCTCATGTGGCTAACGGATCCATAGACAATGTCTGCATAGAATCTCTGAGTATTGATTTGACAAGGCCGATGCTCGATTCGGCGGCTCGCAGCGTCATAAAGCTAGGCGAAAAAATCGAAGAGTAAGTCACAGATCTACACATGTTGGAGACGCATGTTAACGGCCGTGAATAGGATCAAGAAAACTGACGCCTCAAAACTGCAAGATGAATACGCGAAATTGGTTGAGGGGTTGCAGGAGGCCAGTAATGACGAAGATGCATTCATTTCCAATCCCGGTATGGCTCTGTCAGAACAGGTCGGCGGTATGACTGATCGGCGAACTTTCATCGCGATGCGGCACTAGTACTCCCGGAAGACTTACTCAAGGAGGCGATACCTGGAAACATCCGGAAAGCGGAGCACTTCGTGGCGTTTCTCAAGCGCTTCGTCGAATACCTCAAGGTTTGCTTCCGTCTATTGAGTCACAACGTGGGTATCTGATTGGCTTCTCCAACTGCAGACGCGAATGCGTGTTCTCCACGTGGTGGCCGAGACGCCTTTATCGTTCCTACAACATCTGAAGGACATTACATATATTGAACGGCGTCCATTGCGGTTGGTCACGTAGTAAATTTATAGCCCAGGAACGTGTTTCTGATCGACATTGACACCGCAGGTTCTGCGCCGAACGCCTGCAATCACTTGTGCGCACGCTAGAGCTTAGCCGTATCGACGAGTTCTCGTCTCTGCAGAAGGTGGCAGGTTTTGCTACTCTTGTCGCTACGTATGAGAAAGGTATGTTCTATGATCTATGATGCTCTCCCGGTACTCATGGGAGTAGGTTTCTTGCTCATACTCGAACCTTTCGAAACCGACAATGCCACCGTTCCAAATCCTATCTTCCATCTTACGTATGTGTTCCTCGATGACCTTCCACCCGGCCTCTAACCGGGCTTCATGAATCAGGTGTCTCGATCCTGCCATCGCAATTAAACCCGTGTTCGAGCGGTTCAGCACCGTCGTCATTACGTCCGGAACGATCTCGCCGCTGGACATGTATCCGAAGATGCTGCAGTTCACCCCCGTCGTCCAGGAGACTTACTCAATGACACTGACCCGCAACTCGTTCTTACCGCTGGTGAGTCACTCCGCGTCGCGTCGCGTGTCCGGCCTTCGAAAACATCCCGTCTCATGGCATCCGGTGGGACCGCAGGTCATTACCCGCGGTAGCGATCAAGTGCACATCAGCTCCCGCTTCGAAGTCCGGAACGACCCTGCGGTCGTGCGCAACTTCGGAAGCATCCTCATCGAGTACTCCAAGATTGTGCCGGACGGCATTGTCGCGTTCTTCCCGAGCTACCTCTACATGGAAAGTATCGTAGCCGCGTGGAACGACATGGTGAGACCGCCTGTACGTGTTTTGTGGAACGCATTTCCTGACGAGCTATCCGGGCGCCTTAGGGTATCTTGAACGAAGTGTGGAAGCACAAGCTCATCTTCGTCGAAACTCCGGACGCGAACGAGACGAGTATCGCGTTGGAGAACTATCGAAGGGTGAGCCCATCACCTACAGAAGTGCGTGCCGTGCTCATGGTTCGGACTTTTCCGCTTTTGGTTTACCTGCAGGCGTGCGACAACGGCCGTGGCGCAGTCCTTCTATCTGTTGCTCGAGGCAAGGTTTCGGAGGGGATCGATTTTGATCACAATTATGGGCGCGCTGTCATCATGTTCGGGTGCGTTCTCGTCCTTAGGAACTTACGCAGCAATGAGTCGAGTAGACCGGGCGTCCTGACATGTGAATCGCGCACAGTGTCCCGTACCAGTATACCGAAAGCCGAATCCTCAAGGCGCGCCTAGAATATCTTCGAGACGCATACCGGATACGGGAGTCGGAGTTCCTCGGTTTCGATGCCATGCGGAACGCTGCACAATGCGTAGGACGTGTGTTGCGCGGGAAGACGGACTGGGGTCTGATGGTGTTCGCGGATAAGGTGCGTCCACCCCCTGATGCAGCCAGCCTCGAATCGCGTGCTAACCCTAAGACACAGCGTTTCGCGCGGGCTGACAAACGTGCTAAGCTGCCCCGGTGGATAAACCAATACATCACCGAGACGGCCTCGAACCTGTCGACGGATATGGCGCTAACCCTTTCAAAGCAGTTCATGCGGATGATCTCGCAGAACCCGAATGAGAACCAGACCGGGATCTCGCTCTGGACGCTCGCAGACGTCGAGAAGGCGCAGGCGAAGCAACGGGAACTGGCGCTCCAGCAGGAGGTCGACCGGCGTGACGCGGGGATGGAGGTCGATGATGACGACGACTACGGGGACGGCGGGTTCGACGACGAGGCGTTGGGAGCGATAGACCTGGATGTATAGACTGTCTACTATATACAAATTGAGCATGCATGATCAATAAATAGAGGTACAGAGTTCGTGCGCGTCGTAGTGGGGGTAGGGTCGTTGGTCGTGGGCATTTCAGCTTCGTGTTATGAACAACGCGCACATTTTGTGTCGTCCTGGACAAGAGGTTTAGTCAGACCCAGTAGAGGTAGCAGAACGGAACGGTTGAGGCTGACCTCATGTGTGACGATGCGCTCTGGCTGGCTGGAGCGCGCGCGGGGTCGATCAGCGCACGGCCGCGGAAGCATAAACAGAGGGCAAGACTGACGTATAATAACGTTTACAGCGACAAACAATGCCTGAGCCTGGCTTGCCGCAGTCTTGTGGGTGAGCGGTGGATTGGTGGCAGTCGCTCTTGCCGCAGTCGACGTATGTCTCTCCGGAAAAGGTCAAGTGACCGCACTGGGTGGCCTTCCAGAGGCGCAACTGACGATGGCACATCTGGGCGATGGGATCGCTGGCAAGGGGGGGGGCCGGGCGATGGAGATCTTGTGTGAGATATGTGTGTCCGCGGCCGGGAAGGACGAAGCGGGCAACTCACCGCGAGCGCTAGCGGGTCGGCGGAGGTAGGACTCGGAGGAGGCGTGGCTCGAGGCTGAGTGGGAGATTCAGATTCTGCGCTGCCCCGTCGCCAGCCCGTGTCCGACGCGGTTTATGTTTACAGTCGCTGATCGAACCAGGCCTTCGCGCGATTCCGATCGGGCGAATGTAGGTCCACGGTGGTTTCGCGGCTGGGAAGAGCGGTGCCCGTGCTGCCAGCTGGCGGTCCCGTCGGAGGCGACTGGGGCGTCGTCGGGATGTTGTACGAGTGGCTGGTGAACGGGTGACAACCGACTCTTGGCTGATTGCGCGACGCTCGTGCTGGAGTAGCTTGGTGTGGTTGCGTGCAGGACAGAGGGCTGGGTGCGGGGGAGGGGGCAGGGTTTTTACGTATACGGACTGGGAGGGCTGGCTATGTGCGTACTTAGCAACTTGCCTTATGTCGATGAGCCGGAAACAGCCCGAGGAGCCAGATGATCGTAGCATGTGGTAATGCAAATCGAATCGATTGCGCAGGGGCAGGGGACGATTGGAGCGAGCGAGGTGAGTGTCTTCCATTGCAACGGCTGGGGAAAGAAAGACCTGACGAGAACCTCGCTCGTTCCGGGCATGGGCCTCGCACACCGCTCAGCGCTCTCAGCCCACGCCGACGTCGCTTGTTCGTTCAGATGGAAGCCCGAAACACAAGACTTAGACAGGCACCTCCCACCCACACTTTCATCCACTCAGACCCCGGACACCCCCTGTGCGAACTCAGTACTCACTACTCACTACTCCCCGGCCCCCTCGAATTCCCCGGGCCCTCTGATCAGCCTCACCCGCTCGAGCTCGAGTCCGAGTCCAACCCTCAGCCTTGAGCTTGAACGCTAGCGCTATCGGTCGACTATGACCGCCATTTGAGGTCATCGTCTCCTCAATCTTACTCTCCACCTACAATCTTGTCTGACCGCTCTTTCGATGGCCAGCAACCAGGCTATAGCTAGCCAAGCCTAATGGCAACCAGTCATCCCCCCACCCGTCGCATTCTTGACCGCCGGCCGACTCATGTGGGTCGTCGACGTCGTCAGAGGTCGTCAGCAGCTATCATACGTCTGATTGGTAGTGGCCATCCCTTACGCAGCCTGGTCCTTGTTGTGGTGTCTGCTGACGTTCCATTTAACCAGTGTCAGTCCTAACGTAGCCTTCTACCCTTCACTTCCACTCTAAACTCATCCACCCCGCCGGGCCTCGACGGCACATATATACTCACTCACCACATCATCGCCGCTCTGGAGCCTCGATGATCCAACCCTGAGTCCTCTTCTAACAGCCACTCAAAATAGCGTTGGCATGATTTATCGCCCCGGTGTCTGTGTCTAAGACAGGTTCTCCTTCTACCCCTTATTTTGAAATCACATCTCACGCGCACCCCCTCTTTTAGCTAGAAATACAACCAGATGTATATCTCCCATGCGCCCACCGTAGTCGCTGAGAGTCAAGACGCTTCTCCGAGTGCATCGCTCCTCATGCTCTTCCGTGCTTCAGGCGTCCACTCTACTAGACGATGTACCGCTCGTTGTCTCCCGGAAAGCACCTGACGACTGTCTATCCTGGATAGATCAGCCCCGCGGTTTACGAGTGGGAAGGCAATTCACCCATGGTCGCTGTCGCCCGTGGGTGAGTTCTGTTCACTTCGGATATCGATGTGTCGTAGTGATGTTGCTGACGCAGATACCTTATGTTGCGGGACCCCAGACCCTTCCTCGTGTCCGTTGTATGTATTTCCGAATGGTTCCGTCGCATTCTACTTACGACATTTTGAAAACCGTCCTCTCTCCCATGGTGGCCTCGTGTTGAGTGTTCCCTTTGATTGTCGATTCGGAGACTGACACACTGAGGCTCCCTAGCCCCAATAGAAACCTGTGTCGTGATAACGGCGCATACGAGGGCCGCAGAAAACCGGTGACTTGCTAATGATGACGAGAATGCATTATGCTGTCGCGCGGTTCTGATGGGCACCCGGGACTATCTTTCACGCAACCTTCACGTGTCTGAACCAACCATGCCCTGGCCCAGGATGGCTTGGCTTAGACGGCCTTCTAGTTCCCGACGGTTCATCGCTCATCGAGACACCGTCTCCGCGTCATCTCACGAGCGGGGAAACTGAACGCTGTATCGGGTCATCTGGTACGATTATCTACATCACTTACTTGACGCTTCGTCGCTCCCCCTGAACCGTTTGCCGTCTCTACAGCGGTCTGGCGATGTGTTTAGGGTCGTCAAGCCTTTCTCTCGTCTCAGGAGCCTCGTCCGCAGCAGTAACGGGTGCAATCCATGGCAACGCCTTATTCAACGTACAGTCTTGGGACAGCAAACCGCCTCCGTATCCTTCAGCCAAGACCAGGCCGACGCCAGGGCCGACAATCATATGGCATTCATACACCCTTGCTTGCATTCTCGCCCTACTCTCGCCTCCCTTCTCCGTGCTTGTCCGGAGGTTTCAAGGAGTGTAACCGGCGTCACTGCGGTACGTACCTGTGCCTTGGACTCTCCCCGGATGACGAGCTGACAGCGCATTATGGACGTCATGATTACCGTACCGTCCCCTCACCCCACAGTGCAGCCTCACGCCTTGCCCTTGCCTTTCTTCTGTGCCTATACGCTTTCCCTCCGCCCATCCCGCCCATCCCGACGAACACAGAGAAGCACTCGGATAAGGTATGCACCCGCCCTGACAGCCGGCGAAAGTTACCGTTACCGGACGCACCTCGCACCACATCACCCGTGCCGACCGCCCGTCGCTTCTCGTCATCGTACACGCACACGGGATCCTGCACGTTCTTTACGGCCACACCTTACACCTCCCCCTGACTTCCCCGCCCCGATCTCGTGGGCCTGCCACACCAGCGGGGCGCCGTGCATGTCACGAGATCCCTGCCCACATCCCCACTCGTAAGCTTACTGCATGGCAGGCGCGGACCCAGTGCCCGAAAGGAGTTTAGGGTGGTCGTGGACTTACGACGACAGCCAACGCGCGACGGGCCGCCCGCAACGCGGCGGACGGTTCTCTTGAGTCTCTTGGTCAACTCTTGGTTCTCTTCGTCTCGTGCGCCGCGTCCCGAGGGAAGGGGCGCTGCCCGCAAGACGTAATATCCCACACCCCGGCACAACGATCCTCTATGAGGGCCACCCTCCTTCTCACCACCCGGCGGGACCCTCGCCTGCGTCGTCTGAATCGTGCGAAGGCAGCGCGGGATTTCAATATTTCAGTGTTCGAGTTGGTGGTGTGCTCGGACGAGGGCCAATCTAAGTATCTGGGGAAACGGAATCCGGGCGAACACGCGTGGTGCGCTTCGCGCCTTTCTATTGGCGCGCCGAACCTTCGCTGGGTTGCCGCATCCTGCACAAGGCTGCGGTCTACCCGTAACCTGCCCTTAGGACGCCGGGGTCTTGGACGGAGAGCCCAGGGCGACGTCGGTCTACCATAATCGGGCGTGCGGCCCACTATACCCACTCGGTCGAGGCGCCGGTATACGTACGTATGTCGCCACACCAGACATGGCTTGACGAGAGGTCGAGAAGGGTGCGTATATTTACACTGTGGAGTATTAAACCATGGTACCATTAGGAGAATCCGACCTAGAAACCCACGGGCATGTATGCATAGAACACATGTGATGATGCTATAAGGTCCCATCTTTCTTGAGCCGCGAAAGATCCTCCTGTATCACCTCGTCTATATTCCGAATGGACTCTCCCCGAATGACCTTCTGCACCTCCTCCGCGTCCAGGGTCTCGTGTTCGATAAGCGCGTTCGCAAGCTGTCGGGGATGCGATCGGGGCAACGTAACAATTCGTCAAGCGACCATCTCCAGGTCAGCACATGCATCATGAGCATCGCGGGAGAGACGTACCCGATGCAGCTCATCCGCTTTCGACTTCAGGAGCGTGGTCACCCGTGACTCGCCCGCTATCAGTAGACTGCAGGGGCGAAGACAGAATCGGTCAGCCGAGGCACGCTCTGGCCCCCATATACTGTGTTGCTGGCCTCGCGGGCGCGGCACAGAGCGGTGGACCCCTAGGAGGCACGAAGGGATACAGAGGGCAGATCACATAGGGATTTACGTACTTTCGGACTTCGTCTTCGATTTCATCCTTCTTTTTGGGACTGATCGTGTCTTCCCTGTCGCTGAGGTAAACGGGGCCAATCTTGTGGGAATAACCCCAGTTCTACGGTGGCGAACAAGGCATGCATCAGAACCCGATTGGAGGCCCCACTTCATCATCGGGAGGTAGACTGTCACTTACCTTAACCATGGCTCGCGCTGTCCGTGTTGCGTGCTGCAGATCCGAGGACGCACCACTGGTCACGTTCTCAGGGCCGTAGACTAGAAGCAGGGAACACGTTTGGAGCAACCGTCAGCCACGACAGGCAGAAGCACGACAGGAAAATGACGGACTGAGTTCTTCCGCGACTCGACCGCCCATGCATACGTCGATCTCCGCGAGGTACTCCTTCAGCGACACCGAATATCGATCATCCTTGGGCAGCTGGCTGGTCTGTAATCGCCCACCAAAGTTGTGAGATGTGGTTCGATAAGGAGGAAAAGGGTATGACGTACAATACCCAAGGCGTGGCCGCGAGGAACACAGGTGACCTTGTGCAGCGGCATCGCGCCTTCGGTGTATAGAGCTACGAGAGCGTGACCCCCCTGGACACAGCGATTGAAAAGCCTGTAAAACGATTAAGATAAACCGGAGGGCACCGACCTCGTGGTACGCAGTCATTTTCTTGATTTCCTCGCTAATGAAGGAGGTCTTCCTCTCCGCTCCCATGATGATGCGGTCCTGTCGGACATGCCGGCTGAGTGGTTGATAAATAGAGAGGATGCGAACCTTTTTACCTTTGCCCATTCAAAGTGGTTTAGGCTTACGGCCTGTGCACCTTCACGGGCGGCCTTGACTGCAGCTTGGCTAATAGAGCGACATGAATTTAAGTGGGGGACGCTTAGTTTGAACGGAGACTTACTTGACTAGGTTCTGCAGATCAGCACCGGAGAATCCAACCGTTCCCCGTGCGAGGATCATGGCATCAACCTCTGTGTACAACGTGGAGCCGTGTGAACGACAAGCCAGCGATTGAGTGAGCCAAGCCTACCTAGGGCGGTGGTCACGTTCTTCATATGGTGCTGCAGGATCTGGACGCGGCCACGAACATCGGGAAGAGGGACGGCAACATGTTTATCAAAGCGGCCGGGTCGTACTAGGGCACTGACAGCGTCATGGCATCAGGCGCCCGCAAATAAGAAGTGGACGGAGGTCAACGCACGGATCCAGGGACTCCGGGAAGTTGGTGGCCGCGATGACGATGATACCTTCGTTCTGCAGAAAGCCGTCCATCTCGACCAGGAGCTGATTAAGCGTCTGCTTCATGTAATGTTGGTCGCGACTCGAACGCTTCCCTCCTATCGCGTCGAGCTCGTCGATGAAAATAATCGCGGGTTGCTTCTTGCGAGCGGCGGCGAAAAGGTCCCGAACACGCTTCGCGCCAACGCCGACGAACATCTCGTCAAACTCAGAGCTAAGTGAAAAAAGTCGGTAAGAACCCAGGTGCTGAGTGACAAGCGGAACTGAAACGTCCGTACCCGGAAGCAAAGAGGAACGGCACGCCAGCCTCCCCAGCAACGGCCCGTGCGAGCATCGTCTTACCAGTTCCAGGTGGCCCGGTAAGCAAGACGCCTTTGGGGAGCTTCCCGCCAAGGGTGCCAAAGGCCGCGGGGTCCTTTAAGAACTCGACGATTTCTTGAAGTTCCTGGGAAACGTAGCGGCCAATTAGGGGGGGATGACAAGTCCGGAGTGAGAGTCGACTTACAGCTTTGGCCTCGTCAACTCCGTGTACGTCACTAAACTTGTACGTCTTGGCCTGGATGGGTTCAAACTCGGCTTGACGGGGCCCCGCCTTGAGCAGGCCGGAGTTCTCAACCCATATCGACAAAACCACGAGGACGACTGGACACCCGGCATGAGAAAGCAAGCGGGCGTGAAGTGTGTAGAACTTACAGAAGGCCACGAGACCCGCGGAGACCACGAATCGGATGAGTCGCAGAAAAACAGTTCCTTTCGCTGTTGAGGTAATAGTAGCATCAGTAAAGCATCCGAGTGTTCTTGGTAAAGTTTATTTGGCATTCAAGTTGAAATCACCAGGGTCTAGAGGATGACCGCAAGCCACTGCCGCCACATACAGAGCTTTCATGCATGATGTGGGGCGGGCAGTCTATATGACGTGAGTGGCTGGGAACCAAGCCACTATCAACCAAGCTATCGTGTGCCTTCATGAGAGCCATGACGGAGACTGTTCGGGTCAACGTAGACTAGAAAGAATAATGCGCAAATTACAATCATCCGTTGATGATGATTGGTGCAAAGTGCCCAAGGTACACAAGGCACATAGCGGAGAAGGACATTGCGAAGGGAAAGAAGGAGATGCAACTTACGTTCATTGAGGGTCACAACGATGGGGTTCCCAGGGACCCCAGCGCCGCGGCCCAGTGCGACTCCGAGGGCGTCGAAATCCGTGCGTATTGATCGAGCTATCGTCTCCTTCCCAGCTAGAACCTCTTGAGCAGCCTGCTGACTGGACGAGACGGCGGCGGGGGACGATGATGACGCAACAGATTCCGAGGCCAGTGTAGTACCAGATTCAGCGGCGGTGGCATCTGCAGACGTAGGTGCTACCGGCGCTGATGTGGATACACTGGACGCAGATGCAGTAGTAGACGGGGAAGACGGAGCGGCCAAGAGCGTGTCTCTTCTCCGAACAGCGGACGTTATTGATGATTCAAGGCCAAGGTCTCGCAACGCAGTTAAGTACAATTTGAATGCCGTTTCCGAGCGAATGAGCGGGTGCGAGGGGTTCTGTACACCATGAGTTAACGGACAAGACACGCCATGAAATTACTCACGAATTCACATGTCCGTTCCCATCGTGCCACCACAGTGTTCAGACCCGGCTTCACCTTGGTGTTAACCAAGGCATCGAACAAAGCGACCTGCTTGTCGACATCCTCCGGGTGTGCGTCCGCTTCTGCTTCAAGTTTGGAGACACTGGCCACGACGGCGGGTGGGGGAACTCCGGTCGGTCTACGGAAGAGAGAGGCAAGGGAGAACGGTCGTGACTGGGGGAGAACCGGTGGCGCAATGGGAAGCCTGTGCACCAGCACAAATGCACGTAATGGGGGGTTACGTGTAGGAAGAGTTGATAGCGAGCGGAATGGCGGGAGGGAGTGTCGGGGTGGGCGAATGGGGGGTATCTGGGTGCGACATACACCCAGTCTAAGGAACTGTGGGTCATCGACCACTTGTCAGTCGACCTTGCTATGCAGGTGCCATGAAGCTACTTACTATTGAAGTGGACATCGTCGACGCCGTCGCCGGGCGACAGATGGAGTCCGGAAGGGTGGACCGAAACCAGGACAGCGAGAGTGGACGCAGGGTGGCGGCAGGAAGCAAGGTCTTTCGGCAACACGCGTGACGCAAGCTCAATGGGCGCTATCTCTGGCGCCAACGTACTTACTCCCTGCTTGATTCATGAGTAATACTAGTGCTACTTATAACTATTGTACATATGTCAAGTGTACATCGGTGTTCGTGTATCCTCAGGCTCATGTGAGCTCTGGTAGATCGACAACACATGCATTGTTTATATCTACGTAGCCTCTACTTCTATCAAGATCAATGTTAACACGAGTTTCAAGTTGAATCAGGTTCATCCGTACCGGATGCATGAAGAGGGTATCGATCAACTTCGAGCCCGTTCTTAGCTTCTAAATAGTGTGATGATTGCGAGGGTCAACAAGCCTACTTAGGAGTGTACCGCACCAATAACAAATGTACCGAAGCTGTTCGTATACTGACAGACACTGGCACAAATATTTGGACCGTGATCGAGGTTGTCGGACGCGTCTCCTGTGACCTCGAGCTCTTCAAGTTCGGCGCCATGACGTCGACTCGGAAGCATCTATCGCCTTCTCCAGCGCATGGCCAACCCACATCGTCTCTCTCCAATGCTTGCCTTATACGCCCATGTCGCAGAAGAGCGATCTGACTAAAGTGATCACTCCCAAGGAGCTCAGCGACGACCAATGTGCTGCCGTGTTAGAACGCCTAACCTGCACCCTCGCGAGCTTTCGGAACAGGGCTGAAATGTACTCCGAAACGGAGTCTTGGGTAGCTTACGACGCCCCCAACTCTAAGGCGCGCATCGACTTTGTGGCAGCATTGAATGACTGGGCTCAGGAAACTCTGAAGAACATTTGGCTCGCCTGTCGTGAACCTGGCCGAGGTGCGTCTTCCCGTTGGTCGGTCTCTTATCTCGCTCGAGCAGCTGACACTTAGCATCCCAGGCCATGACCCACCGAAGTTGGATCCTCTCACAGACACCTCTACTACAGGCCTCCCCCCACTTCCACCTCAGGAGCAGCTGATACCCCTCCTGAATACCGTGCTCCTCTTGCACGTCACGTTCGAGAAGGAGTACTCCAGCCGAACCCGCACATTCCTCTTCTCCATTGGCCAAATAGACGAAGAGTCGGTGGTTGTCACGCTCAAGAACCCAGGACGAGCGATCGAAGAGGCCGAGAAGAAGACCAACGCCATGCGCGAAGAGCATTCTCGCAGGAGCAAAGTGATGCGGTATGTTGGTATCGGTGCTGGAGCCGTCGCGGGAGGCGCCCTCATTGGCCTCACTGGCGGCCTCGCCGCCCCAGCCATCGGCGCCGGGGTCAGTTCCATCCTCGGATGGATAGGCGTTGGTGGCACTGCTGTAGGGGTACTGGCGACTGGTCTCGCTGGGTCATCTGTCGTGTGCGGGGCGCTCTTTGGGGCGTATGGATCGAGGGAGACTGCAAGGATCATCACACAGTACACAAGGGACGTGCGGGATCTCGCTATCAAGCCTGTACATGCGCCCCGTGAGACCATGGCTGTTCGGCTATGTGTCACTGGATGGCTTGACACACCGGAGGATGTCACAGAGCCTTGGGCCGTATTCCGGGGAGACGATACTTTCGCTTTACAATGGGTATGCTTCCCTTGAAATTCGAGGCAACACAGTTGATCCTGACAACGTTCTCCAGGAAATAAAAGCCTTGAGGGAACTCTCGTCAGCCTTGATGACGCTCGTGAAGGCGCAAGCAATGCAGTTCCTCCGGGGCGAGATCATTAAGCATACAGTCCTCGCTGCCCTCTGGCGGGCCCTCTCTCCTACATTGTGGACCAAAGTCACCAAAGTCATAGGTACGTCCACTTGCACTATGGTAACTCAGCGGCTCACAAATTAGCTTTTCAGACAACCCCTGGGTGACGGCAAAGAACCTCGCACACCGCACCGGCCGAGTCCTAGGAGACCTCCTCGCCTCGCGCGTCCTGGGAAACCGTCCCATCACCCTCGTTGGGTACTCCCTCGGCTCCATCGTCAACTTCGAGGCTCTGCGGCACCTCGCCACCCTGCCCCCCGCGCAGACGCTCGGCCTCGTCCAAGACGTCTACCTCTTCGGGAGCCCCATACCCGCCGACCGCACGCAGTGGGCGGCGATGCGGCGCGTGGTCTCTGGCCGCCTGGTCAATGGGTACGGGAAGGACGACTACGTGTTGGCTGTACTTGCGCGTGTGTCGGGGATGAGTTGGGATGTGGCGGGCTTGACGCCGGTCGAGCTGCAGGGCGTGGAGAACGTCTCGTGCGACGAGGTGGATGGGCACCTCAAGTGGAGGGGAATGATCGGACAGTGTTTGGCGAAATGCAACGCGTATGGCGTTGATCCTGAGGAGGTCAAGAAGCAGCTAGACAATCCGTCCACGTCTGTCGTGGTCAGCGAGGAAGCGGAGCTAAGTCAGGCGGCAGAAAAGGTCATGCATGAGGGTTCTAGCTCGGACCAATGATTTATGCAGAATAACGAGAAACCAACGGCATCGATGATAGAGGTGTGTGAAGCCAATAGAAATTCCGTATGTAACTCATAAGTCTGGTAATCGTAGCATGATTGTCCGATCTAAGTAATACATCGATAGCAGGGAAAGCGTCCATGAAGCTTGACTAAATGCGAGTGTAGCAGTCCGTGGCTAGCGTTGTACTGTGAACATTGGCAAATGCTCTCATGTCTCTCGTGACCCTAGCAATCCTGCCAGGGAACTGATGTTGATCCCCAGGCTCTTAAGTAGGTTCTACGTCGTACTATTCTCAGCGAATATGCACAAGGGAAAAACTGGCCTACGTACCTCAAGCTCCGTAGCATCGTTGCCTATGGGGCATGCGAACGACGCCTGTTGCGAGAGAGATGTTGTGAATGGGACAAGCATAATCTTGACTCCAATCTACAGGCAGGAACAGTCCTTAGTAAGATCAAGACGAACTTTACCAGAAACTTGACATTGCTAACCTTGATATTGACGGTGACTGTAATGTCAGAGGCGGAAGCGCCAATGCCGCAGTGCTTTGCAAGGTCGGTAATGACGGCACCAGAGGGATCAGTTGCGGCGTCGTACTCGATGGTGACGGGGAACGTGAAGTTGGTTTGCGTGTGGTCCTGGAACTTGATGTTCGTCATGTGCCCGGACCCGACCTGAGTGCTGTTGATAGGGTAGACGACCTAGCGCGTACGGGGTCAGATATCTCCGGGAGCTGCGGAAAAATGTGAAGGTGGACTCACAGCCGCATCCAGCTTGTATAGCTCCACGGTGAAGAAATTCGGGTTGTTGACGCTACCATGACATGAGAACGAAGACAACGGCATACAGAGGAGACCACAAATACCTAATATCAACTGGCAAAGCAATGCTGACGCTGCTGCTGTTGATGGCAAAGGAGTTGACATCTACAGTAGGTTGCCCAACGATGACATTCGGCGGACGGAGATACTAGATTGGAGTGGCTTGTGAGCTCCCAGTCACATGATGATCGATCAAAACACTTACGAGCGCAATCGTGAGGACGATGCTAATCAAGAGGAGGAGGAAAATCATGAGGGTGCAGCAGAAGAACCTGCCACAACAGCTCGCACGCGAGCCCTTCGTCCACAAGTTACCCTGGTAGTCCTTGCGCCACTGGCGCATGTTCCGAGGTGTCCTGCAAACCACAAACATTTGTAAACCACAGAAGGTCGAACATACATAAGGATGAGGCAGACGTACTTCTCGGTCATCGGTTGGAGTGTAACATCGTCGTTGTCGTACCCACTCCCGGGCCTCACAGCCTCCTCCTTTGAGCGACCTTCGTAGCCTCCATAGGTTTGACCACCCATCCCATCGGTGTAACCCCCGTTCGCATGTTGCTGCTGGACCTCGTACGGGTTGAAGGGAGCATCTTGATACTGCTGCTGCGCATATTGGCCGTGCGCGTAAGGGTCGTGGTATGACATCACGGGTACGACAATCTTATGGAGGATTCGTGGCTTGACGAGATTGCCACAGAGACGGTGATGAGACTAGGGGTGAATATAGGTAGATGGGGAACAAGAGAGAGGTGGAAGCAGCCGCGGCCGGCGCGATGACAGAGAGGTGTAGAAGGGAGCGGATGGGCGAGATCGTGGACAGCCTTGCAAAGCACGCAGCCGCTTGGCGCCCATCTCTACGATCCGCAGTACTACTCCACCGCCACTGTGGGAGACCTCCATCTAAACCTGCTTACGAGGCCCGCACCAACGCACAACATCATGTCTAACTTAGCATCAGAGGCCGCGAACAAGTTGACAAAGTAGCATCGAAAAAGAGAATAATGTCATTCAGGTATGAATGATGTACACGATTTTGCTGGGTATATGCGCATAGACTACTGGAGGGAGCGTTCAAAACATAAACGGAAGGATTCAAGCCCAGTAGGATCCCAGGATAACTCATCACGGCAACCGCTCCGAAGTCGATTTCCAACGGACGATACAACTGAAACCGAATCTTAAGAAAAGCCGGCAGCAGTTCCAGGCGTGAACGGCGTGCGTTGGCCGCCGTGCCCAGCTGTTATCGAAGCAAGAGGCCGAGCAGTTGAAGTTACTGTCCCAGTCGCGGAGAAGCCAGCAGCGGAACGAGAGCCCGGAACAGGACGTGAGGTGCTAGAGGGGACGAATCGCTGTATCTGCGACTGAGATTTGAGGTGGGGCCCAGGGAAGGTGCGAGGAGTCGCCGCCGGAGCATTGCTTGTAGCTCTATTCGGAGTCTGTGGGACGAAGCGCTTTGAAGAGCTGGAAGACGCAGATTTGGGGGATGCGGGAGGACGGAAAGAAGGTCGTTGTGTGGGGTGCTGTGGCGTAGCTTCAGCCCGTGGCATCTGTGTTTGCGCTCCTCCAGTTGTAGACCAGGTTCTTGGAAGCGGTGGTGGCGGCATAGTCTGTTGGTCATGTTGAATAGCGGCATTTTCACGCGCTTGGGCACGCCTGCTGGGCCCAGATTGGACATGAGAGAGAACAGGTGCTGTCACCTTATTTTGACTCTGAGCACTGAGTGGAGGGGCATACGCGTATTGTCTGAGAACTCAAGACCAATCAGCAATCCTCGTCTGCGAACTGCCGAAGAAACTCACGATAAATTTCGTTGGGGAGCGGAAGACTCACGCGTACGATGAGACTGGCCGGAGTTGAAGGAAGGCTGATGATGATTTGGGGGAAGAGTTAAGCGGTTTGGACCAACCGGTGTCGATAAGGAAGCTACGGAGCGAGGACTGGATGTTCTCTGAGCGCCATAATGGCTAGAAGTATCGAGGCATTCTGTCAAGAGTAGAGCCTTGAGCGTTTTTGTATTCACCTTTCATTATCTATGCGCCGTCTTTTGCCACCTGCAAGATTGTCGCCAGTATACCCTCCTAACTCTTGCAGCTGTTGCACCAAGCCTTGGTTTTCGCCACGCAAGTCGTCGACTAGTCTAGTTGCATGGTTTAGTGGGATAGGAACGACGATGATATCCCGTAAGGTGAATGAGTACTTTCGGAGCCGCTTTGCTTCTGCATGTTCTTCCTTGAGGCGTTCAAACAAGGGACGGTATTGCAAGTACTTCTTCTTATAGAACCTGATCAAGGACGCCATCGTGTTTAGCTGGAACTGAGAGCAGGCAACAGACATGAGTAAACATAAACACTGGGACTGCACAGTGCACCACCGTACCCGAAGTGTATAACCGACTGCATCAAAAGCGGCGGGTGCATATTCGAACCAGTTTGCCATTGGTGGCTCCAGCTGCTGCACAGTGAATGTGGAATTTCGTGCATCGTGTTTTGGGGACGCACATCTCTGGCCATGGCAAGTACATGAATGCCTGTGCTCCCGCACTCCGCACAGCTCTGATCCGCATCTTCAAGCACCAAGGAATCCTAAGTTGACCTATATGGAGTCTGGCGTGAAAGACATACTGAGGTGGTTGTTGCAAACGACGTGTCCGCACTCTGTCAACCAGAAAGGGACACTTGAGAGCGCACCGGATTCGCTGATGTACTCCAGATGGCATATGCCACAACTGACAAACTCCCAGAAGTCGAATTCCGGCGGTGTTGAGATATGGGACATGTCTCTACTATATCAGGAGAAAAAGAGGATACTAGGAGAACAAGAGCGTCGAGGCTGTGGCTGCTCGGGAAGCAAGAGCTTGGTGAGAGGCGGTGAGAAGGAAGACGAGAACTTAGATCTAGAAGCAAGCTCAAGTGAACCGCTCCCAGGGTTCGCGCGTCGCGTCGGATCGCGTCTGTGACATGGTGTGACAGTGAGACACGTCATATCGGGACGAAATCGTCACATCGGCGGCAACGGCGGCTCTGGCCAGAGAGCTTGAGCAGGCTTGAGCTGACTCAACAGTGAAGCGACTCGGATATGGCTGCTTTTCGAGGCGCATACAATGACTTCCAGGGACTGTGACTGGGAGTTCTGGAGACAATGAGGGGGCTCTGCAGGGGCTCTGTTTCCTGAATCAGAGAAGCAGAAGCATGAACCTGCTGGTCGGCGCGTGCACTGGACGTGACTGGTGGCTGTAAGTAACGGCACCGGACGTCAGCGACAAGCGCGCTTCTGGAAGTGAGGCGGATCTCTGGGCGTGACTTCAGATTGAGACCGGCCGGGGGCTGCAGCGGACCCACATAACTCTCATCCTTCCTGCCCATCACCCCCTCGCTCCCCTCCCGGCTTTCACGTCGACGCCCTCGCCTCTATAGCCCGCGTCGACCATGGCTATGGAACGGAAGCGGTTGGAAATCGCGCGCTCAGACGAACTCTTTCCCGTCCGGGGGCCTGCAGCACCCGGCGGTTCACAAACCTTGCCACCCCTCCCTCGTGCCCCGGAGTTCCTTAAGCCAAAGATTCCCTCACGCGCGAATACTCGTCCTCAAGATAGCCTCGCCGCGGGCACGTCATCTATGCTCCTAGATGAGCCAGTCGACGTTGTTCCCAAGGAGTCCCCTTCGACAAAACCTTCCCCACCTCCCCCTTTCATCTCTCCTTCCGCGCCCCGCCCTTCTGAAGGACCTAGGGCAACTCCTACACCTGCGCGAATCTCCTGCAAAGGGTGGAACATCTCAGAACTCTGTAGGAAGTACCCTAACTTCCATGATGTGCGCAGAGTCAAGGCATCCTCCGTCCCCGAAGAGCTCTCGCAGATAATGGACGAGTACGAGAACGTCGGAACCCCCCTCATTATTGAGGGGTGGCACGAACATCCAGCTTGGAGACCAGATTTGTTAAACTTGGATTGGTTGCTTGCCCAAGTCAAGGATAAAGGTGCGCATATTATTTTTGATTCGAATTAACTGAGACGACCGTATGTGGCAGAAATGCACGTTCGCAACGTATACGATCGGAGGGATTTCAGTTATACACTGCCCGCTTTCGTCGACATGTGTCGCAAACAGTCTGTATATCACGAACCAGGAGGTAAGTTTCAGCATCCCCGCCTCGGGATCAAGTGTTCATTGGCTCTGCATCGAACAGAGCCTTACAGGTGTTACTGGAAAGACGCGGAGTGTCCATCCCACTGGAAAGAATGGTTAGGAACGATCCTTCCCCGGGAGTTACTTCCTGGATGTTCTGGAGACTTGCTTCGGCATCTCCTCCCTTCCGTACGGTTTTACTTATTCTGAGAGCGTGCATGCGGGCTCAACAAGTTTTCTGCAGGAAGCGGTGGAGTCCCTTATGTGCTATCTCGGCATTGGCGACACATATACGGCGGCTCACAAGGATATCTGTTCGTCCTCGGGCCACAATCTGATGTGCTTCTCCGAGAACGGCGGCTCTGCGTTCTGGTTTATGACCGAATCCCGAGACGCACCCAAGGCGGCCGAGTACTTTCAGAAGGTTCTCGGGGAAGAGCTTGACTGGGAGACACATGTCACATCCCTCGAAGAACTCGGCAAGGCACCGTTCGACGTGTACGTTGCGGAACAGAAGGTTGGAGACCTCGTACTCGTACCCCCACGGAGCGTGCACCAAGTCGTCAACCATGGTGGACTGTCCATGAAGACCAGCTGGTCCCGTATGACTCTCAAGGGACTGGAGACTGCGCTGCATTGCGAGTTGCCGATCTACCGCAGGTAAATATGTTCGTATGCATTGTTATATGTGTGCTCAAATTTTTTTCGGTTCGCTAGGGTGTGCCGACCTGAGCAGTACCGTATCAAGACTATCTTATATCGTACCATGCTCCACCACACCGACGCACTTCGATCCTCCTCTGCGCCCAAACGTGCGAATGGCGACGTAGTTGGTACCACACTCGATATTGAATATTCCTCCAGCAAGAGCTACAGCGACAGCGAACTACTATCCACACCCCCACCGCGACCAACGATCGAACAGCGTGCCGATACCCTCCGCCTTCTGGTCGCACTTTTCGATGAAGTCCTCCTCGAGGAGTACGCCGCCTGTCACGACTCTTTGCCTTGTGTACTCGGCTCTGATAAGTCTGGATGGTCGTTGACGACCGAGACGTCTATGCGGCGGAAACTCGTCCTCGTTCCGCCCAGCGATGTCCGCGACCGTCCGGAGAGGCAACCCGCGGGCGCATGCAACTTCGCGTGCGACTTCTGCGGCGCGGATATCTTCCAGAGCTTTTTCGAGTGCCGGGCGTGCGCAGGGTTAAGCGGGCCGTCTACACAGCCGGGCGATGGTCTGCTTATCTGCCCCGCATGCTACGTCGAAGGGCGAAGCTGCGAGTGCGACAACATGAAACCCGCTCAGTGTCGGCCGCTTGACGTTTTGCTCGGCGACCGGAACCGCGCAACGGATGCTTTGCGCCAGGTCCCTTCCGCCTTGAATACGGAGAATATTCTGGACCTTCGGAAAAGGTGCGGTAGCGATGATCGTGCCTTGCAAACTTGTCTGATCATTAGTACAGCGACCTCAACAAGCATAAAGATGTTCGCGTGTTCGAGGCTGCTTGCGCGTATCGAGACCTCAAGCTGAAGCACTGCGGCGAGGAGCGGATCTGCAGGGCAGTCAAAGACAAGCATACAGGCCCAGCTTCAGCTGGTCTGCGTTGCCAGACCTGCAAGAACTGGAAATGTTTCCACCATCATCTGCGCATAGGTACCCATG
Organism: Ganoderma lingzhi; assembly: GCA_026283605.1. Classification (NCBI taxonomy): domain Eukaryota; kingdom Fungi; phylum Basidiomycota; class Agaricomycetes; order Polyporales; family Polyporaceae; genus Ganoderma; species Ganoderma lingzhi. Next base: position 440,299 of record JAPJYM010000008.1, read on the forward strand.
CTGCAGAAGCGCTCCTTGCGCTCGCCAAGAGTGATCAGAAACTGCACGCAGTGCACAGGGACAACACTGCCACGGCCAGGCAGACCCCCGTCAAGCTTTACCATGTCTCTGGCAGCAAGCTCAAGAATAGGCTTATGGTGGCAGCAAAGAGTTTCCCGAGGTGCAAGCCTTGGCATGCCAAAATGAGGACCGGGTTTTACGATATGGAATTCGAGCTGGAACCTGAGGTCAGTGGGTTCACAAGCGTGCGCAAGATGCTGGAAGCTCACCATTAGTATAGGTCGATGAGGAACCATACCCGCCATCGCCCACCCCCACGCCATCTGGCTTGGGTTCAAGACATACCCCTCCTCGACTAGACCTAAGCATCGTTTCCCTTCAGCCACTAGATGCAGGCGAAACCTCTCCGCTTACTTCCTTAGATTCGGACAGTCCCGAGAGGCTGGCCACCATAACGCACTGTCTAGAAGAGCCGGTCCACTTGCTGGACGAGCCCGAGCAATTGATTACCTCCATAAGTGGCAGCTCCAAGGCGCCGTTGGATGTCGGTGACACTGCGGACTCTAACCAACGCCGGTCGCCTTCTGTGTCCCCTACCGCAACCGCCGTAGATGCCGGCTCAGAGGTCGAAGTATCCGAGATCGTTATTCGATCGGATCTGCCGCGTCCGGGGAAAGCACGTCAAAACAAGGCGTATGTGGAGGTTCCGCAGCCCAAGCATATCAAACGCACCGCGTCCCTTTCTTCGGATGAGCCGGAATGGGTTGAAGGACCTGTTTTGAAGAAGCCACGATCGGCGCATCAACGTGCGAGTGAGAACAGGCAGAGGACGGCTCGAGGAAGGTCGGAGAGTAGGCCCGAACCTACCGCTACGCTTGCAGTAAGTTCGAACTTTATTGTGGTTGTGCTTTTATCCCGCCCTTCATGCTGATCAAGGCGTAGTCTAGTAGTCGCAAATCGAAGGCCAGGAGTGCGTCAGAGGATGACTTCGTTGGAGCTTCGTACGGTGACGACCTCGCGTCTGCTCTCTCACGGGCAGTGGCTGTTGAGACACCCATCTTCGCCCAGCCGAGCGTCGAGCGCTCATCCGGAGTTTTGGCGAGACGACCCATCGCAGTCAAACGCGTTGTGTCTCCCGTCTCGGAGAACGGCGCTTCTTCGACACAGCCAGAACCGAGTGACTTGACCATTCAACCTCCTCCAGCCCTCATCTCCCCTGGGCCGGTATTCTCGATGAATGCCCATCGACCACTCCCACGCGTAAAACAGCCTGCGCCTAGTGCATCCAAAAATCCACCCAATCACACAACTTTCCGTCTCGGGAAGCCTCCAAGCAAGCCAGCCAATGCCGATATGGAGGCGTCTCGTCCGCCGAAGCGCAAGGGGCCTCCAGGCATACCTCAAGATCAGTTCGGCATTCGAGTATCGCGACTCCGAGAGGAACACAGTCCTCGCAAGAAGACTCGTGTGGCGCAGCGTCCAGACGCGGAGGTCATCATGATCGACGACGAACCTGTCCCCGTCGTCCCATCTCGCCGCCGTTCCCCAGTGCCCGCATCTAGAGCTGCTGGTCCGGGTTCCTCTTCACGCCCTCCACCATCCCCACCACTACCACTACCATCATCGCCATCACCACAACCACCTCCGCCACCGCCATACGCACGCACCCAATATGCGAACATAGCTGGACCATCGCGTGCTGGCAATTCTGGTCAAAGCGCATTGCCTGTCGAACATCGGGCTGGATCTCACCCTCCTGTTCCCGTTCTCAAGCCCGCCCCCGCCTCTGCTTCCACCTTCGTCCCCGCACCTGCCCCTGCCCCTGCCCCCGCATCTTCTACCTCTCCAGCTATCCCTAGGCCAGCTCCTGCACCCACTGCTTTTCTCGCCTCCTCGTCGGCATCTGTACAGGCGGCGGGGTCCGCCCAAGCACACCTTCCACCTGTCTCGGCCGCTCTGTCCGGAATGGCTCGCGACATCGCTCAACCGCCCGCCCCTCTCAATAGGTATCCTTTACCTGAGTTGGATGCAGCCCCTACGCGTGCGCCGTCCCTCCAGCCCATGGAGAGCAGCGACTTCATGGCTATGGCGGGTATGTTCGGTATGGCTGCTAGAGCCATGACATCCGCCGGGACGTTGGAAGGGGTGTGTACGCAGGTCATGCAGAAATACGAAGATGTCAATCGGAGGCTAGACGTTCTCGAAGCTGGAGAACCACTGGTTGGCCAGCATCAGCCGTCCATCGACAAGATAAACCAACTCCTTGCGCGGATGCAAAAGATGGAAGAAGATACCGTCAAGTTGCGTGAAGACGTGGAAAAGGAGCGCGCGGAACACGCGGAAGAAGTTGGATTGTTGCGTGAGGAAGTGCAAACGGCGCGCGCCGAAGGGCGGGAACAGGTTGCGAAGATATGCGGTGAGTTCGACAAGGATGTCAAGGAACGGCATCACATGGCAGCTATGATGCGCAAACTCGAGGAAGAGTTCCAAGCTTTCAAGGCCTCTCATGCGGATTGTGTCAAGAAGGAAGAGGTCACCGCAATCGTCAAGGGCGAAATATCTAGCCTCATGCTCACATTGAGGAATTCCACGGAGGACATGGTGGTGAAAGCCATAGAAAAAAAGGAGGCGCTTCGTACAACTACAAGCCATCCGATGGAGCAACGCCCTGCAAACCCTGTACTATGCCCTTCTCAGGACGGATCTGCCGGCGACAGTCGACTTCAACTAGAGGGGCCAAGACAGGTGCGTATCCAGACCTTCCACTATCGAAGAGGTTCGTCCCTGATCCACGGCCAGGCTCACCAACCTCATCCTGGTCAGCCGCCACGGCATGGTCCAAATGGCATGCATGGCCAGCACTGGCGAGGCGGCATGCATGGCCAGCCGCCCCGGATGCCGAATGGCCACTTCGACCAGCAGCGCCGTAACCACCAACGAGGCGGCAGGCCCTCCAACTTTGGTGTTCATCCCAGTCATTCAACATATCGACCGCCGAACGAGAGAAATCAGGACCCTTACAATAACTGGCGTAGTAACGACTGGCGCGGTAGGCCCGAAACTCGTCACTTTGACCGTGACCCATATCCCGGCGAGGATACAAACCGTGATGTTCGTCAACATGAAGAACCCGTGCGCGATCAGCCTCGACGGAGGTCACCTCGTGGCCCGAGTGTCGATGCGAGGAGCGAACACAGTTTTGGTTTGTCCCAACACAACCTAAACTAATTCTTTCGTTTGTAATCTCATCCCGCATTCACAGTCCTTTCGCACCGGGACCGTTCCCGTTCTGCGGCGCGAAGCAACCATTCTGGGGACACGGAACAAAATCATACGTCTCCTGTCCGCCAGTTCGAAGACTCTCCGCGTGACGCCGACAAGGCCGGACCCAGCACGTCTGTCGAGAGTATAGAGGACTTTACGACGGAGAAGTCTCAATGCTCTCGTTCCGACATCCAAGAGAGCTCCTTCACCCAGAGAGGTATGCCATTCTTCATCAACTTGAAAAATTGCTGAAGCCGTGACTCAGAGGGCAACGCAACCCTGGCTTCCGACAGTCGCCCGCCTTCACCTCGTTCCCCCTCTCGTTCACATTCGCGCGGTCGTTCCCCATCGCGCCATCATGCCCGGTCTCCTCGCAGGTCCGCATCTCAGCGCAGGCCAGCATCTCCACGTAGGTCAGCATCTCCGCGTAGGTCCGCATCTCCACGCAGGTCTAGGTCTCCCCGTCGGTCATCAATTTCGTCCAGATCCCACCCCCGCTCTCCACTCCGATCCATCTCTCGTCATAGTTCTCACCATTCTCGTTCTCATCACCAACGCCGCCACCCCTCATCACATCACCACTCTCGCCGACCTCACTCCCGTGACCGCTCTCCCCACCCCCAGTCTCGTCACCCGTCCCCACGTTCCAACCGTAGCAATGCTGCTACCACCAGCAGATCTCCCATTCGCCACCGTACCAGACCTCTCCGCCAATAGCGCCAACTCAGGTCCTGTATTCTCTACAATTTACTTACCACACAATCAACTCTACGGTTACATCTTGCGCATCAATCTCAGTGTCGATGTCCGACTAGCATCCAGAACGTTCGTGATGTTTATTGCCCCACACCGCGCTGTAGAACCGAGGCATCGCTTGGAGGTATTAGGATATTACGGCGGGCTGTATTAATAATCGTAGGGGCATGAGGAGGGTAATAGAAGGAAACCGAAGTGCGCACACGCGGAAGGAGATAGCGATGATCATCGTACAGGTGAAATGTGGGGGCATGTGTATGCGGATGAGGCGGCGGTCGCGCTGAGGGCCCAGCGACGTCGCGTATGTAGATAATATGAGCTGAGAGCAGACGAGGTATCAGTCAGTGATTGATTGTAACGAGACAGCAAACAGCGCGGGGTAAATGGGGAGGGACAGAGAGAGAGAATGAGTGAGAGACAATAAAACCACCATGAGACACTGAAAGGGAGGGAGAAAAAACGAGGAAGAGACATGAGCAGTGACCGAATCCACAACCAAAAAAAATCCACCTGAATAAACCGATCGTACTAGGACCAAACGTAAGGACAGGACGGATGGGAGCGTATGCGTAAGGGGCGTAATCTGCGTAGGATGTGGGGCATGCGCGCGCGTCGCTCATCCACATCGACATGTCAGGAGCTTCCAGAATGTGCTCTTCGGGGGCTCGGCCTCCTGCTGCCCGTGGAAGTTGCCGCCGTTTGCGACGCCGACCTCGCCGCCCATTGCGCGAACATTGCTCAGCGCGGGTGGCGCGGCACCGACGGTGGACACCATTGGCGATGCGCGACCGTACTGCTGCTGCTGCGTGGCGGAATACTCGTCCCTGCCGTACGTGTCATATGCTGCGTTCGCGTAGGGATGTGATGCGCCGTGCTGGTGCTGGCTGAGCCTGGGCTGGACGACGGAGACGTTGACCTGCGCTTCTGCAGACATGTTCGGATTAGGGCCGAGGCCAGGGCTGAGGGCCATAGGATGTCGCGACTTCGAGCCGGCACGGACGAGGGCGGGCGATGGAGGAACGACAGGGTTGCCTGCTTGGGATGCACGTCGACGATCGTCGCGGGCAGCCCGCTCCGCTCTCCGGGAATCGTACTGCTGAGGCGTGGCAGGCGTGTTCTGTATTTGCGCGAGAATCTGGTTCCCGCCGCCCTAGAATGGATCGAAGGCGTCAGTATAAAGATATCCTCGTGGACGAGAAGGCGGGTCCAATACGCACCATTGACACTTCCCATCCTCTCCCTCCTGATCATAACCGACATATTTAGTCTCTGGGACACGTTCGTGGAAGCCAACCATGCGCCTCACCGTTCAGAAGGTTCCAGTCATAAACGCCATCTTCCACATCGCCGTTGTTCTTCAAAACCTTGGCAAAGAGCTCTCGAAGGAAGTCGTAATCAGGCGTCTCTTCGAATCCAAGTTTTCGCACATAGTTGAGATAGATAGAAAACTCCTCTGCGGGTAGGTGGTCTGGTCGGAAACCGAGGATAAGTCTAGTTGGACAGATACACGTACCAGGGAAGCCCTCGCACAGCTCCTTGATGGGTGTTGTCTGCTTCTTCTCCCCAATCTTCTCGTACTTCTGCTTGTTCGTTGCGGCCTTGAGACCTTGCCATGGTAGACTCCCGCGAAGGAAGTACATGAAGACATGCCCGAGAGCCTCGAGATCATCTCTGCGTGATTGCTCTGGAACGGGCCAAGTTTCAGACCACAAGGCATTCAAAGCGATTCCGAAAACGACGTACCACGGCCCAAGTGAGTGTTGATGCTCATGTACCGCGCCGTTCCGCTCAAGCTCTTTCGTTCCCGGTACGGGATGTGCTGTTTGGTCTTGGGATCTCGATATTGCTTTGCCATACCAAAGTCGACGACGTGGATCACTGAGAGGCACAACGGATCAATCACTAGAGTATCACCAGCCCGTGCGCCGCTGAACTCACCATTCGCGTTCTTCGTACCCGAACGGCCGATCAGAAAGTTGTCGGGCTTGATGTCGCGGTAGATGAGGTTCTTGTCGTGGACCGTTTGCACCCGGGTGAGCTATGAGGCCATACCGCGCGCAAAAGAGGGACATATCGCCGCAGTCAGTTTTGCGTAGCCCGCATATGCAGTTTCGCCGAAGAAGGAAAACAATAGAGTGGCACTCACCATCTGCTTTGCCGCCATACACACCGTCTTGATCGAAAACTTCCTCCCACACATATCGAACAAGTCCTCTAAGCTCGGGCCAAGGAGATCGATGACGAGGATGTTGTGCAGGCCTTCCTGACCGAAATGGTATATCTGCGGGATACCGGCTGCAAAGCGCGGACACGTGAAACAGCGAAAGACGTCTCATAAGCACCAACGAAGTAAAGTGCAGGCGGGGAGGATGCGGAAGATACGCACGACAGCCAGCGAGGATGCGATATGAGCGACACTCATCGCGCAACTGAGGTGCCTCTGCTTTCCTCGGCTCCTACATGCGCGAGGTCGAAGTCGGATGGTTGAAGAAGGCGGCCGACGATGACGATAGCAGCAGCGACGCACATGGACAACGGCCCATTGCAAATGAAAGTGAACAGACGTCCGTTAGCACCGCGGATCGACACACCGCGGCCGAGAGAAGGGCACGGCGGGAGATTAATGGACACATACGAATTTGATGGCGACGGTCTGCGAGTTGAGCAGATTTGTGCCTACATACGCAGGCCACGAACGTGATCAGCGTCATGCCTCGCCGCCGCCGCGGGCCACGTCGTATTGACGTACATGACCACGCTGCGGTGCGGAGGGAGAGGGTTCAGAGACAAACCTTCGAAGATGACCCCGAACGAGCCCTCGCCAATCTTCTTCCCGACACGGTAGTGTGCGCCGACCACGTTGTTGGACGAGGAGGAGTTGTGGGAGGACATGGCGGGGGGCGCCGGGGTGTGTGGAGAGGTGGGAGGAGGGAGGAGGGAGAGGACGTCGGGCGTGAGTGGTAGCTCGAGGCGGCGGAGAGACTCAGAGCTCTCAGTCTGAGTCTCAGCTCGGACCTCAGACCAGGAACCAGCTTTCCGCTCTCGGCACTCCCCGAGCCGCTTCAGGCTCCCCCACATGGCGCCCACCTTCACTCAGACCGAGTCGCCACTCAAGCACATGGCCATCATTAGGCGAGATCGCATTGCAGGGTCATACAACAACTATGGAAGAAGCTATCGACAGGGAACAAACTAACGAGATCGTACAAGAGAACGTGTAATGCAACTGGTATGGATGGAGGTGTCGTTAGCGCCGCAACCACGGATACGGTGAGCGAGAACAGGTTGTCCGAGGAGACATCAGTCAGTGCAGAGAAGAGTAAAGGTAGCACAAACGGCGCGAGTAAACACGGAAACGCTCCATGACGGTGACAGGTAGAGCATTAGATAGAGAGTGGAGGGTGCCCCGGGCCATGTGAATGGGTTTCAGAGGACGAACTCGCGCGATGCTCGGGGCAGATTTTAACTGTGCCCATCGAGCATCGTCACGATGAACAGGAGGTAATTAATCATCGGAACTCGAAGCACGAGCTCGTGTGCTCGGGTACGTGCATAAGAGACAGCTGCTGGTACCTGCATGGAAATCCGTTAACGTTAAGAAACATAGGCACCTTGGGGACGCTATACTCACGGTTCGGAGTTCTGGTGGAAGTAAAACCCGCTCATCGTCGCTTGGCTGGACGGCAAGCCCCGCGAAGCAGACCGGCCTGCTCTGCGCGTACCCCGAGTCACGGAGATACGACGAGATCGAGAGGGCGTCTCGGGCTTGGTTGTTTGGATCGTAGGTGGGGTTGCCATCTCCTCGTTTTCCTCTACAGGAGAAGGCAGCTGCACTGCACCAGACTGCTGAGGGTTGAAGTCTACGCAGACGTAATAAAACCCTGTGAGACAGACACAAATTGTGAGTTAGACTGCAACCGCAATGATGCTTCCACGGAGGCGGGGGTATCAAAAGAATCGGACGGAGGCCGTGGCGGGCATGGAGAAGATAGATTGGCATGATGCTACCCACCTGCAAAGCTCGCGCCGTTGATGTCTTGGACTCGATGGTCAGGGACGAGGAATTTCTCCTTCCAACGCATGAAGACGGCTCCGCGGCTGAGGGCGTCCTGCATCGTCAGGTGGGGCTTCTTAAGTTCGTTCTTCACATGTCGGAAGGCGGGGAATCGAGCCCAGTGCACCATGTCCTCCTGCTCGTTCGCTCCCCAGTTGCGCGTCAGGAAGCCATACCGGCTGCCAATGATCTCGGCGTCAAAGTACGTCGTGAGCTCCGGCCAGTCGTCCGTCAGTCCACGGATGCGGAGGTAGCCACACAAGTGCGATGAGGAGAAGTCGACGTCCTGTTGTGACGGTACCGTTCAAGCACCCAACCACAAACGGAACCACAATACGCACCACGATAGTGACGTTGACGTCGTAGCTATTCCTCCCACTCTTCTGTGTCCCCTGGAAAGTGGCGCCTGGGTAGAGACAGTGATGGCCTTGGGAACGGACCCGGAGGCGGGTAATATCCAAAAGAGGGTCTGGGGTGGAAGATGATGTTGCATGGGGACGCTGTCGGTAGCCCGATGAGTGCGAGACGGAGGGTAGCTCGGCGCGCCGTCCGGATAGGGCTTGGGAAGAGGCGGGAGGCGCGGTGGTGTCGATCGGCGCAAGGGTTGGACGGGTCAAAACGGGAGAGGAGAGGGATGAGTGAGGAAGGCGCGGGGACTGGACGAGACCAGAGCCAGACGCAGACGATGTAGTCGTCGAGGGCTCGACCGCAGCGGCAGGTGACAAGGCGCGCGGGAAAGCGATGTGGACATCCATGGATATATCCTGTTGTGACTGACAAGGTTCAATGGCCGGGGGACTCGGCGGGGTCGCGAGTTGGGTAGGCTCGTGGACCTGCGGATTGCCTGCAGGCTGCAACGATGCGGCGCGACGGAGGAGTTCCCTCTCCACTTCGGCAAACAGACCTTCCCGGGGAGGAGGGGCGAGACGGGTGCGACATGAGGCGCACACTGGGCTGGGGTCAACAATTGTAGCGTCATTGGTGTCATGTCCGTGAAGGGAGAACGGCGGGCTGGCTGGCTCGGGGGTGAGGGGACACCGGCAAACAAAGCAGAGCTTGACTTGTGAGTGCTGGGGGTCTGGCTGGGATACGTCGTGTACGACAGGGGGGGCATGTTCGGCAGGCATTGTAGGAGTGGGCTGGAGGGGAGGTGGGATGGCCGCTGGCGAGGAGAGGGGAGGTGGGAGAGGAGAAGAGAGAAGTGGAGAGTGTGGGAGGAGTGCGCCGCTTCTGACCTGAACGTCTTCAATCGCCAGTCACTGGCTCCCGCGGCAATCAGCCCGTCGTGTCCTCTGCTCGCCCTCAACACAAACGCTACTTATCGCCATTAATTCCTGTATGCCCAACTCGACTATTGCCACCGGCCGCGCCCAGCCCCGTGTACCCCGTAGAATAAACCCGAAGTTCAAACCGTAGACGCCGCGCGCGTTGCCTCTCGACGTCGTCCTCGCAGTCCACACGAACATTAATATTACGACCGCGAGAAGGGCACAGCCCCGTCTCCTGATTCACAGTACTAGTTAGTACTGTCACTCCCCGCATGCCTAGGCCTCTCGACGGTCTGTCAAGCTCGATGCGGTTAAGCCTCCGCTAAGCCCCTCAGTCCAGCAAGAAACAGCTCCCGGATCCCATCCTCCGCGCCAACAATCCGCGTTCCGGATATCCATATCCAGAGCTTCATCAGCGTTTACGTGTTCTGGAAACGACCTCTATAGATCGACCCTTCCCGGGAGGGTCGCATATGCAACGTCGCCTCTGATGATCGTGCCGGCCTGGACCTCCCCCAGCTCCCGCGCCAGCACACGCCTCAGGTGGCCAGAGGAGGCCTCCGTCCCGAGTAGCGGACGTTCTGCACCTCTCTTCTGGGCGCTGGGAGGAGGGCTACCCGGTCCTAGGAGGCCTATCCGGACATCGCCCTCGTTCGCGATGTCTGGGAAGTCGATACGTTCCGAGCAGGGGTCATCCGAACTCTCCTTCTTGACTTCTCCTTCCGCCGCCTTCCTCGCCTTCCTTAGGCACTCTTCCTGCCCCTTCCTCGCAACCCCTACCATGCTCCGCTCGCTCCTACCACATCGCCGGCCTCTCGACCCCCCGCGCCCCTTCCCAGTGCGCTCCGACGCACCGTCGCGCATTCAGGTCTGAACAGTGGCGAGCCTGCGGCAGATGTCCTGTGGCTGAAATTGGCTTGGAGTCCCTCCAATGCCGACCATTTCCCAGTGGACTCACCGATAACGATAAGCTTAATATGCCCACTGAGGGTGCCCGCAGCCTACGTGCTGTAGTTGGATTCCGAGGAGCATCCATCGTAAGTACACTCAAGTCTCAAGTATTACACCTGCCAATTTAGCGCCAACAAAGCGCTCAGCAGACCTCTTAATTAACCACAGCATCCCGGCTCGTCCCGCGCAACACTCAGCCACCTTGCGCCATGGCCATCCAAAGCGGCCTCATACCTGCCTCCAGATCAAGCGAAACGAATTATCGGCCCCGATCCTAGACCGAGAATGCCATTCGACGGCAGCGCGAGCACCCAGGCGTTTGTGTCGGTGAATCACTTGAATAGGAACGCAATACGGGATGTACAATTGCAGTCGCAATCGCGGCGCGGCTTCTAAATCAAAGTATCAGCTCTGGGGTTGGAGGATCTCACGTAGCACAGAAGGCACTGTATACAAGAGGGGCACGGTTACCATCTTCGCAGGTCCATCTTCTCACAGATACCCACTGAACCGCCACCCCCGCCCCGGTGCGGACGTGTGTGTGGCGAAGCCTTGATGAGATCTGTCGGGGTCAGGCCGATTTTGTAGGCCGTGTTCCCGATCGGTGCCACCGTAAGCTCTTTAAGCTGTCTTCTGCAGTGTTTCTACGATTCGCGGAGTCTTGGCTTACTGCGACTCCGACGCCAGACGGGGACGGCCTCGAGTGTGCCTCGTGGTCTTATATTTCTTAGATGGTACCCCACACGTCAATATCGCACCCGTCCGGAAATATGACCGTCATCTTTGAACAACCATTCAATGTCGCCAAAATAGCACAGGTTGGGGATCGCGCGGATGCACCAAAATTGTTAAACAATACACCAATTATGCGGAGGTGAGGTATGCAAGAACTGTTGGTACACATGACAAAAGCGAGTCCAAACGCAGGATGCTACGACGAATAAAGCACGAGATGCTCAGAGCACTCTTACATGGCTAAACATCATGGAGGGGGACGTGGGATCGTCTGTAAAAGTCTATGCTGTCTCTATGATACGGATACGATGGTGATATTGATGTGGGGGTGGTGTGGCGACTCCGATATGATGATGCGCTCTATCCCAACTCTGCCTCAAACGTCAAACCAAATCCTTTGTCCCCGAGTCGGGCGGTCGCAAGGGGCGACGCGCTCGGAGCTGGAAGGGCCCTGCGACATATTACTTGTCGGAGCCGCCGTTCGATTTCTTTTCCTCCTTCTCATCCAAGCCGTGGATGGTGATCTCTTCCGCGGTATCGTTGCGCGCGATCGGTTGGGCGCTGACAGTAGGCGCACCTGCGTCTGGGGACTCTGACTCCGCTGGGGTCTGTGCCTCGATATCGGCCGCCTGCTCCTGTGGGGCGTCCCCGGCCTTGCGCACGACACGTTTGAGCGAGTATCCGCGGAGGAACAGCGCTGTGAAAGATGCGTCAGCGATCGTCGGAAAACACACGACAAATGCGGACAAATGAATGTGCGTACTGAGGATAAGGCCCACGCCCATCAGCGGGCAGTTGACGATCCAGATGGTGCCAATTGCTCGCGTGTAGGCGTGCGTCAAGGCGACACGCTCACTAACGTCCTGGGGGAAGTAAACGGAGCACCGTTAATGACCTGACAAAGAATGTTATTGCAGCGAAAAATGCACATGCCGTGATGCGTGGGATCTGCCTGACAAGCTGCGTCAGGGCCGACGGGGACGTATCGATCGTGAGACCAGGAATTTTCGCGATCCGTTGACGGAGTTCCTGTACGAGCAGTGTTAGCAAGGTCAATAGCTCTAAGGAACGGGGGGACGTACGCTGGAAATGATAGCTTGTCCAACAGAGATACCGACGGTACCACCAAGGGTTCTGATCAGCACGAAGGCAGCGGTACTCGTCGCCATGTCTTTCAGCGGCATGGCGGCTTGTAAACCGATCAGGGGAGTCTTGTGTGAAAGCCCAGCTTTCAGTCATCATGTCCACAGTGATACTCGGGAAGCGCAAACTTGCCTGGAACAAGCATCCAACGCCGATCGCGGTCACGAATGGGTACAGAACCCGCTCGGCGCTACAACAAGAACGATAAGCAAGAAAATTCGTGGTCAAACCATAAATACCCACATATTTGAGGTGTCGTCGAGTGTTATCATGAGGCCCCACCCAAGGGTCATAATTGCCCAGGCTGCCCACATCACAGGCCGCCACCTTCCTGTGCGGGAAATGATCTGGCCAGAGACGATGGACATCAAGGCCCCCGAAAGAGAGAAGGGCAGCATCCTATGTGCCTGTGTCAGTGTACTAGAACACTGGGATCACGTAAAGTAACTCACCGCACGCCGGCGCCAGTGGCGGAAGAACCGAGTACTTGGAAGTAGACCGGCAAGTAGTACGAGCCTGCAAAGAAGCCGAAGGCATGGAAGAAAACGGTGATTAAGATGAGTCCTGTTGTACGCGTCTACGGAAGGGAAGTGAGCCGTAAGATAAAATACATCTGTAATTGGGGGACGAACCTTGAAGAGGCGGGGCGGAATAATAGGCGAACGCTTCGTGTAGAGTTCGTTGAACGACGCGACAATCAGCAGGACGACTCCAACGGCCAGTGGGGCGATAGTCTCTGGGGTAGACCCTGTAAGTATAAAGAATCAGTAGGCCATCTGTGGTACACTCAATAAATCGCGCATACAGCTATTTTCGCTGAAGTTAAATCCTAGCAAGATGAGGACAATGCCAGCGATGATGATAATGAGTCCCGCGAAGTCGAAATCGCTGAAGTGCTCCCGCAAACTTCGGCCTTGGTGGGGGTTGAGGTTCAAGAACAAGAACAACAGCAGGAATCCGACGCCGCCAGTGGGACTGCACAAGGTCCGGGAAGTTAGCAGACCGAATCATTGGGCGACACAAGAGAGTTCTCACAGGTTAATAAAGAAACACCTGTGACGGATAGCGGGCATGATTAGCACAGTGTGACATTCAAACAAGGCGCAAGTCGTACCATCGCCAAGAGATGTGGTCTGTGAAAACCTGTGAACGGCCGGGTTAGTCATGGGAAAGAGCCGAGGATGAACGCGCGTACGCCACCAAGGAGAGGTCCTATGACACTACGCGATATCGTCAGCCCTTTGCTATCGGACAAACTGTAAATAACCGACCTGGCAATGCCCCATGTGGCGCCGATATAACCTCCGTACTTGCCCCGCCTACAGAAAATAAAATAAGTGGCTGCGGAACAACGTGAATGTGCGAACAACACGTACTCTTGCAATGATACGATGTCCGAAATAGTGATTTGAACCAGCTGGATGATTCCGCCACCGCCCATGCCTTGAACCGCACGGGCAACGACCAACCAAGTCATATTTTGCGCCGCGCCACATAATGCAGAACCAAGCTAGATGAACTGGCATAAGCTCGTGAAAAATACGCCGTTCGAGCACGCTTACCAGGAACACCGCAATCGAAGCGAACAGAACAGGCTTTCGTCCTAAATTCGATTTGAGCACATGTCTAAAAGCGCCTCGAGGAAAGCTCATCTGACGCACCGATAATATCAGATAATTTGCCATACAGTGGGGACATTGCAGACGACGCGAGGAGGTATGCGCTAGATGACAAATGCATATGAGGCGATGAATGGAAGGGAATAGTAATATGTAGTATGCTTGATGAGGAAGCGCACCTGCCAACCCAACTGTAGTCGCTGCCACCGCCGAGTTTCGCGACGATGGTCGGAAGAGCAGTGGCGACGATTGTCTGTCGGTATGATGTCAGCGGGAGCGATCTGGCAAGCGCGCCAAGAAAAGCGAAAGGCGATCGCGGTGTAGCAGGGCTCGATTGAGTCCATACCTGGTCCAAAGCCGCGAGGAAGACACAGGCCATGAGCCCCGTGAAGACGAGGCTCATCCTGTTCTTGGGGAGGACATGTTCCTCGTTGTGTTTCCAATGCGCTGACGATTTTGCATGCCGGTCGACGTCGACCTTCTTGACGTCCGAAGAAGGCGGAGAGGGAGATGGGACGCGTTCGGGTTTCTCCGAGGCCATGATTTCACCTTGTACGAGCGCAACGAAGGTGGGGATGCACCAGGGACGTCAAGACGCGAAAGACTGGTGCTGGGGAGCTGCAGAGCCGCGGTCTGGAGCGGACGGGAGGGCGGAGGAGGGCTGAGGTCCGAGGACCGCCATATGCAAGCTTTGTATATGGGATCGTGGAGGTGAGCGTGACAAATCTGCCGCCGACCCGTTCTCTCTGCCGAACCGCAGCCCTCCAGAGCCGAGATTGCCGCACCCCCTCCGTCCCCACCAGGCTGAGGCAGTGGCAGAGGCTAAGGCTTCGCAATCGTGCATGCATCATGATCCACTGAGTATCCTCTCAACCTCGAATATCCACAGTCCGTCATGTGCGATGGTTATGCGCGATTATCTTCCACACTCTGGCCGATTACGTCTGTATACATGCCGACCTGACAGTTTAACCTCAGCGAGTTCAACACTCGAACCGTCCCCTTGATACCCGACGGTACCTGCATATGGCGGATCATCGAAAGTGACGATCCGTCGCTTTCCGTCGCCCACAGTCGCGGTCTCCAGTCGTGAGTCACTCTCTCTACCAGATAATCGACAGCCCCACCTTGAGTATTACCGCCTCCTGCGCATTCCAGATGACGCAATTTTTAATTCCGAGTCGATCTGCGCTTTCCTCCAAACTCATTGGCTGAATACACAGAACTGTGCTTCCGCTGATCACGGAGTAGATCAAAAGTATTGCACCATGTCAGTCACGGTCACATTGTACCAGATTGTGGTACCGTCGTTTCTTGCTTTTGCCTTTAAAATTGCCATCCGACGCCGCCGAGAGGTGGCTCACCACCACCGCCTTCATGCTCGCAGTCAGTTCAGAAACCGATTTGGGGCACAAAATCATGAATTGCAACCAACCTGGTTGCTGTTACACGTGCGTTGAAGCTTTCGGCACCAGCTGACGGCGGTCAGCATCGACCTCGTCTAGAACCACGGGCGAATCGGCTGTATGTGCTCGAGGCTGTAGCTGGCTGTAGGGATGCGCGAAACATCCCCGGGCCAAACCGTGGTATCTCCACCTTGTGACCTCCTCGGCATACATGGTACGATCTCGTCTTCCATGAGGATCCGGACAAGCGGCGCGCTACAAGCACTTGCGGCAGTCATGCAAGATTGTCTCATGTCGCCATTCAAGCTCAAGATTGTAGTAATCATTCTGAACCAGCAGCCACTCAATGACTCGGACTCGGAGCCCTTCGAATTCCACGCGACTTCGACGTCTTCACCGCTTCCAGCGAGCAGGTGTGGTAAGCCGTCCGATCCGTTCGCGTACTTATATGCTTGATAACGGTGAATGGGAAGTTCGTTCTGAACCTACCTTTTTTTTTTGCCTTCTTCATTCATAACCACATCTCTTACCCGATGAACGTCACATGGTACAGCTGTCAGCATGGTGCCGAAACTGATGTCATCCCATTCAATAGGTGAGCCCAGAGTGTATCTGCCGTTGCCAACTCCCTGGTTCTATGGAGTTGATTGAATAGCCATCCCTTTCAGAACCTTGCGGGGTCATGGGCACGGCACTATTCTCAATGGGAGAAAAGGTCGACACAGGTGTTTAACTTTTCTCGGGACGGTGAAAAGTTGAGCAAAAAAAGGGAAGAAAGCTCTTCTTTTGCGAGACTTTTGAACGACTTTTCTCAAGTTGACGTGTCTGCGAAAGTCTTCCACTTTTATCGACTTTGGTCTGGTCGAAGATAAGTAGGGCCATGCCCGTCGTGACTCGTGATGCTGGCACTGTGAGGAGCCGTTGCTCATGCAGGCGCTCGGAAGATCCATGGAGATCGGGTGAAGATGATCGAGATTACCTAATGCAGGGATTATGTAACTTTATCTTTGCAAGTCCCTTCTCGTTTGCGCCTCTCTGGAGCAAGTCGGCTACTTCCCTCTTCTCCTTTCATCCACCACCATCTCCATCTGCTAGATTTCCCACATGTCTGAGCAGACTATCCCTACCTTCAAGCTCGTCCTTGGTGCGTATTCTGCGTACCATTATCTACTCTCCACTCTGCTAAACGAAAACTTTGTCTTCCCCACCTCCATCTTGATCGATATACATGCCACTTACCCATTCTCGCGTTTTCCCCATACCGGCTTGTGGCTTCCTATCCACAAAACGCGCTACGACATCCGGTCACAGTCGGCGACGGTGGAACGGGCAAAACTACCTTCGTCAAGGTATGTAGCCTCAATATTCGCGTCTTGTATGCCTTCGATCGTGTGCTGATCTACTCTGCCTTTGTAGCGTCACTTGACGGGTGAATTTGAGAAGAAGTACATCGGTGAGTCGCATAATCCTCCTCCGCGTCGTCAGTGCTTGAACGCAGGACCCCTGATTTCGCCACCGTCGTTCAGCCACTCTCGGTGTCGAGGTCCACCCTCTCTCTTTCTCCACCAACTTTGGTACTATCTGCTTCAATGTCTGGGATACCGCTGGTCAAGAGAAGTTCGGTGGCCTTCGCGACGGCTACTACATTCAGGGCCAGTGCGGTATCATCATGTTCGACGTTACCTCTCGTATCACGTACAAGAACGTCCCCAACTGGCACCGCGATCTCGAGCGTGTTTGCGAGAACATTCCTATCGTACTCTGCGGTAACAAGGTCGACGTGAAGGTACACATTTAAATTTCAGCCATGAGGCACGTCTTGGGAGTCGTCATTGCCTTATCTGTCCCTTTGTGCTGCAGGAGCGGAAAGTGAAGACGGGCAGCGTCACCTTCCACCGCAAGAAAAACATTCAGTACTTCGAGATCTCTGCCAAGTCGAACTACAACTTCGAGAAACCATTCCTCTGGCTTGCGAGGAAGCTTGTCGGGTTCGTAACTTCGTATTCACCGAGCCTGTTTCATATCGTTCACATCGCTCTTCGCCTTTATAGCAACCCGTCTCTCGAGTTTGTCGCTGCCCCCGCCCTTGCTCCCGCGGAGGTCGAGGTCGATGCTGTCCTCATGGAGCAGTACAACCGGGAGCTCGCGCAGGTGAGTACGATTATGAGAGCGACAGAATCTGGCGTTGATTGCATTACGCTGTACAGGCCGAGGCCGTGCCGCTGCCAGAAGAGGACGAC
Source organism: Ganoderma lingzhi (assembly GCA_026283605.1). Classification (NCBI taxonomy): domain Eukaryota; kingdom Fungi; phylum Basidiomycota; class Agaricomycetes; order Polyporales; family Polyporaceae; genus Ganoderma; species Ganoderma lingzhi. The sequence goes on from JAPJYM010000008.1 coordinate 457,735, forward strand.
GACCTGTAATCTTACGCCTTCACGATGCCTATTACGTTCCAGCAACCCATCTTTTTCTCTACATACGTCCTGCAACCGCCATTGTTTCAGTACAAAGCTCATCACATTACTCCGGAGTAGCCATCGCCTGTAACCCCTGCTACGAGTACGCATTCCCACATTGTAGAAGTTGTTTGTTTGTTGGTGGCTGTTGTATCGAATTGATCTTTGCATGCAGCAATGTATACTCCGTGATGACGCAGATAGTGCTCAGATACTCGGTGGGCAAGTGCTCGAATTAGTCATGGACACAACAGGGCCTATATGGTCTCCTCAACGATCGCCGCAACGCTTTTTTCAAGCTCTGGTATCGAGCCTCTAGATTGCATGCCTTAATTTGACCCTTTCTGTCGTGGAAGACGAGCCCTTGGGTCTAACTGGGCCTTAGCCTTGGCCCCAACATTCCGCCGATCCAGATCGTTTACATGGCCGTGACGGCAAAGCATACCAACCTCCTGGAATTCGAATCACTGGGGGCTTCATGAGTCGATTTTACGCGCGGTGGTCCAACAGGCGCGCGTTGAAATTGACGCGTCGCTATCGCGCTCGCAGGCGATACGCGTCCCAGTGGCATTCATCTGACCAGGCGCCTAGGCTTTTGTCGCTTCGCTCATCGTCGACGTCCCCCGCCCCGAGCTTGGCCTTCCTCCCCTTCTCCCGCGCCCATCACCTCCAGCTTCCGAACAGCTACTCCTCCTCCACGCTCCCTGTGTCCATGCCTTTGTCCCTTCTCGCCAAGCACTCACTAGCCCGCACCTCAACCCGGACATCCCCATTAAAATGCAACCTACACCTCGCCAAGCACGCCCGCCACTACTCGTCGCTACCCCGACCGTACTGCTTCCACGTCGGGGCGAGCTGGGCAGGCAAGCCGCACGACCCACGCGCCCCCCGCGTCAAGTCGGATCCGTTTCCCCCCGACAGCCCTGTGGGCAAGTGGCGCGACGCGACGTTGTCGCGGCCGAACGCCGCTGCGGGACGCCACATCGGCGAAGACTTCTTCTACATTCAGGACGTAAGTGTGTTTTCCGTGTTTGCTGCCAAGCGAGCGTGCATTGAACGCGAGCCGGGGGGGGGCGCGTCGTTACTGTGCACAGATGCGTGATAAGTCCGTGAGTACCATTCAGGGTTCCCTTCTGCCGAGCACAGTCATCAAGTTCTGACGAGGGCTGGGCGCACGCGGATCCTCTGCTGCAGGGAATCTCATTGGGCGTCGCGGACGGCGTGGGGGGTTGGACAGAGTCTGGCATCGACCCGTCATTATTCTCGCAGGCTCTCATGTACCATGCCCAACGATATTCCAAGGTTGCGTGGCCTGGCGAACCAGAGGTCGACCCTATGCAGGAATATGAGGAACGTGAACAGGTTGAAGGCTGGGAGCTGTCCCCGGTGGAGTGCCTAGAGTCTGCCTATGGGGGCGTGCTGAGGGAGCGGATTGTCCTAGCTGGTGAGCATGACAAACAGTTTCGCTATGTGGGGTGATGTGACTGAGGCTATTGGTGGGCTCAGGTTCAAGTACTGCATGCATACTCACACTCAACGCGTCAACGGGAGTGTTACGCGCAGCAAAGTAAGCCTACATGTCCGTCATTTCGCTGCATAGTCGGTCTGGACTAAATCTGGATGTCGACCCCAGTCTGGGTGACAGCGGATTTCTCATAATCCGTGGGTCCCAAGTAGCCTACCAGCAGCGTTCCCAGACACACTTCTTCAACTGTCCAAAGTACGCATTCCTATTCCTACGTAGTGCTTGCGGTGCTTTTAACGAGATTGCGCATGCGGTAGACAACTTTCGAAGCTGCCCATTGCTCAAAAACGCTTCTCCCGGGCAGTCGTTGATCACCCGAGCGATGCAGACCTGTGCGAGATCAAGTTACGGCACGGTGACTTGATCATAACATATGTATGTGGTCATCCACAACCCTCGCTGCGGGTCCATCGATCTTGTCAGTTGACCGCTTCATCTCCCTTCACAGACCGACGGACTGTCCGATAACGTATTCCCCTCGGAGATGGTGGCCATCTGCTCCCTCGTGGCCAGACAATTCCAATTTGGTAGACGAACCCTCACACCCTCGGGGGAGACAGAAATAGAAGAGAGTGTCGAAGACCAGGAGGTCCAGGCCATGGCCGAGCGAATCGTGGATTATGCACGGATTTGTATGGCTAACACCAAGAGGGTCAGTCCTTTCGAGCGAGCCGCTGCCCGCGAGGGCATGTATTTCCGAGGCGGGGTGAGTCCAATGATAAATGGGGTGACAATGAGTTCGCTAACCCGTTTTCGCCCACAGAAAGTAGACGAGTGAGTTCCCTGCGCGGTAGGTCCCTCAGGGATATTTTCTGACGTCGGGTTGCAGCGTTACTGTCATCGTCGCGATGGTTCAAGAAGCCATCTAATTGTGCTTGATCGTGCAAGCTCCCTCTCAATTTTTGGGTCAACACGCTACTTGTACTGTTGCGTTGACCCGTCAGTCGAACACATAGAGATCGTACCGGGCTGATACCGGACTATGTCACATCCACATCGTGATACCCTATTGCTGACCACTTGGAACATCCACACCATGTGTAATCTACTTGTAGTTTACATCCTATTGTCATTACTGTGTATCATAATACACCCCTTTCGACACTGGTATCGAGCTCTGGCCAGGTAACCAATGTTGCATTTGACACCTGGCCCGGAATCTTGTGAGCGAGCTCACGAAACGCTCTGCATGAACCGACAGAAATATTTGCGTTCATCGGGCCTCGTTAACAATCAATCATCCCGAACATGCACATGCGCTGCTAGTGCCTCGTCGAGGGCGATGACCGACACCGCCGGTCCGGCGTTCATCCTGGCGAGACTGGATTACGGTTGTCCAGAACTACTTATGTTGTCAAAGGACATTTGTCAGAGATGGAGGCCTGTGACAGAAGGGGATGTCGATGAGAGTCAGACTTGGATGAGACGAGGAATGTCTGATGGACGTGACGGGCTACCTATTTTGGTGAGGGCGGCAACAGGGTTCCCACGGAAGCGATGAGACAAACAAGGAACCGGACTGAGCTTGGGCCGCCCGCTCGCTCACCAGCTCCGTCGCTCGCTGCCTCTTCCTCAAGCACCCTCCAGACCCAACACAAGTGGTTGTCGGTCGTTTCACTCCTTTGTCCCCTCACGTCCTCTCTGCCTTCTACTGCCCCAGTCTTGACGCATCCTTCTTCTTCCCATGGCTGCGCGACCCGGCTACAACCAGCTCAATCCCTTTGCAAATCAACCCCAATACGCCCGTCAGTACCCCGACTCTGACGCAGAGTCCTACACCAGCCGCAACGCAAGCAGCGTCCCGCTCGCCCCCTCGGGCTACTACGATGGCACCTACACGCCCCAGTGTGAGTTTCTTTCTATTTCACTCTCGTAAGCTGTGGAGTCGCGATGCTTGGCCATGCGGCCGCCCAAGATTGTCCCATCACTTAGATGGACAAGCCCACCCCGTAACTCGCAAGCGCAGCTTGGCTGTGCGCAGCGTATAGAAATAGGGAGGACACCGCTGTATTTTCGTCCACTTGCCATGCCCTCACCCTACGAGGCCGTATACGACACCTCATCGACGGACTCCGTCGCCGTCCTCCCTCACCCGGATGGCAACCGTGGCCACGGGGGCTACGGGCCCCCTCGGATTTCCACAGAACCCAATGAGACCGTACCGATACTGACGTACACTCCCCCTCCCACAGCCGGCGATGAGGCAGGCTTCCCCGGTTACGACCGTCACTACAGTGCGTCGGTCGAGTCGCACATGAGCGGCGGAACCAGCATTGCACCCAACAACCCGTTCGCAGACCTCCCGGGCTCACACGAGCCGTTCCCGGCATGGTCTGCGGAACGTCAGATACCCATGTCTACAGAGGAGATCGAGGATATCTTCCTCGACCTCGCGCAAAAGTTCGGCTTCCAGAAGGACTCGATGCGTAATATGGTGCGTGTCCTCACATCCACTCCCGCTTCCCTTCCCGCCCCCTCCTCGCTGCGCTGTCAACCTTCCAATCCTGTTTCCACTCCTCAATTCTACCTGTTGGAGCATCTGTGAAACGTGATTACTCAACTGCGCCGACAGTTCGACTTCTTGATGACCCTCCTTGATTCAAGGGCGTCCCGCATGACGCCCAATCAAGCCCTCCTCACGGTGCATGCCGACTACATCGGTGGCCAGCACGCGAACTACCGAAAGTGGTACTTCGCCGCACAGCTCAACCTCGATGATGCTGTTGGTCAGGTACAGAACCCCGGTCTGCAGCGCCTCCGGAGCGTGAAGGGCAAGCCACAGACCGCCGGGAGCAAGTCTTTGGATAGCGCCCTCAACCGCTGGCGGAACGCAATGAACAGCATGAGCCAGTACGACCGTCTCCGACAGGTCGCTCTCTACCTCCTCTGCTGGGGTGAAGCGGGCAACGTTCGGTTCACACCGGAATGCTTGTGCTTCATCTTCAAGTGCGCCGATGACTACTACCGGAGTCCGGAATGCCAGAACCGGATAGACCCGGTTCCGGAGGGTCTGTACCTTGAGACTGTGGTCAAGCCTCTCTACCGCTTTATGAGGGATCAGGGCTACGAGGTTGTCGATGGCAAGTTCGTCCGTAGGGAAAAGGACCACGACCAGATCATTGGTTACGACGACATCAACCAGCTCTTCTGGTACCCAGAGGGTATCGCGAAGATTGTCCTGCAGGATAACGTGAGTTTTTCTTCTAGGACACAATTCACGTGTCTAAACGTCGCTTCCAGACCCGTTTGATCGATGTACCCCCCGCCCAACGGTTCACGAAGTTCGGTCGCATTGCATGGAACCGCGTCTTCTTCAAGACGTACTTCGAGAAGCGTTCTTCGGCCCACCTTCTCGTGAACTTCAACCGTATCTGGATCATCCATGTTGGTTTCTTCTGGTTCTACACCGCGTACAACTCTCCCAAGGTATATGCGCCGAAGAACAAGCAGTTCCCCTCTGCGGCTATGACGTGGTCGGCCACCGCACTCGGAGGTGCGGTCTCGACGTTAATCATGACTGCGGCCACCATTGCGGAGTTTTCGTACATCCCCACCTCTTGGCACAACGCCAGTCACCTCACTGCCCGCCTCATCTTCCTGCTCATTCTCCTCGCGCTCACCGGTGGTCCCACGTTCTACATTGCTCTCGTCGATGGCCGATCAGGCCAGGGCAACATCCCGCTCATTATCGCCATCACGCAGTTCTTCATCTCCGTCGTGACGACAGTCGCGTTCAGTATTATCCCGTCGGGTAGGCTGTTCGGTGACCGTGTCGCAGGCAAGTCGCGCAAGTACATGGCTTCCCAGACCTTCACGGCATCGTACCCCACGCTCACTCGCCCTGCTCGCATGGCCTCGTTGTCGATCTGGCTCCTCATCTTTGGATGCAAGTTCACGGAGTCATTCTTCTTCCTGACCTCGTCCTTCTCTAGTCCCATCGCCGTCATGGCGCGGACGAAGGTTCAGGGCTGCAACGACAAGTACTTCGGGAACGCGCTGTGCAGCAATCAGGTGCCGTTCGCACTGGCGATCATGTACGTCATGGACTTGATCCTGTTCTTCCTCGACACGTACCTGTGGTACATCATTTGGATCGTCGTGTTTTCCGTTGCACGCTCGTTCTACCTCGGCCTGTCGATCTGGACGCCCTGGAAGGAGGTTTACACTCGGATGCCGAAGCGGATCTACGCCAAGCTTCTTGCCACCTCGGAAATGGAAGTCAAGTACAAGCCCAAGGTATGTCACACGATTCGAATTGACATGCCCCCTGGTCTCACATGAGCACAGGTCCTTGTGTCTCAAGTTTGGAACGCCATCATCATCTCTATGTATCGCGAGCATCTCCTCTCCATCAACCACGTCCAGCGTCTCCTCTACCACCAAGTCGACAGTGCTGACGGTCGTCGTACCCTCCGTGCACCTCCCTTCTTTACCGCGAACAACGGCAACGAATCGCAGTTCTTCCCCGTTGGTGGAGAGGCTGAGCGTCGTCTTTCGTTCTTTGCGTCGTCCCTCACGACTGCTCTTCCGGAGCCTCTCCCTGTTGACGCCATGCCCACGTTCACTGTCCTTGTACCGCACTACTCTGAGAAGATCCTGTTGAGTCTGCGGGAGATTATCAGGGAAGAGGACCAGAACACCCGTGTCACTCTGCTCGAGTATCTCAAGCAACTGCACCCTGTCGAGTGGGACAACTTCGTTAAGGATACTAAGATCCTCGCCGAGGAATCCGAGACTACCACCTTCGACGCCACGCAGAGCACGAACGAGAAGTCGGGCAATAAGCGGACGGACGACCTTCCCTTCTACTGTATCGGTTTCAAGACGGCCGCACCCGAGTACACACTCCGTACGCGTATCTGGGCTTCCCTGCGCGCACAGACACTTTACCGCACTGTCTCCGGCATGATGAACTACTCCAAGGCCATCAAGCTCCTCTACCGCGTCGAGAACCCCCAGATCGTTCAGCGCTTTGCTGGCAACACGGATCGCCTTGAGCGTGAGCTCGAGCGCATGTCCCGCCGGAAGTTCAAGTTCACGGTCTCGATGCAGCGGTATGCCAAGTTCAACAAGGAGGAACTGGAGAACGCCGAGTTCTTGCTCCGTGCCTACCCCGACCTACAGATCGCATACCTAGACGAAGAGCCTGCGCCCAAGGGCGGAGATCCGCGCCTCTTCTCAACCCTCATCGATGGCCACTCCGAGATTGACGAGCAGACTGGGAAGCGGAAGCCCAAGTTTCGCGTCGAGCTCCCCGGTAACCCTATTCTCGGCGACGGCAAGTCGGACAACCAGAACCATGCGATCATCTTCTACCGCGGCGAGTTCCTCCAGCTCATCGATGCTAACCAGGACAACTACCTCGAGGAGTGTATCAAGATCCGGAATGTTCTTGGCGAGTTCGAACAGTACAACGTTTCGAGCCAGAGCCCGTACGCGCAGTGGGGCCACAAGGAGTTCAACAAGTACCCGGTCGCCATCGTCGGTACTCGCGAGTACATTTTCTCGGAGAACATCGGTATCCTTGGTGACATCGCCGCCGGGAAGGAGCAGACGTTCGGTACTCTCACGCCGCGTGTCCTCGCGTGGATCGGTGGGAAGCTGCACTACGGTCACCCCGATTTCCTGAACGCCTCCTTCATGACGACGCGTGGTGGCGTATCCAAGGCGCAGAAGGGTCTCCACCTGAACGAGGATATCTTCGCCGGTATGACTGCCATCTCGCGCGGCGGGCGCATCAAGCACTCGGAGTACTACCAGTGCGGAAAGGGTCGTGATCTCGGTTTCGGCACCATTCTGAACTTCCAGACCAAGCTCGGCACGGGTATGGGTGAGCAAATGCTCAGTCGCGAGTACTACTACCTGGGCACGCAGCTGCCCATCGATCGGTTCCTCACGTTCTATTACGGCCACCCCGGATTCCACATCAACAACATCCTCGTTATCTACTCAATTCAGACATTCATGATTACGCGTGAGTGGGGGCATTTCTGCTGTGCGGTGAAGTCTGAGTAACTGACTTGCCTGCAGTCCTATACATCGGGACACTCAACAAGCAGCTGTCCATTTGCAAGGTCGACACGCAGGGCAATGTTCTTGGTGGACAGCCTGGTTGCTATAACCTCATCCCAGTGTTTGATTGGATCAAGCACTGTATTATTTCTATCTTCTTGGTCTTCTTCATTGCTTTCCTGCCACTGTTCATGCAAGGTGTGTCTTTTCTCTTTTTCCGTAAATTTGCCGAACCTGACCACGCAACTACAGAGCTGCTTGAGCGCGGTACTGGCAAGGCGCTTGTTCGTCTTGGGAAGCACTTCTTGTCTCTTTCCCCGATCTTCGAAGTGTTCTCGACGCAGATCTACTCGCAGTCGATCCAGAGCAACCTTACGTTCGGTGGTGCCCGGTATATCGCGACAGGTCGTGGTTTCGCGACGACTCGCATCTCGTTCACCATCCTCTACTCTCGCTTCGCCGGACCCAGCATTTACATGGGTATGCGCAACCTGCTTTTGCTCCTTTACGCCACCATGGCTATCTGGACGCCCTTCCTCATCTACTTCTGGGTCTCGGTCCTGTCTCTCTGCATCGCGCCGTTCGTCTTCAACCCCCACCAATTCTCGTTCGCCGACTTCATCATCGACTACCGCGAGTTCCTGCGTTGGATGTCGCGTGGTAACTCACGCGCGAAGGCGAGCTCGTGGTACGGCTACTGCCGTCTGTCGCGTACGATGATCACTGGCTACAAGAAGAAGAAGCTGGGCCATCCGTCCGACAAGATGGCTGGCGACGCCCCGCGTGCCAAATGGCGGAGCGTCATCTTCTCCGAGGTCATCCTCCCGATATGCATGGCCACGATCTTCGTCGTCGCGTACATGTTCGTGAAGTCCTTCCCCGACAGGAACGGCAACCAGAACCCGAGCGCGCTCATCCGCATTGGCGTCATTGCCATCGGTCCGGTCGTCTGGAATGCTGCAGTCCTCTTGACGCTCTTCTTCGTCTCGCTGTTCCTCGGCCCCATGCTCGACGGCTGGGCAAGGTTCGCATCCTTCATGGCAGCGTTTGCGCACTTCCTCGGCATGATTGGTCTCGTTGCCTTCTTCGAGTTCTTCGTATGTGCTCAAACCCCTCTTTCATTCTCTCAGGTACTGACTGACATGTGTTGTAGTGGTTCCTCGAGCTTTGGGATGCTTCGCATGCGGTGCTTGGTGTGATCGCCATCATTGCCATTCAGCGTGCCATCCAGAAGATCCTCATCTCCGTGTTCCTTTCGCGTGAGTTGAAGCACGAAGAGACGAACCGGGCTTGGTGGTCCGGAAAGTGGTACGGTCGTGGTCTCGGGTCGTCTGCGTTCTCGCAACCCGCTCGTGAGTTCGTGGTCAAGATTGTCGAGATGTCCCTCTGGACGTCCGACTTCTTGCTTGCGCACCTTCTCCTCATCGTTATGACGCCGCCGATGTTCATCCCATTCGTCGACAAGCTCCACTCTACGATGATGTGTAAGTTGCAGCTCTGCCAGTTTTTCGACCTAACTGCTGACTTTCTCTGTAGTCTGGTTGAGGCCCTCGAAGCAGATTCGTCCGCCACTCTTCTCCACGAAGCAGAAGCGCCAGCGGAGATGGATCGTGCGTTGATCCCACACTTGCTGCAGCTCTTCCGATACTGATTGTGTCTTGCAGGTGTTGAAGTACTCGCTGGTCTACATCGTCGTGGTTGCTTTCCTCGCTGCTCTGATCGTCCTGCGTACGTCTCACTCCCGCTGATCCGTGCTTGATTCCCTATTGACGACCGTCCTACAGCCGCACTGTTCCGGGATCACATCACGTTCAACTGCACTGTATGCCAGAATATCTAATCTAATGCCCACGCACGCATGCTCGCCTTCTGACTTTGCTGTGGTTGGTCCACGGCGACGCGCTGTCTTTCACGCTCTCGAGCATCATTCCCTTGTAAACAAACAGCCGACTTCGACCCTTGCACTGGACTCTGTACTCTACATAGATCTATACAACCATCTTATTTACATATACCACACACCAAGCAGCCGGGTCTGTCCAATCCGAGGCTTCGGATGTAGGTATGGTTCGTTACAATACACACAAGCAATCTCAAATTCAAAATCCAGAACTGGTAGCCTGAAACGTTGAACGCCGCGTCTAACAGGCGCTTATACTCGGAATAGACCGGACCGGAGACGCGGAGACTGAACGCAACCTGAGATCTGAGAGCTGGCAATATTATATAAAGTATGTATTAGTAATGCCATTCTGTGACCTGTCCTGGTCCACGGACCCTGGCCTCTCTTCAAATCACTTTACATACTTGCCTCATGCACCGCTAACGATCATCGCCAGCCTCAATGCCTGCTATCATACAGAAACTTCAGGGCGCGCTCGCAGCTCTCAGGCACCGGCTACGAGGTGGAGACGATCCCAATGCTGCCAGGATTCGACGGAGACAAGCACTCTCTAAGAAACTCTGGAAAGGATTACCGTTCATTAGGTGTGTAACTCCTTCACCAACTCTGTGTTCCACTAATTCGTTGTTGAATGCCGGAACCACTGGTCAGACTCATACTGTTCCTCGTTGGATACCTATGGATGCTCGGTATACCCCACTCGCAATTCGGACAACGAATATACATAGATGAGAACGGGCTACAACCTGCACAGGCGTGTTATTCCTTGCTATTACTCTGTATTGTTCTTAAACCCAACCTCAAAAGGTCCACACATACTGGAATTGGAATGACGTACATCGGGCGGACCGAATACTTGAGGATCTGGAGCAGCTACGGAACCAAAATGCCACAAACGACGAGTGAGATTGCTTGGTCGCTATAAGAATGAAAGGCTACGTTTCTTAATTTGAGCCTTAGGATTGCATGTTACTCTGTCGGAGTGTTCGAGAAGCTTGGAATACCAGCCCGGACTCAACGGTATTCCTTCGACACTGTAGATGGGGTACGTCCGTTGCGTATCATCGAGACCACCAGGAGTCCTAACCATTGAGACAAAGATAATCCGCGGAACCAATGCATACGCCGTGCTAGAGTCGCCACGCGCTTCAGGGACAGAAGCTATACTGCTCAGTGCGTCTTGGCTAAGTATGACAGGAGAGGGAGACGGGACTCTCAACCTAAGAGGGGTTGCTACTGTCCTCGCGCTTGCTGGATACTTGAAGAGTACGTGAATGTGCATACCGTCCAGGATATAGCTCTTACGTCGCGACGCAGAATACTCCTTGTGGGCGAAGGATTTGGTCTTCGTCATCAGTGACGGTTATCTAGACGGCATGCAGGCTTTCATTACAACCTACCATGGCCTGCCACAAGCAAGTAGGCTTGCATCATCCCAAGACTATGTCATATGTACTAACAAGCAACCAGATCTGCATGCGGAACCGCTCCAGTTGTCCTCCGGAGTAGTATGGACAGCCCTCAACGTTGACTATCCTGGCCATTCTTTCTCCCACCTTGGTCTCTTCTTCGGTGAGGAGCTTTTTCTTCCCACCAGAAAGCACGTTTGACACTCTGCAGAGGGCCTGAATGGACGTTTGCCAAACCAGGACCTGATGAATTCAGTCGGAATGATCTCTCGACACACCGGGGGAGTGCCGGTCTTGGTGTACGACCATATCGACCCTAGGGAGACACCCAACGCTCCCAGAGTTGTCCCATCTTGGGTCCCAGAGTGGTTCAGAAACAATGAAGATGTTCAGGAATACGCCATGCGAGCCAAGACCATTGCTCGTCACATGAACTACCAGGCGAGAGGTGCGGCTAGCGGAGTGCATGGGCTATTGCACCAGTAAGTTCCTCTGAAGCCCAATGAAAGTAGTCTGAACTGCTTTTCAGGTTCCGCATCGACGCCGTAACAGTCTTCGCGGTACCAGCGATAGGGCCACACGGGTTTTTCGCAATCGGCAAGATCCTCGAGTCGTCTTTGAGGACGATGAATAACCTCCTGGAGCGCCTCCACGCCTCGTTTTTCTTCTTCCTCCTCGTGCGGCCCGAGATATTCATGAAGATCGGCATGTACCTGCCCAGTGCTATCTTGGTCGGCACTGCGATGTTAATTTCTGGACTCGGCGAATGGGTCAACGCCGGCTGGCTCCTCACGTCTATTGCTTCCGTAGATGACGAGAAGTCAGAGAAAGCGCAGACGCCATCGGCGGAGAAGTGGGTGCGCAGGGACAGACCTGTACTGGACGCCGTGACGGTCATGGCCAGCACACACGCTGTTGGCTACGTCTTGTTCGAGGCAGTAAGCAGGAGACTGGTGAGCCGCACCGAATAGTCTCGTTGTTCCCCTTGAGCTGACTTGCGTTGAAGGTCAATCCGTCAGTCCTCTTTCTGCTATTCGGGGCAACCCCCTTGCTGGTTGCACGTTTGCCTCAGCGAACCCGTCCTGGGAGTGCATCAGCGTCCACCGTCCTGAAGGCACTAAACTTGTGCTTTACCTCGGCAGTCATCTCTATCACCGCTGTGCTGAACTTCTCACTTGCTGCTGCCCTTGCTGTGTTCATGGGCATCCCCCTCACTTTCGCATCCTCGTCACCAAATTCTTCCGTCCGGCTAGCAAAGTATGCGGCCTACACTACCCTCGCCCTGGGTTGGCTGGTGTTTTGTCCAGAGGAGACGCGGAAGGCATTGTGGAATTGGGAGGTGCTGAGGGTGTGGCTCGCGCCGTTCGTGTGCGTAGTGTACGTGCCACTAGTGCTCCAGTCAGCGTTGGTCTGTTGGTTGCCGTCGTGAACTATGACAGTTCTACTTGTATGTATCGCGACAGCTAGTACATCCACTATGGTACACAACTTGGAATAGCTAGGAACGATAGCAATGTGATAATCCGAGTTTGGAAAGGTACAGAAAGCAGAAAGTGAGTGCAGCAGGTCCCTCCGAGTCCAAAAGCCCGATGAAGAAAGCCTAGCCAATTTCCATTCCATCGGGATCTTCACCAAACAGGTCATCATCGTCTCCACCGAAGTCGTCGGCGTCGGTTCCTCCAACGACGGCTCCAGGCGTGATGCCCTGCTTGCGGAGACGCGAATTCTCCTTCATCTCGTCCCGCTGAGCCATCTTCGTGTCTAGGTCCGCTTGTAGCTTCTTCAACGCATCCTCGAAGCGGCGCTACATCACAAACCCATGTTATTACAGCGGTCTGCGTCTGAACGAAGAAACGACTCACTTTGATGAGCGGGTTGGCCGAGCTCGCGATCTCGGCCTGCTTCTTGTTCACCGCGGCCTCCAAGTCCCTGATCTCCTCGTTCAAGAGCTTCCGCGCCTGCACCGTCTCATCGTCATCATCATCGTCCTCGTCGCTCTCGTCGTCCTCTTCATCCTCGTCGTCCTCATCCTCGTCCTCATCCGCGTCCGCACCACCCTCCTCGTCCCCGAGTGCGAGGTCGAGCTCTGCAGCAAGCTCTTCATCGATGTCGCCCTCCCCAATCTCCTCGTCGTCGCGCGCGACGGGGGCGCCCTCCTCGTCCTCGTCCGCGTCAGCTTGCGCGGCCGGCGTCGCGACGTCGAAGCCGAAGCCTGGGGTGGCCGCGTCGAGGGGTGCGTCCGGGTCGAGGTCGACGAACTCGGAGTCGGAGAGGTCCGGGTTGACGTTCTCGAGCACGTCGTACTTAACGTCCGAGGCGAGGGCGTCGGCTTCAAGGAGGCGCTCGACTTCTTGTTCGACAGTCTCGATCGTCTGTTCATAGTGTGTGAGTATATGCCCACCTAATTGAGAGCAAGAGCAAGAGGAGAAGAGAAGAACAGATGTCAGGGAAGAGGTAAAGCACGCACTCGACGATTGACGCGTTTGCGGAAGCGACGTTTGCGTGCGTGCTTGAGAGGCGGGGTGATACCGTGCGGCCAGATGAACTCATCGATGTTGAAGGTGCCGCGGCCGGTCATAGATCCCTCGTCTGGGATCTTGTCCTCGGCAACAAGCATCTGTCATCACAACCAACAATTCAACATGCAAGGTAAGAGGCGCAGGAGGAGAGGGACGCACCTGACAGATGTCCGCCACCTTGAACATCTGCTTGTTGTCCAAGGTCTTCTGCGATTCGATGAGACACGGCAGGTCCACCAGCTTCGACTGGTAGGTGCTATTGCCGATGTGGAAGATAGCTCGCCTTGAGTCTTCGGAGACAACGTTGAACGACTTAGGAAAAACGGGAGGGTACTGGAACTCACCCTTGAACTTGAACCACACGTCGTCCGAAACCTCCCTGGCTTGGACCATCTTCCTCAGCTTGTCACAATCCTCCCCCGGAGGTAGCCGGAGTATGAACTGCTCCTCGAATACCAGATCCTCATCGTCCGAATCGAGCTCACGGTCGTATGGGCCGAGGAAAGACATCCCTGGTGCTTGCGCGGCGGCCTTTTCGCTCAACTTGAGCTTCAGTTTAGGCTGTATCTTTGGGCCTCTGGCCGCGCTGCGAGTTGTACGGCCTTCTGAGGGGTCCATATACGGAGGGGTACTCTGTCGGCGGAGGTTTGCGGCGGCTCGGGATGCGCGAGGAGGGAGACTTCGTTGCGGGGCATGGCTTGTGGCGGCCCTATGGGAGGGCTGAAAGGCGTCATTGTCGTTGTCATTGTTATCCTCGTCGATGTCGTCGACCACGATGACGTCCTCGTCGATGTCGGCCATTGTGCTGAAAGCAGAGAGCTGAGCAATTTGAATGAGGTACAGATTCAAGCTCAAGCACAAGCAAGCGTCTATCAAACAGACGCCGATAAAGCTCGCGGTGACCGTGACGAGGTCGAAGTGGGTATGTGACAGGCGTGTCCTTGTCACGGCGCGCGTCGATCACATGAACATTCACCGCCTCCGACTGGGAGTACAGTTACTTTGCAGTTACTAGTCCGAGTCCGACTCGGTCGCCGACTTGCGGGTGTGGGCTTGTAAGCTTCTGTGACTGTCGCGTCTGGCCTCCTGCCCAGCAGCCACAAATGAGCGAGTCGAAGCTCTCTCCTCTTCTCGGTCTTCGAAATATCACACTGCATATATGGCCTAATTATGGCGACTCGCTGGCTTTCGACGTCTCTTCCGTCGCTGCCCTGCTTTGCCTCCAGCTGGCAATCCCCAGTCAGTTCTCCATCTCTTACTGCGCCAATCCGGACTCGTCTCCCACCGGTAGAGTAGCCACTGTGTGCTCTTCTCTCTACCATTTCGCGGCTGCTCATCACCTCCTGCGCTAGGCCAAATACCCTTCCTGACACACGGCTTGCATCACGTCTCTGGCCTGGCCCCAATTACCGCCTACATCCGCAAACTCCGTAATGCACGAAACCTCGATGCACAACTCGATACCGTACAAATGGCCCAACTCACCGCAAGAATCGCGCATCTCCAGTCGAGCTATGGAGATTTGGTCGTCAGTTCCCGTTCATCTCACCACCCTTCTGTGACAGCTCATGAAACCTTAGAACCATACGCTCTACTCCCTACAAGAAAACTGGTCAGGTGTGACTGGTCCCGCCCTCGTTTCGATGCTTCCTGTTCCCCAGCGCTACTACGTTCCCTCCCGTATACGCACATCCTACAAGGCCCGCCTGGAGGCTGCGGAACTGTGGCACGTACCGGAGGTCGAGGACGAGCCGGAAGAACCCAGGCGGGTGCTCGGTCGGAGGAAAAAGCATCACCCTCCAAATGAACCCCATAATTTTAAGACGGCGTTTGAGCGGGAGAGGGTCAGTCTTTCATGCATTCTGGACTAGTACTCGAATTCAACTCTTTCATTCTGGCAGGTGGTAGAGAAGGCAAGGGCGCTGTTCGACGTCTACGATAGGCTTCTAGGAAACAATGAATTCATCCTGGGAAGCGCCTTGTGAGTTCATGTACTCAATCACCTTGGCCCGTTCTCTGACCCTTCAAACCTAGCCCAACAACCCTCGACGTCGTCTTCGCCGCGCACACCCATCTTCTGCTGAAAATCGCCTTCCCTGATCCTCTCGTCTCGTCTGTCATCACAGAATCCTATCCCCGCTTCGTCGCCCATCACGACGCGGTCCTCCATACCGCGTTCCCAAATCCCTCGCACTCACCCCCAGTCATCCAGAAAAGCTGGTCCTCCTCACTCCGTTACCTCGTCCCATGGCCACGCGTCCCTGTACGGCACAGGTCTCCATCCTATGTCCTTGCGCAGTCGCCAGAGGTGCAACAAGAAGAATGGCGGTATCGGTTATGGCGCTGGGGCTTCGTTGGCGCATCATTGGTGGCCGCGACGGCGTACTTGCTCTACGCCACTCGGAATATCACGATCGTACTGAAGGACAGGAATGCCCCAGGGCGACTGCCTAGTCCTCCATCGCCGTCACCTGAAATGATACCTGAAGCCGAGGAGGAAGGGGGTCCGGAGGAACAGACACCAGAGGAAGTGTGATGCGTAGACTATGGTAGCTTATCTTCTTGCTTAATGCAAACTATGCGTCGTGCTTTCTGTTCCGAGACGTTGACCACCGACCTACTAGTACCAGGCCACCGGGGCGCGGGCGTTTGAACGCGAGTCGCGCCTGGATGTGATCCTGGCATGAGGCCACGTGAGAGTGACGTATGTCACGAAGCGCGTCCATATCTCGCGATCGACTCCAAGCGTCACTCTCAGCGTGGCCACCTCCACCGACCTCCACGCACTTCTACCTCGTCCTTCTACCTCTCACTCTCGTCTACAACTGCATTTGACATCGACTGTATTCACCACAAGGATGGCACCCGTACGGCTCCGCCACCCCAAGGGCGTAACCACACTCCAGGTCGACTTCACGAACGCGACGGTGCAAGACTTGCAGCAGGAGATATTCGCAACAACAGAAATCCCACCGTCTCAACAAGAGCGTACGTAATCCATCTCGCTCGCCTCTCCATGATTCCTCACGCTCGCCCTTCCCAACGAAGTCAAGGCAGGATACCCACCGCACCCACTGACCCTCGTACCCGAGCTGCCTATAGACAGCCTCGGGCTGCAGCAAGGTGAACAGCTTGTCGTGACACAGCGTCCAGTATCGGGCCACCAAGCATTCCAAATTGGGAGGAGCGCGCCGTCAACTGCGTTCCCTGCGCCGAGCCCCGCGGCGGCCATGACAGGTCTCACGGCGTCCCAAACACGCGAGTCGCTCAGCCCGACTGTTAACACCGCAACGAAACCCGGGGCAAAAAAGGGAGAGCCTGATTATGTGCTGACGAGCAATGGGTATTTGATGCACCGGGTGAGTCCACTGTTTGAATATGTAGAAGGGAAGGCGGTCTGACCGGGGATGTTCGGTGTTGTGTCAGATTGTGCCGGACGACAACTCGTGCCTCTTCTCCTCGATAGCTCTTATATTTGAGCAAGACATGGGCAAGGCGCAATCAATACGAAGTAGTGAGTCGATTTCGAACAAGCGTGGCCATCCGCTAGAAAGCTGGATGTCAATGGCGGTGCACAGTCGTGGCAGACGCGATACAGAAAGACCCCGTGAAGTGGGACGAGGCCATTCTCGGGTGGGCGCACTCCCCCGTCTACTCAAGCTGTCCTCTCATTCCATAAATCCTACTATTTTCCTCCTGACAGCCGCCCGCGGGAGGAATACATCAAGACGATCCTGAAGCCGTCCGCCTGGGGCGGCGCGATCGAGCTCGCAATCCTCGCGCAGCACTACGCGACCGAGATCGCGTCCGTCGATGTCGAAACGGGCCGCATCGACCGCTTTGCGCCGCCCCCGGAGACGGACAGCGGGAACCGCGCGATCGTGATCTACTCGGGCATCCACTACGACGCGACGAGCGTCGCGCCAATACTTGACGCCCCGGACGACTTCCACCAGACGATAGTGAGCGGGGCCGGAAGCAAGGAGGGGGATGAGGAGAAGGACGAGATGCTGATGGCGGCGAAGAAGCTCGCGGACGCGCTGAGGGCGAAGAGGGCGTATACGAACACGGCGACGTTTGAGCTGAAGTGCCAGGTGCGTAGCGTGCATCTCGGATTGTACTGACGGCTGAGAACCTGCACGGTGGTTTGCAGATTTGCGGAAAGGGCCTGAAAGGAGAAAAGGAGGCACGCGTGCACGCGTCTGAGACAGGCCACGTCGAGTTTGGAGAATATTGACCGTTTGTGTGGGATGTGAGCCTTAAGGCTCTTTAGAGGCATGTATAAGGACTTTTCATGCGAGTCAGGAGGCCGCGGAAGGGAGTGTAGGATGCGGAATTGCTGTTTGGCATTCTAGGATTGCACCACCTTGTGCGGTCGCCCACTTGCTTGTAGCACTACGTATGTTCTCTTGGCTGGATGGAACAATAGCACACCGGAAGTATGCTTCCAACTATTTGTGTCAGAGCACGATGAGGAGTCTCAAGAGGCCCATCTCGTCAGTGGTCGAGTATAAGTATAATGGGGGGCGTGCGATGCAGAGCCTCCATCGCGTACTAACGCGCCTGTGGCGGGACCGTCGATCGCGTGTCCCGATCGCGTATTTACTATACGCGTCTTTCGAGTCGGAGTTGCCAGTACTTGCCAGCAGCCACCGGGCATGAACGCATCTCTCTTCCAATCTACCCCCCTCCGCACTTCCTACGCCCGTTTTCTTCGTCCGCATTCGTCTCCCATAACAACTTTCCACCCAACTCACCTCCTGAGCCCCCTTCGTTTCCTCAACTTCCACCCATCCACGCCCACAACCGCGCAGGTATCTCCTTCTGAACCCCCATCCGCATACGTCATGCCACCAAAACGTGCAGCCGCGTCCAAACGCAAGGCCGAGACACCCTCTGAGGACGAGGAGGAACCCCTCTCCGGCTCGGACGCCGACTCCTCACAGGAGGAGCGCGTGGCGAAGAAGCGCAAAACGACCGCGTCGATGTCCAAGGCGACCACAGGATTAAAGGGCAAGGGCAAGGGATCTGCCGCGGCGAAAGGATCTGCAAAGGCGAAGGCGGGCGCGTCGCAATCGCAGAACGAGGCGAACGACGGACCTGCGCAGCCGACGAACAAGGTGCTGCCGACCGACATCAGCTTCCCCGAGAAGGGCGAGGATACTGTACGCGTCGCAGTGTGGAATATCTGTGGGCTCGCTGCTGCGCAAAAGAAGGTCAGTACCAGGGGCTGTTCGTCTGAACTATCCCAATGCGGGCTATCTGAATGCTCGTCAGTCGCTATGTCCTCAACACGTCGTAAGGTTGTGCTGCGAGTTGTCCGCGGATCGCAAGACGTCCAGGCCGCGCAGCATGTATCTTCAGTTGTGTTGGCGCTTGCGCGATTGTGGTCAGGAGGACCCATACCGTGACGTCCTCAGCGGCGACTGCCTCAGGACGGGTTGATTAGACGATGAACCGAGATTGGGGGATCTACGGTGCCGATATTTGGACGAGCGTGGACGCGCCCAATTATTATGCTTAATGGACAAGACAAAACAGGAACTGATACGGTTGTTTGGCGTTTTCTAGGGGTTCAAATATTACGTTGAGGCGGAAGACGCGGATATCCTCATCCTCACGGAAACGAAGGTGCGTTTCGAACCTGTTCGGTTTTCTCCTCCGCGGGCCCCTAGTCTCGTTCGTTGCCAGGGGTAACGTTGTGCGTTTCCCCACACTCAGGTCAACAACCCCCCTGCCGACCCAGAGCTCACCAATCGGTATCCACACCGGTACTGGGCCATTTCGGACAAAAAGACATATGGTGGGTACTTGCGCCCCGTCCCTTACCTCCGTAGAGCTAAAGGGACATTCTTCCTCTGTCACACTTTATGTCCGTGTGATATTTGCTGCGCGACTGGCATTAATGTCGATCCTGCGCACGTCGTCGGGCTCGCGTCGATAATCATACAGCTGGGACGGGTGTCCTGTCGAAGATCGAACCCCTCTCGGTCACATATGATCTTCCGGGCCACCCGGACAAGTCTGCCGTGAAGGGTCGGATTGTGACTCTCGAGTTTGAGACCTCCTATGTGATCGCAACGTATGTCACAAACGCTGGGACAGGTCTGAAGGTGCGTGCGCTTTGTCTCCCGGCCTTAACTCCGCGTGGTGGAACAGTCCGGTGCTCTACGGGTATGCTGCTACGATCTGCAGCACACTGTACCCCACATGACGCTATTGGAGCGTTCGCTTCGCGGTACTGATGCTCTGTCGAGAACACGTTACTGCCTGGTACTGCTCGCGAGAACCAGAAGCCACCGCCCGCAATAACAGTGTGGTATTCTGCCGTTCACACCCCACCCTTCTAACGCGCGTTCCGTAGACGCTTGACGCGAAAAAGGAGTGGAATGAGCACTTCGAGGTCTACATCCGAGACCTCGACAAAAAGAAACCCGTCATCTGGTCAGGGGACCTCAACGTCGCCCCAACGGCTCTCGGTAAGTGTTCCCTCCATCCCCACCGATATTCCATACTGCGTGCACTCGATTTGCATATGGGCGTTTATTGGAGGCGTCCATTGCCCGTGTTTTGTATTGCTGTACGGCAGCGGGAGTTCTCGAGCCTGCGGGTGTGACTACTCCGCAGCATCTAGCCTGTGCTCGCTCCAGCTTCCAAGCCCATCCTCCCGCTGCTCGTATTATCACAAGCCGCGTTCTTGTCCTTCCTTTTCTCGCGTTCTCCACCCGCCCCCCAGCAGTGAATTGGCATTTGGCTTTGCGCTGACTGAGACCGGGCCTCGCGCTGCACCATGACGGCTGCGCGCGCTGTGCCGCGTCCACCAACCAATCGACAGACCTCGCGAACCCGAAGACGAACTGGAACAAGACCCCAGGGTACACCGAAGCCGAGACGAGCTCGTTTGCGCGGATCCTGAATGCCGCGTGCGAGGACACCGATGCGGGCAAGTTCGTCGACGTGTGGCGAAAGAGGCATCCAGACCTCCGCCACTACACGTACTTCTCGTACCGGTTCAACTGCAGGGAGAAGGGCCTCGGCTGGCGGCTAGATATGTGTGAGTACCGTTCATTTCAACTTCGTTCACGATTGCGCTGTCTTCGGAACGATCGCCGGTCCTCTGGCCTCGCGATGGTGCATACAACCAGCCGCTGCGGGCGACACCGCGCCATAGCGGGTGTGTTACGTTGTGTTACAGTGCGGGTTTTGCTGATAGACCTTTTCTTGCCCGCAGTCGTCGTCAGCGAACGGTTAGAGGAACGTGTGAGCATGTGCGAGATCCGGAGCGAGATATACGGCGCGTCGGACCACTGTCCTATCGTCCTGGAGCTCGCCGGAGCCCTCTAGGACCTACTCGGGTGAGTAGTCTCGTTCTGCGCGCTGTGCTGGTGGCGACCGCGGGGGCTTATCCAGAGATCCCGGTTTGACAGAGGGCAGATCACTGTTGTGCCTGCGGGGTCGCGAGGCGAGTGCTGAGTGGCCGGTTTCCTTCCGTGTTATGGTACACCAACTTCCTCCGAGGCCGCTGCAATCTGTCTGTCGTCGCGTGTACCTATTGAACTTTTGATACTGTAGGATTCGATGGTGGTATGACGTAGATCGCGGTTCATCTTACGCGACGGCGGGACGCGCACGGGTCGGATATGGGAATGCCGGCACACACGCGACTGGAAGGTGACGATAGGAATTCATTAGATTCATCTTGAGATGTGTGGCTGGCCACACGATCAAGTCCACCTGGCCGATGATGGACGGCTCCGAACACGAAGTAAGTGATTATTCCAGATGACGTCGAGGTCTGCAGGTGGGAATTATAACGCGTTGGTCGTTGGGTGCCGTGTTACCGAACACATCAGAGGCACAGGTGGAGGAGCTCTATGCTCGAAGCCTGTGGACACAGGTCATTCCGTGCGGCGGCCCGAGGCTTCCAGTGCTGTCGCAGCAAGTCGAAATGTAACGCCATTGCGAGCGGGCCGCCCATAAAGTAACACGGTGGCTGCGGTCATGGAGGGCAGTTAGTTCATCGCTTGGATAGACTGCATCCCCGTTCGCGAAAGCGAAATCAACCACCGGGTTGTTCAGAACGAGACAGGAGTGTGGCGGCGGAAACGGATGCAGTAAGTGGGTAGATGTTGAGAAAGTCAGTTGAGAGAGGGGAGGGTATAGGGCGGAGACAGTGAGTCGGGGGACGCCACCTGCGCAGCAGCGGAGGAGCAACTCTACATGTTTAGAACACTGCCTCTGGCGAGCCAAGGACCGGGCAATGTCATGAGGCTCTTGCGGTGGCGAAGGTTGGGAACGGGGGATTTCGCGGCGAGCGACGGGGTACGCTGGACGTCAGAGGACCGGAGAAGGGGAAGAGGAAGGGGAAGGATCCGGAGAAGCTGGCCGCTAGATCTGGCCCGGGGGTCGGAGGCGGAGCTGGCACTGGCAGTGGAGGGAGACGCGCGGGTGGCCAATGTGGGATTAGTTTGGATTAGGTGAATATTAGCTAAGTGACTATAGTGACTGCTGCAGTAGTGGGGGCCATCAGAAGGAGGACCGGATCGGGCGAGAAATCTTTGATGGGACTCGTCTCGGACCCCGTTCTCACGCGTCGTTTCTCAAAACCGCTCCGTCCCCGCCAAACATCGCCCGCTCCCTCTCCCTCCCCTCCCCTTCCCCGACGCCATCCTCGCCCCCCCTCTCGCTGCAGAGCACGCTGGTCCATCTCTGCCACACTCGTCTGTTGTCCCCATACCCGCTCGTCCGCAGATACCCGTCCCGTCCCTATAGAGCTCTCCCCGTCGCCGGTCCGTATCTATGTCGCAGTTAAAGGACTACGCACTACTCCCTCAGCACGTCGTCCATCTCGACAACGACGACCAAGACCCTGAGGCTGGCGTGTACGAGAAGGAGCAGCTCGAGGTCGCCAGCGATGCGCAACAGAATGCCGTCCCTTCCATATGTGGCATGCCCCTCAAATACGTCTCGTGAGTATATATCCCTTTGCCTCTACATGCGTGCGGGTTATACCATTTCTGATGTTTTCTACGCGCCGCTATGCAGGCTAGTGACTCTGGCAGTCCAAAACGCCCTGCTCACGCTCATCATGCACTACTCACGCGTGTCCACGGCCCCACAATATACATATTCGGCCGCCTCCGCAGTTCTAATGGTCGAGCTGCTCAAGGGTTTCATTTCACTCACCGTCGCCTTCCTCCGTCTCGACTCCATAAGCGGCACCTCGAACACCTCGATATGGAACCCTCGAGTTCTCTTCTACCGCTTCCGCCGCCTTGGCAAGGAGGTATTTCGGCCGGACTGCTGGAAGCTCTCCATCCCCGCTATCCTATATGTCATCCAAAATAATCTTCAGTTCGTCGCCGTATCGAACCTCGAAGCCGCGACCTTCCAAGTCAGCTACCAGATGAAGATTCTCACCACCGCTGCCTTCTCTGTCCTCCTCCTTCGCAAGAAGCTCAGCCCGACGAAGTGGCTCGCGCTCCTCTTCCTTGCCATTGGCGTCGGTATCGTTCAGATTCAGAACGGCTCCTCAGGTCACTCGTCGTCCAAGCACGACATGAACGCCTTCAAGGGCTTCATGGCTGTCGTCATGGCGTGTTTCACGTCGGGTCTCGCGGGAGTGTACTTCGAGATGGTGCTCAAGAACTCACAGGCGGATTTGTGGGTGCGCAATGTCCAGCTATCCCTCTTCTCGCTCCTCCCTGCGCTCGTCCCCATCCTTTTCTCCCAGGCCACGCCATCGGGCCCTGCCCCTGGCTGGCTCAACCAGCTCTTCGCCAACTTCGGTGTTTGGGCCTGGGCCACCGTTCTGATCCAGGTCCTCGGCGGTCTCCTTACCGCCCTCGTGATCAAGTATGCCGACAACATTCTCAAGGGTTTCGCCACGAGCTTGAGTATCGTCATCTCGTTCCTGGCCTCCGTCGCACTGTTCAACTTCCAGATGACCGTCAGCTTCGTCCTGGGTTCAACAGTCGTCCTGGTCGCCACCTGGATGTACAACCAACCCGATGCGCCTATCTGCGACAACTTCTATCCCAAGGAGGGTCGTTTGTGGGGCTGGAGGTGGCGTCGTTCACAACCTGCTTCCTCAGCGCTGGAGCTCTCCGGTGGGAACGCCGTCATTTCGCGTCGCCCGTCGACATCTTCCCTTACATCCATATCGTCCTTGTCATCGGCTACCAAATCGAGGTCGTATCCCAGCTCCCCAGTCGAACGCGATGTCCCCCCACCATTCTTCCCCGCTCAATTGCTCGACACCAACCTGCTCGGAAAGCGAAAGGAGGACGATCCTGCGCCCTTCTTCCCTGGGGCATCCCGCGCAGCGTCACGACTTGCGCATTACTTCAATCGGACCGGGTCGGGTTCGTTCGTTCTTCCCGACGGCACAGGGTTTGCAAACCCGCCATCACAACCTTCCTCTACAATGTATACGTCTCTTCCGCCATCAATATCCTCGTCGCGCCCGTCAAGCGCCGTTTCGTCGTGTGCGAACTCGCGTCCAGCGAGCGCGATGGGTAATGTCGCATCCATGTCATTAGGCGCCGTGTCCGAGCAGGATCATTACCCATAACGCGCTCCCCACCCCCATGCTCTCAACCGAGCGACCCCACGGCGCAATGCAGCACATCGGGACCACTGCGACGAGGCACGACCTCCGCCAGACCGGCTACGAGCGACGAGGCACGAGACGACCCTCACCCACCCTTACGACGGCACTCTTCTAAGACACGAACCACCCAACCCAACACGACGGAAACAGAGATGGAGAAGAAGTTCTGCCAGCCAGTTACTTGCCAAAGACTTTCTATCAGTACTGGACCATATGTTATCATCACTAGTACCGTAGCACTCTTCACGCCCGTTTACATCCGCCTATCACACTGCGCGCACCTCCTACCACAATCGATATCTTCGCACCACGGTATTCTTGGCTTCCTCGCGGACTTCCGCAACTCCATTATCTTGCATTATCTCGTATCCTACTTGATGGCCGTCCGGCTCTAGAATTCAAATATTCGACTTGGAACTCTTGATCCTTCTTCGCTTTGCTTTGTACATGGTTCGCAACTTTGCTTCACGTATGTATTTACAGTGACATAGCTCGGACTTCTTGTTTACTGCTTCCATTCGCCTTCGGACCCCCTCCGTTCATGCTTGACAGGTTCTCTCCACCGCCAATTAAACGCACCCATAACACTAACATCGTAGCCACATACCATCAACGCCCGCTACCGTACTCTACGTGATTCACTTCATTCTCCCCTTTAATTCTGGACGTACGCGTAGCGATGTCGGTAAATACTCTTACCGGGTGCCCTCGTGCCATCGAGTTCACGCCAATCGACGACGGATGCAAGAAAACCAATATACCTCCGACTTCTTGCCCCTTCGTCGGCGAAGAAGCCCAGAAGAAACGGCTAGTGCTCCCGGCCCTTGTGCGTTCCCCACTCCCCCATCTGCATCCTCGCACTCGCAGGCTTACGCAGGTTGTGCGCCCTCGAACCAGCAGGATAACCCTGATTCAATCTTGCGGCAGTGTCCAGACTTAATCGTCCGCTTCGCTACGCTATATCACTGCTATATCCAAGCCGAAATGAAACCGACCCTCGTGGCCCCGATCCTACACATGCTGCGGTTCGCGGGCGCAGGCCGTGGTCGACCAGCATTTGTATTGAATTGGGAAGGCGGGGCCGCGCGCGCACGTCCGCCGACGTTGGATCAGAAAGCCAGACGGAGATGCTGGAAGACAGAGGATCTCAGGATCACAGCCGTGCGCTGTGTTGGTGTCCATTACATCTGCTAGCTTGCCATGCCACGAGGTCCGAGCGGAAGACGCCACAGATACAGAACGCCACAGCCCTGACAAGTACTCGTATGTATGAATGGGGATGTTGTGACAGAGACCTCATCCAACATCAATCGGCACGCGATACATACTTACGTCCAGGTTCAAGGATTGCAGAATGCGATAGTAGTGATATAGACATACAACATATACAAAGCACGACGTGTACATATTTACAAACTAGCAAGCCAAAGCAGATAGCGATGTCCGGTATCCGTGCTGGTTTCCTAAAATTTCCTGTGTGTGGAAAAAGGTGGGCCAAAGGCTTAAGAAGATGATGCCACTCTGGCCTCGAGACCCTTCTTGATCGCTGCATGGCACGGAAGCAGATGTCAGGTTCGACAAAACTTCATTTCCCATGGGCAAGCGCTATCTCACCTTCGCAAGTCTCGCGCGCGTCGCCAAACAGCATCTTCGTTCCTGGCATATAGAACATAGGGTTCGGGACGTCGGCTGTCGGACACGAGGTAAGTCAGAACACCTTCAATGACACCGAAGCAATGACATTGAAGGCGCAATCCCACCCCCGCTTCCGAAACGGTTCGGAGATAGGGAGCGTAGAATAAGAAATAGTACACACCATATCCGGAGGACATGCCACGCTTCATGACGATCACTTGCTTGCTCTTCCACGCGTGCAGGACGGGCATGCCTGCGATGGGCGAGCCAGCCTCAAGTGCAATCGGGTTGACAGTGTCGTTCGCGCCGATGACTAGCGTCACATCAGTGTCCCCAAAGTCGTCGTTAATCTCGTCCATCTCGAGCACAACTGTGAACAAGCATCCGCAGAGCGGGACGAGGGATAATGAGCGTTCCGTTTGAGCATGTAGCTTTCATAAGCAACAGCACTCACTGTCATATGGAACCGATGCTTCTGCAAGCAGGACGTTGCACTGCCCCGGCATTCTAAGGTTCCGATTCAAAGTAAGCAACGTTCACTTCATTGATACCGAACGAGAATTACTGACCTTCCGGCTACTGGATGGATCGCGAAGCGGACATTGATACCATTGCTCCTGAGCATCCTGACGACGTCCGAAATCGCATACTGAGCCTTTGCAACTGCCATGCCATAGCCAACGACCTGTGGGGGGTGAAAGATGAGCTTCACGAAGTGTAACGACCGTCACGGCATGCCTACCAAAATGACGTTCTCCGAATTCAGGAGGCTGTCAACGGTGTCGTCGATATTTGTCTTAGTTATGGTGCCCTCGACCTTGTGCTCAGGCTGGCTTGCGGGTGCACTGATACCTCCGAACAGCACGTTGGTTAACGTCCGGTTCATGGCAACACACTGAGATCTCGATGAGCGTTCCGTTCGGTACCGGAAAGCTGTCCACCTCTCACCATAATGTAGGATAGAATGGAACCGCTGGTACCGATCAGGGAACCGACGGTCGTAAGGAGGGGATTGTCAAGCATGAAACCTTGAAACGCGCCAATCGTGAATGAAAGGGTTGCCAAGACAGATTTTCCGGTGGGTCACTCACCTTCCGCAACCAAGGCGAAGCCAGAGTAGGCGTTCAATACGGTGATTACGACAGCTATTGGGGAAGAGCGGGTGAGTTCCTTTCCGTCTAAGCCCAAATCAATGCGTTCACTTACGCATGTCAGCTCCTCCGATCGCGGCCGTGGTAGTGAAGCCCTTGATGAAACTCAGGATAGTGTTCGCTCCGAGGAAGCCGGCAGCAACTAGTGGAGCATGAGGTGCCATTGTCACGAAAGCTCCCATTGAAACCATGTTGGTGGCCAAAAGTGTGGAGTTGACGAAGTGCTTGGCGGGTAGAGCAATGGGGCGCGAGGACATGCGACCAGCAAGCTTGAGGAAGGCGACAACCGATCCGGTGAAAGTGATACCACCTGTAACCATCAAGTAAGCTCAGTTTGGCATCCATGCACGTGATCAGCGAGCTCAGAGAAGGACAGGACTTGCCAATTAGAACACCGAGGTAGGCGGTCACCAAGTGAAGGGTTGTGGCGTGGGATAGGTCCGCGAGGACACTAGCAATCGAAGTCATGACAGCGGCGAGACCGACGACGGAGTGCAATGCTGCCACCATTTGCGGCAACTCAATGGCCGTGATGCGGCGACCAATGATTGTTCCAACACCACCACCGAGAGCAGCGACAGCCGCGAATTGTGCAAGAACTTCGGGAGGGAACCCGACAGCAGCCAGCGAAGCAAGTATACCGGAGCCGACGCCGAGCATTCCGAGCACATTGCCCTGGCGCGCGGTCGATTGTGCAGCGAGACCAGAGAGAGAGCCTGATTGGAGGTAATCAGTCAGTACATTCCACAATCTCGGGAGCCCAGGGACATACTGATGCAAAGGACACTGCTAGCGAGGTAGCCAGCCTGAACGAGACCAGACATGCCGGCGCTTGCGGCCCACAGGAAACCACCAGTGTACACAGCAGCCGGAATACCGTAGAGCCATGCATACTCTGGAGGGTCCGTATCACCTGAATTACGAATCCGTCAGCTAAGAAACCTTTGCTAGAGACTACGAGAACAGCCCAACTCACGCCTAAACATGTCGAGCATGCGCTTCGTGATCACGAAACCACCGGCGACGTTCACACTAGCCAACAAGACCGATGCAGCACCAAGGGCCTGAGGGATCGTGGCTGGCAGGTATCCACCACCCATGACGAATAGACCACCAACACCAACCATACCTAGGCACGACTGTCAACTCCACGGCGTGCGCACAACGAATTGATGTCACTCACCCGAAATTGCATTCGTCACGGACATCAGGGGCGAGTGCAGGGCGGGCGCGACACCCCAAACGACACGGTATCCGATCAAGCCAGCGAGACCGAACGTGAAGAAGTTACTCATGAACGCAGGACCAGTGAGCTTGCCCAGCGCGACGACCGAGCCCATGCCCCCAGTGACAAGAGCAACCTCACGCGTGACCTTCTGCCACGGGGTCAACGCCTTTGCCTCAGCGGCCTCAGCAACCTTCGCGGCAGTGGGGAGTGCGACCGGTGGGGGAGCAGGGCGCGGGACTGGTGGAAGGACGTTGCCGTCTTGCAGGACGATAGCGCCACGAACCACCTCATCCTCAAGGTTGATCGAGAACCTGCCGTTACCAGGGCCAATCGAGAGCAGGAACTTCGTCACGTTATTTGAGTAGAGCGTGGACGACTGGGTCGGGAGACGCGACGGGAGGTCCGTATAACCTACGCAGAGGGTAAGCGTTCACTGGTGCGTAAGCAAGGATTGACGTACATACCGATGATAGTGACACCTTTGTGGACGTTAAGCTCTCCGGGTTTCGTGACCGCGCAATTGCCTCCCGTCTCAGCAGCTAAATCAACGATGACGGAGCCTTGCTTCATAGCCGAGACCATCTCCTCAGTGATAAGCTTGGGTGCAGGCCTGCCTGGAATGAGGGCCTGGCGCTGAGGTAAGTACATGCGCCATAGACTACTTCCTGAAGTACGCACCGTAGTGATAACGATGTCGACATCCTTGCACTGTGCCATGAAGAGAGCCATTTCCGCTTCAATGAACTCCTTAGACATCTCCTTTGCGTAGCCTCCCTGGCCTTCGCCGGATTCTTCTATGTCTACTTCTAGGAATTCCGCGCCGAGGGATTGAACCTGTTCACGAGCAGCCGCACGGGTATCGAAGCCACGAACAATAGCACCCATTCGTCGAGCCTGGAAGCAAACAATGAGGATAAGAAAGTACATTTGACCCAGGTCACGTACCGTAGCGATAGCGGACAAGCCAGCGACGCCAGCGCCGATGACCAAAACTTTGCATGGTGGGATCTACGGTAGTGTGAGTAGAGGTGGAGGATTATGTGGGTGTTCACTACCTTGCTGGAAGGGAAGCAGGGAGGTCAGTATATCCCCTCATGGACGTCATCAAAAAAGGACTCACCCAGCCGCAGTAACCTGTCCAGTAAAATAACGTCCAAAATGATTGGCAGCCTCGAGGACAGCCTTGTAGCCAGCGATATTAGCCATAGAACTGTGCCACGTACTTGTAGTCAGCTAGGATGTGAGAACGGCACGGTAAACAATCACGGACCTCAAGGCGTCGAAGACTTGAGCACGGGAAATCCGGGGTATCATTTCCATCGCGAACGCCGTGGATTTGCGCGCCGCCAACGCCTCCACGGTAGGTTTGTTTTGTCCAGGGTACAGGAAGGAGATCAGAGTGCTCCCCTCCTTCACCAGCTCCGCCTCCTGGTCGAGTGCTGGTGCCCTCACTTTGAGTAGGATGTCCGAGCGTGCAAACAGTTCGGACTTGTCGACGAGCGTCGCGCCAGCAGCCTTGTACTGCTCATCGAGGAACTGGGCCTCCAATCCCGCCGACTTCTCCACTAGAACATGACCGAAGCCCTTCTTGAGGAGCAACGCGGTGTTCTGGGGGGTGAGCGCGACGCGTCGCTCATTGGGGAAGACTTCGAGCGGGACGCCGACGCTCAGGCTAGAGTATGGGATGCCTGGGACGACTTGCGAACGTCGGACGCCATGACGAATGGCGAATGAATGGGGTTTACGCACCTGCCGCTTCCTCGCTCGCACCACCCGACTTTGTTTGGGAAGAGTTCCAAAAGGCGCTACTAGTATGGAAGGAGCGGTGGGAGCACGAGGCTTTGGGAGAGGAAAGCTTCTGTTAGGATGGATAGGGGACGGAACATGCTGTAATGGACTCACTCTGAACACGAATCGCGGTGGCACGAACGTACAGACCCCGGCAGCGGAACCCCCACGCGCCGATGAGGAGCTTGTCGAACGCCATGGCCGTCGATGGCGACAGAGACCACCACAGAGGGGGCTTTTGGTGGAGAGTATAATAGTGGGCGATGCTCAGCGTCGTCGTCTGCTGTAACCGATCGATTGGCTGGGAACCTCAGGAAGGAGAGTCACTTGACCGTCGAAGTCCTCCAGACCTTCCTGCCACACAGTGACCACGCAGCTGAGAGTCATAAGGCCCGCCCAGGGGCACTGGGCAGTACTTCTCGTCGATGTTGCCGCGTCGCCCGGGAACATGTCCCCACACTAGCGTGACTCTTTGATGGTCCTTGGTTGATCCGGACGCGGGTTTACCCCCAGTCAAAACGCCCGGGGAAAATGTGGAATGATGGCGGATAGACTTGGTAGTCCGATGAATAATAGCGAATACCTGAGAAATCCAAGCAGCGCGTTGGCGCCAACTGCGCTTAGATCAGCAACCATCGTCGTGTCTGTCGACCTCCTCGTCGCTCGAGCAGCCTGCAGTTGAATTATCTTGGATTCTGCGGAATGGTGTCGTACACCTCGTCGTCGCGTTCTCCCCTTGCTCGTGGAGGTCCGTGCACACCAATTGCGTGATCCCCAAGGCGCTTTGTTCGGTCGCTGATACGAAACGTACGAAAACTTCGCCCAAGTCCACCACCACCATGCTCTTGCTCCCCCCGTCGCTCTCCCTCTGGCAGCTGGTGTGCTCCTGTTATCTAGGGCTACAGCTGGTGCAACCCTCGTCTGGTTTAGGATATTTAAAGAGCTTTGTACCATCTCTCACTGCACTGCACCATGTCTTTCCGGCTCCGTCTCCCAATCTGGCTATCTTGTTCTCTCGCAGCTGCCACCACCCCTCTCGTCTTCGTCACTCATGTCGGCTTTCCGGAAAGCATGCACGTGAAGTATTTGTCTCTGTCCTCGATCCTCAGGTAGATTCTGCCGAGTGCGATACGGCTGCGGGTCGTGGCGACTGTCAGCGCCCTTCCACGCAGTCTCGTAGCGTGTGCCATCCAGTTCCTCGGTCCGTGCCCCCTTTTACATTTTGCGTGGCACCCCTGAACAGAGCTAACGTTTATCTCCTACAAGTAGGGGGGCCTTGGCGACTAACCCGCTGCGTCCAATGACAACGGCTGGCACGGTGCAGGATGTGTTGCCCAGATGCACCGCGGCCGCATGCGTCAGCAGTGGCTGATTTCTGACGTGCATATCTGGAGTAATGGGATTCGGTACGTGAACAAGGCCTTGTACTCACAACCGAGGGCGACGCTCACTACATGCAGAGATGAGATCAGTGCCGACAGGCTCAAGGGTGATGCACACGTAGTAAGTGCTTCAACTATACTCAGCGCTCCGAGCATTTGCTGATACATGTGCCGTCCAGTTATCCTCTCAACAAATCATTCGGTTGGTGTAACGAACGCGATGCGTGGCTAGGGCCACCGGGGTCTTGGTAGGCGAGTATCGAGTATCTCCACAGGGCGCCGTGGCTCGAGCAGGGCGACAACATTCTGGGCATCGGGGGGGCCTTCCCTATTACATACATACTAGCTCTACTTCCGTTTGTCCTTCTTTACGTTACATTGTATATCGGGGTCGGGGGGAGGCAATAAAAGGAAGCGTATCCCGCATTGATTTCAGCGCCCGACACCTGGAGTCGTGAACTAACCAATAGCAAGGTACAGCACGGCCATGCATCGCCCGACGGGGTGGATTATCGCGAATGATACCGAATACTCCGTTAGCCGGGTCCTCTAGGAGTCCGTATTGTCCTCGAGCGCCTAAAAACAGTCCAGAATTTGGAGTAAATACCGAATGATTGCGAATGCCCGGCGGGCGCCACCAGGCATTCGCAATCATCCGCTATTTTTCAGCGGCATTTTGACTGGGGTTTACCCCGCGCCGCCCCGCTTTTGGCACCCGCCACACCGCGAGCTCGTCCAGGCCTTTCGAATTCCCGCTCCCCATGCGTTCCTCTGCGTTCCCACCTCCCCATGCAACCCCCAATGATCAGCTGAACGAATGTCTAGTACTTAGTCATGCCTAATTAATTGTACATTGGTCCGTAATCTGAATCCTCTCTGGCCGAGACTGATTCTTGGTTTATGACTAGATCTTCCCACTGAGTTCTCGCTCCACTGCGATCAGCTCCTTCGTATGCGGGTGCTCCCAGAGCGCAGCCACGACGTCTGCCTCAATTGGAGGCAACGGTCTGCGAGGGTTCCCTCCATACCCGTACAATTTCCCCAAGAGGGCTTTGGTTCCCGCGATACCCGTCTTCGCGATGGTGAAGTCCGCGAGTGCCACGATTCCTTGTAGCCGCTGCGCTTCCGGAAGAGCAGAAGGATCCCCCTTGGCCTTCTCCGAAACCTCGAACAGCTTGGCGATAGTGTACTGCTCGCCGTGCACTGTTAGTGGATTGGAAGCATGACTCCAATGAGAACGGACGCACGGGGACGACATTCGCGAGGCCGGTGATTGCGCCGTGGCCATTGACCATCGTGGAAGTGAGGATGAAGTCGGTATAGCCTCCGAGGACGAGGAACGGAGCACTAGTGTTCTTCCGTGGATGCGCTTGGGCGAAGGAGGGTTCCAAGACGGTCGCGCAAATACGAGTGAGTTTACCCACGTTGCCACACCTGAGAACACCGCCGTTGAGAACGTGCTTCGAGCTAGAAAGAACGGAGGACGTACGTGAGCTTCACGCCGGCGATGTTGGGAGAGCTCTCCGCCAAGTCCGTAATAAGGTCCGAGTCCAAGTCAATGCCCCCAGAGGCCCCAGGGTCTATTTCGGGCATCCAAAGTAGGTCAGCACACGATCCCACTGTCCGCGAAGGTTATGGCCTGGCACTCACAGTTATAGATGATCACGGGGATCGGGCTCTTCTCGGCGACCTCCGACCAGAACGCCTTGAGGGCCTTCCTGTTGTTCGCAAGCGCACCTGCGAAGTACCCGCTCAGGATGACGATGGCGTAGTCCGCGCCGGCCTCTGCCGCCTCTTTCGACAGTTGGATGGTCTCCCGCGTGCTGCCCGCGCCGGTGCCCGCGATGATCGGGACGTCAGTGTAGCCCGCGTCGTCCAACGCCCTCCGAGTAACCTTGATGAGGGTGGCCCGCTCATCGTGGGTTAGGTGATGCGCCTCACCCATCGTCCCGCCGAGTAGGGGCTTCACGCCCGCCTTCGCGAGACGGATGACATGAGCCGTTTGGCTTTCGATATCTATCACAAGCTTAGTGGTGAGGGAGACAGAATTGAAGGCGTGGAGCAACTAGCGGACATACCGAGGTCCTCCGAGTCTGATTTGAAGAAGGTCGGTAAGGGCGCGTAAATGCCTGGGACGAGGGGGCGGACGACACTGGTCATGCTGAAGTTGAATCGGGTGTTGGAGAGGGGAGCAGAGGATACAAACAAAGTTGCGACCTTCTGCCACCTTTATGGGCCGTGGTGGCGTGTCCTCGGACCGGCGAATCCGGGCAGATGGAACACACCTGACCGGCGGGCCGCGGGCCGTGCGATGCGAAATCGAATTTATCGAAGTTGCACATGCGTTTTGGTTGATTGGCAGCGGAACCACAAGGGGACAGTAAGGCAACTCTCATTCCGGTCATCCGCGGTGGAACAGGGTGGAACCTTCTCCATCGGAGGCTGCATTGCGTTTGCTGCGCAAATACAAATTTCCAGAAGGGGTGAGTGTACGGCGCGGCTGTTATTGTCGGTGAACACAGACATCCGAGCTGCTCCCGGGTGACTCCTGTTGCCATATCATACATGTATTATCAGCGTCCGCCACAGACGAGACCGAGACGCCATTCCAGGCCGATGATACCTTGAGGAAGTCCTTCTGTTACACGAGAACACGTCACGCGTTTTCCCTCAATGCCGCCGGATAAGCTGTATGAACGGAGGGAAGCGAGGGTGGAAGGAGGACGTACACACCGTGGTCGTGAGCGAACTCTTGGTCGAACTCCCCACTGTAGGCACGCTCGGGACCCTGATTGACAAGGGAAACTTCAAAGAGGGTGGGATATTCACACTCATGGCGACCTGCGGAGGAGCTCGGGGACGGATAAGTCAGCGGAACGTCATCGTCGCGCTGGATGCTAGAGAGAAGACATCGTCGACGCTTCAACCGGGTGCTTAGAAGGGATGAGCCCCCAAGGGCAGCGATTCAAAAGACTAGACAGCTAGCTCATCACGAGGAAGAACCCTGACCTGCTGATTGCCCGATTTCTGACCGAGCTTTACAAGAACCAAACAAACAGGCCGCGGAGCTGTAGGAGACAGACTTCTGGGATTCATGCTTCCCAAGATGCAATACTCACGACAGGCTCGTTGGAAGTTACGAAGAATGACGACGTGCTTCTGTCTATAACGAGGTTCAGAACTTTGGAAAGGCGACCAAGGACAGTACTCACAATCTAACTTACGACCTCTAGCTTCGCTAATACTTCCATTTCCCATTCCTTACGGCCATCCGCATCCGCATCCGACGCCGCGTCACCCTCCCCGTCTCCTTCGAGCGCGTCCCGGAATACCTCCCAAAGGATGCACGGACGGTCACCCTTTTCCGATGGCTCCAATGCGAACCGCCCTTGTCGGGCGCGTGTCAAGGTCACGACGTGGCCAGCGGACCCCAACGCGTGCCCGAGGTCATGGACGATAGAACGCACGTACGTACCGCCTGACACCTTCATCCGGAGGACGAACGCAGGAGGAACGCCCTCGGACAGGGCTTCTGTTTCAGGCTCGTCCTTGATAGATACGCTATCATTGATGGACCTCAGCGCCTTCTCCATGGCCTCCTGCTCCTCCTTCGTGAATTTCTTCTCCGGCCATTGGAACGCGTGGTCTGAACCTTTCCACTCCACCAGCTCCAGCTCGTGGACCGTGACTTTCCGCGGCTCGATCGGCCTCGGGAGAGGGATGCCGTTCCGCGCGTACTCGTACAACGGCCGGCCATCCATTTTCAAGGCCGAGAATCTACGTCATGCCCAATTGAAAGTGCATGCATAAGTGGGAAGGACGGCGTATACGCACATTGGTGGCACCTGCTCAATCTCCCCTCTGAACTGGCTCAACGCCTGTTCGACTTTCTCGCGAGTGACATGTCTCCACGGCGCGACGCGCACTTGCTTTCCTTCGCTATCGTATGTATCGGTTTCGCAGCCCAGAAGACACGTCGTCCGGTATTCCTGCGCGCGTCTCGGTTAAGTGAATGCGCTAGAAACCACGCACGATCGGTGAATTACCTTCACGCAGTCAAGGAATTCGGACAGCTTTTTCGTACCTTTTCCTACCCCGATAACTAAACGATCCTTCAGAATCCGTCGCCATGCACGGGAAATCAAATTGGTATACCCAGGACGCCGTCCGCGAGTGGGTCAAGAGTCCCTCCTTGACCGACCTTGACAGCATCTCTGCCGTACCTGCTTTTCTTCCCTCCTGCTTTGCGAGATTTTGCCGCGAGCTTTGACTCTTCCACGAACACTGGCGAGTTGGCCACTAGTTTCTTGATTTCGTTGACTAAAGACATGGATGTCGGTCCTGACGGCTTGACCACCCCGAACAGTGCCGAAATGGGCTCAGACTTAATGTCTTTTGGCATGCTGGAGAGGCGGTAAGCAGAGAGGGGAGGAGGAGTCAGCCTAACGTGGATCTGGGCATATGAACGCGATCTCAGAGAGGGACGTCGCCGAAGCCACGATGAAGTCAAGAGCATAGGGAGGATAGAAAGGCGCCCACTTTAGGCGCACTGGGGTGCCATCCGAATGTATACGCCCACTTCAACAACTTCAAGGCGTCGAGCTTCAGGCCTCAGGCGAAAGCCAGTGGGAATGGGAAAGGGTGCAATTACCCTCATTCGCAGGCACAATGAAGAGGGTCTCTCTACATCGCTCAATACCACGCCATCAGATTGTTTACAAGTAAGTACACGATCATACACCGCTCAGCTGAAACCGACGCCGACGCCCTGCTATGTTATCCTCTGTACCATCCTACGTTACTCCTTCATGAAGCGAGGCTTTGAAAAGAATCAGTCATGGAAGTGCGTCCTCGCGACCAATCGTAACTACGTACGAATTGGCGGGACTGGAGTTTGGATCCAGCATCACTGATCGCCTTCACTTCTTCGGAGGTGAGTTCAGGCAATGTCACAGTATCGAGGTACTCCAGCAATCGCGACTCTTTTGAGGTCGTCCTATGAAATAATTGAAGGATGAGTAGACGATGTTATAAGGCAAATAGATGTGACGAACGTGATCTGCGGGATCCCCAAAACCCGCAACCACAGGCCGAGAACCTGGCCAGGAGTCACCTCTTTCCCAGTGTCTCTCTTGAGGCGTTCGCGGACAGTGTCCAAGACAGGGTCAACGGGACCTCCCTTCTCGCGGAATATTGGGGACAGGCCGCCGTATGACGCCGTCACAATGTTGTGTTTCCGGTGGTAGTCTAGCACCGCGATCGACTGAGCGTAGACGTATGGATGGTATTCGATCTACAGTAGCGTCGGTGTCACGACGCATAAGTCAATGCCATTGGTTAACGTTCGCAAATTCCTTCTGAGTATCTCACAGATCGGGCGCACCTGGTTGATCGCGGGCGGGATGCGCACACCTCCCGGCTCATCGAGGCCCAACGCCGCGAAGTCTCGGATCCGGCAGTTCGACACACCGATACTCTTCGCCAGACCCTCCGTCTTCAGGTCTTCAAACTGCCTCCAGATCTCCTTCAGTCCGCTGCCGAAGTCTTGTGGCACATGGATGAGGAAAAGGTCGACATAGTCCACCTGTAGCTTCTTGAGCGATTGGAGGAGGTTGTCCCGCACTGTCTCGCCCTCCGCGAGCTTGTACAGCTTCGTCGTCACAAAGAGTTTCTCACGGGGGACCCCGGCGGCGGTGATCGCCTTCCCGAGCGAGTCTTCGTTCTGGTACATCTGGGCGCCATCAAGGTGAACGAAGCCCTTGGAGATGGCGTTGCTGACGGACTTCTCAGCGTCCTTCCCGTAGAGGGCAGTTCCCGTACCGAACCCGAGCCAGGGGATCTCCCTGCCGTCGTTGAGCTTTATGGTGAGCTGGGACATTGTGTGTGGTGTGGTCGAGATCGTGGGGTATCGTCTCAGGAAGAGGATTGTGACTACGCTGACCACTGCGACCGCTATATATGCGCCTAATGACTTCATCCTGTGATAAATCGCCGCATGTCGGCATGTTAAGTTAGACGCTCCGAAGGGTACCGGTCGAGAATGATACAATTATGGCGAACCTTCGAGTGGGCGTCGAGGTGGTGGGCTGCCGAGCGGGAGCCCACCGGTCAGGCCTGTGCCGTATGCGCCGCCGAAGTGCCCCGCGGCGTACGAGAAACTCAATTGATAACGCCGCGGAAAGGTTGTACGCGAAGAACATGTCCGATTGTGTCATTCATGGGAGCCTATCGAGTAGTCACGGTACCACGCTCTGCTGCGTGGAAACATCGGAGGCTCGAGGTCCGCCACCGTCGTGCGGAGCAAAACCAGAACCTAATTAGAACCGTCCTGGAAATGGCGGGTCAGTTTCAACATCGGCGGACGTAAGACGTACTCAACGACCAGATGTTCCAGTGCCAGGTTGGAACCCGTACCGTAGGCGCGGATAGACGCACATAGACTAGGTCACGTAGACACACCTTTGATGAAACATAGACGAGCGTTACGGTGTCTCCAACAGTGCTGTGCCTTTCCCCAAATTCCAGTCGAGGGCCAACCTGGGCCAACGACTGCGGTCCCGGATGGTCGACTTGCGCATGCTCGTCGCACGGCACTCCGAGAGCGAGCGCTTTTGTCATGGGTTGGGCCATCCTAGGCATTGCCCTGAAGTGTCCCAGGCGTGAGCAAGATAAGTACTCAACGACCGAACGAAAGCATTCTTCATCTTTTAACAACTACACAGGCATCTGCATACCACATGCTAGTTCGTTGTTTCCGAAGCCGACGTTCTTTCATCTCTAGATGCCTCAGATGCAAACTCACGGCTCACTCTTTGGCCAGTCATCCCAACTCCTCACGGATTGAACGGTCACCTGGTGATTCCGACACATTTGCCCGTAGAAGAAAGTTGCTTGTCTGTTTCGCTGTCTTTAGGTAGTTCTGTCAATACATCCGCTCATTGTCATCCCAATGCAAAACCCTCAAAGTCCCTCAGAGTCCCAAGTCTTCAGAAAAATTTGGAAAAAACTGATGGCGATACGTTAACGTGGAGCAGTGAGATGCTTGCGCATATGTCACCAGTAACGTTTGTATAATGGCTTCCTTCCATTTGAGAGTGATGCCCTCGGCTGGCGCCCTCGGTCAGTTCTCCAATGCAAGTACTTGAACAGATTGGCACCTTTACTGTTGGACAGCCGCAGGCTTCATGCCAGCCTGTGTCTGGCATGAAATCTTGAGAAAGTTTTGCTTGCACCGACAGGGTTCAACTGCGGGTTAATCGATACAGAGCACACCTGTACAATTGTACGTTCTCAATAACCCGTATTTGCACCCTTGAAGACGGTAGTCCAATATTAAGTAATGCCCATTGTACCCGCGTTGTCAAACCAACGTAGTCGGTAAACTAGGTGGACAACCATGAGTTTCGCAATTTCTATTGTCACAAGGACATGGAAAAGCAAAGCGGCGAATGGGAATGATAGGGGCCAAATATCCATTGGACCCTGGATAAGTTTTCCTGCTGAAAATGGGCTGTCCTTTGTGCACCCTGCCGAGCAAGCGCCGATAGCTCCAAAGGGAGGACGAAGTTGGAAGGACACGGAGGCTGTGCCTGTTGATCCGCATGGCGTATACGGGATCACGTGTGACGTTGAACGCTTTGGCACTGGCAGACGCATTTGGACGCGTCTTGCTTTGGCCAGGTTCATATCCAACCATCCTGTTGGCCAGGCGCGCTCGGGTGGCCTTTTGACAACGATCCGCTTCGGCCGTCGCTGTCATTCCGGGCTTTGCTCCAAGGCGCTTTCCACGCCTGCTTAAAAGCAGGGCCCGCCCGAGTGCTTCTTCGACCACCCCCACCCCCAATCTTCAGCCTTAACCATCGCGTATGTCCTCTCAATATGCATCCGTCGATGTTTCCTTCATGGCGACCTCAACTAACATCCGCTTTCTAGTCTTTTTACATTCTCGGTTTTTATCTATCGCTCATTTACGACCCCAACCTAACGCCGCAATGCTCGACCATCGGGGCTTCTCTGCCTACATCACCACGAACGGGCTTGAACTCGTCGAGTTCGAGCCCCGTGTCAACCACCAAACCCACACCGTCACTTGCTGGATCGACGGCCCCGTTGGACAGGTGAGCTCAACCGCTATTACCCAAATGTCCATCCTAACCACCCTCATTCGCCGTAGCCTTTCATCGTACACTGGCGTGACCACGGTAGCAAGGTCGACAGCGCGAGCTGGATTCACGTTGACGGTTTCAAGGTCTCTGGCCAGTTCCTCTACGGACGTGGTGACGAACTCCGACGCGGCGTCCGCGTTGCCTCTGAGGAAGAACGTCCCTTCATGTTCTCCGCCATCAATCACAGTACGTACCGAGAGTCTCTTCACTCCATCCTTCAGCTCAACCTTTCCATAGTGGACCCTCATGGTGCACAGGGTGGACGTCCTGCAGACAAGAACGTTGGTTCCATCGTCCTCGAGATTAGGTTGATCAAGCGCGTGGGAGAGAGGGAACCAAACCCTCTTCGTCCTCCGCCCAACGTCGTGCGTGGTAACCGTCAGCCCGGGGAAGTGGCTATTAGGTATGCATTATCCTATTCATTCGTTACGTTATCTCATCTATTGCAAGGTATGGCGATGTTCGCCCCACCTCCATGCGGCAGAGGACGTTCAAGATCGAACCGTTTGACCCCAAGGCGCCGGGCCCCTACGTTACCTTCATCTTCCGGTACCGTACCAAGAGTGAGATCGTTTCATATGGCACGTTTAGTTGTTGCTCATCCCTTCCCCAGACTGGCTCGTCTCGCAGGGTATCATAAGCGATAACGAGGTTACTTCTCGTTTGCTTATCCTGCCGCATGTGAGGGAGTGCTCTAAGGCCGACCTTCCTCCTCTAGAGCCCGAGGAAGCTGAAGGCTCTCGCTCCCCGGTAGCACCGCCAGCCTCTGCTCGCCGTGTCAGTTCCAAGTCTAGTCGTGCTCAAGCGCCTCCGCAAGCTTCGTCCTCTCGTCTGCCATCTCAGCCGCCCGTCCCGCCCCCGGGCACCGTCAGGATGACGGACCTCGGTTTAGGACATAGGCCCCAAGGCGTACCTGACATGAGCCGAGTATGTGATTGTGCTGGTACCAGAAAGGCCTATGTTACTGACCGGATACGGATACAGGTCTCGTCCACCACCTCCACCAGCTCTTTCTCAGGCACTTGGGACCCTACTCCCTTCAACGAACCTTACGAAGAATGGAACGAATATCGCCCCGAAGATCTCAACGACGCTATCAACAACTATTATTGATGCTTTCATCGCATTCTACGCAATCGCAACTCGCAAAATCCCACAAGACAATCTCGCTCTACGCTAGTGTCCGTTTCTCGCTCTCATTGTCCTTTATCCCGCTGTCGCATTGTACGTTAACATCGTCTCATATCCCGTCTCCCCTGCTGCGCAGTTTACAGTTTCAGCTTTCAGCTCGTTGCTTACTCTCGTACTCCCATGCTTTTTTCTTC
This sequence comes from Ganoderma lingzhi, assembly GCA_026283605.1. Lineage (NCBI taxonomy): Eukaryota > Fungi > Basidiomycota > Agaricomycetes > Polyporales > Polyporaceae > Ganoderma > Ganoderma lingzhi. The sequence goes on from JAPJYM010000008.1 coordinate 498,431, forward strand.
TCCATTGTTATCTCCTTTTGTCTCTCTCGTCTTTGTCCCTGTCTAGTCCTCGTCGCTCTGCTCCTAAACATATAATACACACAAACTCCCCACTCCGTCTCCTTGTCGTATCTGTCGATTATCTATCCACCTGCTTTGTCTCGCGATTACCTTGCTTCGTTTGCAGCCACCTTGTCGTGTTTAGTGTAGTCATCCGTCGAAGTTGTCTCTATGCTCGTACAACGTGTTCGCTGTGTATCCGTTATAAATCATATGTCTATGTCGACATGCAAACACACTTTGAGAGCGCACTGGACGTACCTTAGTGTCAGGAGAAGATCTAGATCTACCACTTGGGCTGCGCAGTACTAGTATTGGAACTCAGCAACGAGATTCGAGAAAACCACTTTCCAAGCGCCAACCCTAAATTAGGTCCAGGTGTAGTTTAGACTCCAAAACACAGCACTTAGCACGCGTTCTCTCCTTGTCCACGACATCCATGTCGTCTGCTCCCTCATCGCAGCTTGCACTACCCACATATGCATCTATAACAGCCTCACGCCTGAAGTCGCTCTATTCTGACTTCACCTACCAGAAACACTCGAACCCAACCTCATACGCGTCAAATGTCGAGTGGTGGCGCCACACCCTAGAAGCCGCGCAGCTACGAGGATGGCTCTCGGAATCCCGCAACCCCTCCAGCGTCGGTATTTCCCCAGATAGACTAGTTCTACATGCATACGGCGTTGCACTTACCGACAAGTTCCGGGTGGAGGGCGTGGGTAAGCCACTCGGTATCCCCACTGTAATTGTGAGTGCATGCGTTTCATGTGCGGAACCGGTGTGGAGGATACTCAATGGCGCGTCTTGCTAGTGAAGTTCGAGCTCTGCGACTCCAAGGCTTTGATTCCACTCTCCGAGTTTCTTGGTGCATCGCGCTCGATATACGACCCCGGGTGGCTCCCTTACCGGATCGCGAGCGTTGTGGTTGGGAAGCCATTATGGTGGGCCCTCGGACAGCTCGGGGTGGTGGATAACCACGGGGCTGCGTTCGGTGACTCGGGTGCCACGGAGAGGTGGAGGAAGATACGTGGGGACTACGTGTCCGTGAGCCTGCTTGAGGGCGCGACTGAGCGGATACTGGAGCGGCAACGGCAGAGGTGCTCTGGGCAAGTCGCGGACCAGCTGTACAACGTGGAGAGCTTCAGAAATGAGTTCTCCCAGGTGGCGTTTGAAGATGCGCCTTTGTCCGGGCTCGATCTGAAGGTTGTGCTGAAGTTCCTGGAGCGGGATAAGGGTGCTCTCGTCGTCCAAGGAGAGGTGTGGTCTTTCTGATTTTGACTCTTTCATCGTGCTGACCAGTCGAGTAGGTGATCAAGTTCGTAGATGAGGGCACGGCTCAGGAGTCCGAGGTCACCACTGTGGATACTGGTATCCTTGCGCTCAAGACCTCGGTCGAGAAGCTCCAGGCGCAGATTGACAGCATCCAGAATCGCATAGACGAGTGAGCATTGCCGTAGACAGTTCTGTTGACGCGCCTGTTGACTGTCTTCTAGTACCACACGGCAGGTCTCGGACGCGCTGCGTCATAAACGTAAAGAAATCGCTATGACGCGACTGCGCGCCCGAAAGCAGCTTGAAGAGGTTCTGAAGAAGCGGCTCGGTTCGCTGGAGGTGCTTCATTCTACCCTTCTTCGTGTCGAGACGTCGGCAAGTGACATCGAGGTGCGTTTCCCTTTCCTGTTAGAGCGTGAGCTTTACCTCTGACTGTGTCTATATGAAGGTCATGAAGTCTTATGACTCTTCTGCCGCGACTCTCCGGGCGATCCTCGCGCACCCCCTTCTGCAACGCGAGAAGATCGACGAAACAATGGACGCGTTGGCCGCCGCGAATACTGACGCACGGGAGGTGGACGACGCGATCCAGATCGGCGCGGACTTGGCGCAGGGCGAGACCAGTATAGACGACTCAGAGCTCGAGGCTGAGCTGGCCGCCCTGGTCAGCGAGGTCGAGACAGAGAAGGCCCAGACACAGCGTGCGCGGCTGGAAGCGAAGAAGCTTTCCCCTCCCACCAATGCGCCCCTCTCGGAGGAGGAGTCTGCGACGAAGTCAGGCGGGGAGAAGGTTCCTGTGGCTGCATGATCCAGGATGGAACGCTTTTGAGGCAGATACCTGTAGACGACATTTCATTCACGAAGTTTGACATGCATTGGACTGGTTTCGTTGCACCTGGCAAGTTACAGTATGCATGCACATGTTAATTGTTCTACTTGTGGAATACAGTCCAGCTTCATATATGCTATAATGCTACAGCTTCCCGTAGCCCGTGGCCCTAATCATAGTCAGAAGTCTGTAGTGGGCCCGCCACTGTGCTATAAGTCCGATGTACAGACAATTCAGATAGATCCGTCCTCCAAAGCCCCCTGGACACGACTCTTCCTCTCCCCCTCATACAGCCCATATATGCTATAGGTCGGACTCCTGTAGTCCTCGTACTCCTGCGGGTTCGTGTGCGCCATCGCCATCTGCGCCAGGCTCGGCAGCGGGGGTGGAGACGGCACGCGCGGCGGCCGGTCGTCCATCCTGTGCCCACCCACGTTCACGTTCTTGCGCGGGACCTGCCGCGCCATCGTCTTCGGGTTCGCGGGGACGCTGGTGCTGGGCGCGACGACGGCCCGCGATGACGGAAGCGACGCCATGCTGTTCGTGAACTCGGCGAGCATCAGATTCCCCAGCCGCGCGCTCGCCTCCATGCCCGGGCTCATCGGGGCCTCGCTCTGCGTGCGCGTATGCGCTGTGCGGCTCGTGGGCTTGTGGTTGGACATCGGGTGACCATACGCGTGCCCGTCCCTCTCCCTCTCCCAGTCACCAGCGATTGTGACAGAGTCGTCTGGGTGAAGCGTCACCACTGGGGATGGCATGAACGACTCGCGCGTGGGGGCGGTGGGCGTCGCGAGCCCGAGGGCGGACGTGAGCGCACGGGTGTCGCGCTCGCGGCGCGCGTCGGATTTAAGCGCAGGCGCAAGCGGGGGCAGGACGTACTGTACCTCCTCGGACGGCGCGAGGAAGGACGTGCGCGTGTCCGCGGCGCGCGCGAGCGTGGTGATGCCCGCGACGGTCGAGGACGCGCGGAGCGCCGCGTTCGCCGTGCCCGGGGTGTACCCTGCTTGTAGCTGGATCCGCGCGCGGCCTTGCGGCGGGGCGAGGGGCGACTTGCGCAGGGCAGACTTGATGGGGGTGGCGGCGGCCCGTGGAGGTTGGGTCGGGGAGGCGAGGGCTTCGCCATAGATGTCGAGGTACTCTGTCGCGGCGAGGCTGTGGCGGAAGCTCTGGCGGCCCTTGGCGGATACCCTCTCCTGGGACGACTTGCGGGTGAGGATGGGTGTCCCGTCCCCGGTGAGAGGGGACGCGCCGCCGATAGCTATCCCAATGCCTGCATTAGACTGAGGAGACGTTGGGTAGATCGACATTGACATGGCGGAGACCCGATGGGCCGCACGGGTGAGTGCACTTTGCATCTGCTGTACTGGCTGGGACTTGGTGCTTGTGTTGACCGGGAGCTGAACATGCACAGGGACCACGGACTTCTCAGAAACAAGCTTCGTTTCAGACATCGCCAGCGGTTCACCAGAGGGTAAGGTCGGTATAGGACTCTTAGTTGCTCCAGCGGCCAAAATGTCAGAAGGCCGAGGCGTGTATTGAACCCAGGGGTAGATACCATTGCTAGGAGGTCTAACGATCGAGGATCCGTTGTCCTTGCCGCCGAAGAGAGATTCCTCGTCGACTTTCAAGTCCTGGTCCGCAAAGGGGTCCTGGAAGATGGGTAGCGAGGGTGTTGGGCAAGTGCGCCTGCGCGGCCGGTTGTGCCACTTCCAGTAGACGAAGACGCTGAGGAACATAAAGACTAGGCCAACAACAACCAGGATAGCGACGATGACCTGGGTATGGCTAGGGCCCTTGGTTGTAGGGTGGTTGGGTTGGTTGGAGCCGAGGGTACGAGAATTGTCCTTGGGAATCACAGTCACAGAGGCCGCTGGCGTTGGTGAACGAGATGTGAAAGTGGCCAAGACAGAGAGAGGCGGGAGAGAAGAACCAGCACCGAGAGTATGAGCCACAGGCGGGACGGTGAGGGTGGTTGGGGATGGCGAGGAGATGATGGGCAGGAAGCCAGTGCGGACGACGGAAGGTTGGATGGAAGTGGAGCTAGTGTTGGGGGCGAGTATAGGAACGTCATGAGAGTCGATTCCGGGCACCTTTGGTGACTTTGATTTTGATTTTGGTCTAGATTTGTGTTTGGCGATAGAGGAAGATGGCCGTCGAGAGTTGTTGGAATGATTGTTCTCTAGGCTTTGGTTGCTAATCGTGCTGGTACTTGTCGCAGACCGTGATTGCTGATATGTCTGATAAGGTCTCCGCCTCGACGGACGAGTGGTTACCATTGTTTGGGGTGAGAGAACGAGATGAGGAAGCTCCATGAGTAGGACTAGCAGTGGGCAGGAAAAGACCGTAGGGGTAGCAGTCAAAAACAGGGGAGACGCCAATTGGGATGGCCAGCGGGCTAGCCGTGCTGACGATGTCAGAGCGCCGCACTGCAGATATCTATATCTGAGAGAGCGACAAGGATCGGAGTCCGAGGGTGCTGGTAACGGGACGGCGAGGGCGGCGGAAGTTTAAAGTAGTGTTAGTATTACAGTTCAAAGTGCCTGGACCCTTAGGGTCACGGAGCACGTGATCGTGTTACGGCAACCACCGGAGCTGGGAGCAGGCTGACTCTGAGGATGGGCGTGGTCGCGGCAGGGTCGCATACTGTAGTCGACTTGAAGCTCGATCGATGATCCCTGGACGGTGACCGCGACCTGACCGCGACCGTCCGTCCCGTCCATCGCCTGCATAGCTTAAAGCTTCTCGTCTTCCTGGATTGATTGCATTGTTACTCCAAGCCCTGTTCTTAAATCGTCCCTGCTGGTCTCCTTACCCTCATTGCCAGCCCTGCATTCACCTTGCCCCCACGTTTTCCTGACCGGCAACCGCGGTAGCCTTGTTACTCAGCTACTGTCCTTGCGCCCTCACGCGTCCGTCGCGCCGACATTGACACATCCGGTCGTCAGATTCATCTAATATGGTTATGGAGTCAAAGTATGCCGTTATCACACCGTATTGCCTCTCAGCCACCCGGCTAATCTACCGACTTGGACAGCACCGACGACTCTCAGGCGAGCCAGCTTCTCGCCGCTGCCCTCCGTCCCAGGGACATCCAGCCCGGGGCACTACTTGTCCAAGAACCTCACACCCAGGACAGCCCCCTCCTCTCAGACAGTAACGCCTCCGTCCACTACCACATACACGGCCTTGCAGCCACCCAGTCGGTGTACAGCAGCCAAGATCAGCCGTATACCGAAGGCTCTCAAAAAGAGAACACACCTGCCTCATGGGACAAAGACAGGTCCACTCAGCCACTCCCTCCCTCCCCACCTGCTTCTCCGCCTCGCGCCCTTTCTTATACTGCTGAGCTCAAGGAGACGCCCTCCAATATCTTCTCACTTTCTAAAGCGTCCAAAGAGAAACCCTCACCAAAGGACTTTGTCCCCGTAAACGACCCTTCATCCTCAAGCAAGTCTGGTAAGAGTGCCTCCTTGACTTCTCCCTCCCGCCTGCCTTCACGTCCCCAGCCACACCCCGATCGCAACCTCCCTCTCCCCTCTCGCGCAATGCTCCCTCCGCCAAGACCCAGGTCCCCTTCACCTCCATCGCAGGACTCTTTTGCGGGCCCGCTGCCCCAACCGGACCCCATGAAAGCGTTCATCGCTACGGCAAGGAACTTCAATGTCCCTTTGTCGCAGGTCGGTGAGGTCTCTCAATCCTCCGAAGAAGATGGCCCCCCTCCCGTGTCTTCTGGCATTTGGTCTTCCAGAGAGCGGCATTCTACCCGTCGCGAGCCCTCGCCTCCGCCAAGGATCCTTGTGGCAGGCACACCTTCGGATTCGTCACGTGGCTCAAACTCTCAGTCGCAAGTGAACTCGTCTCAGTCCCAACAACTTGAGTCTCATTACGGGGATTCCCAGTATTCGGATCCCTTTCCTCAAGCACAGGCGCAAACCGACGACTACCTGGACATGCCAAGTCCTCCGAATGATGAGATTCTGGGCACAACATCTCGATCCGGTTCCTCGCAGCCGTCATCGTCGTACGAACGTCTTCTTGCCGACCCCTTCGAGGACATACCGGTGGCAACCCAAATCGGCGAGGACATCACTCCACCCACACAGATCGTCGAGCGAACTCAGTTGAACTCGCAAGTTGAAGATATGGATTCCGTCATGCGCGAGCACCACTATTACAATGACAATAGCCAAATGGTCTTCCCCACTGTCCCGTCTGAGGCGCGTTCGACCCACACGTCGCACTCTACAGTCCCCCGCGGGTTACTGGGTATGATGGCGCCGGGCAAGCGCCATCGCTACGCTCACATTGCATCGGAGGCTGCTGGTCCGTCCAATCCTAACGCGGCTCCCAGAGTCATCGATTGGGCTGTTGAACTTGCAAACGATACTCAGGGGTCCGACGCGCCTTCGAGTGACGGCGTCCACACACAAGACACGCAGTTGACCGATCAGCAGGACGATGTCGGGGAGACGCAGCCCTCGGACGTTGCTGTCAACGGGAGTGTCGCTTCGCTCCTACCACGACGCCGCCTGCCTCCCGCCAACCGCGTCCTCCAGCCCGACAAGCCACCATCCTGGCACACGGGCCCTGCAGCTGCCAGGGTTCCTGAGCCGGACGTCTCTCTGGACCCAGATGAGACAGGTCCTACACAGATCGTGTCGCCGAGCCCCGACGAGACAGGCCCAACCCAAATCGTTTCGCCATCCCCGGATAAGACGGGCCCCACTCAGTTCGTCTCGCCGTCACCAGCAGAGACAGGTCCGACAGAGTTGGCTTCGCCGTTGTCGGACAGGACAGGTCCGACTCAGCTCGTCTCTCCATCGCCGGAAAAGACGGGTCCGACCCAGATTGTCTCGCCATCGCCGGCGGCAAGAATGGGTCGGACACAGATGTTCTCCTGGTCCCCAGCCAAATCCAGCCCAACGAAAGTTGTGCCGGACTCGGACCCACCTGAGCCAGCGCTCGTCGCGCCTCCCTCTCGCCGCCGGGGTCCATCTATGTCTCCGGCCACGACATACCATTCGCCTGAGGTGACATCGCGGGCACGGGCGCACATGCAATCCGAGGATGAAGTGTTGAAGACGATTGCGGCTACGGAGCCTTCCGTCCCAACGATCGACGAGGAACAGGAGGAACAGGAGGAAGACATACCTCTGGCGCAACGGGTTCCCTCGGCAAAGATGAAAGGCAAGCAGAAGGCCAAGGGGCCGGAAGTCAAATCCCCGGCTGCGAGGAACACCATTGCTCGCGGCAATGCGGCCAACAGTTCCTGGAGGGGCGGTGTCATCCCGTCTTCGGATCCTGGCGAGCGCCGCGAGGAAGCCGCACCCAAAGCTAAAAACACGAAGCCTCGGACACCTATGAGCCAGGTCCCGCCTCCCCCGCCCATGTCCCGGTCGACGAGGGCGGCAAAGACTGCAGCTCGGGGGCGCCTCGCGGAGAGCTCGGACTCGGAGGAAGACCAAAACCGCGATGACGACGATATGTCCTCCTTGACTGAGGTAGCGACGACCGTGCCCGCCGATGACGACGATGACGAGATGGACGTCGACCTGCCCGACCCGAAGCTGAAGCCGGTGCCCGCGCGCGGCAATAAGCGCAAGCGCACCGTGTCTGGCTCCGCGGCGAGGAAGGCAAATGGCAGGGTGCTTGTCAAGGAGGAGTCCTCGACACCGCTCGGCCGCCCTGCCAAGCGCATCAAAACGGAGGGCGGCGGGAGCGACGCGCCGACGCGCGTGTTCGCGCTATGGAAGGGCACGGCGAAGTACTACACGGCGATCGTGCACCAATCCGTGGGGCACGGCTCGGGGCGGTACGTTGTGCGGTTCGACGACGACGACTGCGCGGAGCTCGAGCTCAAGCACCTGCGCGCGTGCAGGCCTCAACCCGGGGACCACGTCCTGCTCCGGCAGAAGGAGAAGGCGATCGTCGTGGAGTGCCCGCCGTGCCCCGAGACGGGATACGCTCCCGACGACACGGTCACGGTCGAGCTCAAGGACGACGAGCAGGAGGAGGTGCAGGTGCAGTGCCTGCAGATCGCCCTGCGGACCGTTCAGGCAGAATGGGACGATCGTGTGTTGGCGGAGGACGCGATCGTGCCCGTCGTGCGCCCGAATGTTGTCGGGACGACGCCGGGCAGAAGGTCTGTGTCTGCGTCTGGGCAGAGCGAGGTCGCGAGGAAGCGGGCCCTGGTGGGGATCGGGCTTGTCGTGTCGCTGGCCCCGTCGAAGGAGGCGCAGAGCACGCGGGACGCGATGGTGGGGGACATCAAGAAGTGCGGGGGTGTCGTGTTGGACGACTGGACGACGATTTTTGGGATGGAGGGCGCGCTGGAGCACAAGAACCAGCGGTGGATGCTCAGACAGGGGGACGTTCAATGGAGGAAGAAGGCGGGGCACGGGATCGACAAGGTATTCCTCATCTCGGACGACTTCCACCAGAAGCCGAAGTATTTGGTTGCGCTGGCCCTGGGGATCCCTTGCCTGTCTGTGGACTGGCTGAGGGCTTTTGTGGAACAAGTTCGTACTCGTTTTAATTCTTTGAGGGAGTGTAAAGCTGATCGTACGTGGACTTACAGGAGGCAGAGTGGAGACCCCATCTTCTGCCTGCGGGATACTCAGAGCAGCTTGAGGCACGTGTGTCTCAGATGGTCGACGTTGATTGGGGCACCAGCGACCACCATCTGACGAACGTCGCGGCCAACAAAGTCGCGGCCAAAGTCTTCTCCGATATGTCTTTCCTCTGCATTTCTGCCGACTTCGTACCGTCGAAGAAGTCAAAGAAGGTACGCCTGCAATCAACCCTTGCTGCCAATTTGACACTCATAGTCCATGATCTAGAGTGGAGACAGCGCGCTGAAAAAGGAGGCTGCCGAGTCGGTCCCGCGCATCGTCCTATGCATGGGTGCAGCGACTGTTGAGTCGGTCGCAGACCTCAAGCATGCGTCCCAGGACCCGAATGAATACGACTACATCGTCGTCCCCGACCAGAACCTGAGCAAGTATTCCAAGCACGAAAACGCCGTCGACGTCCACTGGGTCAAGGACTGCCTCATCTCTAGCAGGCTCCTCCCCTTGCCCGGTTAGATTACCCCTTCACCGCTATACCCTAAGCGCATTCTGGGCGCATCTCACGTACGTATGATATGATATTATCGCGCATCGTCGTCTTGCTTTCTGTGTCACTCCCACTCGAGTCTTTAACGTCTATCGTAGTTTCCCTCGTCGCCTTGCATTGGCGGCTGCTCTCTTGATTTTACACCGTCTATCTCTGCTGCATACGTTGCCGCCTCACGTTTGTGTATCGTTAGGATTCTTGCTGTACAAATGTTTTGCCTGCAGGTTCTAGTTTTGTTGTTTCGCGATTGCGAGTCCATGTAGTGCGCACCACATGTGCAACATGGCATGCTCGATCTTGTATATAATCCAATATCTGTGATGCACCAACTATCGAAATATGTCGTTGTCGAGTTATTGTCGAGCGCGATAGCCAAAGCGCGGCGGATGCTGAGCGCTAGGGCTCCGACGTCCGTACCTGAGTTTCGCACAGATACAGTGCTGGGAACGACCAGACGCGAGCTGGGGCGTCTAAGCGCGTTCAGACTTGGACGCGTGTGTCCTCCCATGTCTGTCTAGTCTTCCGTTGCTCCGCTCTCTCACATCGTATTAAGCCATGTCTGACGACGAGTATGAAGTTGGTAAGCGGCCACTTCTATATTGACAATGCGAGTGCTGAACAGGTCTCTAGAGTCGATTCTGCGAGCAAAAGTAGCGGGTGGTAAACGGGGAAAGAAGAAGTCTTGGGTGAGTTTCGATCATGAGCCGGCTATATGCATTCACTTTCCTGACAATGTCTTCGAAAAACAGTCATATTTTGTGAAGGTGAGGCCCATGGCGCTTCACAGCTCGCTGGGATGCTGAACTCGGAACGGGCAGTGGAAGAACTACGGACCGGATGACAACACGTGTGTCCACTTCCTCTATCCAATGACCCCGCGATAGCGACTACTCTCGGTCACCTCATGCAAATAGTTGACTAACGCGATTGTCATGGTAGATGGGAACCGGAAGCATCGTTCAAGGGTGGCTCTGAGCATTTCATCGAGTATTTTTGGGACCGGGTCGATACCCAGGGTCGAGATGTCGCGGACTTGCGTGGGTTTGCTGCGGGCGAGGAGTTCTTCATTTCAGATCCACTAGGTATGTGGCTATCCGCCCTCCTTCCTCTCCCTTTTCTCATTCCTATCGCTGTTCTTAGGCAAGAAGGCCAAGAAAACAAAGGAGCGAAAAGAGCCACCCCCTGCATCAAAGGAAAACTCTGAATCTGAACATGAGGCCCTTCCCCGATCAACGACCTCAGGAAAGAAGAAGGGGAAGAAAGCCCAGCAAAAAGAAGAGTCGCCACCACCTATCGTCCTGCCCCCTGATTCCGAACAAGAGGTCGGTTCACTCATTAACGACGTAGTCGAGGAACCGGTTCCTAGCGTCTCCACCCGGAACAAACGTCGACACTCGTCAGTTGCCGGAGAAGAGGAACCTACTCGACCTAAGGGCAAACCTGGTCGGCCACCGGGGAAACGCCCGAATGAGCTCGAGGCTGAGCTAGCTCAGTTAGAGCTAGAGCCCGTCATTGTCGACGAATCTGGTCCACCGCCCACGAAACGCAACAAACGTGGTCGTCCACCAGGAATTCCCGCACGCGAGATGGGCAAGCAAGGTCAACCGCAATCAGTACCTGTCGTCGATGAGCCTGCTCCCTCGGCACCCAAACGCAAGCGTGGTCGTCCGCCTGGCATTCCCTCACGTGAGCTCCAAGAACAGTCGCAGCCCATAGACGATGAACCCGCTCCTTCGGCAAAGCGCAAGCGTGGCCCGCCGGGGATTTCCTCCCGCGAAATGGAGAAGCAAACTCAATCGCAGTCGGAGTCCGTAGTCAATGAGCCTTCTCCCCCGCTCCCGAAGTCCAAACACGGCGGTCGTCCCCCTGGCATCCCCTCGCGCGAGATAGAGAAGCGAGTCGAACCTGAGCCTGCGGTCGACGAGCGGCCTCCTCTGCCGAGGGGCAAGCGTGGGCGTCCTCCAGGCAAGCGCCCGGCCGAGCTTGAGGCAGAGGAGGAACGATCAGACAAGGCAGCTGAGACGGAAGATGAGGCTGAGGTTGTAGCGACCTCGTCTCCAGCGAAGGCACGGAGGGCTAGATCACCCAAGAAATCTCGCAACGAAGAACGTGTCGTGCCAGACTCCCGCGCCGAGTCCTCCCGAGGCCGCAATCTTGTCACTGCTGAACCGAGTACATCCGCCCCTCGTCGTTTGTCCCTGCCCCGTCGGCGCGGACGACTTGGCAAAACAGATCCTCCCAAGAAGACGCCCTTTTCCGACGAACTTCTCATTGTTCCCGACAGCGATGAGGAGAAAGGAAAACGGAAGACTCAGCGTGGCAAGAAGAAAGGACCACCCGCAGAGGATGCCATGGACGTGGACGCGGTCCCAGAACCTGCTAGTACATTTGGTGCCCCTACTCTGTTGAGCCCCGACCCAGCACCCGAGACGTCAGCTGAAGCTTCCCCAGCACCCGCCCTTCCCGCACATCGTTTGCGTGCCGCCAACCCTCGAGTCAAGGTGGCGGACGATCCTCACCTCACCGAAGTGAATGGGCCCGATGCTATTGCTGTGAAGGCTCAGTTCATGAAGCGTGCCACTAATGGCAAAGACCAAGCCTCAGGCAGCGGTCGCCGTGCAGTCGTGTCAGGCTTCAAAGCGGGCCCGGGCAGGTCATCGGCTACCCTTTTCCCGGAGAACCACAGCACGCGTTTGACGGTGCAAAAGGGTGTCCTCACCAGCGTCAAGCCCAAAAAGACTTCCAGGGCCGCTAGCGAGCTGGAGGCCTCTCCTGCTGCGCCAAATGGCGACGCTAGCATGGAGATTGACGGACTGACCTTCGACTTCGTTGACCCGCCCGGCGTTGGGCCATCATCACAGTCCAATGTTGAGCCCGAGCCCGAGGTTGCACCTACCGGCCAGGAGCTCCTTAACGCGGCGGGGATGGACGAACAGGCGGTGCAAGATTTGCCTGACTTCGAGGAGGATGCAGAAGGCGAGATTGACATCCAAAGTGCTCTAGATGTTGACGTCGAGGTGTACGTTTTCGTCTTCCTGTCTGACCTTGTGTGCTTGTGCTGAATGGTCTGTAAAGTCAGGAGGTCGAACCCCCAAGAGCATTCGGCAGTATTAGTGCTGCCAACGGTCAAGGACCCGATACACCTGTATCGCAGGCGAAGCCGCTCACATTTGCTAGCCGGGTCGGCATGTGGAGCCAGTCCACCATTTTTGGGCCTCTGTAAGTCTCCTCTGTCATTTGCTGAATGTCGAGACTGACTTTGTGCTTGCTGCTTGTACAGGACGCTTGGTCTCCAGGGTCGCTCGCTGGGCGACAATGATACAGCGAACGCGTAAGCTCTCGTTCGCCGCTCTGCTGTGGCATCATGCCTAATGGTCTACCACAGGTCTGCCGATGCGAAGAGATATACCTTCCACCTCAACCTAGACTCTGCCGTATCTACCCCCGTAACGCTGAGAGATGTTCACGCATCCCACACCTTCCTTGACGGTCTGGACGCGAGCGCCCGGAATCCAACGGGCAAGTTCTACAAGGACAACCATGCGATTGCCCTGGTCGACACGCTCAAGGCGAAGGGGTCCTACGCCCGCGTTACACCCGGAGAGGCTGCGACCGACGATCACCAGAAACACTTCGAGCGTTTCATCTCTCGTTTACAGAGCGCAGAACTGGTATGTGACTTGCCTTTTCTGCAAAACTTGCCATGCTGACGTCCAGTCTGTAGTTCATTCAGATGAACCGCGCAGAGACATTGGTAATGTGCGCATCGGATAACGCTGTCCTCGGACAGAAGCTTGGCTTCCCGCCCCAGCTTCTCGGGCTAGGGGACACCGCGGTCGTTGCCCACGTCGACGTTGAGGACTTCTCTCAGTACGCTGAGGCTGCCGTCCATGCCGATACGACTCGCTGGTGAACCCAAGGAGCCGGACGCTTATAGACTACTTGCCTCTTTCCCTCACCTGATCTCTGTCTCGCGCTATCTTCGCTCCATTGCTGTGTTCACTCATCGTCTCATTCCCTCTAACCACTCCCAACTCTGTTGTCAGTCCTCTGTGTACTGTAAGTTAGGGCTAATAGAATCGTGCCATGCCTTCGCCCTTCTTGAAAATGGAGTCAGCCCCGTCCCTGCACTGACACCAGCAATCAAGGAACCGAGCGTTAGCGTTCGTGATTCTCTGTCGTCTATTCGGCACCCTACTATGTATTATACACCGGTATATCTATGTAAGCCTCCAAAAGCACCCTATGAATCGGCAGTCACCTAAATAACGCAAAGAGCTCGACTACATCCTCAGTCTAAAGCTTTCCCTTCGGCACTGCAGCGCCACCCAAGTAGTGAAGCGTCGCTAGGCGACACTCCTCGACGAACTCCTTAACGTCCGCGGTCGTGTACACATTCCGATCGAACGTTACACCGAAACCGAGCATCCCGCGTTCGGTGCCGTTACCGAGGAAGAACTCCGTGGGACGGCTGTGGAGGTACGTCGTCTCGTCGATGATTTTGAGTAGCGCGTCCGGGGACGGAGATGAGCCTTCAGACGGAGACGATTCGGAGAGAGCGCTGAACACAGGATTCGCGGGACGTGGAGTGCGCACCGAGAGCGGATGCCCGTGGGGGAGAGGGTAGTTGGGCGGTAAGATGAGAGACATCTACAACCCAAACGTCTGTGAGTCTCCAAAAGCGAATGGCCAGAAAGGCAGGCAGGGACAATGCGCGCACCTGTCCCACGCTAGACAGGCCGGCGGCGAACACGCAGTCGGCAGGCGCGCCATCGTGTGTCTGCACGGGCACTGGGAGGTCAGGCAGCGGCGCGCCCTTCTGCTCCGCGAGCCAGTGCGTCGCCATGACCCGCTTCCGGTGGACGTACGCCGGTTGTCTTGCAGCCGCGATGTCCATTGCGAGCAGGTTCGACATGGTGCGCCTGAGCTGCTGACGGCAGAGCTGCCCACGGTAAAAGAACCGCGCAGGCGACATCAGCGCCACGAATGGGGGCGCACCAGAGGGGTCCCGCGGCACCCTGTCATCCCTGCGCGAGCCGAAGGGTGAGGGCATAAACGGCAGGGTGCAATCGTAGTAGTCGATCGCGAGCGCGACCTCGGTGAGGCCGCCCCTGCGCTGCCAGTCCGTGTCCATGTACGGGCGGAGGTTGACGGGCCCGCCGAAGTGCATGGGTTGCCGCCGTCGGTACTCCCACTCGTCGGGAGGTAGGTCGCCGCGGAGGTGGCGGCGATGGAGCATGCGCGTGATGGCGAGCTGGGAGATGACGGGAATGACGGTGCCGAAGGTGACTTTGTGCTTGCGGCAGGTCGCGAGGATCGCATCGGTTTCCAGGACGGAGAAGCGATAGCCGGTGCGTTCTGTCACGGAGGGTGTACGGTATGTCTTTTCAGTGATGGTGCGGGGGATGGTGTGGCCGCCCTGTAGCCAGATCAGTTGCCTTCGTCAACCTTCAGGATGGGAATGAGAGGTCCTTACTGCGAGCTTTCTACGTCTGTTGAGGAAGATGACGCGGGCAATAGCGCGGCGCCATCTTTGCTGAACGGGGCTCAGCTTTTGGGTAGGGTTCAGCAAGTCGGCAGGGAGCGCCATGGCGAGTCTCTCCTCTAGACTGGGAAGCGGGGCTGGCGGAGATGTAAGAACATCGAAGAACGTACGCGCAATCGTTGCTCCAGATATTCCGTCGGCGACGGCGTGGGCGATCCGGATGAGAACCTCATACTTTCCCCGTTGTCCTTCGTGTTTGAAGACGAAGACGCGAGAGATGAGGTGATGGTCTTGTGTGGGTTTGTCGCGCTGGAGCATCCATATGTACGCCTCAACTTCCTCGCTAGACTGGGCGGAGAGGAAGTTGATCTCGTCAGGGTGGTGATGGGATAAGTTGCGCTCCGAGACGACGAAATGGACGGCGTCGACGCCACTTGAATCATCCAAGCGAGCACCGAGCAAAGGATACCATTGCTTCAACGTCGACCATGTTCTGCGGACGTTGCTGTCGCTAAATAGCACGGCGCTGCTGGCACGGTCGGTCCCCTGGAGGAGGTAGCGCCACACAATGTCGGCGGTGCCATTGAAGACTCGGTCGAAGTAGAAACTGTGCTCATTCAGTCCAAGGGGACGAGCGTAGGTCTTGCCAGTGGCCGACGAGGAGCTGAGAAGGGACCAGGACATGGGAAGGAGGATGGGGACCCGGTGAGCATGTTGACCGGGTGGGCGGGGTCAATTGGAATATTTAATATATGGCGCTGAGGTTTTGTACATTCTCAGCCTGATCTGATCAGTAAGTACAGACCTGGACCAGGTACAGACTGAGACACAGTCTGAGTACATACTTAAAGTTAGACTAGTGGCAAGTACGATCACGTGTTGCTACACGGGGACGCGTCGCTGAGCGTGTCACGGTCAGGCTGAGGCCAGTGTCAGTGTCAGCCTGCTTTTGCAGCAACCACCTCCATCCCCTTCCCATCGCAACCTCCCTCCAGTCTACATGTTGCGACGTGCACCAGTAACTTCAGACGGAAAGCCTGTCGACCGCTTCCAGGAGAGTGTCCGCGTCAATAAGCCCTTCAAACCTCCTACCCTTGCAGTCTCCAGAGACCAGCCCCAACGCAAACGCAAACGCGTCTCATACAAGGGCGCACAAGCGGGCTCCGACGACTCAGACTCCGAGGATGAAGGCGGTCCAAAGAAGAAGAAGAAGAAGAAATCTGGGAGGGATGCGCCCGAAATCCCCCTCGATAACAATATCGTCAACTACCCTGTCTTCAAGCCCAAGCCTTTCGACCAGATCCATCGCCGGTTCTCCATCCCGCAAATGCGCAACAAAGATGGCGAAGTCGTTGCAACCATTCAATCCAACGTAGCCCTCGGCATCCGACCACTCGCCAACATCATTCCCAGACCATTGCACGACCCGATGGATGATCATGCCATTGTCCTCTACGACCCCACCATTGACGATCGGGAAACAGATGAGGAGCGAAGAGAGCGAGAGAAGGAGAAGACCAAGGAGCGGGCGCTCAAGGAGGCGCAGGAGAAGTGCGCCGGTATGTACAATCCTCATAAGAGCTTGAAGGAGTTGTTGGGCGGTGGAAAAAACAAGAAGAAGAAAGTGGATAAGGTCCCTGTGGTGATTGATCCCCGTCTGTGCAAAGTGTTACGTCCTCACCAAATCGAGGGTGTCAAAGTGAGTGTCGGCTCCTTGTCCATGCCCTGGTCGCCAACGCCGTGCATTAGTTTTTGTACCGTTGTACGACGGGGATGGTCGTCGACAACCAGTACGGTTGTATCATGGCCGACGAGATGGGTCTCGGGAAGACTCTGCAATGTATCGCACTTATGTGGACGCTCATCAAACAATCACCCCGTGCGGGCAAGCCAACAATCGAGAAATGCGTCATCGCATGCCCCTCCAGTCTGGTTAAGAACTGGGCTAATGAATTAGGTGTGTCTGCAGTGCGCTATGATCTGCATACTAAATGCTAACCTTGGTCAAGTTAAATGGCTCGGCAAGGATGCGATCTCCACATTAGCGATTGACGGGAAGGGCAGCAAAGCGGACATGTTAGAGAGGGTCGCCCGCTGGGTGGCCGCTTCTGGTCGCAATGTGTCACAACCAGGTGCGTGCTAGTTGTCGTCAAGAGATTTCCGACGTGGCTGAGTTTCATCTCAGTTATGATTGTATCCTACGAGACGTTGCGCACATTGACCGCGTACCTCGCCAACTGCGCGATCGGACTCCTACTTTGCGATGAAGGCCACCGTTTGAAGAACTCAGGTACGCATCCTCTTATCTGCAGCCCGACTTATGTATTCACCGTCAGACAGAGTCGCAAACTTTTCAGGCTCTCAACGGCCTAAATGTTAAGCGGCGAGTCATCCTTTCTGGAACACCTATTCAGGTATTCGGTCTTGGTTCCTGTGATTGTTACGTTTGTCTAATGGGGCCGTGTAGAATGATCTCTCGGAATACTTCTCTCTCTTGAACTTCGCAAATCCCAATTTCCTCGGTACCAAGAACGACTTCCGGAAGAACTTCGAGAATGCCATCATCCGCGGACGCGATGCGGATGCCACTGATGCCGTCAAGGCAGCGTGCGAGAAGAAACTTAAGGAGCTCGGTGGAATCGTCACGAAGTTCATCATCCGTCGTACAAACGACCTGCTCTCCAAATACCGTGCGTACCCTTTCGAGATCAGGTACGCCGCGGTACCCCAGTTGATTCTCGTGTGCCTGTGCAGTGCCTGTCAAGTACGAACAGGTGGTGTTTTGTCGGCCTTCTGAACTGCAACTCTCCCTCTACCGGCTATTCATTTCCTCCCCTGAGATTCAAGCGTTACTTCGTGGAAAAGACTCGCAGCCACTCAAGGCGATCAACATCCTCAAGAAGTTGTGTAACCATCCCGAGCTCCTCGACTTGCCCAGCGACCTCCGCGGCTCCGAGAAGCTCCTACCTGAGGACTTCAATGGTGCCGGGAGCAGTGCGCGCGACAAGGGCAGGAACCAGACCGTCCACTGTGAGTGGGGTGGCAAGTTCCTTGTGCTGGAAAGGTATGTCCGTGCTCCTCTGAAATCGGTTGAGCCGGTCACTGAGCATGTCCTGTCAGGTTTCTTCACCGCATACACACGGAGACTAGCGACAAGATCGTCCTCATTAGCAACTACACGCAGACACTGGATCTCTTCGAGAAGTTGTTACGTAGCAAAAAGTGAGTTCGACTGTTGCGTGCGCCCCGCTTTCTGCTCATCAAGCCTGGCTGGGCAGGTACGGCTACTTCCGCTTGGATGGTACGATGACGATCAACAAGCGGCAGAAGTTGGTCGACCAGTTCAATGATCCGAACGGCAAGGAGTTCGTTTTTCTGCTAAGTAGCAAGGCCGGTGGATGTGGTATCAACCTCATTGGGGCGAACCGCCTCATTCTGTTCGACCCTGGTACGTCTGTGTTAACAGGTCCTACCAGTCTATTCCTGAATTTGAACCCCTTCCCTCAGACTGGAACCCAGCCGCTGACCAGCAGGCTCTCGCTCGTGTGTGGCGTGACGGCCAGAAGAAAGAATGTATGTAACTTATTTATTTCGCTCGCCTTTCTCTCGGGCAACGGCTCACATCCCCAGGATAGGTTTCGTCTACCGATTCATCTCCACGGGCACGATCGAGGAGAAGATCTTCCAGCGCCAGGCGAACAAGCAGTCTCTGTCCTCTGCGGTCGTCGACGAGAAGGAGGACGTCGAACGCCACTTCTCGCTCGACGCCCTGCGGAAGCTGTTCTTGTTCAATGAGAACACGCTTTGCGAGACGCACGAGACGTTCAAATGCAAGCGGTGCAAGGATGGCAGGCAGTTCATCAAGGCTCCTGCGTTGCTTTACGGTGATGCGAGCACGTAGGTGTACCTTTCGGCTTTGTAGATGCGAACGGATTGCTGACCACGAGATCTAGGTGGAACCACTTCACGAACGGAGAGTTGAAGAATAATCACGATGATCTGCTTCGCGCTGAAGTTGGTTTGCCTGAAGTTTCGTTCGTTTTCCAATACATCAGCCATTAGCCGATGTCGACTACTGTCGCTTTCGCTGGCTCACTAGACAGCGGACTCCTTGAGATTGATGCATGGATTATGATACCAATACCTTGCACATGTAACAACATCATCAGTACGTAGGGAGAGCGAACCAAGCAGTAACATGTTCGACTAGAGATACATATAATAGTACACGTCGAAAGTACTTCATCCGTTCCGCAATGTCAGAGTGGCGAGGAAGGAAACATAAGAGAAGCTTCAACGTACTTCATGAAACCACGTCGTCCCAGCTGCCCCATTCCCCTCCGATCTTCCGCACCTTGACCTTCTGGCCTGCCGTGCCAAAGTAAGCCGCGCCATACCACGCCTGCATCTCCTCTTCGCTGAACGGCCCGAAGGTCTGGTTGGCGTCCCCTGCCTCCGGCACCTCCCACTTATACTCGTACTTGACATCCGCAGACGGGGGTATCCAATCCTTGTCGACGTTTCCGGTCGCACGGACGGAGCGAACGAGCTCCTCGTACGTTTTGGTGTAGATGTCCGTGTCGCCGAGTGACATGAGGGTAGAGGCAAGATGTGTGATCGTCTCGACGTCGGTGGCCTCTGCCGAGATCGCCTTGGAGGGTTGGTCGACCTCCATCGCAGCACTTGTCCCATTCTCGGCATCCCGCCTCGCCTTATTGTTCGGCCTAAGTAGCTGAAGGATGAGCGACGAGTAACGAAGAGGTACGGTGAATAACTAACTTCTTTTTTGTCGTCCCGTCCTTCTTCGCCTTGGCCCCAAGCCGTTGCAGTGCCTCCAACACCGTCTCGCCCTTCTTCAGCATCGCGACCAGCTGCTGCTCGATGTGGTCCTTTCCCCCGAGCTCCTGCAACTCACGCTCCTCTGCTCTCTGTTTCTCCTTCTGCATCTTCTCCTGTGCCTTGTGGAACTTCCGCGCCTTCTTGATCTCCCGCTCGTCCACGTCCTCCATCCACCGGTCGTGTACCGCGTGCGGGTCGAACGTACGCACGTACATCCCGTCCGCGGAGAACTTGCCTTCCTCCATCTCCTCGCGCATGTTGAACGCGCTCAGCTCAAAGCCCATCCCCGCTTTCTTCCGCCGCTCCGCGTCGTCCTCGTCCTCCGGTTCGTCCTCGCCCTCTTCCGCCTCGTCCTCCTCCCCGTCAGACGCCCCTGCCCCGAACTCCTGGCCCTCGATGTCGCCCAGCCTCAGGAACTCCTCTTTCTTCTTCTTGCCGCCGAGCCCGCCCGCGGCCTTCTGCTCCTGCTTCTCGCCCATCGCGAACATATCCTCGTCCTCGTCGCCCTCCCCACCCGCGCCCGGCTTGCGGCTGTTCACGACACCCTCGCCGTCGTCGCTGGAGTCAGACTCGTACCCCTCGGTGTTGACGCGGCCCTTGCGCTTCGCGGACGGGTTCTCGAGCTGCGCGTCGACTTCCTCTGCGAAGTTGGCCGGGTCCTCGGACGGCTCGACGAAGCGCGTCTTTTTGCGCGAGCCTTCGGCGGCGGGCGTGCTGTCCCCGCTCGCCGTGGCGGCTCGTTTATGGGACGGTCTGGGAGGCATAGTGATTGTATAAGGGACAAGGACCTAGGTGGGTACGGCGGGGTCGGTATCGGGGAGAATAGTGAGTGGTAAGCGGGAATTGTTTTGGAGGTTGTTGGAAGCTCCTGCGAAAACGGTGGCTGCAGTTCCACTCGCTCGATGACTTGCCAGCGTCAAAAGCTCAACGTTCATCATCTCTTGCTCCTCACTTTGTGGCTCGGGTATTGATCCAAATATTGCCAGACCGTTCATTCACTCTTACAATATATACACATATACTACCTGGTAGTGTGGCAGGGTATGGAAGTAACAAGATGTTGTCTCGTAAAGTATGAATGAATACACATGCCGCACGCCCTCTGCACGGAGCAAGATGCACAGCAGCACCTTGGCAGCACCACCACCACCACAACGAAGATGGGACCCAAAGCGGAACCGGAGCTGTATTATGGAAGTGGCGACGATATATATTCGGGAACCCTCTCATGTGAGGTCGATAACTCCGTTTGTCCAGTCGACTGGGACATGAATGGGCGATGGCTCCCGTTTCACTATCGTCTTGGGCTTCCGATTGGCTTGAACTTGAGCAAGCTGGTTCTGCAGCATCATGATTTGTTCCTGAAACGAATTGATCATTATTCACCCACAGCGTCAGACAACTTTACTCACCTGGAGGAATACGGCGCGGTCTTCGTCTTCATCCTCGTCGTCGCTTTGTTCTGTCTTCACTTCATGCTCTTCCTCGGTATCCCCACGCGCTCGTTTAGGTTCACTTGGGCCAGCACCCTCAGGAGCGGCGTCGCCAGCGTCCGACGGCCGCTTGCTCCCCGCCGGCAGACGAGGAGCGATGCCGTTGGCGCGCAATAACTCTATTAACAGCCTCGCAACCTGGGCTCCAAGAGAAATCTTGAGGACTTACCTATCGGTCGGTACAAAAACCTGAAGACGACAAATGGCTCCTTCTGTAGCCCTGAGGCGGTTCTCCACGCAGGTGGCTGACGTACCACCACTGTCCCAATTCTGGCCGTTAATATACGAATGCTTCAGCGCTCTTAGAAGCGAGGAGAATAAAGAGAGGGCTCACGACACGGCATGCACCCCAGCCTTCTTGCTTTTTTCGTGAACAGGTCCGATTTCAGGAACTTCGTCAACATAGGTGGGTGTAGTTGCTTCAAGGAAAGCATGCACTTTCCGCATTTCGACTTCGATGGATCCCAACTTGTCTAGAGAAGCAGTAGAGGAACATGCGAGGGCTTCGTCGTCTGAGAGCGTGTTAAACGTAGTTCGTTTTGCGGTGAAGGACAGCAGTACCAGTCAATTCCAATTCAGAGAAAAAGAGAGACCGCTCTTGGTCCGGCCGAATCATCACACCCGACATGTATGCGGCTGGTGCTCGTTCATGTGCTTGCCGGCGGACACAACGGCCGTCAACGAGGATGTTGACTTGCATCAGTGTAGCAGAAGAAACATCTCCCCAGTGCACGGTAAATGACTTCAAGACGAGGCGATCGTTAGTAGAAGTTAAGGATGAGGGATATCTCGATGTACTTACCTTTCCACTCTCGCTTGCAATCCAGCAGGTCAAGATCCGCTCGTCATCCTGTTGCATTTGGTATTGTTCCAGCTCCTTCCCATCACAGCAGATGTGAGCGGTGTAGCCTTGGAGCTCGAGTGGCATCTGCGCACGAATTGAATTAGACCGGGACGAGAGAGAGAGGGAGAGCCGTTGTTCAAGAGCGGCGGCCCTCGCAATGCGGGAGTGGGTGGTGTGGCTGCGTGGCACAAAGGCTGTCACTGTCAGTGTTAACGTTCAAAGTTGGCCGTACCTCGACGTCACGTGCATCGCGCGTCCGAGTCCGAGTCCAGACGATGGTGGATGGCTTTGTCGAGGGCCCGCGCGGGAATAAAGGAAGATACATGTATATTCACCGACTACGGTGCAACTCCTCGGTCTCACTCAGGCTATTACTGATATACATTGCTGTGACTCAATAGAATATTACTGTGTGATGGATTGTAGACGACAGATCAGAATCATTCCGCAGGTTCCCTCTTCACCTTCTTGACCCCATCCGATCCGGCCTTCGCGGGTGGAGGGCCAAACACAAGATGCTGGTTTCTCGAACTGACGTGGATCTGCCTTGCACCTCAGCTTGCCTTCTAACGAAGTTCTACAGCAGGGCCGAAAGCTCACCTCAACGAGAGTCTCCTCCTCCTCATCCCATATCTCTTCCTCTTCCTTAGGCGCTTGCAGGTCCCGCTGAATATCACCTTCCGAAAGCCGCGGGGCGAGGGCAAATGCGTCATTGTCCGGAGGCTCCCACTTGACGTCACGCGCAGGTCTCTTCAAACAAGAAGGCGGCGGCTCTTTCTTTATTTGGGGCGATGGTACCCTGCGGGGAGGTGACAAGGGCTCCTTCTTCTCGGTCGGTGTCCGTAACCTTCGAGGAGGCGATGACGGCTCCGTCTTGACAATAGGTGCGGGCGAGCGCATGGGTCGTGTGGGTGGCGGCGGTACCAAAGACGGCAGCGGCGACGGCTCTCTCTTGATTGGTCGTGATGCTTCCCTGGCTGAGAGAAGCGAAGGTTCCCTCTTGACGCGTTTCGATAACCGCCTTTGAGGCTCTGGCGAACTCCCTCTCTTGATACGCGGAGTCGAGTCCTTGACACTGTCAGGAGGCTCTGTCTTGACTTGAACACAGCTTGCGCTTTCTCCCGGGATGGCGTAATTGTTCCTAGAGCTTAGATGGATCTACGCGACTCTTCAGTTCCAAGTAATTCAGCTAGTGCATAACGAGCACGCACTTCCACAACATTCTCTTTGTTGTCTTCCTCATCTTCGTCCGGTACTATGGGCGTTTGCTTGTCCTCGTCCGCCTCCACCGTCAGAGTCGATGGGTCCTCATCTTGCTCGGCCACAATCCGCTGACGCTTAGTCGGAGCCGGCGAAACCGATTCTGTAGACGGTGGTGCTTCACTTGGCGGTCGTTGACGTTTCTTTCGGTGACCTGATGAAGACTTCGCAGACCCAATCACCGTGGCCGAACTCGATCGACTCGGAGAACGTCCTGAGATGATCCCCTTCGACTCGAGAAACTCTACAGCGGCTCGGCATCAAGATGACGCCTTTGGCTCCCGCAAACAGAGCCACACACCTCTTGGCCTGTAGTAGAAACGGAAGACGACATATGGCTTGTCGTCAATGAGTATCGGCTTGAGAATTGTTGACTTCGCTTTAACGTCCTTCTTGTCTCCCAGGCTTCCGTAGTACTTTCATCAATCTAGAGCCATGGTCGGAAACGGATGGTGCACGCACGACACGCAATGGCTACCAGTGCCACGACCTTTGATTTTGCGCTCGTGGACTGAGCCACCAGGCTGAGGCGTTCTTGGCGTAAACTGCACGCGCATAAAGTCGCGCACCCGTCGTAGTTTGATTTCAATCGTTCCTAGGTCCTCGCTGTACGCAGATGGAAGGTCGTCATCGTCTGTGCATTGCAAAGACTTAGCTCCTATCTTTAGAAGATGAGAGAAGTGGAGAGCCGTACCGTGTGTAACCAGTGGAGCAAACTGGAATGGGGTGAGAGCGTCGACTGCGATGCGGAAGCCACCATTCGAAGTCTTGGAGGAGCCCTTGATATGAGACACGACACCCATCCTCCGACCGTCCATCCGGATCTCGACAGACAGGTGGGAGGGCGGCTTGGATTCGACCCAATGCACCTTGAACTCCTAGTTATAGCTATCAGCACCCTTATTCAAAGCACTCCATGACGAGACGCACCATTCCTGCCTCGCTCACGATGTAACCAGATATAGTGACCTTATCCCCCTCTACCTTGGTCTTGTGGACATCGACTTCTTTGCCATTGTGGGATATGTATGCGCCGTACCCGCGGTGATTGAGGGGCATGCCTGCGTGAGAACCCGCGAAGCTACCGGTGATGAATGTGGGTGCAGAGGTAGCCACGCCCTGAGGCCTGACACGTCGCGACTCAAGAGATACTTAAGTACAGTAACATAGACACTCCGACGCGACGCGAAGGAAACGACGGGTGTACACGTGATCGAGATTTCATTTTCAGGCCTCTCCGAATGAAATTTCGTACCCCGCTCGTCTGCCCTGGGCCGCATCCGGCGTGAACCAAGCTTGACTGGGTAACGACCACTGCTAATACTACACGGCCAAAAGCCAGTCTGAGTGAATTTCAAGTTTGATGGGAAGACGAGGGCCCTTAAGAGCCAAAATCCTGTAACTCACCTAAAATCCAATTATCAGAAATTCTGATGACATGGAGCGCCCATCCCGACGTCCGCTAACGAGCAGCCGAGATGCTAACAATCCGGCGCCGATGGACTTCAAGTTTACCTTAAGACCCGGACCTAGCCCAAAGGCCGGTCGGAAGGGTGGGCCCGGAGGTGGGCCCCACACGAAAATTCCCGAGATTCCACGGTTGAGTTTCCGTCCAAGCGCGGCTGTTGGACTTGTCGCTCTTTCTCTCGTTCCCCCATCTTCAAGTGGGGCGCTCCGCTGATATCCCGCTCCGTCCTTTGCAGACCGCTCACAACGTTCAACGTTCAGCAGCCATGTTACCTCGTGCACGACATGGCACCCCAAGCTAAGGTTGGTACCCCACAGGTTATCCTCATTCGTTCGAGTGCCGCTGACGTGTCACAATTTCGACCCCCCTGATGTCCTTACCGTCAACTCACTGTTGCAGGCAATTGCACTTTAAGTGAGTAGATATATTCCCTTCGTCGTCCTCTCTTTCTAACATTTGGGTCCTTGAAATGACAGGTCATTCCGGCTGCCGCTCATGGGGACCGTTGTCAGCAATGCGAACATGAGCGTGTCCTGATCTGGAGAGTCTCCTGGAGCGGTCCAGCGCAGAGCACACAACGCAGCTAATGCGGGTTGGATTCCAGCTCACCTATCTCCACAGGTCTGGCCCATTCCGGCCGGTCGCCTGCCACGTCGTATGTTTTTTTTGCTATGTTTGTTATTTCCGGTCACTAACATTGCTACTTCGTGTAGGTAGATACTTGGCGTTGACCACATTGAGAGTTCCTGGCACCGTGAGGGGGCCCGTCCCCTGCATCATCCCCGCTGCCAATGCCATTCTGACGCCGGATCTGTACCATCGCCCATGGGTGCTGGTAAGTGGGGATGCCGGTTTCGTCTGTAGTTGGCATCTTTAGTTAGCGGTCGATGCCCATGTAGCGTGGCGCATAGATAATAATATAAAGAATTTTCCATCTACTAGCAGCGTGAATGCGAGCCCCATTAATCTGAGCGAACTGGCCGTTGATAAATGCCCCAAAATGGGTCGGTTGACTGCTTTCTCGGAGCGTGGGACCTCGGTTATCGGAGATACGTCCTGGGATCGACTTGAGAAATGGCGCTCTTAAGTCAGTGTCAAGGGCCTTCAAACGTGATTCACTTAAGATTTCCTTGGCGAAATTCCCAAGAGCAAAATTCTTAAAATGACCTTAACGTAGCGCTTCTGCGGTGTATACTATAGGTGGGGCAGGTTCTCCATTGGCATCCCCTAGAGACTGCAATCGCATTGTAGTTGATCATAATTGGTCCGCGACTCTCAATTGCTCCTAATTTATAACTGACGTCTGGGCTCGCCTTTGAGTGCATATACAGCAGGTCCGCTGGGACGTCCTGAGCCCGTCCGAGAAGACTGTACTTGCTCCTTGTCCTCTTGTACACCTCGGCCCTCGCACTAAGATAATGCACTGCCAGCACCGCCAGTGCTATGAGCAACCCTGCGGTACGATTCTTGGGTGGCCTCCTGGTCGTGGTTTTCATCGCTTGCACGTACGTCACAGTCTTTTCGCCACGGCTCCAAGACACTCACGATCGGCGAGAAAACAGGTTGTATGGGATCACCGTCCCCCAATCATTCGTTTATTTCCAGACGTATCCGAACGACAGTACACCGTTGAAGTCTCCCGTATGTTCCTTCAGGCTCATTTGTTCTCATCATGCCAGAACTGACCGCCGCTCCTTCTAGGTCGTTTGGGTATTAAGTAAATAATCTGACGTTCGATTCCGCGTCAGCGCATATGTTCTGATGCATATCGCCATCGTAGCCTCTTGGACACACTATACACCGCCTTCTGCATAACCCTAATGTATTGCTATTTGATCGAAAACTTTGACGACGCCGCAGCGTGGCAGAATCTCGTTTGGTATGTCCAGCCTTCGCTCTGCGAGTGCGCGAGGGATCCAACCTTAACGTTGCACGACTCTTAACAGGAGTATCGGCGTAAGCCTTTCATATTTGTTCCACATTGCCGCTTTCTCAACCCCAGATATTTATATAGGCCATCGTCCTCATGCAAGTATGTGTGTTATCCTTTTATATACGTGTCATAGCCGTTGACTGGCCAGCGTAGGTACTCCTTTCAGGCACAGTGGAGAGGGGAGCGCTCATTATCCTGAGTCCACGACGATCGAGACTCATTAGTACATCAGCACATACGTGAGGCGGATCTGGTTTGGTTCTTGACTTGAAAAGCCTCCCTCCCGTCACACAAATCGCTCAATATTGCGTTTAACAGTCAGCGGGCGCGCAAGACTTCTCGCCTTTGTCTTGGTACGCTTCATGAACCGTTCTCTAGTGCCAGGGGTAATTCTGTAATCTACAGTCCTTCTTTGCATTATCTCGATTCAGCAAGCCGCATGCCCCTCCGTTGGATTATTGCTCAACACTCTATTGACCACTCCGCAGTTTTCAGGAAGGTGGGGACGATAGCTCTGTATGTTACGTCTTCACCTGAATTTAGATGAAACCGACTCGAACTCTCGATAGGCTTTACTTCGGCTCGTGGAGTAACTTCAGATTGCACGAATGGACCCTGGTATGCCATTTCAACTGGAGTGTCATCGTCGTATCATCTCAAGAAACTCCACCTCAGCCCATTGTCAGCTTATCGTTGAGCCTAGCAGCCTTCACGAATATCTCAATCGCTGTTGTTTTCTCTTTTTGTTTGCTGCGCGGTGGTAACCAATATCCCCGGTATGTTGTATGATCGAGATCTGGCGTAAACGATGACTCCCATTAACTCTTATGACTTCAGATCGTCGAGGAGCCTCGTGAACATGCTCACGCTCTATGCCGTCAACACTGGTGCCGCAATTGCGTATGTCATTCCTCTACGATTCAAGTCGTGTCTGAGGCTGCTTGAGCCATGCTGACTTCTCTTGCCCCAAGTATGGCTCAGTACGGGGTACCCTGGTATCTTTTGGTCTGGCTCAGATAGCAGCCAAGTGTATGTACCTACCCGAAGCCCAAGGGCTATCATGCCGATACTCCCTTGTCTAGATAACCCCAGTCTACGCTAATTCGTTCCTAGGAAGTTAATCAGAGTCGTGGGGGCATTCTTACCGGAAGTCACGCTCACCAAAACCCGGGCATGCCCAGCTTAAACTCCCGCTCATTCCTGCGAGAGAAGGACCTCGCTCGGGGTTTCAGCGGCTTTGGGCCTGTCAGCGACGTCCAATTCCAACCCTTCTCCTCAGTTCGTCATGGTGCCGCTCATCAACAGCATCAGCTCATTAGCATCTTGGTAGGATTTTCGTCCTCCATCCATCCAGGCTATCGCTATGGATGAATGGGGCGGTAGTCCAGCGTGCGACCCTCGCACTACAACGGGCGATGACAGTAGCACACGAGTATCACCTTACCGAAACTAGCCGGTGTCAGTGAGTTAGCCGATATATCGTTGTTCAGGGGAGAACAAATAAGTTCCAATCTTCACGGTGCCATGGTCGTCCGAGTCGCTGATAATGCAGGGAACTAACTCAATGTCGTAAAAATGTCTCCTGGTCAGTTCATTGTACATTCGTAATCACACATGGATCGACTCTTGTCGCGATTACCATTACTTACTTTCCTGGCACCGCATAGTACCCTTTGAATCGAGCCTTGCACTGTCAGTGGTTCAGACAATAGTGCCCATGCTTGGGTTCTTGAACGGAGGTTCTTCCCCAAATGTCGAACAACGCTGCCCTACGGCCTTGGTATGTCGCGCCACCCGATGTTGTCAGAAGAGCCAAACACGAGCAGACATGTCGGCTTAATCAGGTAACCTAGACGCCAGAAGATTAGGTCGTTAATTGAGCGCCGGCGATGGGACGCCGGAGTCCGACTCCGAGTCAGAGTCCGAGTCTCAGTCAGTCCTGCCACAGCAGGTGCCCGTATCTCCTTCATCCCAGTCTGTCCTGCCACAGCGGGTGCCCGTATCTCCTTCATCCCATTCGAGCCCATCGCATATCACCACCATCATGGCAACGGACGAACAATTGAAAGCATTCATAGCAAGGCATCACCAGCTACTAGACAAGGAGCGTGAAGCGGAGATAGAACGCACTTCGTTGCTTCTTTCGAACTGTCCTCCCAAGCTCCTCGAGCAGAAGGGCCTATGTTTGGCCAGTCTTTCTGTTGCGTCTGTGGGAATTGGGCTCGGCGGGAAAACGTGTGTATACTTGCGCTTGTCAAATATCTAGCCCACATACGTTCTAAATCACAGTGAACCCATCCAGCCTGGTCGAACTTGAACGGCCAACCGCATATCATTCGAGTCCATTGTTCCCGCCCCACACGCTCAGGTAAGTCATATTTCTCCCAATATTGGGGCTGCCGAAATACGGGACAGACCAGGTGATCTCGCACGCATCGAGGAACACACGTCCGGTGCTGCAGCTCCGAAGAAAACCGCGAACTTGAAGGCCAAGAAGCCCGGACCTTCGGACAAAGGAAAGAGCGATAACGTAGAAGGGGTTGTGTTCAGGGTATGCGAGTTTCCGACTATTATGGGTTATAGACTTATAGTAATCATATTTCTCAGGTATCCGATACGCGGATCGTCATTGCAGTGGATCCTCCAGAGACAGGAGGACAGGATCTGGATCTGCCGGATCGATGTCGTATGGTCAAGCTGGCTAACAGTGTGACTTATGATAGGTGAAGAGCAATATGTCTACCGCGTGCGCAGGTACTAAATATGCGCACATAGGATGGATAGGGCCTTGAACCAACTCGAGAAAGTCGTGCTGCCTAACTCGGATGCTGTGAGTACGATGACACGCTCTCTGGGATAAGCTACTAGATGACCCTCGTATGCAGAAGGAAGACAAGTTCCTGCCAAAGATGACGCCTCTCGTACGTGTCCTCATGGGGATGCAATCCCCTTCGGAAAGGGCACAGGTCAAAGACCTCAAATTCTTCGACCAATCCCTCAACCCCAGTCAACAAGAAGCGATTCGTTTCGCCTTCGGATCCCCTGAGGTTGCGTGCATACACGGACCTCCCGGTATGCGATACATTCTTGAATCGAGAAAAGGAAAGGTGAACCTGACGCGCCCCTTACAGGAACGGGGAAGACGCACACACTGATAGAACTCATTCGACAGCTCACTACAGCCACTCCGTCCAACCCCAAACCCCTCCGATTACTCGTGTGCGGAGCGTCAAACCTCTCAGTAGATAACATCCTAGAGCGTCTCCTCGCTCTTCCCGCCCCTGAGGACGGTAAGAAGCTCAAGGTGACGCGAGTAGGGCATCCAGCACGCGTGATGAATCAGGAAGACGTGATCGACGCAACGCTCGAGGTCAAGGCGAGCCGTAGCGACCAGGTAGGTCAAGGTTTAGCTGTCGTACTGTTGCTGTGCTCGGTGCGAATAATGGACACTTTGTGTGCTAGGCAATATTGGCGAAGGATGTCAAGACCGAGCTCGAGGCCGCGCTTGACATTCTCTCTGGTAAAGGCAAAGGTGCCAAGGGGAAAGCTCCAAGAGGTCTTGGACGTAAGAAGATGTGGGAGGAGGTTAGAGCGTTGCGAAAAGAGTACGTGATGTAAATGGAATGTAGCTGGGCCGCCAACTAAACCCTGCTCCATCACAGATACCGTCAGCGGGAGGGCGGAGTGGTTGAAAGCGTCCTGAGTGAATCTCAGGTCGTCCTTGCAACCTGCCATTCATCGGGAGGCAGACAAGTACGATCCCAGGATTTTGATGTCGTGATTATAGACGAGGCAACTCAAGCTCTGGAAGCGGTATGGGCGCAATTTATGTTCTATCTTAAGGTTAGTTGACCGTCCCGTTGTCAGGTCTGTTGGATACCCATTTTCAAGGCTCAAAAGCTCGTCCTCGCCGGAGACCCGATGCAGCTCCCACCGACGATCATATCCACTGACAAGGGTAAGGAAGCCAAGAAAGCACCATCATCCTCGACAACAAAACCATCCATAAAGTCGGGCACCAAGACGCCGGTTTCTGCAGCGACGGAAGGACCAAAGGCTTCGGAGAAAGAGGCAGAATCCGGTGACGAAGATAATCAGTCCGATGAAGACGAAGGCGACGCCGAACTGGCTGCTGATCCCGAGGAACCTTTGAAATCTACGCCACAGAATCCGAGGAAGGTAGGATCGAAGGCGGTCTTCCGTCCGCCTCGCACCCTTGAAACCACCCTCTTCGAACGCCTGGAAAAGATGTACGGGCGTGGAATCAAACGCATGCTCACCGTACAGTACCGGTTAGTGCCCAATGCTTACTTCTTTGACTCTTGAATCATTATAAGTATACTGACATCTTGCTCCCACCGTCCTAGGATGCATGCCCATATTGCCTCTTTCCCTTCAAAGGTCATGTATCACTCGAGACTGAAATCTCATCCATCCGTCGAGGCGCACCTCCTCCGCGACCTACCGAATACTAGCGCAGATTCGGAAGACGACGAGAAGGAAATCCTCTGTACCCCAGTCGTCTTCTACGATACCGCCGGCTGCGAGTACTTTGAACGCCTGGACGGCGATGGTGATGAGGGGAGCCGGTGCAACGAGAACGAGGCATCCGTTGTGAAAATTTGGGTTGATCAGTTGGTATGTACCTTGATGAGCCACACGCCGAGTACAGGACTTCATAGACCCCCACGCATCAGACTGGCGCGGGGGTGCTTCCGTCCCAGATAGCTGTTATCACGCCGTAAGCACATATGTCTCTTTGAGGTTTCGCAGCAATGCGCTGATGCGAACACAACAGATACCAAGCGCAGGTTACACTTTTGGCATCTCTACTCCGCCCGATATACGGGCCTGAGCTGGAGATTGGGACTGTCGACGGCATGCAAGGGCGAGAGAAAGAGGCGGTGATAATCAGCCTAGTGCGGAGTAACGAGAAGGTACGCAGCTCCCCTCCATGCAGACGTCTCTCTGACCACTGAACCTCTGATTCAGCGGGAAGTCGGTTTCCTCAAGGATAAGCGCAGGTTGAACGTAGCCATGACACGAGCACGACGACATCTGGTGAGCGACCCGCTGTAGTCGATATTCAGCCGCTGACCTCAGTCCGCATCGCATCAACAGTGTGTCATTGGTGACTCTTCGACTGTGCAGCACGGCAGCTCGTTCTTAAAGAAGTGGATGGCCTGGTTAGAAGCCAGCGCCGATGTACGCTTCGCCGGTCTTGAATAGGTGAAATGCGCAGAAGGGTGGTGGGCGGTATGCATGGAGAAGGACTCTTCGGTAAGATTGTGCAATACACCACCATGTTGTATATGACATCTAGCACTATTAGACGTCTATAGGACACTTCGCGTATGGACTTGGTATGTACACTGGCGGTGAGCCACAAAAACTGGTGCAGCTACATCCAAAACTAAGTCTTAATCAAGGAAATGCAGTACCATATCTCGCCAGGCGGCATGAATTGTCCGGATTGTCCGTGTGGTGTTAGAACTCTACACCAGGTTCCCGTGTTATGCTTGTCCCTCGCCGGCGAGAGGTGACGGGCGACTCCTCGTGGGCACCACTGGCTTCGGCACTAAGCAAACCTGCCTCCTCCTCGTTGTAGGACCGGGAAAGATGTCGGGTCCGGGAGGAGCCATCTTTCTGTCGGTAAAGGAGGGACTGGCAAACAATTGTGACGTCGAACATGAGGGTTCCCCCACTACCAAGAAGGTAACTGATTTGTGGATGAGTCCCAAGATCCCACCGATGAGAGAGGGTTGAGAGAAACGTACGGAATGCTTTCGCGGATGAATGCAGATGCTTGAGGAGGGGCGAGTTGTAGTTTAGGGGATGTAAGGATTGATGCGACATAGAATGTGTTGCCGAGGAATGCAAAGATGAATAAATATATCGAAAGACCCTGCGAATCAACGATAACATCGAAATGAGCTTCGTCCTGCAATTAATATCGCTCTGGAGCCCGTCTTACCTCTACCGATTTGCGGACAAACTAGTACATTTAGCCGTCAGCGGTTGGACGAGAAAATAAGGTTAGACGGCTCACGTTCTTCCATATTTGCGGTAATCGCGAGGTGAGGTAGAGAGTGGTACATACCCACGCTGATATTCGACCAATGATGAATTCTAACGACGGGGCTGGCGTGACTGGTTCGGCTTGCCCGGACAACGTAGCCTTGCTATCGATAGAATGGGCAAATTCTAGCATGGTAGGCTCCCCGGCTAATTGCGCCGAGAGGATGGGGTCCGCTATTCGTGGGTCCACAACCGCATTGGCATATGCCGACGCTGGTCGGACATCTGCTCGCGCCAGGACCTTCCCGGTCCTCTCCACTAGGGCGCCGGGGCGCGGAAGCCCGTTACCTGCAAGCGTTCCAATGCCAAACAGTGCCCACACGCCCATGAACACCATTGTTGCCCCCTTCCGGCTGACCCGTGAGTCGCGCCTCTGCGAATTTGCGGCCCGCCACTCCTCGCCGTCTTCCACAAGGTCCGCGGACCTAACTTCGGGGCGCCCACGGGATATCGGATCCGGTTCGTCGAGGGGGGTGGACATTTGCAGTGCGGAAGGAACACGACTGGGCTGTCGACTTCGGCCAGTGCCTGCCGTTCCTGGACTGGGATATGAGTCAAATCCCCATGCAACTTGCTTCTTCCGCGACGAACGCCCTCCTTCTGAGTGGAAGCTGTCCGCTAGACGAGCCAGTGCACTCTCGGACACATCGTCATCGTCGTCATATGCGTTCGATTGAGGCTCGATAGAGTGGGAGCGTCTGCTGTGTCGTCGGGTATGCTCCTCTTGCTGCGCTGCGAAGGCGGCGACAGCGGCTACGTTTGCTGCGACATTCGAAAGGGCACGGTAACGGGGTGCGTTTGAGCCGCGTTCGAGAGACAATCGACGTGTGCCGAGTGTTCCGGACACGCTACGATCACGACCGTGAAGGTAGGCTGAAGGTATCGTCTTGTGTTTCCTAGCATAATAGACGTATTGCACGAGGAGACTGAAATCGACGAAGCAGAAGTAGGTGGCAAGATAGGTCTAATGACGTGTTGAGGCAAATGGGCGAGCAGCACACAGTAAGCGTCAAAAAGGCTCACTTGGAAGGGCAATTGGTGTGTCAATATGCAACCAATCAAGTTCGTTGCGTCACCTAGAGAAGAACAGTAATGAGATCATAGAAGCGCACAATGAGCGATGCTCACGCGACATATTGCGCGATCGCAGAAAATCATGACCGGGGTCGCGCTGGAGGTGAAAACACTCACCGAGCATCCAGTTCATAAGAAACGGGAGGGCTAAGCCTTCTACAGACTGTCGCCGCGCATTCTCGAGAATCTGTCTGCCGATAACGCATTGGAGGATGGGGAGATGAACCGTCTGAACAGACTGCGGGGAATGCGGGGTAGCCGAAACTCACGGGAATTGCGCACCCACCCAGCAGGCGATCGAGATGTAGCCTAAGAGCTCTGAAAAAGTTGCGGTGAGCACCATGGGGGACTGAGCATGGGCGTCGGAGACGATGAGGAGGTCGGTTACAAGAGCCTGAGCGAGGGAGATAGCGGGTCCAGGTTGGAGGATTGGACGGTGGGAGAGCTTGGTCTTGGCGCGCTTCGTTCGCCGCTGTCGTGTCCGGGCCCGAGTCCCAGTGAGGCCTGCCAGTGATCCAGCTGAGCCTGCCTCCTCCGTCCCTCTCTCGTCTTTCCTCAGACCTTGCTCCTCTCCTCGTCTGCCACCACTCAACAGCGTTGCAGAGCCTTTCCACATTCTCAACCATTCTCCCAACCAACTCCTGCTCGTCCCGCTTGCCTATCGGGTTACAAGCCCGCGGTGGCGCAACGTTGGCGTGAAACGACAACGGCAACGCGCCGCCCAACCAGTCGCCCGCTTCAATCCTTTCCTGGACTGGCCACGCCCCAAGTAACGCCACCTCGTCAGCGACGCCTCCCCCGTACTTCTTTGACCTGTCTCTACACCATGTCAAACAAGGCTGGCCCTTCAGACTTAACGAGGGCAACGTTGCTCAACCCAGCGCCGGAGGAGCTGGTGAGTTTGATCTGCTGTTGAACGAAAGTTGAGACATTCATTCCACCCAGCGACAACTCGTATTGGATTTCCTCGTCCACAATTGCTACTCCTCCGCAGCTCGTGCGTTTGTTCGTGAGAGCGGTGGCCCCAAGGATGTCGACGCAGACGGCGACGAGGTTATGATCTCCCCCTCAGACGATGCATCGGACGTACTGGATGGATTCGAAGACAGGCTCGCTATGGGCGAACTCCGCAAAGGCGCGCCGATGTCTCGTCGCTTGCCCGATTCATGCGCTTAACGTTTGCCAGACATCCGGATGCGCATTCTGACCGGAAGCATTGATGAAGCCATAGCGCTGCTCAATAAATACTTTCCCGCCGTTCTCTCCGAAGGTACGGAAGACGAGGAGGACAACGTCTCAAACTCCCCGGGCAGATTCTCCTATCTTCCATCGACCTCGGTTGAGCCAACCCACCTCGCGCTCAACCTTCGCATCCAGGCCTTCATAGAGGCCGCACGGACTATACCCCTCGAATATTATCCTCCTGGTTCGACCACACCTTTGCCGCACCCACCTCTCTTGTGTGGCCCATCTAAGAACCGTACAAATATTGGAGATGGTGATGCTGGCATGCTGGACCCCGACAACGAGGACGCCAACGTCCAACTCCTCATCCGCGCTCAGAACCTGTATTCCGAAGCGAACCAACTTCCCCGCCCGCAAGATCGTGCGACATACCTCCACGAATTAGGACAGGTCGGGGGGATTCTTGCGTACACCGTGCCGGAACGAAGTCCTCTCACAAACTACATGGCCCAAATACGGCGTGAAGGCGTTGCTAACCAGATCGACAGCGCCATCCTATGTAAGTCACACGTCGTCCTCCTACCGTGTCCTTACTTGACCGAACGTGCCTGGGCAGATCACGCTAAACGGCCGACCATCTCTCGCATCGAATTATACACGCGATACACAGCATCGCTTTGGGGAATGCTGCATGAAAAAGAATGCAAGGTTCCTGCTCGTAACGCATGGCCTCAAGGTGTATCTCTTCCCCCCACAGCCGCACGCCTCCAGCAGGCCAAAGCTTCCTCTCCCAAGGATAACGGTAGTCTGGAGAGCGCCCTCCCCACTCCCAAGAAGTCGGCACAGGACAAAGAGCCAGAAGAGGTACACACCCCATTGACATCAGTCTTCCAATTTCGCGAGGCTCACGGTTTACATTTCAGATCATCCCTGCGTTTGATTTACACCTGTTCGTTCAGCCGGCCGAGCGCGCACAGTAGCATCCCGACCACTCATGACCGCATTTAACCACCCCTGCATTCTCAACATCATCTCCAGATAAGTATCCATCCGTAGTAGGTCCCCCGTACCGTTCATGTAGCATTGGACACAACGGACACTGTACTGTAATTGTTGTAATGGATGTGATTGTCAATCAGCGCACTTCACTCATATCAAGTTCAGTGTTGAACTTGGAAGTTGAACCTCAATGCGGGCCATCGCACGGTGAGTAGCAGCGTTTTTAGTCGGACAACCGTAGACTTTGCATCATTCCCTCAACAACACTAAGACTACC
The DNA here is from genome assembly GCA_026283605.1 of Ganoderma lingzhi. Lineage (NCBI taxonomy): Eukaryota > Fungi > Basidiomycota > Agaricomycetes > Polyporales > Polyporaceae > Ganoderma > Ganoderma lingzhi. Next base: position 534,625 of record JAPJYM010000008.1, read on the forward strand.
CCCAAATGTCTGCTTTTCTAACCCAACGATATCTACGTCGTCCCCTAAGCGTCCCCTGTTCACCCGTGCAACGATGCTCCCCAACACGTTGCACATCCTGAGGCCTAGGACCCGCAATCTCGCCCATTTCTCCCACTCTATGCGATCTAGGGTGGACTCCATATTCCCGAGTCCTTTGCCGCCTGGCGGTTCATTCAACCACGGATTATACGACAAGTCCAGCACCTCCAACAAAGGACATATCCTAGGCAAGCGGTGGATCTGCGGACTGGGATGAATCTGTGGGCTGGGGACCGGGAGGGCAAGCAGGGCAAGACGTGTAAGCGTGAGAGGAAAAAGAAACAGTGTCGTGGACGGCACTTGGGCGTTGAGCACGACAAGTGTGTGCAGCGGCGGGGGCAGGTCCTGAGATGCCGACAATTCCTCCTCCCACGACGCCCCTCCACCCCCCCTGTCTTCCCCCTCTCCGGTGATTGAGTCTAGCAATGGAGGATGGCGGCTACCCGACGGTTCCTCCTCGCCTTCCTTCGAATCGTCTCTGCCTTCCTCCTGCGCCTCCAAGCTTGATGACAGGCTCGCGAAGAGGTCCCGCTGCAGCGTCGCTTGCGGCCCCACCACGATGACCTCCCCGTCCGCATGGCCCTCCGGCTCGAAGAGGGGATACAGCTTCCCGTTCGGCAGCGGATCATGGACGGCCGTGTATCGTAGGACGTCGCGCCTGAACATCGGGGGCAGCACCTCGAGGAGCCCTTCGCGGAAATCCGCCGCGTCCGGGAAGGCTGCAAGCAGAACCCGCACGCAAATCTGCGTAAGCGGGGCCACCGCCGCCTCTGCGTCCATCTCCGCTTCCCCTTCTGAGGAATCCGAGTCTAGATCGTCTCTTGCGCGCGTGCTGGCGGGGAGGAAGGGCACGTCGCTCGACCCGAAGCTCCAAGGCGTGTGCGAGAAGACGAGCGAGAAGGCCTGCTTGCGGAACGCGACTGTGTCTCTGCTCTCAGTCTGCTGTCCGTGATGCTGATGATGAGATCTGAACAACCCACTCCAGCTCTTCGGGGGAGGGGGTCCCGGCACGGCGCCGCGCGGGTACCCGTGCTCCAGATGGCCCTCGCGGAGGACGGGAAGGGGCGGCGGGGGCAGAGTGCGCTCTTCCGCGGGCACGTTGGCATATTTGTAGATGTCAGAGAAGGGGAGGGAGGGGTTGTTGTAAGTGCGGGAACGGAGGGCCGCGAGGTGTGCCTTCGACCGACGGAGATTCTGCGAGTGCCTGAACTGCTCGCCCCTACCGCAATGTAAGTTAGATTAGGAGATATGTCAGTTATGGCCACACCAGTACTTCTGGATGAATATACAGTACCTCAATGTGTGAAGGAGATTGTTGACCTCGCGAGATGGGACTGCTTGTCTTTCGTTGCCATCGCTCACAGGTCGCATAGTTGGGCAAGGCGCGGATTGCGTGCTATGGGACGCAAATAGGATGTCTGAGGGGAAGATGTAAAGGGTACATGGCCAAGGAAGGTGGCTATCGATTGTCAATGTGAGTGCGAGACTCCGGCTGCACAGTCGGAAGTGGAGGGCAAATCCGAAATCGTAATGTGAGCGGTGTTAGATCAACTCTATCCCGGCATCATCGACATGACCCACCATCATCTCATTGATCGTAACAAAAGACCCGAGGCCTGGGCGCGCGCACACCTCTTAACACACGGTACAGGTCCATGCGGTTTTCGTCGATTGAGGTGAACATATGGCATACATGGTAGATGATAGTAGTCGTCGTAGTGGTAAAGCATGCCAATCATACTCCCTCATACACGCTCACCCACGACCCTCCAAACGCAAGCGAACACTCCAGAAGCACCAGCTCAGTTCATCTGGCGGATGAGCTTGTTGACGTGGGTCTCCCGGTTACCGAAGTCACCGCCCTGGACGAAGTGCTTGAACTTCCGTGTCCTCCAGCCGCCAGTGGGGTTGGAGAGCTTGAAGGGCCAGAGGAAGTTCGACGCCTGCTTGAAGTTGGGGCCGGCGGTGAAGATCTCGTGCACGAGATCCTCGACGGAAAGGATGTCGTACTTGCCGAGGGACTCCTCAATGACGGCGTTGTTAGAGAGGGGAATGCGCTGCTTGTCGACCTTGCCATAACCGCGCTTGTAGATGAGTTCCCGAACGGACTTCAAGTTGGGCTCGCTGGAAGCGACAATGAGGACAACACAAATAACAGGAACGTAGACAACGCACCCGTAAGCAACATAGGGCTCAACCAGACGGAGCATTTGCTCGGTCGCCTTCGTGACCTTAACGAAAACACCGTTGTTGATCTGGAGGAGACGGAGGAGCTGGAGAATTTTGCGGGGCTTGGGTGCGATGTTGTTGATACTGAGGTATGCGTCTAGACCTGCAGAAACACTGAAGACAGAACAGACTCACCCCCGGATGCGGATAACGAAGTAGACCTTCGCTTGCGCAGGGACGTAGAAGTCGCCAGCAGCGCGCGCAGCCCGCTTCAGACGAATCTCCTCCTTCTCCGCGGTGAGGTACTGCTTCACGTAGGACTCCGCGCGCTTGAAGATGACCTTGCGCTTGGCCTTGTTAGCCTACATTTGCACAGGAGCGTTAGTATATGTCGCAGACGGAGTGCGAAGATATATCGACAATGAATCAGCCCCGAAAGATGGTATGTTTCCGGCAACAGAGTGAAACGAAGATCCCACTAGCCAAGAATTATGGTATACATCATGAAATAGAAAAAGAAAGAACATGAGGATCGTCAACTGAACGGAAACGCACCTTGCGGGCCGCAACGATGGCAGCCGAACGCTCCTCACGGGCCTTTTCGTTTTGTTTACGCTTCTTGAGGAGAGTCTCCGGGACTTCGACGTCCTACACCCAAAGTCAGAACATATTCCGCCAACCGCAGGAGTTTTATTCGACTGACCGAGACGGTCGGGACGCTATACATGCATAGTTTTAGACAGCCGCAAAAAACACACTATCATGTAGGATGTACGCACGTAGTTGAGGGGGCCATTGGGAATCTTGAGGAAGGACGGGCTTGGGCCTTTGGGCGTAGTGAAGGCGCGTACTGAGACCAGTTGGGTGGCTGACTGTGACTATGCAGTTCTTCAAACTCGTTCCCACGGATGATGCGGCGTCTATCACGACTCTCAAAAGCGCCCATGCTCCTTGCGACCTCTGCGGCTAAGCGCGTACAGTAAGTTAGATGAATCCGCAGTGAAGGCGACCTACAGTATAGCACTGCTTGCAACTGGCGACTCCCCATCTTGCCGTATCGAAGGGTACTCGTTTCAACCTTTTGGCTCGCTCTTTCCACCTTTCTCAAGGCCTTGCCACTTCGTTTGCCTAAGTTGCGATATTCCGTCGTGGGTACGGAGTATTTTGTTTTCGACCTCACCCCTTGTCGTCGCCCCCCGCCAATGCCCATCTACAGTATCTTGGACTAATTTTTGGGACGTGTCATAGACAAGGATAAGCGCTTGTATTGTGTGTCAAGGATGGCCGTGGCCGGAAACGCAAGTAATACAATCCGTCCGAAACCTACCCAAATCACTTCTTGGGGTTCCCATCGTTCTCTGTCTCCACACTGGTCGCAATCGTCTGCCAATCAACAGGCTCCTCTGTAGCCTGCAACTTGCGTTCGCGTTCCTGCTGCCACTTCTCCCGTTTCCATCGTAGCAACGACATCAGTCTCAGCTCTTCGGGCAGGGCGGTGCGGGGGTGTGTCTCGTAGAGGTAGTAGGCGAACACTCCAGTGAGGACGCCAAGGATTGGGTCAAGAGTCCTGCGTTTTGTATTAGAGGTTCGTGAATAGTGTGCCTGTTGAGGTCGCTCACCTCGAGAGCAGTGGCGGAGGCATGGTGGGCGAGTGCGTGGGTGTGGCAAGCTGTGGCAAGGCGTGCGAGTCACTCAACTGCATCACATCCTTTACGGCAGGTGACAGTGTCCTTGCTGCAAACGTACCTTGAAACCCCTCTCCTCGACCACACGTACAGCGTCAGAGTCCCAAGTCAGACTCTTGGGCTGTCCCAACTCCTTTCCGGCGCGCGTTGCCGTCGGCCAGAAATGCGCGTTGAACACGATGCAGGTCGGTAAACCGGCAACGTTGGAAGTCGGGATGAGACGGAACTTGAGGCGGACGCGTGACGGACATGCTGAGACATTGCGGGCGTCTGCGAGCGCGTTGCCCAAAATTTGGGAGACGCGTTTCGTGTCATTGCTCTGTCGGTCTCAAGCTTTACTTGTGTCTGCACAGTCACACACACCAGGCTCTATCCGTTCCCTCCTTGTCTATCCCTCTCCTTCGTCCTTCTCCTGTCTATATCTTCGCCCTAAGCTATGGACCGCCAGCTCCGTCCCATCTACGGTTCGCATTCATCCCGCTTCCACTCGGTGACCATCCACTTAGCTCTCCACGGTTCTATGCCTTATAGAGGCCTTGGACACCAACTCGAACAAGTCGGCGATCTTGGCATGCAACAAGGTTCTCAAAAAGCATCCCCAAAATCCTCTGGTCAAGGTGCGCTCGGACCCTTATTCCCTCTCGCAAACCCATCCTAACCTTAATCCGTCATAGGCCCTCAAAGCGCTGGCACTCGTCCGCTCCCAAAAGGTCGAGGAGTCCCTAATCCTCTGCGATGAAGTCTTAGCCTTGAAACCCGTCGATGATCCCACATTAACGGCGATGATGCATGTCTTGCGCGGACTTGGTCGTCGTGAGTACTCTGGTTCTTCTATACGCCTCATTGAGGTGTCATCTATTGGCCATAGATATGGACATGGTCGCCATGTACGAGGACGCCTACAAGCAGCAACCCGCGAATGAGGAACTAGGCACGCAGACGTTCTTTGCAAATGTGAGGATCGGGAACTGGAAAGCCGCACAGCAGGTGAGCCCTAACCTTGTTTCCGAGGTTTTCGGATGCTAGATCTATGGTGTTAGATCGCCACCAAGATGCACAAGCAGTTCCAGGGCGACCACTACCTGTACTGGAGTGTCGTGTGCACACTTCTCCAGGTACGTTCAAGCCTCCCGTCGTACTCGCGCCTTGCCAAATATTCCACCAATTAGGCGAACGACCCCACCACGCCCGAGAGCCTTCGTACTATCCTCTTCAAGCTGGCGCAGAGGGTTCTCTCTCAGTCGCAAACACCATCATCCTATCACGCCGAACGATTCCACTTACACGTCACCGTTCTCAGGGAGCTCAAGCTCTACGACGAGGCGTACGAGATGGTCGAGAGCGATGCAGGGAAGATTATCTGCGCGAACAACCTTGCATGCGAAGAGCTTCGTCGGGAAATTTGGAAGTACAAGGGTCTGGCGAAGGAGGCGGGCGAGCGTGGTGAAAAGCGGATACTCGAGGCGAAGTGAGTGATTCCGCACTCTGGCGAACACGTCTGTATGCTGAAGTCATCGTCATGGGCCGGCGTATCCAGGGACAGGAATTGGCTGGAGTTCCTCGCCGTTTTGGACGCTACGTTTGCCAACCCGGAGGACAAGCCTGTTACTTCAGAGAACATCACGAAGACACGCGAATTCTTCGGGAAGGTTGTTGAAGAGGATGGCGTGAAGGATCGGTCCGCTCACCTCGGCCTCCTCGAGCTCGAGAAACGTTCACGACAGCATGGCCTTGCGACGGATTCCACGACCCTCAACTCCCTTCTGGAGGCGTATTTCCAGAATTTCGGTGGGAAGTCTTGCTGTTACGAGGACCTTCAACCTTATGTGGAGCTGGAGGGGGAGGAACTCGCGCGGTGGACGTCAGTACTGGAGAAGCAGACTGCATCTGCGGTAAGCATTTCGCCTCATCCATTGAAACGACATCTCTTATGCCATGGCAGACTTCGGTGCCAGACCTCTGGCGTTATATCAACGCCCAGAAGCTCCTCCGTTACAATCTCCCTCCTTCAGCGCTTGTACCTGAAGCGGAAATCCAGCGGGCCTCTCAGCAGATCAACGCCTACTTGGAAGGTCTCAAACTCGGCAAGGATCTTCCGTCCTACGAGCTCCAGCATTCAGACGACCTTGCTATTCTTGCCGCTCAGGCATTCGTCAACACATGGAAGCAGACGGGTGACGACTCGCATCTGTACAATGCCGTGGCACTCCTCGAGTACGCCATCTCCCGGAGCAAGATGTCGTACCAGGTTCGCTTGCACCTGATTCGCATATACCGCTTGCTTGGCGCGCCGTCATTGGCCTTGGAGCACTACAGGAGCATCAACTTGAAGCAGGTACAGAACGATACGCTCTCGCATTTCATGCTCTCAAGAGCGTCGACATTCTCGCTCTCGTCGATGGGCGACCTCACTTACACCACTGAGTGTATGGAGTCAAGCCGTATTTACTTGTCCAACTCTGAGGAGGTAGGCCGCAATTGCAGTTGTTCCACGCAGGTTATGAACCATCTTTATTCCAGACCGCCGAATTGATCGTTCGCGCCTTCATCAACGAGAAATACTCCCAGGTACGAAAACAAACCGCTCGAAATCATGAGCATGCAACTAAGACCTGTATGGAGATCCCCGACTTTATCGTATTCGAGGATCGGCTTGACAACTCGTTACAACGCGATCTTATCAAGATGGAACATGTCCGCATGCGCATCGCTCACGAGCAGGTCAATTCTGAACTTGTAGATATGGAGCTCATCGAGCTGAAGTTCATCTTCGATCGCTGTACGTGATATTTTTGTCTTCCTGGCTCGCTGCTAACAAGCCAGCTAGTACACCATGACAACCGGGACTTCTCCATCCTGGCCAACTACCAGCCTCGGAATAGCCAGACATTTGATCAACAAACCCAGTTCTTCGAGAAGAGCCAAGGAGTACGCCAGCGAATGTACAACACGATATCCGCGTGTCACTCACCAGTGTTATCTTTAGCTCGGCTGGCTCTGGGTGTTCTTGAAGATCTACATCAAGGGGTTCCAGCTAGCCAGCGATCTTGACGACACTGTCGAGGACAAGTTGCTCATTGGTGACCGCCCCAAGCCGAGTCAAGATCCCGAGACGAAACTGCCTCTCAAGGACCGCCTAGCAGCGAGGAAACAGGAAGAGATCGATGAGGTATTTTCATCCCCACCTGGTCCATCGCTGCGCCGAACTCACGAGGGTCTGTAATACAGCTTTCGAAGGACGAGGCGCTGTTCTATGACTACGCCTCCGCATTGTCGGAATGGCTCACCCCCTACCACGACTACGCTCGCCCGCCACCATCGGTCGTCCTCGCTGAGGCTGCGAAGATGACGGAGCAGAAGACTGGCCACCCGCTGAGAGGGCTGGAGATCCCTCCAGAGATGCTGGCGAACGGCAGTGCGAAGAAGGATGAGGAGCCTCCAGCAGTTGTTGAGCCTCCTGTGACCATCAGCGCGTACTTCGATGGCGCGTTTATTCCTTTCATATGCTGGTTAATGCTTCCATAGTTGTACTGACGGTCGTCTGTAGAGATGTCGAAACGGTTCAAGGAGGCGTTCGAGGTTAAGGCTCTGCCTCACGAGCTTCTGCACGTTGTCACCCTCACGCAAGAGGTATGTTTCCTATGCGTGTTGAAACGACATTTGTATTGACTCTTTTCAGGCGTTCCTCCTCTTTGTGATCGAGACAACACGTTTTAAGGCGTCGCCGGTCATTAAACAGAACAAGTTTGGTGGAGTAAGCATGGCTCCTGCACTGCGTGATAGTTCGGTCCCTGACACGTTAATCCGCCACAGCTCACGCAGTACATCAAGGACATCCGGACTAAGTCGACAGCCCTCCTGACGGAGATCTCGAGTGCTCTCATCCCCCGAGCAGAGGCGCAGGCTACCGCCGAAAGTCGGAAAGCCTTCACCGACGCTTGCAAGCCGATCATCCATGAGTCTGAGGTACGTTGTGCTGCTGCCTGAAGGCTATATGTGGCACTGACATGGATGGGCACGCTTGTAGCTGGACCACGACTTTGTGTTGAACGTCGCGAAGAGAGTGACTGATGCGCGAAAACAGATCCTTGAGGGAGTGGGCAAGGGCATGGCGAAGGTCATGAAGAACCACGCCTGAGCACGCTGTTATAGATGGGACCCGGGACTTGGGACGGACACACGATCTTGTAGACACGACACGACACGCACATGCGCACATCACCACTCTGCACAAGTATAACACATTATAATTGCAATACATCTAGCCACCTGCTCTACTCCCTTATTTCTTGTTTAAGTTGTGTTCTCCGAAGCCATGCAGTATGAGAACGGCTCGCTGCGTTTCAACTTTGTCAAACTGATCGCGAAGGCCCGGCCCTCTGAATGGGGGGATGTGACGTGACTGTTCGCGTTATGGAGGCCTGACGCGTCTCGTCACGGTCACCCACACGATATTCGCGGGTGGCGCGTCCGAGTCAGCGCGCGTTTCATCGACCCCCCACGACCACCCTACTTACGTTTGTCCTCATACGCCCCCAGCACTCCTCTCTTCGGCTTTCCCCTAGATCTCCTTTGCTACCAACACAATGAGCTGTAAGTTCCGACATTCCTTAATACCATCATGCTTGCTAAGTGCGTTATTGCAGACGGCGAGAACCCTTTCTACGGCGGCGGAGGCGGAGGCGGAGGCGGAGGCTATCTCTCTCAAAACTCGCCGTTTGGGAGTGGAGGAGGCAGCCCTGGAGGAAGTGGACGCGTAAGTGTCTCCGTGACACACATTTCAACCGTCTGACGTACATTCCCGAGGAAGCGTGCCGCCTCCCACTCCCTCCGACCAGTCACCTTGAAACAACTTGTCGAAGCGACGATTGAGCACTCCGACGCGGACTGGAAGATTGGTGACGTTGAAGTCGGACAGGTGCGTTGATATGCGCCCATTCTGGCCTCCACACCTTAAACCCGCTCCTTCGCTCCCCTGCAAGGTCACGGTGGTCGCGCATGTACTCTCGGTACAAGCACAGACAACAAACTGCGTCTACTTGCTCGATGACGGTACTGCTCAATTCGAAGCACGGAAGTGGGTTGATGCTAACAACGAAGAGGACGGCAAGCGGGAGATCACGTACGCACCTTCTACAGCTATGCCCCTTCTCCATTCCTGACTCGAGGAAAGGGAAAATCGTTATGTTCGTGTGATGGGTACCCTGAAGGTCTTTGGACAGAAGCGATACATAACAGCAACGCACATCATCGAGATCCCTCCCGAACGCGTGTGCGATGAGCTCTGTTTCCACATCTCGGAAACGGCGATGGTGACTCTCATCTTCGAGCGCGGTCCTGTATGTATTCCTACATTCATCCCTTTGTATGTCTGCTCATCATTGTGTAGCCTCCTCGACCAAGTGAAGGCACATCGACGAGCCGCCCGAACGCGGGTGTCAGTTCGACATCTGCGTACTCGGCCTCCTCTAGCAGTGCTGCCATCAATTCCGCGCAATATGCGAGTCTGTCACCGCTGCAACGCCAGATCATCACCTTCCTCATCTCACAACCGAAAACGGAGGAAGGGATCCACGTTGGTGCAATAGCAAGGCACATCGCGAGCCTGAACAGTGGTGGCCCTTTGAATGCTGACGGCATCAGGTGGGATTCTTTACAACAGCTCACTTTGATATTGCAGTCTAACCATTGTGCATCGCATATAGCAAAGCATTGGACGAACTCAGCGACCAGGGTCATGTATACACCACCATCGACGACTCTCATTTCGCTGTGTCCGAATGAAGTAGCTATCGCACCCGTGTATTGTTGCATTTGTTCTTGCCATGCTATCTAGTTTGTAGTCTTCGTTGATCAATGTGCCTGTACGCTATGTTTTTAAGTCGAGCTTGGGCCGTGGGCCGTGCTGCGGTAGAAGATCCAAGTGACATTGTTTTACGTTGTTCTCATCGATAAAAGGTTTCCCCAGGGACGCGAGCTTGTAGCACCCAACTTACCGACAGCCGTCATGACCGCACCCCAGTCTACGGATAACTCAGTACAGCTTCCTGCTAAAGTACGTTTTCAAACGTACAGATGATGCGGTCCCGGATGTCTGAAGTCGAGGTGGTAGCACGGCGTCTCGCTAGGCGGAATGCGCCCAGTGACGATCCGGCAACTTCTCGATGCAACACGCCAACACTCCGATGCGCCGTTTCATATCGGCGACATCGAAGTCCATCGCGTTCGTGCACATGTGCTTCGTACTAACCCCCCTATTGGTAGCGCTAACCACTGGCTGAGATGCCGTCCAGATCTCCCTCGTGGCGCATGTGGTGTCCGTCCGTACATCTGGTGAATCATTGACCGTGTACGAGCTCGAGGATGGCACTAGCCGCGGCCGCATCTCTGCTCGACAGTGGTTGTCGGACGCTGACTGCGACAAGCTTCCGGAAAACTGCGACCAGCTCTACGTGCACATAATCGGCCACCTGGACCGGAAAGTCGACTTGTACGACAGAAACTGGGTCATCGCCGAACACATCCATGCGGTCACTGACATGCCCGACCGCCTGTTCTTCCATATCTTGGAGACTACGTTTGTGACTCTGAGTCTTGAGCGCGGACCTCCGGTACGTTCGTTCTTATGCCCTGAACGAAATTCTATGTCAGGTCTCACGCCATGCTGCGGCAGCCTACCGAAGCACTGAAGAGCGTCGAGCCCCGTAACGCCATGGTGCCCGCAACACCTCCCGTTCGTCGTGATGCACCAGCCACTCCAGGTCCAAGTAGGGTGGCCAGCTCAAGCTCCCAACCGCGATCAGCTGTCCCGACTCGTATCCGGAATCCAGACCCTCCTGTGACACCGAGTTCACCTCAACAGCCCGCCCCGCGTACGCCTGCACTGCAACCAACATTGCCAGCCACACCGATCAGGCAGCCAACTCCTAGGAGGCAGCCTATTCCGGCGATAAGCCCATCCCCCTCCCCGCCTCCGAGCTCGCCATCGCCGGGTCCGTCTGGCCCTCTAGCTCCTCGGACGCCTTCACCTCCACAGAGACCCTCCCGTGCGTGCTTTGCTCCTCGTGTTGTTGGATAGCAAACGGATATCGTCTCTTGTTAGGAACCACTGCGGGAAGCCGTCGCCAGCCGGGCATCAAGCGAGACCCGTTCGCAGACCTGACGGTCCTCCAGCGAGCGATACTCCTGCAGCTCATGAACGCACCGCCGTCTGAAGTTGGCACGGATGTGTCAGCAATCGCCATAGCAGTTAGCCACCACGACGTTAGCTCAGATCAGGTTGGGTAAGGCTCGCCGACAATGTCATGGTGTTCTGTACTTTCGAGTCGCTGACGATGCTGTCACCCAGCGCCGCGTTGGACGAGCTGGTGGAGCTGGGACATATCGATTCGACCATTGATGACTCTCACTATGCTGTCAAGACCAGCCATTATCCGTGGAGTTCTTAGGGAGGAGACGCTGTTTTGAAGTGCCTTGGTTTGGTCTGTTAGCACCTTTGACAGGTTCGATGCGATCTATCCTATTTTCGTGTATGCTAGCGATAGAACGTACAAAGTGTGGCTCTGATGCTAATATCAAAGTCCTAACGTGCTCGAGAGATCGACCTTCGGCACGGCGGCCAAAACAATACTAAAACAATACATCCGTCTACTATCCGTGGGATCATCCGGACCCTAAATCCATGCTCTAGGGCAGGCTGATTATGCTTCAGCCTGTTCCTTCGCCTCGGCGGTGGGCAATGAGTAGGCTGGCTGTGCCTTCAGGAATTGCGCTATGTCGTGCGCAATCCAGTCGTGCATTTTTGACGATGGATGGAGATTGTCGACCCAGATCTCGCCGCCGGACCGCGAGACATGTTCCAGCCCAAACCCGTGCGATATGGGATCATCTAGAACACGATTGAACGTGTCCCAGGACGAGAAGAAGAGCGCAGTGATGTCTGGGTGGGCCGCAGCGAACCGGAGGATGTGTTCTCGGAGCGTGGAATTCCACACTTCGTATATGCGGCCGAACTCAGGCTGGACATTTGAGAAGGTTACGCCTGCGGATCGACTTTGAGCGGACTTCTCGGAGAGCAGGGTAAAAGATGAACAACGAACCGACGGGCGATCGGTGAATTGGCGGGACATCGATGAAGAGGAAATTCCGGGCACCCGCTTGGTATATGGCTTCTTGTTCGACGAAAAGCTCTTCGATAGTCTTTGGGGCGGATTCTATCCCTATCCGACTGTTCCAGAAACCGTAGTCAGGGCCGAATAACAGTATCGTGTGAGAACGAGCGAAGCCTACGCGCAGTCATTGATCCCAATCCAAGTGACTGTAAGGTCGTATGCACATGCCGATGGCGGAATTGTGAGCAGAGGAAAGCTAGACAGACGGGGGGCAGGAACTTACTAAATAGCGTGTCCTCGGCGTTCCAGGGAGCCCAGGATGGCTTCTCGCCGACACGGGGCAAAAAGTTGACTTGTACCTGCTTTCGGACGCCTAAGACGGAGTCGCCGCCGACGGCGTAGTCATAGACGAGGAGGCGGTTGTCGGGGCTGTATTCGGTGATGAGGTAGCCAACCCAGTTGGGCATGGCGGGCTCAGCCCAGGTGATGCCGGGATACTCGATGCCGAGGGGAGCTTCGTCGGAGGGGATGGTATCCTTTTTGTTGTAGATGAAGCCGACATCCGAGTAGGAATCGCCGCTGGATTGACACGGGGTGCTGGATTTAGAAGAGAATTCGGCCGATATTCGCAGAGATCCCTACAAGATTACCAAATGTCGCAGGCCAGTATAACCGCGCCAGGTTGCGCCAATCACTTTTGGGTGGTCTGCAGCCATGGCCGGAGTGACTCGCAGTCTGTAGGCGGTCGGAGGGGTGCGCACGGCGAGGCGATTCAGAGACCTGAACTTGGACGATGAGCTCGTTCTGGGATGATCAGTGGGAAATGTGAGGGTCGAGCACTAGTTATGTACTGTAGTACCAGCGTCCTGTCGAGTCGAGGGCTCCGAGCCTCTGGCATCTGCCTCCATCTGCCTCCATCTGCCTCCATCTGCCTCCATCTGCCTCCATCTCCATCCGTTCAAAGTCCGTTGTTTGTGCTTGTCCCGCTCCGAGCGCTTGCCTACACCACAGTACTAGTGATCGGCGATCTCATCTCCCCAGCACAGAGCGCTCAACTGAGCCTTTGCGGTCCTCCTCCTGCAGCTACATAGCTGCTCTCTCCTCATACACCCTCTCCCTCCTCCTCATCTACTCACGACTCCCATGACTCTCTAGTCTCTTTCATCCTCTCGCTCTCCTTGCCTTCTCTTGCTCTTGGACGGTCTGTATCATCCTGATTGTTGTATACTCCATTCCGACATCCCCGCGTCGAGCGCATCTCTCAACAATGCTGCCGTCATTCTCATGGCTCCCTTCATTGCCTTCCATCGACTTCAGTCTACCTTCTAGCATACAGAAGCGCTTTATCTCCTTTGCCCTCCGTCAATCTCTAGGTCATCTCCTCAAACCCGGTCAGCTCGACATCCAACAGGTCGACTCCCAAATCGGGTCAGGTTACGTCCAAGTCCGGGACCTTGAGCTCAGTAATGAGGTAAGTCCCCCCTTCGCTTTCTTTGCACATGCGCTGTACTCAGGTTACAGGCCATCAATGCGCTTATAATCGGCCTCCCTATACGATTGCATGACGGCTCTGTAGGCAAGGTCACCGCTCGCATTCCATGGCCCAATCCCCTCACCTCCTCCGTTGGCCTCTCGCTTGAGTCCCTTCATCTCACGTTCTACCTCGAGCCTACCGTCTCCTCGCAACCAGACCGCCCATTCGTGGACAATCTTGCCGACTCTGTCGCGTCGGTCGCGGAAATCTTCATCCACGAGGAATTAACACCCAATGAAGAGGCTACCCTTCGTGAATCCTTCCATCCCGAATCCATTGCATCCTCCGTGTCTTCAGTATCACACGACCCACTTCCAGGCGGACTGGATCCCTTCATGTCTGAAGAAGAGGTTCGTTTCAGTGAAGCCGACCCCCCTGGTGTCTCCATCTTCGCTTCTCTTATCGAACGACTGCTTGCCCGCTTTCAATTCGACGCGACCGATACTAGGATAACGATCGTCAACCCTCAGCAAGCTAGCTTCACAGTAATCATCCCAGACATTCGATATGGAACGGAACCGCAAGACGTATCTGGGCGCGCGGCAGATAGCTCTACTGCGTCGTCTGAGACGCATTCTGGAGGCGAGACACGCAAGGTGACGGTGTCCGGTGCTACTGTTACCACCCGTTGTTTGCGGCCTTTGAGCCCACAACCGTTGACCCCTCAAGCGGCATTGACTCCCAGGGGCTCTCCTCCCCGACCTCTCGACTCACCCGTCTCAGAAGCCCATTCGCCTACACCTTCCTCTCATATCTCACCTGCTCTTCCAGTCGAATCCCCACCTCCATCTACACCCGAAGTATACCTCGAGCCGCCGATTGTTACTGTCGAACCGTTTGAACCACCGCCATCGTCTCCGGGTTCGGATTCATCTGAGATGGACGAGGAAACGCAGATGTACATGTCACAGTCCATCATCGAGCTTCCTCCACGACCTGTGTCCCCCGCGAGCTCGGTGGCCAGCAGCATGTATCAGAGCGCAGTGGACACCTCAGAGCCCGATCCTGGTCTGGATGACATCCCAGGGGAAGTTCCTCCTCGATCGTCGAGTCCAACACCATCCGACAGGCCGGCGCTGCCGTCTCCTTTGCCGTCGTTCCCCGTTTTAGACAACACGTCTGATATGACAGAGACACTGCCAACACAGTGGTCGGACGAAGTTCCAGCCCCATCGCCACCCAGAGCACCTTCACCTTCCCGCCCGCTCAAGGTCCACACAATGGACATCGAGGATGAGACACTCTTGTCCTTTGGATCTGAACCGATCGAGCTTCGCCTCATTACCCCTCCCCCATTCCCGCCCGCCCCATCTCGCACAGCGCAATCTACATCGTCCTCAGGACCGCACGACGGCCAACAGCCAGGACGTGCGACGGGGGACGCTAATGTCATTCTCCGGGACAAGATTCGCATCGAGCTCTCGATGGGTACTATTGCGTGCGCTCTGAGCGCGCGACAGGTCCGGAGCATCATTGACATCGCGGACCTGTGGACTTCGCATACAGTTCCTGCGGCCGAACTCCGACCATCCAGCGATACTGGTTCGCCTCTACCCTTCGACGATATAGAAGGACATGCCCGCATCCGTGGTCTTGTTATCCTTCTCTTGCCCGCTATGCGCTCCTCCGGTGCAGATCCAGACGACGCGCTGACCGAGTATTTTGCTCGCCCTTTGGCTCCTCCTCATCTCCTCCGGGGTTATACTCGAATACACATCGAGGGTATGGGGGCGTCCTTGTCGATGAAGCGTGCAGATCCTCCCAAGGGGAGGCGACTACCCTCTAAACGAGATCCTCCTTCGATAACCGCAACATTCACTATTACGGATGTGTCTGCGTTCGCCTTCCTCCCCCGCACTGGTTCAAATGGCGAGATGACCGCTTCTCCTATCCTTATCACCGATCCTCATCTACCCTCACAATACCCTACGACGCATGTACATCCGACCCCAGGCACAACAATGGAACCCAGCCCGTCACTACCAAGCTTCGACGTCGCGGATTGGACAGACCCCACACAACGGAGCATGACTGCGAAGCTGTCGCTGTGGCGTACGAAGCCGATGCAACACCCCCCTCCGGCTGGTCGGTCCCCATCGCAGCAGCCAGGTGACGATAAGTATCCCTTCCTGTCCTCACCTGGGACGAGTCCACCACGGAGGACATCCGACCTCCCGAAGGCCGCGAGCTCGCCATCCGCTCGTCCAATACCTGTTGTACTGCCGTCGTCCCCGGGTAGACTCGGGCTTGCTGGCGCCACCTCTCCCGGCCGAAGCATCCCTCCGCTTCCGAAGCAGTCTACACCTGCACTCTCCGTGAAGTTCCGGTCCGCGCCTTCTCGACCAAAGGAGGGCAGTGGTAATGCTGAGGTGCACGTTACCTTGGCCCCCCTCCACGTTTTCGTGGACACTGGTATGCTGCTGGCCCCTGGGGAGCGTGGAAAGAGCGAGGTTCTTCAGTTCGTCGAAGAGCTTACTGCATCATCTCAGCTCGTGGACGTTGGGGACGTTGTCCAAGCGGATCCGGAGGAAGGCGTTTTCGACGACGAACCTGAGGAGTATTGTGCCCCCGTGTCGCGAGGAGCTGTGTCACACCACAACCGTGAGGCGGAGCGGGAACGAGAACGGCGCAGGTTGGAGCGGCTCGTCTTAGAGGACCTTGATCTTGGTTACGACTACCACGGACATGGGCAGGTCAAGGTCCCCACCACTCCGACTTCGCGGCGTTCAGCAGTAAGCCATATTCAAACTTCTGTGCTCCTCATATGTTGACATTCTGGAAACGAAATGCAGAGAAAGAAGTGGTCAAAGGCCGATGGCCCCGCAGTCTCGATCAGCATCCCTGCGATTCGCGTGGAGACCCGCACACCACCTCCACCGAATCGATCCCCCGGCGCGGGTGCAGTGGTCCTAGACATACATGATCTGCGTCTATCGCCCGGATCTGCGGGCGAACAGGATGCGGCTCCGACCGCGAGGTTTGGCACCGCCGAGGAGTTGTATGGGGATCATGTCCCGAACCAGCCGGCACAAGGGCAGGGAAGCGTCATGCTTTCAGCGAGCTGGAAGCGAGTAGTCGTGGCATATTCTGTCATAGGGGAGTCGAGGGCTCGCTCGATCTTATCACTAGGTTCGCTCTCGCGAGGAGAAGGTGACCACTTCGGTGTAGGCACTCCTCCGGTGAGAGAGTCGAGCGGACATGGGCCCCGGCCGCGAGTCACCATCATCCAAGCACAGACCATATTTCAGTTGGATGGTGCCCCGTCCGTCAACAAGACAGCTGTTTCGGTTGACCTACCATCCATCCACGTGGAGCTGTCC
The DNA here is from genome assembly GCA_026283605.1 of Ganoderma lingzhi. Taxonomy (NCBI): domain Eukaryota; kingdom Fungi; phylum Basidiomycota; class Agaricomycetes; order Polyporales; family Polyporaceae; genus Ganoderma; species Ganoderma lingzhi. The sequence goes on from JAPJYM010000008.1 coordinate 551,504, forward strand.
AAGCCTCTTATTGACGGCTTGCAATTCTGGGCAGACGAGTTGACGCAGCTGATGGAGGCGGCATTCGCGGAGCAGCCTGGGTCGAACGAGGGGACGCAGCGGGGTAGTGGACATTCGAGCTTGATCGGTAGCCGGTACTTCGCTAACGCGAGCACCGTTGGGAGCGGCACGGAGAGCGGGGGTGCAAGCCTTGCCAATACTATCACGACTCGATCTGAGCAGCGCAGCGAGACGGCGGTCAAGATCGCCATCACAGAAGGTCCGTTCCTTGTTGTACGTTTGTATTTACGGCTGACGACGCGCTTCATAGTCGTCGTAAGGTTGTTGGTGCCGAGAGAGACCGATGGACAGATTGTGGTGGTTCGGCCATTCGATTTGACTGCATCTGACGTCGATGTCTTGCTTGAGCTAAAGCCGGAGGGGAAGGTGCGTAGTGTTATACATATGTCCGATACCAACCCCTTATTCATAACATGATTAGGACGAGACTGTGGCAACTGTCGGCGTCATGGACTTGAATATGTACGATCTTTCGACAACCGGTCGCAACTGCTTCATATCATTGACGACTCCTCGCTCATTGGTGCGTATGACATTCACAACGCTTGCGGAGGCGTGTCATTAATGGAAAGGGGCAGAACACTACCGCGCGGTCCGCCATCAAGCTTCGCTTCACGTCATTGGTCGTACCAGAAACGACAGCAAAAGAATCGAGAGTGCGACTTACGGTGGATGGTATCACCTACAACTTCTACCCGGACATCGCATGGGCTGCAGACCTTGGCCGCTTCCTCAAGGCGCCTCCTGGGGTATAGTTCCTCTGGTTGCTAATGTTCTACATGAAGTGTTGACTACCACTGTATTACAGGCTTTTGAGTCGGTGGTTCCGAGCGAACGGACACGGGTAAACGTCAAGGTCCACGACACCTCCATACGGCTGTTTGCGCCGACACACAAGGGTGCCCTATTGCCCTATATTGAAGAGCTCGAGTTCTCAACTGTCATTGAGGGCAGTTCGCCGATCATATCGATGAACCTTGGAGTGCCGTCGTTTTCTCTATTGTTGGTCGATGACTTGACAAGCAACGACGGTGATGTCACGCCTGCGCGCGCGGCCTATGCCGCGCATGGCGTTCCATTCTGGAAGGTCAGTATATGCAACCCCCCCCCGCGAGCTCCTAGCTCACATTTGTTGTAGGCCGGGGGCTACGCACTGATTACGGACGTATCGGACCTTGTTCTATCGCTCAGGCGGGATGCATCATTGACGCCTGCTGACAGTCGGGTGAGTGCGCCCATGAAGTTGTATGTAAATGTGCTCACGAACTTGGTAGTTGGTGGTGGACCGAGGAAATCTCCGCATACACATGTGTGCCGACACAATGGGAGCTCTAGGCGCCTTCATTGGCGACCTCTCCTCCACCTTCAAGCCTCCGGAAGCTGCGTAGGTACTACCGACCCTTGTCATGGTATGAATATCTGAAGTGTCCGTAGACATCCTGAACCGAAACCGAAGCGCGAGCCCCCAAATGTCACTGAAAGGGCTGCATCATATCGTGGATTGCTTGGTAAGGTCTTACCAGATCTGTGAACCTCAACAATTACTCACCTCGTTTATCTAGCGTCTCTTGACGAGCAGGCATTCAGGCGCCTTCCGGAAGTTGGAGCTGCCCCAGATATGATCGAGGACGATCTACCAACCAATGCGGATTACCTCGATGAGCATTTTGGGGCCGCTGCTGGTCTACGGGAATTCAGCGACGAGGAGTTCGAGGAGTCGGATATGGAGAGCTCATACGTTCAGCATGCTGCTGCGTCGGGTCCGAAGGGCGCAACAGCTACCTTCGGCGGCGAAACCATTAGGATGCTCCGTGCAGAAGGTTTACACATCGTCGAGAATTACTTCGAGACACTCCCGCCTGACCCAGGTGAAGCTGCGAGGTATGTTATCCAGGCAGACTTATATTATATATGAGCTGACTTTTTCTTTGAGCTTCGGGGATACTACTTTCCAGGTCAGGAGTCACGAGTTCAACGTAACCCTTCTCTTATACGATGGTTACGACTGGATTCGCACGAGGAAGATCATCGAGGAAAAGGCCAAGGAGGTCCGGCGCAAACTCGCAAAGATCCGCCAACTGGTGGCGAGTGGGCAGACCCCAGACCCAAGCGTCGAGGAGACCAACGCCCTTTTGTTTAACTCCGTCTACGTCGGCTTGGATCACAACGTGGACGAGCTGGAGCCGCGGGCGCTTATCGCGGCGATTGACGATGAACTGAACGAGGAATTTGAGACGAACTCCCAGAGCTCATGGCAGTCGCTCAAACCACAGCTATTAGTCTCGCCTGGGCGAGGTGGCTCTCATGCCTCCAAGCCTCATCGCAGGCGTCTCCACAGATCAAAGGGACCCAGCATTGAGATCAGGCTCATGAACCTCGACGCAGAGGTAGACCAGTATCGTCCGGAAGGTGCCCTTGTCTCCCGTACCTTCGCTACCGTGAAAGACGTCGAGATCTTTGATCACATCAAGACATCGACCTGGAAGAAGTTCCTCACGAGCCTTCGTGCGGACTCGTGCGGGAACGTCCGTGAGACTGATTCCAACATGGTTCGCATCGAGTTGCGTATGCTCCACCCTGTTCCCGGGTACCCGTCCGAGGAAGCCAGACTTCGGGTAAGAATCTTGTTCCCATAATTAGAACGTTTTCTCATCTTCCCACAGGCGAAAATCCTCCCGCTTAGGCTTCACGTCGATCAGGACGCTCTTGACTTCCTGAAGCAGTTCTTCGCTTTCAAAGATCCCGATGCTGCTCCTCCAGCCAGCTTAGAGCCAGCTGACGAGATCTACTTCCGTACGTGCCACTTACGATAAGGCCAAGCCTGGATTCTCACTAACCCCACAATGCAGAACAAGCTGAGGTCTTCCCAGTCGATATCAAGCTCGACTACAAACCTCGTCGGGTAGATTATAGGGCGCTCAAGGAGGGCCGGACTATCGAACTCATGAACTTCTTCCACTTCGACGGTGCCGAAATGACCTTGAGGCACATCACGTTAAAAGGGGTAGCTGCTTCCTTTATCTACTCCCGGTGGCTTTTGTGGCTGACACTTCGCGTAGATTACCGGGTGGCCAAGGTTTTTCGATCTGCTGAACGATCTATGGACACCAGACGTCAAGGCTACCCAACTGGTCGACGTCATCTCCGGGGTCTCGCCCATCCGTTCAGTCGTGAATGTTGGATCCGGAGTCGCCGATCTCGTCCTGTTGCCCATCTCTCAGTACAAGAAGGACGGGCGAGTCTACCGCGGGCTGCAGAAGGGCACGAACGCATTCATCAAGTCGACTGCCATGGAGGTGATCCAGCTCGGCGCTCGGCTTGCGACAGGGACGCAAGTCATTCTGGAGCAAGCTGAGACCGTGTTGGGTGGTCAGTTCAAGGACGAGGTTATGGCGGAGGCTGTCCAGGTCCCGGCTTTGATGGACTTCGACGAGGGCGAGTTGGACGAGGAGACTAGGGACCTCATCAGCAAGTATGCGGAGCAGCCTGTGAATGTCAAGGAGGGCGTGCAGTCGGCGTATAGGAGTTTGAAGCGCAACCTCAACTCGGCGGCCCAGACCATCCTTGCGGTTCCCATGGAGGTGTACGAACGCTCAGGAAACGAGGTATGTCCAATATCGTGAGAACATCGAACATATACTGACTTTGAACTAGGGTACCGTCCGCGCTGTGGTCCGAGCTGTCCCCATCGCCGTCTTGAAGCCCATGATCGGCGCAACGGAGGCCGTCAGCAAGACGCTCCTCGGGCTTCAGAATACACTAGACCCCAACATTCGCCGGGAGAACGAGGCGAAGTATAAGCAGCGATAGAACCCATCTTATCTTTTACCTTGCCTAGCAAATTCCATCCACTATACGCATACGCACGCTTCTAGTTACTCATTTCATCCATACACATTACCAGGAACTTATTCATAGCATGCACGTGTACATTACATAGCAATACATCGACCGTGAACTGACCGCAAAGCATAACGACGTGAGAAACCGGAAGGTGAAGAAGCGGCTGCAGCGGAGCTGAGTGCTCAGTCGATCTCCATGCCCATTGACCGACCCTCGCCGGCGACGAGAGCACTCCGCGTTTTGGTCGCAATCTTGATCTTCTCCTTGACCTTCTCCGCCTGAGGAGCGATGGGCTGAACAAGCTTGATCGAGGTCTTCTCGAGGTTGCGCTTTCTGTGCGCCTTGAGCTTTTCCCTCGCAACAGCCATCCTGCATAGTGTCGGTCTGCACAGTCGAGAGATCGCAAGACTGAACAGACGAACCTGTTCTTCCAAAACGCATGCTCCCGCTTCTGCTTGATCTCCGCTATCCGCTTCATCGCCTTCACCGTCGTCTGGACGAGCTCGCGGTTGTAGCGGACAGGGACGTTTCTCCTCTTCTCAAACTCGATCGTCGAGTCCTGCAGCGTGCAATGAAGACCGAGGATGTTGGATAAAGGCCAAAAGATGACTCACGATGGTCATCTCTTTCCCAGCAGCCTTCCGGAACGCCTTCGTCCAGCGTACCTTCCGCGGATTGCGCTTCATTCTGAGGGGCAGTTAGAAAGGAAGGGGGTGCGATCCTCGCGTGAGATCTTACTTGAAGTTCTTATTACATCTGCAAAGGGGATTTTCAGACTCGTGCAGCAAAAGTGAAGGAACTGGACTTACTTTGAGCTGCAAAACCGGAAGACCTTCGCATCATTCCGGACAAATGCGCTCCCTGCAATCGAGCTCAGCCCCTTGCAACCAATTCGAAGATCACAGAACGCACCATGCCCTGGGTAGACGCTTTTTGAACAGAAGTAGCACTTCTCGATACGCATGGTGGCAGCGAGTCGGGGTACAGGGAGAAATGTGGACGATCACTAGTACTCTCTCTCTTCAAGCCTTCTGCCAGAATTTATTAGGCGCTCATCTGTGGCCAAATATGTCCAAACAAACTTTGTATATAGCTGCCTCATGGGCGCGGCCGTCGCGACGACCTTTCCACATTCCCCATCATACGACGTCGTCACGATGTACGCGTTGTGTCCAGCGAGCTCATACCCCCTTCTCATTTCGTGTGCCCTCAACTCTCCTCAATGCCCGCTAGAATCAAGACTGTCCAGTATACAGCGTGACAAGACTTTACCGTCTCCAAGCTCCGACATTTTCAAGCGTCAAGCACGATCAACCCTGCCATTGCAAAAGCAACGTCAAGCTGTGTGATTCGAAGGCAGAAGCACGAGGGCAAGAAGCGCAAGTCAAAGTAAAATGGGTCCAACGACCGTGAGGTGGCCACAGGTCATAAACGTGTAAGCGGTCGTCACGAGAATGTTTCTTTTCTTTTGAGTGTTCCGCAATCTCCGCAACTTGTGAGAAGTATAGCGTACAGCACAGAGCAAGATACCGAACTGCCTTTCTCAAGGTCCCAAGTTTCAACGTTTCAACACCAGTCAGCAAGACTTTGCAGCGATAAGCAACAAGCAACTTCAATTCATTCAAAGCATGTGCGACAACGGATTCTACAAGACGCAAGAAATCGTATAGATACATTTGAATGTCGATTAGCGGGGGTTATGCAGGTACTGTATAGTATGATTGACGATGCGAGGCAAAATACGCCAGCTAGCAAGACAAAAAACTCTTCAGCGAACGACACTCGATTGCTAGACAACAGACCGTCGCCTCTTCAGCCGACGAGCATTGGTGACAGCAATCGCAAGGGCCTGCAACCGTCAATGAGCAGAAAAGAAACCGAGAAAACAGGCGCGACCTACAACGATCAGGGACGTGAGACTGCGCTGTTTTTTGACGTGGAGCTTTTCAGTAGTGTTCACGGCGAGATCCAAATTGACAGCGTCTTCGTTACTTAAATCTCCTTCCTCCGGCAAGGACTGCAGCAGTCGACGTATGAACGCGGAGGCAAATCAACGAGCAAGTGGAACGCGTACGACGGGAGCCCTAATGACAGCATCCACGACCGATTGCTCAACAGCACGATAGTCGACCGTTTGCTTCAACCGCGACAGCGTCAACGCAGCACCCACAAGGCACCTCGACGAAATTACTCACCATCAAATGATCGGCGGGCCTTCGACGCGTTTGTGGGTACGGGTGGAAGCGAAAGAATACGGACTCGCGGTAGCTGGGAAGCCGGAGGGTGTCCTTTTGGAGTTCGTGGGACATGGAGGCGAAGGAGGGGAAGATAAGGTCGGGTTTCCTCTGCGTTCTGGGCATGAGGTATGTCATAGTTTATTTCTATGCGGGGGCGGGAGGGAGAAGCGGAGAGCGGAGGATATTGGGTTGGGTGGGAGAGGGACACGACGGAAGGGGGGAAGGAGAAAGGCCAAGCGAAGATTCGGGGAGCTGGCACATTTTATGGCGAGGGCGTGGGCATACGGCATAGGCAGAAGAGGAAAGCGACGTCGCATCAGCGACGAAAAGCGAGTTGCTCGCCCTTTTCCGAGGCACGCATGGGCTAAGGCGCTGTCCTTGACCTGCTCCCCGAACGCCCTTGCCTTCGGGCCCGCTCTATCGGTTCCTAGTATTCCGGATACGCTCCCACCATACCTGCGTTGAACACGTCGGCAGGGTACACAAGTCGGGCCAAGCCGTCGTAGTCCATGCAACTTCATATCCTCAAGGTATCAACGTCGACCCAGAAGAGATTCGAAACTCTGAAAACCTGACCAGCTACGGGCCAACGCTCTGCAAGCGGCGGCACCAGCAGTCCACAACCTTCCTCGTCGATGAACAACGCACGGAACGAACATTGGTATAAGCGGATGGACAGCTCTACTCAGCATCCTGTAGCTCAACATCCAACTATCGACGCTGGGTGTATGGCAGCTGCAACGGCGAGCGCGACGCGACGATGGAGCTTGAGATAGCACTTGGGACGACCTTATAAGTGAGTACGGCCAGTCCTTATTGTGCATTGCTCGTCGTGGACAAAGGCACCACTTTCCAACTGCCCCCGCGATTGCCTCAGGTTCCTCGCCCCCTTTCGCTGCACCCTCCACAGCGAGTGCGGGAGCGTGACGTCCGTGTCACATCCGTCACAACCCAATCCCACAAGTGGCTTGGCCCGGAATCGAAGGCGAGTCGTCTCGTCCGTTGTATCGAAATGTACTGCACAAATTCGCACAGACCCATTCCAAAGCAATACGGAGAGATCCTCCATGGGAGTGCGAACCTTCCGGATGAATCGCCTATTCCAACTTTCACGGAGAGGACGACTCAACCCGATTCAAGCACGAAATCGCCAAATATAATACCACCAATACAATCGCCAATTCATTCCATGAACAAGAACGAGCTACTCACCTCAATCCGTCTTCAGGCGGAGGACTACGTCTCGCCACGGAACGAGAGCTTGGATGTTCATCCCGCTATGGCGTATTCCGCGTGTCCAATGTCGACCAACACCCTCCGGCCACATGCTGCGCACAAGGGTGGCCTTTGAATCAGCCGCGAGCCATCCCGACAGCAAGACACCCAAGGATTTCAAAGCCTCTTGACAGCCGACGCATACCGCAATTCATCAGCCGTTCGACTGCGATACGGCGCGAGGGCGAGGGGCAAGGGGTCTAGTCCAACTCGACGACGGTTTTCCAGGGTGTGCACCAAGACAGAAGACGAAATATCAGCAAGAAACGACGCGATAAGAGTGCTAAGAACGGAGAAGACAGCCTGAAGATCGAGGGCGACCTGAGGGTGGTTGGAAGAATCAGCGGTGGGAGTCGAACGATCCGCTGGACAACGAGCCTTGTGGGGGCTTGAGCCGACCACGCAGACGGAGCACAGGTGAGCAAGGTGGACGGGACGCGTTGACACAAACACAGAGGGGCCGACCCCAAGCCGACCCAGGGAAGAGGAGGTAATCCGAAGCCACTACTCACTGAGCTGTCGCCATCCGCTAGACCGATATGTTGAGCACAATGGGCACCAGGGGCGTTGTGGTCAGAAGGAGCATTTTGACAGGTCAAGAGTATCGCAAGTGCGTCGTCTTCCCCGTACCTCAGTGTTGAGTGCGTCTGACAGCCCGTGTTGTAGGAGAAAGAGGAAGTGGAGGGTCGGACGGCGATCGGTAGTGGCCGACGCGACTCAGGCGCGACGGTCCGCGAAGTTGGTCGCTGCGTCGCGAGGGCATCGCGGGTGCGTTGCACGAGGCGGCGCGACATCGATCTCATCGCAGGCGCACGGTACCGATCGCACTACGACTTCAAGCGGATCAACTCCGATCGTCCCTTATAAACAGTAGGATCCGCGAATACCTCAGTGGGGACAACCGTCAAGCTCCAAGTCAACCTTATTACCTCATTCATATGTAGTCGAATGTTTTTCAAGACGGTTCGGAACTTGTCTGTTCGTCTCGCCTGACCCTTTGTCTTCATCAGATGAGGACAGGATATATATACGTTTAGCACCCAGATGCAGCCACTTTTCACCCTCCCGCCAGGATCGCGACGTCTTGCCACCACAACGAGGGCGATCACCAACGTTGCATCAACGTTCACCGTGCTTGTATTTACTCCAATCTTCCAGGCGCACCTCTCCTGAACGTTCTCCTGCCCCTAAATTTATTATCGCGCTTATCCACTGTCCACCTACCGACCCAGTCTTCGGGCAAGTTCAAGCTTCACAAGTGAGATTGTACTTCAACTCCCACGGTAGCGCTACTTACTTTAACTTACGTTCGAACCCCTTGCACGCACTAGTCAACGTCTACTTATCAATGTCATTTCAGCTCTTGATCTTGACATATCTTTTTAGCCTATTATAAAGCACGGTCGCGCAACCTGACGACAATAAGTAGGAGCGAACGGCTGCTAGATTGAGAAAGTAAGAAAGACTCGAAAGAGCGCTAGCGTTTCGCAATTTCATGGTAACTGCCACTTTTATCTTACGTTACTACAAGCCGGGGGGCGTCGCTTCGCTCCACCTCCTGCTTGTGCTTGGAGAGAGCTGCCGAGGAGTATTGATTGCGAATATAAAAGATTACAGGAGGATTTCGGGAACGGTAAAGTGGTGACTCGGAGGAAAGCAGGGCAAACAGGAGTAAACAGGTGGGGGGAAAACGTATCTCGGAGCAAGCCTCGGGAGATCTGCTTTATACGAGAGGTATACGAGCCAGCGAGGTCTCATTATATAATATCACCTGAGCTATTTGCCATAGCGTAGTCGGTTTAAGTAATATTATCAGTTGTCAGTTCTCAGATCTCAGGCATAATGCTACTACTTATGCCGGTAGCATCTGATCCCCACCATCCTCAGAAGGCCGACTCGAGATGTCTCGATTCTCCATTGGCTAAGCTCATGTAGATTCAGCCCAAAAGAAATTTGTCTTCACCGTTTTTTTCAGACAACCCAGTACTAAGTAGTGGGTACAGCAATGGATGCTTGTCCTAGAACGATTTGGTTCGCAACAATTTGCAAATCCTCAACATCGCAAGGCAACCTGTGCGGAGCGATCTGCCAAACGTGGGTCTAAAGAGGAGGCTGAAGGGCATTAATCTGAGGAGTCGTGTAATTTGATCGATTCGAGTCCTACGGTCAAGTTGTCGTGCGGCCAGCGAGATTCAATGACACGACAATTATGGGGGAGCGACGATCCATCTCAGTTAACCGCATGCCAAAAGTGACCGGTGACTAACGTTCCCGCGACGCAACCGGTACGTTCGCTCTCCACAGCGGAGTTGCGCGATCGACATGCACAGTGACAGGACGACAGCCACACTAGAAGGTATTGAATATATTGCTGAACGACGATGACGACATTATGTGCCCTGCCAGTGGCGGGATTAGAGAGGCCGTTCCTTTTTGCAGAACCACCGGAAATCGATTTCCCGGCATATAATAAATAAGGAACGATTGGGTGGTCACCTGGACCAGCACGATCCCACAGAATACATGAACCAGCGGAACTTGACGTCTGCGTGTACAGTAGTAACACATACCCGACAATCTGTCTATGCGCCACAGAGTTCATCAACCACCATCCCCGCACGGACGCCGAGAATGCTCAGAAGGGACTCGCTAAGGCCGTGCGTGGATTGCGTGCACCCCTGTAGGTAGATGTGCGGAGCGCTCGCGTTCTCTCCATCCTTCTCCGGAAGCAGCCGGTACGATCGAGAGATGCGAACCTTGGAAGGATGCATTTCTCCGACGAGCTTGCTGTGGTCCGAGTGGGGCGTGTCGGGAGTCTGGGGTGTCGAAAATCCATCGCTGGTGGACGACGAAGTCGCACTGGACGACGCCACGTCGAGGTCGGCGAACAAAGGGGGGATGACTTGAGAGTTCGCCTCTGCCTCGGTGACGAGCTGGATGGTGGAGCTCTTGATTCCGAAATCGTCAGCCAGGTTGGACGACGCGAGCAATTTCATCCAGGAGTCGCGTTCGTACCCCGTGCCGCAGAACACGACGTCGTATGCCTTCTGCATGACTGCGCGGGTCAGGACGCCGTGCATCGTGAGACGAACCGTCTCGCCGTGACTGGAGGCGTCGGAGGGAGGAATAATCTCAGCCGCAAAGACGGAGCTGTGCGGGCGAAGGGTGATCCTGGTTCTGTGGGACTCCTCGTTCTGGCCTGTCCGCGCCTTGACGCCGTCGAGAAGCTTCTGGTGATACATTACTTCGTACAGCTGCTCGGTACCATGGTCAGCTTAGGTCTTCCCATGATTAACTAATGCCTTACGGAGTCAATGGTGCGGTTGTTGACGACACTGTAATTCGTGGAGCTGTATTCGTGGAGCAAATGCTGACGGTGTCGTTGGGTAGGGAGACCGAACATAAGGTCTGTAGCTGCAGGGAAGGTAAGACACGGTGTCTCACAAAGTTAAAGTTAGAACTTACCATCCGGGTCGAAGATCTCATTGGAGAACGGGGTATCGTCGCTAGGCTTCAAGGAACCTTTCCGGAAAATCATATCCAGCTCATGCTTCTTTCCGCCCGAGATGGGCAGTGTGTTGAGGCGGTTATGTAGGTCGAGAAGCACCTCTGTCGATGACTGGCCGGCGCCAATGACTGCGATACGCAACGGCTCAGAAGCGCTGCGTAGGGAAGAGAAGAAGGCATCGGCCGACGAGATGTACGAAGCACTATGGATCACACGGGGATGTGGCGAAAGAATTGATAACGCTTGGGGGAGTTTGGGGGAACCGCCGGGAGAAAGAATAATATTTCCTAAGGGGGGTTAGTCAGATGGGGTGGTGAGCGTGGAACTACAATGTCATCGATGGGAACGTACTTGATCTCCTGAAGGACTCCTCTCCGGTCTCTACGTCGCGACTACGAACCTCTACGGTGCCGTCGTCGCAGCGAGTGATGCCAACGACCTCCTCGCCATACCGAACTTGAACACCATGCTTCTGGACATAGTCGGCAGCCCAAGAAAGGTAATCGGAATACTCTTTGCGGGTTGGCGTGAAGCTGCCACGATTGATGAAGGCGAGCAGCCTGCCTTGAGAATGAAGGTAGGCGAGGAAGGTGATCGGCGACTGGGGGGAACGCAGGGTAGCAAGATCTTTGAGAAAACTGAACTCGTCGGTGAGAAATTAGCCGCTATGTTCCCCACCGCAGGCCTGCGATATACAAACCTGATTTGCATACGTGAACCGGGGAGAAGCATGCCGGGATGCCATCGAAATTCTTCTTGCTTCTCGATGAATAGGACCTGTTGGAAAGGTGGATGATGCTATTCACAGAGTTAGGTTGTGCGTTGAACGATGGCGTCCCGATAATAAGATCGTGAGCAGACGCCGATGAGGAAAAGGGTAGAGGCGAGCTTACATGGAGGGGATCGCAATTTGCCCACTTGTCGACGATTGCACCAGCTATGGCAACATTGGCAGGGCCGAAGCCGAGGCCAATGACGTCGTAAAGGGCAGAGGATGTCGTCTGAGAGGACATCGAAGAAGACAGGGTGCGGGCCGCGAGAAAAGTTGGTGAAGAAGGGGAAGGTGCGTCCGGGTTGTGGGTAGTTCGGGTGTAGTACTTTGAACCTTTTAAACTGCGGTCGGAAAAGGTGTTAGGCAGGCATGTGTAATTCCCGCGGTTGATACGATCACAGTTCCCTCGCAATCCCATATGTCCAGCATGGCGTGAACCGGCTGTGAGGCTCAACAGAGGACGGGAAAACGCTAGGTTTGGAAGGTTTCCTGGAGCCGGATGGGCGGGCGCGGTGGGGGAACGAGGTTGTTCCTGGTTGTCCAGAGCACACGGGGCTTGGCAGAAAGATGTTGATTTTGTTGTTGCTCCGTGGCTGTGGACGTGAAGGGTGTTGAGGAGAGGAGTAGGAGTGTCGCCGAGGTGTTGGGGAGGGAGAGTGGGAGGCGGAGAAATCAGAAGGAGGCAGCAGGGCCAGCTCCGACTATCTGATTAGATCATTTTTGCCGGATGTATCTAATCAATGTGCGCGGTCTAGGCAATCTGATTAGATAAGATCAGACGGAGACTTTCCCTTTGGCATCTGCATCAATCCTTGCTGAGGCTCTTTGCCCTTGCTCCTCGGTCCCGTCCCACATGGCTCGTTCGATGGCTCGGTCTCTCTCGGTCTACTTATCGGCGCACTATCCCATCTTTCGCAATTTGTTATGACACGGCCTTGGGGCCTTGGCACCTCTGTCAGACCCTGTCCGACTATTACATAGTATTCCGAAAGCGCCATTTCCCCCAGGGCCAACCCGGGAGTCGGCTTGAAGTGAACACTCCGTGGGTCAAGCGGCCTCCTCTCCACTCAACACTCCTAGCCTCCACATCCGTTGAATTATCCCCATCCGCTCAATCGAGGTCCGAACCGCGACGGGACCCCCTGCTCTCCGATTCACCAGTGAGTGCTAATAACAGGCCGGGCCTCGTCACACGTCCACCCGGACCGATTGCTCACCCGTTCCGTCCTCTCCCTTAGCAGTCTCCTCAATGACGACCGCATCCCCTACCGCCCCCGCCCATGGGCCCCCACCCTCTACCGAACTTCGGGACGGACACACAGACTACGACCAAATTCTCTCAGGCTATACACACTATGACTTCCCAGATCTCTCGTCCCGGCGCTTCGCACCTGACTCTCTCCAAACCGTCTCACAGTGTTTTGGCCGAGGTGCTGAGCAGGACACGACCGTCCCATTCGCCACTTTGGTAGCTGCCACTGCACGCGTTCTCGGGGCCTACTGTAGTTGTCGGGACACGCTTCTCGCTCTCTCGGACGTCAAGGAAGCGGGGGTCCTTCCCGTGAGAGTGCAGTGGGGCGAGGCGACTACCTGGGAGGACGTCGCTGCAGCTATTGCTACCACACTCGCAGATCCCCGCTGTCCCTGGATTCAACCTGATCTCCTTCGACGTGCGCTCGATCTCAGCCCGAAACAGTCACCCGCTTTGGCATTGGTCAGTAGCGGACCTCTTCCACAAGCTATTCTTGGTGGTTATTTCCCCATTGTCTTGGTCGCCGACCAGGAGAGCGGCCGCCTGTCGATGACTGCGTCGGAGCGAGTTCTACACCGTTCGCAATCTACCCTCCTCCTGTCGCAGATCATTGAACTTGCCAAATATGCCACCTCGACCCCGCAATCCTCGATGGATCCTCTGCCTCCGCTGCCTGCCGCGTTATTGTCGTCCTACGACAAGCAGTCAATCGAAATGCGTCTATCCACGGGCCACCTTGTACCACTTACCAAATACGCTACGGACCATCTTATGCTGCGAGCGCTCGAGTGTCCTGACGGTATTGGCGTGCGTTGGTACCCTGACCTCTCGACGGACGTCCCTATCTCCTCATACGTTCCCGAAACCTTAACCAACGCGGAGTTCGACCGGAAAGCGAACCAGCTAGGCCGCTGGCTGCTCAGAACTGGCTTGAAGAAGGGACGCTCTGTTGCCATTTGCATGAAGAGGGACTTGTGGTTCCACATCGCGTTCATAGGCGTCCTCAGAGCTGGAGGTTGCTATGTTCCCGTAAGCGCTAGCCACGAACCTGGGTCATGACTAGAACCGTTGACCCAATTTCCTAGATCGATTCAGAGCTTCCAACAGAGCGGCAGCAATTCATCACGAAAGATTCCGATGCACAATTCATCCTCTCCACTTCCGATCTGCCCTGCTTCTCGAGCCTCGGTGATATTGCAATTGATTTCATGGACCCTGCTATCCGCGAAGCAGTCGAAGCACAAAGTGCCCAACCGCTTCAAGTCCCGGACCCGGACGACCTTTCCTACATTTTGTATACCTCTGGTGAGTCATACGCCTCTCTGCATAACATTTGGTTATCTCATGTGAAGGTCAGGAACCACCGGTACACCGAAGGGATGCATTCTTACCCACCGTGGCCTGGGAGAGGCTATCTGGGCTCTAAGCCAGTTCTGCGCTGCAGCGGAGCTTACACCCCCAGGCAAGGTTAACTACTTGTCCCTCGCATGTGAGTACAGATGAGACGTATGAGACCACCAGCTGCAAGCTGACATACCTCCACAGCCGTTGCGTTCGACGTCCATATTGCAGAGATCATGGTGGCGATAGCTGTGGGCATACCAATCCTCTCAGCGCCGCGCTCTCTCCTGCTCGAGGATCTCCCGTATTATATCACCCATCTGCGGGTATCCCACGTGGGTATTGTTCCTAGTCTCATTGAGGCGACAATGGGCGCTGTGCAAGAGAAAGAGGATGCAGGGCATGGAACTGCTCTCCGATACATCGCCAGTGGTGGTGAGAAGATGAGCGATGCGGTACGTGAGCATGCGAGCATCTATACGATTTGTCTGACGTCGAGACAGATTCTAGACAAGTGGGCGGCTCACCCCAAGGTCCGGCTTGCGAACTTCTACGGGTAAGCTGCATCATAGCGATCTGGACGCATATATGCTAAGCCTATTTGCAACAGTCCGAGCGAGGTTACGATCGGTTGCGCCGCACGCATGATGGATATGGATACCCCAAGGGCGAATATTGGTCATACGCTCCCTAACGTCGCTGCGTTTGTCGTGGACGACAACATGAATATCGTTCTTCGTGGCGGAACTGGAGAGTTGGTGGTCGAGGGTCCCCTTGTGGGGCGTGGATATGTCGGCCGCCCAGACCTTGTTCAGAAGGTCTTCTTGAAGTTCCCGAACGATGGCACGGAGAGGTGGGCCTACCGGACGGGGGACCTCGTTCGCATGATGGCGGATGGGACTTTGGAGATCATTGGTCGCATCGACACCCAGATCAAGCTTCGCGGCGTGCGCATTGAGTCGGAAGGTATCTCATCCATCGTCCGGAACGCTGCACCTACCATGCATCCCCTGGACGTCCTCACCATCCTCGCCAGGCACCCCGCTCTCGGCGTGGACCAGCTTGTCTCCTTTATCGCCTGGGATGCCTCCGTTGCTATCGCCACCCGGAAGGGTAGGCCCCCTTCCGTTGTAGCGCCGCCGGAAGGATTGCTGCGATTGCTTAGGAGCGCCTGCGAACGCGAGCTTGCCAGCTATATGCGTCCCAGCCACATCATTCCCCTCAATTTCATCCCCCTCAGCGGCAATGGTAAGGCAGATGCGAAGGTCCTTACGGCTCTCTTCGTCGCCATGGACCTCGACGTCTTGACCGACCTTATAGCCGGGGATCAATCCTCCGCAGCATCTGAGGACATTCGTACCAAGCTTACAGATGTGGAGCGGAAGGTCGTCGACGTATTGGGGTCGTACATCAAGGTCCCTCTTAGTCGTATTGGTCCACACGTCAATCTCTTCGAGTGCGGGATGGATTCTCTGGCCATCTCAAGGTTCGCGGCTGAACTCAGGAAGGCATTCGGCGTCACCATATCCCCAGCGCGTATCATGCAGTCCCCGGTGGTTAGCGGCATAGCCGCCCTTGTAGACAGCCATCGTTCTGGCTCTACCCCAGGGACGTTCAACTCTTCCCTTTCTCAGTTTGTATCCTCGGTCGAGGAGGAAGTTGTCACGGCTCACTCGTCCGATGCGATCGCTTCTCTCTTGCCTCCATTCCCTGTACAGGAAGGCATCCTTTATCGATCCGCAAACTCACCTACGATGTACGTCCAACATGTATTGATGCGTTTGGCGTCAAACACGTCCGTGATGGGTGTACGCAATGCCTGGAGCGAAGTCGTGACGCAGCACGAGATGTTACGGTTCGTTCGTTCCCTTCATCTGCGCATATTCTTTCAATCAAACTTGTCAAATCAACAGCACCGTCTTCCACTTTGGGAGCAACCTCGTTCAAGTCGTCCTTCAGCCCGAGTCTCGTCTTTCGCAAGTTGTAGAGAGAACGTCCCCCGACTTTGACGATGCTGGATTCCAGCAGTACTTCGCCAAGCAAGAAGCCTCCATCATAGCCCGCGAACTGAACACTCGGATCTCGGAGGCTCCTCCCGTCCGACTTTCCTTCTACACCGCCTCCCCTGCATGTTCAATCTATGTGGTTCTGTCCATTCACCACGCGCTGTATGACGGAATCGCTCTTCCCGTTCTACTGCAAGATCTCGAGCTCGCGTACGGTCGCCACCCTCAGTTGCCTTCTCAGAGTCTTCGCGAAGCACTTGAACACGTTGCGCCTGTGGAACAGGAGGGCGCACGTGTGTTCTGGACGTCCTACCTCGGGGATTACCCATGGGAGCGACTATTGAATCAGTCAGCGTCCTCTGCCATCGCCAACGTGACGTCGATCCCGTTCCAGTTGGCGCTGTCGGAATTGCAGAACAAGGCTGCTAGACAGCAGGTGACGTTGCAAGCTCTCCTGATGGCCGCATACGGATCACTTCTGGCACAACATGTCTACGGCCACGATGACGTGATGTTCGGGGCAAGTCCTTTGTTGTTGACGTAGTTTCCGAGAAGTAGTTCTGACCTGATCTTTGACCCCCCTCAGGTTATTCGTACTGGAAGAACTATTCCGGTTGACCATGTCGAGACCACCATCTGCCCCATGATTACCGTAGTACCTTCCCGTGTACGTCTCAACGAGCCCACCAAGGTGTTACAGACGGTACAGCAAGACATAGCCCGTGTCAGCGAGTACGAACACGTCCCCCTCAGTCGTATTCAGAAGTGGATGAAGAACGACCAGTCTTTGTTCGACACATTGTTCTCCGTCTCGTTCAAGGAGAAAGGGGAAAGCAAGCTGTGGACTGTTTTGGACAGCCAGAATCCCGAGCCCGACGTGAGTAGAGCCTATGCTGCTATGCCGACACGCTGCTGATATTCGGAATAGTACATTCTCGCAGTTGAAGTCGTGCTTGACCCTGAGCAGGATACAGCCGTCGTCTACGCCGCCTATACGCCGTCGGACATCTCATCCGAGTTGGTCCTTGACATCCTCGGTCAACTAGAAACAGCGGCGGTCCACATGGCGGAATCCAACGACTGGAGTCTAACCTCCCAAGCCAAGGTGTCTGTCGTGAATCGGCGGGGGCCTACAGTTATGCTCCTTCAAGACCTTGACCATGCCACGGACGTTGACCAGGACCTTGTCGCAAGGATTTCTGCGATCTCCTCAGACTTCCTGAGCATCGACACCGGTCTCATCAAGGCGGAGACTTCTCTACTTTCTCTTGGCCTTGATTCTATCAAGTCCGTGGGTCTCAGTCGTAAGCTCTCCACCCAAGGCCTCGGATTGTTATCAGCGGATATCATGAAGTTGTCTACGCCTCTTCGACTGGCAGCGCTCATTCAACGATCAAGAACTTCCAAGCCGGACGAAACTCGTCTATCCGACGCCTCTTTCAAGGCCGAGTGCGGCAAGCTAGCTGAAGCACTTGATTTGGAGACCGTCAAGCTTTCTGAAAAGGACTCCGTGAAGGTCTACCCTACCACCGTCCTTCAAGCGGGAATGCTATCGCAGGTAAGTTATATAGAGACACGTTTGTTTCCGGGTCCTAACGTGACTTCAGACCATTAGCTCCCGTGGACGGCTGTATGTTCATCTTTTCCCTGTCCGCCTTGCTCGCGACATCAATATCGATCGCCTTCGGAAAGCGTGGGCGAGAGCGGTTGCATCATTCGATATACTGCGGACGTCGTTCTGTTTTCTTCCCGGTTCGGGCGTGTGGTCGCAGGTTGTACATTCAAACGCACCCTTTTCATGGTCGGAGTCGCAATATGATGCTGACGCAAACCTGACCGAGTCGCTCAATCCCCTCTTGGACCTCTCTGACGAACGCGAATTCTTCCAACGACCCCCGGTTTACCTTCACTTGCTCAAGGCAAGCTCCCCTTCCGAGTCTCACCGACTGGTTCTCGTTCTGCACCATGCGTTGTACGACGGACTTGCCATGGCTCGCCTGTTCCATGCAGTTGAGCTGGTGTACCGCGGCCGCGACTTACCGCCGATCGACATGCAATATCACCAATTGCTTCCTGACCTGCTGTGGCAAGAGGAGAACGGAACGTCGTTCTGGACCAACCACCTTCGTCGCCTTCGTCACGCGTCCCTCCCTCGCAAAGTGGCGCCGTCGACCGAAACTCGAGTCCATCAGGTTTCTCTTCCAGTTCCCATCACACAAGAGGAAACGCGTCAGGCGTGTCGCTACGCAGAGGTCACGCTTCAGTGCATCGGTCAGGCTGCCTTTGCCAAGTTGTTAACAGTGATGACCCGTCGTCGTGATGTGGTCTTTGGACGCGTCGTATCAGGTCGGGACCTTCGCGGCTCAGAAGAGGTGCTTGGCCCCATGCTGGTATGCTTGGGACATCCTTTCATGTGTATACAAACACTGAAGTGATCGGTAGAATACTGTACCATGTCGCGTCCTCTTCCAGGCAGGCACTACAAACAAGACTCTCCTGAAGCACGTTCACGATGCCAACGTCGCCGCTATGCCGTGGCAGCATGCGTCCCTCCGTTCTATCCAGCGAGGGCTTCAAGTCTCTGGGCTGTGGGACAGTCTCTTCGTGTTCCAACCGAGTCAGGAATCTCTAGTTTCCACGGCGGACTCACCTTGGGTGTTTGATGTCAGCAATGGGGAGGAAGTCTTCATTCATGTAAGTTCCAGTGCTTGAAATTTTGATGAGTAGCGATTCTGATAACAGCGGCAAAGTACCCACTCAATATTGAGCTTCACGAGACCGGGGACGGTTTCGTGGTCAAGGCCGCGTGCTCTTCTGACGTCGCCGACGCGGCAGGCTTACGCAAACTCATTGACCAGTATGCTGCAATCTTCTGTGCTATCACCCGATGCCCAGGCGACGCGTGGTCAGCGGGCTTACCCGAAGTTCCTGTGGATTTGTCCCCCGCGAACAACATCGTCGCATTTGAGGGTGCTGAGGACGACCCTGAGTTGTGGGACGACCACCTTTGCGCCTTCCGGGACCTCCTTTCCACTGCAACAAAGGTTCCGGCTTCCAATATTCACCCCAGGACTCACCTTGCTGCACTCGGCATCGACTCGATCACCGCCGTCCAAATCGTCGCCAAGGCCAGGCGACTCGGTCTGCGCCTGACAGCCGCGGAGATCGTTCGGAGTCGAGTGGTCGATGACCTCCTGCGAAAGATCGAGCAGTCTGGTTCTTCTACTGTGAACGACGTCATCAAGCCCGCTTCCACAGACATTCCCATTCCTCGAGCTCGATGGTCGACCTTTCTTCCGTTTGATGTACACGAGCTCGTGGAGCGCGTGACGAACGCATCTCCAGGCATGGAATGGTTAATTGGAACGTGGCAGCGCAGCAGGGGCTCACGGTTCCAGCACGTCTTCGGCTTCCGTGTTGCCTCCGACGTCGACTCCGCGAGGCTTCAAAACGCATGGCATAAACTCATTCATAGGCACGCTATTTTGCGGTCCAGTTTCGCGTACGACGATGATTTTGCCGCGCCCCTTGTGGTCATCTATAAAACCGAGGCGCTGACCTTACCATGGATAGAAGAGGTGTTACCTGCCTCAGATGACGATTTGGCGACAATCCAAGACCGGATGAAGACCCTAGTGTCTCATCCCCCTCTCATGGATCGCCCACTCACTCGAGCCATCTTCTTGCAATCGTCACGAGCGCGCTACTTGTTGATTCACCTCCACCACTTCCAGTACGACGCTTGGAGTCTACCATTGCTGGTCGATGACCTTCTACGCATCTACGCGGGCGCGCCCGCGAAGAGCTCGAACGATCTAGACAGCTTCCTTGTTTCCGTTGCTCCTCAGGCCGATACAGAGCAAGAGCAAGCGGAGTACTGGAAGACGGCATTCACTGATGCCCGACTCTCTACACTATTTCCGTCTCTATGCAAACAGCCTACAACACCTGTACGGCTTGTGTACACAAACTACTCCGCCATCTCCGGAGCCATGGAACTGGACAAACGCGCGCGCGACCTTGCCATCTCACTCCAGAGCGTATTTCTTGCGAGCTGGGCACAAGTTCATGGAAACCACGCCGCATCCGACAACATAGCGTTCTCCCTTTGGCATTCGGGTAGGACCGGAAATCTGAAGGACGTTGACCGCCTGGCAGTACCCTGTATCAATGTCCTGCCTTTCGCCGTCTCCGGAGCACGTTGCGACGATACCATTGCTCTCGCCAGACGAATCCAGGACGATCTGCAAGCACGCTCCGCCGTGGTTGAACAGAGTAGACTCGTCAAAGTACATGAATGGGCTGGAATAGGTGGTTCCCCTTTGTCCAACGTCTTCGTTAACGTCGTCAAGATTGCTCCTGACGTTGAGGGGTCCAATGGCGCAGCCCTAGAAAGCCTTGAGGTTCGTGGTCTGCTGCATAACGCTGTATGTAATACTGATGTTTGTTTGTTTAGGTCCCGTACTACATACCTGAAGAATCCCTTGATACAACAGTAGGGAGCGCAATGCGCGTCACGGACCTCATTCAAGTTCGTGTATCCTTTGCCAAGGTTGCAGAGCCCCGCCAACTAATGTACATGACAGGACGATATCATGATCGACATTATTGTAAACCACGCAACGGACCAGGTAGTCATGTCGATCGAGTTCGCCGGGACGGTCCTCGATACGGACAGTGCGAAGTTGTTACTGGGAGAATGGGCGACAAAAGTCAGGGCCGCGCTGGGTGTATAGAGCAACAGATTGGATATCGAAAGAAGTAGTCTTACAACGCTGTATCTTGCAATGTCATTCCCTGCCCATTCTAGCCACCTCCAGGCATTCCTTCTCGAGGCCTTCTAACCATATCACCTCGATACCAGCAGCTTTCAGCTTCTGTGCCCCTTCACAGTTCACGAAATCGTCCGGTTCTCCGACGCCTATGAAGCATCGTTTGAATCCGGCCACAATGATCGCATCCGCGCAAGGAGCGAGACCGGAGGTGCGTATGGAGCACGGTTCCATCGTGGTATACACGTCGGCATGGCGCAATATAGTGTCAACGGCGAGGGGGAGTGATGCGGAAGGAAACAGCTCAAGCAATTGTTCCTGGGTGAGCTGCCGCGCTTTGGTGAGTGCATTGGCTTCTGCGTGGGTGTTGCCTGGCAGCTCTCGAGAATATCCACGCGCGAGGACGACGGGCGCATCGGAGCCAGGCGGGTAGGTCGCGGTGAGAACGCAGCCCACACAGAAAGCAGTTGGTGTGGGAGTGCACTTTCGTGCTTCGTCAAGAGCGATGCGGAGGTAATCCATGTTGCAGGAGATAACTTGCAGAGATGGAGAGAACAAGACACAACCACTACGCGTTATATGCAATTAAAACTCAGACTTACTCACAGAAACACCGAAAGCCATAAGTCATATTACATAAGATCGTTGCATGCGGTTTCCGATCTCCGATTCCTCAACTGGGTTTGCAAAGGCCAGGCCACCCAAGACTAAGTTGGTCTCGGACAGTCACCTCACCCTTTCCCTCTCCGCTTTCATCATGTCCTCGCCCGCCCGTGACTACCAAATGACTCGCCAGGAGGAAGATGACCCGATGCAGGGCCGTGGTCAGGAAGAGGAAGAAGAGGAAGAGGTTGAGGCTGTGGCTGGAAATGTCCCTTCAGACGATAGTTCCGAGGAGCCAGACGAAGACGAGGAAGAAGAAAAGCGGATTCGGGAAGGTTTCATTGTTGACGAGGACGAAGAGGAGGAGCAAGATGACGAGGAAGAGGAGAGGCGGAAAAGGCGAAAGCGCCGCAAGAAGCGTCACCACCGATCCCGTAAGTCAATACTTTCAGAGTCCTTTCTCCGTTGGTTGACATCGTTCTCTGCATTCATATATAGGCGAAGACGAGGATGACGCACTTGACGAGGATGATTTGGAGCTCTTGGAGGAGAACACTGGTGGAAACTTCTCTCGCCGACGCATTACCCGCAGGCGCCCTGGCCACGAATCCGCGTCTCCTCCGGCCCCTTCGAGTTCCAAGCACCGGAACGTTGTGGAGTCGTCCGACGAAGACCTTGATGATGACAACTTCCCCCGAGTCCAAGACATCCATAACATCTGGGACGACGAGAGAGGCGGCGGACGCGACGACGACGATGACGATGTCGACATGGATGATATGGACAACTTCATCGAGTATGAAGACGAGGAGGATGGCGGTGTTGAGGCGCAAAGGGCTCGGAAAGAGCATATGAAGAAGCGCAAGGCTATGAGGAGAGCTATGGGGTCTCGTCCTGAACTCGCCGGTATTGACGCTAAGTATGTCACCCTTCTTTTTACATATGTTACCGATATTTACGTTGTTTGTGAAGCGCATGGGACGAGATTCACGAGGTCTTCGGGGACGGGCACGACTTCGATTGGGCATTGGTGGACGACGAGGAGACGGGCTTCGAGGAAGAGCAGGTCAAACCCGAGATGAAATACCAAGATGTGAGTCCCATGTCGCTCTCGTGGACTGTTTCACGGCTCACCTCCATTCAGGTCTTTGAACCCTCCGAGATCCGAGCCCGCATGCTCACCGAAGATGACGACCTCATCAGGGCTCAAGATATTCCTGAACGAATGCAGCTCGCCACCTCCGCTCTCTCCCCCTCCGCCACCCTATCCATCCATAGGTCGTTGACCGAGAATGACTTGGATGATGCAGCGTCTTGGGTTATCACACGTCTCTCTAGCCGCAAGGAACGCGACTTCTTCCGCGGTGATGGCCAGTTCCACAGCTTCCTTCCTCAGCTCGTTGAAGCCATCACCTGTGCACTGCGATACCTGTTTGTCCAGGAGTTTGAGGTGCCTTATATCTGGATGCACAAACGGGACTATATATCGTACTTCGACGCCAACAACCCGAAGCTTCAAGTGGAACTTCTCTCGTTGGATGACCTATGGCGCGTCTATGTGGTTGGCCAGAAATATCGCTCTCTCTTGGAACGGCGGGCTGCTCTGGACGCTTTGTACACCCGTTTCGCTGTCTCCGACGAGTACTTCGACACTGAGGTCCGCAAACGGGTTGAGACGGCTGAGATGGCAGCGGACGCTACCGAGTGGCTCGGCATGAAGTACCGCGAACAGAAGAAAAATAAGTTCGATATCCAGTTCCACGACGACGAGGAGCAGGCAGACGCCCGTAAACACAAAATGCCGAGTCGCGTTTCAGCGTATGAGCTCGCGAAGAAGAGCGTTGTGTCCAAGCTCGCTGAGGTATGCCTGCCCCACAACCTATTCGATGTGCTTTGGTTCACCACCTTTCAGGGTTTTGGTATCCGGGCCCATGAAGTTGTCCAAAACTTCATCTCGGACCACAACACGCATTTCGTCGAGGAACAGGAGCTGAATCCGCTCGTGTATGCTGAGCAATTTGCGGATCCCGATGCAACTCGGGCACAGCCCGCGGATGAACTTCTTGCTCGGGCAAGGATGATCATCGCAACAGAGCTCGGGAAGGATCCCCTCCTTCGTCAGGAGATCAGGAACGCCTTCAAAGCAAATGCTCTCGTCTCTGTCCTTCCCACAGATCGGGGTATCGCGAAGATTGACGAACACCACCCGTCCTTCGTGAGCACATCCTTTCCTCCATCGACTAACAAACCAGAATTTTCTAAGACTCGGTTTCCTATAGAATTTCAAATACCTGTACAACAAGAGCGCGACCGACATGCTTCATTCCGCCCAATTCCTCAACATCCTTGCCACTGAAGCCGAGCACCTCGTCACAGTCACTGTGACTCTACGACCAGACGCCAAGGCTGCATTCGAACGGAAGCTGAACGATGCTTTCGCCTCGGACAGTTTCAGTGACACAGCACGTGCATGGAACGAGGAACGCTCTCGAGTTGTCCAAGAGACCCTTGATCAACACCTCCTTCCCGTCGGCGTGAAGTGGACTCGAGAGTGGATCCGTGAAGAAGCAGAGGACTATGTCGCGCGCCAGTGTGCTAGCACACTCCGGGAGGTAAACATAGGGCATCTAAACGATCGTTCTTTGAGACTTACTTTTCGTTAGCGCATTGACGTGGCACCATATATTAGCCCCTCCATGCGGAAGGGCGATACGCCGTCTGTCTTGGCGATGTCTTGGGGTAAGGGCGATCCACACAAGGACACCATCGCCGTTGTTTTCCTCGACGACGCCGGACGCCTCCGAGAGCACACAAAGCTTGATAACCTGTTCGCTGACGAGAACCAAGACGAGTTCAAGGACATCATCAAGCGGCGGCGGCCAGATATCATTGTGGTCGGCGGCTTCAGTGTTGCCACTATGAAGCTCTCGCGACGTATCAAGGAGCTGCTGAACGATTCTGGCCAGAAGGATCCGTCCGCCACCAGTGGGTGGGGCGAGCCGAGTGGTTCTAGCGAATCGCTCAGCACGCCCGTGATCTATGTCCATGACGAGGTCGCTCGGATCTACCAGAATAGCCAGCGCGCAGACGAGGAGTTCAGTGCGCTATCCTCCCTCAGCAAGTACTGTGTTGGCTTGGCTCGGTATGTGCAGAGCCCACTCAACGAATACGCCTCACTCGGTGCGGACATCACCGCCATCGCCTTCGACGAAGATTATCAACAATTGGTGCGTTTGAATCGCGATATCATGGAGGGTCCCGACTGACATGTCCACAGGTTCCCAAGGAGAAGCTGCTCACCTCCATGGAACGGGTCATCGTCGATGCTGTCAACAAAGTCGGCGTTGATATCAACCGTGCCGTCACCGATTCGTACTATCAACATCTCCTTCAGTTCGTCTCTGGTCTTGGCCCTCGGAAGGCTCAGATGCTGGTGAAGAAGATCGCGTCTATGGTGCGTCCTCTGAGAGATGTCTAGTTGTCCTGTTGTTGACGTAATGTTCTAATCGCCTTGCAGGGAGGCAACCTCATCAATCGCGGGCAGTTCATTAAGAACGGCCTGATGACCATGAAGATCTTCTTGAACGCATCGGCATTCCTTCGTATTGTCCAGGACTCAGAGCCGAAGCCCGCGAAGAACAGGCACGGAGATGAGATTGACGTTCCGGATCCGTTGGACAGTACTCGAGTCCATCCCGAAGACTACGAACTAGCTCGGAAGATGGCCACCGATGCGCTGGAGTTGGATGAGGAAGATATTCACGACGAACATCCTTCCCATGTCGTATCGCAGATCATGCGAGAGGACGACAGCGAGAAGAAGCTCGACGAGCTGAACCTTGATGACTTTGCTGTCAACATGTATCGCACCAATCAGGACAAGAAACGCCACACGCTCAACGTCATCCGCGAGGAGTTGCTTCGGCCGTATGGAGAGAAGCGCTCAGACTTCGTTCTCCCGACGGACTGGGAGGTCATTACGATGCTCACTGGCGAAACGACGCGAACCCTACACACGGGTCTCATCGTCTCTGTTCAAGCAGTTCGCGTCAAGGAGAACTTCGTGGTTGTACGCCTCGACTCTGGCATTGAAGGAACCATCAATAAGCGTTATCTCACCGACTCGAATCTCCCCCCTCCTCAAGTAGTCAAGCAGGGACAGACGCTCTCTGGCGTCGTCATCGAGGTCAAGCTAGAGCTTCAGACTGACTCGATCACAGTCGACCTTTCCGCTCGCGAGACCGACGTCAACGCAGGCGATAGCCAGTTTCGTCGCGTCAAGCATGACGAGGCTTGGAACCATCACCAGCACGACAAGGACAGCGAAATGCAGGCCCGCAAGAAGCGAGCAGAGGTTGATCGGACTCGTCGAGTCATCAAGCACCCGAACTTCCATAACTTCAACTCGCAGCAGGCCGAACAGTACCTCGAGAAGCAGCAGCGGGGTGACGTCGTCATCCGCCCATCGTCCAAGGGCGCCAGCCACCTCGCTGTGACCTGGAAGGTTGATGACAAGCTTTATCAGCACATTGGTAAGACGCTTTAGTTGCGCGTGCTCCCAGCCGATCCTGATAGTTGTCTCAGACGTGGTCGAGCCCAACGCCGACCCTACAGGTCAAACTGTCGGTTCCAAACTCATCGTCGACGGCACACATCAGTTCTCCGATCTGGACGAAGTGATCGTCAACCACGTTCAAGCGATGGCGCGAAAGGTGGAGGAGCTCATGATGCACGAGAAGTTCAAGGCCGGGACTGAAGACGACCTGCGTGCGTATGCTTCGAAGGCTTTTCGTTATCTCGTACTGAAGGGATATGTAGACTTGTTCCTGAGAAACTTCGTCGCCGCAAACCCTTCGAAGAGTGCATACGGCTTCACGCTGAACCGCAAGCGACCAGGACACTTCAACCTATGCTATTTAGCAAACAAAAATTCCACCGTGCAAACATGGGTACGTCGAACGAGCTATTGCAAGCATTCTTGGCTAAGCGAATACTTCCAGCCTGTCCGAGTCACGCCCGCCGCATACTACCTCTTCGATACCCCCGCTGCGGGGGTACCAGAGCTATGTGATGCTTTCAAAGTCCGGCAAAAGTCCATGTCGCTCGGTGGTGGACTTGGTGGTGCTGGCGGTGGCAAGACCCCTTTCGGCGCTCGCACACCCGGCAGGACGCCGGCCGCGGGACACGCCACTCCTGGACACATGTCGGTACGCCAAGTTGGCCGAACACCAAATCCCTACGGTGCGCCTGGTGTCCCGCCCGCTGTTCCTCCTCCCGCTGTCGGCTTCCCACCAGCGTTCCCCGGATACCCTGGGGGCCAGCAGCAGTACGGCGCCGGCGGCTTCCAGCCGCCGCCTGGGTATCCACAATCTGGCGCGCCCGGCTTTGGTCAGCCCCCCGCTCCCGGCGCAGGTCCTCCTGGAATCCACCCGTCGCGTGCTGCTATGATCCAGGGCAATGGATGGGGTGCGCCGTTCTGATCATTTGACTTAGACTCCTGCACACTGGCTATTATTGGTTTCGGGACGGTCGTTTTGTATCTTCATCTCGCATATTTTATCATCGTGCATGTTCTTTGCTGTAATCCAGTGTATTTTATCCGTACAGAGCTCCAAGGAACTCCGATATGAAAATGAATGAACGCAGACATATGACGCGAAAGCAAGCTTCACTCCAAGCCGCCGCACAAACGTTGAAGAAACAGTATTGAGTCAATTAGCGCTAATGTCCAAGAGGTCCCGAATATCGAAGAGGATATCCTTTAGCCCCGGTACGTGAACTGTCTCCAGCTGATCGCGAGTCCTAAAATTATCGTAGCAGCTTCGTATTCGTGTGGTCATGAAGTCAAGAGACGGCATCAGTTCGGAGGGTGTCCGGACCCAGAGAGCCTCGTTTACAGAACATGGGCGACCCGCTGCGAGATACAACGCATGCCGCACCATCTCCCAAAAGGTCAGCCAGCTAAATGCGTATCGTCACAGTGAGCACGACAGCATGGACAAATTGCGGACGTGATACTCACTTCCAACCCGCATCCTTCTCGACAACATCTTGTACGATTGCGATCCACTCCCGCCTCCAACCAGAGGACTTATCATTACTTTCTTCTGCTTTACCTTGCGATAAGAGTTCTTGGACGTCCTCGAGGGCGTGTTCGACTTCCGTGACTTTCGCGCACATAGAGTCGTAAAGGGAGGGAAGGTTGACGGAGTTGCACCAGTTGTGATTGATCGAGATGCACGCGGTCAGATTTTCCACTTGATGATACCAACCGCTGGGACTGATGAGGGGACGTCAGCCTGGGGATGTTTGCGGAACACTTTGAATGTGCCTACATGAAGATAGTCTCTCCGGGACCTTGCTCGACGACGATGGGACACGCCTCATCGAATCGAGGAAAGTGGGTCGGGTCCACGTTGCGGACGTCATACGCGGTCTCCAGATGTTCCTCGCCGCCCTTGCGGAAGAGAAGCGGCGTCTGATCTGAAGGGAAGAGCCACCATCGTTTCCGGCCGCATACGTTCGTCGACCATGAGTACGAAGTGTACACGTCGCGATGGAGTGGGGTGAATGTCCCCGCGGCGCCGACGTAGACAAAGCGGAAGTCGTCTTCCGTGCAGGCCGAGTAGTACGCGTTCATCCAGTCATCGCGGAAGATGTCTGGGGTCGTGTAGAACGCCGCGGAGGCCTCCCCGCCGGAAACGTCCGCCACCAGAGCCCGTGCGAGATGCCAGTCTTTAACATATAGCATCTCGCCTTTAGCTTCTTGCCACAGGGAGACCACGTCGCGGAAAAGCATCTGCTCGCGTCGCTGATCGCTGAAACCTCGGGTAGAGCAGTCGGCGACCGTCACCTCGCAGTGGCCATAGTCGGCCTTGAGGCGTTCCCAGTCTATGGTTGCATCGCCTGAACACCACCTCTGGAGCGCCGACCAGGTCGATATCAAGGCTGGGCCGATAATGACAGGCTTGTTAGGCAGAAGGTACGAGTTGAGAAACTCTCTGTAAGAGGGAGCTGCATCCAATCTAGCGCACGAAAGCTTCGGATCCATGCATCCTCTAGAAAGAAAAAAGCGGTCAGTAACAGGGCGGCAGACGGGATGGGGTGTGAATAACACATCACCAAGCTGTGGGAGAGGTGGAGGATGAGTACTGAGTACTGAGTAGTGGTAGTTACTAGTAACTAGGCTAGTACTCCAGCCTCAGCCAGCCGTCCGAGTCGTCGGTCGTTGAGCCGATGGCTTCCGATCCTAACACGTACAAACAAAATGCTTTGGCGCGGACCCCGCTTACTCCGTGACGTCGCTGCTCCTTAATGCAATAATATTATTATTAATGCCAACGTCGCCGCAGTCTCTCTAATGCAGCCTTTCTTTTCCCCTCTCCCATAATTATGCCATCTACGGACATTGAACTCGAGGGTCTCGCTCAACGCACGGCACGGCAGGAACACGCGCAGGACCACACAAACACGGAGCAACTTGCAACCCCATACAGAAGCCAAGATGACGGACTCGGAGTGATCTTTAGTTGGGCATGGGCGACTGCAGCATTGTGAGTAGGTTCTGTCCTAAACAAATCTCTCAATGACGGTTAGCTGATAATGGCCCAGACTACTGCTTGTAGCCTTCCCTCTCATGCTCTATCCCAAACTCTTGCTTTTCCTGTCGGAGACGGGGACGGAGCGAAGAGTCGCCCTTACACCCCTGGAGTCCTTCTTGGCATGGAACACTGGGATCATGTTGACTGCCTTGGCTGTGGCTCTTGTCTTCAATGTAAGCGGACGGGCGGGCTTGAGATCTATCATGGTGCTAACGAGTTCGTTCGATATAGATTCCACCAGGTTCTGAAATGCCCCGCCAGAGAGGCGGGTCACCAGATCACCCGTTGTTGGAACCAATGTCCTCGGCGTGTTTACTTATTTCTTTTTTATCGTACAACACTTCATCTGTTGGTTCCCTCGGCTTCCTCGTCTCCCTAGGATCGGGAGCGATTGGCCTTTGGGGCTTATGGGCGGCGAGTGTTCTTGTTCTCTCTAGGAGTGCGCGGAGAGGCTGATTATCTTTGCACCTCGTAGATCCTCTTCGCAGGAACTTCTTCAACCTCACTCAAGACTGGCGCGGACAAGAGGACGTCTCGTTTCATCTTTGGTAACAAAGCCGCAGCTTCATCGAAGAAGAAAGAATGGAAAAAAGAGCAGGCGAGGCGTTCTTGATCTTATAGTTTATCCTAGGATTGTGCTGCACAGTATCCTCGGCCTGTTATCTCCCCTGTTTTTGATGGGAGTACTTATTCCTTGACGAAGAGTTGGGCTGCCAGTACTTACTGTAGTGTACTAGTGTCAGTCAAGGATCCTGCCAGTGAGCGGGCCGGGAACGTTAGCCGTCATTACGTCAGTGCGCTTCTGTGGTACTAGATCATCATCGTTCGATTGCAGCCGCGACGATTCGCGAGCCCTCCTCTTGCTCCCAACCGCCATGTCCAATCTGCAGAACGGAGAGACAGCCCCTCTTCTCGGCCATGTCCCTAATCTCGCGCGCAACGTCCAAGTCGATGAGGCCGCCCACCGCACCCGCCGCGCGGCGACCGTCCGCGCGGTGACCTACTCGGTGCTCACGCTTGTCTTTGTGCTTGCCCTCGTAGGCGTGTTCGCTTTCTGGGACAAACTCACAGGCGTCGTTGGACGTCTGCCGCAGGATCCTCACGAAGCGGCCTTGTTGATAATGGAGCGTGCACCTGTCATTGTGAGTTACGAGCTGTTCGTGTCAGAAACGTGTGCCGTATGTTGACGCGGGCTTCGAGGACGGGCATATAGGTCAGTCTAGGCGGAGCATTACGGTCGTTCCGTTCTCACTGTGTCTCGTAGATTTGCCGATATTAGTGCGCTTCGCGTACAAGAACAACGTATCTGCAGTCGATTTAAACAAGCCATTCGATGGCCATGTGGACATTCCCCGTCTCAGGGAGGGCAAAGTTGGCGGTTTCTTCTGGTCCGTGTACGCCGACTGCCCCACGAAAGAGGAGGAAAGCGATAATTTCCTCAAGCCGACAAACGGGGTACGGTATGTGTTATCCGCAGTCCTGTTATGTACATATATGCGCGTACTTATGGACTACATTTAATAGCGACACTCTGGAGCAGATTGATATCGCCAAATTGCTTATCAGTAAGTATCCAGAGGTGAGACCTTACTCTATCAACGACAAGGAAACCAGAGTCATGACTGTCTGCGCATATGTAGACCTTTGCCTGGACTCTCAGGTCCCAGGAGATCAAGGTTGCCATGAGCAGGGGCAAGATCGGATCTCTTCTTGGAGTAGAAGGGTATGTTGGGAAATGCCAGTTATAGCTATCGATGTCCTCATTGTCGTGTATCGCAGGGCTCATCAGCTCGGGAACTCGATCCAAACGCTCCGCCAATACTACGACCTCGGCGTGCGCTACGTGACCCTTACACATACATGTCACAACGCATTCGCCGACTCGTGCGGCATGTTCCCTGCGCTCGAGCCTCGGCACGGCGGCCTTAGCCCACTGGGCTTTTCACTTATCGATGAGATGAACCGCCTTGGTATGCTTGTTGACCTCAGCCACACCTCGGACAACACTGCGAAGCAGGCATTAAAACACTCGAAAGCGCCAGTCATTTGGAGCCACTCCTCTGCGCGAGCAGTGAACAACGTACCCCGTAACGTGCCAGACGATGTGCTTGAACTCATTGGGACAGGCCCGAACCAGACGGACGCGGTCGTTATGGTGAACTTCGCGCCGATCTTCGTCGCGCCTCCGGGCGAGGCTAACGTCAAGTGGGTTGCGGACCATGTCGAACACATTGCGAATGTGGCTGGCAAGAAGCAGTGCGTACATTCTCGCCTTACGACTGAGCATCATCGACTCTAACGAGGGTTTTCGTGATAGCGTCGGTCTCGGAAGTGACTACGACGGTATTGGCGAAACGCCCGATGGCCTTGAGGACGTCTCCAAGTACCCTGCATTGGTAAGCTTTCCCCCCAAGTTCTCGCAAGCAGTCTCTCATGCGTACCGAATTCAGGTCGCTGAACTTTACAAGCGCGGATGGAACACGTTCGAGCTCGCAGGGCTTACGGGTGGGAATCTGCTGCGTGTCATGGAGACCGCGGAGCGTGTCGGTGCAGAGCTGCAGCGGAGCGGCATGGAACCAGTCACGGCAAGATACGAGAAGAGAGAGGATCTGTGAACAATATGTTGTGCGATATGAATAGAACACTGGGATCTCTACGGTATGTGTGCTAGATATCTGTAACGTGTCTATCTTGCGTCTTAGCGCAGTTATCTCGTTGGTTCAATGCGATGGTTCAAACGTTTCTCATACTCCATATAGTCTTCTGGGCTAAACCTTCTTCGAGCTTGTTAATGAGGGGCGCCATGCGGCGAACTCATTTCATGAGCTTGCGACAGCGGCACAACTACTAGGTTTCGGTCACTGTCCGCGGAGTACATATAGCCTCTATAAATCTCCGCCGCCCTCACGCAGGTAGGCTCTGGCCCCCACCAACTGGATTTCTTCAGGTACGTCCTCATGTATAGACGACATGTCGCTGCTAAACCGAGCGTTTGAGCCCAGATATTCTGCCTTAACACCCACAATACCCTATGCTAGCCACAAAGTCACCGCTGTGGAAGATATGGCTCCTCTTCT
This sequence comes from Ganoderma lingzhi, assembly GCA_026283605.1. Classification (NCBI taxonomy): domain Eukaryota; kingdom Fungi; phylum Basidiomycota; class Agaricomycetes; order Polyporales; family Polyporaceae; genus Ganoderma; species Ganoderma lingzhi. The sequence continues at coordinate 583,851 of JAPJYM010000008.1, forward strand.
TGCGAGCTTGCGAGGCAGTGGCGCAGGATGCCAGTTCCGACGCTCGCTCCCTAGCCGCGGCCGTACAGAATATCAACGGGGCAAGTTCCATACTGTCACTACTCCCAGTACTCTCCGGAAAGGCCCAGAACATCAAAGCTATCGCCGCTCGCACATTCCCAGGTTCTCTCACAATCCTTGGCGTAGGAGCAGGTCGCGTTCTCTCGAAACTCCAGGTTGGCCTTATGCTGCTCAGCGCGGACCTTTATCGGAATGTTGTCAGCGACCTGGCGGCCTACCACCAGGAATACGTGAATGCCTTCTCCCCTTCGCTTGTCCACGTCCCCACGGGTACGCCAGAGCGGCATGCCTCTAACACCGTCGTCAACCATAACCTGACCGAGGACTACATGGTCGAAGCATGGTTCCAGACACAGGGTCTCCCGGCGAAGGTGGAGCTCAGCCAGCGTAACACCCGGAGGCTCGTATGCGGACTGCTGCTGTACGTCCTCATGTACGCGATCGAGACGTTCCTCGCAGTCCGGAACGCGGCCACCGGCACGACCGTCCCCCTCGTCGTTCTGCAGATGGCTAGCGGGCTTCTGTGGGCTTCAGCCGTCTGCCTCTTGCAGGTCGTACGTGGCGAGGGCCAGCGCTTCATCTTCCTGAACAGGCTGGCCACGTCGGACTACCGTTGCTTCCAGCTCACGGTCTCCGGGAAGCACGTCCAGAGCGTCGTGCTCAGCACCCGGCTGAGCCACATCCGCGAGTACAACCTCTTCGACTCTAAGTACGACAACAAGTGGCTGAAGGCTGTCGGCGGCTCGATAGTGCTGAGCGGGGTCATTGATATCTTCACGACGTTCCTTGTCGTCGGCCTCAATGCGTGGGCTTATCCTTGGCTCGGCTTGCAGGTGCTCATCATCGCGATCAAGGTCGTCTTCAGCGTGGAGCCGGTCCGCAGGATTCCCATCGTCGAGGTCCAGCCTCTGGGAGGAGACTTGCCTGAGGAGCTCCCCATGGTCCTGACCTCGCTCCCGCAGGACCAGCCTCGCAAGACCCGTTTACCAATCACCGTCAACTTTGCGCCAGAGTACTCGTTCAGGGCGATATGCATCCATCGGAACGTCGTCTTCGAACACGCGACGCAAGTCTATTGGCTGTCCCGCACCCCTGGGCTTTTCATCGGGCAGCCCTACTTCATGCGGCGACCGACGCTCCCGGAGAAGCAGACCATGAGCTCTGCGAGTAGCGTGCCGGCCCTTGCCCCGATGCGCATGGCGTCCCTCCGTGGCGGGAAACAGGTTTCCTACCCCGAGAAGACGTTCATTTCGCCTGTCGCTTCTCCCACCTCTCCGCCTTCTGCATTCAAATCTCCCTCGTCGCCGTCATCCGAATCCTCTATATCCACCGGGTCCACGGTACTGATGCCAACGCGATCCTCCAACGAGATTACGGAGCTCCCGCGCATTGTCGTGTCCACCGCGTCAGTTACAGCGTTGCCTGTGCATGAGGCCACCCCACCCATCTCCCCTTCGCCAATACCCCCAGACGCTCCCATCAAACCTCCGGGGATTCCGCTCGCGCGCTCCATCTCCTCTCGCAACAGCATCGTGTCCCGCGCCCCGACGCCGCCCGCCAAGTCTCCCGCCCGCCGCGCGGCCACCCTCCCGTCGCGGCCATCCTTACCGTCCACCACAGCCGGCAACCTGTCTCGCCCATCGACCCCGGTCCATAACTCGTCTCGCCCGCCCACCCCAGTTCACAGCTCATCTCGCCCGTCTACACCCGTTCGCAACCCATCTCTTCGCGCCACTCCGCCACATCCTCCTCGCCCACCTAAACCAGATCGACCTCCTCCCCCTATCCCCACAATGTCCAGCGTGCCGATCATAGCCCCTCCGAAGCCCAAACGAGAACCTTCTGGGTCTCTCCCGCCATCCCCCGAACCGGTGCGTTACCTCACGCTGCGAGACGGCCGGCTCACGCTGGCGGAGACCGAGCCACCGAATGAGCCTAAGGAGGCTCTGCAGCGGGAGTTCCTAGCGTGTCTGGCGGAGGTCGTGAGCGCGAACAAGGTACCCAGTGCGGAGTTCCTGCAGGCGATCGAGACGATGCGGGAGGGCATCAAGCGGACGATGACCGACACTTGGTATACGTTCGGTACGACCGACCTCCTCCGCTATATGCGTACTTCCTACCGAGACCTTTTGTGGCGGAGGTATGTGTGATCCATGCGCGGAGGATGTTGATATTCTGGGATGGAGGTAGGTAAGCGGTAGCCGGATGCCGTCCAAGTTCGTTCGGTATCGAATTAGCGTATTGGCGTAGCGGTATGTACGTTAATCGGGATCTTGACTGCTAGGGACTTGGCGCACGCTGGCGTGGGCATAGTAGGATTCTCCGGAACGGCGTCCGCTAATACCGCATACTTATACATATTAGTAACACATCACTATACGATACATGTTGAATCATATAAGGTGTTTGACTTCATGCACGAAGACAGTCTTGGTGTGTTCCCCATGCCAACCCCGGTTGCTGCTAGCACTGACCAAGAAACGAGCCGCTGGATCAACCACTGCAAGGCGAGGTCAGCGTCGAGCATCGTGACCCCACATCAGACTCACGCATCTGAGAAACGTAGCCACCGTGATGTCCAGGAATAATCTTGAACTGTACGCCACTCTTCATCTTGCCATAGGCGTCCGGCTCTCCCGCCTCTGCGACGTTCCATAGACGAATGTTATCCGTGGAAGCACTACCAAAAAGGCTTGGTTAAGCTTTCTTTCGCAAGTCAGAGCAATGAACTTACCATGCAAGGTGTCGACCATCCGGGAATGCGACGACGCAAGAAACTACTCCTGAGCTGAGGGGGTTGCGTAGCGTCTTCAAGATTCTGGGGGTGCCTGACGCCGCACGCCCCGTCTGTCGAACATCGTAGATTTCGACTGCACCGTTCCGACGCCCAGCATATATTTGGGCCCCATCAGCAGACCAACACGCCTACCCATGGACCAACGCCGTTCAGCACGGGTACATAATTCAAAGCCTCACTGACACCGCACGCACCGACATGAGCCAGGGGGGAGTCTTCTCACTCATCCATAGCCGACCAACGCCTCTTCCTGGAGAGTGGACCCTTCGATCCCATAGGATGACCTGACCGTCGACATGTGCCGTCATAAGAAGGTCAGGCGAGAATGTGGCATAGGTCGCAGGGTCAAGCACTGGTGGCGCGCCTTTCGGAGCGATCGCACCTCGTCCCAAATGTTGGTTATAGGGCTGGCCATGTCCATGTCCCGGGAAGGGAGCATAAGGGTTTGGTGCTCCTGCATCTCCGTCGCCATCCGCATCAGGTTCGTCAAACAGAGGATCGTACGACGCCTCAGATTTGACGTCGTCCTCTTGCTTTGGTGCTTGGTTTGCTTGCGGAAGAGGCGGAGGAGGCATCGAGGATGCATGGCACCCCTGATGATCGTCCCGTGAACCCCGCATGGACACGGTGAACTCGCTCCCGGCCGTAACGGTGTTGTATGAATTGTGAATGAAATTCGTGGAAAGCGGTCGGACGGCGATTGCTGCAAGCTGCGCGCCGTGTGCTGAAAATTTGCGTGCAATCTGTCCAGTGTTCAAGTCCCAGTGCTGATTCCATTTGTTTAATGCGTCTGCCATGTGTTGAAGGGCGAACGTACTCACGATGGCTTCACCGTCCCAACTAGCACTGAAGAACCCTTTTTCATCGTGTTGCAAGGACAACGCTGACACGGGTGCTCTGTGACCATGCATGACATGGCAGAGACGACCGGGACTATGTCGCACAGTATATAAACAGACGTGTCCTTGCTGCAAGGGCATATGAGCATATAAACAAGGAACAATGTCTGAATATTGGGACATACGTCCGAACCTGCGAGTGACCACAACGCATCCGACTGCATGGCGAGACTGTACACAGGGTACATAGGTGCTTCTCCAACGGAACCATCGGGGCTCACCGATGGAATTGCATTTTCCCACCAGCAGCGAATCTGACCAGCCTTCATAATACCCTCGATGACGCCACAGTGTTGCCTCTGGGGAGCGGTAAGGAAGATCTTGCCATTGACTGCAGCAAAGAGGTCGTAGTCGCGGATGTAGCCGTCGTCGGAGCCAGTGATAAGATGGGTCATACATAGAGAGGAGGCTAAGGCATGAGTAGCGCAAGGATGAGGTATTGCGCATATGGCTTCCACTGTGAAAGACCTGGGCCATCGTATGTCGGACAGTAGTTTGGTTTTGCGTACTTGGGCTGGGGAAGGAGGGCGTAACTGGGGCGGTGGTTGAGGCACTATATAGTAAGTTGTGGATAACCGTGGTCAGAAGATGGGCCAACGAGTTGGTACAAGTGGCGCCAATGCTCTTACCTTGACCGCCAGTAGGAGACTCGGTTACTGGGGAGGCAGGCTTGCTGGGTATTGGAACCTCTTGAAGGGTTTGGGTGAGGGCTTGCTCCAGATCTTTGTGAGGAGACAAGTAGTCTTCGTCTGCATCTTCATCATCTGAACCGTTATCAGAGGTGGATGTATCGGTATCCTAGAATGTTTTATAGCACAGCACAGTAGAGGGGAAGAGTAAAGAGGGACACACCTCCTCCCCTTCTGTGCCCTCCGCGGCTACCGCTGCAGTCAGATCACCTTCCAGTGCGTCGAGGATGTCCTCGTCGATGTCCTCATCGGCCTCGGAAGCATTTTCGAAATCACCATCGTCGTAAACGTCGTCCTCGGAGTCGCTGTTGACCATGGTGGTCGTCACGGACGCGGTCCATGGGAAGTGGTCAGAGTCAAGTGACGTTCGGCAGACACGACCCGGCAGACGCGGCGAATTGGCCCTTGCTCACTCCCTTCTCTGACCATGGTTTTGGCCGACCTCGGGCGCAAGCTCAATGCTGCCCTTTCTTCGTTAAATCGCGCACCTATCGTCGACGACAAGGTCTTTGCTTTCTTGCGAGCTTGCCATACATGCTCTAACCAGCCACTCTAGGTTCTCGATGCCTTGCTGAAGGAGGTCTGCGCTGCACTCTTGGAAACCGATGTGAACGTGAAGCTCGTCGCACAACTTCGACAGAAGGTCAAAGCAAATGTTAAAGCTTCGCTAGAGGGCGGGGCGGACAAAGGAAAGGAGCAGAACCGGAGACATGTCGTGCAAAAGGCACGTATAATATACTTCGTTTAGTTTGACCGGCTCGCTTACATGGTGTGTGCATGGTCGCTGTAGGCCATTTTCGACGAGCTCGTGCAGCTTGTTGACCCCGGTGTTGAGCCCTACAAGCCCAAGAAAGGACACCCTAATGTAATCATGGCAGTCGGTCTCCAGGTGCGTTAAACTCTCATTCACGCAGACTGTATAGAATCCTTAATCCTCCTCCACAGGGGAACGGTAAAACCACAACATGTACGAAGCTTGCCGTCTACTACCAGAAACGCGGCTACAAGTCGTGTATTGTCTGTGCCGATACCTTCCGTGCTGGTGCTTTTGATCAAACCCGACAATCTGCTACGAAGGCGAAGGTGGCCTACTTCGGTTCATACACAGAGACGGATCCCGTTACCATTGCGGCACAAGGTGTCGCCAAGTTCAAGAAAGAACGTTTCGATGTCATTATCGTGGATACTTCTGGTCGACACAAACAAGAATCCGAGCTCTTCAAGGAGATGGTACAGATCGGCGAGGCCGTACAACCCGACCAGACCGTTATGATTCTGGATGCTAGTATCGGTGAGTACTTCCCTTGCATGAGTTGTGAAGCCACTATCATCTGACACCGATGAAGGTCAGGCCGCTGAGGCGCAAGCTCGAGCATTCAAGGAGAGCGCGAACTTCGGGGCCATCATCGTCACCAAGATGGATGGTCATGCGAAGGGTGGAGGCGCCATTTCTGCGTGAGTGCACGCTGGAGTCGGCGCAAATGAGTCTCGTTAACATCCTATACAGTGTCGCTGTGACGAAGACACCAATCATCTTCCTTGGTGTTGGCGAACATCTACATGACCTAGACAAGTTCTCTCCCCAACCCTTCATTTCGAAGCTACTTGGCCTTGGGGACGTGCAAGGTCTTATGGAGCACATGCAGGATATCGCTACGCAGAACCCGGACAAGCAGAAGGAGATGGCGAAGAAGCTTGAGGAGGGTAAGCTTAGTATCCGCGATTGGAAAGAGCAGATTCAGAACGTCATGAACATGTACGCCCGGGTTTTGCCTTTCCCTAGCTAGTGCTTAACGTATCTTTCTACTCTACAGGGGCCCGCTGTCCAAGATCGCATCCATGATCCCAGGTCTCCCTCAGGACCTCCTACAAGGCTCCGACGAAGAAGGGTCTCTTCGTATGAAGCGTATGATCTACATCACAGACAGCATGACCGCTGCTGAGCTCGACTCCGACGGCTCCATGTTTATGGAATGGGGCAAGGACGGCAAGCCAACCGGTCTCACCTGGCGCGTCCAGCGGGTTGCGAAAGGCAGCGGGACGAGCGTTCGCGAAGTCGAGGACCTCCTCTGCCAGTACCGCATGATGGCGAACATGGCGAAGCAAGCCGGTGGGAAGAATGGCTGGCTCCAGGCGATCCAGAAGATGCAGGCCGCTGCTGGTGGTCGCGGGCGCGGTGCGAACGGTATGCCGACACCGGCGCAGATCCAGGCTATGCAGGTGCGTCCGCTCATCCCTCAGCGTCCACATTCACTGTGCCTTAATCGTTCTTGTATCAATTCCAGCGCGCGATGCCTCCAGGCATGCTTCAGCAACTGCAGCGCCAGATGCGCAGTGGCGGCGGTATGCAGGAAATGATGAAGGCAATGATGCAGGGTCAGGGGGGGGACCAGTTCGACATGGAAGAGATGCAACGTAAGTCCCTCGCTTGACTTGTCGGAAAGCCCGTCTCACTTCGTTCAGGCATGATGCAACAAATGGGGGGTGGTCTGGGTGGTCTTGGTGGTCTCGGCGGTTTGGGCGGTCTTGGGGGTGGTGGTATGCCCAACATGAGTGACATGTTCAAGATGATGGGTATGGGTGGTCAGGGTATGGGCCGCGGCGGACGATGACCACCTGGGACTTGGATACCCATTCGAATAAATGTACGACTCGTGTACTAGTAGACGCACCCGACTGTAGCCATATCTTACAGGACGACGCGCATTGGCGAGCCCGAGCAGCGATGTGGCTGAAGATTGACTGTCGAACATCGCGGCACCAGACGTCGAACGGCGGATTTGCAACAAGTGACAACCATCTTCATGAATTCCCGACGTTGCAACTGGAAGGCATCCCGCTAAAGTAGCTGCAGTAATCATGTCACCTCTCTGTTCCTATGACTTCGTACACACAAAGGAACGGCCACCACACGACCTGTCAGCCAAGAACGCAGAGCAAACAGAGGAGTAGCAAGGAGAGTGGGGAGTGAGAGATAAGTAACGTCGACGAAGGGGAAAGCGGAAAGGGGCGACAGCATAGAACAGGAAAAAAACTACAACACATATCAAAACAACAACGCGACGGCTTTCTCTTCACTTGCTCTCCGGGGTCTCCTTCGAGAACTCGTGCAGGACGGCGAGTGCCTCGTTGACCTTGTTGCTCATCGCGTCGGGAGACTCGAGGAGGTGGAGAAGCTCCGTGTTGTCCATCTCGAGGAGCATACCGGTGATCTTGCCTGCAAGCTCGGGTTGGGCGGGAGCAATCTTCATATAGATGACCTCGCCGAGCATCTGCTTCTGCTCCATGGGCGAGACGTTGGCGAGGGCCGCCGCAGTGATGGTCGGCACCTCACCGGTGGGAGCACCCGCGGGAGCCGCCGGGGCTTGGCCGGGGCGCGGCGGCTGGTTGCGGTTGGCACTGGGGCCACGCGCAGCGGGAGGCTGCCCGCCAGCAGGGGGACGGTTCGCAGGTGGGCCCTGAGTAGCATTGCTGCGGGGGGTACCGTTGACCGGGGGAGCGTTGGGGTCGGCAGGGGGGCCGCCACGGCCGGCGGGAGGGGGCCCACGGGGCGCGCGAGGGTAACCGGGAACTCCGTAAGCCTGAGGAGGGGCCTGTCCATAGGGAGCGGGGATGGGCATGCCCGGAACCTGGTTGTTGGGTGCGTAACGCGGACGAGGGGGCATCATGCCGGGCTGGCCGTAACCCATCATGCCACGGCCACCAGGAGGAGGGTACGCGCCGGGGCCAGGAGGGTAGTACATGGGACCATTGAGGTAGCCGCCAGGAATGCCAGCAGCAGCGGCCTGCTGCATGCGGATCTGGTTGCGCTGGGCGATCTGGCTCTCAAGCTGCTGGCGGCGGACCTCGCGACGCTGGGCAAGCGAGACGTAGAGAGGCTTCGATCCAATCATCTTGTTGTTCATCTCGGCGACCGCCTTGGTTGCTTCATCGGGAGAAGAGAAGCAGACGAAGCCGAAGCCCTTAGACGTGCCCTTCTCGTCGCGCATGACCTTGGCGCTGGTGATGGTACCGAAGGGCTCGAACTCCTGGCGGAGACGGTCATCGTCGATGTCGTCCTCGAGGTTCTTGATGTAGAGGTTGACACCCTGATACTTGCTGAGTTTCTCCATCTTAGCCTGCTCGTAAGACTTGCGTAGCTCCTCCTCGCGCTCGGCCTTCTTCTGCGCACGCGCGACGAAGAGTTTCCGACCCTTGTGCTCGGAGTCGTGGAGGTTCTCAACAGCCTTGTGAGCCTCCTCGTGGGTCTCGAAGTTGACGAAACCGAAACCACGGCTCTTGCCCTCTTCGTCGATCTGGACGACGGCAGAGGTGACCTTGCCGAACTGCTCGAAAAGAGCGACAAACTCCTCTTGGGTAACCTCAGGGTCGAGGTTCTTGACGTAGATGTTCGTGAACTGAGCCTTCATCTCCTCCATCTTGGACTGGCGCTCCTGTGAAATTGGTCAGCATATGAGTTGTGGTGGCACGCGCATACATGCAGTACTCGCCTTGCGAGAGATGTGGTGACCGACGTAAACCTTCTTGTCGTTCAAAAGCATACCATTGACAGCCTTGATCGCCGTTTCAGCCGCCTCGGCGGTCTCGTAGTGGACGAAACCATAGCCCTTAGAGCGGCCGTGCTCGTCTGTGGCGACCTTGCACGACAACACGTTGCCGAAGGCGGCGAAGGTGTCGTGGAGGGCCTGATGGCCGTCAGCTGTCTATAGCAAAGCCGGAGACAACTAATCTTACCTTGTTGTCGATCTGCTCGTCGAGGTTCTTGATAAAAATGTTACCCTGCCCGGTCTTGCGTAAGGCAGGGTCACGCTGAGACCACATGATGCGGCTGTATGACATTTAAGCCCCGTGCGGACCGTATCGCCCACTCAACACTTACCAGGCACGGCCTTTGATCAACGAGTAGTTGAGCTGCTCGAGAGCGCGCTCACCTGAATGAGCGGTAAGCCTACTCGGCACTAAAAACAACGTCATGAGGAAAATCGCGCACCATCCGCGGCGTTGAGGTAGTTGACGTAGGCATAGCCGAGGGAACGACGAGTGACAGCATCGCGGCAGACGCGAATGCTGAGGAGGACCAGAGCGGGTCAGACGATCTGGGTCTTGATAAGACAATCCGAATACCGAGACTCACCTAGCCACCGGGCCGATCATGTTGAAAATCTCGAAGAGCATGGCCTCCGTCACGGTGGGGTCAAGCTCACCCACATAAAGAGACGCAGAGGGTGTCATCTGCGGCGGGGGAGGAGGGTTGTACGCAACGGGGGCCGGGGCAGGAGGGGCGGCCTCGACATGCTGCGGGGCAGCAGCTTCCGGAGCGGGAGCAACAGCGGGGGACGCGGACATGATGATTTTGAGGGAAGTGGGGGGTCGTTACTGCTTTGTGGACTTTTCTGCGACTGCGATGGCAGAGGATGAGCCGGGTTGAAGCCTGAGGTGGCGAAAATTGAAGGCGGTACCACTCACACAGGAGGCGACAGAGCAACTGCTTTTTGGGTTTTATGAATTTAGGATTTTTTGGATGTGTTTTGACCTGAGGACATCGAGTGGTGAGCACCAGCAGGGATGAGGACGGGAACGAGAACAGACCTTGAATGATGGTTTAGAACAGGCCCAGGGCGATCCGGACGAGCAGCTTTACAGTCCCCACTTTTCCAACTCCGACAGGCGCTTATACACATGTGGGCGGCACAAGACTCAAGAGGGCTCTTTTCTTTGGCCTCCTTGACGTTTCAACAAAAACATGTTTGCGGCGTGTGTTCGCTTTGGCGGCCACAAGGCACCGGCTTGATGCAGTCCATGAATTACATCCAGTAGCATTGGCAAAGTCAAGACGTAACATCATGTACGATTCAGAACAGTCCGCACGACATACAACAGAGCGAGATGATTCCCTTCATACAGTCTATCCTCGCGTGAAGTACGCTTTCGCCCCGTGCGAAGCAAGCTCGGCCTTTGCCTGGCAAAAGTATTGTAAATGAGCACAACGTAACTCGGAGCCCCTATACGTCACCGCACATACCTTCTCTACGGAGTGTCCGGCAGCGCTGTGATGGGCCCAAATCTGTTTTTACGCATGGCGTTCCATAAATGCTAAAACGTGGCATGAAGACACATCGGCCCACCTGACGATAATAGTACGCCAACCCGACACCCTGCACGACCCATCCGACGGTAGCAACCGTACCGACAATGGCCGCGGGAAGCGAAGGCTTCGAAAAAGCTTGGATGGTCTGGATAAGACCGGCGGACCCAGTGCTGGAAGGCGGAGTCAGTGAAGCTACTTCAACCGCAACAGTTAGCGTTTCCAAGGTACCTTGGAATCCCAATAATCCTGGGAAGCAGCTATCAGCTTCCAGTACCACGTCGTCCCAATCACTATACTCACATGTAGACTGAGAAGAGTAGGTGGAACCCTCCAAAGAAGAAGTACAGGTCTAGGTATCGGGAAATATGTTACCAAAAGTGAACAAATGCCACAAACGGGGTTCATACAATAGTATAATGCCTGTTCCTAGAGGAAATAAACCCGCCTGAGTCATACTGCGAACGAGAACTAAGATGCAGATCTTACTTTCATGTAGCCATTATAGATAGGGCTTGTGAGTTCTGGGTCAGCCGGAAGCCAAAAGACGACCGTGGCGAGCATGAACTTACCGATACCATAACAGGAAGGACAAGGGGGTAATAATGATCACATAACTTCGCATAGGAAGGCCTCGTGAGGCTCATCACGTTAAACCCCGGAAACAACGCAACATACCCAATACTCGAACCAAAATCACTGCCCCCATTAGATGATCCAGATGCCAGTATACAGATGCAGGCCACCATATTGACGATCAGCGTCCCGGCAAGCACAAGCCAGAGGTGATACAGGCGGGAAATCAGTGGCTGCGACGCCGACGGTATTTCATCCGTAATAGAGTGGAAGATGAGTGGAAAGACTACACCAAGGCGGTAGTGGACATCACAGAGCTCAGTTTATTCAGTATATGCTGGGCAAGCAAACCAATACTCACAAGGTGGCCAGTTGTTGCGACCATGTTGTCGAATATGGTCTTGTTTCTGCGCAAGTTCGCGCTCTCTCCTCTCCAAATCTGCCTCTCTGTGCCTCAGCTCTTCCAATTGCGTATTATGGCTCGCAGGCTTCACAGGGTCCTCAAAGGGGTTCGTGTCGAGAGTGTTGGAAGAAGCAAAGGGGTTTTCGTTATAACCTGGGCGAGTAAAGCCAGAGATAAGAGAGCGGGAAAGCAAGGGACGGTCTAGACGTCATACTCATGATGGATTATGGGGCCGCCAGGGTGCCTGCAAGTACGAGGATGGTGGGGTGAAGCAAGGTTAGAGTGCGAGTAGTCTAGACGCCCTAGCCTGCCGCCTGCGCCCTGAGGCCTGACGTCCGCAGCGCTGGCGACGTGTCTTCCGGTTGCCCAAACCAGTCTGCCTAGGCCTCCTGACGCTCACGTTCTTCTGGTCAATCGCTTGCTTTCCTTAAATACTGTGGATAATCCTAGGATCCGACGGTCCCACACCTCGGGGACATGGCCGTAAATGAAGAATACTGTATTCTCGAGGACGGAGACGAACACAAGGAACACCGGTCGGATTGGCGAGCGCGCCTGCCCATCGTCATGGTGCGGAACCGCCCTCCCCGAAAGATATCGAACGCCATCACCGTCGGGATCCCAAGTTACTTAACCATTGGAGCTGTCATCCGACAGCACCGCGACAGTATTCCAACATCTTCCCCCCCTCAACCTGTCGTTGTGCGTCCCGGCCTATGTGGGAGCATCGCTCGCTCTGGTTATGAGAAGTGGGACAATTGCGGCTCTTGTATTCGCTGGCTACCGAGGTTCCCAGCAACAGCAACGTTCCTTCAACGAGCCGCCGCGCAGCGGGCGCCCGCCTGCGCCCGCTCGGCATGTCTAAAAATTGTTCAGACCAGGTGTGTCCGTCCAAGACCTCGCCTCGCGGTGCCTGTGATGTCGATGCGCATGGCAGGGCGCAACCAAGAATCAAGAGTCAAGACGCACCGTGGGCTTGATGCATGATGCTCCGCGCCCAAGAAGAGGATAAAATTGCGGCGCCTTGGCAACGGGTTGCACCGTACCGCGCCGCGAGGCTCAAATCGCCGGACCCCTGCTCCCTGCCCCTTGCTCGCAACGGGGGGGAGTCCCTCGGCCTCTCGGGCAGCATATGTAGGTTATATTGCGGCGGGCGGCGGGCGGCCCGTGGTCTAGGCGCACGTCCACTCCATTGGCGATGGTTTGCAGTGTGCCCCTCTGGATGCGCTCCAAGAGTGATGACAATGTGATGGGAAAGGCAGCTGAGCTGCTCCGAGACCATCCAGGCCGAGCACCTTGTGGTTTCCGCTCCGAGGACTCGGAGGAGGGATCATTTTGGGAGCGAACGGCAGGAGCGGAATACTAATTGCTGTACAAGACGGCGCCTGCGGCGTTGGCCGACGGGGGGGGGGAAAGAATAAAAGGGCCGGTTCTCGACAGCGCGTTCTCTGTCCGTTGCGTTTGTACGGTTTCCATCACCACCCTCTTTCCCCGCCCTCCTCACCTCGCCTCCGAGACGTGCTTTCGACGGTAAGTTGTTCTATCACTCCTCCCGTCCAACTCGGCAGTTCTTGACTTTCACCTCCGGCTCCACAGCAGTCGCTCTCTTAAACCCCACAGTCTCTACGCTCATTCTTTGAGGTCCTCTCCTTTGCGTCAAAGTTCCCTCCCCACCAACCCATCCACGTCTTCATCATGCACGTCCTCTCGCTCGCCTCCGTTGCTCTCGCCGCCGCTGCCAGTGCCTCCGCTATGATGATTCCCCACCGTCATAACCTTGTTGCTCGTCACGAGAAGCCCGCCACGTACTACGAGGGCTACCTCGAGAACTACGACGTGTATCACACCCGGTACTTGGCCCTCGACTGCGAGGCCAAGCATAACACGACCTTCTTCGACCAGTGTTGCCACCCTATGCTGGTAAGTCCCATCAGGATTGGCAGTGGATCGACGAGTTCCGCAGTTTTTGACTCTTCTGCACCGGTCTCTGTAGGCCACAGAGACGCTCGCCAAGAACCGCGCGGCTGAGTGCAACCCCGCTAACCAGGTTACGTCTACCGCCTCGTCTGCTGCGCCTTCGCAGACCGACGATGACGGCTCCGACTGTGAGGACGAGGACCCCACTCCTGCCGCGTCCTCTACGGCCCCGACGGCCACCGGTGATGACGGTGATGATTCGGATTGCGACGACGACGAGCCCACCAGTACTGTGGCGCACACCAGCACCCACGCTGCTAGCTCGACCCACTCGTCGTCGACTCACTCGGAAACCCCCAAGACAACGCAAACTCGTACGTCGACTCAATCGCCAACTCCCGCATCCACTCAATCGCCAACGTCTACCACTCACTCTACCACTCAATCGCCAACGTCTACCACTCACTCTACCACTCACACCACCGCCAAACCCTCATCGACCAAGACAACCGCGCCTGCTGCTACCTCCACCGCCGCCTCGAGCGATGACTTCACTGGTGGCCACGCTACCTTCTTCTGGCAGGGTGGTCAGGCCGGCGCGTGCGGCACTGTCCACTCTGACAACTCGTTCATTGCTGCCCTCCGTAAGTCGAACACGACAGTTGGCATCTGATGACTGTAATCGCTGATGATCACGATCAATGCAGAGACGAAGCGCTACGGTGATCTCTCTGAGCAATCCTCCAACTGTGGTCGCAAGATCACCCTGACCAACACCAACAACGGCAAGACCGTCAGCGTCACCGTCGCCGACGCCTGCCCGACTTGCGGCAACCAGAACGACCTCGACCTTTCCTACGAGGCGTTCATCCAGATTGCCACCGAGGCGGAGGGTGACGTGCCCATCGTCTGGCACTTCGATGACTAGGCTACGCGGCCGGCTGGTCCTCCCCACCCTGCCTCATCCCCTTTTCTTGTCAATTTCTGGGATTCGGTTTACTGTCTTTTTTCCGGTAAAGGTTCTCGGGGCCTAGCGCCATGCGTAACGTCTGGAAGTGGATGAGAACGAGGTGTTGATACGAGACTTACGACCCTGGAGGCGGAGGGATCCACCCATCCTCTCGTCGCTCATCCGTGTTACGATACGCTTTACCCGTGTTTTCTGTGCTCTGTGTGTCCATCGAGCTGCTACCCACTGGTGCATAGCTGTTATCTGATATCGTTATTTCTTGCCCGCCATCGTCGTCATCATCATATAGAGCGTTTTAAAATCAATTGTCGTGTCGTTGTGTCGAAGCACCCTTAAAAATGTTCGTGTGTGTGTAAGGTGTCCATGTTTGATTGAGAGGGAGTAATCGATGTTCTCCGCTGGTAACTGGCCAGTTGCAATGGCTTGAAGTTGAAAACGTTGAAAGCCGGCTCGGGAGATCGAGATCCCTCTCTCGGGTCTCTAGCAAGACTCCCCGACTCCCCGAGCAGCGTCACTCTCTCCGACCATCTCTTCTCAGACCACTATACGGCGTCACGCCTCGGATTCATGCCCTCTTGAACCTATTCAGCATCTAGCTAGGGATCCCAGCATGCATCCTATCGCCCAGAAGATCCTGGTTGTTGGAGGCAACGGCTTCGTTGGTACATGCCCCTAAATCCTGAAATGCTTCTCTTTCGCTCATACAACATTCAGGCTCGGCTGTGTGCAGGACTGCTTTGGCTCGCGGCATGCAAGTAGTCAGCATCAGGTACGCCCATCCACCCCTTAGGCTATGGGTGTAGCTCATTGCCCGCGAACATAGCCAGTCAGGCAAGCCGTGGCACACGCCGAAAGGTCATACACCCGCCTGGGTGTCTAAAGTGTGGTGCCACTTCATCTCTGCTCTCCCGCAAGCACTCATATGGGGTCGCATCTCCCGCGCGAGCACAGGTAGAATGGCACAAGGGCAGCGCGCTCGAGCCGGAAACGTACGAGCACCTCCTACCTGACGTGACGGCGGTCGTGCACACGATCGGCACGCTGTTCGAGAAGTCCGGGTACAAGAGCGCGTTGAAGGACGGAAACGTGCCGCGGTTCGTGAGTAGCGTGGCTGCGGGTATTAGCGGGGGCGGGGTGTCTGCGAATCCGCTGGAGAGGGAGCAGAGGAAGCGGGAAGGGAGCTACGAGGTGTTGAACCGCGACACGGGTGAGTGTTTCGTCCGACGTCGCACGAAGGCACGTCACTCAATGTTATCGCTATCCTCCGCTCTCCACCCCTCGGCCGTTTGAATTCAGCTTTGCGCGTATGCGAGACGTTCTTGAAGTCCACCCCGACTGTGGAGACGATTGGCCCCCGCGCGTTCATTTATGTGTCCGCCGAGGACTGCAACCGTCCCCTCGTCCCCTCGGGTTATATTGAAACCAAACGCGAGGCGGAGATCCTCATAGAGAAGGCGATTCAAGAACATCCTGGATATCGCTCAGTATACATCCGCCCTTGTGCGTCTCCACTTCTCTCTCTTGACATGAGTATCAGGCTTACCCCATTCCATAGCCCTCATCTACCATCCTCACTTCCGCCCCATAGTTTCCCCACTCGCCGCGCTTCTCGACCTCTCCGCCACGATCCACGCCAAGCTCCCGACAGTGTTCCCGACCCCGTCCGCCGTGCTCCGCACGCTTGGGTCTGTCGTGCCCCGCCCACCCTCGGCGCGCGAGTCCCTCGTGGACTCGCCGTTCAACTCGATGGCGCGCGTGCTCACGATACCGCCTATACACGTCGACCACGTCGCCGAGGCGATATGTATTGCGGCGGACAACTCGCGGACGGACGTGCACGGGGCGTATGGGCTGGAGGCTATGAGAGAGCTCATCGGCTACTACCAGAAGGGCCAGCAGCATGCCAGTGCGCATGCCGACCAAAGTGAATGCAGCTAAGTACGTCCCTGGCTCCGGAATTACAGAGTCGAAGTACAGTACAATACGTGATGACTTGAATTGTTCGAGGCATCGAACTTCCCCCGTTCCCTTATGAGCCTCGTTCTGCGCAGTGTGCATGGAATGACTGTGGTGTTCCAACTCCATACTTTCTTTCCCCTAAGATGCGATTGCTTGGTCATGGTACGTGGTACGATACTTTCTCGTCTTTGGGGTGGTTGGTTTATGAGTCAGTGTCAGTGTCTGGTGCCAAGCCACAGCACAGTGCTACTTATATTTTCTCGACTCATCTCCGTATACTTAAATGCCTCTTCATACACCGAGATCGGACGGGTTCAGGCGTGCTGAGGTTCTCAGGGAGTCCAAGCACGGAGACACGCCCGAAACATGGCCTGACTGATGGTGGGAATGACTGCGCGCTGGAGGATTATCGCGTGACGGCCGAGTGCATTCACAATTCTTTGGGGCGGCCAGCCGGGAGTCCAGCCCAATGAACAGGGGGTCCGCCCCCTCCCGACAACTCCCGACACAGTAACCCTCCTGCTCCCTGCAAGTTGCAATCAAGGTCTGCTCCGCCATCCCCCCTCTTTCCATCCGTGCGCGGAGGACGCTTGTTGTCGTCGAGGTATGTGAGCACGTTCTAGCGCGTCCATGTTCCCCGGAATAACATGCACAACCTCCTCATGCCGCCTCCCCGGATGGGACGCGGAACTCGGCGTTGGTGTCGGAATCGCCTCAGCGCAGGGCCGTGCCGTCTCGAAGAGAGTTCTCCCCCCCTCCCCGGACTCGCCTGCCAATAGATTCTTCCAAAACACATACATATTCACAACATGATTTCGGCACCGTTCTTCCTCCGGCCGGGAGCAACACTCGCCTCCGCGCCTCTGCTCGCCCCAGCGAGGCTCGTTGGACGTGCACGGATCCCTCGCGTCGCCGTGCGGTGTATCAGCCAGTCCTCCGCGTCGCAGAAGGCCGTTACGTTCGGGCTCAACCCCGGCCGTGCGGAGATTGCGCCTGCGAATGGGGTGGGGCATGGAGAGCCGTTGCGGATGATCATGTTTGGTGAGTCTGCAAGTTGATCGTTTGCAAGACGCAGTTTGCGGCGTTGGCGTTGGCTGTTGGGACGTTTGACTTGAAGTTCAGTTCAACACATCTTGTGAGCGCGTTCGGGGTGTGAGCGCTGTTCCGTCTAGCCACCATACCCGTCGGCAGACCGCAACAGGAACACGTCAGTCTGACTTTGTTTCCTTCTCATCTCAGGGAAGCCGGGGGCGGGCAAGGGCACGCTCTCTTCACGTCTAGTGAAGAAGTACGACATCGTGTCGCTCTCGACGGGGGACCTGCTTCGGCAGCATATTGCGGAAAAGTACGTCCGTAGGTGCATGTTTCGTCGTCGCGCCGCTCAAGGAGGGGCTCCGTGCAGGACTGACGTTGGCGTGATGGCGGAGGAGATTGTTGCGGCAGGAGGCCTTCTCCCTGACGAGATCATGCTCAAGGTCGTGACAAGTAAACTGGACCTGTTGCACAATAGGGTGCGTTTCGGTCTGTGTCTGGCTTCTGTAAGGAGTCTAATAGTGGAAATTAGCATTGGATATTGGATGGTTTCCCGCGAACTCTTGGCCAAGGCAAAGTGCTCGATGAGCATCTCTCGTGGGTCTTGGCAACACTAAATATATGCGCGTTTGCTAATGCGACATGTCTTCAGACGACAAGGAACGCCGATGAGTCTCGTTCTGAACCTTGACGTGCCGGACGAAGTGATCCTGGGCCGCATCTCGGATCGATGGGTCCACCTGCCCTCGGGACGGGTGTACAATCTGTCATATAACCCGCCCAAGGTGGCAGGGCACGATGATGAGACGGGAGAACTTCTTACGAAGCGTCCGGACGATAATCCCGTACGTAATAACAGCTTTCTTCTGCGTGCTTCTTGCAACCCTGAACGTCATCGGCTCCGTCATGCAGGAGGTCTTCGCTCGCCGTCTGGAACAGTTCTACGCTTCTACCTCGCCGCTTCTCGCGTACTACAGCGGACGGGCCGCGGGTGAAGCACCGACGAAGCTCGTCACCCTCGCCGGGCGCACATCGGACGAGATCTGGCCCCAGCTCGAGACCGTCATCCGCACACGCTTCCCCATGGTCAAGGAACGCCAGGAGAGCAAGCGGCGCACGAGCTTGTCCGACGCCGTCCTCGCGAGGCACGAGTTCGACTCCAAAAACAGGGTCAAAGCTGCCCTCAACGCTTAGCCCGCTCTCGGTCTCGCCCCTCGCAATGCTTGCATTCGCTTTCAGGATGATATACGCTCTTCCCCTCCCGCCTTTCCGTCCCGCCCTCACGGCCCCATGCGGTCAGTCCTCCACGCTGTCCCCGTCCGCTTTCGTCTCGCCATCTCGTTCGCGTGTCGCATACCATCATGTTCATACCTGTTCACATCACCCCCATTTTGGCCCTCTTCCGCCTGTACTTGTAACACCTACTTAGTAGTTTTAATGAATGGAAAAAGCAACAACGACCAAAGTTTAAAGTTCCCGTGTGCCTCTATGACCCCAGGCGTTGTCACCGTGGCATCTTCACTACCTGAGGGCGTACCTGCTCAGGCTGAGTAAGTGCCAAGATAGCATGCTTTGGACCGCATAGGCCGGACGTACATCTTGACGGGATACAGTCCCTCCGGGAAACCCTTCTGTACCTGCTCGTGAATGACTTTCAGGCCAGCATCGGCGAAGCCCTTCCTCCACGCAAGGTCGGATCTACCCAGAGTGCAATATAGCACCATTAGTGTGCGTACTAGAGCATCAATCATCACACGCTCCAGCGTACCTCGTCAAGCTTGAATCGCTCTCGTCGAACACCGCGCGGGGCTCCCCCTTCTCCGAACATAGGTTTTCCTTCACGAGGATAAGCCCCCTTTCAGGATCGCGCAGCGCGGCCTTGCACTTGCGGAAGAACGCGACGAGGTCCCCGTCGCCCAGCGCCCCGAGACACCACTGGCACATCATCACGTCGAACCCGTCGTCGAGGTCGTCCTGTGCAGGCGGCGGGGCGTAGCCGACGCGGCCGAGGATCCTGACCTTGTCCGAACTGCAGGACGCAGGGTGGGCGGGGTCGAAGTCCTGGAGGGTCGCCTGGACGAAGGTGACGCTCTTCGTCTTGTCGGCGATACCCTTCCAGGGCACGACCTCCAGATCGTTCTCGCCACCCTTCTCGGGCGCGGACGATGTTTCGCTCGCCCTGCCTCGCCGGAGCGCCTCGTTTACGAACGGCTCGACGGGCTCGACAAGGACGACGTCCGAGACGAGATGCAGGAGGACGTCCGCGGACACGCGCCCGACACCCGCGCCGATGTCAAGTGCGCGCGTGCGTCTGTGCGCGACGGTTTCGAGAGCGCTCAACGGGCGCACTGCCGACGGGACGGTGCAGAGTTCCGGGAGGAGGTGCACGAGGAACTGGCGCGAGCCGAGCGCGTCGATTCTGGGTAGAGACTGGGGCGATCTGGAGATTTAGTCGCGCGCTGGGAGCGAGAAGTTGAGTATGCGGCATACCCCATTGCCAAAGCCGCCTGGCAATGAAGATCATTCGGGGAAGATGGAGGAGATGGGTCGGAGACATACCGAGCACACCATCATAGTTGGCGGGTTGGGACTCCCAGTATTTGATACCATCTTGGACGTCAGGATCGCGCAGACGGGGCTCTGAAGAAGTTTCCGAGGACATGGCGCAAAGGCACCCCAAAGGCACAAAGGGTGAAGAAGAAAGCCTACTGCCACTAGTACTACATACGTATACGGTACGTTTGTGTGACCCACAATAGATGTGACGACGCGTGACCGACGCGTCTGTGGCACGCGTTCTCCGAGTGGGAGGCCCGGGCCAGGCTGAACGACTCGGACGACGGCGAGGATGAGCTCTCTAGACGATATCTGGGACACCCCTGCTCAATCCGTCTCTGTGCCTTCGAACCATGTGCCTATACCTGTGGACGATGACGATCACATCCTCGCAAACCAACCCACACGACGTCCACGCTCGACCTTGTTTCTTGACTCCGGCTCCGAGGACGAGGCCCCGTCCACCTCCAAGACACACTACGCCTCTAAGCCAGGTTCCTCAAAGCCAGACATAGATGCTTTCTGGGACGACCTTGATGAGCCGGACACTGCGTTCCAGGGCCTCGCACCCTCTCTCGACGTCGAAGCCTTGAAGCGGCAAGCCGACTCCAACCTCCCTCCCCTTACACCACACCAAATCCTCCCCAGCAGCTCTCCACCACGAGACTCTGGGAATGGCAAGGATGGAACGAAGGACAAGGCGGACGGGAGGAAGGGAGACAAGAGCACAACGAAGAAGAAGCGACCGATCCTCGACGAAGGACGACTGCTCGGACCCGAGGGTTTTCCTGTACTTGTGAAGCAGGCAAAAGAGTTCAAACCCAAGGGGAAGGGGCATGAGGTGAGTCGTGTGTTTCTGACACCCGCCGTTCTTCAGCGGGGCTCAAAGCAGGTTGCAGATGTCCGACCTCAAGAGGCTCTTCACGGTGTACCAGTTCTGGTCGCACCAGATGTACCCAAATACCCAGTTCGTGGACACCGTGCAACGCGTCGAGAAGCTGTGTCACACGAAGCGGATGCATGTATGTCCCTCCCTCCGCATCCCTTTCTTCTTAGCCCTCGAGCACGAGATTGACGCGAACGTCTACTAGGTCGCTCTGGGAGTCTGGCGGGACGAAGCCAAAGGTCTCATTAACGGGCACAAGATCGGCCCCAACGGGTCCGATAACTCGGACAGCGATAGCGATGACGACCATGATAAGGCTCCCGCAACGGACGTCCCCATCGCGACCGAGGATGAGCGGTCTTCGCCCGCATCCTCGCGCGGGCCGTCTCTACCTCCTTCATCCGCGTCGGAGGTTGGCGGGTTCGACGACGACTTCGACATCGACGCGATGATCGCTGAGGACGAGGCGGCTCATGCCCAAACGTCCTCTACCTCTACCTCTACCTCTACCTCTACCGGACCTGGTCTTCACGCTGCCGTGCAATCGAAGACCCCAGCGGACGAGGACGAGGAGATGTGGGACACGGTCATGGCTGACTTCCCTAACGAGCCGTACGCTCCTCCCGAGCGCCAGCCGAATGGCTCGAAGCCGACCTTGCCGGCCGGCACCGCGGACGAGGATGAGGAGATGTGGGATATCGTGAGGGAGATGGAGGCAGAGGTGGCGGCCAAAACGACCGCGCCCGGCGAACCCGCACCCGACGGTACGTCGTCGGCCGTGCAGCCTCTAGCTGAGGGGGCAGCTGGCTTGAGCGGTGTGGATCCTACCAGGAAGGCGACGAATGACGAGGGGTGGGACGAGATGTATGCTTAGTTGCGTTGATATAGATTGTTTATGCGGCATTCTTGTTCGTGGATTGCTGTTGATCCATATTGTCGTCTCAGACCGAGCTCAGAGGCTGCATCGGCCTCGAAGCATAGAGTTGAAAATCAGAAAAATGTTAGTTAAGGTTCCGAACCATTGTCCAGTGAGTCCTCGAAGTCAGCCCCCATAACCTGGTGGTATTTCAACAGGTTATGAGCCCTGACTGAGAAGACTCTGGACATGCTTGCCTCGAACACAAGACAGTTATCAATCGCGTCGCCATCAAACAACGCCACCGCCGATACCATTGGGCCATCCGGCAGTGGCACACTGATCAAACCAACCGTATGTTATAAAGCCAGAGAGCTATTCATTTGCATTCCATGTACTGCTAGAAACTCTACCAGACAATTAGAAGACCGAGGACGACCGTCCGCAATATATCTACACGAACATTGTCACTAAACAGAGACTACAAGTTAGACCAAGCACTCTACTACTATGATACATCTGCAAGAATATGGGTTTTGTGGCAAAAGAGAGGAGTGTTGCACCAAACTCCAAGACAAACCGTTCAATGTATATTAAGGACCATGCGAAACGCAAAAGCAAGAATAATACGATGTTCCAAGAAAGCGATAAGAGACGTTGCGCTGCGACGGCAGATCTGTCCGTTGGGAGCAATTGAATGAGCTCCCGCCTTTCATAGAATGATGCGTAGCATACCGTGCTTTCGCTTCCGACGGTTGAGTTTGAGCTTACTTAGCCTGGCCCGGGGGTAGGAAGGCGCGGACCGCCTGAAGAATTGGGTACATGCTCCGCAGAGCGTCCAGCCGCTCCTGGGACGCCATCAACTCCACATGTACGGGACGAGGCGGGGTTGAGAGTGAACTCACCGTCAATGCCTCCACAAGCTTGCTGCGAGCCAGTTTGAGTCGCTCATCCACAGGCGCCTCACTATCATCAACATCGACGCCTACAACAGGGAGGTCTTCCTCATAGGTAGACGCGTCGTTGTGCGCCTCCTCGCAGCGCGCAAGGGAGCGCTGTTTGAGGGCAACATCGATGTAAGGAGAAGGTGGGGCGGTAATAGAGGGGGGAACAAATATCAAACTCACCGTACATGGCGCCGGAGCATCCCCTCCTGCCTCCTCCCCATATCGGTAGTCCACCCTAGTCTGTCATGGCGCGTCGAAGTGAGGGCTGGATCGTAACAGAACGGTTGAAGATAAATACCATGAGCGAATTTTGTGGGCGACGCGATGAAACGCGGGCGTAGGGATGGAAGCGTTCAATAAGACTTGTGCGGTATGGTGGGAGCCGGGAAACGTCGAAGTTTTGGGCTTTGCTCATGACCAACGCGAAGGACGGGAAGGGAAGATCGGGACGACGCATATATTAAGTACCCGAGAGGACAAGCAAGAATGGGGCGAGAGTATAGATGATATGAACGAGCAACGAGAAGAGCGAGGTGGGGTCAAAGGAGTGAGGAGACAGCTTAGGGAGGTGATGGTGGCAGGATGGAAAAGATGAGTGTGACCAAATGCCTCGGTCCCTCGTTTAAAAAGGGCCACCGGGGGGGCACGATGGGCATGGTACGAAAAGTAGAAGGATTAGCATATCGATATCTGCGAAGTAACTCAATAATCTCCGGCTTCGTGCAATGTTTCCGACCTGGTGCGCGCTGTTCCCTCGGCGCCCACGGGCTTTCTGTCTCTTGGCCGCCGCCCACGTCTCCGCGAACGTTGCTCTTCGCCTTTTCGCGTAATGTCGATCACTGAATTCGTCCATCCGCCTCTCCTTCTCGAGAAAACGCGGCATCCTATCAACAAGAAGACCGGTGAACAGCACACGGCAGGGCTTCAGATTGTATCGCTCACATGGGTAAAAAGGGACCACTGGTGGGACTTCGGTCACTAACTCTGCCGTGCCACCGTATTGCTTTTCAGTGTCGTTGTGTTGTTGCAATACTGACAGTATTCAGAAGTACACTCAATCCAGAGGCCTGCGGAAGGCGTCATTTCTCCAGACGAGGAAAAGTCCAGGAATTGGTGGATCTGGCTCTCGCCTGAAGATCTGTTTGAGCTTCATCTGGTGCAAGAGGTAGCTATATGGTGTGTTTCACACCAGATCTATGATGCTAATGCCAGCTGATTATCTGCCGTTCAGACCCCTTCATTGTTCAGCGAAAACGAAAACTGGGCAATAAGTGCACGTGACCTGGATCGCCGGGCGCTTGAGGACGACAGGTGGGCGCGAGAACGAAGCGTGAGTAGCTTCTTTCTAACCACTACGTCCACCATCAAGGTCTCCCCCAATGCCCATGTTCAGCGTGATTCATCAGATCTGCCTCAAGACTAGCGCGTGCATGCCACCAAGAGGCGAATAAACGTCAAGAGCGAGTCCCAAGCTCGCATCAAGGAGAACCGGAACCCGTCGACCTCCGATCCAGCCAAAGTTCAACAGTTGACGAAGGCACCAAGAGGCTGACCTCAAGATGTGGGCATCAAGGACGAAGACATGCGGCAGCAAAACACGAGAAAAAGAAACGGAGGACGCACCGAAATGTGGTTGAGCTGCATGATGCTCCGCTCCGCTTCGTCCCCTAACGAACGAAGGGTCGTCGCGACATGTCGGGCAATGCGAAAGATAAGTCGTATGCTGAGTCGTGGTGTTTGTGGCCGTATGACCTTGAAGTCGAAGAGAACAGCAGAACGGGCTGGCCGTAATCGGCTAGTCGGTGTTGCTGGTTTTGACGACGTGCGGGGGATTACTATGTCGGAAGAGACGAAAGCGGCTCCAGACATACGCCGATGAGGAAGAGACCAGACGAGAGGACGGTCAAGGGCCGTTGCCGATTTTTTCAGCCGCAAAATGTCGTTGAGGCAGATGGGCGCACCCGTCGGCAAGAGATCCTGGACGATATTCCTCTATAAGACAGGGAAATACAACGAGGATCAAGAGGGAACGAGCTTATGGCCAGAGGAACGTATGGGAAATGGAAGAAGAGACAAACGGCTGGCGGCGAGGATGCGAGGAGTCCCCTTTGTGGCGCAACTCCGCGACTGGCCGGTCCGTGCGCCCCTCGCCTCCTCCTTCAACACCACCTGACCGCCCCTCGACTCTCGCTCAGTTCACAGAACAGTTCAGCTCTCCAAACGTCCACTCGCTTCTCCTCGCTTCCCGCTCTTCCCACCTCAAAAATATTTTCTGTTTCTGCGGACCGCCTCATACGATCTATACCGCTCCTCCTAAGATCCCTTTCAGCGGAGTCGCGAACACCCGATCCTCAAAACTCCCCGCCCAACGCACCCCACGCGACTCCCAATACACATTCCAACACCATAATCCTCTTCCTGTTGGATGGAACAGCCCCCCCCCCCCCTTCCAACTGCCACCTTATCCACCACCGACCACATCTCAGCTCAGCGGCCCATGTTATGGCCATTTTGCCCCCCCCCCTTCGAAGACCGTATGGAGCTCGGAGCCTACCTCCGCCTCCGGACAGCAGGTTCCATCCTATGGAAAACCCGGACAAGTTGCACAACAATGATAAGGGCAAGGGGATGCACGCAGAGGCGACCACACTGCAGAGGCAGATTCCAAGTTACGGATGCACTCATCAGGTCTGTCTTCGTCGCCTGTTCTCTGCTCTAACTTCCTTATTTCAGGTATTCCCATCCCCATCGCGATGGTTGCACGCCCCCTCTCACTTCCCCACCACACATCCACACCTGTTCATGGACCTATCCGCCCATTTTCATCCCCCAGCCTACCATGTCCCAGCTCAGGGTATCTCTCAAATATATTTTAACCCTTCACACACTCTAAAGTGGCCGTAGAAGGGAGCATCAAATCGATCTTGATATTCGAAGTCGTCCCACAGTGCATAACACCGCAGCAACGCCGCCCGTAGATGGGTGTGGACAGAAAAGCCACCGACATTCCGACACAGGAAGAACCTCATCGCAACACGAGAAAAAGATCGGGCCTCCGGGCTTCTTCATTTATATCGAAGCGCGTCGACACAATGGTTCCCAACCCGAGGCTCTGTAAGACTTTTTTGATACGACGTCGGACGTCGGGCTTCGTGGGACTTGGCCACACAGCACACGAGTGTAACTGACACAGTCTGTACCTGAGAGGGATCAATTCCTGCGTTCTTCTCAAAGTCTGTAGGGTGTTGGAAGCTCCCGAGTGAATAGCATGTGCTTCACGGTGGTACTTCTCTTTTGATATATTCCTCTATAGAAATAGCTGGCCAAAGCAGACAAAATACTCATTCCCAAATGTCGCCTGTTAATCGCGATGAATCATGCAAGTCTGTACCTCTAGTAGCTAGTATCGTAGGTCTTGGTCGCTGACAGAGTGTTACGTCAGGAGATTGCTTTTCGCTATTCAAACTAGACGGATTCCATGATTAACGGCATGTACGGGGGGGCGACCGTCGCCACATAGGCTCTACTTATTGTACTTAAGTGCATAAGTACCTACAGCGGCCTGCTACAGCGCACCGATCGAGCTTAGACTGGATACTTTAGGCGCTTATGACCGATTAGCGCCGTGTTGAACGCGGGCCGGGAGGGGCAATATTAATATTAATGGTACCTGGTCCTGGTCGTCCTTGTCTTTGTACTTATCGTCGTGTGTGCAGCTCGATGGCGCACCTCACAATCCTGCGGACCTACGCCGAGCGCGTCGATCCCAACACGCTGCCCCCGACAGTGAAGCTCTGCCACTCGGACGCGTCGGTCACCATCTTCGACAAGTACCCCAAGGCGTACTTCCACTTCATCCTCATCCCCTTCATCCGGCCCCCACTCACCGCCGCGAACCTGCGCGACCTGCGCTCGCTCCTCCAGCTGCCCCGCGAGCAGGCCAAGGCGCTCCTACAGACAATCTGCCGCGACGCGCTCGCGGCCAAGGCCCTCATAGAGGCGGAGATGATCGAGAAATACGGGTGCGAGTGGGGCATCCAGATGGGGTTCCACTCCGTCCCGTCGCTGGAGTACGTCCCCCTCCCGCTCAAGCATCTCCAGTGCGTGCCGTGTGCCGTGTCTTTCTTATGCGTATGCCTGGGGCGAGGAACGGAGTGTGGCTGACTGACTGCGCGCTTCCTTCCGGTGTGGTCCAGGCATATACACCTGCACATCATCTCGACTGACTTCCGAGGAGAGTATATGCGGTCGAAGAAACATCTGAATTCATTCCACCCCACGCTGGGTTTCTTCATACACCTTGATGAGGTGCTGTCGTGGTTCGGCCCCGACATCGAACCGACGTGGTTTGCGATGGTGAGTACTAGGGTTATAGATCTCGCTTCCCATTGATTCGTTAATAAACGGGCTAATAGAAATCGGACATTGATAAAAAGGCGCACGAGAAGCTCCTGAAGGAGAACATGACATGTCCGGGGCATTGTGACCAGCTGTTCAAAACGATGCCCAAAGTGAGGGAACACCTCCGGGGGGTATTTGACAGCACGGTCAAGGCTACGCAAAGAGCGAAGGAGAACGAGGCTGCAAGCACCGCCCCGGTCAATGACTCCGCGGACCCTGAACCTGAGGTCGCTGCAGGTACCAAGCGGAAGCATGACGAGCCTCCTGAAACAGCCCAGCCAGAGGTTGCTGATGATTCCGCTTCGGATGTACCGCACCCGACCAAGAAGCAACAAACGACATCCCCTTCAACAGACTTGCCTGAGGACCCTTGATTTCAGCTCATATCCGTCGAATGTCGATCCTGCTGTATGATTTCCCTTGCTTTCGAAACTCTGCGTAGACCCTTGTTGTTGATCACACGCAACTGTACAGTAACATCGTCATCTTCACTTTGGTAATCTCTATTGGCGTATCGTGTACAACAAGTCGAGGAATCGTACAATCATGGTTATTCAATCACTTTGCATGCCCCTTGCATTCTACCGCTCTATGCAGCGGCGGTTGTGGCAGCAACTTTAGCAGCAGCCTTGTCGGCATCCAGCTTGGCCTGACGATTCCGCTCTGCCGAGAGACGGATGGCCCAAGTGAGCTCGTAAGTCTTGCACGCATCTAGGGGGATGTAGCGTCGACATCAGGAATAGCATCGTTGAGACTCCTGTGAAAGCATCCGTACCCTCAAACGAGCTCAGAATCGTTGCAGTTTCGGGGTCCTCCTCGATGTCCTCGATGTTATCGATCAGGACGGAAATCTGGGAAGACGGTGAGTTCAATGTAGGACATCCCAGCGCCCCAACGAAACACCAACCTCAGAGAAGAACGGGTCATCGTCCGGGAACCTGTGAGCCTCCTCGATGTCGCTACCCGGTCTACGGATGTAGAGGACGGGCTGGACGTAGGGGTTCACAAGCCTAGTCGAACTCAAATCAGCAACCGATGACTCGACCCACAGCTGCAAGAGGAGGTTTTACTTGAGCTGGTAGCCGTCCGCGTAAACCTCGAGCTCGCAGCTGTAGTCATGACCCTGCAGAGCGACCAGGTGAGTGAAGTTTCCGACCGCGCCGCTGTCGTACTTCCTATATAAACCGAGGCCCGATCAACACACTGATTAGCCGTTCAGTATCGAAGGGAATGTAGTACCAGGTCGCCGCGGTAACACGCGGGATCCTGTTCTCGGGCGGGATCTTGGTCTCGTCGACGGTCATCTTCGAAAGCTGGCCCGCGTTCTCGTCCCATTCGAGTGAGTGCGCGTTGACGGTCGACATGTCGACCTCGCCGCCGAAGTAGCGCGACAGGTCGCAGAAGTGCGTGCCCTGCTCGATGATGGGACCTGCGCTCTTGGACTTGTCCCACCAGTCGGGCTTCGCGATCGCCTCGTACGCGCACGCGTAACGCGCGATCGTCGCCATCACCGTCAGGTTGTTCTCGATGATGATCTGCTTCATAAGCTGCACCGCACGCAGGTAGCGGAGCATGTACCCGACCGAGCAGATCGAGCCGCTCTCGCTGATCGCCTTTGCGACCGCGAAGGCCTCGGGGAGCTCGCTCGCGGGGCCCGTCGCAGACGGCTTCTCGATGAACATCGCGACCCCAGGGAAGTACTTCATGATCTGCGTCTCGATGTCGCGCCCGGGCTGGAGCGTACCGCGGAACATGGGCGGGGACCCGACGATAATCGCGCGCGGGGTGTCCCTGGGGGACATGTTGCGGACGAAGTCCTCGAGGGTCTTGAACACGCGCGTGTTCTCGTACGCGGAGCGCACGAAGGTCTCGCATTTCTTCTGGAGCACCGCGGTGGCGCGCTCGACGGCGGGGTCGATGAGCGCGACGACCTTGAGGCGCGGGCCCAGCTTGCTGTGTGGGAGGTAAGTAGACGTTGGGCCAAAGAAGGTGGAAACGTACTGTTCAAAGCGGAAGGAATGGTTCCACGGACCCTCGTCGGATCCTGGCGATGACGCACATCGGCGTCAGTTCAGACTGTTGAGGGCGGGCGATGGAATGCGACTCCGCCGTCGTGCCGACTCACCGAACATGATGTTCCCCGCCCCGATGAACAGGACATTGAAGTCGGACGTCCCGCCAATGTGGGTCGCCCTAACGGCACGCGAATGTCGTCAAATGCGCAGGAGGGTCCGAGTTTAATGTACTCACTTGTCGATCGGAATGAGCCTGGATGGGTCGATCGAGGGCCTCCGCGAGGACGTGCCCGACGCCCTCCTGGAGATGGAGGTGGGCGAGTCGAGCGCGGACATGCGCCGCATGACAGTAGGGCTCGCGAGCTCAGAAGGGCGGCGTGACATGGTGGTCGCTGTGCAAGATGGGTTTCGAGGGAGACGTCGGCGAGGACGATGGCGTTGACGGATATGAGCGATAAGATGGGGTAGATATTACGCACGAGAGGGATGGGGGTTGAGGAGACGAAAATGGGGGAAGCGCGGCGGCTATATATTACGGCGGGGGGACAGGTGAAGGTGGGGTGGGGCCAGGTTCTCACCTCGATCGTCGTGATCTCAGCGAGTCCACTGACCTCTACCGGCAGTGGCAAATTTGCTCAGCTCAGTCCCGTCCAGTCGCATCCTCGTTATCCATCATCGATTTTCTCTCGCTCGTCGCCGAGCGTATTTAGACTCACAGTTCGAGGCGGTCTCGGATCTGCTTCTCCGACATGCCGTACGTGCTAGCAGCAGCCACCCAACAAGTCGCCGAAGATGACATGGACACTTGGCACGACACAGCAAAACGATGGCACACTCCGTGCGCCGGGTAGTGGTATCGTCATCTGTACAAGTACACAAATTATCATCTTGCGGCAGGTTGCGAGCCTGCACCAAGTGTTACTCCAATCTCTTCTGTCATGGACGCCAAAGCGAGTAGCAACTGACCCAAACCCCAGCTTGCATATGCATATTGAGTGTGGCCTCCAAACCCGAGTCTAAACCTGCGGCGCATGGGCCATCAGGCATCAGCGCGCGCCCTCCGCCGAGCGTCGCGACTCGAGGTCCTTCTGCTTGCGCTCCGCCGCCTCCAGCCGCTCAGTCATCGCGCGCAGCTCCTCCTTCAGCTTCTCGTTCTGCTCTGTCAGCTTCATGACATTGCTCGCCCGCTTCTGGACGCGGTCCATCCTGTTGCAACGCAAACGCGTTCGTAAACAAGACCGCATAGCGCATCCAACTGCAAGTGACTCGGGTTCAGGGATCATATAGGCGCCCACGACTGTGGCATACCACGATCCGAGGACAGGGCAACGGGGATGACTGGAAGTTGAAGGTAGGAGGGGAATTCAATACTCACTCCTGCTCGCCGCCAGAAGGCTTGACCGCCTCGAGGATCGAGTTGAACGTCATGGTGAGGTCGAGGTTCGCCTCCGGCAGCTCGAGGTCAAGCCGCTGTGGCTCGGTCGGCAGCCGCTCGTGCGCGTAGACCTCGTCGAACAGCTCATCGTCGTCATCGTAGTACTCCTCGTTCGGCGGGCCGTTGCGGGCAGGCGTGCCTGCCCTATTGTGGTTGTGCAGCGAACCAGACGAGACTTCCTTCCTGTGGAACCGAACGGGCTTGGGTCAGCCATGGAGCTCGTGTTTAGATGCACTAGCTAGTGTCGAGGACGTACCCGTGTTGATGTTGGAAATACTCTGCGTCTGAACGCCCTGGAACACTCATCGCTGGATATCCGCAGTGGGCAGGGGAGGGAGGGAGACGGAGGTGGTGAGAGCGGAGTGAGAGAGTGGATCCAGTTGCTAGCGAAGCATGTCGATGGGCGACGCGATTCCATGACATATTGATCAGCCCTCCACTGCCCAGTGCCTTGTCCGGCCGGCTAAGTATCTAGAATGCTTATGCGCCGCTTACTTACGTGCAGCCGCAGGGTTTGCGTATTTCTGATGGACACACGACGTCACTGGCACTATCGGGGATGACCTGCGTTATCGGGACCACAGGTGGAAATCAGTACAGAAATATCCATTATGTACAGAGCGTGCGGCCAGAAAGTATGGACAGAGATGATCGGGAGACGTGCCACGGCTACATATGGTCATGATCATGGTGGGACTACAGACGACAGCGAAGACAGCAAGCAGGGCAGGGACTGTCCGAGTGGGGGGAAACAGTAAGGTATTTCGGCCGTGGATGGGTAGCGAGGAAGAATTAGCGACATGGGATACGGGGTGGGGTCATCAAGTGAAGCAGAAGTAAGTATATGCGGGGAAAGGGGGACTTGGCGGCCATAATACAGCGCAGCTGCGCGCAGGACACGACACTAATTGAGCGATAAGACTACGGGAGACCGTGCCAGGGAAGCAGAACATCAGGGTGGAGGACCAGAGAGAGATCAATATGTACAATGCATGGAAACAACTTGACACGAGGTATCAGACAGGAAGTGGGAAGAACAAAACTTGCAGGCAAAGATTCACAATTCGGAAGGGACGCAGCAACGAAAGCGAAGTCGGTGGGGAACGCGGAACTCTACGTCACCTCAAGCACAGAGGTCTCCAAGACACGGAAGTGCGTCTGGTCCTTGGAGAGCTCAGACCAACCGACGACCTCTCGCCAGTTCATCTGGTTCGCCTCCTTTTCCCCGGCGCCGGAGAAGAGCCCGAGCTCATCGTCGGTCACGCCGCGGAACATGAGGAACAAACGTGTAAACACGCAGTTCTCGACCGTGACCGAGATGTCGATCGCGGCGGCGATCTTGCTTGGGGACATAAAGCGGTACGCAATGTTGCGATGCGCAGAGAAGGCTGGCAAGTTGTTGCTGTGGAGCAATCTAGTCAGTCGAGGCGAGTGGGGGACGAAAGAAGAGAAACGTGACCGACTTGATGAAGGTAGTGCGGGCGTGAAGAGACATGCCGAGTTGATCCAGCACGCGCATGAGGTGAGGCACGAAGTCACGGAAGGACATAGCGAATCCATTTCGGGGTGCGATAAACTCTTGAGGATCAAGCATGCCGGGTTCGGGGCTAAGACAAGCGAACAGATTAGCCAGAAGACAACGTAATCTCAGCGCTCAAGAACTCACATTGCCTCATAGTATAGCGACGTTGCCGTCATCTCGGTCTCAAAGTGTTCGACGGCACCGCCAGGATGCACCCGTAGGAACCATTTCACCTTGGTGGGGTTGTCCGGAACCATCTCCGCTGGAGGCCAGCTCACGCCCATCTTCCAGAGCGCCGAGAACGACAGAATCACGTCTGCGTACTGCTGGGAGGGGGCAAGGATGCTCAAGTGACACTTGGCTGTCGCGGGCTTGGTGACCACCGCGAGCTTGTTGATGACGCGAGAGTCGATGATGAGGTCGGTGGAGACGTTCTCAGTGTTCTGGATGCGCGTGCCGGAAAACTCCATCTTGTGCGTATCCCCGTCGTGCACGATGTCGAGCTTCCCCCAGAAAGCACCGTCTACCGTCGTGCCGTCCTCCATTCGTGCCATATCCAGCTCGTCGGAGGTAATGAGGGTGTCCAGCGCCACGTGCTGCCCGGGCGAAAGTTCTAGGTTGAACGTGCCGGGCATCTCCAAGACAGGCGGGGGTCTGTGAAGTTATCAGTGCTTGCAGTATCTTTGGCAAGCCAAAAACCTACGGAGGGGGACTATGAATACGAGGGATGTTAGCTCATGCTTGAGCATAGGATGTCACAACACGCACGGAGGTTCATCTTCTGGTGGTGGGGAGTCGCAGACAATCTCGACTCGCAATCCTTGGACGCCAGCGATCGCGATTTGATACGAGTCCTCGCTCGTCAGCTACGGGCTGGCTAAGCTCCATGCATCCAAGAGGAGATGAACAAGACATACATAGATGTAAGGACCAGAGACCAGTCGCTGTACGAACTTCAGTCGGGACGCTGCAGAATGCGAGGAATGAGAACACTCACCGCTGCTTGAAAAGAAGCAAACTCGATAGGCACCCTGAGAGCGAGTGGTAGTTCGGGTGGAGGCTTGATCCAATCTCTTGCGAGTCCATCCAGGGTCTGGGGTACGTCAGAAATGAGCATTCGTACCCGCAGTGCAAGCTGTGCTTCCCGAACTCACAACAAGGCTATCAGGAAGCTGGAAGACCGATCGTCAATGAGACAGTCAATGAGAGATCTGACGCGGTGCGCACTATTTTAATGGTCTCCATGTCATCGAAAACGAGCGTGAGCAGGCGTTGCCGGGAGAGAGCGAGCTGAGCCTGTCGTTCTGCGTCCTTGTTGACTTTTGGAGTCTTGAACCTGCCCCAGAAGCCCTGCGAGGTGGGGAGACTCGCGTTTGAGTTGCTATCGAAGGTCCCAGATTAGATCATGACGGCAAGCTCGGTATCTGCAAGGCGGACTCACGCAGGAGATAGCAACATCTTGCGGAGTGGGAGGGAGGGACCCGGGGAAGGAGGGAGAGGGACTCGGAGGGAGGGATATGTGTAAGTCGAGGACGACGTCGAGTGGAATTAATATGGAGTAGCTGGAGTCCGGGAGACGATCTCGATGGGGGAAACACGAGGCGGCGGCAACACGAGCTAACACGAGGCAACAAAGATTGAAGGCGGATTCAGAATAAAAGACTGACTAACGCGTACGGGCTCTGAGTACCAAAGATCGTTCGCGATTACAGCTGATTTCGAAAATGATGAGACGACAACTTTTTTTTCTTCACAGGTTTGGCACTTGTCGAACCTTCCGACCGATCTTCCGAGCCACCTTCCAGCGTAGGCGCCCAAGGGCGCTGGCCCATGCATTGCGACCTCTAGTTCACTCCAACACTAAGGAGGTCTCCAACATTGAGCGCGAGAGCGCGGTTGTCTGTGCACCAATACTCTGTACATATTTTCATATTCGCGCGCCGTGCTTGAGTGGACATTGTGTTGCAGAACCAGTCGCGATCACTCCCCGGCGCGCGCAAGGTTTCCAGCTCGCACAGCTTCTCGCGCCCCCTTCGCGCATTGACCGGGCATCTCTACCGTCTTGTACTATTGTCTACACTGGTTTAGTGACAGTTTCTGTGGCCTAAACTACCATGTAATAGGTAAAGTATTGCTCTGTGGCTTGTGGCGACATGGGCGTCTACTTCGGAAGATAGGTCGGAAGATCGGTCGGAAGATGTGCTGACGTCTTTTTGGCAGCCAAAAAAATTTCGGCCAGTCTCATCATTTTCGAAATCAGCTGTAAGTAGTACCGGCGATGGTGATAGATAGTCGCTCTCTCCACTCACCCTCTACCCACAGCCCACCCCACCACAATCCAATCCCAGACGGTGACATTGGCCAATTCCTGGCCGTTGCTTCAGGCTAACGCTTCCCTCAAGGCGCGCGGTTCGCGGACAGGCCGCTTATACCACGTGCCACCCCACGGACGGACTCCGAATCGGAGGAAGCTTCTCTCTATCGCCATACATGAGCCTGCTCCCCACCACGAGAATCGCCCTCTCCAACAACCTCACTTACTCGCGCGTACAAGAAGCGCATACGTAACTACCGCGATCCACCGAGAAGACATTGCTCGACGGAATCAGAGCCCAGGAAAGCGTCCAGATAGCTTGCCAATTCTGGACACCATACTGAACGCCTGTCAGGGCTCGCCAGTAGCAGTGTCGCCACTAAACATCACATCTGCCTAGATGCGAAAGAAAGCGAACGAGCTGTCACTTGTTTCCGTATAAGACAACTCTGCAGGACCTCGAGACTCGCACTCACCCATGAGAACGCCTCATGACTCAAGTTGCAGTGTTGATTTCTACCTCACTTGATCGGCTAGACAGGCCCGACGGCTTGAACATCCCGCGTCTTGTGCATCTTCTACCCAACGTAACGCTCTTCCGACACTCATGTAAAGACTCCTTACCCCGGTAGAGGAACAAACGAACCCTTTTGCATCTGTCTGGATTCCTTTGATCGGCAGATATCTTGGCCAAGTTGGTTCGGAGGCAGATTCGCGAGCGCTTCATGGGCGCAGAAAACATTGGCACGCTCTTAGCGGCATGCATCGAGTAAACTCAGACGCCTATCGTGAAAGAGTACATTCCATCCTTGCTGACAGGGAAGAGGGGAAGGGCTGCAAACTAACGAGCACAGCCCACACCACTAGTATATAAGGTACGCCAGGCACCTCAGGCCTCGTTCACCGTCCTAGATCTTGTTGCTCCCCCCCTCCCCCTCCCCGCACCTTAGAGCGCGGTGAGTCCCATCTCCCGGTGGTCGAACCGTCATACCGCGCTACCCCAGCCCGCTAATACCTCTCGCCAACAGCAAATATGCAGGCGGTCACTACCAACGCCCCCGTCACCGAGGGCTTCATCCCCTTCGCTTACCAGGGCGAGACTTATCAGACTTACTATAAAGTCTTTGGTAACCTCGTGCGGCGCATAAACACACCCCTTGTCGTTCTCCATGGCGGTCCAGGGCTCTCACACGACTACCTCCTCCCACTCTCCGACCTCGCTGATGCGGCGATTCCTGTCATCTTTTACGACCAAATCGGAAACGCACGTTCCACTCACCTGAAGTCGAAGCCACCGGCCTTCTGGACAATTGACCTCTTCATCGACGAGCTCGAGAACGTTCTAAAGCATTTCGACGTCCAGGATAACTTCAGCCTCCTGGGTCATTCGTGGGGCGGAGTCCTCGCGTCTGAGTTCGAGGTTCGCAGACAGCCTGCCGGGCTGAAGAAGCTCGTTATCACGAACTCGCTGGCCCAAGCGAACTTGTGGGTCCAGTCGAACGCCCTGCTCGCGCAGTCGTTCCCCAAGGAAGTGCAGGAAGGCCTCATGGCGGGTATGCAGAACCCGAAGGCGTATCAAGCTGCGCTGAAGGAATTCCACGCTCGCCATGGATGCATGGTCAAACCGTTCCCCAAGGAGCTGGCGTACTCTCTGGATGGAATCCTTGGAGACGATGGCGATCCTACGGTGGCTAGTGCTGGGTAAGTCGCGCTCAACGGCACCGTTGTGCTCGCTATGACTCACAGTCCACGTAGCATTCTAGACAACTGGTCCATCATTGAACGCCTCCACCTGGTGCGAGTGCCTACGTTCGTCATCAACGGCCGAAGGGATATTGCCCAGGACTTCGTAGTCGCGCCGTTCTTCCAGCGGATCCGCCAGGTGAAGTGGGTCACGTTCGAGCAGTCGAGTCATACGCCGTTCTGGGAGGAGCGCGAGCATTACAGCAAGCTCGTGGTGGAGTTCCTGAAGTCGCAAACATAATCATTGTCAAACTACTTTGGACGGCCGCTACTTCAAATGTAGTTGAATTAGATAATACCCAAGCCCAACGTATTAGTACACCTACCTCCTGGTCCGTTTTACACGACGACGTGGTGCTCCCCATATGTAGTCAACCTGGTTCAGAAGACAGTATCCGACGGCAAGCTCGCCTGTGCCCCAGTCAAATAGTCGACTCAAAAGTCGACTGAGAGGGCTGGGGTCGATGATCTCATAGCTGGGCGCCTAGCTTGCCCCGCTACGTCTCAGCTGTTTCTGTCCCGTTTTCTCTCAGACTTTGTCCGCCATGCACCGTGCCGCCCTCCGTATCCCCCTCCGACAGGCCCTCCCGTCCCAGAGGCGAAGCTTCGTGTCCACAGTCCTCTTAACAAAAGCTTGGGAGTTTGAAACCGTCGCCGAGCTGAGGAAGGAGGCCAGGAAGCGCGGGCTCACTCCGTACGTCGCCGTCTCACGTTACACTTGCCTGTCTCACTAACGTCTCCGAAATATGTGAAGCACGGGCAACAAGGCCACTTTGATAACTCGTCTCCAGCAGGATGACCAGAAAAAGGTGTTCACGTCCGAGCCTACTTCAGTAGCACCTCAAACGCG
This sequence comes from Ganoderma lingzhi, assembly GCA_026283605.1. Lineage (NCBI taxonomy): Eukaryota > Fungi > Basidiomycota > Agaricomycetes > Polyporales > Polyporaceae > Ganoderma > Ganoderma lingzhi. The sequence goes on from JAPJYM010000008.1 coordinate 620,763, forward strand.
CTCCGCGTCCACCCTTTCCTCTACTCCTGTCACGGAGTCTCCCACAGAAGTCCCCGGGATCCCTTTCAACGCTGAGCCACCGCTGCCCAAGCATGATTTGGACGTCAAGATCCCCGTCTATTCTCAAGTCGACCCTGAAGCACCTATCGCAATTGTACGCCTTTTTTCACGTCCCGTTTTCTAAGTCGACCCTCTAACCTGCACACATCCATGCGCTAGCCGTTCGTTCCCGATCTCTGGGAGTCTTCTAAGCTGAGGCACGAATCCGTGCCTCCCGCACCCGAGCCCTCGACCGGTCCCAAGGTGGTGGTGGTCGGTGGTGAGGCAACCCTCCCTGGTGGTGGCCTCTCGTACGACGTCTACAGCCCCAGTACCGCTTCTTCATCCGACCCCGCCCCGGTGCAGACTCGCCCTGAGCCCAAGTCGGAATTCGGGAAGCTTCTGGCCGGTATGGCAGATGACCTAGGCATTCCACTGAGCGTCAAGCTGGCGCGTCCAGAGCCCACGCAATACGACGTCGCGGCGAGGACGGAGACGTCTGGCAGCCAGGAGAAGAGCTATTCCCGGACGCTGGACGGGGACGAGAAGTCGGGCTTGTACGTTCTACTTGGTATCTTTGTGGGCTCCTGGTTTGCGGCGAGTGCCCTTGCGCCTTCGTCCGAGTGGGCACACAGGGCGGAGGAAACGGCGAAGGATGGAGCGGAGGGCTTGGAGAAGGTGGCCGAGAAGCACTAGACTGTCGGATAGACGGACACCTAGATACTACGTATACATCGCTATCCATTTTGTGCACAGGGCTGTCTTATAATCATCGACGTCCTGCACATCCTCCAAGCCTTAAGTCGCGAAACATGTGGGACGCGCGCCATGATAGTCGGCCCAGGCTGCTTACCGCGATATGTAACTTACATACAGTGCCGCGCGTCATATGAATTACAGCGCTTTTCACTGGACTTGTCGTTTGGGCGCCGAAACCGAGTGCGCCGCCACCCTCGCCTTTGCCCCACACCGGCGCTCCCCTTGGAACTTCGACTCACAATATCTCCTCACTGGCTGCACATATTCACTCAATTCTTTCGTATTCTGGTTCAGCGCAGCGATGCCAATATTGGCACAGCAACGACGTATCCATGCATGTGGACCTTCGCCCGGAAACAAGCTCTCTCTTCCCCAGGAGCCGCTTCCGGACCCAAGCACGACTTCTCGTGCAACAACGAAACGCACGCATCCGAAAACTGTCGGAAGAACATCGCAGAAGGGCCCCTCATAAGACCCCATCGGATATTTGTCGAGTCCATGACTGCATTGGTTTACACGAAGGCAGGCGGTGAGTGCCTTTTGAGCCATGCCAAGTCCACTCGATTAGAGCACGCGAAAAGCTTCACTCGTGAGTTTTCATCGCCTTATGCATCGAGAGAATGCATTGGAGGTATTTGGGGATGTGTCTCGTGGACGCAGCGCAAGAGGTGGAGTACGTGTTAGACCACCAGCAAGCAGTGTTGTAGGGAGCCGTAGACCACTGCAATAGAACATATATGTATATTTGATGACTCTATATATACATCGCATGCATACAACATTGATTATGAGGAATAGTGGAGGATCTCGCGACAGGGTGGAGGCTGTTGTACGATGCATGTTTTGTACTCCGCACGGGAATGCAAAAACGTACCAGACCAACTCATTCTGCATCCTACACCCTTCCAAGTATCCGCCAGCGACTTCCTATCCAGGTTTGTCGAAGATTCAGGCAGCATGAAGAACGATACCGGAGTTCTATGTCGAAGATGGGTTGAAAGACGTTGGTCGGCGAATTGAAGGGACAGAGTTGTACTGAGCTTTGAAATGACAAGGCCATGTGACTTATATAGCAGTGTTGAGCCAGAGGACGAAAGAATTGAGTGAGTATGTGCGGCCAGTGAGGAGATATCGTGAGTCGAAGTTCCAAGGGGAGCGCCGGTGTGGGGCAAAGGCGAGGGTGGCGGCGCACTCGGTTTCGGCGCCCAAACGACAAGTCCAGTGAAAAGCGCTGTAGCCGTTCCACACCGCTCTCTCAGGGACCGCCATGCTCAGGCTCCCTCGAGCATCCTCTCCAGCTCTCAGACATACTCACGTCCGAGCATTTCATGCATCGGTAGCTCGCCGACACTTGGTTGGTCCTCCGGACCCCGTCTCCCATCTGCGTCCCGTTATTTACGACGACGCGCCCCCGCCTCCGCCGCAAACCCGACATCCTTATTCGCTGAAGGAGTTTACGGGAGACACTCGGGAGTACCAGTGGAAGATGCAGAGGCAGGAGCTCGATGCGTTCAACCATCAGTTCTGGAAAGAGGTACGTGGTTTGCTTGTCAATCCTCGTCCACGCCTACTCACCGCGGCGCTCGTCCGACCTCCCGCAGTCCAACACCCGCTTTTATGCTGCAAAGGAAGCTGTCCTGCAAAGCCTCCCAGAAGAAAACCGGCCGGAGCAGCGCGAAGTCGCGCTGTCCGAGTTCTACCGTCGCTGGGTCGCCCAGGAGCGCAAGCGGCTGGACGAGTACGGCGAGGAAATGCGGCGGCGGAACCGGGCGACAATCTCTCTTGGGGTCCGCGTACAGTATGAGAAGTTCGTGTCTCGCATCATGCACCCGTTTAGGTGAACAGAGAGGCCTTGCTCTGGCTCACATCTCGCGCTTCTCGTGCGTGCGTGTAGATTCGGGGCGCTCGACGCAATTGGAGTATTACAACAAGATACAATTGTAAGGAACGATCTACATTTTGAGCAACACGACAACAAACCTCCCGAACCGTACGGTGCGTATCAGTGTCGGTGTGATGGTCATGGGCTATTGGGGAGGCCAAGGTCGTGGTTCGCGATCTGCTCTACGCTCTGGTAAATGCCCATCAGGTCGAGGTCTTCCAGTGCCCTACTGTCTCGCTCGTAGTCACGCGCAATGGCGAGGATCTCCTCAGGGGACATGCTCGGCCAGCGGAGGTCGATCTCCTCCTGCGAGGGGAAGTCCAGCGCCTCATCAGGCGTGAGCTTGTACCCTTGCGGGCGGTGGCTTTTGTGTGCGATGGCTTGTAGCGCGGCGTAGAGGGCCGTGCTACGGAGTCGCTCGTTCAGCTCTTCGTCGGTCACGCCGGTGGTCTGGCGGATGCTGTTCCAGCTGTACGGCGGACATCAGACATGAAACGAGGGTTCTGCGAGTAGGGGAGCGACTAACTCATCGTGCACAAAGATTCGTCGCCACACGTTCTGGAATGCGTGCAGTCTTCGCTCGCTGGGGGTGTTCTGCGATGGATTCAGAATCGAAAGTAGGATAATAACATTGCGGCATACCTCGGCGTGAGCCAAGAGATGCAGAGCGGTTGCGTAATCCTCCACGCGGTCGAAGTTGTCCTTCAAAACCAGGACGTCCGCCATATCTTCGACGGACAATGCTTTGCCTTGCAGCAGCAAGCGAACAAGGTGCTTGAATGCCTACCACATATATCAGTAATGTCCCGGCAGACAGTATCAGAGCGTGTCCTCACATTGTAGAAGGCTCGGCGATTCCCAAGGTTTGTTGCCTTCTTCTGCGCAACGGTCTCGACCTGCATCTCCAGCGATTGCCGCTGGCGAACGGATACGAGAGCCTTCTTAAGGTCTTCGACAACTGTGTCATGCACACTGACAAAGTCTAAGCCGTCGTGGAAGGCTAAAATACGAGCCCATCAGCATCACTCTACAGTCGTTGCGTAGAAAAACGCACCGTCCAGAACATTTTGACTGACGAAGGTCTCGCCTTCATGCAGCTGCGCAAGGTGCGAGAGCTTGCCAATGCTGAGCATGAGCTACGTGGTCGGGTCAATCCTTATTCTCAACAGTCTCGGTAAGACTCGATAACTTACTTGGGTAGAAACAATCTCCGATACATGTTCCGCCTCTGACTGTAATGCCTGGGACGCGAAAGAATAGCGACCGCGACCGAGGTCATGTAACCAGGAAATGCTAGGGTGCGGGTGCTCGGCGAAGAAGAGGTCCATGTATTCGACGTGGTCGTGTCGCGCGAACATGGTGCGGAGCTCGCCATGCTCGATGTACCATTGGTAAAGTTCTGTCGTGAACGCCTCCTTGAACCTCTCGATATATGCTTCGATGCGCGTGGCATTGGGGTTGTCCTGCGGAGGATAAACCTTGCCCGTGTGACACAAAGACGCGAGGCTCCGGAAATCGTGGTAGTCTTCCGCGAGCTTGAATGCGTCATTCGCGAAGTCGTTTCGCCCTATTGATACGAGATTGAGCGTGGCGCTGGATACACGAGTATACAAGACTCACGAAGCGTTTCCAGAACCTCGGGACGGAGCTGGCGGAACCTTTCCTCTAGCTCAGACCGTTCCCTCTCCATCCCCGTCTGCTCTGAGGCGTTGGGACTACCTAACCAGTCGAGGCGTTCCTGGATGCATCGGAACAGGGTCGAGGCCAATTCTGGCAGCTGGGATTTGGGTAACCTCTTCGCCCCGGCAGTCTCTGGATCGTCATTCCCTGCTTCCGCGAGCTGAGTCGTGAGACGGAATAGTTCTTGAACAATGTCGATGACGTTCGGCTGGCTGGTCCAGGGGTCAATCATGGGCTCATTCACCCCAATGCCGTACACGCCCAAGTTAAAGACGCGATAGCTATGCGCGGATTGAAGCATCGCCTATTGCAATTGTCAATGAGGGAAGAAGACACATGAATGTTGAGGCGGCATATACCAGAACAACTTGATTTGCCTGAGGAATGACCTTGGCAGACTTCCCGTCCAGGGTAGATGCGGACTGGCGAACCAGCTCGGCGACCTGAGGAAGAAGCCCCCCGAGATCGCGCACACGCAGCCTGAGGAACGCGCGAAGGCAGTCTTCGTGGTGACCTTCGCCGATAGCGCTCATGTAATGTTCGACGGCTTCCTGAAGGAGACTACGAGAACGACCTGACCTGCAATACAAAACCCGTCAATGTGGCCCACGGAATGGGATTCATGAACCGACCTGGGCAACTCATTTTGACGCAACCACAGCTGGTGAGCTGCATAGAGCTTTTCCGCATCTGTGGCCAACGTTTGACGACTTCGTTGGGTCATCTACGCGCCACAGGTTAAAGATTATTTTGATGTGATTGCAAGGACCGTACCTTGGTCAACGCTGAGTTGTCATTAATGAATTTGATGAGGAAGCTCAGGCGCTCCTTGCGGCCAGTCATTTGAGCATGAAGGTCGTGGTGAGCGCGAACCACTTCCCGATCTGAAGTCGACACATCAGCATCTGCAGAATCTAGTCTTTGAATGGGTACGTACCCGATTCCAGGACCGCCTCACTCAGTTGCTCCGCGCCAGCCATGAGTGCCTCCTCGTCGATCTCCGGTGGGAAGCTGAAGTGTAGGGGGTTCTATCGATGTTATCAGTAAGAAAAAACGTTGGGGAAATTTTTAATTACGCACTTCAGGTAATGAGCCATAAAGAATCGCCTTACTCATTGTTGATTTGATCAAGTTGGCACGTCCAGTGCTGAAAAAGGTTACTCAAAGCCGGCTCAAGCTAACATTTCCTCAGAAACGTACTCAGGATGGAACTGAGCAACCTCATCAAGATTAATCTCTGTCTTCATCATAGTCGCGGCGGTGAGCACCAGTATCGAAGCCTCCTTTTCGACAACACCGACGCCAAGAGTACGATCGGTTGATGACCGGAGTTCCAGTCGGTCCATGTACTCGTTCTCTGCAGATAGTCAAACGACATAAGTAAGCCCGATGATAGCCTTGGCACTATGTCACTCTCACCCTGTGCGCATATTGTTACCGCGTCACCAAACTGTATGGCGACTAGCTTCTCGGGCACAACGATCTGCAATCTGGGGTGCATAGGTGCACCGGAACTGGACGTCTGCATATGGACGAATGTACGTATGGATATAGTTAGAGATATAAAAGGCCGTTGTATGACTTACACTTTGGTACGGCACAGCTTGCACTTTCAGAACCTGGAAAACGCCAGGAAGGTGCCTGATAGAAATGATAGCGTACACGCGACGAGGATGTGTAGCCGATTCCATCGACGCATCGTCCTCTTGACCGGCGAACGAAACGAGCAGAATAAGGTCATTGTTTCTGTGAGTAAGTATCAGCCACGCAAGCAGAAGAAGTCGACTACAGTGCGAAGGCCCACCCTTGCATCTTCAAGTCCAAAAGCTCAAGGTCGAGCTCTATGTCCTCTCTCGGAGCATTGGGAAACTGGTTCCAGAGGGCTTCCCGAGTCTGTTGTCCAATATCTTCCTCTAACAGTAATTCCTCCCAGCCTTCGATCGACATGTTCCATTGTTGCAATCTTGTGTCCACAAGAGCCCAAACCAAACGACCGGTAGCGCCTCGGAACAGACCGCAAGCGGCCACCGCGTTGATATTCCCGGGTTGCGGCTGGAGTTCCTGAGCGGACCAGAAACCAGGGAGTAGGCGGGTTAAGGACAGAGAGGAAGATGGCTGACTGAAGGCATGATGCGAAAGGTGGTACTTCCCGCCGGAGGAGGTCACCGTCATTCGGAAAAGTCGTCCAGCAGAAGATGAGATTATGAATGTTTGCGCCTGAATCCGAGCGACATATTCATCAACTAGATAGGAAGGAAAGGGGGCATTGACATCACTCACGTCTGCACGGATGAGACTCGTAACACCTTCTCCCTCCTTCAAGTCCAAGGTTGAGAGTGTGTAGTTGTCGCCCCCTGCCAAACCCATACCAATGCTGTCCCAGAACCGAACCTGGCCGATATTCGAGGCAACAATGAGCCCAGGTTCGCGTTGAGGGCCATATGGGACAAGCGCATGAAACGGTGTGGTCATTGGCGGGGGGAAAGGCTCCATTGGGCAACTGAAGATGTAGCATGTCGGAGTACCGGTCAAGGCCTGAGTGATAAATGTTGAGCTCGGAATCGGCATAAAGTTGAGAGAGGACACACCTGGCTGTACTTCCAGACGTAGCATGTTCTCAAGGATGCGACCACAGCGAAGCCAGTTACGGGGTCGACGTCTCCCGTATATCCTTCCCGGAAGAAGTCTAGCCAAAGTATCAGAAACGCTATATAAAGCCACAGATATTCGCGACGCACCTGCATTGCGTAGTGCTTGCCTGACCTCTACAGGGAGCTGCGCGTAGAAGGTCACTGTCATCTCCCTAGACCTAGAAAACACCATGTCCGTCCTTGGCCCCCGCTCGAAAATCTCGGAGCCCTCATCGTCTACGTCCATTCCTGACCCCGATAGCATAGAATCATCGTCCCTAACAGGAGCGAGAGGATCCCCTCGTCGCGCAGGTGTGGAGAACCGCGACTGTGGCTGAGTGCTTCCCGCACGGAAGCGTCTGTTCTGGCCTTGTCTGGGCGGCGAGGGAGACATGCCTGCGGAGGAATAGCGCGTCGTGCGCCGCGGGGCGGGGGAGAAGGTCGCCATGGTCGGTGTCGTGCGCGCCACTGTTCCCAGGAGAGGAAAAGAGGGGTGGGGTGCAGAGACAACAAGAGCCAAAACCAAAACCGAGGCGCGTGTGAGGCGCGTCTTGCTTGTCGCTTCAACGGACGTTCGGGCACTGCCGAACCACCTCTCTCCAACCCCCTTACCACCCTTCAACATGCTCTCCGTCGAAGGCTACGGGAGCGACAGCGATGCCGAAAGTGACAACGAGCCCAGCCAGCCAACTCCATCGACGTCCGGGGCCTCGTCTTTGACGAGCAGGCTTCCTGCTCCTGCGAAGAAATCGAGCTTCTCTCTTCCCCCACCTTCCACTTCATCATCAAAGTCTTCTTCTGGTATCTCTCTGCCTCCACCGAAAACTAAGAAGACCAGGAAGATCGGCATTGGTCTTCCAACTCTACCCAAGGATGCCGATGAGGCTACCTCTGACGATGACGACCGACCCGCCACGAAGAAGCCCCGGCTCGAGTCCGGAGCTGGCTCGTCCGCCCTACTCTCGATGCTTCCTGCTCCGAAAAACAAGGCTCCTGTCTTTGCTGCACCGGAACGAGTGTTGGGCGGGGGACGTGGTCCAGGCCTTGTCTTTAAGACCGCCCTGAGCCAGCCGAGTCGGGTGACTACCGTAGAGGACGCGGAGGAGGACGAGGATCGTGCCCGACTGGCGGACGCCCTCGACTCCTCCCATTCGCCCATTTTGGAGGAGAAGAAGCAGGATGCAAAATCATCACCACTGCCATTCATGCCCACATCTGTCAAGCGAGGCAAGGCGAACATCTCCGTGGAGGAGAAACATTCCGTTCCTGTATCGCGCCCAGCTGTATCATCAGCCCCAGCCGTGGATTTCTTCTCCCTCGGTGCGCCGAATAGACCTTTTTCTGTTATCCCCATTGAATGAAACATAGGTTCGTCGTCGTCGTCCCAAGCCAGCTCCTCTAGACCCTCCGTTTCGCCAGCGCCACCAGCGTTGTCAGGCCCGGGTCTCTCCTCTTTCACCGCTGCACCCTCAGTCAAAGACTTCAAACCGCCAGAACCTACGCCCGAAGACACCTACCCCGGATACTACATGCTCCCTTCTGGCCAGTGGGCCGCGTACGACCCGGCATATTACAAGAAGTTCTACGACAAGTGGAAGAAGGAGTACGACGCACACGTCAGGGCCTTGGAGAAGGGTACGATCAAGGGTTTCGAGGGTGCGGCGGAAGAGGCGGAGGAGGTGAATGCGCTGAGGGAGATGGAGAAAGCAAAGCAGGACATTCAGGAGCGGGAGGAGAGGAAGGCACTTACTACTGCTTCTGGAGAGGTGCCTGAGGCTCCCAAGATGAACATCAAGGTGCGATGGCTTGCCCAGAACTTACCACTTGTGCTGACTTCGAGCAGGGTGCTGCACTTGGAGGGAGAGCACGATCAAGGCATCAACTTTCGACTCTGCTCACCGAGGCATACTCGAATCGGGAGGCGTTGGAGGAGAAGATTGCCCAAGGCAGGCGAAACCGCAAGGAAGCTGGCAACAAATACGGTGAGCTCAAGTTTATCATCTGTGAGTCATTGTTCATGTTTGTGTTCGCGGTTCCCCCAGGTTTCTAAACCGTTCAACGTTGTGCTTACCCTGTTGTACACATCATGCTCACTCAAATTTCGCCAATCCAAGCCGTATATTCCAGACAGCATTCGACATATTAAAACAAATCTACGTAATACATGTGTAGAATATGCAACAGATAGTGCAGTGTCCCAGAAACCGTTATGGTTTACTTCTGGCTGGATGAGTACTCTGCAAGCTAATTAGCTGAAGAGCGCAAAGGAATGTTCACATGAAGATACGCACTGGTGACAGACTTCGTGCCCTCGGAAATGGCGTGTTTGGCCAACTCACCCGGAAGGATGAGTCGGACAGCGGTCTGAATTTCTCTTGAAGAGATGGTCGACTTCTTCGAGTACTGTGCCAGTTCTACATACCTCGTGTTGAGAACGGTGCAATTCTTGATCCAAAGCAAGTGACTTACTCGAAGCCTCGGTCGCGATGCGCTCGAAGATGTCGTTGACGAAAGAGTTCAGGATAGCCATAGCCTTGTTCGAGATACCGGTATCGGGGTGTACCTGCTTGAGGACTGTACCAACCAACCACACGCGTCAATCATTCACCTTCGCCGCTCACAAACCGAGCACGCACCCTTGTACACGTACGAGCTCCAGGTCTCCTTACGGGCCTTCTTACGCTTCTTCTTCTCCCCGTCAGCGCCAGCAGACGCGGTAGACTTGGCGGCCTTCGCCTTAGACTTCGACTCGGCCTTGACAGGGGCCTTTTGCGCCGTGGACGCGGGGGCTTTGGATGCAGAGGAAGCGGGCTGGAGGAGACGCGTCTGAGAACTTGAATCTTCCAGGGTAGCTCGACCACCGTGTCATACCTTGGGGGCCATTTGGAATGGTCTACGACTTTGAATTAGTATACATCACTCGGTGTCTATGGTTCGCAACTCAATACACACCTTGGATGAGTGAGGTGATTGGGCGATGTGGTGGAAGGAGGGAAAGAGAGTTGAGCGATTGGAGGACTCGCATCGAGGACTTTAAAGGTGTCAACAAAGTCACGTGGAGAACGCGTTTGTTGACTGCCACAGGCGCGTCGCGCGTTGACGCCCGTCGCGCTGGTGGCTGCTGTCGATCTTGATCGGGATCGCGCAGGGCAACTCCGTTTTGCTCGTCAATGTCTCCATATTGTCGTAAGTTACGTTTTCACCCCGCAAATTTGTCTTGTCTCGCAAAAAGCCTCAAAGGACAACTTGCAATGGCGAAGGACTGAAGAAACCGCCGCACCGGGCAACTTGAAGTGGGCGGTTCCAAATACTCGAAACGCAGACCTTGCGGAGACCTGTCTCAAGGTAGTGACCGTGCATGCCTTCCTACTTCACTGGGAGTACACTCAGACACCTTGGAGCAGCCATGATCAGAGCATGCAGCGCTAGCGTGCTCGTCGTGTCACAGATCCTACCCCCTTGTCATCATGTGCATCGTCGACCCATGGTGGTTCGGTTCAAAAACACTCCCTTGATTCGCCACCATAGCCTACCCGTGCGTCTAACGAAGTCCATCCACCGAACAAGGTGATCATGAACCATTCAAGGTGATTTTTCCGACCATGCCAACAACCTGGTGACCACTCTCAGGTTCTTCGACCTCCGCCCAAACCCGTATCGTGTCCTTGTTCTCTTGTGCACCGTTGATACTGACTCGCCGATTAACAGCGATTGGATTCACCGCGCGATATTCGAATGTCTTGAAACCTCTCCCAGGGACTTGAAGCGCGGTGGTGTCCAACATCATCAATGCCGTCAACGGCCCGTGGACGAGTCTCTCTTCGACCACATGGTCAGCGCCGGATCCACCAATGGTACAACAAACCTACCCGGATATCCCTCGGACTTCCGTGCATAATCTTTATCGAGGTGGATGTAGTGTCCATTGAAGGTGAGTGCAGAAAACCGGAATAGCGTCGTCGGCGTCGGCAAGTACTGGAACGTGAAGTCGGACTTGGGCAACCCCTTCACTGCACACATGGTCAATAGAAGTCAGTTGCGCGAACGTTCCACACCGTCATGCGGCCCTCGGACCTCGGACCACTGAATGCTGACCTTCCTTCGGTTCGCGCCTATTGCCAGCCATGGCCAGGTACACATGCGATCTTTCCTCTTCGATGCCCACTTCTCCGCCACCCTGTTTCCGGTACTCGATCTTCTGCTTCACGAACATCATTGGCGCCCCTGTTTCGCCCGCACCGAAACCCTTCCTCTCCACGGACGCAATCGTCGAGACCGCCTCCGCTCTGTCGCCTACGTGCAGCGGCCGTTTCCATTCCATCCGCCCGCCCGCCCACATGCGGCGCGTGAACGGCTTCGGCGGGCTGAAGTCGACGTCTGTGCCGTCCCAGCGCAGAAACTTCTCCGGGTTCCGTGGATGGAAGAACGCGAGGTGGTGCCCGTACCCTAGCTGGTCGCCCTCCCGCGGTGGAGCGTAGCCCGGCAGGGGCTCGCGCGTCCCGTCACGTGTGGGAAGGGTGACGTACAGATCGGCGAGGTGCTCGGGTCGGAGGGTGTCTGTGAGGACCAATCGTTTCTCGGCTTTGATCCAGCGGTCGAGGGCGGCGACGTCCGCTGGCGTGAGAGGCAGTGGGGCTCTGGAATCCGAAGACGACGAGTGGTGGTGGCGGCGTCGCGAATAGATATCCCGGTGGGCGACGCCACCACGGTATATGGACGAGACGGTGGGAGTGCGGCGGCTTGCAGCTGGGGAAGCTGGTGTTAGCGCAGGTGCACGGTTGGTTCGTCGCGACTGGGAACGCATGCGCACTGCGCGCCGCCGCATCCAATCATGCCCGTGCACAGGAGCTTCTATGACAGGGATAGATGCTACTCACCCTGCACAGCCGTGTACGAAAGCATCTGGAATTCAGATACAGGTATGACAGGGCTGTGGATAGACAGGTTCGCGTTCTTGACGAAGCTGACGTTCTCGGACGTTCAGATTGAACTGTGGTACTTATCCCGAACTCATCACCAACTCCTACGGCCGATGTCTCCGTTGACACCGAATTCGCCGAAGCGCGGACCGCCACGCTTCACCGCCCGAGTCAACCCGTTGCAGCAATGACGAGTACTTATGGTATGTGGTTAAGCTTCCTTTAATTCCGGACATATGAGTCGCACTCCGTTTCCTCTTCGAGCTGGCATGAGAATTGCAACGCAGCTGCGGATGTTCTCATATGTCAGGGCTGATGCGACATACGTCGGCGCCGTGAGGTGTGGGAGGCAAGGACAATGCATATCGGGATAATCATGAAAAGAAGCCGGGTAGAAAAATGGGGAAGGTGCTCGACTGGGAAGAGGCTGGGACTCGACCCGAGGCGCATTAATATTGTTGCAGGCACATCCAGGGCACGTCAGTGGCACGTCCCGCCTGGCTGGTCCGTCCGGGGTCCGCTCCCGAGCGACAGGTACCGGCGGGACGTGGTGGATGTGCACATGCCGGATGTCAAGTTGCCATTGCGGCTGGGTCGCACGGATATAGGCGATACATAATCGGAGGCATTTGCGGGGCAATATTAATGAGTGAATCAGGGATCAGCTGATCTCAATCTCTTCAGATGAGATGGGACAGGGATGAGACGCTAAGAGCTGCTAGAAGCAACGGCAATTTGGAGGAGACGCGACTGTTGTTTTTGTGCATTTCTAGCCGGGAATGGGAGACAATGGTCGCGCACACTGTGTCATGGGAGCCCGTAGGAAGGGCATAACGACAGACGTTGCGCATCGACTGGGTGGGAGGATGCATGTGCACCGTTGCCGCCGCGCCGAATAGGCGAGGATTACTCGAGGTGACTGTCCTGAGCTCTCAACGCGCGTCGCGTTCCCGCGTTCGGCGTGACGCTGCGTGACGCGGGATTGGTCACTGGTGGACTCGCGTCTGGACGACGGACGCGCCGCAGAGGAGTCTCGGGCTTTCTGATGTCGGATTTGAGCGAGGATATTGGCTGTGGTAGCCGGCGCTGTCTCTGTCTGGGGTGGTTGGGTGGTCTGGGTGGTCTGGTTGGCTCATGAGGGGAGGAACAGGCGTGACAGGCGCGATGGGAGGGAGGGGTGAGGCGGCCGATTTAGGAAGGGGCGCCCAGGGCTGCGGGAATGCCCCATTTGGGCAGGTCTGAGTTAGACGGCTTAATACGCCTGCTCGCGACCATCCACCCGCTTCGTCCTCTCATCCGTTCCCCATTGTTCTCCCCCTCGGTATCCTCCCCGCCATGTCCTCTTCCCTGCATCTCTGAACCTTTTAAACCCCCGCGCCTCTGTTTGTGTATCATTATTCAACGCCCAAACACCCTCCGACAACCCACACAACCCCCTATTTGCCCATCAACGCCTTTGGCTCCCTCGACGACGACAATGGTCGACCTCTCAGCCCCTCAACCGCGCCTTGCGCCTGCCCTTTTTTCCAATCATTCATTATCGAGGAATCAGTCTCGGCCTGTGGCAATCGTGGATGACACGTTCTATGTGAGTCCATCCACGCTAACCCCGAGACGCGCTCTCATCCCCTCTCCAGTCCCTCCCCAAGCCTCGAGCCCTCGGAAGCCCCAAGCCCTTCCTGACACCCTACGTTCTCCCCGAGGACATCGGTCTCCATAAAGTGAGCTCGCTATATACGCGCTCCGATGGTCCCGTATTAACCCACGCGCAGTTATCGTCTAAGCCACTGTGTAGCCCTACAAAGAGACGCAGGGTCCTCAACCGTAACTTATCGCGCTCTACTCGTCATCGCCACTGCGCCCGCTCGGACTGCTGTATCAATACCCTCCCCAGGCCTATCACATCCTTCGACGATCTGCCCTGGATTTCTGCGCTTTCCATCGAGCCAGACTCCGCCAACCCCTGGGACATCGCCGACCTATCCCTCCTTGACGCCGCCGAATTAGACTCCTCTGGGCCCGGTCCCGTACGCCGTCGGAAGACATCCCTTCGCTCAAATCCCCTTGCCCAACCACCAAGCAAGGATGGTGAGGACGCCTTCAATATGCCTCTTCCCTTCCGTCTGCCCGATTTCGCGGATTCAGCGCCTCAGACCCCACCTCCTCGGCGTCGGTTTACTCCGTCGGATGTCGTCTTCCACGACCTCCACCCGGTCTTGCCATCGGACGTTATCGAGCAACCGTCAAGAGCGACCAGCGTTGACCCATCCCCTTGATGGGTTTCTCCTGGATCGGATTTCTCTGTACGTGACTGTCATTCTCATCCCTCCCTCGCATGTCTCATTCTCAGCCCGCCCCCAGCATTCATTCTCGGCCACATCATCGGATTCTGTTTACTCCCATCCATCTAGCATATCTTCTGGCATTCTACTCCCCATCTCAACTGTTTATTGGCTCCAGGAGCCCCACAAACAAGCTGCATTATCGAAGACCGCCACAACGCCACAGATCTCCCATCCATCTTCCCACCAGCTCTCTTCTCGCATGATCGACTCTCACTTCTCATCTCAGCTCATCTCCCACCTGCACGATCTCAAGGTTCCCTCGACGTCGATGACACTCTACTACATTACTGATGGACATTGCACACTTCCTTAATCCCCTTCCGCCGCCGCCGCCGCCGTGGCGTGGTATCTATCGCTGTCCTGATCTGTTGCTCGGACGGTGTTCGATCTACTGTTTCTTCTTATGGCTCGTAGCCAACCTTTTGTTTGACCATCTGTCTATGAGCTCTTCGCATTCCAATTGTTTGTTCCTCGATGTAGTTACTAGCGCCACCTCGTCGCGTCTTCGCTTTCGGAATCGCTGCGCTCGTAGTTATTGTTCTCGTTGTCCAGTGCCGCTGTTGTTGCTGCTTCTGTTTGTTCACGAATCTTACGCCTGCGATGTGTATACATGATACCTGACGATGTATCCCTGTATTCTGATGCCCTGATAATACGATATGTGTCAACACATGGATGCCCAGGGTGTCAGGTTGTGTGTTTTCGAAGTAAACAAGACCGCATCATCCCAACATGTGAGTGTAGGGCATGCGCGCGAGATTCAAGATCCATTCCTCCGAATGCATTCTTCCTCCCCAGGGACTGTACATCGTGGAATGAGTTCTACTGCAACCGTTCCGTGAAACGCCATCTTTTGCACAAGCTTCCCCAGAACTTCCCACACATTCCAGGTCGTGCGAGGCCTTGCTAGTAGGCAGATCGCCATGACTCGAGTCACATTGGAAACCGGACGAACTGGATAACCTTGCTGCCATTCTCGTCTTCGACCACGACGATCTCTCAAAATTTTTTTGCACACCTTGCCTTGCCTTCGACATCCTCAGCTTAGACGAAGGCGGCGATGAGCAGCGACTCCACACGTGTTGCCAACTTTGGGGCAGGCCCCTCCGCACTCCCTCTCTCCGTACTCGAGGAGGCACAGAAGGGCCTCGTTGACTTCAATGGAACGGGCATCGGCATCGCCGAGATCTCCCACCGCTCGAAGGAGTTCCAGACGTTTGTCGACCAGTTTGAGCAGAACATCCGCACGCAGCTCGACGTGCCCCCGACTCACCGCATCCTCTTCACCCAGGGTGGTGGCACTGCGCAATTCTCCGCCGTCGTCCTCAACCTCCTCGCACGCCATCGCCTCCTCCACCCAAACGCGACGCCTGGGGAGACCACGCTTGACTACGTCATCACCGGTTCGTGGAGCAAGAAGGCCGCCGAGGAGGCGCGGCGCATCGCGGCGGGGCACGGGACGGTGCGCACGGTCGTCGACGCGCGGGTGTACTCGAAGGACGGGAAGAGCTTCGACAACATCCCCCCGCACGCGGAGTTCCAGTTCTCCCCCGACCCCGCGCTAATCTACTATTGCGAGAACGAGACCGTCGACGGCGTCGAGTTCTCGCACGATGCACAGAGTCCCGCCGCGTTCCCGTACGACCGCCTGCGCCCCGCGGGCACGCTCGTGCCCCTCGTCGCGGACTACTCGTCGTCGTTCATGTGCCGCCCGATCCCGCGCCTTGCGGACCACGCGGTCATCTACGCGGGGGCACAGAAGAACATCGGGCCCGCGGGGCTGACCATCCTGATCGTGCGCGAGGACTGCATCGTCGACGTCGATGCGGCGGCGCGGCTTGGGGCGACGCCCGTCCCCCTCATCCTCTCGTACAAGGTCCTCGCGGACTCGAAGAGCCTGTACAATACCCCGTCGGTATTCGCGATCTACGTTGCGGGGCTCGTGCTAGAGCGCATGAAGGGGCATGGGGGACTAGCGCACTACGAGGCCGTGAACAAGCGCAAGGCGGAGAAGCTGTACGCGGCGATCGGGGAGGGAGAGCAGAAGGGCGTGTTCCGCCGGAAGGTGCAGCAGGGATCAGAGAGCTGGATGAATGCTGTCTTCGAGGTTCTTGGTGAGGGCGCAGAAAAGAAATTCTTGGATGGCGCGGAGAAGGATGGAATGAAGGGGCTCAAGGGTCACAGGTCAGTTTCATTCCTGCATGCTTCTTGATCTGCCATGGGCTGACTTAGTTTATACAGGTCTGTCGGAGGTAGGTATGCTCGTTATGCCATTGATGATGTGGCTCATTTTTTGATCAGGCGTCCGCGTCTCGCTTTACAATGCCATCACCGAACAGGAGGTGGACAAGTTAGTGGTATACATGACACGGTTTATCCAGGATTTGAAGGCGGCTTGAAATACGTGTGGAATGCAGGAGGGGCGAACAATGTCTGTACTTCAACAGTACCTAAGCCTTGTAGATCGAGGCCTGCTGCCTGCCAACCAACCAGATCTAATGGTCTACATTGTCTCCGTGGCAAGTCACTTTGCCGGAGTGGTTAACGGGATCGCCTGCTATTCATAGCTGCTAGCGGTTGGGCTTTGCCCGCGAGTGTTCGAATCGCTCAGGTGACGCTTTTTATTTCGTTCATTTTCATGACTTGTCCCCGAAAAGGACTTGCAAGTGGATAGGTACATATATACTGGATTCGTGAACTAGATTCACGGATAGGAATCCGATAATACGTATTGGGCAATTGGCGGTAAAAGTAAACGCACAGGCATGTGGCTAATAATTGCTGCGGTGAAGGTGGGGAGACATGATCGTATGGAAGGGAATGGGACATAGCAAGCTGATGGGGATGACCTGGACTGCATGTGCATATCCTTGAGCCGTTCATCGCGTCGCAGCACGGCGGCTACGGCCACTTTCCCTACCCCACGGTATTCTGCCATCCCGCTTCTTTTCGCGGAGGACCGATCCCTCGCAGCTTTGCTCCTGCTCTGGGACCAAATCGGTGGCCGGTGACTATCCATCCGTCCAGTTCCTTCGGCTGAAGGCACGCCAGCGCGTAAAACCTTGCGACTGCGCACAGTTGGCGTCCAGACCCCTCGGCGAGAGGGCAAAGCTTATGCTTGAAGTAAGCGGTGCATTCACAACCCTGCGTGCAGTAAGTGTGTTCACAAAGTACGTAAGGATGTTACTTACTTACCGGCAGCTTCCTTACGTGTTTAGCCAAAGTTTCCCGGCCAACATGGTGACAAGCGTGGACGGACACATCTGCGCATGCATCCAATGCTCCGGTTTTCTGTTTCCATCGCCGTCCATCGCCGTCCTCTGTATCCGTAGTGGGGGACAAAGAAGACATGGAAAAAACTGGTTCCGTGCTTGGCCCTGACAGCAACGAACTTGACTCCTGGAGGGCGGTTAGAGCCCTGGGCCGTGGCTCCTTCCATGAGGGTATCAACCCTAAAACGACTCTACGCTACTGGGACTGACAGCGCGATTGCGGCCTGCGCCGCCACTATGACTGTCAGCAGGGATGCTGGGAGTCCTCAGGTAAGGGCACAAGGGTTGATTTGGCTTGTCGTTCGGCCGTTCGGTGGTCGAGTCGGACGCGGGTGCCGGATATAATCCATACATCATGGCGTGTATGCATTGAGAACGAGTTCAGAGCGGTGTCTAAGGTGATTGGCCGCGTACAGTATAATACATCTGATAACACAAGTCAAAACGTTCACTGTCATGATACACAAGATGTTACTTCCCTGCGTTCAACAGCTCCCTAAGTTCTTCACCGACGACCGGCCGTTTCGCCTGCGGTTGTCCCTCCCCTGCCGCACCGCTAACGCTGCCAGCACGCCGCTGTCGGAGGGTCGCTCTAGAGCGCGCCGCGGCGTCCTCAGCTTCTCGCCGGTCGATGTCGGCGATAAGCTGGGAGTACGACAGGAAGAGGACCTCGGCCTGTGCGAGCGTGCTGTCGAGCTCGATCGTCATGCTTAGTTCGTTGCAGTACTGGAAGAACATACGTTACATGTCAGGCAGGGTCCCAAAAATTTGAAGACATAGATCGTACCTTCAGAATCTCGTCGAACTGCGATCATGGACGACCGATCGAGGAAAAAATGAAGCATTTGTCAATGATGGGACAAGGATAGCCAAAGACATTAATTATGCACCTCAACCAAGTAACGCAGGATCACATCCCGGTGTGATTCCAGCACGGCGAGGGCGACAAAGAGGACGAATTGGGTACTGTAGTAGTCGGTCCAGAGGACTTCCCAGAGCCGGAGAACGTCTTCGAACGCGAACTCGCGCTTGAATGATATGAGGATCCATCTACGAAGGAATGCACATTAAGACACGAGCGCCACATGAAACGCATCGAAACATACCGGAAGCAGAAGAAGAGGTTGAGCCCGTCGGTTTTTTCTACGCGCCTAGGTGAGCGATCGAGAGGCAATGTCACAGGAGACAAATGAACGGACCAAGATGTCGGTAGAGTTCGGGGTCCATGACAGAGATCAGCTGCTGCAGGGTCGACAGTTGCTTCTTCATTCCACTCTGGTCACGCAAGAAATTATGTTTCTGTCACACACCGCGCCTGTATCAGACGCCACAGAAAGAAATCACAAGGAGGGCCACGTACCATGCGATTCATGATCTCCACGAAACACCAAAACGTCACCTCCTCGTCGCCGTCCATCACAACATACACGGGGGCGCAAAGGTCCGACATTCCTTGAACATAGCCTAACCACGGCGGCGTTAAGAGCACCGTCGGGCGGGTGGAACGATGGGCCACCGGTGCTTACCGAGCTCCCGTTCATAGAAGTTGTACGTCAGAAGGATGCTGGCAAGGCATTCAATATGCTCGTTCGTAGGAGCCTGGGCCCCAATGTCTCCGAGTTGGGGCGAGATCGTGGAGTACCTCATGTGCATACCCTTCTCGTTCTCCGCATCCTCGACCATAGATACCACTTGCGCGAACAACGGCTGTGTCCGGTCTGTCCGGCGACAATCCACATCAATGCGATGGCGCTCCTGTAACAAACGGCATGTGAGTTGACGAATGCGAGAGCAGGGTTACCTGTTACAGCACCTCTATTACGTCTTGCCGCTCAAACACGTCCGGCACACCCCACCACTCGTCTTTGAGTTCACGATACCGTTCCCTGTTGTCAGAAGCAGCACCTTCAATCTCAGAGGTAGCTGAGACCGGCATGCGATACGCACCGTTTGACGTCCCACTCCTTCTCCCTCCGTGTCGCGTCGCTCTCCCACTCATGAACCCCCAGCAAGAACGGCCAAACCTCTTTGCGGATGTCAGGGTCGATGCCTCGCCTGAAGACTTCCCGTCTCATCTCCTCTTTCCGGACCTTCGTGCTCCCATCCGCATTGAACCATCCCTTCCACATCTTCTCGTTCACCGGCTGCTTGGGTATCCGAGACGACTTCGGCTGTGGGAGATTCGTGGTTGATTGAAGGAGCTCGAAGATACCGAGAGATGAATCCTCCTGCGCAAGATCCGATGTTGAGGTGGGGAGCGCTTGCGCCTCCCGCAGACGTGCCCGTTCGCCCTCCTCGGCAACTATCCGCGCCCACCGAGCGAGGTATACCCGAGCACTCTCAAACTCGCCGACACCGCCTTTCTCCACCCAGCTGCCCCATTCGAGGTCTCCGTTCACATTGACGAGACTCTTCACAGGCTCGGGTAGGTGAGGTACAATGGGTTTTGCGAGGGGATGAGACAGGATCTGCTGTGCGGCGTGAGCTGCATGTCGCGTGATGTGCGAGAACGATTGTAATAGCGCCATTCGAGTCTGCGAAGACGAGGCTGTCGGAGAGGAGAGCGGAGAAAGCGAGCGATGAAGAATAGAAGACCGTTCGGAGTACGAATTCGCCGGCGTAGACAACGGCCGTGGTCGACGGTGAGCAGGTATTGGAGAGTGCGAGTTTGCGTAGGAAGACTGAGCTAAGATATCATCTACAGCGTCGTCAGAGAAGAGCGGCGTAGAATGTGTCTCGATATCGTCCCGAGATGGGTCTACCAGGTAAAGATTCGATTGCAAACAGGACCGCAAGATATGTGAGTAGCCCTTGAGCTTCGCCAGGAGGTCCTCGCCACCCCAAGTGCTGCTTTTGGGTGCGTTCTCCGATGGCGCTGGAGGATATGACATAGGACGCGGTTCAATAGGGGATTTGGCTGGCATGGTGAACGACCTTGACTCGTCGTCGTGGAAGTGAAGTGTGGGCAAGGTAGAGCCACTGATGAGATTAATTGCAATGGAGCCATCTGTGTACACGCCGAGGTTAGGCACAACATACATGAAACAACGGATATGGTCAACTCACACCACGACGACAGTGAAGGGGGGTTCACAATTAAGGAGTAGATTGAAGTCAAAGGCACTGAGAACGCGTACGACTCGGGCCGTTGTGTTGGCAGTTCGATGAGGACCGCATCTATCCCTTTAGTGAGCTTACTATCTAGCGAATGAATGTGGCTGATCCGAACCTTCGTCCTCGTCGTCCGTAACGGCATGCTCCTCAATCTTGGTGAACTTGTCCCACTCGCTCTGTCCCTTCTCGTGCAGAAGGGTCTCTGGAATCCATGCAAGCAGGTACACAGGATGCGCAGCTTCCTGCAGTGGTCGGGAGTCAGTGGCGCAGCCCACAGTAACAATGGCTAGAGACCGACATACTTTCTTCACTAAGGCAACAAAGCCTGGGATGTTGTCCCGTGCATACGCGGTGGGATTCACGTACGCTTTGGACTTGGAGTATATGAGCCTGTACTTGCTATCGTCAGACGAGCCCGCCGAAGATCCGGAGGCCGCGAGACGATCTGCTTCTCGAGAGCTAGTGGGTTGTGAATGCTTGATCTCGACCATCGACTCAACCTGCATGTCCAGTCAGCTCCCCTTTCTCACTGAAAGGCAGGGACCACGCACAGATATCGTCGAGAGAGTGCCGTCAAAGTGTGGTGAATGCGGGGACCCGCGCATCAGAGGAACATGGGGTGTAGGTCGTATATAACGGCTCCGAGTCTCGCAGTTCGAGCCTGGCTGCTGCGACACCGAGCGCAGGCGACGGCGTCCTCCGGCTGCGCCACGGCAGCGCGTCATAACATGGCTCATCACGTGCCGGGCCTCGGCCTTCACGTTCCAACCCGCCCGAATGCGGAAGGCGGCCAAACACGGCCAAAGGGGTGATTTGGAACTGTATAGTTGCTAAACCTTACTCTTTCCGTCCACTGTCAACGACGCCGACGCCGCCCCGCCCACGAAAAAGCCCACTATTTAGCCATGGAGAACGACCAGGTACGTCTCTTATTGCGTCTGGGTGCTATAGGTCGGATCTCTGAACGTTGGTCGGTCGGGGCATCTTAGGGTATCCTCGTTGACCTTTACGTCCCCCGCAAGTGCGCGGCGACCAGTGAGTGCTCATTTGCCGCAGAGCGAAAGGAGCGGCCTTGCTGAACACTGTGGAACGTCCCCCAGACCGCCTCATCACCTCCAAGGACCACGCGTCCGTCCAGATCTCCGTCGTTGATGTCGATGCCGACGGCCGTGCCCTCTCCACCTCCACTACGTTCGCGCTCTGTGGGCAGGTTCGTGCCGACGGTGAGAGCGATGACTCCTTGAACCGGTTGGCGACTAAGGCTGGTCGTGAGCATTCAATCTTGCGTCATGTGCTGGGGAATAACTAATATCGCGATGTCTCTCTAGTCCTCCGCAATGTCTGGTCATACCAAAAGTAATTCATGCACGCTTTGCTCGAGTCGCTGTTGTCACTGTATTTCTCGCACCTTCATCTCGCTGCATATCCATCGGCCAGGCAGCTACATGTAAAACACCCATCCCTTACATGCCCGTTGGAAAGCAGCGCCATTACCCTCAAGCTCACTTATCACCGGGTGGCCGGTACTCGACTTCAACGCGCGGGAAGCCGTCACCGAAAACCACATCAAAGCCGCAAAGCGGGATCATAAATATGAATTCTTACTCTATGCGTATAAATATCGTCGGATACGAAGGTGGTATCGTAGAACTCCGAGGGCCCGAGCGTTATGACTGGTGCCATCCATCCTTACCCGCATCCATGTCGTTAGACGAACCTGAGCCTGACGGTGCCATGGGCGGACGTCCCATCTCCTCGTCGCCTATGCTCGGCCTGTCCGCATATCGCTGTTCGGGCATCCGAGGGCGCATGGCGATGTTCTCGTACTGATCATTGGTCACAACCTGTGCCTCCGACGGGCTCGAGCGATGTGCCGCAGGATGCTCCTGTCCGCCACGCTTATACCGGGGCGGGTACGGCAGGTGCGAGATGGCAGAGTTGAGGGGCGGATAGTACTGGCGGTAGGAGAAGTAGGCGGTGAGGAGCCCGAGGAACGAGCCCGTGAGCACGTCCTGCCAGTGATGGCGGTAGTCCATGGTGCGCGAGATTGCGACGAGGGCTGCGCCGGAGAGGGGAACGAGCGCGATCCACGCCTTCACCTGTGGTGCGTTGTGGGTGTGAGCATGGGCAGGACTGTCATGCTTGGTGTGACTTACGGTGTGCCCGCGCTCGTCGAAGAGGTGCATCTTGCCTGCGAGATAGAAGGACAGGAAGCCCAGTCCAGCGAAGGACACTGAAGAAATTTTCATGAGGATTCCCTCGTCAGCGGCTGGAGTGGTGCTTACGGCTGGAGTGACCACTGGGAAAGCTCCTCCATCCATCCGTCAAGATAGGGATGTCCGTCTGAGTACAGATCGCGACTGTGGACAACCCAAGATGAGGGTCCGCCGCTCCGGCGATTGGCTGACACCGGTCAACTACGTCTGTATCACAAGTTGTGAGCGGCGCGCCGAAAAACAACCACGGCAGCCTCACCTGGGCGGGGTCGTCCGACAGTAATCTTAGCGAACTGGGTGATAGCACCGGTTATGGAGCACGAAAGCAGCCCTAAGACCAAGTGAGACCCCGAACGGAAAGTTAGAACGAACGGACTCACATCCCAACCAGCTACTGTGCCAATCCCATAATGAACGCAAAAGGATGACGTTAATGATGGGCATGAGTACAATCGGGGCCACAGCAAATATTATGTAGAGCAACCATGGCTGTGGGAGTGGTGAGGTGAGCATCCGTAGTCGGTCAATTGGCAAATTTCATACGTACCGGCACTCGTTCATGGACTGCGAAACTAGGATAGCCATGTCAGACGCTTGAGAGCTCGACAAGAGTTAGTACAAGGTCAATGAACCCACGTGTGAAGCAGTCTACCGAAGGAAGTAAGCACAACATCGGTGGCGGATCGACGCCAAGTGAACGACGACATCACATACGAAGTATCGGTCAAGGAAAATTGTCTCTTGAATCCCGGAACTTTGTCGAGGGCGAAGAACGCCGCACTAGGCAAAACAATTCGACGACCTCTCAGGCGAGGGCAGTGGCGATCACTTACGAAAGGCCGATGCACAATATCCTAAGGACCAATCCACATCCGCTTCAGCACCTCCGCACTTCCGTCACATCATGGGGTGGGGGAACGTACCAGTCTGGCGCATACGATAAAATTGCCTTGAGAAGGGACCCTCGTCTATTCCCAGCGTACGACATATTGCTCTCCCTCGTCTCCGCTGGGACAGCGTCGTTGAAGTGGACGGAGGCGTTAGTGTAGGTCTGCGAGCGAGTTGACGGAAGGTCGTGGCGCGAGTCGTCCGGATCCTCGAGGCGGCGGTAGGACATCAATCCCGAGATTCAGCCACGACGATATATAGTGCGACGGGGGCGGGCGGGGCTGGAATGGGAATGGGACCGGTGGGAAGCAGAGGGGTATATGGGGAGCAGCCGTGATCTCCTTTCGCTACCACCTTGCAGGTCCGCCGACCAAGGGCGTGGATAGCCTTGAATAGCCGTCGATGGATTCCACCTGATGCGATAAAATACTCAGGCGTCCTCGATCAAACGTCAGCCGCGTCTTATATTAACGCCTTGTGCGATGGAACTTGGCGGAGTTGTTACCGGCCGGGCGCGAACCCTCTGTGCATGCGAACACACTAATACCGCTTACTTGTTCCCCCTGGGACAGGAATACTTTATTCGCGATCGTGAAACTGGTGACTGAACTCGACGAGTAAGTGCGGTCGTGCCTAACGTGGACGCTTTGCAGTATAAGGACGTTGTCCGAGCCTCGGCAAAAGTGACATGAACAACCGCCACTATGGGAGTGCAACCGGTACCGTACCTCGATCTAAGTCTTGACGTCAAACACCTCGCTTCGGGTTCGCTGCGCACGGTGGCGCCTATTTGACGTCCTTGAACTCATACCACGATCACTTGACATCCACTACTAGTACTGTACGGTCCACCATGAATAGGGATGCATTCGAATGGAAAGAAGGTAGTACAAAACCCATGTTTTTCCGCATCGTGCTCATGTCTCGTTGAGCTTGCAGAATACGGTGACGTCCTCGAACAGATTGCAGCAACCGATATAGTCCAGTACGCCCGCTCCCTTACCCTTGTGGTCGTGAGGCACGCACTGACATACGGAGGGCCATGGAGAACTGAATGGCCACTACTGCGGAACGTCATCAAGTACAGGCTAGACAAGGTGCGATCGGCTATGTTTGTTCTGCACCGTCCAGGAGCATCTGCTAATCCTCCGTAGAACCTTGCAGCCTTCCTTGCGGATGGCCCTCGTCGGGAGGCTCGGCCGCCCTTGATGATCACAACGCCACAGCAACTTCAGAATGGCGGCCTGAAACTGCCACCGTTCCTGCCACGGGAATACCCTGCGGGAACCTCCAACCCGCTCCCGAAGGTAGACCTAACGGAGATGGAGGCCGACGAATTCAAGACTTCCATCCATGCCCAGTTGGACGAGTTGGACGGGTATGTGGGGATGCAACATAGCCAAAAGCACGATGATCTGACCATTCGACAGTGCGCCTTTCACAATACAGCGCATATGCGAGCTTTGTGTCCATCCGCGGCAACACTACAAATACATCGGCAAGTACCTGAGAGCAGTAGAGAAGACCCTGCTCGTCACCTCTACATGGGACGCCTTCCCCCCGCTATCCGAGAGCGATAGCACGTATTCGGCGGTCGGCCATCCTTCGATCACCACCTCAGCGGTGTCAGCCCCCAATACGCCGATGTTCTCTCCCATCCCGTTCCTTCACGAAGATGCCCGCCGTTCGAGGTCACGTAGTCCGCCCCCAAGTCCACTCATCCTCCCCGCGACTGTCGCAAGTGGTGTAGAAGGTGGTGACGGCAAGGCTCTTGGATTGGTCGACGAGTTGGATGACCCCAGCCCTGGCCATCTGAGCGACCACATAGAACCGATTTCCGCGACGACGACAGTGGAGTTGAGACCATTGCATGGAAGGTTGGAAGAGCGGTTTGTGAAGGCTTCAAAGGAGGGAGGGGCCGGTAGTGCAGGAGAAACGGGCGGGGACGTACCCATGGCGCAGGACGAGGAGGGGAAGGAAAACAAGGCCGATTGAATGTGCGATATCAGAGCTAAGCTAACTGACATCTTGCTGCGAGCGAGTACAAGAGGTGCGAACAGACAGCGCCGTCAGGTGAAGTCCTGTTTGATTTTCTCCAATATCGCCTTCATACGCAAGCCCATATCTGGCTGGCCACGGCCACGACCACGTTGTATCCCGCCCCGACCTCTGGGTTCACTACCTCTACTTCCGCCTCTTCCCCCGCCTCTGTCTCCGCCCCGACCACCTCGACCCCGAGAGGGAGCAAACCCTCTATGCCTATGCAAGGGGTCCGAGTTTTGGGTATGCAAGGAGGCGCGCGAATATGCCATTCGCTGGAGATCTCGGAGTGAAGGCTGTTCATCCACGCTTCTCTGCGTGCCACTTCGTGCGCTCTTGGGCAAATTTGACCCCTTGGGGGAGGCAGACTTGGCATTAAACGTGCCTGTCTTTTCGTCCGCGGATGACCCTTCCGATTCAGAGTCTGAATCGGCGGCCTCGTCTCCGCTCTGTTGATGTGCGGCGCGGCCCGCACTGCGGTCAGAAGGGCCGGAGGGCAGCTCGTTCTCTTCTTCATCCGTTGGATCCTCGCCCGATTCGCGGTCGTTGGGTTCGTCCGCGCCTACGCCCACGCTGCGCTCCAACTGATACCGCGAGGCGACGAGCCCTTCCTTGCGTTTCTGAGCCTTCCACTTGCTCTTGATCTTCTGCACTTGGACCCACGAGCGCTTCAGCTTTTTAGCTAGGGCGCGGCGTAACAATCAGCAACGGTTGCCGCGGAAGCAGCTTGTGATTTAAGAACAATACGCACCACGCTGGACAGGTAGATGCTGGAAGGTCGGCGGCTTCTTGCGCTTGAGACCGCGGTTTTGTTGTGGAGATGAGGAGGACATAATACACGCTAGTTGAGGAACAACGGCAGAGCCAAGCTAGCTACGTTGTCGGGAGGAGACAGGCGGCGCAAAGATGACGGCAGGACGAGTGAGCGATGTGAAGTGGGACAGGCAGAGGAGCGGGAGCCTGGAGTCAACGGAGACCTGGAGTCTGGAGCCTGAGGTGAAGGCTCGGTGACTCCGAACTCGCGACTCGGAGTCGGAGCGGCGAGCGCCCACGATTACATAACCCTCGCATGACATATATATATAAGCGGCTCCGAGACGCGCGAATACAACCTTCAACTCCTCCTCCGTCGTCCGCCTCCAATCCCCCACCTCAGTTTTCTCTCCCGCGTCTCCTTGTATCCTTACCTCTCGTCGCATGAACGTGCAGAACCTCGCCACTTTCGGTGCGTCTCTCTCTTGCTTGCGGGCCTCCAGCCGTGTTCCTTATCGATTACTCGTCTGCTAACCACTCTTTCCCCTTGTCCGCCGTTCTCTCCTTTTCACGGTTTGCCACACAGATCCCTTCGCAGACGAGGGAGGCCCTCTTGACAGTACCCAAGACGTCGGATCTCAGCAGAACTACATCCACATCCGTATCCAGCAGCGGAACGGCCGCAAGACCCTGACTACCCTTCAGGGCCTACCCAAAGGTTTGTCGCCGCCATGTCCTTGGTCATCCGATCCCTGCATTCTGATCCGCCTCGTTTCCCTGCAGAGTATGACCTTAAGAAGCTTTTGAAGGCCTTCAAGAAGGCAAGTGCCCACTTTATGGCCGCTTCGCTGCACAGACACTGACCGTTCTCCGTTTCAACACCATGTAGGAATTTGCCTGCAACGGTACCCTTGTTGATGATGAGGAGGCTGGTCAGGTCATCCAACTCCAGGGCGACCAAAGGCTGAAGATCTCCACGTTCCTGGTCGAGGAAGGCATCCCCAAGGCCACTATCAAGGTTCACGGATTCTGAGACAGTGTCACGAATATCCTCTTCGCGCGTTGGTCCATCGAGTCGATTCGAGGCACGAAGCTACAGCGTTGGTTTAGTCACACGATCCTCTTCCCACTCTCTTCCTTCTCTCCCCATTGCATCATGTTCCTTGTTCCTACACGTCTGACTCCTACATCACGTCTGTCCTATAGTTCCTCGCTTTTGTGTGTACTACCTACTGTCACGATATATCGATATCAAGATGTTCGTTTCTCTTTACAAATTGGGGGGAATCTTGGACGAAAATTTGAGGCAGCCTGAAATTGGCCAGTTGAGAAACATCCTTGCTTCTCCAGTACGTACATGGATGAATAATACCGCCACTACGAGGCTGACCTACTGTTGATAAACCACGGCAACTGCGAACTCACCTGCGTACGCAGATCATCCCGAACAAGCACGACTTCTTCAGCAACCAAACACAATTCTGATTGTAGGCTAGCATCATGTTTACATCAGAAAATGAAACGCGACTCAACTGTAGGAGCAGGTAATACAGATAGAATGAAAGTGTGACCGCCCAGGATGTCAGAGGTTACTTGATTTTATCCAGCGGCCTGACGAAGAAGTACGTCAGATTGATGTCCCATTAAATCGAAACCTAGAAAGAAGTACGAACCTGTTGAAACCTCCACGCCTATGAAACGAGAAGAGCGGATCGCCGCTGAGTAAGATCGTCGCAGACTTAAGCTAGCGAGAGATGCGCACCGGTTCATATACTGCCGCCACGTTCGCTGTTTCTTGACGTTCACCGTGCCTCCCTGGTTGCCTTCAACGTGCTTGCCCTGGAAAGAGTCGCGTTACACATTGACACCGAGAAGCGAAGGATGCGCGGGAGGAAGAGGGACGTACCTTGGTGGTCCCAAACCCGGACAGGCCCATCATGGCCATCATGGCAGCGTCGTCGTCGTTGGTCGCGTCCATCTCCTCCCCTTCCTCCGTGCCATCCGCAGGAGCTTCAGACTCCTGTCGAGGCCCTGAGCCCGAGCCCGAAGGCTCGGGAGTATCTAGCATGTAGTCAGCTTTTCACAGCTCACACGCATTAAGACCGTATGTCCGCACCTGCATGCTGTCTCTCCCGTGTAGCAGCCGGCTTGGGGTCGTGGTCGTGTTCAGAGACACGGTCGGCCGGCCGACCATCCTTGTCTTTATCATGCCGGTCCCGGTTGACCTCCCTAGGAGGAGGAGGCTCGCGCTTGCTGTCCCGATCCCTGTCGTAGTCCCGTCTATCCCGGTCGTCGCGTCTTCTGTCGTCCCGCCGATCGTCTCGTCTGTCGTCGCCCCTGGTGTCCCGACGGCCGTCTTCCCGTTCTCTAGCATAGTGGTCTCTGCGGTCCGCTACACACGTGCCACATACGTTTAGTGCACCACGTTCCGCACAGACTGGCGAGAGTGGCGGCGCACCTGGTCCACCGCGCCTGTCCCTGTCACCCCTGCGAGGAGGGCTGCGGGAGCGACCTCTACGACCCCCGCGGTGGCCGCCACGGACCCTGTCGCGCTCGTCACGTTCCCAGCTTCTGTCCCTTCTTCTGTAGTCGTGCCGTGAGGACATGGCGAGGGAAGTGCAGGTGGTCGTTGTGGCGGAAGCTGTTGAACACGCTCTTCCGTCAAGCCCAGGTACATGTAGTGCTGCACGTGACCTAAACGCGTCCACTGATACTCGCTTCGAGGACCTCGATATCAACGTCGAGGAGGTGCATATCTGCGAATTCAACGATTCCCCTGTATATCCCACGAAACTATACAAGATTAAGTTGCAATCGTCACTTTCCCTCAGGGAACTCAGGGTTAGTCCACCAAGACCAAAGAGTCAAGCACGGAGAAGCCTGCAGCGACGCCGCCCTCGTTACTATCTTTCCCTTTCGTCCTCAGCAGCCACCCAACCTCCTTCTCCTCTACATGTCTCCCAGGGCCAAACAAGGCGTAGCCAAAGATCCCTAGCTCGCTCACCACCTCTGTCTTCACAGCACCCTCACTGCCGCTCCCAGCACGCACCAGGTAGTTCTCCAGGTCCGGAGTCTCTATCAGCTCCATGGCAATCCACGCTTCCCTCTCGCTCGCGGGCAGGGTATCGAGGAAGCCCGGAATGTCCTCCTTGTATACGTTATTCCCGCCACCTTCGCGTTGGGGTTTCAGCACGAGCTTGTGCGCTTGCTCGCGTGCTTTGCGTACGCCCTCGTCGCCATTTTCGTCCAAGCCCCACATTCCCATCCAGCTGGAGCGCAGCTCCTGGAGAATTTGACATTGGCAGTAACGGGACGCGACGTCGCCCTTGGTGAGGGCCTCTTGGACCTTCTTCCCGCCCGCGAGCTGGAGCTGCACCGAGGGGCACTTGATGGCGACGGAGCTCTCTAGCACATAGCGTGTCTGGTATTGTGAGGCGGTGGGGAAGTCTCTGGGCGTATATCCCGCGCGAAAGTAGACGGTCGAAATCTCGACGGACTCTGCGCCACGGGGAATTAGGCCGGGTAGCTTGACGCGGAGGATGCGTGAACCGGGCACGACTTCCGCTGAAGTAGCTAGTTCGTTGAGTGTTTGCCGGACGACGCGTATCGAGTGCCTAATAAAGATCAGCAAGCGGGGCAACCAGGATTGAAAATTGGTGTACTTTTCAAGTAGCTCGTACTCCAACCACCTTTGGTCGAACACATTCCTTTCTCCTGCCTGAACAACGAACAGTATCCAGGCCCTGTACGGATGATTAGACGCAGCAAGGGAATATAGAAGACTGACTAACGAGGAAGAATCGTATGCCTTGTGCGCAGTGGCAAGGCCCTCTGCCAGGCCTGCGATTGTATCGTTGGGCGGTAGGTTCTGAAGTTTCAAGAAGGGCGAGCTATTGAAGTACTCCGTCGAAGCTGCCAGATGCCTGGGGTATCATCATTCACTGAGGCACCTTTATAAACAGGTGGACGTACCTGTGCAGTTTCGCGATATTCTCGGATAAGGTTCCGAAGGAGGACGAGATCGTATTGAACTCGACCTGCTTCAGCGAGACAGGGCCGCTCTTCTTAGGTGCATGTAGCAGGTAGTCCGACCGGAAGAGACCTAGATGGAGACGCTGATTGCATGCTCGAGTCTCGTATGTGCAGAAGTATCCGATGGACGTACCTGTTGAATGCCCTCATCGCGCAACCTCTTCCAGATCTTCCATAGCTGGCCTGTAAACTCGTCGACGCGTCCTGCGCCCGCCTCAGCCCCCATGACGCGGTCGAGGAACTCCTCGTCCAACGCAATGTGCGCATACAGGACATTATACGCGTGCTGCAATCGCTTGGCGAGCTCGAACTCCTTGCGAGGGAATGGCGAAGGGAAAAGCGCAAGCGGCGCATGGATAGCCGATGTGGGGGCGGGCGGCTGCACATCCGCAACCGGGAGGTAGATCAGTCCATGGGATAGCGCATAGGTCGTTGCGCGTAATGTGAGCTCTTCACGCTGCTGGTCAGTGATCGTCGGGGGCCACTGGGAGACTGCAGAGCTGGACATGGTTAGCGCAAAGCTAGCACAGGAAGATTAAGAACAGACGTATCTCACATACTTAAGACGGTATGTCGACCGTGACGGCGGCGGCGGTTAGCGATGATTACATGATTACACACACCCGGAGCGCATCCCGGCGGAATCGCTGTGCGTCGACCACCAAACCCACCTCCACACTCCGCAGGGAATGGGATGAAGGACTCTCTCGGAACCCTGGGACCCGGCCGCATTGCACAATATGACGCCACTCGAACGAGTGTGCGACTCAATTAATATTGTCTGCAGGGGCCGATTTCAACTCGCTCACTATCGGCGATCGCATCCGTGTCAAAGAAACAGGAAGGCGGTCATAAAGACCCGAAGGTCAATTCGATTACATCGTACAGGACGAAATGATACATGGTAAGAAGCTAGTTATACAACCAACCGAAATCGTACTAGGGTACAACTTAAGTGTGAAGAGAACGGAATGAATAGCCGAAGCGTCGTAGTACAACAAAGAATGATGGCGATTAAGTCGACGGATTAGAATAGAGAACGAAGGGGGGTTCAAAGAAGTTACGTGAAGTGGGCGTCGACATATCGTAGAATTTCGTGGCCGTTGCATTTCACCCATTAGACGACTCCGGCCTCGGCTGCTTTGGGGCCGGGGACAGCAGGGCCCTGATCCGTGTACTTGCCTGACTGCAAGCCGAAGGCATTGTAGTCGGCGGCGCGGAGCTCCCAAAGGAAGAACACCAGGAAGACGGGTCCGGCGAGGACATCAAGGATGCCATACCAGATCATCTCGGAGGTGACGGAGATGACGTTACCACCCTCCGAGCATGCCCAAGCAATCGGATAAAGGAGGAGGAGAAGGGATAGGTAGGCAGAGGCAATGCGGTACCCACTCCGGATGGCGCCTCCGGCCGCGAAGGTCGTGCGGGGACCGTGCCAGAGGAGAACATGCCTGTAGGTTCTGCGTTAGTTGACTGGCGGCGCTTACAATGACCATATAGATAACAAACTGACCAGATGTAGAAGAGAGCAGCGGCACCGAAAACGTAGTAACCCCACTTGTAGGTACTGGGAACCAGGGCTGCGACGAGGCCGCTGATCACAAGCACGATGCTCATAAACAAAGTGGTGAATATGTCGGAGAGCGGAAGGCCGGTAGCGAGGAGGAGTTCGAGCAAGAGAAGAGGGAAAGCGATAAACCAGTTAATGTACCGAACATACTGTTGACGAGGTATCAGAAAGGGTATACAATCAGCGACGGCTTCGCGCGGCTTACCCAGATCTGGCGAGTGCCTTCACCCCTAAACTCAACCTCAACGGGGGTCCAGCCGAGGTCAGAGGCCATTGAGAAGTACGCCAAAGCCCCGGTGGTCAATACCACAATGGCGATCTGGTGGAAGAGACGCGTTCCGCGAGGGCGCTGCATTCGAAGGTGTAGTCAATCGCAAAGCTCGGTGTAATGTTCTCCGGCATAGTGACTTACGCTGAACGCCCATCCCACCACACCGAGGAGGGCAACCCCGAAAATTGAGAACGCAGCCCACAGCCAATCAGACCCGTGGATCGAGAGGTGGTAAGTCGCGTTGGGAGGGTTGATCTCGAGCGCCTTGTTGCCCATGGTGGCTGAGGAGGGAGGAACGGGGGAAGGTTTTCGATGGGTGGGTGGGGTGTGAGGTGCGAATGGGAAACGATCCGAGGATGAGGTTGAACAGGGCTGCACCGGGGACTTTTATACTGGAGAGTAGGTTAGCGTCGAAGAGCACCGAGGTCGCGCCTGGCCGCCCGAGCATCGTGAACTTTCGGGATGAGATGACTCATAGGCCGAACTATGGGTTGGCTCGTTCGATGGCCGCTTCTACACCCTTCGGACATGGCGATGGTCAGCCCAGACAATACATTATACAGTCGGCGGAGGGGTTTCTCACTTGCGTCATTACGCGTTACGCCAAGCGATCGCGACGGCGTCGAATCCGACGCGAGCAAGATGACACTCGTCGAATAATGTGGCCACGATTGTGTCCAACATGCAGTTGGAAGTCTCGCTCACCTGACAAAATCCGGTTTTTAGGGTGTATATGATAGGCCCTTGAGCGGCTGGACCCGCAACCTCGACGACTTGTGACCCTGGGGACCATGGACGTTGATCCAGTAAGCGAGGGTCTAGGTATCCACTTTAAAACCTCATCGGCATTCTTCGGTGGTTGTGGTAGGCCAAAGGTCCAGACCTAAACGTATCGGAATGATGAGTGGGTGCATCCTGGACTGGACGTACTTATAGATTACCTGCCGAAAGCGTACAGCCCGAGACTCGCCGCCTCGGGAGTGCACGGTAAGCGGAGAAGTTTCCGGATCGTCGTCCCCCTACAAGGGAACGGTTTATTGCGGGAGATCCGCGTAGCGACGGAAACAGCCGAGATTGCAAGGAAATGGTGGTATGTTGGCAAGATGAACGAATAATCAGGGTAAGTGGTAGTACTAGCTGTAATGCATGTGTAAGAAGCAGAACAAGTTATCGCTCAGGTTGCCGGCTCAGGCTTAGGCTAGTGTGACACTGGTCGACGCTGCCGTTTGTTCGAGCCGGCGGCGGTTTCCGGCCCGAGCGCCTCGATCGCGTCGGAAGGTTCAGCTTACTTACTACTGCCAGTTCAAGTTGTGCTGGTGGGTCACCGGCTGTTCACCATCCTCTGGCTGCAACTCCATCTGCTGCCTCTTGCATATGGCTAGCCATATCGCTGGTAAGGCCCTAGGAGGTACGTTCTTGCTGCTTTAGTGCTCAGAGCGAAAGAAACAATCTGACACTCTGTTCAGGCGGCCCAATAGTCTCCGTCAACTTGAAGGGGCTCTCTCGCACCGTTCTTCCCAACGATTTACGGCGTCTGTGCGGCAAGTCAGGTGTTGAGAATGTGTCTGTCGGTGAGCATTGAACTTGGACTTCTTTTGCGTCTGTGCTGAGACCTCGTCGCTTACAGTGGCCGTGAACTATAACCGCTTCAGACCGGACGGGACGGCGACCCTTTCCTTCACACGTCCGGAGTTCGTACCTGCCGCCGTCAAGGCTTTAGATAGATCCGTGGTAGGAGGCAAAAGTATCACCGCGGAACCAACCGACGACATTCCAATGCTCCCTCGTACGCGCGGGTCAAAAGGGATCTTGGACGCAGCCCAGAGAGGCATCTACCAGGGTAACGGACCCAGCGCCGGGGTTCCGGGAGGGGGGAAGACGGTTGTGCTTTCTGGTCTGCCAGATAGGTTGACCCCAGTGATCGTGGCAGACAACCTACGCAGCTTCAAGTTGGCTCGGTCGGAAATGGGTAGTCCAGCCGTTGTCAAAGCATTCAAGTGAGTCTATCCCCGTTGACATGGAGGCGTTCCCTCACCAAGCCCTTCGTCCCAGTCAAAAATCGTCGTCAACATCCCGCTTCATTGTTCGCCTCTCATCTGTCTCGGAAGCCTATAGGCTTGTCCGCACGCTGCACATGCAAAAGTGGCGACCTGACCTTCATGATGACAAGTTCATCGTACGCGCCTCAGTGATACCCTAGATTTCTTGCGTGGACCCCGCGGATGTTACTTTATCGCTGACATGTTTCGGACAAAATAATCCTTTTTTTCGCGCCAACAAGCAGACGATAGTATAACCAGCCAGCAATACAACAGATCGGGGGGTACGTGATACAAGCCCTCTCACATACGACCTGCGTCGTGTTCCGCTTCTTCCACTTTTGCACGAGGTTCCTGGGATTATATGGTCGATGTTGTGACGGCTGGCTCGCATTGAAGGAAAACATACCCCTCGTCCACCCTCGCCTTCGTCATCTGGAGACCTTGCCCGCTTGAGAGGGTTCTCAGAAACATCTTTCCAGTCACCTCCGCCACCAGCAACGGCTCCGGGTACATCTTGAGCATCGTTGTAACGCTCCTCGACCTCTCGCCTGCGTTCGATCTCGGCACGCTGTGCTTGCGCACCCCACCCTCCGCGACCAGGGTCGTAGTCTTGTCTGTGCTCGTCTCGCACCTGACGGGGCACCGTCAACTAGGCTCCGTAATCCAAGGGTATTGCGACGTACCTGTCCGCCGCTCTTGCCTCGGCCAAACTGCCGACCGTCCCGGTAGCCTAGGTCAAGGTCACAACGGATGATACGCTCGTCGAGCTTGGTACCGCTGATGTACCGCAAGCAAGCTAATGCCTCCGCGTGACTGTAATACTCAACAAAACAAAACCCACACGGTGTCCTGGAAATTGATTCATTCATACATAGTAGGGGCTGTTCTGCGATCAATGGGACGCACCTCGTATTCCGGTCAAGCCCCATAATGATACGCTTGATTCCTCCACCGTCCTCCGAAGTTGTGCATTTGGAAAACAGCTCGTATATCTGTTCCTCGGTAGTGTAGAAGCTTAGATTGCCAACCTGTATGCAGTTGTGAGCCTCGAATCAGAAGCGAGGAGGATTGCGGCATACATAGAGGGTACTCGTTTTGGAGAGCAGGTCGCCCTGTGTCTGACGGTCCACACGGGATTGGGAGTCCTTGTAGTTGGAAGGCTGGTCTAGAGGGGTGACTATATGGGACATGACGGCGGTTTGGAGTCAAACAGATGGGATTGGAGGCTGCTAGTAGGCTGAGGGAGTTGGAACGAAGGTTGAGCGAGCGCCGAGCAGGGTGCACTGCAGACGCCCAATGAGCGCCATTCGCATTCAACTCACGTGTGGGCGCGAGACGCGTCGTCCACGGCCGCGTCAGCCTTAGGCTTCCACTTTCGACACGCTCTCCGGTCGCTACCCCCCTTCCCGCTCCCGCCCCTCACACACTGCTCACCATGGATGAAATTGGCGTTGACATCCAGAAGGAGGTGCGTCAGGTCGAATGCTACGCATGAACCACTTCTGAACTATTGTCGCAGGAACCTACCTTCGAGACTGTGGTCGAAGAAAAGACCGCGCTCCTGCAGGAGCTCGAGTCTGAGGAAGACTTGTATATCAAGTACAAGAAGCTCGCCCGCCACTTGGAAATGCTTGATATTCAGGAGAGCTACATCAAGGACGAGCAGGCGAACCTCAAACGCGAGTTGATTCGAGCGCAAGAGGAAGTCAAGCGCATCCAATCCGTGCCCCTCGTAATCGGCCAGTTCCTTGAACCTATTGACCAGCACACTGGTATCGTTGGTTCGACCACTGGTTCGAACTACGTTGTTCGCATCCTCTCCACCCTCGATCGAGAACTCCTCAAGCCATCCTCCTCCGTGGCCCTCCACCGACACTCGAACGCTCTTGTCGATATTCTTCCTCCCGAAGCGGATTCATCAATCGCTATGCTCGGCAAGGAGGAGAGACCAGATGTGACATACCAGGACATCGGTGGTATGGACTCACAGAAGCAGGAGATTCGGGAAGCAGTCGAACTCCCGCTCACCCACTTCGACTTGTACAAGAAGATTGGGATTGACCCGCCCCGTGGCGTTCTACTATATGGCCCACCAGGTATGTCGTGATGCTTTCTTCGCCTGTGTTCAACAAACAACCTGATCCCGCAGGTACCGGCAAGACCATGCTTGTCAAGGCAGTCGCGCACCATACAACAGCTTCATTCATTCGCGTCGTAGGTAGCGAATTTGTGCAGAAGTATCTTGGAGAAGGTCCTCGTATGGTTCGCGACGTCTTCCGGCTAGCCCGCGAGAATTCTCCCGCCATCATCTTTATTGACGAGATCGACGCCATTGCAACGAAACGTTTCGATGCGCAAACCGGTGCAGATCGCGAAGTGCAGCGAATTCTGCTCGAGCTGTTGAATCAGATGGATGGTTTCGACCAAGGGAGTAATGTCAAAGTACGGGATCTCAGCTCTTTGTTCTCCCTGTAATAAATCCTGAGACCTGTGCCACCGTAGGTCATCATGGCCACCAACCGCGCAGATACCCTGGATCCCGCCTTGCTGCGTCCAGGTCGGCTTGACAGGAAGATCGAGTTCCCGCTCCCTTCAAGGCGAGAGAAGCGGCTCATCTTCCAGACGGTCACTGGCAAGATGAACCTCGGTCCCGACGTCGATTTGGAGGACTGTACGTGGTGCACCTTGAACGCCAGAGGCCAGACAGCTGAAGTTCATTGGTGTCACAGACGTTTCACGGCCGGAACGACTTTCTTCAGCAGAAATTACTGCCATCGTCCAGGCTGCCGGTTTGCAAGGTGAACGTTCTCCTCTGATGTGCCATATCTAGACTTCTGATCGAAGGGGCCTCAGCTGTAAGAAAGAATCGGTACGTTGTCCTGCCTGGCGACTTCGAGGAAGCGTGGAAAGTACGTTGTTTGCCTTTGTTTGTTCCATCAGAGCGCTCCAGGTATTTAAGCCTGCATCTTTTTCTTCCCCCAGCAAAACGTCAAACGTGCCGACGAGACCTTGGACTTCTGTGGGTGTTATCCCTCCCTTGCTGTCGTGTTTCCACTCTGAACTTGCTGGCTCGTTGTCTAGATCGGTAATTGTTGGCATCGATTGTGTGGTACGTGTCCATGACGCATCCAGCTGGCGGATTGTTGCTCACCAGGGCCCATATTGTGTCCATTCACAGATCGCATCTGTAGTTTACTGGACAATTTATTCTTTGCATTCGAAATCACGTCTGAGTGAGTGATTCGCGTCATCTCCAAATCCCGCTCTACACTTTAGTGTCCCGTCGCCCTTTTCCATCGGCGGGGCATTCATTCAATGGAGCAAGATCAACTATCTTTATTTGTCCCGTGCATTTTTTGCCTCTTCTTTCATTGCCTTGTCTATGCGCAGTGTGTTTGCGCACGCTTCGTTTGGAAGGAGTGGTTCACACGCGGGAGACATCATTCTGCAAGAGCAAGTATAATAAGCAATGTAGTATGTCCACCTTTACCACTTTGCATGTTCGCTACTGACAGGCTTCCACAGTTGTTCCCTCGAATATATTCAATTTCATCCTTCAACATGCAGGCTCTCCGTATATGTATCACCGCTCTCCAACACTCTGGGTGACGTTCTTGACCTACACGTTCATCCTCATTTTATGGGAGCAAGAATGATGTTTTGCCCTCACACTAGCAGCAGCCTTCAGAAGAGTGGATGCTGTCGCCTTACTTCGATGGCTACATTTTATTACTATCGTTTGTAACTTGTTGTGTACCCATCATACATTGCAATGCATGTGCTACTGTGCACACCTAAAACTTCTCCTTGACAAACGACGAATGCAATGACGGTGGGAGGCTTGTTGATGAGCGCATGCTATGGTCACCTACGAGAACACGATATTTCGGAAAAGCAGCAAGTATGTCTCGTACACTTGCTTTATATCCAACTACGTCGTATCTTCTTGCACTTTTACAATTCTTACCCTTCCTTGCTGTCCTGTCCTAGAACTTACTTTTTGGCAGGCTGGCCGAGCTCGCTAGCTCTTTCGGTAGCAACTTGAATAGCGCGAGCGATAGTCGATCGCACGCGACCATCCTCCATAGCGAGCAGCCCCGCAATTGTGCAGCCACCGGGAGCTACGACATTGCCGTTTCAGCGCATCGACACCAAGTCACTGAGAGAAGCAAACTCACTCGTTACGGCGTCCTTCAGCTGCGCGGGATGAGTTCCGGCTTGCAGCGTCATGCGCGCCGCGCCCTGTAAAGCTACAATTTGGGTTAAGTTAAGCCCCGGGTCGGCACCGCAGCTAGACTTGAGACACGAACTTTGCGCCGCCAGCTCTAATGCCTCCGCGCGGGGAAGCCCCATCATGACACCACCGTCCGCCATGGCCTCGAGAAATATGCAGGCGAACGCGGGCCCGGAACCGGATAGGGCCGTGCAGGCATCGAAGTGCTTCTCCTCGAGGAACCGGCAGCGGCCAATCGACGAGAATATGTTGAGGATGATAGACCGCTGGAGCTCAGACTCGTCTGAGGGTGGGAGGTTGCTGACTACTGTCATGCCCTCACGGATCTGGAGGCGATCACACGGCCGTCAGGCAGGCTAGATGCACCGAAGAAACGGCATGCGGACCTTGCAGGGGGTGTTGGGCATAGCGCGGACGACTTTTGTGGAGGGGAGGACCATCGCCTGGAGCTGCACAATGGTTACGCCAGCCAGGATGCTGATCAGCAGCTTCCCTTCCAGGGCTTCTTTCATCCCCGGCTCGCTCATGATTGTCTGGGCGATCTGGGGCTTGCAGCTGCGGGTTCCATGTGTGAGCGTCTCTCCTAACGCAGCGAGGTATGGAAGGCAGGCTCACCAGAGCAATATAACGTTGGACTCGCGAGCTGCTTGCACGTTCCGCGCCTGCACGATCTCGACATTCCGCCCAAGGGTGCCGACGGTGACGAACGCGGTCCGCACCTTCCTTGCTGTCTCTTCGCGGCTGACGCATGCGATAAAGCGGGAAGGGAGTGACTCGTCTTCTAAGGTTTGAGGGGTGACGGTCCCGGAGGTGTGCGACTCCCACTTAGGTTGCGGGACGAAGGAAGTCTTGGCGTCAAGACTGGCGAGGACGCCTGAAAGGATGGCAACGCCCATTGTGCCACATCCTAAGGGACAACGTAAGGACGACGCGGAGGAACGTGAAACCGGAGAGAGAGACCTAGGACGCAGAGAGTGTAGCCCATGGCGGATCGCGGGGTCAGCTGAGAGGGGTCCGGCGGGGGACTGTTGGTCTCAGGTTGAGTGGCCGGTGGACAAATGACAGAAATGGCCGGAGCCTGGAGAGTATTTGAGGACCTCAGGTGGTCGGGCGGCGTCAACGTCGAGGATGCGTACCAAGTTGCACTCGCTTGCTCTGCCTGGCTCTCGCCCCACACCGCGTGCGTGCTCGATAAACATGTCCGAGTCATTGGACTCCTTGCCAGGCTCGCCTGCGACCTCCGAATCGGCCCGCAGCACTCCCTCCACCCCCGCAGATC
This sequence comes from Ganoderma lingzhi, assembly GCA_026283605.1. Taxonomy (NCBI): domain Eukaryota; kingdom Fungi; phylum Basidiomycota; class Agaricomycetes; order Polyporales; family Polyporaceae; genus Ganoderma; species Ganoderma lingzhi. The sequence goes on from JAPJYM010000008.1 coordinate 660,728, forward strand.
GGATGCATGTCTTCGTGACCGTGGGGTCCACCCGCTTCGATGCCCTTGTGCAGAAGGTCCTCTCGGAGCCAGTCCTCGACGTCCTCCGCGCCAAGGGGTATCGGACACTCGACGTGCAGTGCGGCGACTCGGAGTTCGATGCGTCGCTGCTCAGCCGAAATGCCGACTCGGACGACCACCGGGAGGGAGCTGGAGAGCTGGAGACGAGTGTATGGCGGTTCAAGCCGACGCTGAAGGAGGATTATGAGCGTGCCGATCTCATCATCAGCCATGCTGGTACGTCCACAATGCATCATGCCATGGCGTGAACCAACGGTGTCCACCTGGGGCTGCCGCATCCCAGGCTCCGGCACGATCATCGACGTCCTCCGGCTCCGGAAACCCCTCATCGTCATTCCCAACGAGACTCTCATGGACAACCACCAAGCCGAGCTTTCGGACGCGCTCGTTGGACTCGGACACTTGAAGTCATCTTCTGTCGCGTGAGCATGTCTTGATTCTCCACCTCCCTGTCCGACGCAGCGCTGATGCTCTCAACGTTGATGTTGCCCTACAGCGACCTGCCCAAAGCCATCGAGAATCTGGACGCCTCTACTCTCGTCCCATTCCCCCAATTCGATGGTAGCAGGTTCCGGGAGCTGCTCGATGAGGAGATGGGTTTTGGCCACAGCCGCGAGTCTAGTGGCGCGGGGCGCTGAGTTGGCTCTCTCTCAATCGTCCCCTTTTCTCTGGGCTGTTGTGTCATCTTCTTCCATCACCGTCACCGCTATCGTCGCACTCGAAGTGTATTATACCCCCACTGGCTCTCTCTTACCACTGTAACAACCGAACGTGAATCTCATCGGTCCTTCTTTTCCCGCCATCCCGCCATTCTCCCTGTGCTGTACCGTTGGAATGCCGGACGTGCAGCCTACTACTGTGTCCTCCGAGAGCCCCCAATCCTACGAGGATGCTCACGTCCACGCAATCTACGACGAGATCGCGCCTCACTTTTCGTCGACGCGCTACAAGGTGGGAGTATGCACTTTCCCGTTTGGCCAAGTACTAAGCTTTTAGCCTCGAAGCCTTGGCCCATTATCTCCGTCTTCCTGTCCTCATTGCCTACCGGTTGGGTGGGCGTTGATTTAGGCACCGGTAACGGGAAGTATCTTCCCCTACCCGCGGATCGACCCGGCAGTGTGTGGACCATCGGGCTCGATAGAAGCCTCAATCTGCTCAAGATTGCGAAACGAGCAGGCGACGTCGACCGTGAAGTCGTCTGGGCAGATGTCTTAGACAGCCCATGGCGGCGAGGCGCGTTCGTTTGTATCCTTTTACGCCCATGGGAACGTCAACATTGGATGCTGAGGTCGTTCTCCCCAGGACTATGCGATCTCAATAGCCACCATACACCATCTGGCTAGCCCGGTCAGACGCAAAGTCGCAGTCCAAGTGAGCACAACATTTTTATTAATGGTTGATATTTATCATAATATTCGATTCAGCGGCTCCTAGAAATAATCTCCCCAGTTCATGGACGCGGTCTGATATATGTTTGGGCTATCGAGCAAGATGGGTTGTCCAAACGAAGCATACCAACCCGCCCAAACCAGGATGGATCGCAATCGGAGCCCTTCGCTCTCACTGGAAAAGGCCAGGATGTTTTCGTACCCTGGGTCCTCGCGCAGCCCACGGAACCCAAGCCAAAGCCCGGCAAGCAAAGGAAGAAGACGCAGACCACGTCGTCGGAAGAGCCTAAGTCCGTTTCGGGAGTGTCAGAAACTCCCCCACAAGTCTTTAACAGATATTACCACATGTTTTCACAAGGAGAGTTGACCGAGCTCGTTATGGAGGCTGCACTGGACATGGGGCTGGTGGTGGGCCAACCTCCGGAGGTGGACACATTGGGGACGAAAATGCAAGGACTGCAGATCGTTCACGACGGTTGGGAAAGGTCGAATTATTATGTAGAATTGCGACGTTGGGAACAGTGACGTTAAACGATCTTGAAGCAAAGCTTAAAGTTGGAGAACACAGACTCAGAATGCAAGCTTAAGAGGATCATTGACAGCCCAGTGGATCATTTTGAGCATGGCATGACAGCGCAAAGCAATGTGGTAATGATACAATGAGACACAACAAGATCACTCGCTCGCAGCCATAACTATAAATTCTCTTTAGTATACACATTATGCTACGAAGAAAGGTGTACGCACTGGCATTGATCAGATCGCCCCCGCTCTCCTTGAGTACCCGGACTGCCTTCGCGCGTGAGCAGCCGACCTGCTGGATAACGAGCTCAATATCCTTGGGGTCAACGCCGGTCTCATCAATGTTGCCGTCTTCCTCGACCGCCTCAAGCTCGGGGATGTCGTCATCGTCATCGTCGCCACCACCGACGCCGGAGCTCTGGATGTTGGGGACACCTGCGCCGGCGCCGCTAGCGAGGTGCTGAGCGGCCGAGAGCTGAGCCTGCGAGTTCATGTCCTCGATCTGTGGCGACCCCATCAATACGTTGCAACACATACACCACGGCCGAATAAGCGTACCTTCGCCTCACCGAAGACGATGTAGCAGTCGCTGTTGGGCGACTTGTACACATCGGGGTTCGCGATCACAAAAAGGACCTACAGTCGAAGCGCGACATGAGTCCAAAATATCACAACTCTCCAGGCAAGCATGCACGCACATTCTTTGGCCTACGGAGCGTGACACGGGTGATGCCAGGGACCCTCTTGAGGCCAAGGGTGAGGAGAGCCTTTCTCGCCTTGCGCTCCGAGCGGGACTGAATCTTGTCGAGCGCCGCCTGGGAAGTGGGGTCCTCCTCGTGATCATGGACATGGTCGTGACCTTCGTGGTCGGAGTGGTCGGAGTGAATCTCCTCGATGGTGGCAGACATCTGTAGGAACAAGGGGTCTTCGCGTTAGCGCTGGCCTATACATCCATCCAGTCGACGAGGGAGCAATCCATTCAAATCAACGCGTGTCGAGGAGACTCGGCACGACCGGCAGTATTGTGGGAGCAGACTGTGAAGAAAAATGGACTTACATCGAATTTTTGGGGAGGAGGACGAGTCGTAAGGCTTGCTCGTTGCCGTGAACGATGAGGAGAGGTGCGGGCAAAACCCTAACCCCAAATAACGATCACCCCAAATGGGGCAAACTAGGCGCTCAGAGGTGTTCCCCGTAGGGTCTAGACTATGATACATCTCATTGACTCGCATAAGTATCTTCTCCTCGAGCTCCTCTGGCCAGCCGAATCTCTATAACGGGCTGCACCCTGGCTGAGGGTTTGCTTTATGTCTCTTCTGCCTTGGTACGGTGAGGCTGCCATTAGTAGCACTTACTCGACATCCGACTCTCCCCGGCGAGTGCTCCAAGTTTTCACCAGTTCGTGGTCTAGAACTCGAACCTATCGGCCTTGGCTTCGTCAGGAGCTGCATACGCCAGGATGATGCATACATCACGTCATGACACTATCCACCGAGTACAAAGCGATATAACACTCGGCTCTGGCGCGTTGTTTCCATGGGACTCTTTCACCTATCTTCTTCACATTGCTATAGCCATGGAAGCCGAAGCAAAGCAGGCAATACACGAGGTGGCAGGCGAAGCTATAATGAGCTTCAAGCCTATCAAGGAAATCCATTAGCATTTGTGTGCATTCTACAGGTATTCGTGCGTATCTGTTCCTCACTTTGAGCCCTCGTCGTTCCAGCCAAGACCGAGCTCGTTTTGTTCATGCAGACCACTTCTGCTCGCACCTCTCAAAGCATCATCTGCGACTCCAGCAAGAAGGAGGCGCGGCTCATCGGTATCGAGTACATCATTTCCGAAAAGGCAGGTTTATTGAGGTGTGTTCATTGCTGTACGGCTGAATTCCTGGTAGAGGTTCAAATCCCTCCCCCAGGAGGAGAAAAAGTTCTGGCGCTCTCACAAGTATGAGGTAAGTATCTGTTCATACCAAGAATGCAAAGCAGGCATTCTCACAGGCGCGTTACAGATCGAGAGCGGTCTGTTGCAGCTCTTCCCCAAGTCCTTTGTGCCCGGTAAGTTCCATGCCAAGGCCACCATGTTCGTAGCGGACCGTGTTAGGGGCCGCGACGGACTTCGCCGAGAAGCCAGCTATGACCTAATTCCAGAAGACCTATGGCAAGACGGTCCACACTTGGGCGTTCGACAAGCATCCGGACCTGCCCCTCGGACCTCCTTCTCTGATGGCCTCGCGCCCACTTCTGATGCCAAGGGGCCCCCACCTGACATGGTGAAGAAGAGGGATGAAGATTCGAAACCGCGGCGAAGAGCAAGGCTCGCAAGGAACACCCGCATCGTATGAAGTCATGAAAGACGCGGACGAGTTGCTGAAGAGTGGGCGTGGAGTCTTGTTTGAGGCAAAGGAGGTCGAGGCGAAGAAGTAGACGGTGATGTGAAGTCATGTGTTGTGGCAGGTACCACTATACTAGAGAGATGCCACGTAGCCGCGGCGGCAACCTTGGGTACAGGATTGGATTAAGTAAGGTGTCGCTACAAAGACTACACCACTAGTACTGGTAGAGAAGCGAAGTGCATAGGAACACTTCCGACCATCCATTCCGATCATGGCTGAGTACAAACTGGATGTCGTGCTCAAATGTGCATCACTGCGCATGCCGGATTGTGTGGGTGCCGATGATGAACGACTCGGGGTGTGTGCAGTGGAAGAGGTATGAGAGGAAATCATCAAAGACGTCGACGGCAGTCTTGCCTACTACGGTGGCGGAAGATTGGAAGAGAAACTGGTACCAATGGTCACTCTCCCTAGTAAAATGCAGTGACCTGACGTGAAAACGATGTACGTGTTTGGCATGCCACTGACCAACTGGCAGTTGGTCGTGTTCACGCTGTTGGAGCGGGTACGATTGAGGTGAGATCTATGCTGAGCTCTTTGGGGCTGGCAGGCGTTACATTGCCCGAAGAGACGACTGGAGTGGACAGTAGAAAAGACGCGAATGGAACTGTACGGCCATACCAGCCTGGAACTAATAAGTGACGGGTTGGTTCTTCCGGCCGAGAAGGACTCACCGGAGGTGTTGATGTCCGGTGTTTGGGTGTCGCTGAACGTGAACAGCAGGACAGGGAGGGGGTTACAGAGACGAGACATTGACGTTGAATCGGCACACGCAAACCGACAGGGTACTGCGCACATGCGGGTAGTGAAAAGAGGAAACCTCTGCGCAATACGCGTAGGAGCGAGGGCACGGGGCCACTGGGCGGCCAATACAGTATTGCTGTGGAATGAGGTCAATGCAGCCAGGTCATCTGCACAAAAAGCGTCAATGATGCGCTACTATATGAGGTGCCGTAGGCTTACTGATTCAGGTTTATTGCAACGAATTGTTACTATTTCACATGTGCGATAGCAGCGAAGATGAATGAAGGCAGGCATACTGATTCAGGTTTAAAATTATAAGTAGTAGATTAGAGCGGCGAGCTGCCAGATCGCGGCGTTGACGCTTGATCATGATTGGACAGAACATGGAGCGCTCGAGGCATTCTGATGATCGCCGTAAACCGGGTGATATCAGGCACGAATTATGGGTGTGCAGTAACCTTGGTACCCAAGGTAATTGGTACCCAAGGTAATTCTTTCGATCAGCAGTTGTGTGGCTGAAGTGTATAGCTAGTATCCATTGTAATGCCAGTATCATGTCGTGCTCGCGCGAGCTGCGGCAGCTGCGTTCAGAAATCCGACCGCACGAACCATTTCCCCGAGGACGTTTCCCGGGCTTCTGAGCCTAGTTTTCTCACCGCCCCCGGGCCCTTGAAAGTGCGATAGGACGGATGCCGGGGTTACGACGCCGGTGAGTACCTGTGAGTACCCACGAATATAATGGTCGCGGGCGTCGGGGTGAATGGCACCATGTGAGAACGCGCTGGATTGAACCCGCTCTCTGACTTTCTCCTTCACCATGGTCCACTCGGTACCGTTGACCCGCCGCCAACCGTTTAAGACGTTTTATATTATCTATCTCTTAACCACGACAGTCTTCGTCCACCTGCCGTACCTATGCATTCGCTACGCATTACCGTGGACGCGTCCTTCGTCGTCGTGGTCTTTCAAAAGATCCATCCTCGTAGCGGCGTATAGGGAGATTATCGGAGGAGCACCCGAGAAAATTGGCCTCGATGCCAGCCGCGAACCCCCGAAGTCGAACGACGAGTTGAAGGACGCATGTTTCGTGTGGATTGAAGGCCTCAACAACGACTCCGACGCCTTTTGTGGAGAATTTCGCAGAGCGGCGGGTATCACCGGGTTTAAGCCGCGAAAAGTGCTCTCGTACTGGATCTTCAGGCCAGGAACGACTATTCCCAGTGACCTGAAGGCGAAGGAGGGCGAGCAGGTTGCACTTTATATCCATGGCGGTGCTTTCATTGTACGTGCACAAGGTCTTCGAATACTCTGCTCTTTGGTTAAAGTTCCCACTAGTTGGGCAGTGCACACCCAGACTCGGAGACCTGCAATCTCTCCCATAGCCTCCTCGCCCATAGCCGTACGTTGAGCCGGATACTTGCTGTCGACTACGGACTCTCAGCGGCCGCCCCAGACCCGCCGAAGAATCCTTTTCCTGCAGCATTGCTCGACTGCGTCGCGGCTTACCAGTACCTCGTCAAGGAGATGGGCTTCGCACCCGAGAACATAACCATCGTCGGGGATTCCGCGGGAGGCAACCTCGCATTCGCCACAACGCGGCACTTCGTCGAAAGCTCGATTCCAGGGCTCGCGCCCCCCGGACGCCTTCTCTCGTGCTCGGCGTGGTTGGATATCTCGGACAGCCGCGACGGCCCGAACGACCCAAGGACCCGCAACCGAGAGTCCGATATCATATCCAATCGTTCGAACTACCATCATAGAGCGTACCTGGGCGCATTATTCAACACCGACGACAGAAAGAGGAACCGTTACCTGTCGCCCGTGTCACCGCATATCACCCAGATAGATGGCCTCTTCAAGGGCTTTCCGCGCACGTACATCTCAGCCGGTGGGATGGAGTTGATCTTGGACGATTCGACCGTGGCTGCGGAGATGATGAAGGCCGATGGCGTGGACGTCGTGGTGGATATCGAGCCAGAGGCTATTCACGACTACATGGGTTTCACCTGGATGGAGCCAGAACGCACGGCAGGTCTGAAGAGGGTTGGAAAGTGGCTGGACAGGTGAGGGCTAAGTCAGCCAGCTAACCTATGGAACCTGGTACGTTCTGGCCACCTTCGCCGCCGTCATGCTACCTTGACTGACATTGTCGCTGTCGATGCGTGGTGTGCCAGGAAAGAGGTGGGAAATTGCCTGGATGGGGAAATTGGACATTGACGGAGGCGTTAACATAATACGGCTGAGAACTGAGGTACTGACCCGCTGTAAAGCCATATTCATGCATACCTGCAGGGGCCTCCGGATCCGTTTGAATTGGATACTACTTATTTAAGTTATTAGTTCCGAACTGAGCGAGCGCTATTGGGATAAGCGCTCGGTTAGAGTTGACGAACGGAAGACGGCGTGGGACCGTGACTGGGATTGCGGGATGCATTCATGTCTTCTTCCACAATCGCCGATCTCTCCACTCAACTTCGTCTCCTCCTCCAGTCCCCCTCCGACCCCGTATCCACCAACGACCTCCTTGCGCGGGTAGATTCTTTCGTTTTAGAGTGCTCTGCATCGCCGGAAGCCAGCACGCTTCTTCACCAGCTTGAGGAAGAGCTTCAAAGGATATATGACGACGTCCTCTGGCATGCTCTCTTCCCCCAGGCCGAACTCTTCCTAGCTTTCCTCTACCACCTCCGTCCTGTCCTCCCTTCGTCGTCGATCATCTCCACATGGTTCGATCTTGTCCTTCGCCCTACTCTACGAGAACCGAAGGTCCCCCTTTCTGCCGCTAACCATGCGAAGGAGCTTATTATTTCTGCCCTTGACCCCGGAAGCAACTTCTCCGACGCCGAAGATGGCTCCCTTGAAGCTGACAAGCAAAAGGAGAGGGTCGGTGACTTCCGGAGGCGACTGATGGACCTGTATCTCCTGGATGCCTACAATGAAAGCTCTGGTGACGATGTCCTAGAGTGGGCGGAGTTGGATCAGGATCAACGAGAGAAGAAGGCCTGCTGGAAGTCAAGTCTGGAGGACGTCTTGGTTAGGGTGGGACTCGAACGACCGAAGGTGTGCCTCTTCATGTACGCTCTCGTCCGGTGGCTTATCATGATTCAAGGATTTCTTCACCGAACTATATTTCTGCTTTGCTTCGAAAACATCTCGTCTGCAACTCCTCATCCTACTCAATGCCTACACATCACATCCAAGTTTCCCCACACATGCTCAAATTCTAGCACCTCATCCTCTCATGACAAGTCTCTTGTATTCAATTATATTCGACAATTCCTCTACTGTCTGCACTACCGCTTTAACTATCCTTATCAAGCTCCTGCCAATATTCGCCGTGAAGGCATCTGGTCACTTGAAGGTTCTCCTCCCCCTCTTGCTCGTTGTTCTTGCCCGCATCCTCTGCTGGAGAGAACGCCATTCTTCTGCACTACTTCCTGTGGTCCCCGATCAGGAGGAAGACACGGATAATGAAGAGGTACCCGTGTCAGACACTGGCGAGGAAGGACCATCTGAGGGCACGCGACCGCTTCCAATACGTGACGACATCGACTGGGACCGCCTCGAATTAACATTTGACGGCCCAGCGTCAGGTGCCCCATCCGCCCATCGCTATTTCACGTTCCTGTACTATCTCTTCCCTTGCAATACCATTCGGTTCCTCCGATATCCTGTCAAGTATTTGAACGACAGCGGACTGGAGAGCGTCTACGCACTGGAGTGGGAAGCAGCACTTGACGAGCAGCAGATCCGGAGCAAGAGCGAGGTGAGCAATGTCGACATTCTTCTCCGACTATCGTAAAGCTGACTTGGTATACCCCTGTGATTTCAGCGACTACTGCGCATGCACGTCCTCCACCCCCTTCTCATCTGGCGCGAGGCGAAGGAGGAACTTGAAACGCCAGATTTTTGGTCGAACTACGACATCCCGAAGATCGTCGGCGGCGCAACCATGCTGGAGGTGCGCAACGCCGGCCTCGCTCTGCGCCAAGAGCAGCAGCAGCAGCTATGGCCAATCGACATTACCCGCCCCACCGACGTTGCCTTTTCCACGGAGAGGTCCCTATCTGCCGAGCGCGGGCGAACGTCCCAACAACCATCCGTCATCCAGCGGACGTTCACATCGGAAACGATCAGAGCTGAGGATACCGTGCCCTTGTCCTCGTCGCCGGAAACCGTACGCTCAGGACACTCCGCGGACACTCCCGAGACCGCCGACCCCGTGCGGCTGCAGGTCTCGCTGTCGGGCATGGTCGCAACCTCGGTCGCGCTCCGATCCGGGCTTGACGTCGAAATCGTCGACGGCCCGCCCGAGTGGGCTTCGACGCTCTTCCCGCTGCAACCCCGCACGCGGTCCCCCTCGCGCAGCGGCGAATCGTCGTCGCGGTCCATGTCCAGGGAGGAATCTTCTGGGGAGCCATCTCCCGGGCTGTCGCCATCGGAGAAGGGGGTGCAGGAGGATGAGGCGCTACCGAAGCACGTCGCGCAGGCGATCGCGGGGTTGCAGAGGGAGATTCTGCTGCTGAAGAACGAGCTGAACCTCGAGCTGTGGACCGCGCGCGAGAACGTGATTCATATTGGGCGGTTGTACAAGGAGCGGGTCTTATCGAGAAACGAGGAGGTCGAGCGACAGGGCTTGGTACGTCTTTATCATGGAGCCCTGATGTGAGAGACTGAGTGCTGCCGCAGCATAACAAGCTGAAGGAGTACAAGCACATGGCCTCACGTTTGCGGCGGGAGCTCAAGGAGGGGAAGGACCAGGCGGTGACGCAGCGGCTGCGGTACACGGATTGGAATAAGGAGCTGCAGGACAGGATTGCGGTGCTTCGCGACGAGAAGAAGGCGTGGATGAGTGAAGCTGCGACCATGCATGCTGCGGAGAAGGAGGCTAAGGTAAGCGTCGCTCGACACTTTGGGCTCTGGTCTGTGGCTTATGTGGATCGAATGCGTGGCTAGGATACGTTCGCCGCGCAGGGGAAGCTCCTTGTCGAGGCGAGCCAATCGGTTTTCCGGCTTGAGACGCAGATCACAGAGAACGCGCACAAGGTGGATCGATTGCACGATTACGAGACGCAAATCGACCATCTCATCAGGCTGCAGCGGTTATGGTAGGCGGTGCTCTTACTGTTCGCGTTTTGCAGTATTAGGCTTACGCGGACGATGGCGCAGGGAATCAGACGTGCAGAAGCTGAACGATAACAAGGAGTATCTCACAGCTTTTGCGAGCAAGTACCGGAAGATGGAACTCCTGCTGGACTCTCACGAGAAAGCTCTCGCCGAAGTGAGCGAGTGCGACGCGTAAGTGCTATGGGATGCGGAGACATTTCTCGAAGCTGATGATTTGGCGGCAGCGGTCTTCGAAAACAAATCAATGTGCTCGGGAGTAAAATCGAACTCTACAAGAAACAACTGGAAGCCGCGCGGCGCACATCGGCCCATCACGCACAAGCCGCATTGCCGGCCGAGTTCGTGAAGGCGCAGAAAACGAATGAACGGCTGAGAGAGGAGAATTCGGACCTGCGAGAAGAAATTGAAGAGTTGAACGCCATGGTCGAGGACCTGAAGGGCAAGGTGAGCGGACGGCCAGGGTGGGTAGGTTCGCCGAGAATAGGCTCTCCACTATCGCCGACACGACCATACGCGCTGTAGGCTAAGGACTCGGAGGAGTATACTTACTATTACATAGTACTCAGAGTCACAAATGCACGGGTACATAGGACGAGAAAGGAAATTGATGTCGAATGTTGTGGAAGAGGATGGAAGGTTCGACCTAAGAAAGACGAGGACTCGGGCGCTTGACTGGATTGGTAGAGAGAGATGGAAGGTTCTCGAATGGGTTTCGGACGCAAGTACATAAACCGTCTGTAGCCCTCTTCCCGTCTTCAGTCCTGCTCGATCTTCTTCCCCATCTCATCTCTCATCTCTCCTCACGACCCCCACCCAAAAAATGGCCTCCGAGAGCTTTGGCTTCCAGGCTGAGATCAGCCAGCTTCTCGACCTCATCATCAGTTCGTGCATTCCTTTTTCGTACTCATCATTTCGCGCCTCTCATACCCGCGACGCGTCCAGACACCTTTTACTCCAACAAGGAGATCTTCCTCCGTGAACTCATCTCCAATGCCTCCGATGCCCTCGACAAAATTCGCTACGCGTCCCTCACCGACCCCTCCGTCCTTGACACCGGCAAGGACCTCATTATCAAAATCGTGCCCGACAAGGAGAACAAGGTTCTCTCCATCATCGATACCGGTGTTGGCATGACCAAGGCCGACCTTGTCAACAACCTTGGTACTATCGCCAAATCTGGCACGAAGGTGAGCAACGACCGTGTACTGCGGTGTCTAGTGCAGAAGGCTAATACCGTATTCGCAGGGCTTCATGGAGGCGCTCCAGTCTGGCGCCGATATTTCTATGATCGGTCAGTTCGGTGTCGGTTTTTACTCCGGGTACCTCGTCGCGGAGCGCGTTCAGGTCATCTCGAAACACAACGACGACGAGCAGTACATCTGGGAGTCTGCGGCGGGCGGCACCTTCACTATCACCCCCGACACTATCAACCCTCCTCTGGGTCGTGGTACCGAGATCCGCCTCTACCTCAAGGAGGACCAGACCGAGTATCTCGAGGAGAAGCGCATCAAGGAGATCGTCAAGAAGCACTCCGAGTTCATCTCTTACCCCATCCAGCTCTTGGTGACCAAGGAGGTCGAGAAGGCAAGTCTTCCTTTGGCAACGTGCATGTTTGATTCGAATCGACTTCCTGACCGCGCGATTGCAGGAGGTTGAAGACGACGAGGAGGTTGAGGAGGAGAAGGAGGAGTCCAAGATCGAGGAAGTCGAGGACGAAGAGAAGCCCAAGGAGAAGAAGACCAAGAAGATCAAGGAGAAGGAGACCCAGTCCGAGGAGCTCAACAAGACGAAGCCCATCTGGACTCGCAACCCGTCGGAAATCACGGCGGAGGAGTACGGCGCGTTCTACAAGAGCTTGACCAACGACTGGGAAGACCACCTCGCCGTCAAGCACTTCTCCGTCGAGGGTCAGCTCGAGTTCAAGGCGATCCTCTTTGTCCCCAAGCGGTAAGCACGTACATTCAATGCCGTCGTATTATGTCGAAACTGAATCGTCTTTCCATAGTGCTCCCTTCGACCTCTTCGAGTCCAAGAAGAAACGCAACAACATCAAGCTCTATGTCCGCCGTGTCTTCATTATGGACGACTGCGAGGACCTCATTCCCGAGTACCTTAACTTCATCAAGGGTATCGTCGACTCCGAGGACCTCCCTCTCAATATCTCTCGTGAGACGCTCCAGCAGAACAAGATCCTCAAGGTCATCCGCAAGAACCTCGTCAAAAAATGCATGGACCTCTTCTCCGAGATCGCAGAGGACAAGGATAACTTCAACAAGTTCTACGAGGGGTTCGGCAAGAACATCAAGCTCGGTATCCACGAGGATGCTCAGAACCGCACGAAGCTCGCCGAGTTCCTTCGCTTCTACACCACCAAGTCGACCGAGGAGTTGACGTCGCTCAAGGGTGAGTTCACTCTGTCTACCCTCTAACATGTTCATGGTACTCACAGCGCACCACAGACTACATCACTCGCATGCCCGAGGTCCAGAAGAACATCTACTACCTTACCGGCGAGTCCCTCTCCGCTGTCAAGGACTCTCCTTTCCTCGAGGTCCTCAAGAAGAAGGGCTTCGAGGTTCTTCTCCTTGTCGATCCCATCGACGAGTACGCCATCACCCAGCTCAAGGAGTTCGAGGGCCACAAGCTCGTCTGTGTGTCGAAGGAGGGCCTCGAGCTCGAGGAGACCGACGAGGAGAAGGCGGCGCGCGAGGCGGAGGCCAAGCAGTTTGAGGACCTTTGCAAGGCTGTGAAGGACGCGCTCGGGGACAAGGTGGAGAAGGTCGTCGTCTCCAACCGTATCTCCGACTCGCCGTGCGTCCTCGTCACCGGCCAGTTCGGCTGGTCGTCGAACATGGAGCGCATCATGAAGGCACAGGCGCTCCGTGACTCGTCGATGTCGTCGTACATGGCGTCGAAGAAGACGCTTGAGCTCAACCCCCACAACCCGATCGTCAAGGAGCTCAAGCGCAAGGTCGCTGAGGACAAAGCGGACAAGTCCGTCCGCGACCTCACCTTCCTCCTCTTCGAGACCGCGCTCCTCACCTCCGGCTTCTCGCTTGACGACCCCACGTCGTTCGCGAAGCGCATCCACCGCATGATCGCGCTCGGCCTCGACGTCGACGAGGAGGAGACCGAGGCTGCTGCACCCTCCACGAGCACTGAGACCCCCGCAGCAGAGGCTGCGTCCTCCTCGGCGATGGAGGAGATCGACTAAAGGCCGTGCGGTTTGCAGGACGTCTCCGGGGCTGCGGTTGATACGTTACGAAGTTCTACTCCCATCTGTATCATAGATTACTTGTCGGGCATTGCTGTGTCTTGTTGCATCTCATCCACTCATCAGTACCATAGCATCGCAATGAATCATTCTTTTACTCTTCGTGCTCTGCTTTCTTGACGATCTATCGGCTGGTGCCATCCTATGGCGAACTTCGGAGGCCGCGTTGCGACAACTGAGTTGCATACGCCGGAGATACCATTTCTAGTGCGTGCGAGGGTGCTATCTACTTCTTCTTCGCGACATATAGGAAAGTCTGGTATGGATATTCGAAGATCCCCTTCTCCTCATCGATCCACGTGAAGTCCTCCTTGCGCTTCAAAACGTCGTCAAGCTCGTCAATGACCTTCTGCCTGACCTCCGGCTCCAGCACCGCGATGTAGCTCTTGCTGCACGCGCGGTCAATGACGATGTCACGGGTACCGGGCAGGACGTAGTCCCACACGTTCTCCTCCACCGGCTGGAAATTCGCCTGGTAGCCGGGCGTCGACCAGGTGGCACGCCACAGGCCGAGACGGAACTGCGGCGACCCGCTCTCGAACCGCTCGAAGCAATCGCGGAGCTGCGCGACCCAGGTCGCACGGTTCCTGGAGAGACGAGGAGGGAGCAGTGTAAGTAAAGATAGATTGTAGGGTGTGAGCGCGAGACGGGGGGGGCTCACCTGTCCTCAAGGTTCCAGATGAGGGCGACGATTCCGCCGGCCTTGAGCACCCGCGCGAACTCGATCGACGCCTTGTTGTAGTCCGGGCACCAGTGGAAGGCCTGCCAGTATCATGCCCGCGTTAGCTCTGCCGCGTCACAGGAAAAGAGATGAGTCGAGATGGCCGCGAAGGGCCGTACCTGGGCGATGACGATGAGATCGGCCCACCCGTCCTCAACGCCGGTGGCGTCGAATGAGCCGGGGTGGACGGACACCCGTGGGTCCGTGGTGGCCTTGGCGAAAACCTCGCGCATGCCCGCGCTGGGCTCGAGGGCGCGCAGCTCCCTCACAGAGTTGGTCCAGTCCGGGTGTGCGAGGAGGGCGCGAGTGAACAGGCCCGTGCCGGATCCGATCCTGTGCGGTTTAGATAGCACGCCCGTGTCAGCCATCCGGTAGTATGGTCTCGGGACGGGGGTCGTACTCGACGACATTCAAAGGACCCGGGGACGTGATAGACTGGCGGATGTGTGCCAGTGCGTTGGGCTGGTACGAGGGCCTTGCACTGAGAAGAGAAGAGAAGAGAAGAGAAGAGAAGAGCGGTCAGTTGTAGTTTCCTGGGGTACAGGGATCCGCATACCGGTCATAGAGTTCGTTTGTTCCAGTCCCAAACCCTGCTTGTGCGACCGCGTGGACTTTAAATTCAGAGGACATCCTGTGGTATTGGTTTGAGTTTCGAATTTGAATGCGGGGCAATCTGTCGTGGGGCGAGTATGGTTGTCGAAGACGATCAGCTACTGACCAGCACGTCAACTGGTTATGGGAGGGCTTACCACCAGGAGATCGATGAGGGGTAGAAATGCACGTCTTCTGCACTCACATCCTTTTATCTATGTCGCGCATGAGTGTCGCGCTATACTTAGCGGGGGATCGTGATAATAACGCCAGACCGAATGTTCGACGCAGAACATTGGAGGGAAGAACACAGGCCATTCGAGTCATTCGACCACAGGCTCCAGCGCAAGTCGTGTTTCAATGACAACATTAATATTCACTTGCTACACACGCTCTGCGGCCGACACGCACCCGAACGCAGCTGGGATTCGGATCACTGGCCGTACAACCCAAAAGAAGAAAAGTTAACCGACACCAGCAGGATTTGAACCTGCGCTCCCAGAGGGAAACAGATATTCGTTGGAATTCGAATCTGTCGCCTTAACCACTCGGCCATAGTGTCTTACTGTCCCGCGCTGTTGGAATTTATACAATTCGCATGAGAGGCCCCCGACCAGCACTGCTTGGCTCTCACCGCTCAGAGTCACAGGCTCCGAGTCTCGACTCCATCTCTTGCGGCTATGTCGCTACATCCAACGAAAGTTCCTCCACACCCCAGTTGAGCATGGCAGATGAGAATTAACAAAGGCTCTTTGACATGTTTTCCAGACAGATTTAGACCACGGCCACACCAACTGAATGCCACGCATATGATCGCAATATCTAAACGAGGGCGGACAGCCAAGTACACCGCAGTAGCGTTCGACATAGAGTGCGAAATACGTATGGCCCAAACAGAGTATGCAGAATGTAAGCCTGAGTTCAAAATCGGGTGTATAGTAAGTAACTTTGAGTTTCATGCTATAGGAGTTTTCAAGAGCTACGGAACGGCGGCCATTGCGAACAGCCCACCCAGGTTCTGACCAGACTGCGGGTTGGCACGAGAAGTCCAATCCTGAGGCGATCTTGCATCCCTACATGCTCGCGGTGCGTTTGTGTTCCGCAAAAACCGCCGTATTGATGGACTATTGATGGTCGGCGAGCAACTGCACCGCGACATGATGCACATCCGTGACAGTTGACTAGTGCGCCGTAACAGGAACGGCTGCCGTCTCTATACATGGAGAATCGCATACCCATGCCCTCCCACACCCCGCTCTACTGGGAACGCGCGTCGTCGCGATGCCCTTCGTCGCAACGATATATCCTGTTCTTCAAAGGCAATCTGCGACATCCTCGGAATATATGTCGGTGCCAGTCACACAGCACTTCGGCGTTATGTGCTCGAGACGCGCGGGTGCTGGGCCACATCCCAACGCGATGCCTGGAATGTCAGAAGCCTCAGTGATGCGGGGCGCAGCCGGAAACGTACCTGCGCTGAGTTCGTTCACACCCCTACAGCATCCCGCTGTACTTATATCCCATTGCCCAAGAGTAGCGAGGCCATGCTGGCCTTGAAGGTCCGCGCTCGTCATTATCCTTGCACGACATGGATATCGACGCCGACTCCCAGGAGGCGTTGCAGGAGCGAATTGTGAATTTTTACGCCAACACGTGCGTATAATTCCCATTGAAAACAGAAATACGAAGCTGACGTTTTGATAACCTATAGGCAGCTCTTCAATTACACCGACCTTGCGGTTTTTGGTGAGAATGTTTGACATGTCCTAAGTATGCACAGGTATGCTCACTCACGTTGGCGTCGTAGTTGTTATCGTCTTCGAGCACGCCATCACGTTTGATCGTGAAGTTCACTTTGCCTGGGGCCGTAAACCTTCATGGGCCAGATGCATATTCCTCCTGAATCGATACTTGAGTATCATGGAGTACCTCGTCGTGCTGGGACCTTTATTGCCCACTGTCAACACCTTCGTGAGTGTTCCGGGGCTACACGGGACAATGTGGCGCATATTGACACAGCTTTACAGAGGTGAATACTGGACCTGGCTTAGGATGCTGCTTCGACTGGTCTAATTTGCCTTGCAGTTGCGTTATTGTAACAAAACTGATGCAAACACTTCAAGTCGTTCTTTACATCGTGTGGGCAGGTTTGTCGAGCTAGTTTCGATGAATGCGTCCGCAACCTGACCCAGAGCAGCCTTCTCCGGAACCCGTATCTATGCGATTAGTATGCGTAGTTGGTCTGTGACCTCGGTCGTCGTTTTTCTTGCACTGGTACCTGCCGTTACCAATGCGGT
The DNA here is from genome assembly GCA_026283605.1 of Ganoderma lingzhi. NCBI lineage: Eukaryota > Fungi > Basidiomycota > Agaricomycetes > Polyporales > Polyporaceae > Ganoderma > Ganoderma lingzhi. The sequence continues at coordinate 677,844 of JAPJYM010000008.1, forward strand.
GCGTGGACCACAATCTGATCACACTACGGTGTAAGTGACGTTCATTCCCAGTACGTTATCACGGCGACGCCGGTCGCCGTCACTCCTGATGGTTGTATGAGCGAAGTGGGTTTCTCAGTCAGCACATGGATCACGTAAGTTCCTCGCTTCTATACCACAACACCTAGCTTATGAGTTTACCCTCAGATGTAGGCTATCCACGCGTGAACCACATTCCATGCACTGATGAAGAGCCTTCTAGTGTCCGTGGCAACGAGGTCGTGCATGGTCGTTTCCGATGCCATTGTGATTATTGTGACTTGGATCAAGACATGGAGTACCATTCGCATCGCGAGGAAACTTCGTATGCGGATGTCCTTCACGAGCCTAGTTCTCAAGGAAGGTATTCTGTACTTTTGGTGAGGAAAACCTAATCGCGGACGCAAGGTGCATGTTGATGATCGTTCGTGGCAGCATCGCGCTGTCGTTGAATATCGTGCAGATTGTCTTCGACTTCGTTGAAGTTGGCCGTTATTCGCTCATCCTTCCCTTCCTGAATGTGTGAGTCCGGACTTCTATTGCTTGACTTGATACTCACGTGGTGATCATGATAGATTTACGCCTGTTTTGGTATCCCGCTTCTTCCTGGACCTCGACGATCTCTCTTCCCGTGACCGTCCCCCCTCGGTCGTCTCGTGGGGAGTGGACCACAAAGGCATTGGTTCCGAGACACTGTACTTCATCGATCCTGGTAGTGTGGTACGTCACTGTATGCAACTCCCTAAGATCACTCCTGATGTCGCTACAGATTCCGGTCTCCTCGCCGCAGTCTCAGATCTTTGAAGGGTACCACAGCGAAGGTGGTGTTAACGAAGTCAAGGGAGACGATTTGTTCTCGGTGGAGAAGGCATACCGACCATCGGCGACCTTATAGGTCTAACCCGATGTTGGCGAACGAGAAGATGAACAGAACTTGATGTACAGTACGTTTCTTTGATTGATCCATCCATTGTGTTCCGTCTGCGTTCTCCCTGTCAGATCGATGCGGCGCGCAGCCCGCCAGTGAACCGCACCCCAAGAAAGATGAGCCTTGGGAGCCACGTTCGCCGAATGGGATTCGGGACCCTGGCCGGAGACGTAGTGACCATGCGCGCAGCGCTAGTTTGGCGTCGCTTCTCTTCTGCGTTGCCTAGTCCGAATGTTCACCAAATCCCGGCGCTGCTTCTGCCAGGTGAACGTCGACTGTGGGCGGCGACACTCATTGGGCGATGCTCACGCCGAGTGAATCACAAATATCGACGCCCGCTCGCTCTTCCGCCATCGAACTTAATCATAACCAGCTTCGAAGATGGTAGACAACTTAACCTGGACAGAGGCTCCTTTGTTCCCAATGTGCATATACCTCCCCATACAAGGTCAATACCTTCTGGTGGTGGTTTGCGCCTATGTCTTTATTTATGAAATCGGCAAGACTAATGATTCCTGCAAGCTTTGTAGTCAGGGGACATAACGCCACATTCTTGCGAACCGGGCTTTTTCTGACCGTGGCAACACCCGGTGAGGCGAAGTATGTGTTCTGGTGCCCTGAGGAACTGTCACCGCCTTCCCTCATGTCAGAGTTGGATTGATACGTCGTCCGAACCACCCTGGCGGCGCGAGCGGTTTGGAGCAGGCAGGCGATGGGCATATATAGTCTTTCGCAAGGTCTCGACGGCATCCCCAGCTGGCCTTGATGGCCCATCTTTCTTTTTGAGTCACCTTGCAGAATGTCGTCCGCGACTGGTTCTAACGCTCCTGGAGAGGATGACTCCCAGCTGCTTGCCGTCCTCAACTACTACCAGGCCAAGTGAGTGGTCCGCTCTAATTATGCTTTCCTAGCCTACCAAGCCATTTGCTTCTCACTTCTAGCCAGTTGCGCGTGTACATCGCATCTGCAGGCTTTGGTTCGTCATCCCTCCGAATGTGCCTTTGTTTTCGATTGATATTCCCTTTACAGCTTTGCTGTTCTTCGAGTATTTAATAACCTTCCACCGCGAGCTCTCTTACATTCGAGACCACAAACGAACATGGGCAAAAGCGATGTTCATCCTCAACCGATATTTGAGCCTCCTCCAGGCCGCTGCCACTCTTTTCTCCGCTATGCTGCCCATGACCACCTTTGTACGCATGTCCTCTTCATTCACGCACATCGTGTACGCTAATATCATTGTCCAGAGGTATGTAGGGACTTGGGACGTGCCTGCATTGTCGGCCAACTCGATCGGTTTCCTAGCTGTGTATTTTTAGGACGTATGATAGAAGTTTTGCAGATTTCGCTCTTTGCCGTTTGGGCAGGTGAGTAATCGATGCTCAGTCTTATCCACCATTCTGACGGCTATCATGCTAGTGTTCTCAGCCTTGAGGGTCTACGCCCTCAGCAACAACGATAGGGTGATTGTGGCTCTCGTTGGACTACTATCATTGACTCCTGTCATAACATACTGCGTGAGTGTATCGTGCCCAACAGTCTCATCCTGAAATTGATGGATCGACGCCAGTACATCGCGTCCGTCTCCTACTACGAGATTGACGCAGTCCCGTATGCGCCTTACCCTGAAATCTGCGAGATGGGTTACAATGTGACCATGGAGGTGTTTCAAGAGTGAGCAAGCATAACGAATAACAGTTCGAGAGCATTTCTAACACGGCACGACTATTTAGGCGTAAGCGCATCCATACTGTGACCCATGGATGGGATATTTGACGGCGGCTACCTTTTCAGTCGGCGTTTTAACTCACGTCCCACTCATCCTCTCGGAAGCCCTTGTCATCGTGGTGACTTTCATGAGGATATGGAACGTCGCTCTCAGACGGAATGACTCCCCAATGGTCCAAGTCCCTCGTTTGGTTCTCAAGGAAGGAGTCCTGTATTTCCTGTCAGTGTTGCCTGCCATTTGCGTCCCAAGCAGACTCACATTGCACCGCAGGGCCATGTTATTGGTCAACAGCACACAGATCGTCTCGGACTTCCTCTACAACACACAGTTCGCGGCGGCCTGTATCATCTTCAACCTGTAAGTGTACCTTGGGATATGAGTGGTCGGAGGTCGGAGGTCACGGTCGTCTCACATCCCTGTCAGTTTGGTGCCCATTCTTGTCTCGCGGTTCTACCTGAATCTGCATGACGTCCGCAAAGCCGAAGACGAACGGAAAGCTGAGGAAAAAGCGTCCGAATGGGAGAGAATCAGGTCATGCCGGAAGAGCAAGGTGCGAAGATCTTTGAGTGACTGTGGGCTTGCAGGGTTGATGTATCGTCCGGATGCAGCCGCTCCCACCGATTCCTGAATACGACGATACGAAGATTTGCTACCTCGACGAGGTCTTCCAGTACAATAGCCGGCTGCTGGGCAGGAGTGCCACTTTTGCGTAGGACGCAAGTCGCTAGACCACCGGCACATCCAACTAGAGACCACCGGGTTTTGCTAGTAATAATTATAAATATTGGTCTGCTTCGGTTTTGGCTTCGCATTACTTTCGTTCTTCTCGGTTGTTAGCATCATCCTTTTCTTTCGTTCTCGGCTGTCTATCAGGCTTTTGTCCTAAATTGCTATTCAGCCCTAGTTTTCATAAGCGTGTATTCTTTAGATTTAGCATACATAAGTATGTAGCAATGTACAGCGTGTAATATGGTTTTCCTCCAATATGGCAATCTTATAGCGTGTTAGGCCTGTTTTGAGTGCAAGAGAACCTGCTGCCAACTTTATGTCACGCCCAATATCAAGTCCAGTTCTCGAAGTTGACTGAGAAGATCTGGCGGCAGGAGACTTTATGTCTTGGCCAGTCCTTCTTCTGACACTCGGCACTGGTAAGCATGAGGGTTAGCGACAACGGGAATGTGGTCGAACGGCTGTATACGCACCCGCAATACCTGGATACGGCCACGACTCAGGCTTTAGTTGACATAGGGCACTTCAGCAAGCCCAACGCACCTCGTCAATTTGCACTGGCTGCACTTCTTCATGTCCACGCTATCAACGGCGGTTTCGTCGCGCTCGCAGCACGCACAGCTCCCTGCAAGGGGGAAGACGAAACCAAACGGCTTCGGCGGGGGGAAGCTGGACATGGGCCCGAGGCGGCCATGGTTGGCGCTATCCATCATGTTGTGATACTCGGTGAGGCCCGCTTGGACGTGTGCCTTGTCCATGTCGCAGACGTAGTGGATGTACACGATGACCCGCGGCGGATCGAGGTGGTGCCAAAACATCGTCTGCACGTGCGTCTCCCGCGATGGCTTGCCTACGAGCGTGTATGGGACGGATGCCATTTGAACTTCGTCCATCTCAGTATGGGTGGCGGAGGGATAAACGCACCGCAGAACTCGCAAGTCCATTTCTTCGAATGTTTGACATCCTGTCCTACGTATCGCAGGGCCGTTTTTATGCGTTCGGGGTCTCGGTCCTTAGGGAGGTGGAAACGGACCATGACGCGTTTCTCGTCCCTATATGCGCGCCATTTGTTAGATCAGGACCGTAGTGACGATTGGAGCAAGGCCACAGAAAGGGTGCATACCAACCATAGCCGATCAGCTCAACGTTGAGCTTGTCGGCACGTTCCCAATCTTTGAGAGGTGGATTTGGTCGATTCCCGCTGGCCATGGTGGGTAATACGGACAGTGGTCTAGACTACTACATGTGTGAAGCGCTCGACATTCGGGGGAGGGGGGCGTGGGAGGATCGACTGAGGGAGGAGAAGTTGAGGCGCGTTTTGTTGCGGTGGTTGATGCGGTAGAGAGAGAAAGAGAGAAAGAGAGCAGTACGTCGAATGGAAAGGAGAGGGGAACAGTCGCTGGAGGTGCAGGGACGGACGCATGCCAGTCAATGGTTGCACCGGTGCGAGACTGCCCACAACACTGATCGCCGTCACGCCTGCGCAAGGCTGGAGAGTGGATGGCCAAAAGCAAGTATAATGCTCCCCGGAACTGGGGAAGCCAAGAAGTGCTTGTCTGTTCTTAAGGACGAGGGAAGTAGCCTGGCACATTGAGTTACGCCGCGCGGACTCGGAGATAGAGGGGTCCCAGGGTAAAAGCGCGGCAGTCAGTGGCCCGGACTGGTTGCTTTCGTTCTCTAGCTAAAAAAATTCAAACCTCCAGCTCAACCTGCAAGTATGCATCAATGGGGAATGTCAACCTCTGAACATCATTGCGACAACAGTTACGTTACTCACCTACAGTAAGTATGTGGGCCTTGAAACAATGGCCCGGTGAACTAGAAGCCCCCCGGAGAATTCAAGTATAAGATGATATATAGCGCAAAGCTTAAGTGATCAGAGCAACACACTGGCCATCGATACCTACACGGAGGCTTCGCGAGACACACCGGCGTTCAGGCTATGAGTAATAAGTCAGGTTATACAATATTTGACGGACGAACATGACGGCCGCTGCGAGAGGATATAGAAATAATAGGCGGCCGGAACGGAATGAGACGCGAGAAGGGAGTGACAGACGCGAGAGACAGACAAGACATTATTCCAGAGCAGGAACGGCCGAGATGCGTACGTCGCCCGCCTGTGTGAGGCAAGGGTGCGCATCTATGACGCCGCTTTTACACAATCATCGGGACACATGTAGAACGAGGCAGAGAACAGATATCTGAGTCCAGTCAGGGAGAGGTGGGGAAAGGGGGAGGGGGAGGGTGGATGGGGTACTAAGCGATGGAAGGACTCGGACAAAACACAAGCAGTAGCAGCGGGAGGCAACAGCACTAGAGTACAGTATACACCAAATAGTACGAGCTCGAGGGCGTAGGTCGCGAAAGCAGGAAAACATCGACATAATTGCACGTATCCCCCTCGCACCGCGCGATCCGTCGACGCACGGCAGCGGGACACATCCGGAATTTGTGGAGGGAGTCAAGGGACAGACATCCGACACCAGCTGTAAGGCATCATGTGTGTGCGGAGCTCACCCGTCCATCGCCCCCTGCAAGACAGCGTGACGCGTTGTTATTATGCTGTGGCACTCCTTCAGCGGCCAGCAGCAGCATCGGCATTTACTTGGTCCTGCAGCTCCTTAACGGCCGTCTGGACCATACCAAGGATGCCGGAGATGACATGCAGCTTCTCCTGGTAGTATTGGTGCCGTGTCTGAGTGGCCGGCGCGGTGTTGGTCGGCGCGCGGGCTGCCCGCGACGCCGATGCAGCCAACGCCGCAAGCGAGAGGTTCTGAGCGGCGTTGCTCGAAGACGCGACGGCGTTCCCGTTCTGCATAGGGGGTTTCTTCGGCGCCGGAGGCCGCTGAACGGGAGCAGAGGCAGAGGCAGAGGCGCCCGCGCCAGAGGAAGCAGCCGCAGCGGCCGGGCGCTGGGGACGTGCAGGACGCTTCGCAGCGGACTCGTTGCGCTTGGTGTCGTCCTCGGTGGTCGTGCGCTTACGCTTGGGTGCCCGCGCGCTTGCGCTCTCTCCGTTCGCATCCGCGTGTGCGTCTGACAAAGCGGGATGGAGGTTCGAGATCGTTTGTATAGGAACAAGGACGCCCGCGACTCACCTCCTGGGCCTTTACCCTTCGCCGACGCTGACTTTGTCTCGCGCGAGGGGCGGGTGGGCGGCGTGAGAACCTTCGAGCAGCGGTGCCGCTTCATGAAGCAAGAGTCACAGCGCTGGCGGCTGCTATTGACTACACAGGTTGGGTTGTTGCGCATGATGCAGTTGGTGCAACGGTCATCGCCCGTGAAAGTGTGGTCCTTAGGGTCAAAGACGATGTCAGAACGTGGAGGCGTCGAGGCGGAGAGTTGTGAAGACATACCACCCCATTTGCGGCTGCAGCAGAAGCAGAAGCAGCAGCGGACGCGGACTTCTTCTGGTCCGCCTTCTGCTGAGGGGGCGCACTGACGGTGCTACGGGGTTCCGGACTGGAGACTGGTAGGAGAAATGAGGTGTGAGACGCGCGTGGTGATGGGAAAGAGGGAGGAGACCAAGAGGAGACTGACCAGTCGTGTTACCCGCAGTACCTGTTGTTTGGCGTGGAGAAGAAGGTGAGGGAGTTGGGAGGCGAGCATCAAGCTGTCGCTGCGCACCGGCGGGACTGGTAGTAGGGCCTAAGCTGGGGCTCTTGGGGTGTTCGGAACCGATGGCGTCCTCATCGGAGTCCCTGTCGTCGTCGGGAGAGGGCTCCCCGTGGCCGTCTCTGTCGTCGGGGTCACTGATGGTAGCGTCGTCGAGGGCGAGGTCCGCGCGGCGGGCGTAAAGATAGTGGCAGAGGGATTCGGACTGGTTGGGGCCCTTTGAGTAGGCGTCTATTTGCTTGAGGGGCGGAGGGAGCGCGGTCTTGTCGGGTGAGGGGAAAGTGGCGAACGCGCGTTTCTAGAGAGAGCGCGAGAGGTGAGAGAGGTAGGGAGGGCAAGAGAAAGAGAAAACGCACGGCGAGCGAGAGGATGGCGGGGTCCTCCTTCGCGCGGGACTCTGGGGGCAACAGGAACACGCGGGCGATCTCCTGGCGGATGTGTCGGAGAAGGGCTTCGAAGGAGGGCGCGACGTCCGGGTCGCGGGGGTGCGGGGGTCCAGCGGGATGCCTGGGAGGGGCAGCGGAGGGCTGAGGGGGTGCGTTGGGCATGGGTGCGGGTCGAGGCGGGGTGGATGGTGGGAGCCAGGTGGGAGAGGGAGAGACGCGTCCGGCGCCAGTCTGAGGCCGCTGCTGTCCTGGGCGCACGCCGAGCGTGACCCGCCCTGGGGGAGCGTGACGCCAGGGTGACACGGCTTGCACGTGTGGGGTGACTGCCGCGGTAACGGAGGAAGAGAGCGTGACGTCACTAGTAGGGGACCAGGGACCTTAAGCTTGCTTCTTGTCGGGAACCGTCCGAATCTGTCTCGATCCTCTCAATCTCATGCGAGCGCATACATAAGCTCGTCTTCGTCTTCAGTCTAGCTATGCCCAACCCTCTCCCACTCCTTACCTGAACACATCGCCGTCACAGGGGCTCCTCCCGTCCACCATGACCTCCCCTTCACTCGCCCTCGGAGAGGGCCCAAACGCCTCCAAGTTCACCATCACAGACAACGAACTCGTCGTAGAACGTGCAGCTGACAGTGAGCATACGCTCCCCGCGACATTTCATTGAGTGCGCATTTGCTCACCGTTTACCAGAGAAATGCCCCGTCGTCCGCACTCTTCTCAGAAATGTGCTCTGGGCAGGAATCGAGAACGGCAACCAACTTCAAGTCTCTCTCCTCGCCAAGAAGAAGCGTACGTCCCCTCTGGCCCTCGTCCACGTTACCGGCACCGTTCCCGACCCAGACATCGCCTCCGCAACCGCGTTCACGGACTCCGTTATGCAGTCGGCATATCATGGTAATCCTTTTCTCGTCATTCCCTTCCACCCTCGTCCTGACTCCAAAAGGCCTCGCACCGCGCAGACGACTCAAAGTCATCATAAATCCCAAGAGCGGCCCGGTAAGTACCAATCCGGTCTGTTCTCGACCTCACCTAATTCTCCATTACACACCAGGGGAAAAGCGCGCAAATATACCGGCAGAAGGTAGAGCCTATTTTCCGCGCGGCGCATTGCCTTGTTGATGTAACTTGTATGCACCGTGGTTCCATGATTTTCTTACTGTATCGAGAAATGATTGACACCACATTCACTTATAGTCACTGAACGCGGAAGACACGCGCAAGATATTGCGCAAACTCTTCCCCTTGACCAGTATGATGCAATCGTCGTCTTGTCTGGCGATGGCATCGTCTACGAGCTCTTCAACGGCTTCGCTGCCCATGATGACCCTGCAAGAGCATTTCGTATGCCCATAACACCGGTTCCCATGGGGTCAGGCAATGGATCTGCGCTCAACTTGCTCGGAAAGGCGGTGAGTCCTTGGCACATCAAACTACTTTGCAATTTTGCCATGACTGACGATACCTACCAAAGGACGCGAAAGATATGGCTATGGCCGCGTTAAACGCAATCAAGGGTACTTGCATTTGATTCCACGGGCATTCGACATGGCTCATGTCTCTTGTTACCCCTCAGGTCGCCCGATGAGCGTTGATGTAATGTCTGTCCTACAGAACGGGCAGAGGACATTTTCGTTCATGACCTCATGTCTCGGTCTGATGGCCAATCTCGATTTGGGCACAGAGCATCTACGTTTCATGGGTTCTCAGTATGCTTTCGTTCACCTCTTCCACGATACGCTGCTCAACTGATCAATATAGACGGTTCTTTGTCGGATTCCTTCGAGAAGGTAAGAATTACGGTTATCCAGGTCATGTGATTTTGATTGACCGGACCCGCTTTCCCAGTTGTCAAGCATCGACCATACTCCTATCGAATCTCCATCAAAGTCGCAGAAAGTGACAAGGATAAGATGGTGCAGAACGGGGAGGCCCTACGTGCTCAAGCACAAGCTCTACATGGAAGCCCTATCTCGACCTATCACTCATCCACATCGACACACCCTGGTGTCCCAGAGCTCAAGCACATCGGGCCCGATGCTGCTAAGGACGGTTGGGTTACATTCGACAAGTCGTTCAACTATTTCTACGCAGGCAAGGGTCCCTATGTGTCCGTAGACCTCATGCAATTCCCCGTGTCGCATCCGGACGACGGTTTCATCGACGTCGTCATTGCTGAACGGGTAAGTACCTTTAGCCCTCCCCTACCTGCTCGTGTGATGCCTTGTCTGCATGATGACATCGTAATGCATAATATCGTAATCATATACCTGGACCCACAACGACCAACGCTGACGGGTCTATATTTGATACCGCATGTACCCCACAACGATCTCATCTACCCCACCGCGCCGCGCGCATTGCACAATGTCGATCGTTCTAAATGTGGCCTCGACACCAACAATACCAAACCCCAAATCCGTCCCCAATCCGGATCCGCAATTGAAACCGCGCACCAACCGCACGCGACAGACAACGCGCCTGGGCCTGCTCAAAGCTATCAGTGGCGCAGACCGTGGGACGCAATATTGGACAGATGTGGTGCGTCCTTGCGTTGAATTTCAATCCCTCCCGCCTTATGTTCATCGCTTCTTGCGGTCGCGGTTGATTGATCCGAGGCACGTTCTGACCGCGGCCATGTATGCTTCCCACAGCAACACTACTTCAAAGCGTACGCATACCGCGTCGAGCCCATCGAGCCCAACGGCTACCTCTCCATCGACGGCGAGGAGTACCCCCACGAGGCGTTCGAGGTGGAGGTCCACCAGGGCCTTGGGACGTTCTTGAGCATGTACGGGCACTACAAGAACGAGTTTCACCGCGCACCCGAGCGCAAGTCACGATGAGGGTCCGTAATCGGATATACTAGAAGATTTGTTTGATCGGCTTTCAGGTGTTGTTGTTTGTTTGTTGTCTTCAATCTTACCTGCCAATCGCAATACTGGCACATATTCTTACTTGGTACTACTCATCCCATGTATATACCCGGGGTCTGTGCCGTGAAGATTTCGAAGCTTTTACATTACATACTATGTACATTACCTTTTCCAACGCTTTGTAATAACCAGTCTCCTTTACGACTCAGGTCTTTGGAATAGAATGTTCGTATTTGTCTCGTGCATGCTCGCGCCCGGTTACGTATGCTCGGCTACGGCACTCTCTTCGCCGGGCGAAGTGAAGAACGCCGACGCACGCAGAGACCAACTGCATTCGTGAATGCGAAGAGGGAAAGCAACGACGCGTACGTGATTGCCACCGCGAGATGCGACATTATGCAAGATATCCTAGTCTATGGCACAGGTATAGTAGAGAATGTGTGGAGCGACTATGTTGGGGGGATGATCGCGTGCAAATACAGAGAGTCCGACCAAGTATCTAACTAACTCCAGAGTCCATGCGTACGTGAGATGCCCGTATAAGATAGATAGTGAAACTGTCCATGTGTGTTATGCGAATGCAAGTCCGAGTTCTCTTCACATGTCGTGATCATGGGCGCGCTAGAGGAGGAAGAAAACGAGAGCGTTAGCATCAAATGTCGCATGCGAGGAAAAAGGGAGTGCTCACCAAGCTGCTCCTTACGGTAAAACCAGAAGTAACCAATGACAATGATGAGCTGGCAGATAAGGGCGACCCAGAACGGCGCGGACGCAAGAGGGCTGCCCACCAGGCCGTCATCGAAGTCCCATTGTGCCGCGTCCGGGAAGACGCTCCCCGGCCCTATACGGTTCGGAGCCGTTGCGCGCGCGACCATGACACATATCGAGCCGATGACTTGCGCGAAGGCGAGCGTGGCGCATACGTGTAGTCGAGAGAGGGTTTGGAGGAGGATGAGACCGAGACCGACGCCCTGGATCGCATCGAGCACACCCAGCCAGAGCCAGAGCGAGACGCCGAGGTAGGGTCCCGCGTGGCCCGCCCATGGGATGTAGAGCGCGAGCGAGGACGTGCCCCAAAGCATCTGGCACCATCTTGGCGCACCGAGACCGACGGCGAACACAGGGAGAAGCCACGTGTGGGTCTTGCTCAGCCAGGTGAGAATGCCCATCATGATCGCCCAGCAGAAGATGAAGAAGGCGACGACAAGAAGGGCGATCTGCCACTTGGGAATGGGCACGTTCCAGAGGAAGCTCCAGTTGCGTCCATAAGGCTGATCAAACAACGTCAGGACATGCGAAGCTCGGGTTGACGACGAAACTCACCCCGCTCAGCCAGTAGTCGCGAAGGATTTCAGAACCAAGGAACCAGAGGACGATCTTCCGGCGGAACAACGTCTTCAGGAAGTTAGGCACTTTGGGCGGCGTTTGGCGGTAGTAATCTGGTAGCAATAGCTAAGTAAGGTTCGGTTCGGTTCCACATACGACTTCAACTTACCAGGCAATCCGTAGAGCATAAGGTAGGCAAAGAGGAAGCTCATCACAGACAAGGGCCAGACAATGAGCACGATCCACCACGGCGCCTGATTGTCCGTCCCGACACCATCAAGCATGTAACCCCAGTACCACAGTGCAGCGACCCAGATCTGTTGGGAACCCTGGACGATGCACGCACGCAACATCCAAACTTCCGTTGCGGCACCGGCTTCCTCACCGAAGTTGAGGCCGAAGAAGCAAAACGCCGCCGCAGAAGCAACGGCGTACGACCAGGTAGCGGCACTCGACAGCGCTTCGTGCGCAACATTGAGGGCGGAGGCGACGGACGGGAGACCGATGAGGAAGAATGCAAGTCCGAAGAAGACCCATGGCGCCGAAAGGACATACACCGAGGGTTTCATGCGGAAGAGAGTGTACCACACAATGGAGGACGCCAGGAAGACACCACCGAGGACGTAGAGCTGGAGGTTCGTCTGCGAGTTCGAGCCTGAAAGGAGGGTGATCTGGAAACTGGTCGCAGCCAACATCTGTCCCATCGCAATGATGATCGTGTACAGCGGCCAACCGAACACTTCTCGTGCAAGGGCGATTTGCAGACCGGTCATGATGACAACGTCATTGCCGTTGGGGAGAGGGCCGCTGTACTGGCCATTGTTGATGCCGCTCATAGCGAAGGATGCGCCACTGGGAGACGAAGGGCGCGAGGCATCATAGGAGGTTCCCCAAACTGAGTCGCGTTGGGAGGAGCGAATGCTTGCGGCACTGGAGAGCTTGTCTTTCTTCACCTTATCGAAGAAGGCCTCCTCGCTCTTCATCAAGAACTTCTCGATCGACAGTTCATGCTTCGAATTGTGCGCGTCGAGCATCTGGAGCTTCTGCACGAAGTCTGAAGCAACGCCTCCATCCGAATCCGTGAACTGTAGGGTAGGAGTTAGTGAAATATTCTGTGAAGGGTTTGCGAACCTGCAAACGTACCGAAGCAATGGCCTTGTTAAGCGGCGAGTTCTGCTTCTCATCAACGATGGACGCGATCGACTCGACGGAGGACACACGCGAGTGACTGCCGAAGGGACGTGTAGGCGCTGCGTCCAAGAACGGGTCCGGCGCGTGTCGCTGGTCCCGAGCAATGGTCTTGTTCGCGCGCTCCAAGAAGTTGCCGAAGTCCTGTCGCACCTCCGCAGTGTTGGCGGAATTGGGCTGCGCAGAGAAGTAGTCGCCTTCGTTGTCCGAGATGTCAGTGCTGACCGAGCCTCTACGCCCATGAACGAGGCGAGGCGCGATCAGGTGTGGGTCACCACCAGGCGTCAGTGTCTCTTGGCTCCATTGACCGGGGGATCCGGGCGTTCCGGGGACGCTGCTGAAGTGGGGGCTCTGGCTCTCAGCAATGCTACGGCTGTCCCAATCGGGCTGCGACGGGTAAGCCTGGTACTCAGGCTCCCAGCTAGACGGCTCTTGCGTGTGCATCAACGATGGGCTAAAATCTGCGTCCGACGGCCTCCATGCATTCCCAGCCGCGATGTGACGACTCGTGTTGATACTGCGCTTGTGGAAGTCTTCCATCCGCTGACGCCACTCGACGACCGGGAAACGCTGCACTGCCGAGCGTGCACGGAGCATCGCGCGCTCTTCCTCGGTTGACTTCAGGGCCATCTTGATCGTCTTCGTGAGCTGGGACATCATGTGCTCCGTCGACGTCGACTCCACAGGGAACCACTACGCTTCACATTCAGCAAACGCACCACGAGCCAGGAAACGACAGTACGTACCCAACCTGGCATGAGACCGAGACCACCGAGACGCGAGCCGACACCAAGCGCACCCTTACGACCGAACTCCACAGCGACGAGACCGAACGGCTCATCACGCGAGGGGATCAGCGCAAAGTCAGCACCGCTGAACAGATAAGGCGGCAGGGCAGTGAACTCCGGTTTCGAGTACACCCGGTCAGGATACATCTCCATCAGGCGGGCGAGCTTCTCCGCAGCAAAGCGGCCGTAAAGGTCGATGACGGGCCCGACGGTGATAAGCTGGATGGATGGTCGTTTCTCGAGCCTATCGGACATGCACATGTTAGCGTCGATCCACCATAAAGCTAAACGCCACGAATGCGAAAGAGACGATACTCACAGTGACGGCATGACGTCCGCAATGAGATCCACACCCTTCTGCTTGGACCAACGGCCGACGAACACGAACAGGTCCGCGTTCGGGTCCTGCTTGATACCAGCCCACTCCTGTGCCTGACGCTTGTGCTCGGGCCGCTCCGCTTCCGCCGACTCGTCGATCTGGATGTCGCGAACCGAGATCGGGTTCTCGTCAAGGGCAGCGATATCCGTGGGATCCGGGTTCGGCAGCGAGTCGACGTGCTTGAGGGTCCAGAGGGCGGGGTACCGCGCCCATGAGCGCTTGCCGTACTTGTCCGACACACCCGCGACACCGATGGACTTCTGGTGGACTGAGATGAACGACGCGGCGGCGTGGAGCAGGTTGAACGTGTTTCCGAACTGGACGTATTTCGTGCAGTGCTCCTTGCTGATGTTGAACGCCGAGCAGACCTCCTTCATCTCCTCCTTCGTGCGCAGCGGCCATAGGCCCTGGAACTCGGCGTTATGGAGGGAGAGACAGACGGGAAGAACCTTCGGGAGCAGGTAGATCGGGACGAGCGCGCCGTGGTAGTCATTGACGTGGTAGATGTCGATGTGCGGGAAGCGGCGGACAGTCGCGGCAATGGCCTGGTTCCAAGTCGAGTAGAAGATCGCAGAGCTAAGATCGTCCATGCGAGCGGGGTACGGGTCGGCCTTAGTCTGAGCGCGAAAGACGGGCGAGTCGAGGATGACATAGGTGATGTTGTCCAGGACGTGGTACTCGACCTCGATGAGGTACGGCTCGCCGAAAATGACGACCTCGATGGGATCGGCCTGCTCGCCGGGCGGGTATTCCAGATCCTTGACCTTCGGGATAACCCAGATGAGGTCGACGTCCGTCATGGCCTTGCCCATCAGACTGGACATGACACCAAGACCACCGATCTTGACCTTGAGCTTCCAGTCGATAATCTCGTACTCGAGCGTGGCAATGAGGACGCAGCGGCGCTTGTCCTTGTCCTCCGGCCAGCCGATGATCTCCTGGTGCTTGTGGCCGCCGAACATCTTCTCCGAGAACGGTGTGTGCTCCTTGTTGACGTTCGTGCTCGACTTGTTGCCTAGAGAGCCGAGTATAGGGAAGTAGTTGCTGTGGTCCTTCGTCGGCTTGACGCCCCACTTGTTATACTTAATGCCGTAGAACGACCACATGAAGATCGCCACAGCGAGCGCACCAGTAATGAGCGGAATGGAGAGTAGAAGAGCATACGTGATCGCGCCAATGATGGACTCGCCGCGAGGCTCGAGAGACCACGTCATGTGCTGGTCATCGACGACAAGGGCCCATGCAAGATGCGGCTTCGGCGGGGCGGAGATGTTGAGGTAGTTCGGCGCAGCGGTGTTCGGCGGGAGCCGGTCGAGGACCCCGTCGTCGTCGATGTCTCCGTAGTAGTAGTTGTCGTAACCGAAGACGTTGACCTGCATGTACGTCGGCCAGCTCGCCATGATCTCGAGTTCCCACCTGCCGCTCGACTTCTGCGTCATCTGCGCGGTAACACCCTTGTCGAACCCCCACTGGTTGAACGGACCTCGCACGAGCAGCTGCGGGACGCGCCTGGGCATGCTGTAACCATGGTCCGCGTGAACGACGACGGCCGCAGACTTTGCGATGTCGCTCCAATCTGGCACCGCAGCATCTAGTCAGCCACATGCATCAAACCCACCGCAAGACACAGATACTCACACTGCACCATGACGTGGTCGCCATCCCAGAAGTTGGTTTTGTTTTGGAACAGCGTCGCGTTGAGTGTCGACGTAGTCTCGAAGTTCTGCCACTGCGTCCAGGTCTGCCCAAAGTTCGCGGAGTACCGGAACTTGTCCGCACCGTACGCCTGGTGCGTGAACGTGTACGTGTTACCCGAGACGCTCAGCGCCACGTCGTCGTAGTCCGAGTCCGGGAACACCATCACGTTCTTGGCCGAGCCCTTGCGCAGCAGCAGATGGTCCGTGACCTGACATTGACACGCCATGTGAGCCCGAACCTCTCCGGATCGCAGACCGTCAATCATCGAGTCAATAATCACTTACGTTCGTGGAGACACCCGTCTGCGTGACCGCGTTTTTGACCTGGATGTCGAGGATGCCGTCCGCGAAGTTGACGAGGTTCGCCGTCCACGACCACTGGGACACGGGCGTGCCGGGGATGTGCGGCGGGTCCACGTTCGTCAGCGTGAGGCACTTGACCGAGTTCTGGTCGACGCTCGGCGCGCTCCCGTTGCCGACGAGCGTGAACGACATCCCGTTCGTGACGCTGTTGCAGTCCATCGGTAGGCTGAACTCGAGCGAGATCTCCACTGTCGTCGCGTTCGCGTCGCCGCTCTCCGCCTGCAGGCGCGCGTCGTGCCCAGGCGTGAACTTGGTGAGCATTGGGGGCGGCGCGACCCACTGGTCGA
This sequence comes from Ganoderma lingzhi, assembly GCA_026283605.1. NCBI lineage: Eukaryota > Fungi > Basidiomycota > Agaricomycetes > Polyporales > Polyporaceae > Ganoderma > Ganoderma lingzhi. The sequence continues at coordinate 694,153 of JAPJYM010000008.1, forward strand.
TCGGGACGAGCGCCTTAAACCCGAAAGGGTCCATCGTGAGCGAGGACATGCATCCGAACCAGGGCGCCTTGCTGTCGTTGTTGACCGCCGAGCCCGACTCTGCGAGGGTGTAGCTCTCGTACGGGTAGAACAGGTTGCGCACGATCTGCCCGCTCGTGTACGGAGACGAGATCCACAGGTTGCCCTTGCAGTCGTATGACCACGTCTTCGTCTGGTTCTCGTTGCTGTACAGGAGCCAGACCTGGTCCTTGTTCCCGGTGAGGGTCTGGACGCCGTCAAGCGGGGCCCGCGAAACGGACCAAAGGCCCATCTCGGTCTGCGTTTCATTCGAACCCGGTCGGGAGATGTAGTACGTCCAGTTGCCGCGCTGCACGAGGTTGAAGCCATCCTGAAGAGAGGCGAACTGGTTTCTGAGCGCTAAGAAGTGGGTAAAGATGCGGCGGCTGTCAGTGGTGGGGTCGAAGTGATCGAGCGAATTCCAGTCATCCTGGCAACCGATCATGGTCTTGCCTAGGGGCATATTGAAGTATTGATCGGATCCGAGGGAGTAGCATCCGTGCCTCTGCCACGCTTTGGTGCTAAACATTGCCTGACGTCTACACAGCCGCGTCAGTAACAAATGCATGGCGCGTATACGCGACTCACGCACCCATAAAGATAGTTTGATGCGGTAGTGTCGTAGAGATACAAGCTCTGCTCCTCGCCGTAGAAATACTGCGGGTGTGGTTAATAAGTGGGCATCGTCAGTGGGGCTCGAAGGACGTACCAGAGCCACACCAGGCATAACCAGATTCGTGATAAACGTGCCCAATGCGCTCCGCTGCGTCCCGTTGTCCAAACTCGGCCACCGGAAGAGATCGAAGTTGCTCGTGCCAAACATGTGCCTCGGGTCGACTGCACCGCTGGACGGGTTCAGAAAGTCGTTGTTGACGAACATCTCGTTCCACGACGTGACGAAGTTCGTGTCGACGTCGAACGCGACCTGCAGGTTGCCATCCATGCCCAAGAAACGCGTCAATGCACGGTATGTCGAGTAGTGGAAGGCCGCGCCGTCGAGCGCGTTCAACGGGCTGTCACGAAGGAAGTACTGGCTCATGTTTGCCGTCGTATTTCCGGCGGCGAGGAAGCCCGCAGGCCGCTGTGTCGGAGTGCGGCCTCGGCCGCTGTGTGAAACGTCAGTTAAACGCCCCTTTGATGCGGGGCCAAGCCTAAAACTCACAAGTAGATAGAGCCGAACGTGTCACCGCCAGTGACCTCACCGGGGATATAGAAGTCGTTCTTCCCCAGAGCCTTGGCACAGGCGCGCGTGCTCGAGGACCATTCCGCCAGCGCGTCCACGGTGACCTGGGTGGACTTGTCGATACGAATCGCATCAATATCAAGCGCAGTGATGGTCATGCACGAGAACGTCTTCAGCTTAGCCATGACCTCCGACTTCCATTCGCGCAGACGGTCCTGTACTGATGCGAACTTTGCTAGCTGACGTTGCCAGTCAGGGTGGACACCAAACGCCTCCATGTCTCCGTATTGATCGAAGTCGGACTCTTTGCAGCCGGTCCCCCAGGCAATGCTCTGGACGGTGCCATCGTCTGCCCAGAAAGTTGGAAGCTGACACGAACTGTTATACTCGTTGTTTATCTGGAGCCGCCGCCATCAACGTGTCAGCGAGCATCACATCGAGAAGTACTTGAAACACACGTTGAAATCCTGATACTGCTCGAGTCCCCAGGGCGCGTATAAAGGGTCCTTCCATTCTGCGTCGTGCTCGTCGAGAGTGAATGGCGTCGACTCATTCAGGTAGCTGTGCAGAGTAAGGATATGTTCGACGCTAGAATCGAGCGGAAGACGCACCCCTTGAAGCCGATAAGGTCTGCCATGGTACCAACCGTGAAGTCCGCCATGACATACATTCCGCGAGAGTGAATCTCGTCGATAGCGGATTGCCAATCTGCCAGGGTACCCCAGTGTGGATCGAGGAGTGTGAAGTCAAGAGGGGAGTAGCCTAAGGAACGATGAAGGGACATGAGGAGAGACACGTAGTGGAAGGGGAATGTGACGTACTGTCTGCCTGCCATAACATGTTGATGAAGGGGGTGCCCGAGATGAAGATACCCTTGATACCCATGCCCTGAAGGTAGTCGAGCTTGGACACCAAACCCTTCAGGTCACCACCGGAACGGAGTTGAGTCTCCCGCCAGTCCCACTCGTACATGGTTCCAAACCAATCATTATTTGAGGGATCGCCATCAGCGAACTTGTCCATGAGGACGGTGTAGAAGGGGACGGCACGCCAGTTTGGTGGTGACGCGGTGTAGGAGGAACGCTTGTTTGTCGTGTAGTCTGTGGGTGACTGGGCATTTTGGTTAGTGTTGATGTTGTAGTCGGTGAGGTCTTGACGATATGGGGAGGCGGATGCGAGCTGGGCGGCAACGAGGAGGGACAGAAGGGCTGTCCTCAGCCACATGGCGGGCGAGTGAGACCGGGGAGAAATGCCGTGGGGTTGTCCGTAGCGACTTGGTGGAGTACGGGGGTGTGTAGGTAGTGCCGTGGAGAGATGATGAGAGAAAGCAAACCGCGGAGGGTAAGGAAAGGAAGGGATGGAAGGCCAACCAGAGAAGAGCCCGGGAAGAAAGAGGGCAGAGGAAGGGGGATAGAGGCCTTTAGGCAGCCTGGAGGTCGGCGGGAAGCAGGATGTAAAGCCAGAGCCGCGGCAAGCCTCGTTTTATTTAGCCCCGCTCTCCCGAACGCGAACGGCCATTCAGTCCAGATTCTGACTGTCCTGTCCTTCGCTTGCCAAGCCACATGCCGCCCGCGCTCCCTATAGTCTTAGACGCCGTCACATCCGCCACATATAGACTAAGATATGCCCACTTTGCAGACCTGACCTTTCCCTTTACGAACATCCAGTACTAGCACTAGTTCCTGCCGCCCCCGCGTTTGACGCGCACGTCGTATCGTCTGCCCAGCCTCACCCGCCCTTATTACTTACAGTGCTCAGCCTGCCACGCCAGTCCCCCATAGACCCACTTTTCCGGCACCCGCAAGCAGTGCCAAGCGCGCTCTCAACCACACGCGTTTCGCCTGATTGCTCCACTCTCGCCAGCAACAGTGCCACGCTACTTACTTACTGCAGACTGCAGTCCGCCCAGGTGTCGATCATCCTTTTCGCCGCGCAAGTAACGCGTGCTTGGAATGGGCTCAAACGCGCACGTCTTCAGTGGACGAACGTGAACTGGTCTGAAGGGACCAACATGAGGCTAAGCCACAGTTTACTTACTTGAGTACGCCCCAAAGGCTTATCGAAAGCCGTTACGGTTTGAAGTCTGGCTGCACCGGCAGATATCGATGTCGCCGGCAACCGTTCGGCAGCTGCACAACGCAGCAGGAGGTCGCGCGGACATGGCGATATAAGTAGGGGATTAACGTGAAAGACGGCATCCATGATGTGCATCCAGTGATTGATCAATGTCTAACAAGATGTTGTCAATGGGCTCCTGATTGACAGTACAGTCATTCCTCGGCATCTACGGGTACAAGTACATATGAAACTTCTGCTCACCATGGACTCGCACGGAGAACTTCGTAGAACACTGCGGCTGGAGCCAGCTCATCAAGTTCACAGCACGGACCCGGATGACCGAGAACACGGCCACGACAGGGGACAACCGATGGAAAGGTCAGAATTACCACACAGAACGCCGTGAGAATGATCGTGCATCTTTATCTTTTGCTGCGATGGACGAGAGAGAGCTGACGAGCCGGCGGCGCATGCACATGTCCGGAGCGGTGTGGGTGCGCGTGGAGTTCCAGCAGTGTAATAGTAACCAGGTACCCGAAGTAGGGCACAACAGTGTCAGCTCGACAAACGGCCGGACTGGGGCTGTAGAGCAGTGGTGTGGCTGGCAGGTGAGTGAGTTCAAGGTGCTGCCAGTGCCAACTGGACCTGAGCTGAGAGTGATGTGCGAAAGAGAATACGGCAAGGTACTGTAAGTAATCCCAGTGCGCAGTGACTCAGACTATGTAGTGATGCCTGACGGGCGGGCGTCTGTGGTGGGCGCCTGTCTGAGAAGAGTCGGACGTTGTTGTTGCGGTCCTGGACGTCGTTCTTCTTCTCTTTCTCCGGCTTCATTGTCTCGCTCTCGCTTTCTTCTCCTCCCTCCTTGGTCGACGTCCGCTCTCCCTTTCCTATCTTCCTCCCAGCGGTACCACAGCGAGGTCCGAGCTTCAACTCATACCGGTCTATGAGACGTTAAAGCCTCTAGAAGACAACCTTGGACCATACATCGTCCAACCATCTCCCTTCCGACTCCCGCTAACGACTCTTTTCTTACGAACGAATAGCCCCGGTTCCCTTCATCCCGCCCCGCCCTCATCAGAGATGTCCGTGGCAGTGGCAAGCTCGAGCACTCTCCAAGCGCTCGAGGACGCATCTCAGCCGACCACGAGGACCTCCTCTCCGACCTCCCCCACCTCCATCCACTTCCATACCCCTCAGGCACGCTCAGCCATCAACTTAAACGGCTCCTACGCAAACACTCCTACCTCCACCACCCCCAATCATGCCCTTGAGCCCCCTTTTGGCGTCTCATACCACGACTTCCTGCGATCATGGACCGACGCACATGTCGCCCTCTGGCTCACTGATATCAAGTGCGGGCACCATGCTGCTACCTTCCGGGCGAACGATATCCGAGGTGACATCATACTGGAGCTGGACCAGATGACATTGAGGGAGATGGGCATGGCGAGTGTCGGAGATAGATTGCGTATCGTCAACGCGGTAAAGCAACTGCGGATTAAGTGTACGACCAATGCTGCCTTGTCTTCCATTCTCAACCGTCCGCGGGGGGCTGATCACAGCCGCACGTCGAGTCTCTCGAGTGACCACGGCGGTTCAACACGCGCAGCCGGTGCACGAAGATTGGAGTCTGGCCGACCAGCGCCGCTACACCTCCCCCCGAACAGCGGCTCGCCTGACCTCCCCCGCCTCGTACGAGATGGACAAGATTCGGCGCGGATTGGTGGCAATATGCGCCCCCTCCCTGTACAACCTAATAGTGCAACGCAGCACGGAACGCCGACCACAGCGCACAGTCGTATGAACCTTCCTCCTCTCCCCCCTCCTCCCCGCGGACAGCCCCCTCTTCCTCCTATCGCGCGTACGCCTCGAAACCTACACCACACACCGGGCACCCCTGGGGCGTCCGGACGACGTACGCCCACTCTCCCAGACGCGCCGCCCTCGCTGCCCCAGGCTGGCTTACTCACACCTTCCTCGCAGGCATCTGGCTCCAATTGGTCCGGATATGGCTTGCCTTCTGACCCACGACAAGGGAATCGGGACCTCCGAACGCCAAGCAGATCAACATCTCCCCTACCTTTCCCTCCTAGCCAACCGCCCATACGTAACGCCAGCCGCGCTGCGACCGACCTCTCACACACGAGGAGCAGCTCCTACTCGTTATCGACGCCCACGAACGAGAAGCCACTGCCCAGACCGGGCGTGCGCAATCCACATCCCTTCGCGAGTTCGCAGCTCCAGCAGGCACACGGCCTCTCGCCGATTGCAGAGTCCTTCATGTCGCAGAGAAGCAATAACTCGACAACGAACCCGTCACCACCGACGTACAGAGGAATCAGTACCGTGCCGTTCCGTCCCGGGACGCCGTCGCACAACCCCTCGCTCGACGACCTACGCCGGAAGCTGATAAAGTTCACGCTGCCGGACGAGAGGTCGGCGACGCTGAACGTCGCGGACTGCAATGGTGGCGTCGAGGTGCTGACAAAGGCGCTGAAGAAATTCAACAAGCTCGGCGCGGACGGTTCAGAGTCTATCGACTCCGAGGACGGGGGCCTCACAATCGACGGATGGGGCGCGTTCTTGGACTGGGGTCAGGGCGATACGACGCGTACGTGTTTCGCAAACCTCCTCGAAATTAGTGCAAGAAACTCTATTTGTTATCTAATGCACGAACTTTGGTACCACAGGAGGTCCGTTGAGCGAAGCGGAGCTGATGACGATTATCCTCGGGCCGCCAGACGACCCGGCGCGCGAGCACGGCCTCACCCTGCGCAAGGTTGGACGCGTGAAGCGTGGTCAGACTCCGCCGACGCCGACGCTCTTTGTGTCTGGTTCGGACGACGAGGATCCCCTTGACAAAGCCCTCGCTGCAGACCCCCCGGTGTCCACCAAGGCGATGAAGCGCGCGAGCTCAGTCAGCATCCTGAGTGGCCTGGGTGTGAACTTCCCCGAGAAGAGCCCGGCGGCAGGCGGTGCGAGCCAGGAGCGTCCGTCGTCGCCGACGTCCGCGGCGGGCTCGGCGAGCTCGACGAAGAGCTTCAGGAAGGGCCCGTCGAAGCTGCGCAACTTCTTCGGGCAGCGCCCGCCCAGCGAGCTCATCACGAACCACCTCCAGGAGTACTTCCCGTTCACGGAGAAGCGCGTACTCGAGCGGACACGCAGACAGAGCATTATGCGCCAGAGCGGCCTCCCCGGCAGGCGGGACAGTATCATCTCGTTCAACATGAACCTGCCGTCCCAGAGCCGGTTCAGCGTGAGCACGATCGGCTCGCAGCGGACGACGTCCACGTCTACGCGGATGTCAACCGCGTCGTCGGCGTCGGCCCCCGCGTCGGCGACGGCGGTGGACAGGTCGTCGCCCGAGCCGTCGTTGCTGAGCGAGGGGAGCACGCTGCACGACCCCCCGCGCGTGTCGCTGTCGACAGACGACGGGCACTCGATCGACCTCTCGATCGACGCGTCCAAGCCGCCTCAGCAGGGCATGTCAACGAGCCCGCACCTCCTGCCGCCCGTGGCATTTCCGTCCGAGTCGTTGTCCGAGTCCCTCAACCTGTCCGACAGCCAGAGCCAGAGCTCCGTGCGCTCGTCGCGGAGCTTGTCGACCGCGTCGAAGCGCATGAGCTACATCACGGAGCTCCGGAGCAAGCGCGACCGCTCGGACACCGCGAGCCTGATGACCGTCGACGAGATCACAGCCGAGGTCGAGAGCCGGCAGGAGACAGCGGCGACGTCGGGCGATTCGGACGAGTGGACGAAGGTGGACGTTCCGGACGATAAGCAGAGTATCAAAGACGAGGGGAGACATGAGGAGGAAGAGGAAGACGAGGAAGATGAGGAGTATGAGGACGAGGAAGAGGAGGGTGACGAGGGGGATCCGACGGACGAGGACGAGGGCACCGGGCAAGCTATCATGTCCAAGGGTAAGCCTCGCTGTCAGTGCGGGATGTGGGTGGGGTGCCGATCTAACTTGCATGGTCGCTTCACAGGCGAGAAGACGATCAAGTGGATCAAAGGTGCCCTCATCGGCGCCGGCTCGTTCGGGAAGGTGTACCTTGGAATGGAGGCCGCATCAGGCCTGCTCATGGCGGTGAAGCAAGTCGAGTTGCCTACGGGTTCGGCACCGAACGAGGAGCGGAAGAAGTCCATGCTGAGCGCGCTCGAGCGCGAGATCGAGCTTCTGCGTGATTTGCACCATGAGAACATCGTGCAGTACCACTGTGAGTGCCCCCCTAGTTAAGCCGAATATCTCTTCGACTGACGAGAGTCTAGCTTCATGCATCGACGATGATCATTTAAACATTTTCTTGGAGTACGTGCCAGGTGGTTCCGTCACTTCCCTGTTGCGCAATTACGGTGCATTCGAGGAGTCCCTCGTGCGGAATTGGGTTCGGCAGATCCTGCTTGGTCTGAACTACCTTCACGAGCGAGATATCATCCACCGAGATATCAAGGGCGCGAACATGCTTGTCGACAACAAGGGTGGTATTAAGATCTCTGACTTCGGTATCTCGAAGAAGGTCGAGGACAGTACGTGCTTCCCGTCTTCATGCATAGAATAGAGTGCTTAGGGACCTACCTATCTCTAGACCTCATGCCTGGCAACCGGGCACATCGCCCATCGCTCCAGGGTTCGGTCTTCTGGATGGCACCCGAGGTCGTGCAACAGAAGGCATACACCTTCAAGGCGGATATTTGGAGCGTCGGTTGTTTAGTTGTCGAAATGTTGACTGGCGAGCACCCGTGGCCACACCTCTCGCAGATGCAAGCCATCTTCAAGGTCGGGTCCGCCAAGGCGAAGCCCACCATTCCGCCGGATATCTCGACAGACGCCGTTAGCTTCCTAGAGCTCACATTCGAGCTCAACCATGAGCTTCGTCCCTCCGCCTCCGACCTCCTGAAGCACCCCTGGATAGCGAGCACCCCAGGGTCTTTCGGGCAGTAGTATCACCAACCCACAGTCGTTACGCACATGCTTCCATCGCCTAATCGCTGTCCACCTCACTTATCACGAATATTTCCTCGCAACGAAGCTCTCGATAATCTCATCGCAATACGCACGGGTTATTTTATTATCTGCAGCACCACATCTAGTCGACCGTCGGGTTCCCGTGTTTCTACTCTTCCTCACTCACGCAGAGCATGCTTTGTAGAACGGTCAAGCTATGGAATATCATCTCATTGTTGTGCTATCAATCATCATTTCGCTTCCTCTTCCCGCTCGGCTTCGCGCCGGGACCCCAGTTCGGCGTCGGGTTCTGCTGGTAACGCACCAACTTAACTTTAGAGGATGGTGTGACAGAGTCTGGATGCCGCTTGAAGTTCGCTTCGATTCTAGAATGGACGATAAGATGATGGGGCTGGCTGAGGAAAAAACACGTACTTGGGCTCCTTGCCGAGCAGTTGTCGGGCGGGCGAGTTCTCCGAGATTTTGTCCATTCTGACCGGGTGGGTCTTGATCCAAGACCGGAAGATGTCATGGATGTCTGCGTAGGTCGCAGTTGTCTTCAACGAACCTGCACAAGCGTGTGACCGCGAGATCTTGTGCCCGGCATGCAGGAGGGCTGAGCTATATTCAACGTATCATCGCGTATCAGACGTCAGCCAACTGGGACGTCGGGCGATGCCAGAAAAGAAACGGGTTATCGGGATGTACTTACGCAGTCTCATCCAAGCTCGGACACACGCAATGGAAGTGGCTCGAAACCCTCGATGGGGTGAAGTAAAACGGAGTGTCGAGTTCCTGCGAAGTGGACGGCACGCCAGATGAGCGACGAGAAATGAGTGCTCTCCCATTGCTGGCAACCTACCTCCTTGGCCACCGTGAGCATGCCCTTCATCCGCGCCGCCGTGCCATATCTGTCCTCGTTGGCCTCGACGTGACTGAGCACGCTGGCCACAAAACCTCGGTCATGGAGGGGCCCTGACCACATGGGACCCGCGGCCTGCATGCGCTCGTGTTGGTGTACTGTGTACGGCCGGCAAGTAAAAATACTGGTTACGTACGTGGAGGACGGAGTTGCACTCTGGGCACCGCTCTGAGACCATGGGGCCGGTGTGCGCCTTGAAGTGGAGGTTGACGTTCCCTTTCTCGCTCACGTTCTCGACCATGCGGCCGAGCGGCTGCTCGTAAAAAGACTGGCACGAGGTGCACACGTAGTACACGGATGTTTTGCTAAGTTGGGAGCGTCAGGAGCGGCGTAGTGCTCTATATTTGCGGCGACGGCGTACCTGAAGACCTTTTTGACGTCGATTGGCGACGAGTGGATGCGAACAAAAAGTCTGACATAGAAATCAATGGATAAAGATAGCAGGGGCTGAATATAGCGTCCATATCTTGCAGCGGACGTGGCGAGGGTATGGAGGACGAGTCGGAGGGCCTGCGGACCTGGATAAGAACTATGTATATCCACAGATTCCCTCACGTACGGCTTCGTGGCAATATTCTGCTTTGACCGGTGCGCCGCCATAATTTGAGAAACTATCAAAGAGGGTTAGACGTGAAGGGATTTAAATGGACTTAACTGACCATTTTTCAGGATAGTTCGTCGTGGCTAATACCGACATGTCGGTACACGTAACGCAAAGGAGGCCTACGAGGAGTAATCCTAATGAGTTCCGGTAGCGTCGGGGTTTCGACTAGACACACCTCCATCATTGACACACTGAACGGATGCATCAACGAAAGGTGCTGCAGTTCCGTAGGGGTCAAGGTCAACGACGTCCACGCGATTACGCTCTGTGCGATGGTTGTACATCAACGCGCTAGACCAGATGAGTACTTGGCAAATGCACGGCTCTATTCCAGCACCCACCATGCATCGCCTTCGTTCACTCTGACCTTCGCTGGCCTGACGACCTTTTCCGAAGAGCCTTCTGCAAATGATTCCTCCTGTTCATGCAAATCGTTCAGCTCAATGTTCCGACGCATGGCTTCGACCGCTGCTGGAGACAAGTCATTTGCAATGACATATCTGTGCCATGATACATAGATCAACGTGTCGCTCGTTCCAGATGAAGCAGCCAGGAAGACATACTTGACGAGGGGAATTTCGTTGGCGTAGCGTATCGAACGCAGTCCTGTCGCAGACAACGCCTCCAGGATAGTAAACTGCTGAGGGCGAAACTAGGAAACACCACGCGGTCAATCTGGTCAGAGAGAAAACCCCTCAACTTCCGTATTCACTCACCTCTGGAGGGGCAGGGACGTCTGCAGGTGGCGCCGATGCATCCCCCACCGCAGGGGCCTCCCCGTTCCCATTTTCCTCCGCTACAGCGCAGCCCTATTCGCACTCATGAAAACACAACGCTCAAGCAAGCACGCGACTCACTTTTCGCCTTCTTCGCCTTGCGTGCCCCCGCCTCCGCCTTCTTCACGCGCCTCTCCAAAGTCTGCCTCCACTTCTGCTCCTTCTCCTCGTTCATGAGGTCCCCCCACGTCCGGATGCACGCGACGCTCAGGTCGCGGTTGAACTCCTGCACCGGGTTGAGGAAGGCGTCGTTGGACGCTGGCAGGAGGATGGCGGACGTGTTCTCCTTGTGCAGAGTGAACCCCTCCGGCACAGTGAACGACGAGGAGGCGGACGCGCTCATCTTGCGAAGCGACAGATGGAGGAGGCGCAGGCCTGCTAGTGTACAAGTTCGGCGCGAAGGCCTAGAGAGACGTAGGGTAGAAAGAGCAAGCAGATTGGCGAGGACGCGAGCAGCTTCAACGACTCCACGAGGTCAATGTCCTCCACGAGCGCTTCAATGCGTCCGACTCAAAGCTAAAGCGCCCGTTCAATCTATGCGTTATCTCACAGGTTTACTTATCCGAGTCCTTGTCCGAGCTGTCGCTTCGATCAACAGTACTATGGAAGGATGTATTGTGTATGTGTATTACAAGAGAAAAACAGGAGTGGCAAGTATAATGATGGTAGAAATACAGTGCTGCTTGGCTGAATTATGTGGTCGTGTGCCTATCAAGAATAGTAGGTCCAAAGTGTGTCCGAGTCCGGAATCCGAGAGAATGGCTGAGTCTAGAATCCGAGGGAATGGCTGAAGTACTGCTATCAGGTCTAAGGGGTAACGCCAGGTTGAGTCGACGTCTCGCGTCGTATACAATGAACGTGGGGGTGACGATGCCGTGGGGGGGAGGGGAGGGGCCCCGTGTTCACGAAAGCACAGTAGGGCAAGACCACGAACATAACCGAGAATTATACGCCGGGAGGGGCTGGAGGCTCAGTACGAAAACTCCTCCGAGAACAGCGCGATCGAACCACGCATATCCCCTCGCCTCACTTTCTGCGGGTCGATCTGTGCCGCGATGACCTTGCGCATCACCGCATCCAGCGATGTCGGGCCACAACCTACAGCATACCCATCAGCACCGTAACCGCTCCAGTAACTAGACGCAGCCTAATGAATAACCACTCACATGCGACAGCGATCGCACCCTTAGCCCGCTCGGCCTCATCAGCTAGGATCCGGTCGAACTTCGGCTTCCCCGGTCGGGCATGCTCCGCCACAACCGCCACGTCCTCCGCCTCGCGCTCGTCCAAGTTCAGCCTGAGCTGTTCGCGCACGCTCTCGACCTCCCCGCGCGGCACGAGCGCCGCGAACGTGTCTGTGTCCGTCCATTGGCTCAGGCGCGATAGCGAGCGCGGTGCGTGGAACGCGCTGCTCTGCTCCGAGATGTGGGACAGCTGCGAGAACCGCTTCCTCCCAGCGCTCGATACGGAGCTCGAGGGAGGAAGGGGAGATAGTGGCGAGCGTGATTCAAGGAGAGGTACAGCGCTGTTGGGTGTCTTCAGGCTCGCGTAGCTATCCGGACGACCTTCCGTGCTCTGGCTTTGGCGCAGAGTCGCCGTGTCGATGCTCGATCTGCTCCCGCTAGCCCCGTCTGACTGAGGCCGGATGGGCGGCCGCAAGTTCGTGATGATAGGCGGGGGGTCGCGCTTCTTGACGAGCTGGACGGTGGACTGACTCGGGCCTGAGTCCAAGTCCGCCTGCGACGCACCCTGTCCAAGCTTCATGTTCTCCTTCGTGCGGGATGCACCAAACGACCCCCGCTTCGAGAACACCCTCCGCCACCTGCCCTCCTTCTTGATCGAGAGGTGGAACTGCGCCTCGCCAGGCAGGCCTGTGTCGTCGTCGCCCTCCCAGTTCGTCAGGTCAAGCACGTGCTCCTCGTGTCCCAGCTCGCCCTCGCCCTGCACCATATCCGTGTAGTAGCTCAGGTCCAGGTCGGTGTTGTCCTCCGCGCTCTCCTCCGACGAGAACGACGCCCGCGACTCGGGAGGAGCGAACCCAGGCCGCGGCGGTTCGAGCTCCGTCACCGCCGCGCGGTTCAGAGGGAGGGGCGCGAACGAAATGCGTGAGGGGGACGCAGGGCGGTGCGGCCCCGCCTCCGGCCGGACATTGGTCACGAATATGTCGATCTGCAGCTCCGAGGGTCCCACGACGTCCATGCATTTCCGGAGGATTGGCGCACACCATTGGATATGTCCTGAGCACACGTCAATGAATGCTGTTCAGCCACAAGAATTCTGCGGGTGCTGTGCCCATTAAGAATCTCGAACGGACTGAACTCACCGAACTCGCGCACAAGCCAGACGAACCGCACGCGACTAGTCTTGTACCCCCGCTGCCCGAAGCCTCCGCTCCTTCCGCCAAGGAACCGCCCGTCGCGCCCCGCCATGCACAGGCATACGTACTGCAGCACTGACAGCCCGTAGCTGACACCAGACCCCCCAACGACGATCAACACGGACGAGTAGTCCCCCCACAGTGCCCGGGCCGACGAGCCAAACGGACCATCGATGCACGCGCGGAGGAGGACACCGCGGCCCGGCATCTCGCAAAGGGGCGGCTTCTCCTCGCGCACGAACTGCTGGCCCTGCGCGTGCATCGTCGCGATAGTGTCCCAGAGGTCCTTCGTCCACCCGCCCTTCGCGCGGATGAGGAAGACGAGCACCCGGCCATCGTCGTATTGGTTCTGTTCGTCACAAATGGACGCGGTGGTAAACGGATGCGACGTGAAGCGGGTGATGGCGGGAATGGAGATGAGGAAGTGCTGTCCGGGAGCCCATGTCAAGTATCCGGGGGTGACTATGCGCAGACGCACAGTGCGCCCGGGCAGAAGCTCCGCGTGGACAAAGCCTGGTGGCGGCACGTAGTCGGTCGGTAAGGAGATCCTAGTCCCTGGGAGCTGGGCGTGCGGGGGATAGTGACCAATACCTAGCGAGGACGCGGATACTAGAGTTGCAGCGTAGGGCGATATGCCCTCTGTTTTCAGCGGTTGTAGGCGGGCACACTTCTTGTCGCGTGACCCTGCGTCGCGAAGTTTGTTCGAGGGCGCTGATGATTTGGCTCCGACAAATCCGTTCATGTATAACCACCAAGTGAAACGCCAGCACCGCTCTCCGATCCAGATGGCCAGGGCGGCCCAACACCACCACCATACCGGGGGGTGATGAAGGGCCGACATAATGATGGTGAGCGGGACGAAGAGGACATGGAGGAACCAGAACGCCTCGTAGTGCTTCTTCCTCATGGGCGCGATGGAGAGCAAAAAGACCATAGTCATACAGCCAAACGCCTAGCGCAGATTACGGTTAGCCTACACAGTTATGGGTGTATTCGAATGTCAAGTTTACTTACGGTCCACGCGAAGAGGAATTTCTCGTACTGCCAAGCAAGGGTGTATGCGACTGTACCATCGCGGTGGTCCATAAGCAACTGTACGCTCCAGAACGCGACATGGAGGACAGTAAGAAGATAGATGAGCCAGGCTGTCGCCTTGTGGAGCAACATGAGCTTGTCGCAAAAGACCTGGACGGTAAGAGAAAGTGAGAGGATAGCGAATGGCGGGGACTTCATAGCAAAAAGAACACAGAGGGGAAAGAGTGCGAAGGCGATCAAGCCAGTGCGGTCGCCCATTGTCCACCAAGCCTTGGGTATGGTATACTGGGGCTGGAATTGCATGAAATCGTCTATGGTGTACTCACGCTTGGCGAAGCCGGACGTAGTAGCATAAGGATATTTGGAAAGAGTCCAAAAGTAGGAGCCCGGAGCAAGGTTGTCAGGGCCGATGAAGGAGACGGTCAAGGCGACGACGAAGATGAGGACGACAGTAAATATCTGCGCATTGGACGGAAAGGAGTAGGGTTGTCGATGGGGTTGGCCATTCGCTTTGGCAAGGGCCAGGGCATGTTTCTTCCTCCATGTTCGTCGTCGGAGTGCCCACTTTGACCAAAGAGCGCCCAGGTATCCTCCGCGGAGATGGAGATGGTGACAGATGGACCAGAAGAGGAGAAACGCGCCTAGGGCAATCCAGAGGACATATGCATATACGCGGCTGGAGTTGCTGAGGGCACGAACGGCGAGGTATGCGGTTACGAACTCGACGTCGTCGGAATAGGCGGGAGAGGTGGGATTGGCGGGCCGTGATGAAGGGGTGGTAGACGCCATTACCCGCGGCTCGGCAAACGAGCGGAGGGACGACAGGCAGGACTTGTGGAAGCCACCGACAATGCTCTCGAGGATGGAGAAGACAGACAGCGAGGAGGGGGGGATCGAGTATTACGCTCGGACTCCGGCTTCAAAGTGGGGACTGCGGCACCAGGTAACCGTCTTGGAAGGCCCGGGCCCAGGGAGGTTGTGGGGGCGAAAGGCGACGTTACTGCGGGCGGGGAAGAGCGGGGTTTATGGTAGAAGAGAGAGAGAGAGGGAGGAAAGACGGAACATGATGGGCAGTGTGGGAAGGAGGGAAGGGGATGAAGAGGAAGAACGGAAGGAGCGAGAGACGCGTTCTTGTGCAGCCTGACTCTGAGCTAGCTGGGGCGGCTTGGAGTCGGCTTGTCCATTCCGTCATCTCCCACCACCTCCCACATTCAGATTCAGATTCAGATTCAGATTCACGATCCTCCTCCCGGCGGATCACGATCGTCTGCAGCCACAAGCACAAGCCCTTAGCCGACTCGGATTCAGAGCCCTGCAGTTAACGCCTTTCGCTTGCCTCCTCCTCCACACGCCAACCGGTACCGGTCAATTCGACCGAGGCCCAAGACTAACGTGGCGCTATAAAATCAGTATCAGTCCCCTACAGTATATACTAAATTCCCGTGGCGTTTCAGCGTTAGCACTTGCCAGGGTGACCGTTGGACGCATCAGCTGCGCTTTCTTTACATACCAGGTCGTCCAACGCAACATCGGCCGGTGGCTTTCCGATGCCGTCCTAGGCTTCCCAGAAATAAGTACAATAATACATCACATTGTTGTTCCCTCTCTCATACAATCGAAACCGGGCGACCTCCACAGTAGACCTCATCCTCAGAGTCCCCGGCTTGTCGCCTGCCTTCATATCCTCTTCTAGACCAGAATTCCCATGCGTTTACACAACGGTCTCTCCAGAGATGATCTCACCCCGTTCCCCGATAAGCCCTTCGAGTTGTCTGCGAAAGAAAGGCTATACACACCTCCTTCCCCGTCTTCGCGATCTTCTCGCGGAGAGTGTCGTACTCGATGGTCCCCTTCACGAGCACCTCCTGCTTCTCCAGGCTGATATCGTACGAGGACACACCTGTGTGCAGACAAGGCCCGACCGTCGGCCGTTAGCACGCTTCACTCTCAGCGGTCCAGAGGTTCCTGGCCGGGCCGCCTATCTTAGGCTGCACAGTGCCTGCGCACCTTCCGTCTTCTTCAGCACGCGGTCGACGGCCCCCGAGCAGCCGCTGCACGTCATCTGCCGCCCCCGTCGCCCGCTCAGTCAGCTCCTCGATTGCCGCGCCCATCCCGAGAGCGCTGCATCATCACCTTCACGTTGAATTTGTAGGTGTGCTCAGACTGCCAGAAACGCATTGCTCAGCCATTCATCCATCCATCCGCCTCAAACACGAAGGGCTTGGCTACGCACCATGGCAAACAAGGCAGTACTCTTCTGACGGTCGGTAGGCGGGTGGTGATGGTGCGGAGTGCGTCTAAGTCAAGGGCAGCGCGGAAGGACGGGGGAGAAGAAGGCTGTCAGACGGGGTCGCGCCTCTGCGTATTTATCGCGGCCACGGCGCTGACCATCGTGATCAATCGCGCAAAACTCACACAAGAGCATCGGCGGCAAGTGCCGGCGGTAGCTAAGTCGACACATGCGACTTACTCAGCCAACCACGCATCTTACTGTAAGTAAAAGTAAATGCTCCATCTCTTGCATCCTAGGTTCGGGCTCGACGGATCTCGGGCATGGTCAAGCAAACGTCATCTAATCTAGTAAGCAAAGCACACTGGCACCAGACCACAGTATCATCGAGTTGACGTCCGCATCTCAAGATGCTCATCGCCTTCTGTCGCCACAGCCTGCCATCCAGAGCTTGTATCTGGTCTTCCCCGTACACGTCCGAAGATGTTCGAGAAGAACGCTACATCCTCGCATTAGCCATCTGCTTCCGCATGCGGTTCAAGCGAGGATTTACCTTGTGCAGCGGTCGGCTGACCGTCTCGCCGCTGCGTGAGATAGTACACTGGAATACCGGCGAGTACGAACGCTAAGGGGAAGGTCGGATGAGCATTCATGCATTCATGTCCGACAGCCGTAACTCAGGGCTTACCAAGCACGGCCATTGCCTCTAAAGGCGCTGCGATGATAGGCATGCAGAGCAAGAACAGACACACCTGCGCACCGATGACAAGACCGATCAGTCGGGCACGTATACATCGGCGGTGATACGTACCGCGCAGAAGACTAACGGAGTGATAATCCACGTTTTGTACGGTCTCTCTAGCATAGGCTCCTTGACCCGCAGTATCACGAGCCCTAATACCTGTAAAAGTTTAGATGAAATTGGTGGTTAAGGAACTTGCGCAGTCGCTTACTGTCAAGAAATAGAATGCCCAGGAAGCAACAACAGCGAAGTTGATTAACGAGCGGAACCCGCCACCCAGCATGATGAAGGTGACCGTAAGACCTGCTTGTAAACACATCGCATTGAGGGGCGTCTTCAGTAGGGAGTTATGGCGACCAAAGAGGGCAGGGAGATAGCCTTCTTTCCCAGCTACGTAGATCAACCGTGCGGTAGTAAATGACGAGCCTGGATGAATTCCATTGAGCATACCGCACACTGGTCAAGCGTCAAGATATCAGCCCCTTACCGTTTAACGCGCCGAAACATGAGAACGCAACCATGGCCGCGAATACCACACCACCGACAGGGCCGAACAGGGCACGCCCGAAGTCGAGCGCGACGGTGTTACTAAGACCGACAGTTGCCTGCGCAACCTAATGAGTTTCCTGCTTCAAATGAATAAAAGTGGACAGGACAGCCCACTTTGTCGAGCACAGCAAAGTACGCGATATTCGCAAGAATGAAGAGGACCTAAAAGGCGAGGTTTAATCGAGGTCTAGACGCCTAGTTGTTTCTGCTTACCATAACGACTGCCATGCTTGAATGGATTGCGCGGGGAATGTTCTTCGCCGGATGCTTCATCTCGCCCCCCACGTAGTTGGCTTGGTCCCAGCCGTCGAAAGCCCATAGGCTGGAATATAGCGCCAGGGCGTACGCTGATGGACTCGAGCTTGAATGCTCAAAAAGCGGCTGGGTGAATGATACCGCAGCCTTTCCTCGGGCTAACTGCACGAGGCCGAGGACAGTTATCGAAATCTAGCAACCATGGTAACGACCAAGCGACAGTGCTGTCAATACCGCTCATGTCCAACTGGAAGTGGGCAATGCTCACCAATACAGCAATCTGTCCATCGTCAGCACATTAAGAGGCTGAAAATCGGGAGATGGGCCTCACCTTGACGGTCGTGAATACTACCGCGGCGCGAGACCCAAGGGTAGGTGTAGCCACACAGATGAGCGACACCACCAGGACTGCCGCGACAGCGGTGAGTTTGATAGCCCACTGGGGAATATCATCCGGCGATACCTCAGCGCGGGTACTATGCCAGAAGAGTCGATTAAGGTATTCTGCGAAAATGAGACTGATTACGGCGTTGCCGCCTGCCGGCCAAAACATCGTGTGAGCACACAAATCAGCACATTCGAACACGTAACTCATTCGCGCACCTGGTTTGAGTGCTGATATTGCTGTCCATGCGAATAAATACGACATGAGGGGCCCGTAGGAATATTGGAGGTACGCCTGTGCCCCCCCATTTACGGGTATAGAGGACCCCAGCTCGGCAAAGCTGCTTGCGCCCGTCCACGCCAATACCCCAGCTGCGAACCAGACCAGCAGGCTCGCGCCGACGCTCTGAGTATTTGCTACCACTACGCCCGGAGAGGAGCTGTCCCATGCAACTGAGTACCGGGCGAAGAGGAAGTGACGAAACAGCTCACAAGATTCCCGAACCAATCTGCAAACCCACGATGAGGGCAATGCCTGCATCAACCCAACTGCTTCAGGACGTGTTCCAAACTACCACTGTTGTGGACTGCCACGCACCATTCACCAGCCCTAAGCGCTTTTCATTCGACTCTAGGTGGACATCCTCCGGTTCGCTCAGGCTTGTGCTCAGAGGCAGGAGGTCGCGTTGGAAGTCAAAGCCGGACACAGAGTATGACCTGCCACGAAACGGCCGCGGGTTCTCGGCTAGCAGCGGGCCTTCCGACAACTCCAAATCGCGCAGAGAATCATCAGAGTCTTCTGAAAGGCGGGTAGACCGTATTGACGGTGAATAGATTGGGGAGATGGCGCTTCGCGGTGACTTGAGAGTGTCTAGCAGCGTAGCGTTGGGCGTCGGAGATGTCATACGAGTTGCGAGCAGGGTCGTAGCAGGACAGACTTTGAAAGCTCGTCAGTGTGGTGAGAAAACGTAGTAAATCGTTGCAGAAAGCCAGGAGGGTAGTACAATAAGTGGGAAGAATGGGTACGACGTCGAACACATCCACGGCTGGCTCCTGGCACTTTTCGAGGACGAGTTCCCGCAGTGAGCGCCCATGGAAGCTCGGGATCTCGATCGACACTGGCGTATGTTTTCTGATCAGTTACGTACGCAGGCATCGAAATTCAGTCGGAGCGATAGCAAGCCATGAAGACGTCAAGTCTATAACGCAAGCCTACGAGAGCCGATAAATTCCAAAGTCTTTGGACTTAAGCCGAAATTCTAAAGGACTCGGAGAGTACAGCATATTAATATGCATACATCAACAACTTCCCTACGTATCGAGGCGGCTTCAGGCAAGGGGGGGGGGACAGAAAGGTCCTAGGAAACAGGGCAACTTAACTTCATAGAATGCAATAGGTCTCCATACAGGTAACCTTGGACATAGCACTCATTGCAAAGATAGGCAAAATGCATCATGTATTTTGTGCATTTTCGAGAAGTGCTTGTGCAATGACGGCGTGGATTTCTGTGTATCGCTCTTGGCATGCCTCCATACACTGCCGAGATGGTAAGTCCTGGATGCGGAAATGCAGGAAGGATGGCTCACCCTGATTGCGTCGGCTGGAGCCATTGAACCTGACTGCCACACATTCGTAATGGTTCCTAGAGCGGGCATGCCAGACAGGACTAGTGTGCCGGAGGAAACCTTGCCCTCTTCTTCTGTTGGGTCGAGCCAAATCTCCTCACCCACAACCGCCTGTCCAAGGTTAGCGAGGATAGAGTGAGAGAGATCAACGATCACGTACCGCTGAACATGAGGCGACTAGTCCGAGCATTTCTATCCCAGCATCCGCCAAGGCAGCACTAGTAGCAACTGACCCCGATGCGATGCATCCTTCTATGCCGTCGTTTTCAATGACGGTTACGAAGACGTCTATGGTGGATTTTGGCAGGAGCTCCAGGCGAACTGCTGACAATAAGGCTTGTTGAATCTGAACAGCGACCGACCGGTCTTCCGCGTCCTTTGCGGGAGGTCAATACTCATACCAACCAGGAAAAGAGGCGGGTCGCACACGTATAGGGACTCTTCGTCGGGTACATGAGAAAGGCGCGAACTTGACCTCGACATTCAGACGTCCTTTCTCATTGTATGTGGTGCTTTTGGACTGTCGTGGCCCGTATCTACGCCAAAGTATGTTCAAGCACCAGAACAGAGGTGAACCGGTCGAGAACCCACTCACACCGCACACGCAACCTTGGTATTTTCCGTCTCAATGTATGCGGACCCATTCGCTTGGTTTATTAGGCCCGCGTTCAAGACTTGATAAACGAGTCTGGGTGAGTCTGGACGCAAAGACGGCCGCGAAGATGTATTCATACAAATTGGTCGAATGTCTTGCGCTCCCCGCCCTTCTCTGGGGTTACCTGGCTTCCATACCGTCTCTTCTTCTTCGTCGGAGTCAAACATTGGTCGAAAGCTCTCGTCAGGTCCATTGATACGCCTGCGGTCGAAGTTTGCCTGTGCCATGACGAAGGAGAAGGAGAGAAGTGCAGGGCGCCTACGCGTCATCCAAATGCTTCCAAACCTCTGCCTCATTGGGCGCTTCCTCGATGTAACTCTCGTCCACCACATCCTCTTCCCTCTATTCCACCTTCCCGCATGAAGGTCTCATTCTCCCTCAAGGGAAAGGCTCCGGCCAAGCCCATCGGTGATGCGCCATCCCTCAAACGCACTGCTGCGTTCGCTGCCCTAGACGACGACGAACCTGTAGACGCAGCACCGACGGCAACTGGAGCCAACGGCAAGGTCGCCGCGAACAAGCAGTTCATCGCACAGAGCGTAGAGATGTCCAAATCGATGATGAAGAAGCTGGAGGCGGAGAAGAAGGTGGACTCGACCGTGTTCGAGTATGATGAGGTCTGGGATAAGATGCAGGAAGCGAAGCTGAAGCAGAAGGAGGCCAAAGAGGCGGACACGAGGGAGCGGAAGGTGAGTATCCCTTTACGAGAGCTGCCATTCCATTTCCTGCGAGCGCTGATATACTGAAGAGCTTCGCAGCCGAAGTACATTAGCGGGCTGCTCTCGTCCGCGGCCACACGGAGACTCGACCATTTGAGGGCGGAGGAGAAGATGATCCAACGCGAACGGGAACTCGAGGGCGACGAGTTCAAGGACAAGGAGTCCTTCGTTACGCAAGCTTACAAGGACCAGATGGAGGAGCTCCGACGAGCAGAAGAGGAAGAGCGACAACGAGAAGGTACGTTCACTGAATTTCGTGTGTCGTTGTACGCACGTCCTTCTTACCTATGCGTCACAGAGGCAGAAAAGAAGAAGAATAGCAAGGGTGTCGGAACCGGCATGGCGCACTTCTACCGCAAACTGCTCGAGGAGTCAGAACAGCAGCACGAACAAACGGTTGCCGCCACCGAGTCCAAGCCTACAATAGGTCCGCAAGGAGGGCCCAACCTCACCATCACAAAGCCGCCCAACTTCACCCCCAAGTCGGATGTTGAGCTGGCGCGCATTGCACGCGAGCAAGGGAAGGATGTCGAGCTCAACGACGACAACCAGATCGTCGACAAACGCGAGCTGCTCTCCGCCGGCTTGAACCTCTCCATGCCAAACACCCGGAAACCTGGCCTCCACCTGTCGAACAAGGGCAAGGGCGTGTCGGATGAGCAAATGGAGACCCACCATGCAGTGGGAACTGCTGCGAGCCGGCGGGAAATTAACGAACGGCGCGCACGGGAGATGCAGAGGCAGATGGAGGAGGAGAAGCAGAGGCTGCAGTCGGAGAAGGAACGGGAAGAACAGGAGAGCAGGGACAGGATGGTGGCGAGAAGGAACGACGAGGCGTCAGTGAAGAGTGCGAAGGAGCGCTATCTGGAGCGGAAGCGACGTCGGCTGGAGGAAGCCCCTGCAGCTGGCGAGGACGGCCAGGCGGATCATCATTAGACCTCCTTGTTTGCCCTCGCCTTGGTTTGTACTCTGTTGCTCATATGTACCTCCAATCACGGACTTCACATCGTCATTGTTCTAGATTCGACGGACCCTCTGTGGATGAACGTTCGAATGTAGGGTAGGCCCCGTCGTGGCTGGAAAACCGCGGTTCGATGTGCATGCGCTTCTGCTACCAGTCCCACAAATCGACTTTCATCCCCACGATTATCCCTCAAGTGGGGGGCGACAATGTTATCAACAGTAAGATGCCAGATCAAGGGCAGCGAGTATTGCGCGACCTCCTTCGTCTTCCCCACACGTTTTCATCAGGACTCGAGTATGATGACCAGGGTATAGATAAACCGATGAACTACAAGACATGTGTCCTATTCTACAGTACTGTCCATGAAGAAACAGCGTCGGGAAGGCTGTAAATACACTGTATATTACGTGCATAACTAGACATATCCGAGGTAGTCAAACAAATGGAAAGGGATTCTATAGATGACGCAAGTCATTGAGGGCAGGCTCGCGGGCCAGCCTGGAGGGATGCATCTGCAAGATCGTGGTACTGAACGCAAATAGGACCTGTTGGGCCGAGGGTCGTTGTTGGAACTGGTTGCAGATCATTGACTTGATGAGAGGATATAGCTCTGGGACGTTGTAGCTAGTGAGCTGCTCTACGCTTTCAATAGCGGTTCAATAGCGGAGAAGAGCAGGCTACTCTTACCTTCATGGTTCGTAACATCATTATGCCGAGCCCGAACACATCTACCTTGTACGGGTCGCTGGCCTCACCTCGCTCCATCTCTGGGGGAGGTTCAGCTATTCGAGCGTGGCATATACGGGGTTCAGGGGTGCTGTCAAAGCGCATGCTACATTCGTAGTCGATATATGCATAGCGGCCACAGGTATCTGTGACTATGTTGCGTGGTGAGATGTCGAGGTGCGCTATATGGTGTATGTGCATGAAAACCGTATGCTGAAGTATAGAGTTGAGATAAAGCCGGTGACACAGATTAACACCACTTCACCTCAATGCAATAGCGTAGAAAGTTGAGGTATTCTCCGAGGTTAGCGGGGACATTCGTAGTTAAAGGCGCCGGCCATTCTTCCATGACGATGAACGCCAGCTCGTCTTTGGGTACCTCGACTAGATCCAACACAGCTAATGTGTACCTCATCAGCACCTCTGCACTGTGAACAATGGTGGTATACTCACGTATACAATGGTTCATGGGGTGGCTCCGCAGCGCCGGGGAAGACAGTTGCCGGATGACGTCGTACTCCCGGCTCTTGAGGTGCACGGCTTTTATGACTACCTTTACACCTGTGGAACATTGCGTCCCTCGAAATAGACAGTCGGGCTAAACAAAAGAACCGGTTAACCCCCATCTAACTTCTATGAAGAACTTCAACGTGGCGAACACTCACGAGTCCGGCGTCCCGGCACAGCTCGTCCTCGTCTTGACTACAGCAAGCGCGAAGGTAGCCGGGAAGGTTCTTGGTCACCGTGCGGCCTTCGGACGCCAGGTGAGCCCAATATTGGTGGTACCATTCCTTGACATCCTTGCACGTATCTAGCCGGAAGCCTCGGGAAGCGATGACGCATTTGTAGGAATACCAGTTTGGCGAGACGCGGGTGTTCACAGCCTCCTCGTCTATAGACGATCTGCACGACGATGACCCGCCTTCGGAGTCGTCGTCATCGTCACTGGCTGAGGCGGCTCGTGGAGGGGAGGGGCGGGGAGTGTGTGAGGAGGAGGAAGCGGCTAACATGGGTCATGTATGGGTTGGGGAGCTCAGCGGGAATATGAGGTTCGACTTGCGGGGAGCCCGGCAATAAGAGCGAAGCTCAGTCCAAGGTACGAAGCCCGCGAGGGGCGCTCTTACATATGTCTCTGTACATGCTTGCGGAGGGACGGGGACGGCTACCGGAGGGAACGGGATGCCCGAACGGGATCTGGGCTGTGATGGCGCACCTGGCACCTCGGCGAACTCAAGTGGCTGGAGCTGGAATTAGAAGACCGAGGGATGCAAAGGGTGTCTTCACGCTGAAACGGAGATATGCCCATCAAGATGGGGCAGGCAAGTTGCGCGACCCTCGCATGTGTCCCGGCGCTGGGCAGTAAGGCGCTGGGCAACATACGAATGATGTACCGGATAAGGCGAAGGAGCCTGTGGCCGAGGGTGGAAGGGAGGTCACGAGAGGGCGGAGACTGACCGAGAACTGAATGGGCCTGCTGGGATGGAAGACAGCGGGTAAGGTTGTGGTGGCAGATTGTTGTCGCGTTCGCCGGGCGGTGACACGTTGACGGTCATGGACGGGGGGGGGGATGCAATATTGAGCAAGTTTGGTCACACCCATCTTGCGATACCAAGGGATTTGTGACCTATTTTAGGTAAAGGCTGTGGCAGGAGGTGGTAGCAGGAGACTGGATAAGGCACTTTTCATGGCAGAGAAACACAAGTGATGGCAACGCTGGCAGACGAACGCTGTCGGATGGAAAGCGGGACCGGGACTAAGTAGGGAGACTGTCTCAGTACTTACTACTACTAGCAAGACTACTACTGTAAGTCTAGTGTCTGTGGGCGTATGGCCAAACCGTGACGCAATGCAATGCAGTGACATACACCCCGGCCCGGAGTCCGAAGAGTATGCGTGGGAACCTCGCCCATGCCGTACTGGGCCATGTTGACAGTTGAACGTTGAGCGCTGAGCTACTGAACGCTCTCGCCCCCCTTATGGAGCAAGGCACCAAGACCAAGAAAACCATCTTCGTCGGCGGAATCGGGGACGATGTCGACGAGACCGTCATCCTCGAGAACTTCGCCACCTTCGGTGCGTGCCACGTCTCCTTCCGTCCACGTCGACTCTCATGCCTTCTCCTCAGGCGACGTAATCGAAGTACAAGTCCCACCAGCCCCCGCTAACCCCTCTAATCCCAACGGTTCGTATCTCATATTGGCACACTATTTTTGTACTGACCTATATGTATGTCGCCATCACATGCTTGCAGAAACGAAGCACCGAGGATTCGCATTCGTTACGTATGCATCTCCGGCCGACGCTCAGGATGCCATTGATAACATGGACTTCAACGAGCTCAATGGTCGCGTGCTAAGGGTGAACCTCGCGCGTCCCATGAAAGGCCCTACTCAAGCCGCTGGCAACAGAGCGAGTATGTCTCCCCGATTCCCCAAAGTTTCGCCGACGATGCTGACTCTCACACAGTCTGGGAGTCTGAGGAGTGGCTCCGCAAAAATGCTAAACCCCTCTCACAGAGCGGTGGTATGCACCATTCAGTTAGAAGGCATATGAACCATTCTCACATCTGCTATAGGTGCCGTGCTACGAGGTCATGGGGGTGAGGGCTCCGAGGAGCCCGGAGAGGGTGAAGGCGGCGGCGATGATGATGCCATGGAAGAATGACTCCCTTTCCATGACCTTGTACTGTAGTCCTAGACCCCAAGAATGCATACTCAAGCACCTCTGTAACCAGACAAACTTGCTGACACGGTCTGCATGTTGATCTCACGGTACTAGCAAGAATTCTCATACTCTAAGATCCATTAGAAAACATTACAAGTACACACGACATGATACACGTGCAGAGAATAAAGGTAGTCAAAGCTACAAATTCGAACCAGCAGGATGCATGTCGGGCTCGTCAAACTGCGCCCGTGCCCGCTTGATGTCTTCCTGCATGAACAGCAGCTCCTCCATACGCGCGAGTTTCTTCGCGTCCGGTAGGCGTGCTAGCGCACGACGCAGGTCCTCAATCGACAAGCGGGACTTCTTGCCACCTCCCGATGCCACCTGACACTATACCGTTATCCGGTTTCAGCCAGAAAATCTACCGCAAAGAAAAAGGGTGGAACGTACGACGTCTATGATATATTCGATGAGGATCTCCTCCATGACGTTCACTGAGTCGCTCGCAGGATTGCGGTCGTCTCCGAAACCATACATCAGGTTCCGTACTGCAATACGGACGGGGTCGGAACGGCATCCAGAGGCAATGAGCAAGGCACGTACGTTCTTTCGTGAACAAGCCCCTGTAATTAGAGCCCTTACGCGCACTCCTCCCGTACAAATTAGAGTCTCGGTTGTACGATGTGAATGTGTACGTCGACGGAACAGGTGGGCGAGACGCAACGGATGGTGCAATAGGGGTGGCGGTGACGGGTGTGGACGAGGTGGAGGCTTGTGCTGGTGTAGTGGTTGCAGTCGTCGCAGGTTTTGGCGCAATGGGTTGCGCTTGTTGTTGCTGGTGCTGCTGAGGATAGTAGCTGTAGCCATGGTACGGCCACGCAGCCCCATAGCTGGTCACCGCCGTTGGAGGCGCATATGTCTGGTATGGTGTGGTTGGGTATGCTCCGGACTGTTGTGGGTGTGGTGCATACGTGCCAGGAGTCTGTGAGTGGTATGGGTATGGGTACGTCGTTCCAGGAGTTGAGTAGGGATAGTGAGCCATGGTACAATCGGTCGTTAGCCCTTGTGGATGGGAGGCCGAGGAACGGAAGACGCATTGCAACACTGGAGATCAGGTCGAACTTTCTCCGGGACTAACCGGAGAAAAGTTCAAATATGCACCACATATTCCTGACCTTGTCGTGGTGACTATCTATTGAAAAGCGTGAGAAATGTCCAAGTATTCGCAGCATATTCTTCGGATCGTCGGCCAGACGCTCAACAGGACGGCCCCATTGGGGCATTTTCTGGGCTCGTTTTTGGCCGGCCGCCGCCCTTCCCGACTCCGTTCTGGCCTGGCACTCTACTATCAGATATACTGTATATCATTGCACACGAAAGTATACTATATAATACATGGATAAATATAATAGAATGACTACATGCAGCGCTGGTACTAGACTGGCAGCGCCGCGGGCGGGAGCGGGGGCGGCGAGAGAAACAGTAGGCGGGCGGGGCATGGAAAACTGTATTGAGGCCGGGTGAGTGAGAGGTAAATATAACATGGCGGCGTACTTACAGTGGAATATTTCGGAGGACCGACTATATGCGCATATAGGAGGAGTGTAAGCGCCAACAGGCCGATATTCAAGTGGCCGAAAAACGTACCAATGGGGCCGCGGCGCAAGCGACCTCATGCAACTCCGAAGGGATAGCTGTATGCGCCCGAGACTAAGCGCGAGGACGAGAAGACGGCACGCATGCTTACCATATGTACGCCACGCCACGCCCGGGTCCTCGCCGTAGGAAGGCTGCCCGGAATGAGAGGGACGACGATCAGCCCGAACGACGGCCTATTGAAGTCCCTGCGACGCACCTAAAATCCCTGGATATCCAACTAGATGGGCGGGTCAGCGAGCACCGGGAATACGACTTGAGGCCATGAAAGTGGGAGTAAGACGTCAAGGAAAAGAGCTGGGGATGCCATTTCGCGTTGGGGTTGAAGTATGTCGATGTCCCCACGTGACGTCAGTGTGCTTAAATCGGGGGATGACATAAGTATATCGGACGAGAAAGCTTCTGGATTAGCTAGGTATCGAAAACGCTGCGAATACACGGGGTCAACTTTGAATAGTCTCAGAATTGTCACGAGAAAATTCCGGGGTGATCTCCAGTGTTGGGTCACGGTGCGCGCTAGGTGTGTGGCGAAATAGGCGCCTCTCTGGGGCCTAATGTGCAAGATTCGGATCTGTGCAAGCCTTTTCCAAATTCCGCGTCGACGGAGGACCCCTCGTTCCCGGTTGTCCGCCAAAGAAATCGCTCTGTCCTCGAATTTACCACGACTTTGCTAGCGGTCAGCCGAACCCGTTCAAATGATCTCGTTCGCGTCCTTCCCTTCAACTTCCGAGGCCTTCGGAAGCCACAGGAGCACAAGGCACCACCCAGATGTCGAGGATGACATCCACATGGACCTCGACGAGGACGACTTTGATCAGGATGCGCGAAGGATAACGGGCCCAGGGGAGTCTATAACCTCTTCACATGCATTCATGCGGTATGTCTACCTGCACTTTAACCCCCCCACCGCTCATCTTACGCAGGGGCCACGGAACATACGTTCATGATGAGGAGGTCATTGCTTCAGTCGCTGGGACCGTGGAACGCGTGAACAAGCTCATCACTGTCCGCGCGATACGCAGCAGGTATACATGCTGCGTCGTCCTGCCGCCAGTTCCTGACCGTTGTGCGACTCAAGGTATAATCCCGAGGTCGGAGACCTGGTAGTCGGGCGGATCACTGAGGTGTGTTTCAATTTAATCTACGATTACGTTCTCTCCTCAAGTAGCGCAGGTGCAACCGCGTCGGTGGAAGGTGGATGCGCACTCGCGACAGGACGCGGTTCTCATGTTGTCCTCCGTAAACCTTCCTGGAGGTGTTCAGGTGCGTACCACCAATCCGGTGTTGTCTCCGCTATGCTCATGCTCTTGTAGCGCAGAAAACTGGAGAGCGACGAGCTGCAAATGCGGACATTCTTTGAAGAGGGTGACCTCCTAGTCGCCGAGGTGCAGGCTTTCTTCGCTGATGGCGCCATGTCCCTCCACACGCGTTCACTACGATACGGAAAGGTTCGTGTGCCATTTCGAATGATGAAGGATGCAGAAATTCCTACTTTTCGCTGCGTACAGCTCCGGAACGGGCAACTAGTCACCGTCCCGCCGATCCTGATTCGGCGACTGAAGTCGCACTTCGTCGCTTTACCCTGCGGAGTGGACCTCATCCTCGGACTCAACGGTTACATTTGGGTCAGCAAGCACGTGAAAGAGAGCGAGCAGGAGGGTGAGGAAGGCTTTGATGCGGAAGCCGTATACTCAAATAGGAACGACGTGAGTAACCCAATTTATAAACTTATGCATCACTGACGAGGGAACATACAGGACATTGACGATGCGACTCGCGCCGCAATATCCCGTGTCAGCAATATCATCAAGGTTCTGGCTTCTTACTTCGTCCCTCTGACGGACGTCATTCTCCTGGAAGCATATGAATGGGCCATAGAGCAAGAAAACAGTGTTAAGGATCTCCTGCTTGACGAGGTTGGGGAGAACCTGGTAGCTAGCTTAGGTTCGGTCATGCGGCAATAAATCTCTTGGACATGATTTGGCAGCACTCGCCCTGAGTGAAAGACGCGAATAGACGAAAGCAACATGCAAAACATCAAAGCAGCGTACAAATTCCAAGATAGCTTCTTTCCTTTCCAATCTCGAACCTAGATCAATCCGAATCGTCTCCCCTCGCACCTTTGACCTCCAGATGCCGCGCATCCTCCATCATCGTCTTGATCTCCTGCCACTGGATGTTGATGACCTGCCGCTCGTCAAGCCAGTCCATGATCGCATCCGCGTCACTGAGGTCCGCCGGAGGCTGCTTCCCCTTCGCGTACGCCACGCGCACGAAGCTGCGCTCTTCTTGCCCAGCCTTCAGGCTCTCCACTTCGTCCCGCAAAGCGTGGAAGAGGTGATACTGCGCCGCATCCATCATAAGTTGGTGAACGTAAGGCACATGGGACTAGCGACATACCTCCCAGTGTGTGAACCGATGGTACGTGCGGGTTCTCTTAGCGCAGAAGCGACCCAAGTCGAACTCCTTCTTTACTCCTTCCTGTTCCTGTTCCTCATCGGAGCTGGGTTCATCAGCGATATTCTAAGGGCACAGTTTCAGGAGGTGATATAAACGAAATTGCGGATGGTAAACCTACCTCATAGGTCTGGGGATCGTACGGCTCTCCGCCGAGTCTGCCTTGTATGGTCGACTTGCGGCCACCTAGATTGCAGGCGTCACATCCCAGGACGGTAAACTCGAGGTGCAGCGATTCGAAGTTCGGATACGTGTCTAAGGCTTTGCGGAACCTGGGCCTCCATGTCGACCCGGCGACCAGGGAGTCCCGCATCCCAGACAGCTTCCTCCGTGCAATCTTCAAGGGTACGGAGAAGTACTGATCTATTGACAGGCAGGCATAGTTGGAATGAATCTAATGGGCAACAATGAACGTACGTACTTTCTCTCAGCTTGTCCGCAGCCTCTTCTCTGTCATCTGGGTCGTGTACGAGTATATGAACGAACATTTGGCAAACGATCTTGAAATGATGGAGGAGGTCCTGGTATGTGCCCATGCTGAATTCCGCAGGAAGATCGACGACTTGAGTGGAGTCGTCCTCCACGATGAACGTGTCCTCTTCCTCTTCTGCGTCTTCGCCGTCAGAGTCCTCGGCCCCCTTATCGGGTCGAGCACCAGCAAAGGGAGACGCCGCTTCTTCTTCCTCTTCCTCCCCTTCTGAATCTGACTGGACGGTCTCTCCGCGCTTCTTGCCTATCGGGTATATAGTTTAGATGAATAGCAACGAGAAGGGTGTGGGACTCCTTACGCCTGAGCCTCTCCAAGTTCTTCTGGAAAGCCGAACGTTTATCTCGTGTTCTGAGTCGCGAGTCAATGATCCCTGGCACGCCGCCACCGTCAATTCGTGGTTAAGGCAAATGAGTCTGAAGGACGTACTGTGTTCATCCACTTCGTCCATGAGGTCGTCCTCCTCAGGCGTCAGCGGCCTTTCGCCCTTCACTAGCTTGCGCTTCTTCACTGGTCGGATCTCCTCCTCCTCGTCCGAGTCGAGCACCGCCGCAGCCGCCTTCTTCCCCGCCCGTTTCCCTTTCCGAATATACACTTCTCGCTCCTCCTCACCCGCCGAAGATTGCGCAGACGCAGACTGAACACTGTGAGCCCGCGTGGCGCGCTTCTTGCCCTTGCTGGAGAAGGTCGGGCGTGGCGGGAGGTCTCCCTCATCCTCGCTGCTGCTGACCAAGACGACCTGGGGCTCAAAGCGGATCGCACCAGCGTCGCTACTCTGGCTCCCTTCCTCGTCCGCGTCCGCGTTAGCGGGTACATGTGCTGGCCCAGCTACGTCGTCGTCAGAGTCCTTGATTTTGGCCTTTCGCTTGCTGCGATGCGTCCGGGGGCGGGAAGGAGATGACTGATGACCGGGGGAACTGGAGAGGAACAGGTCGAGATTCCCTTGTCTGAGCTTCTTTGGGGTAGCGGTTGCCTGCGTCCTACGGGGCATCGCGCCGGATGTGAATCAAAGACGAGGCTCGAAAGGACGCAAAGTGAAGAGGAGACTGAGAGAGCTGAAGGCCAAGCAAAGGCGCTCAGGCTACTATTACAGTACTATCATTATGTACTTACCGTAGGTCAGTCGAGCACCGATTTGGCAAGCGCGCGACACGACGCGTGAGTGGCTGTGCTTATCACGTGTGACGTACTGTACGACGGTCACGTTGCCGCCGAAGACGCGGACTAGCCGAGGACGCGGACCAGTCTCAGTCTGGGACCAGTCCACGACGACTCCGACTCCGAGTCGCACTCCATTCGCTGACTCGGACCGGGGTGACTGCGCGACGTGCCTTACCTCTTTGCCAAAGGGCTCTCTCTTCCAGCGCCCTTGCTGAAGCTTTCTGAAATGCTCTCTTGCTGAAACGATCTCTCCGCTTGCCCTAGAACATCGCCGCTGGATTCAAACGCTATCGACCACGACCTAGTTGCCAATCATCATGACCACTCCCACTACGCCCACTCTTCGCGTCGACACGAGCTCAATGGGGCCTTTCGTCATAGACTCGGGGCCAATCACCCAGTCTCCAAGTTCTCCTCGCTCCGCTGCCTTTGGAACGTTCTCCCGCGACCGTGCTCGCAGCATCTCCCAAACCGTTCTCCCTTCCTTCCGCATATCCGGAATCAAAGATGTCGACAAGCCTGCAGGTGCAGCGCCCTCCATGCAGAAACAAGCATCAGTCCCTCCTGGCATGGCACGGGCCCGAAATGAGTCCCGCAAACTCCTCGCTCACATCCTTTCCCAGCTGCAGGGCAGGGCAGTTCCTCCTCCGCTTCTTACCACCATTGTTTTCGGTTCTGGACAAACTGAGAAGAGCAACGGCTCCGTTATCAAGTCTATGAGAGGCGCAGTCAAGTATACAAGAACGTTGCCCGCCCGTAGAACCCACCAGCCAGTCCCTCAAGATGACACAGACTCGGAGGAGGAAGATGTTGAAGTGTTCAGCACCGATACCACTCTAGACCTTATGAACCAGTTAAAGGATGTCCTTGTGCTCTCAATAGCACATAGTTGGGATATTTTCTATGACAGGTGAGTTCATAGATAGTCAAGTATATGCACTCCTTAACCCTAAACGTCTTCCAGCGCGCCCCAAACGCAGCGGAGCAATAGCGAGAGGCTCAAAGACTCCTTTATGCGTCGAAGAAGTCTATCGGTCGGACGAAACTCACGATCTCGTTCGCCATCCATTGGCTTGGGCGATTCCGAAGGCGTCGTTCGCGCCCCACAACTGCTATCCCAATGTATATCCATTCTTGCCTCTGTAATTGCCGAAGATTGTCGCTTCAAAATAGCCGCACCTCGTCCATCTCGACCGCCCAACTCCCTCCAGTTTGCCGTCCTCGATGTGGCTAGGTTCTTGCTGCATACTCATCGCCGTGACCCACGAATCATCTCTCAGATTGGGTTCGCCCTGCTACCAGCTTTCCTGACCTTCAGTCCTGAGATGCATACTCGACTCCTAGGTTTCTTTGATGATAGCGTGGTCGGCAGTCTGCTGGCCGACTTACGGAGTTTTCAGGGCAATAGACAGATTTCCTCCCCCTCCGCAGGTGCGAAACTGTTGTGCCTTATAGTGAGACTTGGAGCCGGGAGCTAAGTCTTGAATACCTGTTAGATCTGTCATACGGTGATCCTACTTCCAACGATGAGCCGCCCATGGTTTCCATTCTCGTAGATGAAGTCAAGGAGGACTCAGCACCCACAAATGCTGATTCGAACTGGCGACGCTGGATGAAGGCTTTATCACCAGAAGATGTCGCGATTCGGTCCACTTCCGCTCCCTTGCAAGACCTTGCTGTGTACCATCTATCGTCCATCATATCCCCGCTCCTAGCCGCTATTCTCGAGAACATCGACCTCACTACAGTCAACTCGTCGACGCTTCATAGGTTTCACCGCCTCCTAAGCCGTATTGCGGAAAGTAAACCGGACGCATACCTGGACATCCTCGCCATCGTTGCATACCACACCCCTCGTACCCGGCATGCTGCCATTTCTCTCCTGGTCTCCTACTGGCCGCACGCTGTCGGACATCTGACCGTCAGCAAACCTTTCCCTGCCATCAACTACCACGAAACCATCATACGCGAAACCGAAGGCGTGGTAGTCTCTCGCCGACCGTACACCCATCCTTACTCGCACCAATTCGTCCCGTGGCGCTTCCAGGTGTCGGGTCCCAGCATCTTCACCGGGGTCTCGCAGAACGACTGCCACTCGTGCGCGAACACGATCGAGGGCTTCGGCCTGCTCTGCCCGATGTGCATGTGCGTGGTGCACTTCGACTGCTACGACTATGTCGAGGGCAGCTTCTTCACGCAGTATGGCGTCGCCGCGGACCCTAGCGTGCAGAAGGTCGCCGTGCACCGTTTCTCGCACGTCCTCCCCCAGCGCCGCGGCCACAGCGCCGGCCACGATGTCGTGTACAAGGAGCAGCACGCATTCCGCCCGGTGAACCTCTTCAGCCTGACGCTGTGCTTCGTGTGCAAGCAGCCGCTATGGGGCCCCGTCGTACAGGCGCTCAAGTGCGGGTCGTGCAAGCAGTTCATCCACTCGGCTTGCCTGACGCGCGCGACGTCTGAGACCCTGCCGAAGTGCCGGTCAACGATAGTCGACGACACGTACATGACGATTTCGTGGAAGGTGCTGCGCCAGTCCTTCGCGGACCACTACCGCGACGTGTTCCTCACCGAGGCGGACCTCCCGCGTCGCACGTACGAGGAGATCTCGGTGTTCCTCGCCGTGCTGTGGACGCAGCTGCAGATTCTGACGAATGGCCTAGCGATGGGGTCTATCGTCGTGAAGCAGGGGAACAGCGCGACGGAGGACAAGCACCTGGACGAGTTCGAGCTGCACTACCTCGTTAACCTCTACCAGGCGTACCTCGCGTCGCGTGCGCCGCCCGTCTCCCAGGCGCTCTCCGACCACCTTGCGGAGAACCGCCTCCGCCCCGCGGACACACAGCTGTTCTTCGACTGGAAGGTGCTCACGTTCGTCGTCAGCGTCATCAAGTCCCCTCTCTCCACCTTCGACGCCGCCACCCTGAACTTCGCCTCAACCGACCTGCTCGCCCCAGGGCAGCGGGGTGGGGACGACGACGACGCGGACAGCGGGCACCCGTACGAGGTGGTGACGCTCGCGCACATGCGCGACCAGCTCGGCGAGCAGTTGCACCTGCACGCGGAACCTGCCGCGAAGTACCTCCTCGCGCACCTGCTGCACCTCGGCTTCTTCCAGCGCGTCGACGCTCAGGCAGTGCTGTTCGACGGTGGGCCGCACCCCGAGCGCCTGCAGTGCGCGTTCCCTGTCCCGGTTGGGCTCGAGGTGTCGACGGAGGTCGAGACGCTGGTTGCGGCGATCGAGGCATGTTTGTCGGATATCGACTTGTCCGTGAACGAGGCGGGGCTGTTACTCTTGTGCCGCAAGGTGTGGCCGGATGGGATGCTCACGGAGTATGCGCTACGACGGTTGTCGAAGGCGGTCTTGTCCTGGATCCTTTCAGAGGTCAGTAGTATGGTACTCTAGTATGGGGAATCTGTTTGCTATGCTAACAAGCGTTGTAGGACGACGACCTGGCTACGATGCTTCGCGACTATGTCGCTCGCGGGCTGAGCATCCCTGGCGTGCGCTCTGGCGCAGACCTTCAGCCTTGGCCGAACGCCACCCAGTCTCGAACCCCCGCCGCAAGCGCGAACAACGGCGGCGACTATATTGCCGGAAGGCGTGCGCTTGCCTCTCGTCATGCTGCTAGGTGGCTGTTGGTTCTACATGATCTAGACATCGAGGCGTACGCGGTGATGGTATTCGACCTGCTGGTCGAGCAGGCCCAAGAACTCCCAGTCACGGACGAGTTTTTCCTTGGGAAGGGCCGTGGTCTGGTTGAGAAGAGGGAGGCAGTCGTCACGGAGCGGATCCTGCACCTGATCCTTAAGCTCAGCCAAGCATCTGTGCTCTTTACGACATTTGACGACCTGTTCCAGAAGTGGCTAGACCGAGCTTCGTCTTTGGATGTCGACCAGCAGATGGTGAGCACACTGTCTGGTGCGAGAAAGTGTATGCTGACATTGTGTTGTTCCTAAGCCCATCATCTCGCTTTCACGACTATTCAACCGCGAATTCGACACGGCATCCCAGAGGCTCAGTGCTTTGGGAGACCCTCGCCTGACCCTGACGGAGAACCCTAGCATTATGACGATCAACCCCCTCAAAGTGATCGTCGACATTGCCACAAAGAGCAACGAGGGCTACGACAACACGTTGCAGTGGCTTTGTCTATTCGTCCGATCTGGCATCGAGGTATCCGTACCTACGTATATGGAACTTGTTGGCCTGGGGAACAGGTTCGGCATCTCCCTCGAAGTCTGCTCGCTCCTCATCAAGTCTGCCTTGTGGTCGTGTTGGCTGAAGTCCATGGGACGTCAGGACTTACAGACGGTCGTGGCGGCCATTCACGCCGGGATTGGACCCCAACTAGTGACCTACCTCTCAATGCACCATATGGTGGCCGAAGTGTAAGCCACAAACGTCGGGATGGTGTTCCCTACGGAGGGTATTAATCTTGCTCATTTACAGAGTGCAAGTCATTCGGCAATCGTTGGCGACGTGCCTGTTGCTATATGGTTGCGACCGGACCTTCCTCACCTCATCTGGTCTCATTTTGGAAAGCGAGATTCAAGGTCTCCCTTCAAGGAGGAAATTGAATGCGCGCGGTGCCACTGTCACGGATCCGGTCATAGTCCACTCGTCCATTATCGAAGCACTCAAGTCATACGTCGAGATGGGTCTGGATGAGGTCTCTTGTGTCGCTGCGAAGTTTCTCGACGCATTTATGTACCACGCTGCGTTGGTCGAGACGTACGAGGTGGACAACTTCATCCTGCGAAATGGCTCCGCGTTGTGCACATGGTGAGTAATAGCGGTTGCTCAAGAGGGATCATAACTATTGACCAGAATGGGGGTAGCATGTGGCAGTTCTACGCCGTCCAGGCTGCAGAAATCTCGGTGATACGGACGAAGCTCTTGCTCCGAACACTCGTCGTGGATTCCCAGCCTTTCCAAAGCCTATTGGAGAGCTTATTCGACAAACGTAAGAGCTGGGAAGTTCGGTAAGCACCATGTTATAACGTTTTGAAGCGTGGCGCTAATGAGCGATGCAGCTTACAAGCAGTAGTTCGACTCTTCCGAGTGGTCGAGGACGTAACGAGTCCCGCCTTCGAAGTTGAAGACCGTCAATGGCGCTCCAGTGTCATAGACGTTTTCCGATACTTCTTCGCTGCCCTGTGGGAGGATGACCGTGTGCGTTTCCTTTTGACTTATCGATGATTCGAGTATTGATAGGACATGTGTAGGAGGAAATCAGGCTCGCGGTGGATACCTGGGCACAGACCCTTCAGGCGGCACACTTCGAAGCAATTGGTTATTGTTGGGATGAAGCACTTGCGAAATCGCCAATACCGGATCGTACGAAGCTAGTATCTTTCCTGAACCAGCTTCGGTCCCACTTTCCTCACTGGAGATGTGCGTATCCTTTTGTATGTATGTGGAGTCTGAACGATCTTTTTCATCCGCCCATTGCAGTGTTATCATGGGACATACTACTCGAAGCGCTGTTGGAAACCGAGTTCATTCAAAAGAATGGCGACGAGGAAGACGGCCCCATGTCCGCTCATTTGGTGGGTGGCTGAGATACGAGGCATGAGGATCGCTGACAATGAGTACAGTCCATGTATGGGCTGCCTTCGGCCTCCCGGAAGACGATGTTTGTCGACCCCGACTTGCAGTCTCTTCAGGTAAGTAACATACCAGTCCACCAAAACTTCGCACTAGACGCATTGGTATTCTCCAGAATTCGTTGATATCTCTCGCCCTGCGGATGGTTGCCGAGGGTATCTCTATCGAAGTTGGCCAGTTGCTCAAGCTCAAGGAACATCTCGCGCGGACGCTAGGTTTCTCTGAGGTAGCCGTCGTGGCTGTCGGGAACACGAGCCACTTCTTCGTCCGCTTTGGCAACCTGACCATCATTCCGGAGACTGCCTATCCATGTCTTAACGAGCTCATGCTTACTCTGGACTCAGCGCAGCCCTATAGTCTTGTCTCTTCGGCAATGGGCGGTCGTCACTCAGACGACGAGGCTGGAGCACCTCTGCTGGTGGGATCGATCTTCGTCGATCTGTTCCTTGAGGCTTTCATCCAATGCGAAAACCTGGAAACCCTTCCCCCACTGGTCCTGAAGAACGTGCTGAAGTCGCTAATTATTGTCGTCTACAAGCATGATTTCGACAGCAGGCCGTTGAAGTTGTACCAGCCTCATCTTCGGAGAGCTGTCAGGCGAGCGTTGGATCTGCTGTTGGAGGAGCTCAGCTACGACTTACGGCAACTCGTTCTGACCGTGTGTCGGGCGTTCATCAAGAGGTGGCCAAACCTGATTGGGAACTTTGTTTGGTATGTGCGCCACCCTGTATCTGAACCTTGAGTCTAAATTCCAGTACAGCGATGCAATCGAGTCGACGATCACGCTCATGGAGAAGATGAACTATCACCAGAACGGCGACGACATTCTGATAGAGCAAACGAGGAACTTCCTGTGCACGACCCTTGGCTTGTACGTTACCCCATTTAACCATCTTCCCCAAATCATTGAGCCCCTTTTCAGGTACGCTTTCAGCGGGGTGTTCTATCTACTCTGCAAGGTACGTTACTCGCATAATTGTGTTCACTGGCAACCTAACATGGACATCTCTCTCTAGCGACGACGTGCACCCGAGTTCTTTGCCATCATCAAGCACATTGTTGGGCCACTGGTGAAAGCCGAGCGCAATCCCAATCCACACGAGAATCTCCGAGACGCTCTCCTACGCGATACGCTGTCAAGGGCAGTCGAAGGCGATGATGAGGTTCTGCAGACCGTCATCGACAATATCAATACATATGTCGAAGTTGTCCACCACATGGACTACTCCCCTCTCTTGATGCAATGTGAGTCGGCCATTTATCGGCGTCGCGGACGATTCTAACTTCTTAGACTGATGAATTTGCACCAGTCGTTGGCATGAGCCTGGCCAACTTGACGCGGAAGACGGCCGACCTTCATCATGCGCGCTTCGATCCCAGTCCTTTACTCCTGCTGGCATGCACTCTCATCCAGCACAACAAGGCGAACAGTCGGGTAAGACCATACATATGCAGAATCACGTCCGTCTGACACCAAATTCAGGATCTGCTACTATACCTCGAAACCCTTTTGAGATCGTCCTTACTTCGCTTCAACGTCTCGGTGGCTAGCCTGCGGCGGGTACTCCACGTCACCACCACCCTGTACCGCAGAGCTGCCGCCAAGGCTGGACAGGCAAACCCGGAGGGTACACTTGTGAACCCCATTACGTCGGCCATGTACGAGATCGTGAGGGATGGTCTGAACGGGAAGGCGCGTATGAGCCATGCCACGCTAACAGCCTTGGTCGAGGTAAGCAACATATGGAAACCGTGCAAAGGGCGAAGGGAGAATTACTGACATTACCTCGACAGGCGTTGACACTCACACCAGATCGCGGCAGCGCAAAAGTGACCTTCATTTCACTGGAGTCCCAGCTGACCCTGGCGCACGACGGCCTCGCATATTTGTACCACGAGAGCACGGCGGATGGATTGATGCAGTCCGATTTTGCCACCTCGCAAGCCGTCGCAAAGGTGATCATGCAAGGCGCGGAGGTTCAACCCACGCTCCTAGGAGGGCTTGTCGTCAGTGTTCCCTTCTTTCACTTTTTCCCTCGCTTATATTTTGGTGTTGCAGAAAACCCTCATCACGGTCCGGGTATGGAACGTCCTTGCGTTGGCAGCACTCTCGCGTCCATCCGGGTCGTCCGCCGCACTCCTGTTCGAGCACTTCTCCATCTT
Source organism: Ganoderma lingzhi (assembly GCA_026283605.1). Classification (NCBI taxonomy): domain Eukaryota; kingdom Fungi; phylum Basidiomycota; class Agaricomycetes; order Polyporales; family Polyporaceae; genus Ganoderma; species Ganoderma lingzhi. The sequence continues at coordinate 733,162 of JAPJYM010000008.1, forward strand.
CACGCACACCTACTGCATCTCTCTCCAACCGTACCAAACCGTGCACGCCCTCGACAACTCGGACGCCCAGGACCACGCACATGCGGATATCGGCACTGCCTACGCATCCATCAAGCTGTGGCTCCTTCTCGCGCGCAAAGCTGCCAGCGAACATCCAGGCGTCGACGCGAGCGGCGCGCTCGTGGACGGCGAGGGGATGGCGGCGAAGATGGTGTGGAACGAGCTCTGGCCGCCTTTCGAGACGATCATCGCTGCGTTCGAGGGGGACGCTCGAACTGGCACTGTCTCGCCGCTGGCGTCGAGCATATGGACGTCCGTCGCGGACCTTTTCCTCTTCGTTCGCCAATCCCGTTCTGTCATTGCGTTGGACACGGCGGTCCCCGCTCGGATACTGGGTCGCCTTAAGGGTGTCGTTCGTGGAGAGTCTAAGGTGCGTTGTCAGAGTTTGTGGCTGATAGAGGGAGGGTTGACGATTCTCGCGCAGGTTTTGAGGGTAGTGAGAAGCTTGAAGGATGCACCTCCGGACGACTCATTGGACCACTTTGTCAGTCAGCTGCTGACTGAAATTACCGCAGAGGAGAAGTTGCAAGCCGCAAAGCGTCAGATCAACATGGAAAGGGGCAGAAGAGTGGCCAGCTAACCATCGGCTACGCGGTTGTGAGTATTTATTCCTGGTCCGGCTCAGTAGAATAGACACTGCTAGTTTCTGTATCGTATGCTGTACATTACGAGACTTTCTTACGCATTCCACGCTGCTTCGCCATCCGGCCGTCCGTAATAATGAAGGTGCCGAGGAACAATCCGATGGCTGAGATGCCGAGAATGACAATGAGGGAAACGATTCGCAACGCCCATTCCCTTGCCGGGAACCAGACATGAATTGGGCTGTCGTCATCGAAGAAAGGCTAGTAAGAGACATGAGCGGCGTGCGATGGCCTGTTAGAGTGGGTGGCACCCACCAACAACATCGTCCAGAAGGTGTAGTACAAAAAGGTGGCAGCCGCGAATAGCAGCATTAGGCTGCCACATGCTCTGTCGCTCAGCGGCTGTGAGCCATCCGCGTCAAGTTATCCGCAAGGTCGATATTAGTATTGCGCTCTCACCATTTGATTATCTCGATAACCTTTACGCCGTCTGTGGGTATCTAAAGTCGCCTAGGATAGGAATTACCGGGATGACTAGCTAGAAGAATGGTTTGAAGTTGCTGAAGTACTAGTCGTGGTATACTATAGCTACCACTAGATAGCACTGCCAGTGGTATAGGATAAGCGCCCTCTATGACGCGCGTGCAAGCGCCTGTGCATGGACACGTGTGAGTCTGAATCTGAATCGCACGCAGCTGAGCTCTTCAATTGCCAGTTGGTGCTGCTGGCCAAGTCCAAGCTTGTTCTCCGTTCACCGTCTCCAGAGTCCAGCCATGCTGCTGCTCCCTCTGCTCGCTCTTTTATCTCTTCCCTTCTGTCTGGCAGCAACCTCGGCCGAGTCTGCCCACGAAAAGCTCGTCAAGCTTGCCGCATCCAACAATGGCCTCATCAAGCTCGACGATAGCCTCTACGGCCTCTTGACGCACCCCAAGCGTACTTGGTCTGCCAGCGTCCACTTGACTGCTTTGGATCCCAGGAGGAGATGCACGCCGTGCAAGTGAGCCTTTTCCGTCGTATTTGGTTGCCCAAGGCGGTAACAGTACCCAGGGAATTCGACCCTTCGTTCTCCGCGGTCGCCAAGGCATGGACCCAGGTCCCTCAGGCTCGGCGGGACACCCACTTCTTTGCCACGGCAGACTTTGACAACGCCATGGGCACCTTCCAGAAGGTAAGTTGTCTTCATGCCCATGCTCACATCCCTCACTTATATGCGGCCAAATGCAGCTCGGTCTTCAATCTGCTCCCGTGGTCCACATCCACCTCGCGGCAGAGGGCGACCGCCGCCCGGCGAGCGGACGTCTTGCGCCCATCGTCTACGATTTCTCCAAGTACGTCCCCCGTGCCTCCCTCACTTTCTCCTGTGTACGCATCCTAACCCTCACCCGTAGCGGCTTCGACGCGGGCCCGCTCGCCGAGCAGCTCTCCGCCTACACCCCCGTCGCGATCCCGTACAAGGCCCCGATCGACTACGCCAAGTACGGCACCGCCGCCGGCGTCGCGCTCATCGTCCTCTCCGGCATCCGCTTCTTCCTCCCTGTCCTGCGCTCGCGCTGGGCGTGGGCCGCCGTCACCGTCCTCACGTCGCTCGTCATGACCGGTGGTTTCATGTTCGTGCGCATCCGCGGCATGCCCCCAAGCGGCGCGAACGGCCAGTGGATCGCGCCCGGGTACCAGAACCAGTACGGCCAGGAGGTCCAGGTCGTGTCGTTCATCTGTACGTATATGCGCCGCAGTATCTAAACGCCACATATATTCGGGTAACTGACTTGGAATTCTTCCAATTTAGATGGGCTACTGTCTGCGGCATTCCTCATGCTCACAATTGTGACGCCGCATCAGACCCACTCTGCCCGCCAACGGTTGCAGGTGTACCTGTGGTCGGGTGTCATCTTCGTCATGTTCTCCGTCCTCATCTCCCTCTTCCGCGTCAAGAACAGGGGTGAGTCCGCTTGGTCTCGTTCGCCCTCGAGCTTGGCTGTGCTCACCGCTTGCTTTTGCTTTCAGGCTACCCATTCAAGCTCTTACTGTAGACAGCATTGGAAGTGTAAAAAGCGTTGTTCCGAATATTATATCTACTGCATAACGATGATGATGCGTGATGCCGTGCGCGTGAGAATGTCGATGTGCGTGTACTATGAGCGTTCACCATAAAATATCATAATGACCAGTGCAACCGATCCAATGTCGAGATTTCGATATAGGCGAAGACGGCGGAAGAATGAATAATTGCAAGATGGGGAAAAGGTTGCGAGCACGAGACTGAATGTACCGAATTCAGTTGAGGAATGCATGCATCTAGCTAGAGCCCTCTTGTGAGAAGACGTCCACATATCGACTGCGGACGTTCCGCTTCGAGGCCGCGCTCCTCGCCCTCGGTGGGCCATTCCCTGGGGGCGGGGTACCTGATGGCGGCATGGGCGAGGGAGGTGCCGAAGTCTGGTCCGTGGCATCGCTTGGGACGAGGTTAGAGCGAACACGAGTGGGCGGTCTCCGAGGAGGCTCAGAAGTCAAGTCGATCGCGCCGGCTGTGGCTGGGCGAGTGGGCGGTGGCCCGCCTGCCAATGGCGAAGCCGGTGGAGGCCCTCCGCCCATTGACCTGCTCGGCGACGCGGTCTGCGCGCGTGGAGGCGGCGGAGCAGTAGGTTTTGATTCCGGGGCACCCGCCTGCGGATCCGGTTCTGTGAACACATGGATTGGGCGAAGGAATGTATATCACTCACGGTCTTGTTAACCCACTTCCCGAGCTCTTTATCGAAGTAGAACGACGACTGCTCGCCCAGGTTGGCCTTCACGGGACCAGGGGAACTGCTGTCGTTGCGCTTCCAGAGTCGGCTGAGCCATCCGCTAGACGCGGCCGGCTTCGCTTCGGCTGCGAGATAAACATAAGCATCCGAGCACGGCCGACATCTGTCGCAGACATACCTGGCTTCTCCGGCTCTGCCGCCTTGGGCTTCTCTTCTTGCCTGCCATCCCCCACAGCAACGTCACCGTTCTCAGATGCCTGCATCTCCTTTCTGGAAGAATTGCCAAGTCCAAGGTCGTCGTCGTCGTCCTCAAAATCATTCCGCGCAGCATGCGGCATCGGACTCCCCGGGGCCTTGGTCGCCGTAGGAGTCATGGACAATATCGGATCGTCCATCAGGGAAATGAATCCAGAGTTCGACGCCGAGGACGACGGCTGCTCATCCACGTGCCCGAACGATGAAGCAGTGGGCGTGGACACGTCCGACTCGGATGCGCCCCACCATGAGCCTGACCTCTGGGGTTTTGAGTTGCCCATCGAGGACACGTCACCATGGGAATTGCTATCCTTCGACTGATCAAAGGCAGCCGCGGGAGCGTATCCATTCCCATAGCCATAGGGACCTCGTGCCTGTCCATTGGACGCAGCATCAGCAAAGGCGGCCGCGTTTGCAGACGCAACCCGAGCAATCGGGGGTCCTCCACGCTGTTGCTGGAAGGGACGTACATGGTCCATGGCCGACGATGCCCTGTTGATTTGGAGGTGCGACCTCGACGGAGGGCGGTGGACCGCCATCGCGGATCCTGTGCGGAAGGGTGGCGCTGGTACAGGAAGCATCTCTGTCAGGTCAGTGACAGACTGATGGGGTGATGGGTAGGCGGATGTTGTCGCAGAGGATATGGAGCTGTAGTTTGCAAATGGACCGCTGAATGACTGTTGCTGACGCTCCATGCCCTTCGAGTCCTCTGGCCGAGGTGAATTGTCCTCTCCAGCAATGAACTTCGTAAAACGGCCTTCGAGCCAGTTGCCAATGCTATCCAAGCTAGGCTTGGCCACCTTGCCCCCTATCCACGATCCAGACTTGTCCAGTTGCGGCGCCGCAGTGAGTCGGTCCGAGAGGTTCTTCAATTGCTGAACAAACGTGATGTTCAGTACGGGCGCGCCCCGGTTGATGCAAGAAGTGATCGCCTCGCAGTATCTGCGCGACAAGAACATCAACGTGCAGCCCCGAAATTGCTGGAAGGAAGCTTACCTGTTAGCCAGCTGCACATGTCCAGTTTCGGCAAGAGATGCTGCACGAATAAGACGGTATGGCTGCAAGTGAGGCAGGCCCACGAAAGGCTCTTGTCCTTTGGGTAGTATGGCGAGCGACATCGCGAACTCCAAGATTTCCGAAAAGACAATCGAATCCGAATCCTTGTAAAAAGTCGGCGAATGGGGGCTACCGAGTAGCATGAACCTGGAGGTACCGCCCATACCCCCAATAGGCGATGTCTGCGGAGAGAGAAGGTAGCTAAAAGGAGTGTGAATTTCTTGCGCGATTATAGCAAGAATGTGATGTTTACCATGCGTGTGCAGCTTCGGCCCACTGATGAGCAGCAAGTTGGTCACCCAATGCGGTCAAGGCCTGAGACGACTCCGGTGTTAACGGGTTCGACAAGATCATCGATGCAGTCTGCGCCCAAGTGGCCAGCACCTCCTGCGAGATGTTGAGGGGTTGCGTTGCTGGGAAGTTGGGCGACATTGGAGTGAAGGACAACTGCGGTTGAGGGATCTGCAGGGCGTTTTGGCCATGTTGCAGCAGGCTGCTGGGGTGAACCAGTTCTTGCACTGTACGAAACGCTCAGCGAAAACATTTACACCCCTGGAAATTATACGCACCTGCAGTCGCACCGTTCCCGCCGAACAGGCTGTATGCGAACCGGAGAGGCTCTCTGCCACTCTTGCCATCCTGAGGCTGTGCAGGATCGTGTACGAGCTCCGCGCGAATCCACTCAGTGACGACGTCCTTCCAACACTCCTTGTCCACGCTGCTCGCGATCAATAGAGCATGAGCCCAGAGCTTCTCATCCGCGGCATAGTGGCAAGCACCACGACGGTCCCCGAGAGCCAACAGTTCCGAAATCTTGTCGAGTTGCGAACCACGAACCAAAGACTGGCTCACTACTTGATCTCCGAGGTTCGGAAGCGTAGAGTTCAAGGAAGAGTAGTTCGACAGATGCTCCGTCGAAGTCGCTGGAATCAAGCCGGTACTGAGAGAAGCCTCAGGCGACGACGAAACTCCCTGCTGGGGCACCAGAGCGGCACGAATCGCAGCATCGACTTGAGCACTACAACGGTACGTCAATCCTGCGACGGAATGAAGCGAAATACCGAAACGACTCACTTGCCACTCAATCGTCCGTCGTTCTCGACCATGGCTTTAAGTAACAAGACTAGTATACGTTTTGCTTCTGCACGGCTCTGTTCAACGGACCCAACGCGATGGTATCCAAGCCCGCCGTTGATCTCTTCCGCCCTCTCCTCCAGGTACTTGATCACGCGAGCCTTCTTCGCCTTCAGTGCCTGTGCCCCAGTGCGAACGATGCTTGCCGTGGGAGAACCAGGGTCAGAGTACAACGGCCCAGGGTACGAGTCGGCAGAAGTGTCGAGGATCGACTCCGGGATCACCTTGTGGATAAGTTGTATCTTGATGTCCGTGGACTGTCGCGAAGAAAGCGCGACGTCGAACCCGGTGTTCATGTTGGCACCGTGGAAGCAAGTTACCAACTTACCGCCGAACCCAAAGCTGATCACAGGTACGCGTGCCGACGTCCGTCCAAGCGGGTCGTTGGTGCCCAGCAAGGAGGGAGAGGGCGCGTAGGTCGAGTGAGTCTGCGACGCCAACGTAACTACCTGACCACCTGTGCGATCGTAGGCCGTCGCAGGGTGACTGCCACTAGCCGTAAAAGACGAAGGCTGCGTGGGGAGCGTGAAGCTGCCATACACATGTTCGCTAGACTGGCGAGCAGGTTGCCGTGAGGGTGCATACGGGTCGGCCACCGATGTTGTCGAGTAAACAGAACCATTGGAAGCCTGCCGCCCGTGCGCGGCTTGCTTCTCCGTTGGCGCGTACGGGTCATACGCGTTTTGTTTGGCAGCGGTGAACGACCGTACTGAACCAGTAGGCGAAGTGGCACGTTTGGGATCGTAGGCGGACTGAGGGTCATATTGGCTGGAAAAGGTCGACCTTCGCGACTGGCTGGACAGAGGGCGGCTGACTGGGGAAGACTTTGTGACTGAATCCCGCCTCGGGGCTTCGTATGGGTGTTTCTGGATTGAATGCACCGAGGACGCTCCCGGTGATTTGGCCCTATCCGACGCGTTTGACCTGGGTGGCGGCGCGTACGGGTCTTGCGTTGTAGCCGAGGCCGGGATGGCTGAAGGAGGACGGCTTCGCGGAGGTGATTTCGCCCGTTCCGAAGAAAAGCCCAGCGAAGGCTGGTGGCTTGGCTGTGCTGGCCATACATGCTCATCATGGGGATGTAAGTCCACCGGCACGGTTTGTGGAGACGATGTGACGGCCGTAAGTGCAGGCGGCTCATATGGTGCAGCTTGTACCTCCTCCTCATCCACCTCAGGAATCGTTTCGCGCACTGGCGAGCCGACCCTCGCGTCGAAACCATTCAACCCAGAAACCTCGTGGGCGGAGACGGGAGGCGTGTATGGACTTGCTGCCTCAGGGTGCGTAGGACTGTACGCTGCATGAGGCGCATACGTATCGTTGACCTTGGGGAGTCCTTCTTGCGGATAGACCCCAGCTTGCGCAACTTCGTTGTATGGACCACTCGCCACATGCGCAGCACGCGGACTGTACGAGGGTTGATACCCCGAGTGGCTAGCATACCCATTGACGGTCGGCGCATGCGGTGCCGGTGGGGTGGGCTGTAGTGGTGCTGCGTGCAAACCAGAGTGACTGTCGCGACTCGGAGGCACAGAATGCGCGTGTGGATCAGGAGTCCTACGAGGCGGAGGCGCTGAATGCACATGCGGGTCAGGAGTCGTACGAGGTGGGGGTGCAGAGTGTCTGTGGAGGTCGGGAGTCTTGCGGGGCGGAGGCATGGATTGAGGGGTCAATGCAGTTCGGGGAGGCGGCGAAACGGGAGACTGGGAGCTGAACGAGGCTTGTCGCGGAGGTCCCGAGGCATGCCTGGTCTTGGGCGGAGGTATGGGAGGGTCGAACGCGTTTGCAGTCTTAGGGCGATATTGTGTAACACTGGCCGTCGGCGATGGAGCAGGAGGGGCAGATGAAATCGGTGCCGGGGGAGCTGGGACAGATACGGTAGAAGGAGCGTACGAGGATGTGTGGGAAGCGGTCCCATACGGGTAGGTCTCCTGAACAGTAGGTGCAGCTGGGGCAGCAGCGTAAGAGTTACGCTGGTAAGGGTCGTGGGTTGCAGGAGTAGACACTGTCGTACCCTGAGGAGCGGGCTCGTAACTTGACCGTGTTTGTGCAGGTTTATAAGGGTCATAGGTGGAAGTCGAATACGACCCGCTCTGCACGACTGGAGCTGTCTGAGCTGTACCACCCGGAGCATATGTCGACGCGGTTGTGCCCATCGCAGGGATGTATGCCGACGAGTTTGTGGGTGGAGTATAAGCTGAGGCCCTCTGGGTGTAGGGCGCATAGGTCTGCTGAGGTGCGTAACCGGACTGTTGCCCATACGAAGATTCATAGGCTGGCGCAGTCCTGTAAGGGGATGCAGATATGATGCGCACGCGAAAACTTACCTGAGGCGGTCGGCGCAGTCCATTGATTGTAGGCATTGCTCTGACCGTATTGACTCTGTTGAGTATACGCCCCATTCGGTTGACTGTAGGACGCTTGGTCCGGATATGCGGGCGCATATGCGATAGACGCGGTGTTGTCATAGGCGTAAGACTGCTGGCCCGAAGAATCGTACCATGTCTGTTGCGCATCCGTTTGTGCTACGCCCAAATCAGTCCCGCCGACGGGGAACTCGTCTGCAGCGGGACCAAACAGATCGGAGACAGCATTTGAAGCCTCTGTCGCCCCGTGGGGCTCATCGTGCCGGGTGTCACCACCGAGCGCGGCGGAGAATGGGTCGAGGGAGGCGTCTGGGGCACCAAAAAGGTCTGCGGCCTCGCCAGCGGTGGACATTGCGAAGTTGGTCCAGCCAGAACCAAGATGACGAGCAGACGAGGTAGAAGGAGAAAAGCTCGAGCCGCTGAATGGGGTAGAGTGACGATGCAGAGGGTTTGAAGGAGAGCTTGGAGACGTATTTGGTCTAGTTTGACCCGACCACGTATGCCCGCCCCGGCCCGTCGAGGTACTCCAGTCTCCGAGTCAGTTCCCTTCTTCCTCTAATTTCCCATTCGCGCTCGCGTGATGATGATGACGGCGTACGACCACTCCGCCGCGCACTATCCGTTCGTCGACGAACGAGACCTGCAGAACAGACGATTTATAACATTACGACTATCGTGCGACATGTACGCGACGTCAATGACAACCCCAGGCGCTCCTAGAGCCGTCCTCCTTTCGCCTGTCCATCTCGCCTTCCACACCGTCCCCATGAGACCGTCCAAGTAAATCCCACACGACCTGGGCATCCGCACGCTCGTCTCCACTCATCATCAAAGACACCGTGGTGAAGCGCGGGACGCGCGGAAGGTTCGTCATATAAGCGCGCACGATCGGGATGCGCTGTGGGTCCTCTCGGCCAGCTTCGAGCGCCATGCGAAGGCTGTGGAGGATGGCGGCCAGAGCGGATGCACTCAAAGATGTCTTAAATAGTACGGGTAACCGCGTTGCTGGTATTTGCTGGATGCAACCTGTGAGGTGGACGGCCAATGACTATGAGGACGTTACTCACGCGAAGGACATCCCATCGTTCCTCTTCGGTCGTGAGCTCATTCCATATCCGTGTGAACGCAACGAGTGTCTCTGGGATCACCCGTCTGGGCGCATTCGCATTGACACTGGAAGTGTAGAAGAGGCTGGACCTGCCATCCGACCTGAATATGCCACCTCTTGGCTTAAGTTCTTCCCGGGCCGCCTTCGCTTCGCGGAAGGTTTGTGGAGCCGGTTTCGGGGCAGTTGACGCATCTGGAGTGATAACGGCAGTGAGGGAACTTTGTATGGGAGGCTGAAAAATTGCAGATGGTGGGGACGGAGATTTACTGAGTGGTCGAGAAGACACGGCAGTCAGCAGCCCCGTATCGGAGGCCAGCGTCCATGTTGGTTTTGGAGTAGCCGAACTTGCGTCCCCATCAGGCTCGACTATAGTGATTGGGATGCGTCGACGTTTGGGGGGAGTCTCAACTGCTGGAGCCGGTGTAGAAATATCGACGGGTTTCCTCTTTGCAGAGTGTCAATGCGTGAGGAAAAGGACAGATCGTAGCGATGGTACGCACATTCTTTGGCGTGATAGGAACGGTTTTGAGGGCACCTCGAACCTTGCTTAGTTCCTCCTTCACAGAATCATTGGAGGGCTCTAGATTCAAAGCTTCCTCAAAGTCTAAGGTTCGCCTTTGTCGTCGATAATGGGGTTCGGTCCTAGACGACGTATAACACGCACCAGATTGTGCTTCTTTCAGCTTCAGTAAAGCCACTCTGGCCTGCCCCCTGCGAAAATAGCCTTTCACGTTCTTTTTATCGAGTCGTATGACCATATCGCAGTCCCGTTCGGCGTCTTCGTTCCTGGAAAACGCATGAGCACACCCAGAAGCCACCCGAGTAGGTGGTTGGCACGCACTCACTTGCCAAGTTTGAGGTATGCGGCAGCTCGGTTCAAAGGATAGGTTGCATTTGTTGGGTCGGCAAGGAAAGCAGCGGTATAGTGGCCGATGGCGGTAGGGAAGTCGCCAGCTTTGAAGGCGGCATTGCCCTAAGTTACTGATGTCAGTCCAAGAGACATGGCCGTTGTCCATGAACATCATCACGAACCTTTTCCTTCTCATTCTGTGCCATTGAAGTCATGGGATGAGTGGTGCAGTATGCGCGATATGATATGGGCAGGAGGCTGAGATTAGGTTGGGATTGAATAGTCGGAGTAGAGGATCACGGAAAGATCTTAAACTATGTAGAACGCGGCGTGCAAGGCGAGGCGGGAGACGTGCTTACGGAACAACGCGCCGGGGTTCCGAGTCGAGTCGGAACTCTTACTTAGCTTTGCACTTTCGATCGAACTTGTCACGGTCTTCTCAGGTTAACTCCGACTCGGTCACAATGCCACACAAGGAAAGGAAGCCTGACACGACCCAGCCGCAACTTCCAACGGGAACAAGACAGCTCGGAGCATGCGTTGTATTATATTACCAGCTACTGTATCTAGAGACGTATACCAACTACTACTCCAATGTGGGGGGGATGATGACTGTGACGAGTCCAAGCAACAGCAAGTGTTCTTTCACTAGATGGCAGATGGTAGTGGTTATGCAAGTGTGGATGCTGCTGAATGGGTGGTAACTAAATGATGCGCAGTGTATGGTACCAACGATGATGGGGGATCGATCCACAAACGACAGGACGAGGCTACGGACAGGGTCCAAAAGCGACAATATGAACAAATGAATGGAGTGAAGGTAATTACAGTGGAATGCAGAGCGACGACGAGCGTTGACAGGATGCGTATGATAGGTGCAGGCAGATGATGGGGTGCGATGATCAGAGGATAGGACGCAGAGACCGAGAAGGATGATGCAAGCGAGAGTCTAGACTAACACTGTGATGCACGGGAGACTATTAGATGACGTTGAGCACAGCGACGAGGTAATGGGTAATGTATGCAAGAGGCGGGTGGGGTGTCCTAAACTGAAATGTCAGTGGCCCCCTCAATGGGGGTGACCTCGCCCGACGGCGTAGTGGGAGCGCACTTCTCAAGAAGTCGCTCAACTGAAGGGTCCGTTAACTCCAACCGAAAGGAACAGGAACAGGAAAGAACTCACTAGCGGATAGGTGCTTACTGTACGCACTCGAGTACCTCCGCATGTTGACCAAATGCGGCCGAACCTTGCTGATCAGCTGTTCCTTCTGCTCGCCCTCAGCAACTGCGAGAGCCCGCTGGAGGACGTAATCTAGTGGAGAGTGTTTGGTCAGTTACATTCCTGGGCGCACACACGGTTGCACTCACTCCCAAAGGAATCCTTCATCAGGCCCATGATAGGGCTGAGACCGTCCTGCTTCGGAGTCATGATCTCATCGATGAGCTGTCGACGACTGTCGGGGTCCGCGGTGATCAACGCCTTCTCGCACACATTCGACGCGAACTTGTGTTTCGCCATGTTGTTCATCTGACCGGTGAGCTTGGCAATGACCATGGCGCGGTCCTGGGACTTCCCATGCTCCAAGACAAATTGGACGACGTAGTTCTGGTGTGAAGGTTAGCTTCATCACATGTGGTAATGGTGCGAATGTGGTTCTTACCCCGAACTGATCAATCATGAGATTCGAGACGTACTTGTGCAGCTCGTCGAGAAGCGGCCGCGTCTGCTCCTCCGGCAGGTACTCGAAGCACCGCTGTAGGACTCGGCAGCCGTATGGATGTGTCGAGAGCTCGTACACACTACCCCTGAACGCGTTCACAAAGCCAAGCCGTTCGGGGACGACGTGCTCGATGATCTTTTGTACAACCTGTTCGTCGCGTGTTAGCACTAAAATGTATCAATCATGTGAAGTTGACCGACGTGGTTGCCGTTCGCGTCCTTGACACACCGAAGGACGTTTGCGCTGAGTTCTTGGACAAACATTACCTGTTGTTCAGGGTTCACGTACTCAATCGCCTAAACGATGACAAGCGTAAGTGACAGGTCAAATTGTCGGACGTGGTCAAGTCACAAACCTTCTGTACGACTCGGCACCCGTACATCTGCAACGAAAGGCCAAGGACCTGGCCCTCCATTGTGCTAACGAGACGTGCTTTCTGTGCAGCCGTGCCGAACTCAAACATCTTCTGCACAACCTGTAAACGCCACACACAATAAGTTAATGACGCCCCCATCCAGACGGGAGAGAAGGTCAGACGCACATAGTTGCCGAAGACGTCCTGCATCAGCTGGACCGCGTACTGCGGCATAATCTCGTCGAACACAATCTCCATCTCCTCGCCCGTCGCGGACTCGAGCTTCTGCTGGATGAAGCGTGACCCGTGCTGGTCCCCGCTGAACTCCACAATATACCCAAAGATGTCCTAGACCACGCTCCGCGTCAGCATCCGTTAATGCTAGGAAGATAGAGTTGTGTCGATCCAAGCGACTGAGAATTGATACCGACCCGCAGCTCCCACTTGCGAGATTTGTTCGCCCGGAACTCATCCAGCTGCGCGCTCCGCACCGCCCCGTCGCCGCGACGACCACGACCGCCGTATCCGTGCTGACCGGGGCCGGTTTGGGGATGCATGGCGCCGTAGGGCACCCCGCGAGAGAGCTGAGGACTGTATTCTACAGGCGCGCCGTAAGGGGACGAGTGCGGCGACGGCGACGACCGAAGGTTAGCGTACAACACGTTCTGCGGAGGCATAACCTAATGGGAAAAGGAACCGTTAGTGCTTCGAGCCACCGGGGGAAGCCACGAACCATCACACCTGATCACGACGCTTGTCGCCCCCAGCCAAGGGATGGGGTGTGAGCATAGGGGAGTGGGGTGGAGGCGCGTGGTAGACCAGCGGTTGGCCGGGGTAGTAGTATTGTGAGCCTAATGTGCGCGACGAGTTGACATAGTCATAGAATTGCTGCGCATGGAGGTCAGTCATGGCATGAGGATGCAATGTCTGGGGTCCCAACCCAGGATATACATTATGAGTGGCTGTCGCGGAAGTGAGAGCCGGCGACGAGCCGTAGAGGGAGAGCTCCGGGGTTGTGCGGTAGGCGTCGTAGGAGTACGAAGGACCGGAATAGTACGGGGCATATTCGGTTTGCGGATAGCCACCGTAGGGACCACGAGGGGGTTGTTGAGGGCCGCGCGCTGGATGTCCAGGTGTTGCCGGAGGTGCCATGCCAGAAGGTTGTGATCCTTGGCGGTAACCGTTCTGTTGTGAGAGGCCGTACTCATCCTCAACAGCCATACCACGGAGTGCGGCAGACAGCTCAGTATCAACCTGCTTCGACGTTTGCAGGGAATCGTAGTTGCCGATAGAGCTAGCGAGTTGCCCTAGAAGCCACCGTCCGATTAGGATACGGCGCGTATCTCGACGCTCAGACACCACACGCACCGAAGACATTGCTGTATTGCGGCAACTGCGCTGGCATGGTTGTGGCTCCTGATCCCGCTGGCAGACCCGAAGACTGTGCTGATACCTGCCTTGATCTTGTCTGTGACAAACGCGCGGCAAGTTAGTGCCAGTTTTCAAATTGCGGATGCAACAAAGAATGGACGGAGCGCGTACCAAACCTGACAAGTCCTTCTGCTGGGCGTCGGTCACCTCATCCCATGTACCGCTGGCGGACCGGGAGCCCCAGCCGTCGTTCAGGCTCTGAGACACCGACGATTCGGGAATGCTAGCCGCTGAGGAACTGGATGGGTGCCTTGACGCGTTACCACCTCCCCACACCTGAGCGGACATTAGCGCACGGGGGCGCCAGGGTTAGCTATGTAGCGGGTGCTCACCTGCCAACCTGTGCTCAGAGTCTTGAGACCATTCGAGGGAGCCATTGCTACGCTGAACATATTGGAGGAGCCCTTCCTGTGCGAGTGAATCTAAATAAATAGGTTCAGCTGGCAGGGGTCGCGTGATGGTGAGAGCAGAACCAACGGGGTTGGGGGAACTAGTGGGGGAATGGCCGCGAGAAGAGCCAGAAGGTTTACGAGACGATTCGTGATTAGGTGTCGACATCTCTGGGCAAGCCGGAATCCTGGGTAGGGTACCCAAGCTCGTATGGAGGAGCGGAAAACAGAGCGGTGACTCACATACGAAAGGCTACAATATTGAAGCTCTACGTGTGGTGTAAGTCGCGGCTGTTATAAAGCTTTCAACCAAGTGGTCAGTACGACATGACACGGGATGAAGCGAAGGGCGGCGGGAGACTGGGCGAGGACGTTCGTGCTGGAAAGAAGGAGCGAACCCACACGCGCCGCGACGCGTCCGATCACAGGTACGACGTCACAGGGCTGTTAGAGGTTGACCTGAAAGCACTCACCAGTACTGTACGAGGGAACTGGGGGGGAACGCCGGGGTGAGGACGGGAGGGGAGGGTCCTCTTAGGTTGGACCGACGCGAGCGTCGTGGAGGGGAAGAGAACGCGAGGGCGGAGGCGAGTCCGACGCGTCGAATTGCGGGCCAAAATGAGGGAAATAATGGTGGACTGTCATGTACCTAATTTGATTCCGCTAAAACTCGAAACTCAAGGCGCGGTTGTTCTGTTCGCTCGTCGGGCCACTTGACACGTGGAACGCTCACCGCAACTGCCCGCGTCCCCCGCCTCCCTGCCGAACCATCCCCATTCCCTTTCTCGGCCCACTCGCAACACCGCCCGGGGCCCTTCCTGCCTTTCCGGGTGCAGTGCCGCTCGCAGGGTTTCCCAGGCCTGCTTCCATCACCACCCGCCAACACGACCCTGACGGAGGATACGTCGCGTCCCACGCCCGGCCCTCCTCCCGCGCCCGAGCTCAATTGCCTCCGGTCCTCCGCGCAAAAACCAACAAGCTCGGGACGGCAGACGTCTCCCCGTAGGCCGTATAGTTTGCCGCATTCTCTTGAGACCCGAAGCCCGAACTGTTGGCCGCTGTAGGCCTGCATAAGTCCCATGTGCAAACTTCTTGCGTCCTCGCTTCGCGGGGGCATATGTATGCACCACGACCACGCCTCGCCGACTCCTCTCGACTG
This sequence comes from Ganoderma lingzhi, assembly GCA_026283605.1. Classification (NCBI taxonomy): domain Eukaryota; kingdom Fungi; phylum Basidiomycota; class Agaricomycetes; order Polyporales; family Polyporaceae; genus Ganoderma; species Ganoderma lingzhi. The sequence continues at coordinate 748,371 of JAPJYM010000008.1, forward strand.
TCGACATCATCGCGCGCCGCCAACGGAGCGTGGTCCGTGATCACACACTGACCCTTGCCGTCAGAGATTAGCCTTGAAAATTTTGCCGTCGACGTATCCGGTCCGGTTCTCCTCGGTCTTGACGTCGTTCTTTCGCATGTCGAAACTCTGTATTACCGACCAGACGATAGTGAAGTAGATGTGATTTGTAACATACAAACAATGCGAACGATGGGGCGTGATGATATACGTGGGCGAGTGCAGCGAGGAGCGGGAGCAGGTGAAGGTCTATCGCGAGTTGAAGTTGAACCAGGATTGCCGCTTGGCTGATAGTACGCGAGATAGTCAGCCCCCACTGCGCGTTCGCCGGAGCAAAGAATAAACACGTACCGGTGCTATTGCGGGGAAGTGTGAAAAATGACAAGGTGAAAGATACAGTCACATATTATCAGCACGCAGCCGGGTAAGTCGCACCCACGAAACACAACAGTACTTACCCAGAGTCCTCGTTCTGCACTCTTGCCAAGGGGTTTGCCATGCTTGGGGACGCCGGTCCCGTGCCTGTGGATCCAGAAGCCGCGCTCCCTCCCCCACCGCGCAGCGGCTTGGCGATCCGGCCAAAGCTCAACGGCGAGGATGAAGCGGTCTTCTGCGCTGCAAGGCGAGCGAAAGGTTTCAGCCCAATACAACGGGAAGCCATAATTAACGATGACCTACCGCGCGCCTGGTCTAGCCGTTCCTTCACCGCTTGGAGTTGCGCCTCGAACTTCTGGTTCTGCACCGCCAATCGGCGGTCAGCGTCCTGGAGCAGGGCCTCAAGGTTCTGTATCCGCTCGTTCCGTGCCAGGAGCTTGCGTTCTGCGATCCCCGCCTCCTTCTTTAGCGCCGAGTTCTGGTCGACAAGCTAACGAAAGACCGTGCATTAGCAAAACCGAGACGGAGTGTCATCACTGAATCAAGGCACGTCACGACGCACCTGCTTCTGGACGATGGTGAGCTGCTCCAAATTCCTCTCCAAGAAGGCCATCTTCTTCTGCTGCGCCTTGCTGTTGCTGTTCCGGATCACGTTGTTGTATTGCTCCTTGATCTCGTCCAGCTGGATCTCGAGCTCGACAACCTGGGAAACACGCATGATCCATGAGTACAACGACGAACAGCGGATCCGACGATAGTCTATTACATACCTTCTCACACCGGTTCTGCAGGTCGCGCATAAGCGACTTCTTGACGCCGTCAAACTCGGCAAGCTGGACGCTGATTGCCTTCCGGGTGCGCTCTAAGTCTTGCGCGCTCTCCGCCAAATTCTTTCCGCCTTCAATCCCAGCCGACGTCACGGCGAAGGCGCGCTGTGAGGAATATTAGTCGCGGCGGACACCGGGATAGGACCCATCCCCCCCCCCGAGAGAAGCATTACGTACCTTCAACTCCTCGTTGACGCTCTTGAGGCCGTCGATGGTGGCATTGAGTGTGCGGATCTCGTTGCCCTTAATCTCCAGCTGCTGCTTGAGATCCTGGACCTCACCGGTATGTGCGTCACGCTTCGCTGCGTACTGCGCCTCGAGCTTGTTCTGCGAGTCAAGTGTGAAGATTCCGCAATTGGAATGAGACCCTAAGACGCCGATCAAACGTACCTTGAGCTCAGCCATGGACTCGGCGATATCCACGTTGCTGACTTCCTCATCGTGGATGGTCTTCTCTGAAAAAGTGAAACGATCGGGGTTAGAAGACTCCAATGCCGTAACATAGAACCAAATACGAACCGAGGAGCTCCTCATATTCGGCTTCAAGACTAGCGATACGAGACTCGAGCTCGTCGCGCCTGCGTTGGTGCATCTCATTCTCCTCCTGCACCTGGCGGAGGCGGTCGACTGTCTCCCGGATGAGGGACTGCGTGTCGCCCAGGCGCCGCCTGACGGACACGATATCCTCGTGGGTGAGGGTGGAGACGGACTCGTCCGAGTCGATGGCATCGAGCTTTGCGAGGATCTGGCGAAGCTGCTCGTCCTTCTCCGAGAACGTGCCTTGCTGTATACGCCGGAGGCGCACAGGAACGCAAATCAGACGAATGTTCTACCGCCGCGGGACCGAACACGAACAGGGCCTGAACCTTGACACTCACAGCATCGAATTTGGCCATCATAAGCGCCATCTTCTCCTGCTTGCGCTTCTCCTTGTCCTCCGTCGATGCATCCTTCTGCGCTGCCTTGAGATCGGCGATCGTCTTCTTGAGCTCCTCGAGCTCCCCCTTCGCATCCTGGTTCTGCTCCTTAAGGATGTCGATCGTGATGATGCTCTCCTTGTTGTCGTAGTTGAGCCGCTCGACTTGGAGGCGGAGCTCGTTCAGCTGGCCCGACATCGACTTGTTCTCCGTCGACAGTGATGTCTCCTGCTCCTTGAGGAAGGAGAGCTCCTCCTTGAGCTCCGATACCAGCTTCTCCGCGGCCTTGAGGCCGGACTCCCTCTCGGCGAGCTGGTCGCTAAGCTCGTTCTCCCGCTTCAGGAACTCCTCCCGCTCATCCTTGTCCAGGCCGACGACCGTAGGCGTCTGTGGACGGCTGTCCAAATCATTCCGAAGATCCTGTAGCAATGGGTTGACAGGTGTCTGACTCCGGGTCGCGGACGGCGTCGGGGAAGCGGTCGACTTCTTGGGTGCGGCGGAGACCGGAGCGCCAGCCTTCTCCGATGAAGCCCAGTCTGCCTGGTCGACTTGACCACCAGCGCGCCAGATGGCGAGTTCGGCTTCCAGAGCTGCGATATACTTCTGATATGAAGAGTTGGTGGAGTTGGCTTTGGAAAGGAGTGCTTTGAGCTCGAAGGGGGAAAGCTCGGCGTTGACACGCGCGGTGTTCTTAATCGATTTGGCGCGGATACCGAAGCGGAGGGTGGAGAGAGTTTCGGCGTCGTTGTAGGATGCGGGAGAACAGTTGATGATAAGCGTGGTTCGTGAGTTACCACCGAGCGACTCTTGCAGGATACGAGTGAGTTTGGAATCACGGTACGGGATGTGCTTGGCCTGCACGCAAAATACATGCCATTAGCCTTCTGCCTCTGTGCAGCTTGGCGTAAAGGCCAACCTTTCCGTCCGTGAGAGCATTGATAACCATACCGAGGGCCGACAAGGATTTGTTGATCTTCTTGGCTTCCTCCAAAGTCTGTCCAGAAGCACCGGTCTTGCCAACCTTCTCGGATCCCGCAAGATCGACGAGGTATAGGTTACCACTCTTCTGTGCGCCTGTCTCCGTGTTCTTCTGGTTGATGGTGATGAGGAAAATGGAATGCGACCGAGACGACTCCGCATTCATGTCTGGCGGCGACGACGTTGCTCGTAAGACCAATCACGGGAAAATGGTGTGAAACCTTACTGGTATAGGAAACCACACGAGCTGCACCTCCTTGACGCATGATCTCATAGACCTCCTGTGCGCTGCTAACGTAGAAGTCGGAGAGGCCCTTCACATACACACCCTTCGACTTCTCTTCGTGAACCTGAAGGTTGTCATTCTGGGCTGTGGACGGATACAGTGTCAACACATGCCGCCGCCTGATACGCTACGTATATGACTCACGAGCGAGCAAATCCCTGATCCGCTCCAAGTAGATTTCCATGTACGACACCTTCACGAGATATTCTATGTGTGCATCCGATTCAACAATGGACTGGAAGATTTGCTCGGTTATACGGGGTATCAATCCTTTAAGTTCGGGATTATCTATGTCGGCACCCTATGTGGCGTGCTTTAGCGCATACAAACGACGAGTTCGTGAGTAACGTACCATCATAGTGAACGTCTTTCCACTACCAGTCTGACCATATGCAAACACCGTGCCGTTATAGCCATCAAGGACGTCTGTGGAAAGAAGAGCGTGAGCCTAACTAGGGAACTTGGATATGTTCAACCGTTGACATCAGTGGGAGGAAAGACAAACGTAGCGGGATCGGAGACGGCGGGATAGCGAGATAGTACAGAACGGAACTTCACGTACCCTTAACGGTGCTGAAGTGGGGTCAATATCTACTATTCCGATGGGGAAGGGGGAACTCACTCTTTGACTCCGTAGTCAAAGACCTCGTGCTGCTTCGTCCCCGGAGGGAACACCCGGTCGAACGTGAAACCATCTCGCTCCGGCCCCGAGCCCACCTGAGCAGACCGCAGTTGGACGGTTTGCAGGTTCTCGTCGAATGAAACAACGATCTCTCCGCCCTCCCGTTGCTCAATGGCATTTGTCGGTCGAAATCTAGAGACATCCCGTGGAGCTGAGCACCGGCATCGCATGAGTTGCGAAGGGCCCTGCTCACCGACAGACGACCTTGATGTTCGTGGACATGGCAATCTGAAGAGACTGCTAAGTTAACAGGGACGTCGTGCAAGGAGAGTGGGTTGTAGCTTGGGTCTTCGTTATGGACTGATCACCGAGGTATAAGAACACGCCTCTGAGGGCGTGCCGTCTAGAGACAAGAAAGAAGAGACGGAGGAGGGTAGCAGAAGGTGGCGACGATACTCTTGAGGCCCGTCGGCGGAGAGCAGGTCTAAAGGAGCACAAGAAGGCATGGATCCAGCTACAGCGCTTTTCACTGGACTTGTCGTTTGGGCGCCGAAACCGAGTGCGCCGCCACCCTCGCCTTTGCCCCACACCGGCGCTCCCCTTGGAACTTCGACTCACAATATCTCCTCACTGGCTGCACATATTCACTCAATTCTTTCGTATTCTGGTTCAGCGCAGCGATGCCAATATTGGCACAGCAACGACGTATCCATGCATGTGGACCTTCGCCCGGAAACAAGCTCTCTCTTCCCCAGGAGCCGCTTCCGGACCCAAGCACGACTTCTCGTGCAACAACGAAACGCACGCATCCGAAAACTGTCGGAAGAACATCGCAGAAGGGCCCCTCATAAGACCCCATCGGATATTTGTCGAGTCCATGACTGCATTGGTTTACACGAAGGCAGGCGGTGAGTGCCTTTTGAGCCATGCCAAGTCCACTCGATTAGAGCACGCGAAAAGCTTCACTCGTGAGTTTTCATCGCCTTATGCATCGAGAGAATGCATTGGAGGTATTTGGGGATGTGTCTCGTGGACGCAGCGCAAGAGGTGGAGTACGTGTTAGACCACCAGCAAGCAGTGTTGTAGGGAGCCGTAGACCACTGCAATAGAACATATATGTATATTTGATGACTCTATATATACATCGCATGCATACAACATTGATTATGAGGAATAGTGGAGGATCTCGCGACAGGGTGGAGGCTGTTGTACGATGCATGTTTTGTACTCCGCACGGGAATGCAAAAACGTACCAGACCAACTCATTCTGCATCCTACACCCTTCCAAGTATCCGCCAGCGACTTCCTATCCAGGTTTGTCGAAGATTCAGGCAGCATGAAGAACGATACCGGAGTTCTATGTCGAAGATGGGTTGAAAGACGTTGGTCGGCGAATTGAAGGGACAGAGTTGTACTGAGCTTTGAAATGACAAGGCCATGTGACTTATATAGCAGTGTTGAGCCAGAGGACGAAAGAATTGAGTGAGTATGTGCGGCCAGTGAGGAGATATCGTGAGTCGAAGTTCCAAGGGGAGCGCCGGTGTGGGGCAAAGGCGAGGGTGGCGGCGCACTCGGTTTCGGCGCCCAAACGACAAGTCCAGTGAAAAGCGCTGTATTTACCGCTGTTGTCAAGCACGCGTTTTGCGTTACGCGTAGCGCTCCATAAACGGAAATCTTGAGCATTTCAGCCGAGAAATTGGCACTGGTGGCATACAACTCGGACATGGGAGGTATAGATTTCTGTTTGATACTTCCGGTATTGCGAGTAACATAGAATACACAGATGCTGAGCTATACAAAGGATAGTACGAGCCTATGATACGTGCTGCGGCTATGTGAAGTGGAAAAGGAGGGACAAATCAGTCATCGCTGTCTACAGACGGCGCACGGGGTGCTCTGCTGGAGGATGCGACCGCTCGACGGGTCGAGGTCGACGCCTCCTTCTCAGCCGCATCGGCCGCGTCGATCCACTCTGAATAGATGTCGATGGGCTCTGTCAAGTCTATGGAAGGTGATAAGCAACCAGGATAGACGAGAGAAGTGGCGACGCACGGTTTGCTTTACTCTGATACCTCTGGTCGCACACCTTGCAAAATAGTTGTGCAACACCCTCCTTCCTATTGATTCGAACCGAGACCGACTTGTCGTGGTGGCAGAAGAGGCAGGTAAAGTTGGTCTCTGTATGCGGTCTCAAGCCCAGTCCAGTCCGGGCAAATGGCAGACGACACATACCTAACGGGTCCTTCCTGCGGGAAGGAGCGGGTTTTCTGGAGGACTTTTTGCGTTTACCCATGGTGGTGGCCTGACACGGAGGTCAGACAAGCCCAAAGGCAGTCATAAATACTCAGCCTGTGCCCAAGGTCGACATAAACGCTCTGCGCGAACGGGATTCCCACGGAGCGATCACGTGGGGTACGCGACGCGCGCGTGGTGGTTGAACCAGGCAGCGCGGCGACTCTCTCTTCTCGACAACCGTCCCTCGCTCTGCTCGCCATGGCCTCTCGCCGACCCCCGTCCCGCGCGCGGACGACCGCTTCTTCTTCTATGCCCCCGCCACATGCTGCTCACATCAGGCCCCGCTCTGCACTTCAGAAATCGGATTCTTCTCGACCAACCACCACATCCGCCGACCATGGCCTGGACGCAGACCCTTCCAATGCTACTAAGGCTGCGTTATCTTCTCAAACGAGATCAGCAACTGGAGAGTCAGATGCGAACATTAAGGTTGTGATTCGTTGTCGCCGTCGTTCTGAGCGCGAAATGCAAGAAAATTCCCCCATTATTGTCACGACGAACGGTGCCAGAAGCGAGGACATCACTATCGAGACCTCTGTCCCGACCACTACTTTCGGCGTCGTCGCCCTCCCCACCACAAGGACTTACCCTTTCGACATGGTGTTTGGTCCTGAAGCTGACCAAGCTACTGTCTACAAAGATGTTGTCCATCCCATGCTCCAAGAAGTTCTGATGGGATACAACTGCACCTTATTCGCATACGGACAAACCGGCACCGGCAAGACGTAAGTAAAGATTACTCATCATTAGACTGATGTTTTTTGACTGCCACCAATAGGCATACCATGCAGGGCGATCTCGCCACAACCCCGATGGGTAACCCGTCCCAGCTGGCGGGGATGATCCCCCGCGTTCTTTTCAAGCTCTTCCAACACCTCGAAGCGACTGCCACAGACTTTAGCGTCAAGATATCGTTCGTGGAACTTTACAATGAGGAACTCCGCGACCTCCTCGCACCTGACCTTGCTGCTCCGTCTGGGTCGAACCAACCCATGGGAATGGGAGCTCACAAGGATGCTCCTCAACAGGTGAACCTGAAACTTTTCGACGACGCAAAGAAGGGAGGCGTTATTATCCAGGGTCTGGAAGAGACCCCTGTCCGAACTGTTACGGACGCGCTCGCCCTTCTTACGAAGGGCAGTCACCGGAGACAGATCGCAGCGACCAAGTTTAACGACCATTCCAGTCGATCCCACTCCGTTTTCTCGATCACGATTCACTCGACCGTCGCCTCCTCTACAGGCGATGGTCTTCTGCGCGTCGGAAAGCTCAACCTCGTCGATCTCGCGGGATCCGAGAACATCGGTCGTTCTGGTGCCGAGAACAAGCGGGCAAGGGAAGCTGGTATGATTAACCAGAGTCTTCTGACACTCGGCCGAGTGATCAACGCCCTCGTGGACAACTCTCCCCACGTACCATACCGGTAAGTTCATACATCTGCGTTATATCATTGTCGACTGATTGCCAACCAGGGAGTCCAAGCTTACCCGCCTCCTGCAAGACTCCCTAGGAGGCCGCACCAAAACTTGCATCATCGCGACTGTCTCGCCTGCGCGCTCCAACATGGAGGAAACCCTCTCGACGCTTGACTACGCCATCCGCGCGAAGTCGATCAAGAACCGCCCGGAGGTGAACCAACAGATGACGCGCAACGCCCTCATCAAGGACTACGTCGCCGAGATCACACGCCTGCACGCGGACCTCCGCGCCGTGCGCGAGAAGAGCGGGATCATCGTCTCCGAGGAGAGCTGGGCCAAGATGACCTCCGAGCAGGAGCTCAAGGAGACGGAGCGCCTCGAGGCGGTTAAGCAGATCGGGATCCTGGAAGGGCAGATGAAGGCGGTCAGGGAAGAGTTCGAGGAGGCGATGACTCTACTCGCGCGGACCAGCGAGGAGCTGCATGTCACGAAGGGCAGGCTCGAGGGTACCACGACGGAGCTACTTGGGACAAGGAAACAGCTCTCGGCTATAGAAGGCGCCCTGGAGGAGGAGATTGTTGTGCGCCAGGCTCATCAGCTCACCGAGCAGGCCTTGCATGACGTTATTGAGGAATGGAAAGGTGTTGCTCATCAGTATGAGGGCGACGTCGCCGGCCTGTTCGGGAAGCTTGGTAAGTTCATCGTTTGCAGCTTACCTTGTTCTACCTACTCACCCTTCACATAGAACGTAAGACTGCAGCCTTCGGTGCGAACATCACAGCAGTCAACACTCACAGCAAGACGCTCTCGAACGAGTCTCAGACGATGTCCTCGAAGGTAGACACCTTCATGAAGGCCGCCACCCAGCATCTCAACCAAGTCAAGACCGAGACAGAGCAGTTCCAGACCAAGGAGATTGAGGCGCTCACAGCTATCTCAAACCGCATCAAAGAGCAGCTCGAGAAGGTCCAGGAATCGCTGAAGATCATTCATGTCAAGGAAGACGCGTCCAAGGAGACCATCGATACCGTGAAGACAACAATCACTGAGGCGCAGGAAAGCATGAAGTCGGGCTTTGCAGCATACGCCGAAGAGCTTCGCCAACATTGCGAATTGATCTGCCAAGAGGCCGAGACATCGAGTCTGGCCAGTTGTAACGCTGTTCGTCCTGGTGAACTTCTTCTGTTTGCCCTCAGCTGACTTTTTGTAACAGGTTGAGAAAGCCTTCCAAGGACTCGGCACGCTCACCGAAGCCATCAAACAAGAAGCTCTCGAATTCATCGCGACGGAACGTAAGACCCTCCAAGAAGCGAAGGCACTCGCAGACAACACGACGAACACCGAGATCCTTCGTCTCAAACAGCAGAACGCCCTTCTTACCCGCTTGCTGGAAACCGAACGCGTTGAGGCGAAGCGTTCCGCTGACGCATTGCTGGAACGCATCGCAGGTTTGCTCGGCGACTTCACGGACGAGCGCGATCGCAGCCTCCGTGAAACGTTCTCTGAGATGACGCAAAGCAATAATGCGGCAGAGCACGAGATGCAGCAGCTCGGTCAGAAGCAGGGTCAGCAGCTCGACGCCGCTGTCTCGCGCGGTGCCCAATGGAGCGAACACCTCACGAAGAGGGGGGTCGAGGGTAAGAGGTTACGGGATGGGGGCATCAAGGTAAGCACCAGTAAAACATTTCGTTTGGACGTGTAAACTGACATACAGGACAGTCCGTGAACTCTGCCAAGCAATCCATCCGCGATGGCCTTGCCGAAGTGCAAGAAGCAATCTCGTCCTCGACCAACGAGTTCACTCAAGAGGTGCAACGTATAATCCAAGGCTCAAGTACAACGCTCGCGCAAGGTACGTGGGCCTCCCTCGCCCTGACGTCCCGCGTATCTTGATCAATTCTATTCAGCGTTCGACCGCGAACACCGTGCGAAGCGTGCACGGCTCGAGGCGACCGATGGTCTCGCGACGGAAGCGCAGTCAGGTTACCGCTTCATGCAACGCGGCATCGCGTCAACGTCGAGAGCCATTGAGGGCACAGCGAGTCGCGTCCTCTCAGAGACTTCTAGCATGGCTACGGCGGCCGACGCTCTCAACGTTGCTGCAACAACGGCCCTCGGAAACATCCGTCGGGCGACTCACAGCCTTGCAGAGCAGGGAGCAAGGGAAGATAAACCTACAGGCTTGACCCCACGCAAGCGGTCCCAGCGGGTCGTCGACGACCTTCCACCTACAGAGAACCGAGACGTTCTCATTCGCCGCTTCAGGTCCAAATGCGTGTCGTCGGTGGGTAGCGAGACTTTCCTCGCCGAACATGTACCATTGCCCGAGGGCGAAGCCGAATCCCCAGCGTTGAGTGGTATGGTGGTCGACTCTCCCGTAGACGTTGACGGACCGGCTTCGGACGAAGAGAAATTTCTGGAACCCACGCCCATAAATTCCCCGCCTCCACTCGTCAAGTCTTTGGCTTCCTCTTCCTCTTCATCGACGTCCGCGTCAACAACGGAGTCTAGCCCTGTCACTGTCATTCCTTCAATACCCGCGCTCAAGCAGCCCTCTAAGCTGGGCACCCTGACGGAGCGGTCGACCAATGTTGGCATACGCACACGATCGCAACGCACCAGACGTACTATTGCGCCACGATGATCACTATTTCCCATATTCATCTAGTCTGTAAACTCTCATGTCATGGTCATTCAGACTATCCGGGACCTTTCGTTTGATTTGTCTGTATCTATATTCCTGCCTTCCCGGTTGCACTGCTATCTGCACTGTCGTTTGCATTGTGGATGTTCCATTGTCTACTGTCATCACGAGACCGCAGCTGTATAGATTTCCGTCGGAAATCGTTCAGGGCTCTCCCAATGCGACACTTGGCGTGGCTTGCATAAGGACCCTCAACAGAGCGATCTGTCTTAATATGGCTCAGAGGAAACCTACCCGTGCCGCTGTGCTAGCCCAGTTGGAATGGCACGGCAGGATCCAATTCTGCATACCTGCTGACGTAAGCTCCCCTGACTGCGCGCTGAACACTGAGTACTGCCAGTGAGCGCTGAGCGGCCACCCAACTGTGCTTACTCTGTCCATCCTCCTCTCGGTGTAAATCTCTTGTAATCCTCTCTCTCAGGCCTAGTATCTCCACTATGCCAAGCGCAGGAATAAAGAGTTCGTACTCTGATCTGTGGAGCTCCCTCCGGGCCTTTACTCAAACGCGCATCGCAGCGGTCATCCTGCTCTCGTTCGTGTTGGCAGTAGGTTTCCTGCTAGTCATCCTCTCGTGCGCGTTGTGGGCGAACTGGCTTCCTCTACTCGTCGGTGCGTGGTGTCGCCTTCACTTATTGGACGATGTTAGCATCTGAAGCTTGAACCGCTGGTCATTTCAGCCCTGACATTCGTCCTTGCGCCACTTCCGAACGCAGTGTTCGCCCGCTGTGGAGGAGACGACTTCTCGACCGAATACGATGGTTCAGGACCCGTAGATCTTGGCCGTTTCATCACCGCAACGGTGGTTGTGACCGGGTTCGCGCTCCCGCTAGTGCTTGCGCATTCAGAGGTTATCACGAAGGGAGCGTGTGCGATGTCTATTGCTGGTGGAGGGTACGTCCATATTGCGCCCCGCTCTTACCCATTTGTGACTTTCTATCTACAGTCTTGTATATGGTACCATCATGGCGTACAGCCAAACTTTCAAGGAAGGGGACTCAGACTACGATTAATGGTATATTCATCTCACTGGAGGACGGCTGGACAATTACTATGCTACTCCTCCCCCGACCATTGTACACTATCGTACTGCTATCCGCCCATCATGTTCTCAAAAGTTAACATCCCACAAGAGATATGGCAAGAGCAGTTCGGGATCATAAATTAGAGTGGTGAGTGATGGAAGGTCGAGGGGGTGCACTACGGTTGTACGTCTATGCGCATCTTGCCATGGCCAACCTGTTTGGATTCCCCAGACTGAGCGAGGGTGTACACTTCCGCCGAGAAGTCAAAGCGTCCGCAAGCAATAAACGTGATAGGCGTCTCCATGTCGTATGACTCGCCCGTTGCTAGTCGCCCGATGGGAATGTCGACGAGCTCGCCCTGGAAAATGACGTGGTCTGCAGGCTCCAAGTCGAGGTTGAGGGTCAGCACAAGATTGGACGCTGCAGACATAGAAATTAGCGAATGTCCGTCGTAGAGGAGGCAAATAAACAAACGTACGTGAAAGATTGATGATGGAGGTCCGCAAGTAGACAAACTCGTTGGGTGAGGGCAGATACTTGGCTCCTGCGGGATCTACTGGGACCGGTTGCGGGTTTCCTTCGTCGTCATACCTGACGAGAGTCGTCCGAACCCGCGCAGTCTCCACGCGAAGTGCCTCCAACATGGGAAGAGTCATTCGTTGCTGGCGCAATGACAAGTCTCCTGTTCGCAAACCGCCCGTCTGTCCCAGGCGCGGTCAAATGAGAACCAGAAACAGCGCATGACTCGAGCGCACCTCATGCCACTTCCCGTGCACAACCTTGAAGAGCTCCTCTCTGTACCAGAAGAGTTCTCGCTGCCCTCGCTCTTCTTCAGCTGACAGCTTTGAGGCTGAAACCACGTATTGTCGATCCGACAACATGGGAATCGGTCTTGCTACGTGCTCCTCGGAGAGCAAGATCTTCTTGATCGGCAGTACAATGCGAGATGTTGACCCCGGGGGTACGAGAGATGTGATGCTCACAGGTTCAACGCCTATACAATCGTTATGTGACGCCCTTCAAGCCAGACAGAAAACGATCACGAACCTTCTTGTTCGCGCTCGAAGGTAACTTCAAACGGCGAACCGTACGTATTCCGCACTTCGATAGAGAATATGCACCAGTCCGCAATGTCGCCAATGTGCAACAACGCCTTTCGAGCCCTCGCATCCGGGAAGTCCTCCTCATCAGCGGTCGGCGACATTGTCGTTGTCGCCCCCGCGTAGGAAAGGATATCCATCACATCACACTCGAGCATGTGGTAGACGGTGACCAGTACGGGGTATGACAACTGGCGAGTATGGAAAACTTCAGCGGGGGTTGTGAGGCTCTCCTGCTTCCGCTTCACGTAGGCATAGGATGCATGGATGACACCGCTTGAGCTGCAATGACCATAAGCAAAGACATTGGGGACATGATGACGGTACACTCACCAGCCGACCTTGCCAAAACAATGGACTGTGATGACCCTCTTCTGCCCAGGACCTATCTCCTGTGGTTCACGGTCGCGGTCCCATGTGAACACTGGTCGGTGAACGAGATCATACTCTGTCTCATAGGTATCGAAGACGGATAAATCTCCATCCGCAAGGGCCTGTTGTGCAGGCGCGATAGTAGAATCGTCGAATGTCAAGTGGATCAAGTCGACGGGAAGAGATGAAACGTTCTCCAGGGTGATCCGGATAGTGGACCTTTATCGGCCGGTTAGTAGCAACTTTTGCGAGTCATCGTGAGGACTTACATCTCGCCATTGTACAACATGACTGCTCCGTGCGTCAACGACGTTCGTCGTATTCGTAGAAGAGGTTGCTCCGGTACAACGGTGCATTCAACGAACCGTATTGTTGGCTTGTTCGCTATTGACGTCGAAATTGTACCCTGTGTGCTAGCTCTCTTAGCAGACTTCTGCCAATATCGCGAAGCCAGGCCAGAGTGTTTTGACCTTCCGGCCTCGCACTCGATGGCACTCCGCCTACGTGATCGACGCTCTTCCTCTTCCTCCGTAGATAGAGGCAAGATGAACTCGCGCGACATGCCTCCAGGAGCTTGTACTATACAGCCGCGGATCACGAGTGTGCCAGCCTCTGCTGCCTTTCCGGTCATGGTGACAGGGTGGTACGAGTTAGCAGGTACGACCACTGGTGAACCTTTCGATGAGAACGAGACCCCCGATGTGCTATTCAATGCGACAGTTAAGCCCATTCCATCATAAAGCCACAGTGCGAACACAAACCTCAGCTGTACATTTTGCAAGTCGAGGTCGAACACGTATGGATTGCGTAATGTCACGACCAGATCAAAAGGCTCATTCTGCACGAGCACTGTTCTTGCCTGCATTGACATTGGTAAGAACGATTTTTCATCTAAAAGGCCAGAAAAGCCCATTACCTGGCCTGACGACGTCTTCCTCGGATTATACAGGAATGGGTCTCTCTTGCCATTGATGATTGCTCCAGGGGCGGCGGAAGCGTGCGCCAGAATTGAGATCGGTTTCTCCAGCGGTAACCTCACGAGAGGCAACCTGGTACGCCTGTCAGTTTATGCAGGCCGTGCAAATAGTTATGGACCGACGGCAATATCTCGATGCTGACGATGGGTGTACCGGCCCAGTAATCAACAGCCCGCCGGTCTCCTCTCCGCTTCGCAGTCGCCAGCGCCCTGGTGGCCGTATTGTATAACGAGTGCTGGTCTCGCGGGTGCATCACCGGATAGAGCAGTTTCAACGCTGACAAGGAAAACTGGGCGACAGATGGGTAGTCTACGAGCTGTCAATATCGATGCCTCGAAGGAGATCAATGGACACAGACCTGGAAGTGCTTCAGCAACACCAATGGCCTCTCGAATGATATCAATCTGGAGCTCAGGCCAGCCAAACGGCTCCCGCAATGACCGAGCCATCTCTTCGTCCTGTTCGCCTTCCTCACTGTGTGATGCTTGGCTATCCCGATCAGGTACGCCCGCCTCGACCAACTTGACGGCCTCGAGGTCGATGCCGTGCACCCTGCAGATGTGCTTCATGATGTGCAGGACGCTCTCGTTGCCTTCCGTCCGCTCGTTCTCTCGGATGCCCACCGTCCCCTGCGAGGTTGCGACGTTGAGCGAGTTGTTACGACTCTGGAAACCCGCGCTGAGCACCCGCGCGCTCCCAGTGCCGCTCTCCTCGCGCCCGCGGACGACCATGTCCATGAGACATGCGAGCGCCTCCCGCAGCACGTAAGCCTCCTTCCGCACATGGCCTAACGCGCCGTACATCGCTGCAATGTACTCCAGTGTCCGTACTCGTTCTCGTGCATCGAGGTGGGCGAACCAAGGGCCGTGGGCCTGAGAGACGGACGCAGAGACCTGCGCGCGGGTGATGCCAGTGATAGACGTCAGTCGTTCGAGGCTTGCGTATGAGTTTCGAGAGGAGGAGCTTGATACGGGGGTGGCATTGTTGGAGAGGGTAGCCGGGAGGAAGAGTGAAGGACCGGGCTGAAGCAAAGCGGTGAGAGCAAGGGGACCCCAGCCTTTTGAGGACCATACAGAATAGAGGAGAGTGCTGTGTCGTAAGACAGAAGAGCAATAAAGATAGGCAAGAAGAGAAAGGGTGGCCTCAGGTTCGAAGGTGGGTGAAGTCTTCTGGTAGAGACCAATCGCTTGCATGAGTTTGTCCGTGATATCGTGCCATGGGTCTTTATCGCCAGGGGTTCCGTTCTATGGATTGAATTAGTGCCCGTTCGAAACCCAGCAGCTGATTACACCGACAACACCCTGTGTCGAAGACCATGCTTCGACGACTGGAATCGTGGCAAGCCCCTCCAAGGCAGCAGCATGCCATGGTGCTTCCTGCGGAGACTTGAATAGAACAATCGCCTCGTTGTACCTACAACTTGGATGAGCCAGCATGAAAACAGCTAGAGCATACTCTCACCATATGGTCGCCTCTTCCAATCGGCCTGCCAACAGGAAGAAGTCGGCCAGTACTTTGAACAACCGACCATGGGACGAAGCAGCACCGATCGTAGAAACGCGCTTCTTTGGCAAAGCCGGGGTCGGAGGCAAACTGGAGTGTCGGCTCGGCAACAGTGTTGGACCCACGGTCGTCGCTCGCTTCAGGCCTAACGGAGTTTTCGATCGTGGACCGTTCAACTCGGGCTGGCTATTATGAGAGGGAAGGGGAGGCAGGGAATCGCGTCGTGGTTCGTCGTCCAAAGCCCTTGGCATCTCCGAAGATGGTGGAAGTGTGGGGAAGAGGGATCCATTGAGATACTCGTTCCCGAGAGGACTCTCCAGGATTTGCATCTAGTCGCCAATTTAAGATGACGGGCCAACGCACATGAAAGAGTACGAACCACAGTCGCAAGCTCGACAAGCACTTTGGAGCATAGGTCAGCGACCAATGTGCTGATGTAGGTGGCCTTGTTGCCCATGATGCTCGGGATAACCACTAGTCCCTCGAGGCCGTCGCCGAGATTGATATTTGTAGTGCTGTCGCTCTCCTCGAACACAAAACAGTTGCTAGTGAGGGGGAACATTGAGCCATTGGGGAAGGCTTCGTGAATACCCGTCTGAAATTGCGCAAGGATGGTTGCAAGGGAGTCATTTGGGGCACACGAAGCAATGCCTACTACGGCAAGGGGGAAGTCGGAAGTGCGGAAGAGCGAGAGCGATTCATGGTTATCAGCGGGTGGATGCGACGGATAGCTCAGGTGCAGATGTCCGCTCGCAAGTTGGTGGTTGGGCATAAACCGGGCTGCGGGCGGAATGAGTTGGGTAACGGAGATGAGACCTGCCAGAGACCGACGTACACCGCTCGTCCTTGACGTCCGTGCTTAAGTCACCCAACCGGATGGTATCAATGTTCCTAATCTCCTGCACCCATCGCTCGAAGGTCGACCGGCGAATGTTCCCGACGGGCAAGAGAAGTATTCGGATTCGTGCGAGAGAGCCATAGGCAAATGATTCCATGCAGGAAGACCGTGGGGCGAGAAAGAGGGCAAGCTACAGCAAGTGTTGAAGAGGACAGACAGCGGCAATGTTGATGCTCCAGAGCAGTCTAGAGTCATGAAACGGGTAGGAAGCGGTGAGCGCGAGGAGCGTTCGTTGCCCAGCTGTGGCCCCGCGGGGTCGGACTCGGAGAGGAGGATGTCAGTTCACGGTGCAGGCGCTGAGCGCTGAGCGCTGAACGCGTCGCGACTCAGAGTCTGAGATCGCCCGCGGCCCAACAGCGTCTATGCACGTCTGCTAGTGCCAGTCCCAGTGCCCAGTGGAAGCCAGTGTGTCCGGACATACGTCCAGGCCCCATGTCGCATGCTCTGCTTCTCCGTCTATTCCTCTCTCCTTCCTTCTTCTCTGTACACGTTGCTCTCCAATACCTCAGGATCTATGCCGACAACATCGGAATCACTTACTATTTAACGAGGCGGCTGAGGGAACTGAACACGCAGGAGTTGCGCGAAGTATGGGGCTTCGTATGGTGACTTCAACTCTCATCTTATTCTGGAGCATTCAAGTTGATATCGCGAACACCCTAGTCATCTTGTTGTAACCAGACCTACGCAATCCAAAGCCCTGGAGAGCTTTGTGGTCGAGATCTGCCACAAGTCGACCCATGTTGCTATGCTAGTATGTCCTTTTTTCGACAACATTCTCGATTTCGGCTAAGGATGGCAGACCTTATGGTATATGCAAGCATTCCTCAAAGATCTCTCCACACAACATTCCACCAACGCGTCGTTCCTCGTCTGCCAACGAATTCTGCACGAGTGTCACGAAATCATCTTTGGAGACCTTCCTTCCGTGCCTTACTCTGGCCTTTGTCCCCCCACCAACATAGGGCCGTCACGCAAGAAAGTGAGACCTCATGTATCCCCATCCATGGTTGGCATTGGGATGGTATTGGCCGGTGTCCCTGGGTTGCCCCAACTCACAGACATCATGGGACCTGTCGCTATTGAACAAGGCCGGGTCGACGAGCTGGGACAGGGCATCAAAAGCATTGAACGGGGTGAGGACGATGGGTCGGTGGTACGAAGCCTATCCACAGCTTCAACCACGGATAGTGGGGGCGACGCCGAGGACGACGACTCCATGGACTCCCCGGTGCCGGATGGAGAACAACATTCTAGGGAAACTACGGGTAACGGTTCCTCTTCACAACTGGCCTCTGCCATCCCAAAACGGATGTCTCGAAGACAAACCGTTGGTGCTCACACGAGCCCTGCTCTACCATTACGTCTCCGCGAGGCGCGGAAACCGAGGCTGTCGGAAGATCCGTTTGGACAAGAGGATGTTCCCCCCACCCATTCTGCTACTGTTGCTACCCCATTCCAGTCAACGCCAACCTTCTCCCGATATGCACATCGACCAAACAGCCTGCCTACAGCAGACCTTCTGCTACAGAAATATGATTTTGCCTCGCAGATGCATTTATTACGAGGTCATTTCTCTCGATCCGAGGTGTGTTCAATTTCGTTTCGCGTCGAAAGCGAGACGTTCAATGGGTTATCAGGTACAATTTATTCTTGCACTAGAGAACATCTGCAACAAACTCTTGGTTGTCCCCAAGCCTGCTCGCGTCAGTGCTCTTCGGGCTGAACTGACAGGGCTGAACCACATGCTCCCTGCCGAGGCAAGTGCTGAATGTCTTACATCCAGTTTGTGACGAGGAGACTTATTAGGCATTCAGATTTGCATGCCCATGTGGTGTTCCTCTTCGGACGAACCCCAACAATCATCGCATAACGTTCCTGAACCCCATCACCGAATAGTACGAATACCCCCGGGTGAAAGTGTCGTGCTCAACTCGGCTGAGCGCGCACCTTACCTCCTGCTCATCGAGATTCTTCATTCAGACCTGGACTTCGATCCCGCGAAGCGCGGTAACAAGGAGATCTTGAAGAAGATTGTCTTGAAAGAGAACGAGTCGAAGGGAACGTCCAAAGACCTTGTTAACTTTGCTTTTAACGGGTCCTCCAAATCCAAATCCAAGCCGGCCATTATTGTGCCAGACCACGTCACTGGTTCGGAGGCGGCTCTTGGGGATGAAGGCGATGCTGGGGAAGGCATATCAATACCTCATTCTGCCTCTTCTTCCTCCGTGGTGTCCCCATCAGAACCACCAGAGGAGGAAGAAATCGACCTCGTAGAGCAGCTCTATGGCGACGAGAGCTCGCTTAAGGCCGACAACCTTGATCTCTCCGACTCGATCGTACTCCCTCCAGCCCCGAGGAACAAGGAACTCGACATGGCCGCCTGGTCTCGCGCCTCTTCCAACCCTCACACGCCCCAGCTCGACAAACCCGACCCCTTCTCCCAGCCCAACTTGTCCGTAACGCCTGCCACACGACCCTCAAGCCACCCCAGCACCCCAGCACGGCAGCCCTCGCAGGGCCCGAGCCAGCAGCGCGTCATCTCCTTGGACGAGTATTCCGAGCGAATGCGGACCGCCGCCGTCATGCTTGCCCAGCTAAACGCAAATCTCATTCCCTCAGCTATCCCCGGGACACCTGTACCCACCTCCGACTCTTCCATCATTGGTGCCCCTCTTCGTTGGCTTCCCGGCACTAGCTGGCTCAGCGGCTCGCCTGCAAACGGCAACGGCTACCCTGTCACCCCTGGCGGGGCGGGCGGTGACGCGCCAATGCGCATGCGACTGCAGGCGTCCGAGGCTGCCGCGATCCGGGACAGGATCATGGTGGAGATGCTGGCGCTGGAGGAGGAGCGGATGGCGCGCATGCGGGAGAACGGGGTCAACGAGGGCTCGCTGCGGATCACGCCTGTCAACGGGGACATGAAGACGGCAGAGGACGAGGGCATCATCAGGCGGGAGCTGAGCAAGGTGGATCCGTCTGCGGTCGTGTTCAGCGAGTCGTGGGCGGCGAAGAAGGCGCGTGTCCGGCAGGCGTCACCTTATGGTCATCTCGGTACGTTTTATATATCATTTTGTGAGTTATGTCGTGTGCACTGATGACATTATTTGTTGCATAGCCAACTGGGACTGTGTTTCGGTCATCGTCAAGACTGGAGGGGACTTGAGGCAAGAGCAGCTCGCTGTCCAGCTTATCCAGGAGTTCGAGAAGATCTGGAAAGACGAGAACTGTCAGTGCTGGGTTCGATAGTATGTGCAGTTCCCTTCATACGCTTGATGTCGTCGTATTGACCCAGGTCCTGTAGCTTCCGGATACTTATCACAGGCAACTCCTCCGGGCTCGTAGAAACCATCACCGACGCCGTCTCCATCCACTCGATCAAGAAAGCGGAGTACGCCCGCCGGCTCGCAGAGGGCCGGCTCGGGCACGTCACGCTCCTCGACCACTTCAAGACGACGTGTGGCGACCCATCCTCGGCCAAGTTCGTGCGCGCGCAGCGCAACTTCGCGAAGTCGCTCGCCGGCTACTCGCTCGTCACCTACCTCCTGCAGATCAAGGACCGCCACAACGGCAACATCCTGCTCGACCGGGACGGACACCTCATCCACATCGACTTCGGGTTCATGCTCTCCAACTCGCCCGGCAACATCGGCTTCGAGGCTGCCCCGTTCAAGCTGCCCCTCGAGTACATCGAGGTCCTTGGCGGGCTCGACGGCCCTGCATACCGCGAGTTCCGCAAGCTCTTCCGCGAGGGCTTCGACGCGTGCCGGAAGCACTGCGACCGCATAGTCAGTAAGTGACACGTGTCTTTGTCTTTCGCCCGGTACGGGTGAGTGTGCGAACCAACACTGACGATGTGTGCCTACAGCGCTCGTAGAGCTGATGCAGAAGGACTCGACGCTCCCCTGCTTCGCCGCGTTCGGCGAGCAGACCGCGTCCCAGCTCCGGGACCGCTTCCAGCAGGGGCTCACCCAGTCCGCCGTCGAGGAGCACGTCCAACGGCTGATCGACACGTCGCTCGGGTCCAACTGGACACGGCTGTACGACTCGGTGAGTGTCCACGCCCTCCGGCGCACTTCTCGTACCGGCTAGGCGTCGATGCTCACTCACACCTTATCCTTCACAGTATCAATATTACTCGCAATCTATCCTATGAGGGACCACGCCAAAGAGTCTATTGCTACGGTACCGGTACGTCATGCGACGCCGACACGCCGACCTCTCGGTCAACCTCTATTGCTAAGACATCGACGTCGCCGCGGTTACATTTCCGCCCGTTCGTTCTCCCACCGGATGCAGTTCATCAATCATAGCTGTCTCGCACGCACTGGTCCCGGATTCCATGGGAGCAGAGAGGCTATAGACTAGGGAAAGCAAATAAATAGCCGTGTATTACTTGACGATAAGACACCATTGTCGTAGCCCTAGAACAGCGCGTCGTAGCGCTTGAGGCAGCTGTACCACTCGTAGTCTGTAGTCAGAGGGTCAATGTCAGCGCATGCAGGGATTGCGCCGCGTCATCACCGAAAGCCAAATACTCACCGAAGTTTTCCTTCGGGTTACACCAGCACTTGCCCTTCTTGTGAAGGTCGCCTTGAGGGCAGTGCTGAAACGGGTTGTGACGGTATCCTGTGGGCCGCATTCATCAATACGATCGGACGGAGATGTTGAACATTGTCACAAACCGATGTCGTTGAAAAAGTGGATCTGCTCCTTCTTGGCGAAGAGCGCCGCTCCAATGCTGTGTACGGGCGCATCTCCCCACCGCTAGGCAATTCTTAACTTCGCTGCCCGGTATATCGACATATGGAGTTCTCACCTCGTAGTAAAAGCCGCCCTTCTCGTCGAGGAAGTCGAAAAACTTGGAGTAAGCCTCGCCCCTCCAGAAGTCAAGGTCGCCGATTTCGAAGTTACTCCAGACTACAGGTACGTCAACAAAAGTTACAATACCAAGAAAGCAAGCGAGGGACAACTCACAGTGGCAGTTGTTGTAGGTCTCGCCCCCGTCATCAGATATGAACTTCATGGCGTTATCATGTTCAACAAGGCCCGGGTTGCTGCCGATGAACTCTGCCGTAAATCAATCAGAGGCGTCACTGGGACAACGATAGATCTGCGGCCCACCCTTCACAGCATTCCACAAGGTGGGGATGGTAGCCGGATACTCGTAAAGGGAGATGGTGAAGCCTGCCCGTGTGTGAATGATGAGCAGAAGGGTCAGCATGCAATGGAAAGGGATATTCTACCATAAACCTTCTTCTGGTCTTGCATCAGGAGGAGAGGCTAAGGGCACGCCATCAGAGGGACTTCACGCTAATAAAGAATGACACGTGCATCGTAGTGCAGGTCACAGAAGAACGTGACATCGGGCCTGGGTTGGGTCAGGACGGACTAGTATTTTCGGGACCGGATGCCACTCACTCAACACGCCAGTAGTACTTGTATTTGTGGAGCAAGGGATGTCTGTAGAAGAACTATTCATGGGTGAGTACCAAGCGTCCCATACATTGGCAACCAGCGCACTCACGCCCGAGTTGTACCGGCACATGTTGCGGTACGGCACACTCCCTGTGCGATCCTTGAGTTTCATCCTAGGCACTGTGACTTCATGACACTCACCGCCGTAGATAACATTGTGGTCGATCATGTCCTGCCGGGCAGCAGAAGCCTTCTCTTCATTGATCCAAGAGGGCTGGAGCCATTGGTCCTTGGAGATCAAGCCAAACTCGACCTTGGAGTCAGTGAGCGCAGTGATCCGCCTAGAAGGAGTAAGAATCGATCCGGTTTTATTTCCATACAAGCGTACACACTCTTTGAACTCCTCCGAGAACGGCTCTTCATTCAGGAAGACATAGGGATACAGGAACTCCTTGTTGAAGCGGTCCTCTAGGATGCCGCAACTAAGCAGCAATCGGATGCACAAGGATCAGAATACTCACCGACTTGTTTCATGCTAGTTATGACTCCATTGAGATCACCATTACGCGCGAGGATAACGAAGGTCGCATTGGCTTTCCGGGATTGGATGGGGGGCTTCTGCTCAACGTATCGGTCCTCGGAGACGCCCTCCTCGTACGGGGGATGCGGTCTCGAGCCAGAGAACTGCTCGGTTATGTGGGAGAGGGATGTTGCACGGCCATATTCCTCATGGGAGAAGCTGAGGATGAAGTGTAGACTGATCTACGTGTCCTTTGAGTATCGGGGCAGGGGTCACAGCATGGTGTACGGTACTCACAATGATGACCAGCACCAATACCACATAACGCATAGGCGTCATCATACTGGGCGACAGTGGTGCCCCGAGAGGTACGGTGGTAAAGGAGGGGCGCTGGAGAAACGGAGCAGAGAGGGAGTGAGAAGAAAGATGGGAGGAGAACTGGACCAGTTTCCAGAGGCGCAGCACTGTACTTACGCACATGCAGGCTCAGCCACTTACATACACCCAGAGGCGCCCAACGTCAACCTCCTCGCCTCCTCCTCAATCTGCTTCCGCCGTCTGCTATCCCAACTCTGTTCATCCGCCTTCGTGCATGTCTAGGGACTATTCAACATGCCCCTACACGACACTTCAGCACGTATGTCCTGAGCAAGTCCCCAAGTCATCGATCGCCAACCGAGGTGATATTTTCTGGTCTCCACGGGCGTGCCCGACCTGTCGTGCCTTCTCCGAGTCTATCGCGCTTTTACTAGCACTACGATCACCGCCATTACGTGAGCTCTCTGTTGATAGAAGCCGCACCTCGGCTCGTCTCCTGGTGTCCTGCCTATCCGCAAATGTGAGTCCGCGTGTAATATCAGGTAAAAAGTGGTTCGACCCGGGTTCGAACCGGAGACCTCCCGTGTCCACATCAAATGTGAGACGGACGTGATAACCAACTACACCATCGAACCGTTAACGGTTCAACCAGCATATCCATAACAACGCTTCTAGTGGAACAGACTACGGCAGCACAAATCCGAGATAAACAAAACATTCAATTTGAAAGGATCTAACGAATGTGCAATAGTTACAATACGTACGTATACGATACATCCCGCAGCTGGGCGATAACTACGACGACATAGGAATACATTACATAGCGGGGGCATGCATACATAACACGACGATGTCTATACCCGCAGTTCGGGTACGAGTCACTAAGCAAGAGAGTGGATAACCATAACATCCGCATCCTAACACATCACTTCAGTCAACGAGAACATGTTCTAGCCCTCGAGCCCGATGAACGACATCCGTCCTAAAGGATCACGCAGTTGCCTGCCTAGTCCGAAGCGGCTGTCCTCGAGAATACTGAGCCTGAGCTGGGTAACCCTGATGCTGCGTCGCCTGCGTCTGGTACGTCTGGTGCGCCTGCACGGCCGGCGGCTGCGGCTGTTGCTGTTGCGGCTGCTGCTGCTGCTGTCCTTGCACTTGCGCTTGGACCTGAGCGGGAACCTGGCCCTGCGCCGCAGCCATGGCGGCCAAGTTGGCGCGCAGGGTCTTCTGTAGCGACGGACGGCCATCCTCGGGCACCTCCTCCCCGACGTCAAATGTGACCCCTGGCCGCCGCCTGCGCAGCGTCCCGCGGGTCTGCTGCACGACCTCCTCTTGGTTCCTCCATTCCTGCGCCGCCGTCATCGGGTCGCGGAGGGGCGGAGACGGCCGGCCGGCTGTCGAGCTCCTCGTCGAGTCGCCTCCGGTGAGCATAGCGTTAATCTATCGGTACACCGTCAGCTAAGCTATAGAAATTCGCGAGAGAAACGCACCACCGTGCCATCGACCGCGTCGACGGATGCAGTGGAGACGGTGCGATGCCGCTTGGAGAGGAGGCGGAAGGGCGTGAACATCTTCCCGCTGGCGTTCCGCGTGAGAGACACAGGAGCCGGTTGAGCGATAGGAGCAACGTTGGGAACTGCGCTCGTGCTGTAACCCCGTTGGTGTGTTGGCGCCGCTGCAGGAGCGGGAGCAGGCATCGACATTGAAGGAACAGGGACCCTCCGAGGACTAGGAGGGGGCGGGCCCCCAGCCGACCTGGACGCACCGTTAGTTATGGGGGGCGCCTGCACGTACGCTATCGGCTGGGTAGGCTGGGAGTTGTTGCGCTCACGCCTCTCTCTGACCTGCTGGGACGGAGGAGGGGGCGGCTCGTCGCGCTGCTTTGGAGGGGACGAACGGGAGCGGAACAGGTTACCGAAGAAACTCCTCTTCTTCTCCTTTTCCTTCTCCTTCTCGTTAAGGGTGTTCTTCGATGTCGAACGATCCAAGGGAATGAGTGGCGCGCTTGTCTGGGGGAGCATCGAGGGCGCGAGGGAGGAAGGCGTAAGAAGGATGTCCTGCTGTTGCTGGGATGCGGCCTGACGTCCGCGGATAGGAAGACTCGCTGAAGGGTACGGAGTGTATCCATCTCTGGCTCGCTCCATGCGGTGGGGATCGGACGCTGTCCGCGAGTGCGCTGTCGGGTAGGGCGTGGTCGTTGAGTAGCTCGGACCCGGAGTTGGGAACGTCTGACTTCGCGGGGGTGCTGAGTGCACTGGGGCCGATACCTTTGAAGACAGTGACGAGAGAAGGTGCGCAGGCCTCCCTGTCGGCGCTGGAGAAGGTGCTGCTCGTGGAGGGATACGCTGTGCGGAGTGGGCCGGACTGGCCAATGGGTTCGTCACTAGGATCTGTTCGGGAGGACGATGCCCATAGTCGACAGATTGGCGCGAACGAGGCTGCACTTGGACGGAGGATGCCTGCCCTTGCTGAGCTGCGAAAGTTCCTTGAGTTGGTGTTGCAGCAGCCCGGCCATACTGCTGGTAGTCATTAGTCGCGAGAGGCGTTTGAGTGCTGTAACTTGGGGAGTTGATAGGAGCAGAAGACGAGGCGTAAGCATTAGGGTATCCCTGGGCCTGTGGAGCAGGAGAGCGGTATCGAGTTATGTCGGGGTATGCGGACGAAGCATTAGGCTGGCGAGAAGAAGTACCGGCGTCAAGTCGTGAAAAGGCGTGAAGTTGAGGCTGTATATTAACAGCGCTCGGTCGGTGTGGGAGGTGTTGCTGTGAGGACCCACTTGGAGAGGATTTCGTTACGGCAGCGTGCGTTATCGTGTCATTAGAGCCATTGCGGTGAGATTGCAAGCGGACAGAGGGGGAATGTTTTGGCGTGGAAGACCCAGCAGACACTGTTTTCGGGACGCCCGCCGGGGAACCCGAGAGGTAGGTCTGCAACCGAGATGGATCGTTTGTGATCGTCTGGACAGATGGCGGCTTCGGAGATCGTGGGTCATAGGTCCCGTTACCGTAGTTGGGAGGATTGATGTGTGCAGCGCTAGTATGTGGAGGAGCTGAGGCACCTGGATAAGTCAAACCTCTCTTCGGTGACGCGGATGGTATGTGGGGGGCGCTTGGCGCTGAAGGTCGACTAGCACCCGTGGCGTCTTCGTAAACCGGAAACCTACTCGGCAGATCCTGTGAAGGACCCCTTGCGTGGGTCCCGCCGGAGCGATATGCATCAGCCTCGCCAAGTGTCTGTACTTGCAGTTGCGCATAGGCAGCTGACTGCCCGGGCGATGCCGACGTTGTTCGCGCTCGCGAGTAGGGATCCGATGATACGGGCGCAGTTGAAGGGGGCCGAGTGGATGGTGGTCGCACCACGACGTCAGGCATCGCTAGCTGATTGCCATGCAACGCCGCGGAGGGAACACCGTTGGTCTCGAAACTCGGGCGTGTATGCATCGTGTTGGGGTAGCTTTGTCCAGACTGCTGATAGGAACCAGAAACGCCTTGGGTGACAGAGAAATGGGGATGACTAGAGGACGCCTCGGCGTACGTGGTCGCATGACCCTGTGAAAGAGCCTGCAGTGAGGCATCCTGTTGACGCGAGGTCGCCGGGTGATACTGCTGCGAAGGAAGGGGGTCTGGTTGGCGGAGCGGCGTCACCCCCGAGTGGATGACCTTCGGCAGTGGGGCGTGAGGATCAGCTGGTCCCTGACCAGCCCGTATACTGACTATTTGTGGTGCACGTTGAGATACTGTTAGACCTACGGATGTGGTAGGCTTGCCTGATGACGGGACAGTTGTGTGTGCGGACAGAGCAGACGCAGGAAGTCCATTTGACGACTTCTGGGCAGAAGGGTCCGCGGAGGTAGGGGCAGGTGTTTTCGAGCTTGACGGATCACGCTGATGCTGTGAATGCGTTGCACTGAGCGTCGTCATCACATCCGTCAACCATTGTGCACCGTACCCTTTGATACCACTGCGTTGCGATCTCCTGACTCGTTGTAGGCTCGATCGCAGGTTGAGCGTCGACATTGGCGGTCTTGGACTTGTGGCGGGATGACTCTCCGTGTGTCCGGTGTTTACGCTGCGCCGACTGAGTCTCTCGGATACAGTTTCATAGATGAGGTCACTTACTACACGCTCCATCTGTATGGTGGGAGCTTTCTCGTTCTCACTTCCCGACGGGCCGGAGGAATACCCACGCTGAAGTAAACTTGCTTGCTCGCGACTTGCATAATGTCTATCGGTCGCCCGCGGCTGCAGTCATCTTCAGCTTAATCGATGAGCTTCACAGTGCACGACGTCACACTTACTCGTTCGTGTTCCTGTTCGCTGCTCGATAAACCCGAATCTTGTCCGGCTTGTTGTGAAGTGGCTTTGTGGGAACGATGAGGCTTAGAAGATGTCCGTCGGCGCGTCGGCGGAGGGATGGGAAGTGGTGGATCGTCCTTGTCCGACGCATAAGGATATACGGACTCCGGCACGGAGGCAGCAGCCCCACGCCCAGCGGAAGTTAGACCGGTCCAAGGAGTAGAGCTTAGATCTGCTGGCGGTACATGTGCAGCTGCTTGGGGTTGCGTGGAAGGGGGGCGAACAATGTCCTGCACAGCGAAATTGAACGGTTCGCCGCTGTCGCATATAAGCAACATAGCAGTGGAACGTACCGGGTATGAGGCAGCGGCCTTCTCTGTGAGCCTTTGCGCCACTGCCGCAGGCTGCGCGTATGCTTGATACACACTCGCCGCATCGACAGGTCGCGCCTCCGCCGCCGCTCGGCCCTGGCGATCTTTGCGCCGTTCTTTCTCCTTGGCCCGCTCCCTATCCTTGGAGGGCCGTTCCTTCTCCTCCTCCTTCTCCTTCCGACGCCGCCTTTCTCGATCCTCGCTCCTTTCGGTGGTGGGATCTCGCGCTCTGACCCTTTCTGGGTCGCGAGTGGTTGGCTTTTCCCGGTCCTTATCTCTCTCACGGTGGTGCCGGGAAGCGGATGTGGGGTCGCGAGTGGCTTGTGCGGTTGGGGTAGAGTAGGATTGGGCTGCCGCGACGGCTGCGTTGTAGGTGGCTGGGTCGGGGTATGCAAGGCGACTCCGTTGTCCGGAACGCGGAGGCTTGGCCTCCTCAGCGGCGACGCCTTTCTCGTTGGATGTGCCGGGATTGCGCTTCTCAGTCTTCTGTTTGAGATATGCGCGGAGGTCGTAATGAGCGGTATTAGTCTGGTGCTGAACGGATGGGTTGGGCGATGGGGGAACGATGTAGTATGACGCGTGATTGGCGGTAGATCTGTCCTTGCTGGAAGACTTGTGTCGGCTGTAGGCTGCTGAGGGATCGAGGACTTCTGTGGGGTCCGGCCTGCGAGAACTGCGATGTTTCCGCGGTGCCTCCACGACCGGAGTCTGGTCCACGTTATGACGCTGCGTGGTGGCCATTGTCTGACGAGGGCGGTCAGAGTCGGAGCCGTCGCTAGGCCGCCAGAGGCCATACTCCTTGCGGGGGTTGGAGGTCGTGCGGTGCCGAGTGGTCATGGTCGACAGCGGAGACCAAGCAGAGAAGAAAGACTGCGAAGCGGGAGCAGGGCCGATGAGTTAATATGGAGGGGGGTAGCCCGACGGAAGAGAATGGAAGGGGTCCAAGGTGTGTGGGGACATGAGGCAAAACGCCCGGAGATTCTTGAACCAAAGGAGACCAAAGCCTTCGTATTACGTACCGCCACTGCAACGCGCGACATGAGACGCGCTAATTATCCCACCCCGCCCGCTCTCCTGACTGGGATCTCTAAGTACTGTAAGTAGTGTCTGTCAGTTGCTCAGCAACATCCCTCTCCGTCTCTCTTCCCGGTGATCCTCTCTGCACTCTCTCAGGCCAGGCCCTCCGCAACCATTCGCTTCGTCGCGCCGTCACCGCACGCGTCTGTGTCTGTGCCATTGGAGCGACAGAGCCTCCATCACCTCGCGAAACCGCAGTAACCCAACCCTTGGCACGGGGAACACACTGACAGGCCGAGCACGTTGGCATCACCGGAAATATTTGCGCCGGTCCAGAGCTACTTATCATAGAACGATGACTCGCAACCTCAATGTGGTTCATAACACAATGCAAATGCATTGTCGTAATCTATGTCGATCGTCTAACTATGTCTACAAACGTACAAACACAAAACAATCACCAACAAAGGAAACGACGGTATATGTGCAAGGCATGAGGCCCGGACAACGCCCCGCTCAGAGAGCAACGAGGCCCGGGAAACAGCCTCAGCCTGCAACGCTGCGGGTGTGGGGGGGAACCCCAGCTGCCAACTCAAGAACAGAGTCAGAGCGACCACGCCCAAACAGCTCGATCTTACACGATTTTGACTCATTACACGACAGTAGACAGCGGAAAGGCTGGTGAAGGCAGAGATGCCTTCCTGTCGAGACAATTTAAGGATCGTGTGGAAGGCTGGTGTCGACACAGCACGTAGCAATCGCCTCGAGATGTGTGTCTTCAAGTCGAGAGAGAGGAAACGGATCAGACGACTCCAATGAGGGGGCTTCTGACACATTTCCTGTCCATCCGAGAGAGATGCAGTTAGACGAGGAGGGAGTTGGTGCCGGACGCGAGCGCGGTGTAAGGGAATAAAAAATGAGCAAGGGGAGGGGCAGAGACGCCGAGCGGGAGGGCAAAGGGAGGGGCGCCTAACGACTAGCTTTGTCAGCGATTGGATAAGGCAACCGAGTCCGAGGGCGTTCGGCGAGAATCTCGTCCGCACGGGAAGGCGACCAGTGCACGCTCCTGCATATCTTCTCCACCTCCTCGTTCTGTTGCTCCATCTCTAGCCATCTCCTCAGCAAGCGTACTTTTAACCATCTCGCTAGAGGATCCAATCTCCTCTCCTTCCGCCATGGTGAGTAGTCGCGCCTCTCATTTTACCCGTGGAGACTCATAGGCGTGCGTCATAGAGCGATACTATGGACGCACTCGATGAGAAGGTCAATGGAGGCCCGCCTATGGAGGTTGAGGAGATCGTGTCTGTCAATGATCGTGCGTATCCATATCTCCCTTGTGTTGCTCTCTCGACCTCATCCCTCTGGTGGTCTGTCCTTCTAGATGAAGCTTTCGCGGCCAAACATATGCCTGACCTCGGGCACGATGTCAAGGAGTTCAAAGTATTCGGTTGGAAGTTGGCGAATTGGAAGAAGCTCGAGAAGAAGATTACAAGTCCGGAGTTCGAATGTGGAGGGCATAGATGGTCCGTCTCCCGTTCCTCACAATTCTGAGCGTGCCCCCAACGCTTGTGGCGTGTAGGCGCATCCTCCTCTTCCCATTTGGCAACTCAAACGCGCCACCAAACGACACTGTATCCGTATACCTCGACTACGCTGATCCCAAACGTGCACCAGAAGGATGGCACGCATGCGCACAGTTCGCCCTAGTCATCTCAAATCCTCACGACCCCACCATTTACACCGTTAGCCGTGAGTCCTATTTTAGTCACTTGTTATTGTTGTTGCCCTTACGCTGCCTTGATAGATGCACACCACCGTTTCATCGCTGAGGAATGCGACTGGGGGTTCACGCGGTTCAGCGAGCTGCGTAAACTGTTCAGCGTGCAGGAGGGCCACACGCGTCCGACCATCGAGGAGGAGGCCGCAGATGTCAGCGTCTTTGTTCGTGTTCTGGAGGACCCCACTGGCGTACTATGGCACAATTTCGTCAAGTAAGCGCGGCTTATCATCCTTGTGGCCTGAGTCAGCAGGAGCTGACCGCGTCTCTCTGTAGCTACGACTCCAAGAAGGAGACTGGCTTCGTTGGTCTTAAGAACCAGGGCGCGACATGTTACATGAACTCCCTTCTACAGTCTTTCTTCTGCACAAGGTATTTCAGGAGGGTGCGTATGGCGTCATGGGTTTGATCACTATCCTCGCTAAACACGCGTGTAGGCGGTATACCAAATTCCCACGGAAGAAGACCACCCTACGGAGAGTGTGCCACTCGCACTGCAGCGTGTCTTCTACCACCTACAGACGTCAGATCAGCCTGTCGGTGAGTAGACCCAGTAAGTCGTTCCGTCCTATTGATATCAAACTTGCTCCACAAAGGTACCACGGAATTGACCAAGTCGTTCGGGTGGAAGTCGTTGGATTCCTTCCTCCAGCATGACGTACAGGAGTTCAACCGTGTACTTCAAGACAAGCTAGAAATGAAGATGAAGGTAGGACATCAAATTATCAGGAGGACCGTCCCAGCATTAACAGGCGAGCAGGGCACGAAGGCCGAGGGTGCCATTCAGAAGCTCTTCGTTGGGAAGATGAAGAGCTACATCAAGTGTGTGAATGTTGACTTCGAGTCTTCCAGGATTGAAGAGTTCAACGGTAGGACCGTTCTATCTCCATTGCTAACTGATCTATACTCACTCTCGGTTCAAGACATTCAACTGAACGTGAAGGGCATGAAGAACCTTTATGAGTCCTTCCAAGATTATGTGGCCGTGGAGACTCTTGACGGTGAAAACAAGTACATGGCTGAGGGCTACGGTTTGCAGGAAGCGAAGAAGGGGATCGTCTTCCAGTCGTTCCCACCGGTGCTCCATCTTCAGCTCAAGCGGTTCGAGTACGATATCCAGCGCGATGCAATGGTCAAGGTACGTTCTCCGGCGCTGAAATCGTATCAGAACTTATGCGGCTATATTTGCTTATTAGATCAACGATCGTCATGAGTTCCCGTTCGACATCGACCTCGGCGAGTTCCTCGATGAGACCGCAGACAAGTCAACGCCTTGGGTGTATAAACTCCATGGCGTCCTTGTCCACTCGGGGGACCTCCACGGTGGCCATTATTTCGCTTTGATCAAGCCCGATCGCGAGACAAGATGGCTCAAGTTCGACGACGATCGTGTGACTCCCGTGACCGATCGTGAGGTCTTGGAAGAGAACTACGGCGGCGAGGCCCTCAATGGCCTCGTGCCACCCATGCAGCGGAATCAAGTGCGCGCAATGAAGCGCTTCACGAACGCGTACATGCTGGTGTACATCCGCGAGAGCGCGATTGATGAGGTCCTTGCACCGTGGAAGGACGAGGACACGCCTCCACACCTGAGTAAGTTCACGCTTCTTGACGTAGCCTTGGATCATTCCTTAGCGTTTCTTCAGAACGACGTCTCGACGAGGAGCGTCTACAGATGGAGGCGAAGAAACGTGAGCGTGAAGAGCAACATCTCTACCTGACCGCAAAGGTCATCACGGACACGACGTTCGGCGACCACGAGGGCTTTGACCTTGCGACGTTCGACGAAAGGAATTGGCCCGCGACTGATCTGCCTAGTTTCCGTGTGCTCAAGAACGAGCCGTACAGCACGTTCAAGTCCCGCGTCGCCACACACTTCAACTACCCCGAGAACCAGGTCAGGCTATGGGTGTTGGTCAACCGACAAAACAAGACCGTCCGACCAGACACGCACATTCCCGAGAACGAGCCACAGCTCAGTGCGTTTGCACGCCTACCCTACGTCTCCAGTCAACGCTGACGCACTCCTCGCAGCTGTTGAGGTGATCCGGAACAACATGGCTGTACGACAACAGAACGACCTTCGCTTGTACCTCGATGTCATCTCCGACTCTTCACATGTCAGTGTGGTTTGTTATTGCATCGACATTTCATTTCATGCTCATGAATCGTGTTTCAGCCTGAAATTCCTGCTGGCTCCATCATGATCTTCCTGAAGCACTTCGACATCGCTAACCAGAAGCTCAGTGGTGTTGGCAAGGTCTATGTCCCTCGAGCGAGCAAGGTCTCCGATCTCATTCCGGTAGTCAATGACCGTATGCGGTGGCCGGCAAGCACACCCCTGAAGCTCTATGAGGTACCCAATGGCGCTTGTGTGAGGCACCAATGTCCAGCTCACTTCAGTCTGTCTAGGAAATCAAACCTGGCATGATCGAGCTCATGAAACCCAAACTGACGTTCACGCAGAGCGAGATCCAGGATGGTGATATCATCTGCTTCCAAGTCGACATGAACGAGAAGGAGTAAGTAGATTCGACGTTTCCTGACTCGGAGATGGGCTGATGTTTTAATGTAGGCTGCACGACTTCGAGGCCCAGGGGCTCTACTCCAACCCTGTACAATATTACGACTTCCTCCAGAACAGGGTAATGATTCTCTTCAAGCCGAAATTCGACGAGTTGGACGCAGAACACCCCGAGTTCCACCTAACAATGAGCAAGAAGCAGAACTACGATATGGTATGTGGCTTGTCGAGAACCGTGCTGAACCTTGTAATAACGGCGGTTGTCTTTCAGATGTCCGCGAAGGTCGGCGACCGACTGAATTGGGACCCGATCAAGCTGCGCTTCACGACAACACACGCTACGAACGGCTCCGCGAAGTCGGTGCTCAAGCGATCGCTGAACCAGAGCATACAGGAGATCATGCAGCCGAACTACGTGAACCCGCAGACGACGGTGATCCTGTACGAGAAGCTGGACGTGTCGATCGTCGAGCTTGAGACGAAGCGCAGCCTCAAAGTCGTCTGGACGGGCATCCACAACAAGGAGGAGTCGACGCACCCGTTCCTGCTGCCCAAGACGAGCATGGTGCACGATCTCGCGGCGGAGCTCGCGAAGCAGGTGAAGCTCACCCCCGGCGGCACGAGCAAGATCCGTGTTTTCGAGGTGTCCAAGGACGGCAAGACGCAGAAGGAGTTCACGACCTCGGAGATGATCGGGAACATCCCCGATCCAGTCGAGCTGTACGCAGAGGTCCGTCATATCGCTGTCGCTGTCCTTGTCCCTTTGAATGCCGTGGTGTTGACCCGGTGTTGGCGACCTGTGCAGGAAATTCCGCGCGAAGAGCTCGAGGCGGACGATGCGGACAAGGTGATCAGCGTGTTCCACTTCTCGAAGGAGGTCTCGCGGACGCATGGCGTACCGTTCCGCTTCGTCGTCAAGCCGGTCAGTACCCCCTCGCGCTTCCTGAACTTCGGTGAAGCCCAACGCTAAGGCTCAATCTGTGTGCGCGTGTGCAGGGCGAGAAGTTCTCCGAGACCAAGAAGCGTCTCCAGGCGCGAATAGGCGTGACGGACAAGGACTTCACGAAATACCGCTTCGCGCTCATTCAGGTCGCGACGTTCAAGCAACCGTCGTACATCGAGGACGGTGCGTGGATCATCTTCGATGCAGATGGAGTTGGCTCTCATACTTTGTTGCCAGAGGACACGATCTACGACCACAAATTTGCACCCGAGGACGTACTCGGCCTCGACCACGTAGACAAGTCCGGGAAGACTCGCACAGGGGCGGGAGAGAAGGCCATCGTCATCCGTGGATGATCATGACATTGTTGTGTTCTCCACCATGCCCTCCTACACGAGTCGCTGGTGGTGTTGTGTGGCGTTCTGCCTTGTCTTCCAATAGTCTCATCCCGGGCATTGCCTTACATGTATCACCGTTCTGACTTTCTAGCTGCGCTTCTACGTTTGTTTTCGAATTTCGCACCCACACTGTATAACGGCTGTCCAGCGTAAATCCGAGTGTACACCATCCCCCAACATCGTATTGCCCCCACCATCCCCCAACATCGTATTGCCCCCACCATCCCCCAACATCGTATTGCCCCCACGGTACGGACATCGAATGAGGAAATCATGATCGTGTATATAAATCTATTTTCGCTTTTTCGACTTCTTTGAAGACGACTGTGAGCCGAACACAGCGGTTAGCTCTGTGGCATCAAGCTACAGGTATGTATGTTAGCCTACAGATTTAGACGGGGAACGGGGCGACGTGGGCGACGCGGACCGTTCGCTGTCGCTGAACGTTCCGCTCTCAGCGCCAGCGCTGGGCGGTGCGAGCCCACCGCCGTTCGTCTTGGGCGACTGCGGTGTTGTTGGGCGTGCCGGTGTCAAAGGCGTGGAGGGAGACGCAGGTGAGCCAGGCATAGGAGCTTGAACCAGGAGTTGCGGAAGCGGGGATTTGCCGTACTTGAGTTCTACACCCAGAGTCGATCGTTTAGCAAGGAATGGCCATGCAGAACGATGCATCACATGGGACGTACCGGCTTCTGCTCGGATGGCAGGGATCTGCTCGACGAGGGTACGCATCTTCTCGTTGTGCATCATTTCGGTCGCGGTCTGGAAGATGACAGTGCCCCATCCCTCAACATAAGCGTTGGCCTCTGCGGCAACCTCGAGAATTTCGGCCTCTAACTCCTTTTCGGCGGCAAGCAGGCTGTTCCATAGGTCGTCGCCGATGGACCCCTTCTGCAGGAGGTTCTGGAGTGCGGGCTTGTCCTCGCGGAGTCGGATTATACGGGTAACGTCGGTCATGGCACGGCGGACAAGGGCAGCCTTGAGGAGGGTCTCGGGGGCGGGAGGGTCGCTCATCTGGAGGAGGGAGAAGTAGACATCACGCTCATGGTGCTGGGGGAAGTAGGGCTCGAAGACTTTGCCTGAAGGTGGGTGGGGAGACGGGAAAGGTTAATTAGCGGTGCGTCATAGCAGTAACTCGGCAACGGATACAGACGGGCATTTCTGCGACGGTAGAAGGAGCTGAATGCAAAGAGGGAGCCGAAGACAATAATGACATAGAGAACGGGGACGAGGACGGAGGCCATCGCGGCAGGCGATGGGGGAGGTGGAGAGAGACTTGTGCTGCTGCTTGAACACGGCAGAAGGCGATCTGCTGGCAATTGAGTCTGAGTCTGACACGATTCAGCATCTGCTGTCCCCGTGCCACACTCCCCATTAGGCAGTCCCGTCCCTTACGTAACGCTAGTACATGTAATACACATTCAATGCGACCGGGAGACCGGCCACTGACCGACCGAGGACCGAGGGTTGTCCGATCGATGTCTTAGAGTCCACTCTGAGTTCCGTCCTATTGCCGCTGGCCGAGAGGCGGGCGGCGAGGCGCGTCTGAGGTCCATAAAATGAAACTGCGGGCCTAAGTGCGGCCCATCCGAGCCCTTCGACTTAATACCCCGCATTCCTACCCCACACCCCACCATGTTCAGGAGTACCGCGGCCTCTGCACGCCAGTTCTCTCGCGCCTTTGCCCACAGACGTTTCGCGTCCACCAAGGTGCGCAATGTCCCGTGGCGTCCAAGGGCTGCACTAAAACACACGTCAATCCTGGCAGTCGGTGAAGGAGGTCCTCGAGGAGGTTGTCCCCAAGAAGCAGCTCCAGCTCAAGCAGCTTGTGAGTCCCTTGCAAGTGCGCATGATCCGACGCGTCCCAACTGAACATCACTATAGAAAACCGAGCATGGGCAGGTCGTCCTCGGAGACGTCAAGGTAAGTTCACATAAGACGCGTTCCAGTGCAATTTTTGAGCGCATGCCTTGAATAGGTCGAGCATGTAGTTGGCGGAATGAGAGGGCTCAAGGCCATGCTCTGGGAGGCGTCCGTCCTTGACCCCAACGAGGGTATCCGCTTCCACGGCCTCACCATCCCTGACTGCCAAAAGGCTCTTACCGCCGCTCCCGGAGGAAAGGAGATCATCGCAGAGAGCATGTTCTGGCTCCTGCTCACTGGCAGGGTTCCCACCGAAGCCGAGACCCGCCAACTCTCGCGCCAGTTGGCGGAGAAAGGAGAGTTGCCTCAGTACATCGAGAAGCTCATTGACTCGTGAGTCTGGCCCAGACTGTGTCAATTTCCATTGTCCTGAGCTCACAGCTGCGTAGGTTGCCTCCCACCCTTCATCCCATGACCCAGCTTGGCATGGGTGTCGCCGCCCTGAATCACGAGAGCAAGTTCCAAGAAGCGTACGAGCGCGGCATCAAGAAGAGCGAGTACTGGACCTACGCGCTCGAGGACTCCCTCAATCTCCTCGCCCGCCTCCCTGCCCTGGCTGCGCGCATCTACCGCAATGTGTACAACCCCGGAAAGCCCATTCCGAAGATCAACAAGGACTTGGACTTGGTCGGTGCGTAATGCGTGGGTCGTGGGGTTGAGCCCGATGGGATTGACGCGGAATACGAATAACAGGCAACTACGTGAACATGCTCGGCTTCGGCGATAACCACGACCTCACCGAATACCTCCGACTCTACATTGCCATCCACGGCGACCATGAGGGTGGTAATGCCTCGGCGCACACGTCCCGTACGTCAACGTTGTGTGTATGCAGCGTTCCCTTGTTCATTCCTCCCGTCAGACCTCGTCGGCTCCACCCTCTCGGATCCTTACCTCTCTTACGCCGCTGGGTTGTACGCACTCGCTGGCCCCCTTCATGGGTATGTAGTTATCTACCTGTCATGTTCTGCGCCGAGCTTCTGACACGGGCGCGGTCAACAGTCTTGCCAACCAGGAGGTCCTCCGCTGGCAGATGAACATGCAAAAGGAGCTCGGCAACGACATCTCTCACGAAAACATCAAGGACTACCTCTGGAAGACCCTTAGGAGCGGCCAGGTCGTCCCTGGGTAAGCGTTATCCTCCCAGGTGACGTAACTGCGAAGTAAACTTTGTCCGATGCAGCTACGGCCACGGCGTCCTTCGGTACCCCGACCCCCGCTTCATGGCGCTCCAGGCCTTCTGCGAGTCTCGGCCTAACCTTCTCGCAGACCCCATCGTCCAGCTCGTGAAGAAGGTACGATTTTCCAGACAAGTTCTACCGTCTGCGGACCACGTTAACATGAGGTTTTTAGACGTACGAGGTTGCGCCTGCCGTCCTTAAAGAACACGGCAAGACCAAGAACCCCTTCCCGAATGTCGATGCTGCATCTGGTTAGTCACGTTCGTCGATTATGACGTTGCGCTGTGTCTTCACTTTTGCTTCTTTAGGTTGCGTTCTTTACCACTACGGTCTCACCGAGTTCAAGGTACGCACGTTCTCATGGTCCTCTGCTTCAACTTGTGTCATGAGTTGACGCTCCGCCGCTCTAGTACTACACTGTCATCTTCGGTGTCTCAAGAGGTATTCCTTGGTTCCTGAGTTCTTGTGCATACCTAACGACGTATTGACGCAACCTCCGCTAGCACTCGGATGCCTCACGCAGTACGTGTGGTCGAGAGGTACGCCCTTATTTTTCAGCCTTTGTATTGATCTAAATAACATTCTCTTTCTGCAGCCCTTGGCCTCCCCATCGAGCGCCCGAAGTGTGAGTCGCTCTCCCTTTGCAGCCCCTCTTGAACGTAGCGGACGCTGACCGTCGTCGTCTGCGCGAATTCTAGCCCTTTCCATGGACGCCATTGAGAAGCTCATAAAGCAGTAAGCTCATGACGGGGCGGGCACATCTCGGATCAACTGGGTCCACTTAGCGACCTACGACTATACGTGAGTTCGAAATGATACCTGAAGTCATTCCCGTCGAGGTGCGAGGGGCTTTACGAGATTCCGTGGACAACAACGTTCTGTACAGACTACACACACATGCGAGAGTGCTAGGAACTCGTATATTGTACATCATTTCAGACCACTTCAACGCTGCTGGAGCCTGGCGCAAATGTCCGCAAGTTAAGTCAACGAGATACGAGATGGGCACTGGATCCGGGAAATGGAGGAGTGGTTCAGAACCCAGAACAGAACTACTAACTAGTGCTGACGAGCGGAGCAGGAACGATCCGTTGGATTGGACGTGGATAAGACAGCCATGTACCTGAAATTGGAAAGCTGCAGCGAAATGAAGGGATAAGGAGGGTAACACTCAACGGCTGCGTCCAAAACAACGCGATTCGGGGTCAGCGGGTGGCGCTGATACCGAGTGGCTAGGCCAACGTACAGTACATACAGATAACTTTCATAGGGAAAAGGGCACGGCGAAATGAAATCAGAAAAGAAACTTGAAAGAGGATGAGTTGCAGGCGACGAGGGATTCAGAACAGTACGCACGAGGTATACACGGAAAGTCCCGATGAGACCCGAGGGAAAAGAGGGAGAAAAGCAGGCTCAGTTGCAGGTGGTAGACTGAGTTAGAATGTATACAAGTCGAAAAACGTCTATGTGCATGACACCAACGGGTCTCAGAAACGACCAACGGGCGCCTGGCCCGGTGGAACCATACCTGGGCGAGGGCCAGCACTCGGAGGCGGGAATTGCCCAGGGGGGAAGCCATTCGGCGGCATGCCTGACCGCGGCTGACCGGGCCCAGGAGGACCTGGCGGGAATCCGCGTCCTACTGGAGGGGGAGCAAAACCTCCTGGGGGGCCGTACCCTGGTCCCGGAGGTCCACGGGGAGGGCCCATGCCCATTGACGGAGGGGGGCCACGGGGACCAGGACCCGCTCCTGGGGGAGGGCCCTGCATATGCGGTCCTGGAGGAGGGGGACCGCGCCCTTGGGGTATAGGCATACTTCCAGCGCGCACAGAACCGGGGCCTCCAGAGCCCGGAGGGGGTGCTACACCAGGATCGCGGAGTGATACTGGGGCACCGCGCCCAACGCTAGGTGGCGGGACGGGGGCTGGGGCACCGCCAGGCGGCGGTGGGTTCTTCTCAGCAGCCTTGATAATTTCATCACTGTGTTGATGGAAGGTAGGAGGATAAACCGTGACAATAAGGCTGAGTAAATGCTGCGGAGAGATGGAGTTTGGGCGGAATGCACGTACTCGAGAAGGTTCAGTGCTGCACACAAGACAACCCATTCTACGCAGTCCTCGTTGCCCTCACCCAGCGTCTGCCAGACCGCCTTCTCCTCTGCGGTCTTGCCAGTGATGCTGATGCGTGTCCCGCCTCCGTTGGGGCCTGGAGGGTTCTTCTGGATCTTGCCGAATTCGATACGTTTAGGCGGGATGTTATGCCCAGCATAAGCGAAGTAGAACATGCTCCAGAACTGCGCGTTGGGATTGGGCTTGGATATTTGGAACAGCGGAAGATCCCCGGAGTCTGGAGAGGGGAGCGCAAGTTTGTAGATCGGCGTGAGGACACCGGTGTTGGTAATAGTCCATTTCAGGTTTCGGGAGGCCTCGCAGCGGACAACCTTGGCGGACGATGAGGATGCATGCCCAGGGTCTGACCCATTGGCCTTGCCGTTTGCGCCTGCATTCTGTCGGGGAGGAAAGAGCTTGGCGACGCAGAGATCGCCCTGTGGGGAGGGCGTCAAGAGGTAGTTCTCGGCGTTCTAAGTGAAGGCGGTGAGAGATTGTATTGGAGGAGATTGACGAGCGAGATCGCATACGAAGTTGGTGTGCAGATAGGAGTAAAGAATGTTTGTGGGTTGTCCTGCAGCCGTTGTCAGGAACGGACCCGAATCGCTACAGAGGAAGACATGGCTTACTTACCATGCGGGGTAACTATGAGGGTGGGTAAATGATTCGGGATAGGCGGGTGAGAGGGGGAGGTATACACTGTGTAGATGGCTGTTCTCGTGGCGGGAATGAGCGGGGAAGGGGGCGGCGAGGGAGGAGACTTACCGGCCATGCAGACTGGGGGCGGCGGGGACGGGAGATGGGTGCGATGGGAAGCTGAAGGGGAGGAAGAGGCTTAAGAGCACCAGCGCCTGTGGACTCTGTCCGATCCGGCGGGCGTTGCAGCGCGTGATCCTCGTCGCGTCACGCGCCGTCACAGTGACCGTCACCGCAGGTTCGCTGCTCATCGATCCAGGCAGTGGCAAGCATCCGCCTCCCGTCCGTCTTCCCAGCATCCACCTCCTCTCTTTCTCCGACTCACGCACTCGACGACTCTTCTTGCCAGCAGTCGTCGACGTCGTCCACCTCCCACCATGAAGGGTTTCAAGATGAAGGTCAGCCAGGTCCGTATTTTCTGCCTATCGCGCGCCGGCCGCTCACCCATAATTGTCCCATGTGCGTTCTAGCTTGGTAGAAAGAATTCTGCCGATTCCGCCTCCTCCAAGAGCAAGGATCCAAAGGCGGCAGCCAACGCACCCACGGCAGCGGCTCCTCCACCTCCCCCGCCAAATTCCGCGAAGCCCCTGCCCCAGCCGCAGGTCCCTGGCACCCATCTTTCCAACGCTAGCAATCACCAACTCCCGGCTACCAACGGCTCTTCCTCTGCTTCCGCTGCTGCTGCCCGTATTAGCGTGGCGTCCAACGCCGCTGATCGCAGATACGTGAATCCTAGTGCCCCAGGTGCTGCGCCCCCCATCGTCGTTGTGAGCCCCGATGTTCCGGTTAACGAGGACCGACTTGGTGGAGACAACGGGCCCGTCACTCCCCCTCGCATTGGTGCTCTTGCGACTAGAGGACTCCGTCCGGCTCCCAAAGACACCATTCCGATCTCAGGCAAGCCTCCGCGCAAGCAGCGCAGCAGCCGCTTCATTGTGAATGAGAAGGTCGAGATTGAGA
This sequence comes from Ganoderma lingzhi, assembly GCA_026283605.1. NCBI lineage: Eukaryota > Fungi > Basidiomycota > Agaricomycetes > Polyporales > Polyporaceae > Ganoderma > Ganoderma lingzhi. Next base: position 789,129 of record JAPJYM010000008.1, read on the forward strand.
GGTTGCCGGCATTCAGTGGTGCGTGTCACTCGTCTCGGACGAGCTGCCGAAGTTAGCATTTCCTCATCCATATTTCCCAGAAACACCTGCCACCGAACGTCCCCAACTCTTTATCAAGAAGCTGCATCAATGCGCGGTTCTTTTCGACTTCAATGACGCTAACGCGGAGCTCAAGGGCAAGCAGATCAAAACACAGACTCTCCATGAGATGCTGGAGTACATCACGAGCCAGCGTGGCGTGATTACAGAGAACATATACCCCGAAGTGGTCAAGATGGTGCGTCTCATCCATGCTAAGAAACGGAGTCGGTCACCGATGCCTCGCAGTTTGCCACCAATCTCTTCCGCTCTATACCCCCTCCCGTGAACCCCACCGGAGACGCATTCGATCCCGAAGAAGACGAGCCTGTTTTGGAGCTCGCGTGGCCCCACCTCAAGATTGTCTACGAGTTCTTCCTGCGCTTTGTCGAAAGCCAGGACTTCAACACGAACCTGGCGAAGCGGTATATCGACCAGAACTTCGTTCTTAACCTGCTTGAGCTCTTTGACTCTGAGGACCCGCGGGAACGCGATTTCCTCAAGACGACGCTGCACCGGATATATGGGAAGTTCCTTAACCTGCGCGCGCCGATTCGACGGAGCATCAACAATGTCTTCTTCCATTTCATTTACGAGACCGAGCGGCACAACGGCATTGCGGAACTGCTCGAGATCCTCGGCTCTATCATCAACGGTTTCGCGCTCCCTCTCAAGGAAGAGCACAAAACGTTCCTGATGCGCGTACTTATCCCGCTACACAAGGTCAAGAGCTTGTCTATGTACCACCCGCAACTCGCGTACTGTGTCGTCCAATTCCTCGAGAAGGACGCAACACTGGCGGAGGAGGTCGTGGTCGGTCTCCTGAAGTACTGGCCAAAGGTGAACTCGCCAAAGGAGGTCATGTTCCTGAGCGAAATGGAGGAAGTCCTCGATGTCATCGACCCCACGGAGTTCCAGAAGATCCAGGAACCCCTGTTCCACCAGCTCGCACGGTGTATCAACAGCCAACATTTCCAGGTCGCAGAGCGTGCATTGATGTACTGGAACAACGAGTACATTGTCAACCTTATGGGCGACAACCTATCCGTCATTCTTCCCATTGTGTTCCCAGCGTTATACACGAACTCAAGGTCACATTGGAACCGGTAAGTTCGACAGGTCGTCCTAAAAGTTGTCCGTCGATACTGACCTCGTTACAGAACAATCCACGCACTAGTGTACAATGCTCTGAAACTATTTATGGAGATCAATCCTGATCTGTTTGACGAGGTAATGCAGCAGTACAAGCAACGCAAAATCGAGTACGTATCTGCTCAGTTTGCGTTCGCTTCTGTCTAACGGTAATGGTAGCGAGCAACAACACGCCCTCGCACGGTACGATGAGTGGCAAAAGCTCCGGGAGAAGGCGCTTAAAAACTGCGGTGGCAAGCTCCCTGAGGGTTACGTCGATGTCGAGCCAACGCCCCCACCTCCACCAGTGGAGGACCTGGATATCATGGATTTGTCAATCGACCTCAACGCCGTTTCGATCGACGCAGAGACACCGCTCACCGAGCTCGACGAGTCAGGGATCGAACGTGTGCCGATGGCGGACCCCGGGATGGATGTACGTACCATCACCTCTCATTCACGGGCGTGATCCGAGGATTACGTGTATTGACCAAAGATTCCTCCCTCTCCTTCGACGATCGACTACCTATAGCGTCCCTTTCCCGAGGTCGGCCAGGAGCATCCTTCGCCAGGTGGAATACACTCGCGGCGAAAGAGCGCATTACCCGGTATGTGACCGCCGTTTCATATGCTCGTGCCGTCATTTGTGGCTGACTCCGCCGACTCGTAATTTGTGTGTTATTAGTGGACCCGACCGTCTTGCGGGATCTCCAGGCACACAGGAGCCTCGACGATACCGTTGCACCGCGCGGGCATCCTGGAGGAGAAGGATCTTAGATGGATCCCCACCATCCACGCGCATTCTACTTCGAAGAGGACAGCAGTGCTTAGTGCCCCCACGCTGGACGTTTTTGTTCGCGTTTACCGTTTTCACCACCATTTCCTGTCTTCTACCCCCCCTTCTACAATCCGGCTCCCTTCGGGCCCACTGGCACTCCAGCTCCGAGCACTGTCCCCCGCACATCCGTCCGCACGACGCACACGTATCCGTACAATTATGCATGCACCCGCCGATCTCCTGACGTACGCTCTCCACGCTTCACGCTGTTGCTACTATTGTGTTGTTGAACCCTCACAGCGCGGCGCCCATTTGCGGGCCCGCGAAGATATATCCATGCAGCTTTCCCTATCGTGCTGCTCCCCCAGCCGTGTAACTGTGTACCCCACACGCACACGAGAACCTGCGCTGCGCTGTGTACGCCCACGCCCACGATGTTTGGTCCGTTTCCGGTTTCTGTTTGCGAACAAGCCTTGCTGTCCTCCGCCTGTCTTTCGTGGATCCGAGTCATCTCGTCTAGTCATCTCGTCTATAACTTCCGTTCCCTGTTTTCCGGTAGAGTACAAAAGACACCCATAGTTTATCTATATGCATGTGCTTATATGCACACATTGATATTTCTGTGAGATGGCAAGGAGCTTCGATCTGGTGTCCTCGCAAGCGGAGGAAGTCACGTCGTGTATGTCACGTGTGACGCTACGCGTCCAAATGAGCGACGCGCTGAGTCTCTACTACTACTACTACTACTTAGTGCTAACTCACTAGTAGCGCCACCTCGTCCGTCCGTCTCAGTCTGCCCACCACGGTCCTTGCTCCCGCCATCTAGCCCTAGCCCATCTTTTGCTTTCATACTACTTTTTCTGTATGCAAACTCGCAGAGAAGCTAAGCCCGGGCCTGTACAGACCCATTCAAACCTCAAATATCATTTTCGCCTCAACTTGTCCGTCAGACGCGCGTTTCTCTTCCCTCTAACCTCGTCCTTACATGAGCACATCGCAGCTATGACAAACCACCGTTGCAAGACATCACCATCGAGGACTTCGAGACGTCGGCTCTCGACAGGCTGCGCGTCCTTGCGGAGATCGAGTCCTGTTTCGCGCGGAACAGGTCGTTCGACGAGACGGCAACCGTCATAGAGGCCTTTTGCAAAACAAAGCAGTGTCTCGAGCTCCACAGCAACTCTATGAAAGCCACCATAGACATCGACGGAGAGCGGAAAAGAGACCATATCGGGCACTTCGTCCTCAGGCTTGCGTTCTGTCGCTCGTGCGTGTTCGCGCTCTTCGAGTCTTGCGTATGTCCACTGACATGCGGCATGGCTTGGCGTTCGCAGGGAGGACCTCCGGAGGCGCTTCGTGAAAGCTGAGACCACGCTGTTCAAGATAAGATACAATGCCGTTGGCGAGGAAAGGACAGAGTTTCTAGACACAAGGGACTTCGGTTGGGAACAGGTGCGTCGTAGTGTGACATTCCGTCACCAGACCGGAGTTGATATTGCATGGTATCAGGCTTCGTCCGAGGAGGTACATGAGCTTATTTCGTCTGAGCCCCAAACCCCATATTATAAGGTGAAATGGACACGCGTGCCAGACCTGGTGGAAAGGCGCAAGGTCATTCTCAAGGCCGGTATGGCGTACGTCCCCGCTGCCGAACAGGCGAGCATCGTGTATCAAGAATTCCAAACACTGCTCGAGAAGGCCCTAGAGGTATGCATGTTTTGCGCTGGCCCTACAGCACACCTCACAATAGTTGTAGGCGACAGCCAAAGCCCTCCCCAGGTTAGACGAAGACACCCGGCTAGTGCCCATCCTCGACAATCTCTCAAAGGGCTTCCAGGCTGGCGTATCGTCAGAATGGGCAAGCAAGACGGATGGCCAAGGAGGGCTGACGGCCGATATGATCGACGAGATGGCATATAAGCACTACCCTGCATGTATGCGCAACCTGCACATGGCCCTCAGGCGAGACAAGCACCTAAAACATTATGGACGTTTACAGTACGGGTTGTTCTTGAAGGTACGTCCTTGTGCGCGTGTCAAGTGCTAGGCAGCAACTGACGTTGGCAACAGATACTTGGGTTGTCGATAGATGAGGCCCTCGCGTTCTGGCGGAAGGCGTTCAGTAGCATTCAGGACGATAAGTTCAACAAGGAATATCGTTACAACATCCGCCACTCGTACGGTCTCGAGGGCAAGCGGGCGAATTACGCCGCATGGAGGTTTGTTGTTTTACGCCTACGTAGACAGCGACCTATGCTGACGTATCAATTTGCATTGTCGCCACGCATTGTACAGCTGCCAGCAAATCCTGATGTCCAACGAGCCTGGCCCGGGCGACTCGCATGGATGCCCGTATCGCCACTTCTCGACTGACAACGTGCAGTCCGCCCTCCTGACAATGTACAGCGACCACGGGCTTACGTCCCAGGACATGCCCGAGATCATGAACATGGTGAAGCAGAAACACTACCACGTCGCGTGCACACGCGTCTTCGAGATTACGCACTCGCGGCAGGGGGTGAAGAAAGGCGAGGGCGTTGGTGCGGGCGAAAGCGTCACACATCCGAACCATTACGCCGCGCGAAGTCGGGAGCTGACGAAGGAGGAGGGCAAGGAGGGGGACGGGGATGTGGTCATGCAAGGCTAGAAGCTGCTTTCCCGCGGGTTCCCATGGTTGGTTGCCTTTGGTGGCAGGTGTTCTGTAGTATAGTACTAGTCGTCGTCCCATGCTGTGTTCTTCTCTGCCGTTGTATTACGCTATGACCTTGTATCCCTGCTCGCTATCCATCCACTTCCATACCCCTCCCTGGCTCCGCGCTGCTGCTCAGCTCATCCATTGACAGACCAACGGATGTCTGTGGAGGGATTGCGGACATGCATAGCGCTTGACCCTAACCCGTGCGGTGAACGTGCCTAAGATTGGGCTCATCCACGATCCACCACTTCGCCTATTTGAGCGCCCGGAGCCGTGACGAACGGTTGTAAATCTATCTAGAATTCACGAGGAGCTCAGAACGAAAAATGACTTCCTATTATCTATAGACATGACCTATGCAGACAAAAAATTGGTCGTACTTTTGGCTGCAGACGAGTCTCCGAAATGTAGATAGATTTACGAGTGTAAGTGGTCCTTAGCGACATAGGCGCCCCCTAGTCGAAATCGCGCCCTTTACGCCTGATGGGGACGGCGACTCGAATGACCAGGATAACACGCGGCTCTTTTTGCGCTGTTGACCTCTAAGGTTATGTGGCGCACAAGGAACTTGGGCTGATATGCGCAGAAGAGAGCCTGTGACACCGGCCGGGCCTGGGGATGAGTCCCGGAGTCCAACTCCTACGGCCCGAGTTGGTGTGGGTGCCGCAGAGATCATTGCTATTTGGTTCCTTCATCATCATGATATAATGAGGACTTGTTGGTATTATTCAGGCAGAGGGCGGCATGGCACCGTTGGAGGTCCCGGGAGGGACGTCTACGGTCTTAGAGGGCCCCGATCGAGAATTCACATATTCAACTCTCCCGAGCAACCTCTCTCTCTGTAAACCTCCATCTCTAGCTTTTTCGCGACTCCGGCGTACCTTCTAACAATTCTACACCCTCTCCTCTGCTCCATTTCATTCGACTCGCCCCAAACCCCGCGTAGCGCCACCTACTGAATGCAATCCACCCAACGGATTGCGACGCAGGCGCTAGAGAGAACCTTCCTTATGAGGCCGGAGTGCCCTTCAAACGCGATAGATTTTTTTAACAACCGTAACGTTGTAAGGTCCTATGGGGCAGCGGTAAGGCTGTCCTGCCATATTTTGCCGTGCGCGGGTTCGAATCCCGACGATGTCGGTTAGGGTTTGGGTTTGGGTTCGGTTAGGGTTTGGGTTCGGTTAGGGTTAGGTTGGTTAGGGTTCAGGGAATGCGTGTACTGTATCCCCACAGAGGGGAGGCGGTCTGATTTTTCGCGCGAACGAGGCTTTAGTGTGCCCGCCTGAGTGCTCCCGGCTCGGGGGACCCCCCGAGCGCAGCGAGGGAGGGGAGGGAGCACGAATGGCGGGCCCTCTTCGCGCAGCCTGGGCTAGAAGACGACTTAGGCGCCTTATATAAGAGAATTCTCCTTATTTGGGCTTGCGTCGCAATCCGTTGGGTAGATTGCATTCACTAGCGCCACCTTCAACTTAATGCCATGTTTCTCATGATAGACGCTCTCAATACACCAATACTATCTATGAAAAGTTGCTATCATGCATGCGCATAGTATACATGCATTTTATGGTACCTCTCTTGACGGTATCGCACCCACCAACGCTTCCAATGTCATGTCGCGCGGAAGCGCTCAGGTATCTGAGTCAGCGCTTGAATAAGTCCTCGAGTAACGGCGTGCCACCGTGATGTCACAATCAGTCACGATTAGGCGAAGTGGTGGATCGTGGATGAGCCCAATCTTAGTGTCGCGTGACGGCAGCACCGGGCGAGTGGTACTCGGCGTCGCTCTTGCACGCCGATCCACTCTGGCGGTCCTGTCGCCCACTTTCTGCCCCCGCAGCTATCTTCCCTCCCCTCTTCTACACCTGCGTCCCGCCGCTTCCTGCACGAACATTCACGCGACATGAACAAACGAAAAGGGAACACTAACGGTCATCAGAACGGCGGCCAGGAGTCGTTCACTTCCCCTCCCCCGCTCCAGCAATACCGGGACACCGAGGGTCATTTCTCACTCGTCCGGTTAGTCACTCTTCCCATTGAGTTGTCTCTGCGTTTCCCTCCGCAGCTCGGGGTAGCGCACCTTTGTCTCCACGCCAGTAAGCTTACTCTACGTGCTGCAGGAATTTCCGACTTGCGGACCTAGTCACAATTGCTAACGGCATATGCGGCTCGTTCTCGGTGTTCATGTCCGCCAAATATCTTGTCACAAACGACGAGGACTATTTGTGGTCTGCGCTCGCCTTCCCACTCGCGGGCCTCCTCTTCGATTTCTTCGATGGCAAGGTCGCCCGGTGGCGGAATGAGTCGAGCATGATCGGCCAGGAGCTCGACTCGCTTGCCGACCTGGTGCGTTCCCGTTTCCGCATTTTGCATGTGAATCCCTGTCTCACCATCTTCCTCCTGGTCTCCCTTTCCTCTCTCCCTCCTCCCTCGCCCCCTCTTCCTGGTCAATTTGCTAATCGCTTGCGGCTACGGACCGCACGGGCTCGGTTGGGCGTGTGTGCAGATTTCGTTCGGCGTCGCGCCCGCGCTGCTCGCGTTCGTCGTCGGCTTCCGGACGTACCTCGACACGGTCGTGCTCACGGGCTTCATCTGCTGCGGGCTCGCCCGCCTTGCGCGCTTCAACGCGACGGTCGCGCTGGTCCCCAAGGACGCCAAGGGCAAGGCGGCGTACTTCGAGGGCCTGCCGATCCCGTCGTCGCTCGCGCTCGTCGGCCTCCTGTCGTACTGGACGACGCAGGGCTGGATCGCGGGCAAGCAGGGTCTGCCCTTCGGCACGATCACGCTCTGGGGCCCGCCTGGGGGGGACGGGGAGCTGCATGTGTTCAGCATCGTGTTCGGGCTGTGGGCCGCGGCGATGGTCAGCAAGACGCTCCGGGTGCCGAAACCGTAACTCGGGACGACGGCCGGGGAAGGGGAGGGGGCTTTATTCTAGGGTGGTTCTCTTGAATGAATGGACGACTGGGAGGTTGTGCCGTTCTGCTTTGGATACATACATTACGGACATATGTTACGACTCCGTGATGACATACTCTAGTCTGTATCAAAACTTAGTAGTACTACTTCTACTTGTTTGTGGTGGCCATCGTGACCGTGGGAAGACGGAAGATGGACGCGTCGCGTCGCCCGGGCCTGGTGTCTCGACTCTCGACCCGTCTCGCTTCTCTCTCCCCGACTGCTTCCACCATCATGCCCGTCTCCTCCAACGACGTACAAAGACTGTTTCTGCAAGCCGTTCTCTCACGAAGAATTCTCTCACAGAAGCTTGCCGCGAAGATATGGGAGAAATGCATCGCTGCGGTACAAGGTACGCCCTAGCCACACTGTCGCGTTTGTCACTTGCCCAACGCCCACAAACATCTTGAACGATACTAGCCGCCAATGAGGCATTAGAGATCCAATTTCGAAACGACAGGGCATCATGGGACGCGTTTGTTACGAGCATCAACGATGCGCTTAATCCTCTGGACCTTGAGTTCGCCCACTTGTACGACGAAATCAGTGGACAGGAGGTGTACGCTGTGGTGCGTCTTAGAAAACCCCTTCGTATATGTGATGTATGCTCAAAACTGTTATGATGCAGGTCAACCGAAAGGGCGATGAGGTCGCGCAAATGGCCACCGACTATAGTGCACTAGAGATTGCCTATTTCAAAGCAGTGGCACGCCTCTCTACCCCACCACTCGTCAACACCATCTCTGACTTGCCCCTATTCTTATCCTCTCCAGCTGGAACAAATCATGCTGGCACCGAACGAGTCTTTCTGCGTCTCGTCTCTCGCAGCCCTCCGTGAGGTTAACTCCCTCAAGTCAAACATGACAAAGGCGGCAGCCGAAGTCACGCTTCACAGCTTCGTGGCAAAGGGATGGCTGATAAAGAGCAGGTGCGCACTTCATAACTCCCAGGACGCATCCATATATCGCCTAACCACCTTGGCACAGACGCGGCCGCTACTCCCTGTCGACACGCACCGTCCTGGAACTCCAGACGTACCTCCGGACAACATACGAAAACGAGGTCGTCGAGTGCACAATCTGCATGGAGGTCGGTTTCCTCCGTTGATGACCTACACCAGAACACCGCTCACGCGCCATATTTCTCTTTGCCTGCATCCTCAGCTCGTCACCCGCGGCACTGGCTGCTTCACGCCGCAATGCAAGACCCGCATGCACACCCACTGCTTCAACAACTACCGCCGGCGGAACAACGCGTGCCCGTCATGCAAGGAGGACTGGACCGCAGGCAACAACCTCGCCAAGCTCCGGCCCGTCGGCGAGGCGGCGTTTCGGGAGGGACAGGACCAAAGCCGGCGGGCGCGCAGGCGGTCGACCGAGGAACAGGAGGACGGCGAGGAGGGGGACGCAGAGCCCGACGTCTCCCAATCGCAGGACCAGGACGAGAAAGAAGAGGACGACGTGAAGGAGAAGCCCCAGCCTTCCCAGAGACCGAACGGTAGGGGCAAGGGCAAGAGACGAGCTACGGTGGAGGAGGATGCCGAGGGCACGCCGCCGCCTCGGACGCAGCAACGCAGATCCTCTCGTCGAGGATGACGGATGACGACAGATAGATGTGCAGCACTCTTAGGTTCTCACTGCCAGTGTCTGCCAAACAGTCCAGTTATTCTCATGACCGGCGAGTCTATTATATTATATAGGTAGGTAGTATCGTGGTAGAAGTATGTCCCATCTAGTACATTACCAACCCGCTGTTGTTGTATCGAATATCCCAGTGCTAGTGTTCCGAGCCTGTGTTCGAGTGAGCGGCGTTTGGCATTGGCGTCGTTGTCGTGGTTGGAACAGGCGTTGGTGCGGCGACGCCTGGCTCGAGCTTGGTGGCTTCCACCTCCAACGCGGGAAGGGTGAATCCGAAGCGATCCTTGCCCCACACCTGCTTCTTCTTCGCCTTGCGGCCCTCGCCGAACTCGTCGTTCCATTTCCGCAGCGCTGTGAGGCTGCCCAGGGACTCCGACGCAGAAGGTGTGATCTCCTTGAGGGCCTGCTCGAAGTTGCGCCATGCCAGGGAGCGAGAGTGCGGCACTTCGGCGGTGGTGTGGTTTTCCTGCGACGCTGTTGATGTAGCATCCGGGCCTGACGTCGTCGATGCGGAGGCGGTGGCGACCTCCTGTTGTACAGGGTCCTCTTTCGAGCTAGTCTCCTTCGCGCCAGTTTCCTTCCTCTCGCCAAACGACCCATGCTGTTCGATAGCGACGCGGGAGGTGGGGGTCGGCTTGATTTTGTCGTCTCCGGGCTTGGCCTCGCCAGAAGCCGACGAAGACGTCGAAGAGGGCGCAGATGGTCTCCACGGCACTGTCACGCGTTCCTTGACCGCGTCCAGTGCGGCGCTGACACACAAGTCTACCGACAGAAAGGCAATCCGCTATCAGTAACCCCAAAACCCAAATGGAAGGCGCCGTGGAAATGGACACTGACGTTTTAGGTCGGAACCGGAGAAACTGTCGGTCTTCTTGGCCAGCTGCTTGAGGTCGACGTCGACGGCGAGCGCCTCGTCGCGGAGCAGGATCTTGAGAATCTCTGTGCGTGGCGAATAGTCACCGGGGACGGATGCGTGTGTGTCAGCGAGAGTTCGGATAGGCACGCCGATAGAACGTGAAAGGAACGGGGCTTACCCTCCCGCTCTTTCTCCCCTGGGAGGTCCACGAGGAGGCGGCGAGGCAGGCGACGAAGGACCGCATCGTCGAGGTCGAACGGTCGATTGGTCGCACCGATGACGATCACGTTGCTTTCCTTGTTCGTCTTCAATCCGTCCATCTCCTGCATGAACTCTGTAATAACTCCACGGTGCGCCAGGGAATTGCCAGATTCCCGGGACAGCCGCGCGCCGAACAAGGCATCGAGTTCATCAATGAAAACAACGCATGGGGACAGCCGGCGCGCAAGCGAGAAGACGGCGCGAACAAGCTTCTCTCCCTCGCCGACGTACTGGGTAAATAGCAGCCGTCAGTAATTACGGGATGGTGCGTAACCAAGGAATTCGAATAGTTCTTACCATGTCCATGATGTCTGAGGGCGAGACGACGAGCATTCTACAACCCGCCTCCTTAGCGAGGGCGCGAACCACTAGCGTCTTACCGGTACCCGGGGGCCCGAAGAGAAGGCAGCCAGTCATGCTATGTTCCTTTAAGATCCCGTGCTGGAACGCGCCGGGGTGCAAAAGCGGCAAGGAGACCATCGTTCGGATAGAGTCGACTGTATGCGGTGGGAGGTGGACCTGGTTGAATGTGGTGGTGATGGACGCTGGAAAAAAATTTCTAGCGGTTAGGTTCCATTGATTCGCCATCGAGAAGACGCAGGACGCACCGGTGTCGACGATGCAGCCCAGCAACCGCTGCTCGTGCTCCTCAAGATCAGGGTTTCGCCTCAGCTTCTCGATTATCTCGTCGACGTCTGTCTCCTCGTCTGCGCCGGTCCGTTCCCCTTCTTCGTTCTCGCGGGGAAGCTTTCCGGACGGTGGAAAGGTGAAAAGGTTCTTCCACATGTCCTGTGTGGACCTATCTGCGGCCCAGGCATCGAACACCGCCGACCACGGGACGTGTGTGGGCTCGAGCGAACGGTTCACCGGAAGGTACGCCTGGCTCGCGGCCATGACGCTCCCCACAGCCCTGTCCGCGATTCGCTGCACGTTTGGCCACACCTCGACCGTGTCTCCCCAGTGCTCCCATAGTTGCAGCCGCGTGTTGTCCTGCTCGCCGCCCTCCGACGGCTCCTCGACGGCGTCCGGAATGTCCTCCAGCTCTCCCAGCTCCCCGCCGACCTGCGCGACGCCCATGCGCATCACCAGCTGGTTGATCTCCCGCCGGCGCGCCATGCGTACGTCCCGCTCCTGTGGGATGTTGCGCAGGGTGGGGCAGACGAGGACGGTCCTGAAGAATCCCAGGCGGTTGTCAGACTCTGGGGAGCCGTGGCTGCGCCCAGCCAGTACGCGAGAGAACGCAGAGCCCAAGAAGGGAGGCAGGCCTGAGAAGCCCTCCTGGCCGAGAACGACAACGTTAGGGCGCCCCTTGGGGTCGTCGCCTTCGGAGCTCTCCTCGCCCGCCGAGAATAGGCGAGGAAGGTCCTCGGAACTGCCTCGTGCCCACCGCCTGAGCCTGCGCTGAGTTCGCTTCTCGCGAGCCTTTTCGCTGTGTGCGTCTTCCCCGAATTCGTTCTGCAATTTGGCCGCGGCGCTCGAAGAGGCAGAGGCACTCGCGGGAGACCGAGACGACGAGGACATGAACTGCAGGCTCGGCGGCGGTGTGCGGGGTGGCGCCTCCGGGACCACGTAAGACGGGCTGACCCCAAAGACAATAACTGTGGGGTTCAGCACCGGCGAGCTTGGGCGCGAGATTGGTCCTTGTCGCCGCTGTCGAACGGACGCTAGCAGGGCAGGATACCAGACGGACGAAGAGGCCGCCAGGGTCGGGTAATCCTTGACATAAATTATACGCGGTCGTCTGATTGGTGCGGCAGACGACTCCTCTATGTCATCTGGACGGGGAGCACAGACGTTGATGACATCGTCGAAAAATGCCTTCAGTTTGGACATTGGCGTGGTCTTTGCAACGGGCTCGACCAATCGGGTGGATCGTCTCGGCACCGCGGCCATGACATGCACGGTCATCGGTGACATAAAGAACGGGGATGAGGGTTCGTCATATTCCTCCTCGTCCGCCTCTCGAGACGAGTCTGAGCGGGCAGGACTCCTTAAGGAGGAAGACGGGAAGTGCAATGGGTTGTTCGGGAGTTGCAGTGCGGATGCAGCTTTCGAAACACAGACATATAAGCACTCAACCGAAATGAAATTATATTTTAACGCACCTTTGCCAAAGTGGCCACACTCTCCTGCTGCCAGCTGGACTGCATCCAGCACAACCACATCCGCACTGGTCTGACGAGCCATCTCCTTCACCATCTCGTCGAGGTATAGATCTCCACCCTCTATTGGCGTATACAACGCAAGCGTCGGTTCGACGAGGGGGCCCTTGCCCGCGGAGTACGTCGCCCGATGCTGCGTTTGTGGGTGCAAGGCTATATGCAGGTTGTGTAGCGCCTCGTTAAATACTTCCGATGGCGGCAGCAACGAGCTGGGAGTTCCAGACGATGGAGAGCCATCCGGAGCATCTTCCGGAGTCCATAGAACGTTCAGGCCAGAGGGGAGGGGGACAGAATCTAGTGCCTCCTTCGCGGCAGAGACTCGCGTTCGGCGTCTTGGCTTCTCCTCCGGGTCCTCTGACGGTGGCGGCTCTGCGGCATCCGGCGGAAGTCCAGTCGGTGGGGGAGCTGAGCTAGAGGGTTCCGGCGCATCTGGAACAGCTGCCGTCTCGGATGAGATAGCTCGTCGCGAAAGCCAGGGAGTGGTGGGCTGTGATGGTGCGCGCTCTTTCCGAGGGTAGCGGAGGGCGTGCGTCGAGGAGAGCTGCGCACGGGGGTGACTTGGCAAAGATTTGACCAAAGACCGCGTTCGACGAGCTAGAAGATGAGACCGCATCCAAACAGAAAGCCAGGAGGCCGCCAAACGGAAGCCGCGGAGGAGAAAGAAACCAAGTACAGAGAGCGGAGTCGACTCAGGTTCGGGTGGCAGCTCAAATAATAAGCAGGCGCCCGTTTCCGCACATCGAGGGCTTTGACGCTCACGGCCCACGCGATGATCACATCGAGGTGTGCTTGGGATTAGAGTGAAAATATATACTGTACGAGCAGCACTTCGTAGGAATGTCTATGGAGGAAGTATACGTAACGTAGAGATCAAACCAAAGCAGCATAGCGTGGGACTCGATGTCAATGCTTCTTCAATAGCTGCTCCTCCCGCGCCTTCGCTCGTTCCGCCAAATCCACACCCACCAAAACCTTCGCCGCCTTCCATAGCTGTACAGCGTTGACAACGTTCTTGAGAGCGCATATCGGTCCGAAGATATATGCCATAAGCTGCGGCCAAGTGTAGGATGCAAGGTGGCCCACAACGCCATCCGCAGTAATCCCGAAGGATTCGGAGAGGGGTGTGTGCACCCATTTCATGAGGTAGAGGGCGATGTAGAACAATTCGTTGCCGGCGCAGACAACGAAGAGCGTTCGCTGCGCACCATAACTGATAAATAGACGGGTAAATACTTGCGGAAAGACGGTACTCACGGGGTCGTAGTAGCGTTTTAGCAGGCGACTGACGTCACCGTCAACTTGTTTGTGGCTCCTCGAGCCCGTTATAAGGGAACTGACGTGCACATGCATAAATCATCATAAATCTCGAGTCGGACGACAACACGCACCTGTTCATGTGCATATAGTGACTACTAAAGTCGAGAGTGATGAGGAATTGGAACCCAAGCGCCCATTCGGGGTAGGCGGATGTAAGATAGCACAGTAGACAGGATGTTGTACAACTGCCCCGCATGCAGACGTAAATATCCGAGCAGTCAAGGCTAAATAGGGGACTCACCGGTCGGTGACCATATCCAACACGGCACCAAACTTGGACGCCTGACCCAACGCCCTTGCGGCGTGTCCATCGAATGCGTCCAGTAAACACGAGATGCAGTAGAGCACTGTGCAGTATTTGGGGTGATAGCTCATATAGTGCAGGGAGAGCGCGGCTAGAATGATGCGCGTGTACCCTGTTATACGACAAGAACAGAGGGCCGTAAGTGCATAGGAGCGAGAGAATGGGGAGGTGACTGACCGATAAGGTTGGGCACGAAGAGAAAGACATTCTCCGAATACGTCTGCGCCGTCGCGAGATCCACTGCGACCTTTGCGTCCACGATGTCGACAGAGGGTCGTCTCTTCTTCAGTATTGTAGTACGGACGCCGTTGGAGGACATAGCGAGCGGAGGGGATAGTGAGCACGCCCACGTAGGACCAGGAATTTGTACAACCTGCGGCTGAACGGCAGGGCGGCTCACAAACGAGCGCTTCCGTTCTGGGGAAGCGCTCCGCGTACGTCACGTTCCCATCACACCGGAGGCCGCCTACGGCATCACCGTGACGGCCAAGCATTTGCAAGTTCAAGTTCAAGCCACTGGCACTCTCCCGGCCCGCGACTCGGACGAGCTCAGAGCGACCACGCGCGCCCACATTGCCTCAAGTTCCAGTCACTTCTACCGTTGTTCACGTCCCCCTGCTTCAAAAATATCAATATCTCTCCCCGATCAAGCCGATGTCCAGCCTCCCGCCCTCACCAACCCATTTTGGTTGGCCTCCCACAGTACTCACTTCACCGGCCTGGCATACTGCGCAGTTCAGGTGTGTATACATCATCCGCTGTGGCACGTCGACTGCGCCCAGTCACCAAAATAGGCAACGTCGAGGAAGTACTGGCCCTCGGGACCTTGAGAGGGCGGTGAACCGGTGAAATGAACCAGGACTCGCAGTCACTGCACCTACTTAACGCGAAAGCTTACGGTTATTACTATACAGTTGATGGAACCGACGCAGCACTACATGGGTGATGTTTATGGAACTGTATGCGAGTGTGAACCCTAGTTTGCTGCAATGCCCGCAGTGGCTTCGTGAATGGTCGACTAACCTTTCAGGGCAGCAACGCGCGGTTCTCTAGGGTTCTCCCTAACACAGGTCGTAGATGCGATGCCAACTACCAGGACACAAGCTGCCTATTAGAGCATTTCGGTGCATGCTGCTATACTTAAGATAGCAAGTACTAGTAATACTACAAGACTGTCGGGATCAGCCCCAGTAGAGCGCAGATCTGACTGGCCACTAGCTTCACGAGGGCGTGTATACTTACCATACGGCCGACTTACGAGCAAGTATTTCGAAGGAATTCGTTTCAGATGAGAGCATGGCCATGCGAACAAACAAGGGGCCATAGTATATGCGTTCCCAGCGAATCATATGGCATTTCCAGGACAGAAGAACAGATAAGAAGCGTCATATGAATGTGCACTAGGGGTGCTGCGAGATGGCCTGATGAAAGAGAGTTTCAGACATGGAACAAAGACTGGATGTCCCGGTCGGAGCTGAAAGACCTGGACATCGGATGTCCACGGCGCCACTACCGACGGGGCTTATACTTAGGGCAACGTGGTCTCTACTATCTTACGTTCTCCGCATGACTGCACGCGGTGCGTGGGAGGAGAACCCAGTAAAGAAGGATATTACGGAAGATGAAGCCCATTTGGAGGAGTCAGGGAGGGCGAATACACCCAGAAAGTAGCGGTTGAGCCGGCTTAACCTCCTTGAAAGTTGACGTCAGCCCCGAGAAGTTGCCGTAGTCCTTCTTAGACGCCTGCTTCTGTTCGCGCGTTCAGGGCACGTCGTGAGTCGTGCCTTCTTCTTACCAACCGCCTCGCCTCTAGGTACCGTTCGGGGGTCGAGACGTATGTTTCGGCGCGAGGGCCCGATACCGCATGGATGGGGTAGTTGGCGGCCAGGATACAAGGACGGGGTCTGGAACTAGCCATGGACCCATATGGCAATTGCCGATAAAGGCCCGATCTGGGGAGGCGCGCTGGCGCGGACGATCGTTGGTCAGAGTCCCTGCAAGGTCGCCAATTCAAATTCAAATTCAACAAGCGAGCCACTCTCTGCGGCGTGTGCAGGTTGTGCAGGACCCTTACTCGCGTTCACATCGACGTGCACGGAGCTCGCAGCCTCTGCAGCTCACCCTCTCACATCTTACAGGGCCGCCGTCGGTCAGCAGGTAATTATTGCTCACATCCCATCCGCTACTACTTAGTGCCATATCACACAGGCTCAAGCCAACGCATCTCTCCTCACCTCCAGCATGGCTTCCACCGGATCCAATACTCGAAAGGCGGTCGTAGTAGGCGCAGGCCCCGTGGGATGTCTCGCGGCCATGTCCCTTGCCAAGATGGGCTGGTCTGTGGATATTTATGAAGGCCGGCCAGGTATGCCCCCTTCTCCTTGTTCTCCAGATATTCTGTCATTGAATTGTGGATCCACGAAGACATGCGTCTTCCTTCCTCCAAGGCGGCCGCCCAGCAGCGTTCAATTAATCTAGCCATATCTGCCCGCGGCCTTGCCGCGATTCAGACGATAGATCCAGCCGCAGCGGAGCGGTTTTTGAGTACTGTCATTCCCATGCGTGGCAGAATGATACACGATGCCCAAGGACGTCTTCAGAGCCAGCCGTACGACCGGGACGGGCAGGTGAGCTCGCTGGCCGCTTCGGAAAGTTCATGGATGTATTTACTTCTGCCGCTTCCGTCCGCCGCCGTGCTCCCGAATTCCCCGCACGGAAATAGTGCATTAACTCGATCAGCCGCGCGTACTTGAACGAGGATCTATTGAGCGAAGCGGTCGCCATCCCGCGAATTCGCGCATTCTTCCAACACAAGGTCACGGCGATAGATTTCGACCGCAGGACAATGGTCGTGCAGGACGTCGAGGGTGTGAAGGACGTAAAGGTTCCCTTCGATTTATGTGTCGGCGCGGATGGGAGTTATTCGATCGTTCGGCGTCAGCTGATGAGAGTCGTCCGGTGCGTCTATCCTATCGACCTCCTCACTATTCCCAACTCTTCTGTGGGCTTCCAGGGAGTGCTGACCCGAACTGACCCCACGCCCAATCCCGCAGGATGGATTTCCAGCAGGAATACATCCCCCACGAATATATTGAACTGAAGATGCCCTCGGGCCCCCCGAAGGAGGCCGGCGGTGATCCTACGTTTTTGCTCGACCCGAATCACCTGCACATCTGGCCGCGGCATACCTTTATGCTTATTGCGCTACCAAATAAGGTCAAGTGGCCCGAACTTCTGCTTCCATGCCCCATGGCGGACTCACGGAATGCGCGTGTAGGACAAGACGTTCACCTGTACCGTCTTCGCGCCCACCGCGGAATTCGACCGCCTCAACTCTGACGAGGCCATCCTCCAATGGTTCCAGGTCAATTTCCCGGACGCGCTGCCCCTCATCGGCGAAGAAGCCCTGCTTCACGACTTCCATCGGAACCCTCGCGGTGCGCTAATGTCAATCAAGGTACGGGTCTTTCCGCACTGTTTCGTCTGTCGGCCACAAACACTCAACAATCGTCTGCCCATAATTCGCTGCCCCTGCGCCCGACGCCACCTTTCGGCCGTCGTCCTTGACAACCAACGGGAGCAGGCTAAACCGTATCACTATAAGGACCGCGTTGTGATACTCGGGGATTCCGCACATTCCATGGTTCCATTTTATGGCCAGGGCCTCAACTGTGGGCTAGAAGACGTCCGAGTATTGCATATCCTGCTTAGCGATGCAGGGGTAGATTCAACCGCTCGGACTCTGGATGGACAAGACGATCCCGCATTGACCGGTGCGCTCAGTCGCTACTCCGAAACCCGGCACGAGGACCTGGTCGCAGCATGCGAGCTGGCCATGGACAACTAGTGCGTCTATTGTTTTCTGGCACTGCTTCGCTCGCATCTGTTACAGCAGGACTGATCTTGGGAAACATTGTTTTCCAGCGTCGAGATGCGCCACTCGGTCACTACGCCCGGCTACCGCTTCCGCAAGGCGCTGGATGACCTCCTTTGTTCGCTGAACCGGACGCATGTCATGGCAAAGGACGTGCTCCAGCCGCTTCTCAAGACGCCATTCCTGACCAACCCGGGCGGCTGGCTCCCGTTGTACACTATGGTCACCTTCCGGCCGGATATCAGCTATTCCACGGCACGGCGGAAATTCCAGCGGCAGTCCCGCGTCCTCGAGATAGCTGCCTGGGCCAGCGCGGGCGTGGCCGTAGGGGCAGCGGGCATCACGTGTGCGACCATCCTGCGCCGCCTGTACAACCGGCTGTGAACGTCTTCTCGGTGCGGACCGCGGCAGCGTCGATCTCAGGATTCGTCGTCTTCTATCAATGCATATCTCGCTTTATGACCTGCCACACTCCCCGCTCTTCGTCCTGCGCGACTCCCATGCACCCACACATACTCACCACCTGTGCGGGTCCCAGCCAATATTAATCCCTCAGGCTCAGGCTTCTCCTGGCTCGCCGCGCACCGTGTACCGTGGGCCGCCGAAAATTAAATATCGTAATCGTCGCACCCGCGGGAAACCCGCTCCAGCGTGCGGTCGCGGGGCTGGTGATCTTCCCCCGCGCGTTGTTGTCTATTAGGCGTCCACATGGGTCCCGATGCCCTTCGGTTGGACATTTTGTGGGACTGGGATTTCGGCTAATTGTTAGCGAGGCCCACGTCGCTACCTCGTCCCCGTCTGTGCGGGCCGACGCAGGGGCACATATGGCATCCATCCCGCTGGAGCCTCGCATCCTCGTGTCGGGGACCGAAGGAGAACAAACGAGGGCATCCCCTGGGGGGCGGGAGCAGAGGCTACGCCCACGGTACGGAGCCTTTGCGGGGGCGGGCCCTCATGCTCCTTGTGAGTTTGCCGCATTCGTCACGAGAGAAGCCAATGTATTGCTTTAGAGCCGCGGTGTGGGAAAGCATGAGGGACAACGAGAGTAGTAGACGGGTGGATCGTAGCATAAGTTCGTGAGCAGTATGGGAGTGACAGTAATGGAAGTGCGGACGCTGGCAAGGGTGGCCATGAGCAACAGTGTAAGAGTTCATGGAGGGGTTGATAAATAATACTAGTACAGATAGAGGGGACGCGGCAGAGAGCTAAAGCTAAGTCCCAGGCGTATCGGGGGGAATATACATGCGTCGTGGGTGGGAGGCGTGCAGCGGATGGTGGGGGGGCATGGCGACAGCGCAGTCAGGTAGAGTCCTTGCGGGGTCGACCCCGCTTTCGCTTCGGAGGACTTGCGTCGGTAGCAGTGTTCGCCTCGCCCTCGTCCCCGCCAGTGCGCTCCGCGGGGAGGGGATTCTTGCGCGGACGGCCTCTCTTCCTCTTGGGGGGCGGCTCGGAAGGCTCACCACTATCATCCTTCTTCTCCTCCTCGGGCTTACGCTGAGAGAAGGGTGCGAAGGATCAGAGCGGGGTTCGGGGGGGTGGGGGGGGGCGAAGAGCGGGATCGGAGTGCGCACCTTCGGGGGCCTTCCCCTCTTGCGTGGAGGGCCGGTGGAGGGCCCTGCTGCGGCAGCGGCAGCCTCAGCGGCGAGAGTCTTCTTGTTCTTGCTGCCGGGAGGGCGGCCGCGCTTGCGTTTGGGGACAGGGTCGGGCTGGGTGCCTAAGATCGCAAGATCAAGGGACTGGGGTGAGTACGGCGCTTGCCCGATGAGGATGAAAGCACGGAACGGAGCTAGAAGTGGACGCACCAGGGTCGGCGCCGCCAGCACTGTCTTCGATCTCGTCGATTTTGGCGTCCTCACTGGCCGCCCTGGTGTCCTCCGGCGAGTCAGACATGGGAGGCGGGTCGGAATGAGGGGAGGGGAGGGCAGGCGGATGAAGGGAAGAAGGAAAACGCGACAAGGGCAGGTTTTAACGAGGAAATGGGCTGCAAGAATTCACGCGTGCAGAACGCCCAAAACAGGGCTTTATTATATCTCTGGAGAGAACGTCCAGAAGGAATCGCCATCCTCGAATCCTGGGCCTGTACGTAATTTACGTCTCACTGTCAAGATATTGGGATGGGTATGTCAGCCTCCACTTCCGCCCGCAGACACAAACGAGCTCAAATACAGGCTGGGACGTTCCCCGACCGGGCCTTGAGGGGCCGCTGCTCCGCCGGGGGGACGGGGGCGGAGGCAGGGGAGGTCGTCGGTGTCGGAGAGGGCGACTAAAGGGACCGGAGGGTACATGTGAATGCTGCTGATGAGAGTATTCAAGCAAAAATCAGATAACGCCGGCTCACATGAAATCCTTGTGAGCACTGTGGTAAGAGCATGGAGCCGATCGGCTGTACGGCAGCCATTTTCGCAGCGTCGAGGGCATGCCGTGTCTAATTCGCCGCAGAATATATCCGATGACAAGCGTGCCTGGGGCAGAAGACGGGAAAAGGAAAAGGTCTCTCGGCCGCGCGCTTTGGCGACAATATTGGCCGCACACTCGCTTGCAACGAATAGGAACGAATAGGAAGTTCTTCATCCCGATCTGGCAACCACACATCGCGGAAGATAACCGAACTCCGCCCTAATTCCCGCACACACAGGCGTCTAATCAATTATTACCTCGTCTGACGCACGGTGCGCCCGGCGTCTACTGTGGGCCAGCGCATCATCTGATTCTCCGCCACAGTCGACAACCACACACTGTCGAGACTCGGACTAGCACTGCCAACACTCGCTCATCCGCCTCCTCCTGAGCCTCCCCAGCCTCGCTTATCCCCTCCTCTCGCCTTGGCCTTGCCTCTTGGCCTCCATGCTCACTGCCTCTCTGCTTCCCCTCTCCTTCTGCTTCTTCGTCTCCGCTCGCCTCCACCACTCCCGCGTCCCGGAGGACCCCTTCGCATTCCCCAAATACCGCGTCTCCTTCCTCAACGGCCTCCCTCTTCTCAACCAGACTGCCGAACGCTGGCTCCATGAGGGCCTTCGCGGAGGCGAGCCCGAGTTTCTCGACCAGCCATGGCGCGAGTCATCATGGCCAGCGAATCCATTAAAGAGCATCCAAGCCGCAAACGACGGTCCGGCCACTGATGTCCGTACATCCTAATTCCTACCCGGCCCACCCGGTAGAAGCTCATGGCCCATTTCCGCGCAGGTAGCTTCGTCAAAGGACGCCAATTACACCCTCCAACAAATGAAGTATGGGCCCAAGTCCAGTTATCTCTGCCTCATCCCCCCTCCTCCACAACAAGTCCCCGTGGTAGAGGAAGCTCCGACCGAGATCACCACCCCAGTCCACAGCTGGTCACTTCTGCAGCCCTTATCAGGGATGTGTCTCTACGTAAGTGTCCTCCTGCCGTATGAATTGAATTCGGTCCCAAACTCCGATTACAGCACCGTCAAGGGTGGTTCACATACTCGTATTGTCATAATTCCCATGTCCGTCAGTTTCACGAGCTGCACCACCAGCATGTACCCACCACAGGTGACGTTCCCTGCGCCCTTTGCCCTATCGCAGAATTCGCCTGCTAACCGATATGAATATTCTTTTCCAACTGTCTCGCCTCGTTCTCTGTCGGCAGGCGAATACAAGCCAGAAGAGGACCCGGAGGTAAGGGAACCTTCCCGCGTGACCCCTCCATGACCGTGTTGAATAATTCATTTTTGACATCTGCTTTGTGCCGCAAAGTGGGAAGCGTACACGCTCGGAAGGGCGCCCCCCACGCTCGAGACCGGAGCCGAGCTGACCACTGCCGAAGCCGCTGCAGCAGCGAATCTCGAGCTGGCCCGAGGTGCCGGCTCCCGCTACCTCGTCCAGCGGTGGGGCGACGGCACGTACTGTGATAAAATCGGCAGGAAACGCGAGGTCGAGATTCAGGCAAGTCGCCTTCCTTCTCCCGCCCGCCTTATAACCCTCCCTAACGCGAATGCCCATGCGTACGTTTGCCCTCTGCCCTTGCCGGTGCATCCCCCGATCGCTCGCCTTGCATTTTTCTGGCGACCTCTGGCGTAGTTCCACTGCTCGATGACCATGACGGACACCATCCTCTTCGTAAAGGAAACCCAGACGTGCCATTACGTCCTCCACATCGCCACCCCTCGCCTCTGCGGCGAGCCGGGCTTCAAGAGCCGCATCGATGCGGAGGAGGAGCACTTCATCCGTTGCAGGGAAGTCCTCTCAGCCGACGAGTTCGAGCGCGTGGATCGCTCGCTCCCTCCGGCTGCGTATCCCTTCAAGCGGCCGAAACCGCAGAAGAAGGTCATCGCCCCTCCTCCGCCGACACCCGAAGGCGCAAAGAAGGACAAGGCCGACGCGAATAAGGGCTCCGCCGACGCGGGCCCGCGTTCCGAGGTCCTCCGCAAGGCGCTCCAACGGCTCCTCGCACGGCAAGACGGCGCGCAGGTCGGGGACTCGCACTACGTGATCGAGAGGGGGCCCGATGGCGAGGCCGAGATGCTCGTGGAATACATCGACATCGACTTGGAGGACGTCGCGGATGACTTCCACCTCGACGAGGACTTCAGGAGCCGACTACAGGAGATCCTTCGCGGCGCAGAGTCCGATCTTGCGGGAGGAGGACAGGCGGCTGGGACCGCCCCGAATTCGCGAAGACAGGAACCGAAGGACGTCGATGAGGCTGACGCGCAGGAAGACAACAATGATAAAGCGGACAAGACGAACGCGAACGCGAAGAAGCACCGTGACGAGCTATGACGACGACGGTAATTACCCGTGTGTACGCAGACGTCGCAGACTCATTACCGCGCAGACGAGCTACTTCATTCCCCTTGTACCGGCCGCGTGATTCTCTTGCTGCTGCCGCATAATGCCAGGGGCCTTGGCCGGATTTTCTCATTCTCGTTCTCTGGCGAATTCTCCGCCTGCGTGCTGCGCTAGAAGCGTCCGCTGGACTCACTTAACCGTACGTCGCCCTCCTGCTCTTCTTTGTCCACCTGCCTGTAGAAGCCCGGCCGGCCATGTGTGCTAAGCCTCGACCCCGGCTGCTTCCCGTACCCCACTTCCCCACACTCTCCCCGCGATGTCCACGGCCCGACAGATTCAGAGTGCGATTGACGTATGCTAGGGCCGGCGAAGAGTGTCAGGCAGGTATAGTCATGTCTACGCAGTGGAGCTAGAGCTCTGGGGCTATCGTAGATGAATCTGCATCTGCAACTCCATGCATGTCGGACCTTGCGGGTGTGAGATGAATCACGGACGTTCGGCTCTTGGCCGTTCGATATTCAATGCCCCCGCGAAAGACGACGCCACTTACGAGAGGCCGTACAGGAAGTCCACGGAGAGCTCGGGACATGGTCGCGGTCTGGTGGCAGGCACGATGTGTCGCAGAAAGGAGAGAACCCGTTGGCATACAGTACGTACTACGGCATACGGTCAACCTGGGACGGGATTCAGGGGCCCAGCGCGATCAACAACCTCTCCTTCACCTGGGAACCCTTGCAGATCCTGCCTCCGATCACGTATCTGGCGAAAGACGTCCTCGAGTTGGAGTTTGGGCGTCCTCGCAGTCACCTTCTCGCTGCGCCGTGCCTAAGGAGCCACCCAGCGCAGCTGCAGACCCAAGACCTACAATACTGTAAACTTCCTTACCATTCTCGCGTTGACGACTTCAACAAACTCAAGGTTAGCCAGGACGACATGTCATATTGCCTTTGATTCATCGTGCTTCGACAATCCTCGAAAGAGCTGGGTGAGGCACGCAGCATGCATATGAACCATGAACTATCCGACACCAGCATCGATATCAAACTTCGGGCGCGCAAATACGAACACAAATTGGTACCATCCGCGACATATATGCAGGTCATATATTGGTGTGAGATGTACGCGTACAATTACACGACCGCTCTTTAGATCTAGTATCATATAACTGTACAGCGAGGGGGAAGGTCATCTTTATGTTCGTTTTGGACCACGGGTCTGTACAAGTCGTGACGAGGACGTGCGAGCGTGCGGGAGCCGAAACCCCCCTCCGGAGTCGTGCGAAGTAGCCCCGGAGAGATCGTCAAAAGTCCGTATGCGGGGAAATGCGGGGGATGTGGACGAATGCGGGGATGCGGTGCGGGGGAAAGGGAGGAGGGTGAGGGAGGTAAGCGGGTAAGCATGTGTGGATAAGATGCGTGATGTGTGGGACGATGATGCAACATGGGAATGCAAACGGTTGACCAAGAAATGAAGCAGCTCATAACGACGGGCGACCGACAGAAGACGGAGGCGAAGAAAGTCTGAAAGAAAGAATGAAAGAAAGAAAGAATGCGAGTGTGGGGCGGCGGCAATCAGTATCCGACGGTCAAGGGGAAGTACATGAGCGACGACGGCTAGCGCAAAACGCACGATGAGAACGATGGGAGCAAGTGCGTGGATATGCGGGACGAGATGAAGCAAGCAGTAAAGCACCGTCTTCTGTCTATGCACATTACTCAAGCAATAGAAAGTGCACATATTACGCGCACGGAAGAATAACGTATATATAAAACAAGCAAAAATGGAGGAATAAGATCAAGCAGGCGAGGGTAGTGGTAGTCGACGCATAGGCGCAACAGCAGCGATAATGGGTGTGTATGCGTGCGAAAGGTCGATATGGACACAAACATTGCCGACATAGCAACCACCAGGGCGCGCAGGAAACATACCTCCCAGCCTCGACGCGGCCGCGCCAAGGCTCGACCGCCGACGTGAGCAGCTATATACGCTGCCCTTGAGAGGAGCACGTCTAGAAGAACCGTCTCTTCGAATGCTTCTCGTCGACGGTGACGCGGATGTGGTGGTGCTTGGGCGGGCCCCCCGCCGAGCACGGCACGATACTCTTCAGCCACGGATCGCCCTCGTCCTCCTCCTCCGGCGCGCAGCAGTGGTCCTGGCAGCGGGGGCTGTCCTTGTCATGCGAGTTGCAACCGCACAGCAGGTCGTTCGACTTGCCCTTCCCCTTGAGGAGATCCGTGAGCGTGCAGCGCGCAGAGGGCTCGACGAACAGCATGCGCCGGATCGCCGGCCGCGACTCGCGCGGGAGCAGGCGGAAGATCGTCTCTGCACCTCCAGAGTGGAAGGTCGCGACGGACGTGACGCTGGACGTGCGTGCACGGGGCCGGCGCACGGTGGTGGCCGAGTCCTTGGCCTCTGGCTTGGGGCGCGAGAGCGTTGGCATGGAGGGCGAGATCTTCTCCTTCGGCTCCTCAGCGGTCTTCTGGACATCGTCAGCCTTCTCCTGGTCCGCCGTGACAGCGGCGAGCTCCTGAGGCTTGCCGTTGGGAAGCGCGTAGTCTCGCGACTTTATCGGGCTCGACGCGACGTCCACCTCGGTCGTCTCTAGTGGTGCGGACTGCACTCCGGTCGAAATGAAAAGGGGGGCGGTGTTCGAACGGTGATTCGAAACGAGGTGCGGACGCTTATTCAGCTCGGCCGGCATCAAGGTGGGCGACACGGGGAGGGACTCCGTCGACGACCCCGGGCGAGGGTACGAGAGCACGGACGCGTCCATCTCCTGCGGGCTATCGATATGGCTAATCGGCGCCATTTCGCTGAAGAGGGCGGGGAGCGTCTGCGTCGAGTGCGACACGGCGCCAGCGTGGAGGGAGGCGCGGACCCGGTTGCGATGAAGGTTGAACTCGTCGTAGTCTTCCCGCTCATCCGGGGAAATCGAGACTATCGACGGCGCGGTGAGCTCCGTACTGTTCAGGCTCGACGTCTCAGCGACTGACGCATCCTCCGAATCGAACAGGGATGTAGGCGCAGAGCTGTCGGGAGCGGTGGAAGAGGGCGCAACCGACTCGGTGTGCGACAAGTCAGTGTCCTGGCGCTCAGGCTCCTTCGCCTTCTCTGGCTCGTCCTCCTTCTGCTCGATCTGGTTCGGTGCTGGTGGCTTCACCGACAGGTCGGGGTGCGCGTTGACGAACGCACGGAAACTCGGGTCGCTCTTGGGGTCGGGGATCTTCCACGGGAAGCGTCGGAGCACCATACACATGAAGATAATCGCGACACTCCAGACATCCGTCTTGCGAGGGTCGTAGCTCTCTTGCGACAAGACCTCCGGCGCAAGGTATGGGTCACTGCCAACGATGCCTGTTGCTAACGTCGTCTTCTTCCCTGGGTAGTGGAAGACCGTCGCGGTCCCGAAGTCAATGAGCTTGACGACGTTGTCGTTCGTCATGACGCAGTTATCCAACTTGAGATCGCGGTGCGCAAGCCCAAGGGAGTGCAGATACTCGACACCATCGCAGATCTGGCGGAAGACGCAGTATATCTCCGGGCGAGTCATGCTGCCGGACATGACGACACTGAACAGGTCGTACGGCGCGTACTCCATTACCTGCGGAGCGCAAGGAAACGCACACGACACGCCAACGATAAGTGAGTCCGCTCTCCCCCCGCACATATGTGCGGCCCGATGGTAATGACGCACCTCATAGTAGTGTCCATGATCGGTCACAATGTCCACGGTCTCGATGATGTTCGGGTGCTTGAGGGTGCTGCCCACGCAGAACTCTGCGGTCACCTTCTTCTGGTACTCCTTCTCCGACTCGCCCTGTCGTTTCGGCCGGAACTCTTTCACCGCGAACGTGGTGCCACCGTTCTTCGTCGACGCTTTGATCAAGCGCACTGTACCACCCGCACCTGAGCCCAAAACACGTCCCCACTTCCCGTACTTCTTCGACATCTGTACCTGTGTCGCCTGAGAGAGCGAGACGGCGGCGTACGACGCGGACCCCCCGGGGGTGGAAACTTGGCGCTTGCGAGGCTTCCGATCCCGCCGGTCTTGTTGCTTGTCGGTTTTTGTCGACAACGCCGAGCCCGCACCCACGGATTGCGCGTTGCTCGTCTTGCTCGTCTGCGAGTAAATGGACCGCGGAGGAGAGCCGGAGCTGGTCTGACTCTTCTGCGAAGTCTCTCCCGGGGACGGTGTCTTCGCAACCTTACCCGTGCCGTTGGGCTTCTCCTCGTCGTGTGGCTTCGACTTCTCCTTGTGATGATGGTGACCACCGCGAAGGAGCGCATGGAGCCTACCCTCTTTGTGCTTGACCTCACCAACGATGGTAATGTGCTCCTGAGAAGCGTTCATGGAGAGAAGCGACGATCCTTCGACGGCGTTGGGCAGAGCCGAAGAGGATGCAGCGGTGGGCGAGGGGACCTCGAGGTGCTGGACTGATCGAGTATCCGGGCTATTGAGCTCGCCTGGTGATGCGCCAGCAGAGGCATCGGGAGTTCCATGATTGGAGTGGGGTATATGATTATGAAGGAAGCGTTTCAAGTCATGAAGAGGATTGTGCGCATGCTTTGCGGTTCTATGGACGGGTGTGGATGGAAGTGCTGCTGTTGTGGGCGTCGGCGGGGGAGGGTTTGGATAAATAGTAGCAGACAGCAGGACACTTGGTGGAACTTCGCGCTCGGGGGAGTTACGGGAAGCAGGGCCTGGAGAGCTGGCAGCAGAGGCCATTGATTGAACGCTGGCTTTACGGCTGCCGAACAGAGACCGTGAGGAGGACGTTGGCTGTTCAGGAAGCTCAGAGGCAGGACTGCTGATAGTTGGGGACTTGGAGGGAGAGGGAGACCTCTTCCTGGGGAAAGAGGTAGAGAGGAAACGGGTTGGACGTCTCCTGTGGGTTGGAGCCTGCTTGCGCGAGAGGAGGAGAAAAGGGAAGCAAAACATGAGCGAAAGTCGGAAAGCGAAGGAGAAAAGTAGTGAAAGAGGAAGGAGGGATGGAAGAGAGAATGAGGAAAGGAGGACAAGGAGCTCACCTGCTCCTGTGAGGGTGGGTGCACGGGGTGATTTGGGGGGTCTGGACTGGATGGGAAAGCCATCTCCCTGGGAGACGGAGACTGGACGGCGATTGCGGGCGAAGGAGGAACGAGGGATGACGGAGGGCGAGGGTCGGATTGAGCAGGAAGCGTTGCGGGGGAATGCCGTGAAGGCGGATGTGATGGTGGGAGTGAGAGGTCGGGAGGCAGCATGGGCTTCGAGAGCATGATGGCGGGCATCGGGACAGCGGGGAGGGGTTGGGCGGGGATGAGGAGAGGCAAGAAAAGATGACGAGGAGGCGATGGCAGAGAGCAGGGAGGAGGAGAGGGAGAGGAGGGCGCAGGGAGCGACCGAGGGCGGATTAGGCTAACGGGCCACCGAGCGCCGGGGCAGTCCCACTTGTTATGCGGCGGGCATCATTCGGCCCAATCTCAGATTATTCCGGCCCGGTTCTGCCAACTTGCGGCGGCATCCCCCGCCTCTACCGCTCCTCCTCCGCCCGCCCCACACCCTCGTCCTCCGGCCAGCCCGCAGTCGATATCTTTCCTCCGGCCGCCCTGATGCTGAACGCCGTCCGATGCGAGCCGACGTCGCCAAAAAAGACGTGCCCCAGCGAGCTCCAATGGGCATCCTCAGCCTTTTTCGGCCGCTGTGCTCTGCTTCGTCATCCTTCCCCGCTTACTTGCGCCCCATCGATATCCTCGTCCCCGTCGGAGCGGTCGGGCGATGGAGGAGTACTAGTGTCCGCGTTTATTTCTGTCATCTCCACCTGGTATTTACCTATCATAAGTATGTAATGTACCTGACTTGAATTGGATGGTGTAAGTTATAAGTACTCTTGCCGTTCTCCCGTCCAATCGGCATCGTCTGATCGACTGCCCCGCCCACATTGCTCGCCGACTTCATCATTCCATCCCGGAGTCTACCAGAGTCTACCCGTATTTCCTCAATCTTGCCACCACAGGCCACCACTAGGCCACCACTCGTGCGCAACGGTACCGTTAACGTTGGATCTCCTTGGCTCTTTACGCACCTTCCAAGTAGGCTTATTCTCTTAGCACAACGTGCTAGCTACGTGCTAAGCATGCCCACCGAAGCATGCTATTCTACGTTACGACAATGCACTGTTTCAGCGCAGTTCGTAGCTCTTGGCAATATTCCGGGATCCCCAACGATTGATCAAAGCTTCTTAGACTTTCCAAACGATCGCTAAGTATTCCGTCAACATCTCCGCCAAACGTGAGTACTAAGTACTCCTCTCGACTTAGCGTTCTCAACCGACGCCGCTTTCAGTCTCACTTGGCTTCACCTCAGTGAACCAGTAGTTGCATCCGCGCGGCCGGCCCTGGCTTAGCCATGGATTAGCACATCCGCTTTTAGCGCTTAGCGCTATCGCCACCGAGTCCCTAACTCTCCTGGCTGCTCGACCTGTCTCGCGTCCTCTTCAAACCGTATGCCGGGCATACCAGTATAGTAGTAGTACTGCGAACGTGTGACCCTACCGATCTTCCTCCCGCCAGATCGGTCCCTGTGCCGCTGTGCGACACCGCAGCCTCGTAATGCGTCGTCCGTATGCTCCCATGCCGAGATAGCCACTGATAGCCAGTACGTTTGAATGCACCTGTCTATCTCGCTCGCGCTAGCCCTTCGCACGGCTTGTCTCTTCTCGCTCGTCATCGTCATCTCACTGCCAACTCGCCCAAAACGGCATCCGGGTCAAGTGCCTGTCCCAGAACTCGCTGCGGACATTATGCGGGCTTCCGCTTGTCCGCTTCACTATCCGCCCGTTTTCCTCCTGCATGAGCTCTTCCCGGGGACCCAAGTCGCGCCAAGCCGAAGCACATGTGGGCGCTACGAAGGCGACGGAAATCCGGTCTCGCGTTTAGCTCTTGGCAAACGTGCGCCTCCCTTCTCGATTTCCTCCTCCCGACTTCTCCACACACCCCTCTCCATTCCAGAACGGCCCGAGCAGGGTGTCCTCAGGTGAGCATATGCATGACACGAGATATCTGAAACAATTGGAATCAGGGGACCCCGCGGGGGCCGCCACAGCTCTCGCGCCACTCCCCATGCAACATTCATGAGAGCCCCACGCGTTATGAGAAAGTGGGGCAACACCTCGGACCTTATTCGCCGTGCACGCCGCGACATAGACTGTAATGCGGCTACCTCGACCGGACACTCGATTTTGCACCCAGGCTCCAAGGTTGACATGCGCAGAGACCCTGAGCTGAACCTGGCCCGCCAGGACGCCAGCGCAGAGCACTGTACGTTTCGGATGCCGCGCAATGACAAACCATCCTTTCCCACCACCCCGCCGCTTGTCACGGAAGGTCGCGTCCTGCTGGTGCGACGCGACAGAATAGGACAGAATCCAAGAATCCAGAAGCTGCGAAGTTGACATCATTGCGTTTCCCTCGTCTCAGGTCCATCTTGCCAATATCTGGCCAATCTCTTGCCACCCTTCAAATTCGCCGCGCTCGAATCTAGGCAGAGCAGACCGGCAAGTGGTTACCATCGCGGGTGCTCAACGTTCAACGATCAGCTGGTCCTCTTCGGTCACTCAGTCAGTCCTCTTCGGTCAAGTCTTCTTCTCTGTTCCCTTACTTAATAGCTACCCGTAAGCACCCGGCGCAATTCAGGGTGAGGGTTTGGCTCTAACGGGATCTACAGTACCTTTGTGAGCATCGAGTCATATGTTTGCTACTTCGGTCTGCGGGAACGCAGTTACCGCGGTTACAATGATATAGGTGGAAGCCGTGGAGCTAGTTCTCGGCCGCGCTGTGTACTGTAAAGCATGGCCTTGCAGACCTCGATAATTCTGATGAATGTTTCGCTCTTGATACACGCTCCGGGGTACTGATTTCTCGTTATTAAAGCGGCCGCCGCGGCTAGTCGGAAGCTTGACCACTCACAACAGTCCGACCTACCCAGGACCCACCCGACTCCGTTCGCTCGGCGCTCAGCGCACGATGCACATGGCTTGGCCATTGCTTGGCCATGGTGTCAATTCATCTGTGAACACAGCAGATCCAAATCGCTTCTCCTCGGTGCTGTGCGAATGGCATCCCAATTTTCGCCCTCTTGACTCCTCTTTGGCAGTTCTTATCATCGCTGTCGCGCCGCGAGATCATCATCGTGCGCATATCACGGGCGAGGAGCTGATCATCGTGAGCTGGCGCGAGCTCGTCACTGCTCGTCACCATCTGCATGCACTCCGCGTACTATCCCTCCGCCGGTGTTGAAAAGCGGGAGACTGATAAGGAGTTATCTTGGGAAGGGCTCCCCCGATTTTTGGATTATTGGTCTTGTTTGAAAGGTACGCTCAAGAGCTAACACCGTGTAAAATATGGAATGAATACTTGAAAGACAGAGGATGGGACAGACAAAACAAGTTCTGTGCCTGGATTTCACTTACATCAAGGTAGTGTTGAAAAATCCGTCACAGCGGGGTCACGGCGGCATGCCCCTCGGCACGCTGAGAATCCTTGATCCCGTCTCTAGACTGGACACTAAGCGCCCCACACGCCGACTCCAATGTCACGCCAAAATGGTGGCTGGTTTTGCAAAACTCCACTTCTCCCACTCTCCGCAACAACGCTTATAATCGGGCATGTAAAAGAGGTTTAACATATCATGTACAATTAGTTCGTATCAATACTGCGCTCATCCGCGGTGCATTCCAAGCTAGATCTCATTTAGCGCTGGTACCGCAGCGGGTATATTCGCATGTTTTGTGCTGTCGGAACACCTGGGCACACTGAGACGTCGGAAAAAATATACAAATGTATCACGGAATCTCAGTATTATAACATATTTAAAGATGTATGTCGATAACTGAGGAGGGAGACTCGGAATGGGGGTGTTGAAAAATCCTCGGATTTTTCATCACTGGCGGAGGGATAGTATAATAGTCCTCGAGCACCTTGATCGGTATCGCGGAGGGACACGAGACTGTCGGGATGGGAAGGACCTGGGATCAGCGATCCGCTCCACTCCGTGAGGGCGGCACACAAACGGCACATGTCCCTACATGCTCTCGGGATCATCACAACCATCAGGGACGTTGCGTACTGAGTACTGAACGCCGGCCGGTCATGGCAGCTAGCGCTACTTATCATGTACATGTTCACTCGCTCTCTCCACAGTTCTTCATTGCGGCCAAGTTACAGCCGTTTCGGCTGTGACTACCGGACGGATGACAAACGAACTCACTTCATGCGCATCATACCGTGGCTGAAGTTCAATCAAAAGGGGGCGAAATCATAGGTGAGGAGTATATCACGTACGTCACCGAGCTAGAGGTACAGTAGTAGTACACTGTACAGTATGTTCTGATCCTCGTGTAGACGGTCTGACGAATCCAATTTCGCCAGTTCTAGTTCGGGTGTCGGACTTCCGTACCGATGTTACGCGACCCAGGGGCCGTCGACCCTCGTTGTGATGTCTCTCCGGGCCTTTCACAGAAGACAGAAGACATAGGCTTCCGTCGGCTTGGACTTCGGAATTCGCTGTCGGAACGGCGTGTGCGAAGCACAAAGTACCGTCCGCCCGACGGCCGTGCTCTAGAAC
Organism: Ganoderma lingzhi; assembly: GCA_026283605.1. NCBI lineage: Eukaryota > Fungi > Basidiomycota > Agaricomycetes > Polyporales > Polyporaceae > Ganoderma > Ganoderma lingzhi. The sequence continues at coordinate 821,527 of JAPJYM010000008.1, forward strand.
CCAGATATGCGCCCATATAGAGATATCTTTTGTCGGACATCGGACTCAGCGCGAACGATACGCATTCCCTGTAGGTACGTTTTGGTCGATAATTTTCGAGTAAGGGCAGGTTGTGGCTTACACCTCATCGTAGCGCAGCCGCCGTTTTACGTCCGGCTTAGCAGCTGCCGTCGGCCTAAGCAGTGCCTAAGCATGCAGCACGATAGGCCGGCTTCTTCGAGTATGGCAGGTCGTCCTTGGCGAGGGCGCTCTGCTTTCTTAGGACCAAGGACCTCCAACGACGCGCGGCACACGTATAACACGCCGTTCAATGCTGTGTCGCGGGCGTAAGCGAGTGCCTGCCTTCGGAGGCGTGTTCGAAGATCCCCTCACAGGTCTTCTTCATGGAACAGATAGTAAACTCACAACTGATAAAAGAACGGCCGTCTGGCCAGGCCCATAAGCGAGGAATGGACGTCGGTCGGAGCGATGTTAGGTCTTCCGCAACGCCGCTACCTCCCGTTTTCCTGCCAGACGTGATGGGACTCCGAGTCCGTTCAAGGATCGAGGTCACTTTGTCAGCTCTCCGCCGCCGGTGGCACCGCTTCTGCCAGTCAAGACAGGAGGCCGGCTGAGGCCGGACGTTCGGACTTGCTGCCTGGTTGCTTGACATCCATCCGGTTGATTCAGGAAAACACTGGCCCTCATCGGATCAACTCACAACTTGTGGCTGGATTCGACGCCGATGTCGTGTACGTATCCACCCGAATCAAACCGCGCTATTTCCTTGCCTACATAGCTTGCTGCGCAGGTTTAGATGGGTAACGTATACGAGACTGGACCTTCCAGACGTGCACCGATAACACTGAGACGTGCGAAAATATTGCCTTCCTTCTCGTCTCACCTCCCTGTAGCCGACGGCTTCGAAAGTGGGGGTGGAAATGGAGAAAATGCATCCACTGATTACTTAGTCTCGTTCCCGGACGGCAGTACGAGATCAGTGGGTTCCTCGCAACTCGAAGGCGAAGAAATATCTTATCTTCAGCCGAACATTCCGAAGCGTAGTTCATCAATTTCCATGCAGCCTGAGCAGATGCGACGGCATCGCACACGGCCTTCGGAAGATAACCATACTTGGGGTAAGGTTTAGAAAGTCGACACTGCGCCGCTGGACGGCGCCGGCAGGGCGGCTCCTTTCCTTTTTCTGGGTAAACCACGGTGGCGCGTACGCCGAGAACTGCGCACCTAAAGTAGTTCAAGTAACTGCGGCGGCCTGCCAATATTAATGCCAAGGGGCCCAGCGGCCCTTGTGCGAGAAGCGTTTATATTTAGTTGACCATTGGGGTCATCCTAAATGTCGAAAAAGAAGGCTACAGAGCCTGGGTGTGGCTAGGAGTGGTCACCGAGTGGCTAAGCAGGTCGAACCCGCGAACGACAAATTACCGTAGTCATTCCAAAGGTGTCCTCCCACCATGAAGGACTTCCTCTATTAGACGGTAGACCCCTCCCCCTCCCACAATTTGGCTGTGAAAATGGCGCAAAATCGGCCATCAGATTATGTTTTAGTTACCGATTTCTCGCCGCACTCCTCATCTTTTCCACCTCCCCCCCCCCTCCAGGCAGTTTGCGAATTCCTCCCCAAATTCTCTATCCCCACCTTTCAACGGGCGAGCTTAGCGTCATAGAGCTACCGTACGCCCTCATTCCGTGACTGTGTTAAGTTGTAATTGCGTTTGTATCCACTCTTTTGCTACTTCGGGCCCGTGTTTAGTATTTGTGGCCCTTGATCATTATCTCATTGGTTTACCTATATGATATAATATATATATTTCATGCTTGCTAATGCGCCCTTGGCGGCCCCTCGCAAGTGTTGAAACATTGAAACCGGGCTCGGGTGCGTCGCGAACCAAATCGGACTAATTTAGTCAACCCGCTTGGTATAGCAAGGTGCCCCCGCCAAGTGTGTCGACCTTACGAAGGTCTTGGGAACGACAACAGGCCACAGGGAGTCACGGTGCACTTGAGGTAAGTCCGGTAAAGTCGGAGTTCGGGATGCTCGTGGCGATATTTACTCTTTGAACCGGAAAGCAACTGAAAGCAAGCCGGAAAGCCACCTTTGCGACACAAGTACAGTAATTACGGTTTAGCCTGAAGCCCATCGCCACGATACACATTGTCATAAATCTAACCTCCGATCGACAGCTTCATGCGGTCACCAGCCGCAGCCATACTTACTACCGTGCCTGGCCACCCGAGGTCTCCCGACCAAGTCTCCGACGGAGCAACACAGGAGCGACGTCTAGCAACGTGCGCAGCTGGTCGTGTCGCTGTCGGCTGATCGTGGCGTTTGTCCACATTGCGGACGTCACCGTCTGCCTCAATACTGCCTCAATGCAGAGAGTCAGGAAATGCCCTAGAATGATCGAGCTCACGGAGTGGTTTGACCTTGTGTTATTTCGTGCACGATGGACCACGGGACTCAAGAGCGCAACGAAAGTCGGTCTAGGTCGTAATCAGCTGGTCGGAGACTTCAAGTTCGTGAAGCTTTGCAGTCTCCTATCCCAAAGGGGACGCGATGAGGATAGCACAGATTTATAAGACGATCTGTGGGTCGTGGTCATGTCTGTTCACAAAGGCCGATAAGGGATTGTCAACACCCAAACAGCAATGCCCGGAGCCAGTCACATCATCCCGGACGCATGCGTTCATGTCAATTCATATTTCACCGTTTCTAACGATGCGTACACCTCTGTACGTATGCTATACATCGGTGACATTTCCGAAGGCCAACGAGCACTACCCACGTAAGTGTTCTAAGACTCTCGTCCACAAATGTGATCTTCAAAGCTCTGATGGCAAGCACGCACCGTGCGCAGGGAAATTCAACACGTCCTGCATTCCCATGGCGATCAGCCCTGGTCCTCGGCGTCTCGCTTCCTCTTCATCTCTTTCGACACCTTGTGTTGAGCAGCCTCGTGCCTCGCGAGTTCGACGGGAACCTTGGACGCCGGGCTCTTGGAGATCTCTGTGAGTATGAAGGGGAAGTGCGCTAGTCAGTCGGCTAAAACTCGGAGAACTGTCGAAGCATCGATACGTGCCTTGCTTGAGATCGTACCTATACAGTCATGCGATCGTATTAGCGTAGAACCATGATGACATGTGAGGAGGGTTAATACGTACATGACCTCCTCATCGTCATTCGTTAGGAACGTGATGGCCGTTCCTTGTTTGCCGGCACGACCAGTACGACCTGTAGGCGGAGTAAAGACCTTTTAGAGGGTCTGCAAATCGTCCAGTAAACTGCCGACAGCATACCGATACGGTGAACGTATGCCTCAATGGTGTTGGACATCTGGTAGTTTATGACCAACGTGACGTCCGGCACATCGATACCACGGCCAGCAAGATCTGTAGCCACGAGAATATCCGAGTCGCCAGTCCGGAGGGACTGCAAAGCGGCCTCTCGTTGCTCTTGGGTCTTCCCGGAATGAAGCGTAGCGGCACTCCACTGTGGACACGGTCTCGTGAGCGAGAACGCAGATCAAAGGAGTGGATACATACTCCTGCGCGATGCAGATCCTTGGCAACCATATCTGCTGTCTTCTTCTGGTTGACGAATACGATGATCGGCGATGCAAACTGGTTGGAGTTGAGAATCTCAAGCACGCGCTGCCTGCGGGGGTTATTAGCGATAGCCACTGTAGACGTAAAATGAAAAGGCACCCACTTCTTCTTTTCGTCTCCATTGACAAACTCAACCCTCTGCTCCACCGTGTCGACCGCCCGACCGGCCTCACCAATAGTAATGATAGCGGGCTTCTTCAAGTACTTCTTCGCCAGTCGCTCGACCGGAGGTGGCATCGTCGCCGAGAAAAGGGTGGTAACACGGTTTCTGCCCTTTTTTATCATCGTTTCGCCGTCGACGTCCATTTGTTCACCTTGGTCTTCGCCCTCCATGGCGTCGGATGGAAGCTTGTCGAGAATGAAGGTCAAGTCGGCTTCGAAACCGAGGTTAACCATACGGTCCGCTTCGTCCATGACAACGTAACGACACTGCGAGAGGACGATGACGTGCCGCTCGATAACGTCTTTGAGACGACCTGGCGTGGCGATGATGATCTCCGCACCAGCCCGGAGGTTGAACTGCTGTTCTTCCACCGAACGCTAGAAGCAAGGACAATCAGCCTGGGGCCTGGGAATGCACAGTATACGGAAGGAGTAATCGATACGTACACCACCAACGATAGAGACACAGGTGAAGCCTAGTGGGCCCGCGAACCTCTTTGCCTCGGACTCAATCTGCTGCGCCAGCTCACGCGTCGGCGCGACGATGAGGGCGTACGGGCCAAGATGCCTATTGTCGTCGGTGAACGGCGGAAGCTTGGAGATGAATGCCAACATCGGAATGACGAAGGCAGCCGTCTTACCGGAACCTAAATGCATATGTTAGCCACCTATATGCGGTGGAATAATGTGGCAAGAACAAACCAGTCTCCGCAATGCCGATGATGTCCCTGTTTTGCAAACCGATTGGGATAGCTTGCCGCTGAATAGGCGATGGCTCCTTGTAACCGATCTTGTCGACAACATCGAGAATCTCAACAGGGATAGCCGATTCCCTCCAAGACCTCAAGGGGTGAGGAATATGCCCACCTATTAATGGGTTACTAATGTGACCGAATGGAGAAAAAACGATGATAAACACGAACCTCTTGCAGCGATGCTGAAGTCTTCACGGAAAATACGCCAGTCACGCTCTTTCATCTCGTCCAAGGACTTCTCTGACCAATGCCGCTCGTCAACACCAGTCCTTGCAGCCTTTCTCCTCTCCAGCGGGTCCGCCAGCACTGTGCCTTCCGCGCCATTCCTCCGCCCAGGCACAATCGCTCCCCCAGCGTCGTCCATACCCGCAATATGTCCGCGGCCAAAACCGACCTGCGCACCCTGCCGTTGGCTCCCGATAGCCCCGGGCGTCTCCGCGTTGTACGTATCGTCTTGTTCATCCCAGTCAAATACGAATTTGCGATCGTTCATCTTGCGAATCTTGCGCTTCTTCTTGTCTACGCCAAGATACCGTGAACGAATCGCCGTCAAGTCGTTATCGGTCATAGGCGGGTCATACGACTGGGAAGCTTCGGTGAGGGCAGAATTGCCGTTACTGTTGGAGGAGCCAGAAGGTTGAACGGGGTTTGGCGTCGAAGATGTCGCGGGTCCGCTGGCAGGAGCCTTTCCGCGGTCTGCTCGGGGCCCTGTAGGAACGCCTTGATAGGAGCTTCCTCCCCTGCGGTCATCCTGCGGTGGTCGCCTGTCGCGGTCGCGCCTTCCGTAACGGTCGCCCCGTTCTCGGTCCCTGTCTCGATCGTACCGGTCATCATCTATGCAGCTGAGGTGAGCAAAACGATAGCAAATATAACCAGAACACTCACTGCGCCCGCCACTACTGCCGCCATACCGCGATGCACGTTCCCGTTCTCTCTCCCGAAACCTGATCTCTTCTGCCTCCCGCTCTAGGGCCTCGCGGTCTTGCTTGGCGTGCTCTTCCCTCTCTCGCTGGTCCTTGATTTCTTGCGCGCGCTTCTGGATGGCAAGCTGGGCGCGCTGCTCCTTTGTGAGGAACCTAGGCTGCAGGGCAACGGTTGTTTAGTAACCGAAACGATCCTGAAAGAACAAGACGCACCTTCGCAGCAGCCTCCTTCTCCTCGCGTTGTCTCTGAAGCAGCGACTCGATTGACAGGGGCTCAGCGCGAGCAGCCATGTTGGATGAAGGTCGTGAAGGTCGTGAACACAGGTGGAGGTATAATGGCAAGTCCTCGGAGTCGCGGCGTCGTCCTTGAGAGTCAGACGCCTCGGGGCCACCTGCAACCACCCGGGCCTGATCCGGCCAAGCCACGTGCTACAAGACAAGGGTCAGGATGGTTGCCGACGTGCCGTATCCGGGAAAGAGGAGCTTGTTCTGTTCACAGATCGCGTCTTGGACTTTTGCCACTGCGACTCCGAGGCGCGTTTGGGTAGTCGCCACTCTCTCTAGATCCGCGCTCGCCATCATATCCACCTCCACACTCTTTGGACGCGCACAGAGTTCGATGTTCAAAATGCACCGCGATATAGAGGAGCTTCGCAGCGGCACCCAGTCCCCGCGCCCTGAGACACCTGAGCCGGACTCAAGGCAGGGCAGACGGAATCCACCCGGAGCCGGTGTGCAGCTCCTAGACGACGACGGTGCTATTTCGATACAGGTGCGTGGTGGTTATAAGTGCGTGGGTTGTGTAGTATAAGGTTGACACGGGGCGATTCAGCTAGAGTCATGTCTGAAGCATATCTTTGCCAAGTACTGCACCCCGAAGGCGTCGGCACAAAAGCATGATGATTTGCTTGAGCCTCCAGAGGGCGCGTATCTTGCACCCGAAGGTCTGGATTCATGGGCGCAAGACACAAACGGCGCACCATTCGATGATGCGACGAAGGAGGAGCTGTTAGAGTTCATGGACGTGACGGACGATGGAGGATTGACGTCAGTCATGTTTTTCTCTTTTTTTTTTTGCGATCGCAATGCCTATTCATTGCATTCAGATTTAAGGGCTTTATGCAAGTATACCAACTGCAGACAGAGAACGACGAGGAAGAAACCTGGAGAGATCTCGTCAGTCTTCCTATGATTGCGTTCGACCTCCATAATTATAATTCCTGACCGTCCTCGATTAGTCCGCACACGGGTTTGATCGAACACTACGTCTTGTAGCCACTAGGCGAGAAGACTCCGATGGCGACTCTCGACCTTCCACGGAATCCTCGTGAGTTGCACGCGTTAGCTCCGTTACCGTTTCCTGACCAGTCCTTGGCAGTTCATAGCAGGGAACCTTTGAGTCGCTGTGTCTGACCGGAGTCGGGCATGGTGTGATTGTTGCTACTGAAGCTTCACATCGAATGTTGCGCTCTCAAGACGGCCCCAGACGTGACACCTGAGTAGGGGCCACATTTCATTTAGCCGTACGCAAGCCATCGGATCCAAGATGCGGCAAACTACGATGATGAGGTACAAGAAGATTGACACGTTTTCTGTTTACGATATCCATGTACTAGGTCTCAAGCTAAGTATACCATACCCAAGGCAACGGTGCCTCCCTTCCTCACGCCTGTAGAACCAATTTCCATATTTCCACATCGTCCCATTCGCCCTTCCCCCATCGAGCTCCGCCCTTCTCCATGGCTTTGGCAAGTCTCTTGTGGGGTACTCGTTCCACCTTGAAGTTCCAAACCTCCTTTGCCTCAGACAGCGCACGGTCCATCATCCCAGGATCCCTGCGTTCAACACATAGATAAATCGGGGGTGCGCGGGCTTCTGGAGAGGTCGAGACAGAAAGTCTAGAGACTTCGTGAAGGGAGCGCATGAGAGGCGTGACCAGCTCTGCCAAATACAACGTATCGGATGAGACGATTAGATCGAACGGCGGGTGTAGGGTTGCAGCCTCCCGTGCTGAGTGCGCCGGCGGGGAGGGGTGCTGCGAGGCAATAACGTTGGGGTTATTCCACAACCAGATATCAGGCGGTACGGTCCAATCGAGAACGCGAACTTCGATTGCGCCAGACCCTGCAGGTAGGTTTGCGCGATTACGGGATATGTTGGGAGAAAGGACGGCCGAGATGACATCTTGCAGATCGGTCGCAATCACGTCCCAGCCCATAGACGCTAAGACAAGCCTAAAGAATGGTGTCAGGGAAAAGAGACGCAGTAGAACATATGTAGGCGAGCGCAGGAAAGCGAAGCGGCGATCATGGCACGCACGCGGAGAGACCGATGCCGCTGCCTAGCTCGATGACCGTATTGGGGCGTTGTGCACCGGCAGACAAGCAGGAGGGTGACGTTGATTTATTTCTCAGTCTGAATAGGTCGGAGAGGTACAAGGACAGGCATTGTGCGCCTAGCCAGAGGCCGGTGCCGTTGGTCGCGCCGTTGTCAAGCTGCGTGAGATGGAAGGTATGGGTGCGGAAGGGGTACTGGAGCAATGGAATATGCTTTGTTTCGTGCGCGGGTCGGAGAGCCATGGTGGGAGGGAGGACGGGGATGGCCACGAGGCAGCGGGGCGTCCGAGCAGGGCGCAGTGTCACAGCCGTGTCTCAGTCTAGATCTGTGGCTCCGAGGCGAGGGCGAGGAAGATGAGGGTGTGACATGGCGTCACGTCACAAGCATTGGAGGACTTGCAGCTGGACTCACCCGAGCAGTGCGCGCCGTCTCCACGCTCCTCCTCCCCGCAGCCTTTGCTGATTCCTTCTCTCGACAAGCTGCCTCGACAGCGAGGCTAGCCGCTGTACGTTACCTCATGAAGGCCTTCCTCACTCGTTTGAACCGCGGCCTCGCGGGCGGCAGAGAGAAAGACAGAGGAGAGAAGGACGTCCAGGCTAAGGAAAAGATACCCCAGCTCCCTCCTCTCCCAGACTGGCCCCCGTCAACACGCGTAACGTCGACCCCCAATTCCATCAACTCGTTCAAACCACTTCCAGAGCTCTCCGTACGACCACTGCCCCCTATTGGCGAGCCGTCGTCGTCTTCTACCGAGTCCTCCCTCACGACAACACCGATCGCTGCCAATCCACCCTTGCCTGCCACCGAAACGAAGGAGAACCTTCCTGCAACAGTACGGTCTACACCTCCGCCCGCACCGGCTTCCGAGGGTCACCAGTCTGCACGCGCCGATGGCTCAACAGAATCGACTGGCCGGAGCTCGCGCAAGGCCGCAAACGGGACGAGCTCGGATGCGCAGAAGAAGGTCGCGTTCTTATCTCCCCCTCCAACCCCAGGACCCCTCCAAGACCGCGCCCTTCCTGGCGCAGACACGCCCACACCCACACCCACTCCAGTGGTTGCGGTCAAGTCATCTGTGTCGCGTTTCCATGCAGCTCACGGCAAGGAAACGCGTGGATCGACTTCCACTGCGGCGTCGTCCCGCACCGACGTTGCCTCGACGCTCAAGTCCAACAAGCCGGGTTCCACGCGGACAGCTACCTCCCCATACTCTGTCAAGGGCTACGAGGCGTCGCTCCACCAGTCACTACGTTCAACGACTCCGTTCTCCCAGATGAGCAATACCAGCAGTCGTATTCTAGCCGCGCAATCGTGGAGTGAAGGCGCAGAGGAGGATCTTGTGTCCAACCTCGGGCAGAGAGAGCGGACTCGGCAGGAGGTCTTGTGGGAGATCGTTGCGAGCGAGGAAAGGTGCGTGTACTACACGGCTCCACTTGGTCGTCGCATAGTAACCTCGGTTTAGATATGTGACCGAGCTACTGAAGCTGAAAGAGACGTTTATTGAGCCGCTTCTTCACCCATACATCGCATCTCCGGTAGCATCACCCACTCCACTGGATGTCTACGACGAACTTACTCGGGCTGATACCCCTCGAGAATCCCTCGAGCACCTTCCTATTGCCGCCCGGTTCCTTGGCTCCCCCGACCGCTCCGACTCGCCAGCACCTATCACCGAGACCCCGCGAAAAGAGGACAACCACCCCAACATTGACGGAGAGTCGATGGATTCCGCCGAGGAGGATGAAGCTGAGGACCGAATGGGTGCGGCGTTCCACTCGTCACGGCAGAAGACCGTCACTATGTCGCTGGCGGCAAAACACAACCATCCGCGATCTCCTTACGGCACGACGGCGGCGAGGTCGGGGAAGAGCAAGTCTGGCACTTCGGTACCTTTCCCCTCCCGGTCTCATCAGTCACTACCACCACCGCCCCGAGCGAACCTGATGACTTCCTCCACGCATTCGTTGGGAAGGCAATCTTTCATGGCGGACAGTCAGCGGGAGTATGAACATTCGCCTCCGTCCATGAGGACAACAGGCACCGGAGCGTCTCGTGTGCTCAGGAAATTCAAGAAGAGCAGCACCGGTCCCGATACCGTAGTCCCTGGATCAGTGCCTCCTGCGCAGCTACCGGAAGACCTCCGGAAATGTTTGGAGGTCATTGAGGGCGGCATTTTGGATGGCCACATTCGTCTTAGCGAAGGCCTTCGAAAGCGGTACGAGGATCAGTACCCGCTCGTCCGGTCATTGGCGGATGTGTTTGTGACGAACGTGAGTGCCTATAGTTAGCTAGGTTGGTTGTTCCCATACTAACGCGCCGGCCGCAGTCGCATATCCTGCATGGATACGCTACCTATGTCTTGCATTTAGAACGCGCGTTAGAGCAAGTCGACAACGCCCTCTCAACGGCCAGCAAGAAGCCGAAGAAGCAGGATGCGGACCAGTGGTTCAAGATCTGCCAGTACTTGCAAAAGCTCGAGATCACCGCGTCGGAAAAGGGCGAAACCGGACTCGCCATCTCGCTCTCAAAGCCGTTCCAACGGCTGCTCAAGTATCCCCTTCTCTTCCAGAACCTCCTCTATCACACCGATCCTAGCACTTTCGAGTACGAGAGCACGCTCCAGATGGTTGCCGAGGTCGAGACCATCGTACGGAGCATTGAGGACGAGAAGATCCAGAAGGAGGAGCGTGATAAGACGCGTGACGTCTTCGCACGTATCGAGGGCCTGGACAAGGTCAAGCAGCTCATGGTTCCTAAGCCGTCACGTGTGCTTGTTGAGGAGCGGCCGGTCGTTGGTGTCAACCCGCTCACGGACCCAACGAAGACAGATTCAAGGTCTACTGCATCCCCTCCCCTCTCATCACAAAACTCCAGGAACGTCAAGGGCAAGACGTCGTTCAAGCGGCTAAGCGACGTGCTTCAGTCTGGGAGTAATGGGGTTGGCGGCAAGAAGGACTTGTGGTTGGTGGTGTTCAATGACGTCGTACTGCGATGTCAGCGGACGGGCACGACGTCGCTGCCGCTGGTGTCTGGCACTGCGAATTCCCGAGCGAATTCGCTTCCGGAACTCCAGGGCAAGGCAAAATACGCCACGACGGGCAGGAGAGGCCCGACTACCAAGCCCCGAAACCTGTACAAGTTCTTGAAGGCGAGTCAGCTGCTTCATCGTCTGCAAAAAATGTGGCTGACTGTTGAGTAGATCGAGACCTGGGACATCGGCGACGTCGTGCAACCTCGAGAAGGTGTCGTTTCCATGGAAGAGTATGTCTTACCATCTAGACGTACTGCGCATTCCTGGTACTAAGATTAACGTTTTAGGGTTGCGAAATCTCGACAACAGGTACACACTGGCGGTGTTCAGCCTCGCATCGTTCCCATGCCTACCGAGGACGAGGAGGAAGCTGCCAACGACTCTGATGACTCTGACCGCAAGAGTAAGATGAGCTTCTCGTACTGGGGTGCCGACAAGGTCACGCTCCAGAAGCCCGTCGTCAAGCCCAAAGCTCCTGTAACGAATGGCGCCCGGCGCGCGATAACGCCGACGACAGCGTATGCCCGCGAGTCCTCTGCGAACGCGAAGTTCGGCACCCGCCTCATCCAGGATCCTCCTCATCAAGCACCTCGCCCCGCCAGTCGGCGGACGGTTGCGACACCTGTTAACCGCAAGGTCACACCCCATTCCGACGAAGGTCATTCTGTTAGGGTCACCATTACTCGGGACCGTCCCACATGGGATAGCAGCACTCGTGCAACCACCACCCCTCTACCCAATAAGCGTACTCGTAACGTCTCACAGACCAGCGCAGCCACGCGCGTCACGACGACCCCCAACACAAACAAGACCCTAGCTTCTCCGGCTCCGTCAGAGGACTCCGGTGTGGGCTTCATCCGCAACATGGTCAACCAGGACCCTTCCTTAAACCGCTTGATTCCATAGATCATGGCATGGCGTTTCCTGTTCTATAACCATTGTTCCTGCATCTTCACGCTTTCACGGATCAACTTACGACCAACTTTGTTCCATCTCTATGATCGCACTCGCACACGGGCCGTTCTTGTCGTGCTGATATGCTGTTATATCCTCGTCACCTACCGTCTCATCGTCCATCGGCCATTGTTCATTGTCATTTGTCACTAAGTACCCCCATAGTTGACGATACCATAGCACTCCTTAGTCTCTTTATTCATCAGGCACGCGTTCCCGCTAATTATCGTCCGTCGCCCCGTCCGCTCGCTCACTTGTCGTGCTATCCATTTACAACTCATCGACTCCCCCTTACAGCTGCATGCAGACTCTCTCCCCCCGGATCTCCCCGCCGTTCGGCGTCCTCCTGTCTTCCAAGATGCGCATACTATGCATTAGGTCTTAGTTACCCGGCCCTCCCGCATGGACTTAGCATGCACACACGCTCGTTTCCCCGCGTTTGTCAGATTATAATACCGTCTAGATTCCCTTTGTAGCAGTGTTCCTTTGCAACGCTTCTATCCTTCCCTCCACCCTCGGGTCCGCCATGCGTGCGCCCCGGTATCTCAGCTCTCCGCCTCGTACGCAGCGTTGTGGATGCTGACGCTCCGGCCACTCGGGTCCGATGAACAGCCCCAATCTCCTCGCGGTATCCACCTGGCGAGGAGAACAATTACGCCCCGCGTCAGCTTCGCGCACCAGAAGAGGAATAGAGGGGCGTCTAGGTCATGAGAACGCACCTCACGGCAGTCGCAGCCGCTGCCGGGGGGAACATGCCTGCACATGGAGGAGGTCGCGCGGCGCGCGCAGTCAGATGACAGAGGACGGCGACGAGAACTCGGAGGGACACCCACTGTCGAAGACGTCGCGGATGAAGTAGGCTTCTTTGGTGTCCGGCGTGCTCTCCGGCCAGCGTTCCGCGCGCTTCGCGAACGCATCGTCGGGCACGGTGGATGCTGCCTGGTCCTTGATGCTACGGAACGATGGGAGAAGGAGGGGTCAGATTTCGAAATCTCGCGGGGACGGAGAGAGTGACGAGATAGGGCCGGAACGTACCCGTCAATCCACGAGTATCCCACTCCGTCGGAGAATTGCTCCTTCTGTCGCCAGAGGATGGACTTGGGAAGATATGGCTGAATGTCGGGTTAACGGTGAGCCAAACTCGCGGGGGACGGCGCGTCCAAAGGCCCGCGCACCTTGCCATCTGGTGAGCAGTCGAATGCCTTCCGGAGAATATACTGTAGCTTAATTAGCGACGCGCGTAGACGGTGATGAAGTGGTGGTACGAACTTTCTCCATCTTAGGGCGGCCGTCTTCGTCGACCTCTTGTGAAGTGCCCTTGGAGAACATTTTCTCCTTGGGATCGACATTCATGGCAACCTCTAGGAACGCCTTGTCCAAGAAGGGTACGCGAGCCTCGAGACCCCACGCCATTGTGGACCTGATGTGATTAGTATGTTGACTTGTTTCGGAACGACGGAAATTATGCACTTGTTAGCACGGAGACAATCCGCGGTGTGCAGGTTCTTAACACGCTTCACGCACTCCTGGTGGAATGATTTTGCGTCGGGAGCGGCATGGAAGTAAAGGTATCCTGCAAAATATTGTGAACAAGAGGATGAAGCTATGAACCGACCAAGAACACTGACCGCCCAATATTTCATCGCTGCCTTCGCCACTCAGGACCATCTTGACACCCATAGCCTTGATCTTTCGGCTAAGAAGGTACATCGGCGTGCTGGCGCGAACCGTCGTCACGTCGTACGTCTCGAGATGGTAGATCACATCCGGGATGGCGTCGAGACCCTCCTGCACGGTGAAGGTATATTCGTGGTGCACCGTTCCTAGGTAATGTGCCGCTTTCCGTGCCGCCAGCAGGTCGGGCGAGTTCTCCAGACCGATGGAGAACGAGTGCAGTTGTGGCCAGGCCGTGATGGTCTCTGCAAACCACCACGCGGCGTCGAGTGAGACAGCTACGCGCGGGATGACAAGGGAAGACAGTACGCACGCGCTTCGTCAACGCCGTCGCCTTCTCCAGGAGTGGGAGGGCCGCTCCGGGCCTCCTGCAGTCTTCGCCTCCGGGCCTCCGCCTGGGCCTGGGACACCTTCTCCGTCTCGCGCGCCGCGATGGACGCGATGAGGCTGCTGTCCAGACCGCCGCTAAGCAGCACCCCATACGGCACCTCGGACATGAGCCGCTTCCTGACCGCCTCCTCCAGCGTCTCGCGCAGCAGCTTCAGGTCCACAGGCTTATCTGGGATGGTCGCGCCGGGGCCGTCGAGGTCGCCGTTCCACCATGATGGCTGGAAATAGCGCGCGGTGGACTGGTCGCGCGAGTCATAGATGTGGCCGGGCGGGAAGGAGATGATCTTGTCGCAGAGGGTGGTGAGGGCTTTGAGCTCAGACGCGAAGAAGGTCGCGCCTGGGCGCTGCGAGTCCCAGCCCTGGTAGAGGGTGGTGATGCCGATGGGGTCGCGCGCGGCGATGATACGCGAGGGCGTCACGGACTCGTCGAGTAGGACGAAGGAGAACATGCCGTCGAGGAGGTTACATAGTTCCTTGTCGTATTCTTGGTACTACAGAATGACGCGACATGCGCGCCCGAGGTGAGCACGCGAGTCATGGTAGGTGGCAGGAGTCATGCAAGAGGGGGAGACGACATACGAGGGGGACGATGACCTCGCAATCTGAGTGGGTCTTGAACTTGTAGGAGGTCTTCAGCTTCGAGCGCAGCTTGACATGGTTGTAGATTTCGCCGTTCACGGCGAGAATGATCTTTCCATCGGTGCTCACGAGCGGCTGGGCGCCAGTGTCTGCGAATTTGGCCGTGAGCCTTCTCGTCCTGTTCGCGACCCCACTTGCCACTCACCAACACCGACAATGGCGAGACGTTCGTGCGCGAGGATGGATTGCTTGCCGTTGTAGCACCCAGACCAGTCAGGACCGCGATGGCGGATCTTCTTGGCACAGGCGATGAGCTTGGGCCGTTCCGCGCTGGGGTTGTCGATGCCGTGTGCGATGACTATTCCACACATCGCGTCTATGAGGGTGGGGGGTGCTAGGCAGGTGCAGGTGGACGAAAAGTGAGCTGGTGAGTTACTGGAGGAAGGAGAGCAGCGGATTCGTGACTCGGAACTGTCGCTTGGTTTATCATTATCTGCGGTCTTCACTGTCAGGACAGATTAGATGCATCAATGATGTATGCTCGTATTACTATTACTTACATATACTACTTATCTCCGCTATCTACAGCCTCGGCTTCCCATTCCGGAATCCCGGACGCTCATCAGGTACGCCAAGCCTCCTTTCTCCGACAAACCAATGGAGGATCGATTCGGGGAGAAAACATGTTCGATGAGAAAGACCCACGTGAATCAGCTGACGTCGAGCTTGGAGAAAGTACGGAGCTATTATGGAGATAGGTTCAAATTTCCTTGCCAGTGAGACTGGGGTCTCTCATGCTGAAGCACGGGCAAGAGTCGGACCAGGATCCTTACAAGGTACACAAAACGAGTCAAAAGGCAAGTGTAGCGCTGTTTGAGATATGTGATGCTATACAGGGATCCGAGGAATAGACGATGGTCAAAATGCGGCCTGTGAGACGGAGGTCAATGTTTAACCCCAGAGGCGGAGCATCTTTGGGTCCAACGAATCGTTGTAGCGGCCACCCTTGATAGACGTCTTCGCGAGTAGTTCGTCGATTTCAGCTAAGTCGGTCTCGCTTAGCTCGACGTCTCCAGACGCAATGTTTTCCAAGTTGCGCTTCTTATTCCTGTCAAACAGAATCACTGAGTATGGTGTCGCCGCTATTCAAAGGTACCTCGAGAACTCACGAAGATCCAGGGATAGGCACAACGTGTGGTCCACGCGAGATAACCCAAGCAATGGCCAGTTGACCGGGGGTGGCTCCCTTCCTCTCCGCGATTACCTTCACAGCGTCAACGAGGGCCATGTTGTGCTTGAAGTTCTCTTCGTCGAAGCGAGTCATACGGCGGCGCATGTCACCGGCTGGATGGTATAGTAACGTGAGCACTGGCCAGTCGCTAGCCAACCGAGGACGACTCACGGTTCAGTTCCGCGGGGCTCTTGATGGTGCCAGTCAAGAACCCTCGGCCGAGTGGTGAGTATGCAGCGACAGCGACGCCCAATTCCTTCGCGGCCGCAATAACTGTTGCACGGAGCGTCGTTAAACAAAACCTCAACACCTTCGTGAGTCGACGCCGCACCCTTCTTGGTCTCTTCCTCATACGACCACATGCTGACCTCGATTTCAACAACAGTGATCGGATGGACCGCGTGAGCTTTCCTGAGAGTCGCCGCGCTACATTCTGATAGGCCGATGTGCTGGAAGTGGCCCTCGTCCTTGAGCTCAGCCAGGGTTTTGATCATGTCCTCGAGAAGGACGTTGCCAGGAATGCGGGCAGGCTCAAACAAGTCCATCTTCTTGATGCCGCCGAGCTTCTCGTTGATGAAGGTGACGCTACGTCTAAGGTTCTCGGGGCTGCACAAGGACACTGTTAGAGGAAAAAACATTGTAGTAAGTATAATGTGAGATACTGACGAGCCGTCGGGGCCCATCTTGCCAGGGGCCAAGCCTCCCTGCAATAATGTTGTGAACGTCGGATCTATTGCGAAGACAGGGATGGAACAAACCTTGACTGACAAGAATGTCTTGTCGGCATAGTCAGGATACTTCTGATAGAACCGAGAAAGCAGCTCTAGGTTCGCCGGTGACAGGTTAGGACCATAGAACTCGCCTGATCGAATGTGAGTATCTAGTGTAGATTTGCGGCGATTGGACTTACCACTGTTCAACATCATCTTCACGCCGGCAGGCATGGAGTCAACGCCGGCCTTGATAGCCTCGAAAGCCTCCTCATCGGGCAGGGGGAAGTTCGCGTCTCTCCATCTGGGGCAAGATATTAGCAGGGTGAATGAAGTCAATGTAATAAAAAGACCAATCGCACGTCATCATCATAAGCCCATGCTGATGATATAGGTAGGGGGGACAAGCCGGCAGGTCACTATGTGCTTTTGAGTGTGATCGCGAGTGGTCGAACATACCGCAACGATGCCAACGGTGACGTTGGTAGCCGTCCCACCGAGCTTGACAGTCTTCACCATTTTGGGAGAGGTGGTGTGTGCGTTGGATTGAGAACGGGGCGTACTTGGAAGGTTTGGGATGCTGGTGAAGGCGAAGGGGGCGCGCGGACCTGGTATATATAGTAAATGTTCCCAGAGCGCCACTCAGAACGCCGTTTTGGATTATAGGCGTGACCTCAGCGGATTTGAATGTGCGCGGCAGGACCGGGAGGTCTCTGTAGTCGTCTGAACGTTAACCACGCTGGACCCATGGGGAATCCTGGACATGCCGTGATGACGCGTCCGCGTCCTATGCCACTTTCCGACCGGCTCGAATACTGTAGTCTCCGATCGGCCTCAGGCTCCTGACAATCAGACCTTGGCATTCACAGGCGAGAGAGCAAAGGACATGCTTGTTAGTCAGGCTTCGGGGCCTGTACAGTACGACTCGAACGGTGTGAGTGGGGGGGTACTGTAGTTAATGGTACATTACAGTAGTAGTCAGACTAAAGTCCAAGTCGCCGTGCTGGCTCGCGCTCTGACTCCGACTCGTGCTGGGATCGCTCTGTGATTTGTCAGCAGGGCGAACAGGCGCCCATCACCGATGCACCGTTGATCTAAGGACACCGAGCAGGTTGGAAATGGTGCACGTAGTTCTCAATTTCATCCACTATGCACCAAACTCTCCGAGCTGACACATGGCCTCTCGTGCTAGTAGCTCTAGGTCACCCAGACTCCGAGTCGAACCTGCCACGGCCAGGGTTTCAGGCCGTGGTCCTTCAAGTTACGCCTTACCCTTTCAACTACTTACAATGTATGAGTGGAGGCTCTGCGGCAGAGGTGTGCGGGTCAAGACTCGGCCCTCTGACCCTCTCGGCTTGACCCAGGGTCTGACCCGGGGTCTGACCCGGGTCAGACCCAAACCAGGGGTCAACACGTGACAACCGTCCGGCGATAGACGTTCCGAGGCTTTCGGTCAGCCGGCCGCCCACCGCCACTCACTAACTCGCGCGCTGCGGCGGTAGCGCTACATGATGGTGCTCGCCTTCGCATTACTGTACCGCAGAACTCACATCTAGGTAGAGCTCATGAGGAGATAGCTATGAACACTTGAATCTATTTTGCAGGAAATACCCATGGGATTCTACAGTGAGATGAGAGCTGGAGTACCGGCAGGCAGTCACAAGAGGACCAAGCGATGCATCTTCTGGGTGCTCTCCCTTGACCACCTCCACGCATCTGCAACGACACTTATACTATCCAGTGTGTGCGTTTGTTCCACTCCGAGAAAAGCGGTGGGCTCGCGGGCTGCACAGACACGGGTCGCTGCTGCAATCGAGGTATTGCGCGCGCTTGCCCCGACGGCCCGCGACCAAGTCGAATGTTTCTCCATGGAGAGCACGCTTTCCTCCCGTGTATCGACGCGCACGTATTTTCCATCAGTATTTCACAATTATATCATTCTACTTCTACGATCTCGGCCCTCACTGTGAGGAGAGAACTCTCAGAGGTGTAGGGTTCAGCGCGCGCGCGAGTTTAAGCTAGCTATTACTGTAAGCCTGGGAGACGACCAAGAGCCGACCACCGTTGACCCCCGTTTGACGCCTGCTTAGCGGTTTCCGAGGAAACACCGTCGGCTTGACCCAGGGTCTGACCCCAGGGGTCTGACCCGGGGTCAAGGAGGGTCTGACCCGGGTCTGACCCGGCCGAGCACATCTCTGGGCCTCTGCCCCTACTAGAAAGAGTACTGACTTCCTCAAGCTGTTCTATATTTAAATTTGCTCTCAGGCTCCAGGCTGACTTCGAAACCTCCCAGTGGGTGATTATCAGGCGGACGGGAAAGGATGGTACATACACCACACTTGGACTAGTTAGTAGTACCAGTACATCGGCGCAAGGTGGTGACCGTTCAAACGTTCAAGTTCAAGGGACCCGGGTCTGGTTCCTTCTGGTCTCCGTTCATGGGCTCGGACAGTTGGGAAGTTGAAGGGAGAGCTATGTTTATTGCGCAGTCGAGGCAGCTCCGCGAGCGGTGATAGTTGGGCAAGGCAGCGCTGGGGTTGACAGAGGCCGAGACGGTGGCTATCCAAGTCGCAGTAGGAGTGTACTACTAGTAAGTAAGTACTGTAGGCCTAGGTACTTACAGTATAACCGCCGACAAGCGCCCGTTAGTGGCAGCGCAGCGGGTCGACGTCTCTTTGCCCCGATCCGATCGGGCGAAAACGAAAACGGCCGGTGCACGTGGGTTGCACGGCCGGGGAACTGGACCTGGTGAGTCTCAGTCTGAGTCTGTTGCATACGCCTTGCTCGGTCCTTCCAGCCTTCCCCTCTCCTCGCCTGTATTTTCTCCTTTCCGTGATACCCACTCTTTACGATGCAGCGCGACAGACTAGCGGCGTACAGGGTGTGTTGTGCATGCTTCGCGCTCAATGCACGCTCTCGGCTGACCAGGACTCCCCTCTGCCACTCGTGGAATGCAGCAACAGCACCAGGCCCAACAGCCGGCCCATGAAATGACGACCCTTGGGGGCGGGAACGGGTATGGCGCATCTCAAGCCCCGGCGGATGGCAATGGAAGCACAGATGCGATGGCAAATTTCTACGATCAAGTGCGCCCTTCTCTCACTTTCTGGAATCGCGAACCCGTGCCCTTTATGTACGAGCCTCGCTTCTAGGCGTAAGCTGACGATAAGATATGCACCAACAGGTCACCGCTGTGCAAGCCACTATCAATCAGTTTAGCAGCAACGTCTCCCGGATAGCCGACCTCCATTCTCGTACTCTCAACACCGCCGACGAGACTGCGAGCCGCGAGAGTGCGGCCCAACTCGATGAACTAGTTGGGCAAACTCGCGAGCTGAGCAATGGCTTGAAGGAGAAAGTCCAAGCCTTGTCCTCCTTCCCCATAACCCGACCGCAGGACCAGGCAATTCGCAAGAATCAGGTATGTCACCCCACTCGTCGCCCCAACTCCATGCAGAGTACATTGTCAACCATTCGTCCTCGCAGACCGCGCTCGTGCGCCAGAAGTTTGTGGAGGTACTTCAAAACTACCAGAACGTGGAGCGAGATTACCGTCAAAGGTATCGGCAACGCGTAGAGCGTCAGTTCAAAATCGGTGGGCACTCTCCGTCTCCTTTGTCTGCTGTGGAATGTTCTCACACGGAGCGCAGTCAAACCGGATGCCTCGCCTGAGGAGGTTGCAGCGGTAGTGAACGACACGGAAGGGTCTGGTGCTCAAATCTTCACGCAAGCGGTATGGAGCATTTGCATTTAACGCATACGTCACGAGCTTACAGTACGTCATTAGCTCTCGACGTCAACACGGTATGGCGAATCTCGGATAGCCTACCGCGAGGTTCAGGATCGCCATAATGACATTCAAAAGATTGAGCGAACGTTGGAGGAGCTCGCGCAGTTGTTCAATGACGTATGTCCCCCCTCTGCAGGATTTTCCCTGGACCTCACGCTGAACGCTTTTATTCTCCAAGGTGTCCGTTCTTGTGGCGCAGCAGGATGAAGCCATTGACATCATCCAAGTCACAGGTGACCGCATAGAGGGCGACACACGTGCTGGGTGCGTGTCTCTGCCTAAATTCCTATGTTTCATACTGAAATCCTTATCTTGTGCAGCTTACAGCAGACGGAGAAGGCCGTGGAGCACGCGAGGTCTGCACGCCGCAAACGCTGGATTTGCTTCGGTATCATCGTCCTCGTCCTGGCCGTTTTGGCAATCGTCCTTGGTATCGTCTTTGGTACCAAGAAGAACTAACACCTCCTACGCTACTGTCGAATACTCGACTTCATAGGGCTCCTGTCGCCGGACTGCTTCCATCCGGTTCTTTTGGTAATCACGATCTGGACGATTCTCATGCACGAGACGCTGTTCTACACTGGCTCACCTGGCCGTTCCGCCACTGCTACTCCCACTCTAGGACACTGGGAGTCATGTTTCTGCTTCTGGATGACGCGACATGATTAGTTTTCTTGTGGTATTATGTTTACTCAGCGCGTATGTCATGCCTACTCAGTATACCACTAGCCGTACCACGCCTTAATCTGCCTGTTTTCTTTTGATAAGTAGACGGATCCATTATCAACTAGCCTGTTACTTCTCGCAGCCGTTCGGTATCTACGTCATTAGGACGATCAAGGAACGTTGTAGGATGGAAGTATGTCTTAGTACCTGAAATCGTACCGAGCGCGGGGTCCGCATATCATGGGCGCTAAGCACAGCCCGGTCACCCAGCAACGCCCATGAGCTCGACAACGTCGACATTTCAACGCAGCACTCTTTGCGTCGCGTCGAGAGCGGCGGCTGAGCCTACGGGTCTTCTTACTGAGCCCCGCCCAACTCTTGCAATAGTTCTATCTTGCCTGTCCTAGTCCGTCGCGACGGCCCAAGTCAAGCA
This sequence comes from Ganoderma lingzhi, assembly GCA_026283605.1. NCBI lineage: Eukaryota > Fungi > Basidiomycota > Agaricomycetes > Polyporales > Polyporaceae > Ganoderma > Ganoderma lingzhi. The sequence goes on from JAPJYM010000008.1 coordinate 842,765, forward strand.
TGAGCATTCTCGCGCCAGAATCTTTCAAGCTCGTGCGCTCGGAGGACCCCTTACGCGCATTCCGCGACAAGTTCATCATTCCAACTTTCCGCCAGATGAACGCGACCGCCGTCTCCGAGGGATCTGGTACGCATATTTGGCCTCATATATCCGTCTGCTCGCCGCTTACCCTCAGGATCCGCCGCTCCCCCTACGCCACCGCCGCACAACCTACAATGCACTTTCCTCCACCGCGGATCGTACGCCCTACGTCCTCCCTGCGGCATATCGCGAGCCACAGCGGACGAGCCGTGTACATACCTATGCGGAAACTCACTTGGCTTGCTGCCGAAGCGCGCGAAGAAGCTCGTGCAGGAGGAGCTTGAAGTCTGGGGCACGAGGTGCGCATCCATTACCGTCCCTCGGATCCTGTGCGGCGTTCGGACCCGAAGACGCTTGCTGAGGACGTCTGTGTATGTAGAGCAGTGGAGGGCCACTTTGATCATCCCCATGGCCGGAGCTGGATGTACATCGCGGACACCGTACATCCGTTCTTTGCCGAGCTAGTTGGTACGTGTGCACATTCACTCAGGTCGCGACAATGCATTTGTCTTATGCCAAGCTAGGTGCGAGCGAGTCTGAGGTCGCATGCATGGGCACTCTGACTGCGAACCTGCACCTCATGCTGAACGCGTTCTACAAGCCCACGCAGGAGCGCTACAAGATTCTCTGCGAAGCCAGGGCATTCCCGTCCGATCAGGTACGCTCCTTCCCATCCTTCCCATCTCGCGCACAACATTTACAGACTACTCGAAGTACGCATTCGCGACCCAGGTCGCTTCACGCGGCTTCGACCCCACCGACGCGGTCCTCGAGCTCTACCCCCGCCCCGGCGAGCACAACCTCCGCCTAGAAGACATCCTTGCCACGATCGAGCGCGAAGGCCCCCGCATTGCGCTCGTCCTCTTCTCAGGCGTGCAGTTTTACACTGGCCAATACTTCCCAATCCAAGCCATTACCGCGGCCGCCCGCGCGCAGGGCTGCCTCTGCGGGTGGGACCTCGCACACGCGGTCGGGAACGTCCCGCTCGCTCTGCACGCATGGGACGTCGACTTCGCCGTCTGGTGCACGTACAAGTACCTGAACTCGGGCCCGGGCGGGATCGGGGGGCTCTTCGTGCACGAGCGGTGGGCGGACGCGCTGCTCGTCAGCCAGGCGGGGTGGTGGGGCCACGACCCCGCGACGCGCTTCGACATGCCCGCGCGCTTCCGGGCGATCCGCGGCGCGCAGGGCTTCCAGCAGAGCAACCCGTCCGTGCTCGCGACGGTTGCGCTTTTGGGATCCGTGCAGGTGTTCCGGGAGGCGGGGGGCATGGAGAGGTTGCGGGCGAGGTCGGAGAGGCTGACCGGGTACTTGGAGGCGTTGCTGAAACGCAGCAGGTTCTATGCGGAGGCTGGGCAGGCGTTCGAGAAGGACAAGGACGAGGTGAGGGTGGCGATCATCACACCGCCAAATCCTGCGGAACGGGGTGCACAACTGTCGCTTGTGTTCCTTCCGACTGCGCGAGGCATTATGCCGAGGGTGCTCAAGGGTCTCGAGGCTCGCGGTGTCATAGGCGATTCGAGAAAACCGGACGTCATCCGGCTTGCACCCGCGCCGCTGTACAATACCTTCGAGGATGTGGAGAGGGCTGTCCAGATGTTGGACGAGGTACTCGCAGAGGTCGAGAAGGAAGGCGTGCCACCTGCGGCAGAGGAGATCGTATCTGTAGAAGACACGGGTTTGGAGACTCTAGACAAGGAAGATGTTACAGATGCATAACGTGGCTTGTAGAAGTACGGTTACTGCACCAACGGATGCAATTGTACAATTTCAACTCCTCTACTCGCGGTCCCAACCATAGCTCTACCTATACTCTCACCCCCTCACGATACACCCACATAACCATGAAGTAGCGATCTTCTTGTGGGAGGACGCACAGACGCTCCATGGATCTGCGCATATACAGTGCGATCGACATGAGCGTGACATCGGGAAAATCGGAGTGATTGACATACGTTCCCCACTGCGCCAAACATGTTCGTTAACCACTTTATGATGCTCCGGTGTCGACTGCGATGAAGTCAGCCACAAGACGGGGGTAGATCTCTCCTCTCAGGAGATCGTTGTGGGCCTCATGCAGCTCGTCGAAGTTCTTGCTGACTCTTGGCAGCGAATCCGAGGCGTCCCGGCTTGCCGCAGGGACCCCTATGCCGTTGATGGCGATAGAGGAGAGGTGGGCGAACATGATTTCGCTTTGGAGCTGATTGACAAGGACATCGCCGGAAGAATGGAGGACGAACCAGCGGATGTGCTCGCCCTTGGCACGGGACGGGTAGGAGGCCACATTAATATCTGGGTAGGCAGCGAGATCCCCGAAGGTGTTCGCGATGAACCACTCCCTGTAGCCCGGGAAGGAGTGGAGGAGGACGTCGACGTTGTAGATCCCCTCGGACAGGACGACTCCGCGGACCGCTTGGAGGACCTCGTTGGACGGCGATAGATCCGGAAAGGGCGATGACAGAAGGATGGATGCCAGCATGTGCGCGGAGCAGCTGTGGCCCAAGAGGTAGATCCGGGATGGGGGACGCTCCGCAGCGGTTGACCCGGGCCAGGTGGTCAGGAAGCTGAGGAAACGGAGGATGTCGCTGGCATGAGCAGGGTGTCGGAGGCAGTTCTGGGTGGTGGTGAGGCGGTAGTTGGGCACGGCGACAGGATATCCGGTGAGGCGCACGAGGGTACGCGCGAGGTCGGCATGCTGGGACTTGTCTTCGCTGCGGCGACTGAGGGTAAGGATAGGCAGATAACGGGGCGATGGGGATACTCACTTTCGCCAGGCACCGCCGTGGACGAAGACGATGAGTACTAGTGGGACTGGGACTGGGACTGTGGCTGGAGCTGGGTAGAGGTCGAAGTTGTGGAGAGCGTCGAGCCCGTAGGCCATCTCCATCTCCATCATTTCCATCTCCCATCTCCATCTCCATAGTCGTCGTCGCTTCTGACGCTGACGCACGCGCCCTGACGTCATCTCTTCCAATTGCTTTCCCTTATAAACAGCCGCCCTCTGCCTGCTGCGTTCCTCTATCCCACCTTTCCTTCACCATGGCTTTCACTGCGTCAGACATCTGCAAGGTTTGTTTTTCGCCTATCCCAACATTTCTCTCTCTCACTCACTTCTTCTCTAGATCATGTACGTTCTCGCCCTCGCCACATGTTGGAATTGACAAACAAACCCCGCTCTCGCTAGCTTCGCCATCCTGCTCCCACCACTAGGAGTGTTCCTTGAACGCGGTTGTGGTGCAGACCTCTTGATCAACATCTTGCTAGTGAGTCCCGTCCAATTTCCCCTTCCCTGCTCCCCGTGCTGACCGCCTGGTCCCTCAGACAATCCTGGGTTACATGTATGCGCAGCATTTTATACCCTCCACGCGTCCCGAATTGAAGCTGACGAATTCCTCACCAGTCCCGGAATTATCCACGCGCTTTATATCATTCTCAAGTATTAGTCGGGGGGGAGGGGGGGATGCTTCTACTCACCCCGTCCATGCCTCTCGCTCACAACCCCCTCATGAGCTCGTGTCGGACTCGGCCCCTCGATCTCTGCATGTTATGTACACACGCACTGTAATGATACCCCTCTTGGGGCCTAAACATTCTTCTCCAACTTTTTTTCATCCTTGGCGTGCACGTGTATGCGCCGGCCTTTGCTCCCCATAAGATTTGAAGCTGAAGCTTTGAAGCTCGAGGCTGTGCGCGAAGGACACATTCAGAGGTCCGGCCGGCATGCATACGTGCATATAAAAACGATAGGGCGGAAATGCTAATGGCTACAGGCAGGGTAGTGCTCTAAGCATTCTACGGACGAAAGATAATACTCGTACATTACTTTCTTTCCACTTCATGCATCTTCGCGGCTCTTGCGCGTAACCCAGTCACTCGCCCTCTTTCGCTGAAGCTGCGGCGACAGTCGGAACTGGGCCCGCTGGTGTAAGATTGGGCTCATCCACGATCCACCACTTCGCCTAATCGTGACTGATTGTGACATCACGGTGGCACGCCGTTACTCGAGGACTTATTCAAGCGCTGACTCAGATACCTGAGCGCTTCCGCACGACATGACATTGGAAGTGTTGGTGGGTGCGATACCGTCAAGAGAGGTACCATACAATGCATGTATACTATGCGCATGCATGATAGCAACTTTTCATGGATAGTATTGGTGTATTGAGAGCGTCTATCATGAGAAACATTGCATTAAGTTGAAGGTGGCGCTACGCGGGGTTTGGGGCGGGTCAAATGAAATGGAGCAGAGGAGAGGGTGTAGAATTGTTAGAAGGTACGTCGGAGTCGCGAAAAAGCTAGAGATGGAGGTTTACAGGGAGAGAGGTTGCTCGGGAGAGTTGAATATGTGAATTCTCGATTGGGGCCCTCTAAGACCGTAGACGTCCCTCCCGGGACCTCCAACGGTGCCATGCCACCCTCTGCCTGAATAATACCAACAAGTCCCCATTATATCATGATGATGAAGGAACCAAATAGCAATGATCTCTGCGGCACCCACACCAACTCGGGCCGTAGGAGTTGGACTCCGGGACTCATCCCCAGGCCCGGCCGGTGTCACGGGCTCTCTCTTCTGCGCATATCAGCCGAAGTTCCTTGTGCGCCACATAACCTTAGAGGTCAACAGCGCAAAAAGAGCTGCGTGTTATCCTGGTCATTCGAGTCGCCGTCCCCATCAGGCGTACGCCGTAAAGGGCGCGATTTCGACTAGGGGGCGCCTATGTCGCTAAGGACCACTTACACTTGTAAATCTATCTACATTTCGGAGACTCGTCTGGGGCCAAAAGTACGACCGATTTTTTGTCTGCATAGGTCATATCTATAGATAATAGGAAGTCATTTTTCGTTCTGAGCTCCTCGTGAATTCTAGATAGATTTACAACCGTTCGTCACGGCTCCGGGCGCTCAAATAGGCGAAGTGGTGGATCGTGGATGAGCCCAATCTTAGGTGCGATTGGCTTGGCAGTATCTTGGACCGGCGGTTCATCGTCGCCGGAGACGAACTCTTCCGATTCATCCCCGCTATCCGAATCCTCAGTGGTCAGCTGCGCGGGCTTCGTGGCCCCAGATACCGATGTGGCAGGACGGGGAGGCGCGAAGGAAGTGGTCGTCGGCCTCGCAGTGGCTAGCGCATCCTCACCATCGTCCTCGCTATCGTCCTCGGAGCCCTCCTCGCTTTCCTCGCTTTCGCTTTCTTCTTTCTTGGCTGGAGGTTTCGCTGACGTCGGCTTAGCCTCGTCCTCGTCCTCGTCTTCGTCCTCGCTCTCCTCTTCGCTCTCTTCCTCGCTGTCGTCGTCGTCGTCGTCCGAGTCGAACTGCTCGATCATCTTCGCGCCCACAGCCCAGCACTTCCCCAGCCCTTCCAGCAGCGTAGAGCCTGGCTTGATACCCTCGCCCTTCGCCGCTCCAGACGCGTGCCACGCGCGGATATCGTCCTCCTCGACCAAGTCCTGCTGGTACAGCTGCGCCAGCACTTGCGCGAACAGCGGCTGGCGCGGCCCGGCAGCCGCGCAGTGGTACTGGAGCACCTCGACGGTCTCCACGGGGTCGACGCCGCCAATTTTGTTTATGAGCGGGCCCCACCGCTTCACCGTCTTCGCGATCTCCGCACGCTGTGCGGCGGCGTCCCCGGGAACGAGCAGGATGAGGTCGACGATGGCGCCGACGACGGCCTCGCGCACGCGGCGAAGCGGCACGTTCGACGCCATGCGCAGCGTCTTGAGCTCGACGGCCGCGTTCTCGACCGAGTGGCCCTCGGCGAACGCGCGCTCGAGGGACTGGGCAACTTCCGAGCGGAACTCGTTCTCTGCAGCTGCGGAGGAGAGGGTGTGGATGGCTGAGGTCTGCGCGGAGGGGTCGGCGGGGGATGAGAGGGACAAGGAAGGACCGGAGGCGGAGGTGGCGGAGGAGATGCGCGATAAGGAGTGCATGCCTGAGGAGAAGTCGGAGTCGGTTTCGGTATCAGAGGCAGAGGTTGTCGAGCCAGCATCTGAGAGCTCGAGGTCGGAAGCAGTGTCACCTGTATATCACGCGTCAGTTTCTGTGAAGCAGCATGTATGCGTGTTATCAACAGACCTATTCTCATCAGCCTCTGGTTGTGGTAGGATTCCCGCTCGTCCAGTTCTTCCTCCGCATCCGGTGAAGGTGGCGGCCAGACGAGGGCGTTAGAATCCTTGCCCAATATGTGAGCAGCATCTTCTTGGTCTATGCGCAATCATCGTCAAGACCTGATACGTCTGCACGAAGAGAAGGAAGAGCACGTACGAGCTGCCATCTCCTCCAATTCCGAGTCACTCTCCTCGTCGTCACCATCGGACCCGTCTCCTTCATCTGCTGGACGCTCTTCACGCTTCTTCGAGACGCGCTCGAACTTCCTCAACTTCGCATTCGCCCCGATGGTGACGCCGTCCGCGACGAGGCAACCCCGCGGTACCCGCGCGCCATCTCCCAATGTGACACGCGCCCCGATGATGCTGCCTTCGACGACCGCGCCCGCACCAACATGCGTGTCGTCGAATATGTACGCATCTCGGAGGACCGCCCCAGGGCCGATCATGCAGCGCTGGCCGATGACGGAGGCATGGACGGAAGCCTGGGCGGAGATCACAGTGTGCGAGCCGATAAGCGTGTTGTTGCCGATCTTGCACGTCCTGCATGGAAGGAGGAGGAAAGAAGGGCGGAGTTCATGGGGTGAGCGCGCCGCGCCGGGGTCGGACAATACGGCAACATCGAAGATCACAATAACGCACCGTGAGAGGGAGACGGAGTTGTCCTTCGCGATGTACTTGTTGCCCCGGAGGTGTTCGTAGAGATGGCCGCCCGGGTGGTTGTCATCGGGCACGAGCGGAAAGGTCCATCTGGCCAGGATATCTTTGCTGTCATATGGAGCCCATGATTAGACATTTCGAATGGGAAGAAGCAACGATAGGGATGAGAACTGAAGGGGAAGCAGATGGTGACATGATCAGAGCGCAATAGCGACACGTACCTGACAGCGTCGTAACTGCGAGTATCAGCGACGCGCGCGGCGTAACCGTCCTTCGCGACATAGCAGTGGATGTTCTTCATCAGGAGGTCGGACGTGAGAACACCATAGACAAAGTCCCTCCGGATGTCCCCGTAGTCGAAGTTGTCTTGGAACAGCGAAGGAACCTGTACCGTGCAATCAAGACATGACCGTGAGCAGCGTGAAGGGGGGAGAACATGCAAGGAAGCGCTTCTTACCTCCACCGAACAGACGTCTATCGAGCAGTCAATGAGATCGTACCGGATCTCGACCTCCGGATGCTCGGCGAGGATCTCTCGTGGAATGTTGATGTGCGATTTTGCAGGGTATCCAACGACTGGCTCGTAGTGTAAGCACTCATGCGTATTCGGGTCCAGGACGTACACGCCAGATTCGCCCCTCGACCTGCACCGGCGCGAGCATACATCCATCAGCCCATTCCAGGTTCACGTCCTATCCTCGGAACAGGACGCGTATAGCGATGCTCACCTTGTCCGATGCGTTGCCCCGCTCTCCTTCACGACCATAGTCATGATCGCGTCCTTGTTCGTTCGCCTGCGCTCCTTATGCACGCGCACGACCTCGTCGATGCGCACGTTGCTCACCAGGTCGCCCGTGACGAGCACAAAGTCCGACGTGATGATCTGGTGCGTATAGATGTCCCGCATCGCGTCCCCAGGTGAGAACGTCTCTTTGGCCGTTACGATCGGCACGATCTTCAGCCCCGTGCTCGGTTTCGACCATTTTGAGTCCCTGGTGTTCCGGTGCCGTGCCGGAGATGCGTGGCGGGAAGTAGAAAGGGTTGAAGGGTGCAGGAACGCAGGATGAAGGGGATGAGGGGAGAGGGATCGGACGAAATCAAGAGGAACGTACCTGATGGCGGCCTTGACCTGGTCCGCGTACGATCGACAAATGACGAAGATCTCTTGCACGCCTGCAAGTGCGAGACTCTCGAACGTCCAGTCCAATAGAGTCGCGTTGCATATAGGTAACAGGCACTGGAGGTAGGAGGGGACAATTAGCAGGGTATTACACTGGCGGCAGAAAAAACGTACCCGAGGCTTCCCCACAGTCAAAGGCTTGAAGCGTTTGTTGAAGCTGTCGGCAAGAATAACAGCCTGGAGGACTTCGTCCTCCTCGGCGATAGCTTTCTCTTTACCAGAGGAAGATTTTGGAGGCATGACGGTGAGTCAATAAGGTCACTACCGCAGAGCGGCTACTCCTGCCCTGCAAGCTCATCCAGTTCGCGTTATGACTCGATCGTCCCGATCAAATATGCATACGCTTCGAGAGCACTCGGACAGAATGAAAAGCAACAAACAACATATAATTTCCAAGAAAGGACAGTACTTGGACCGAACGACGTGCTCGTTTCCGGTTGAGGTCAGAGAGCAAGGAAATAATGATGATTACACCGAGCCACATAGACACACACGCGAGCACGATCCAGTGAGATGAGATAATGAAAGTGGGTATGAGGATATCACCTATCCAGTCGACATTAGGCTGAGCCACAGCGGATGACGGCGATGTGTAGGTATGAGGCGTAATCGTGAGGGAAAGCAAAAAGCAAAACCACATCCGCGTCGTAAACTAGTAGCGAAAAAGCGAAAACAGATGGGGAGAAATCCACTATCATGGACGGGGCGGGGGAGATGGATACGAGAAGGAGGTCAGAGGGATGTAGAGACATTAGAAATGCAGGCTCGTCATGGTCGTAATAAGGTATGGAGATGATTTTCAGAACCTCGCTCACGCAGCAGCAGCGACAACGGGGGCAGCAGGAGGCGCCTCAACCTTGGGCTCTTCTGGCGCAACGGGCGCGGCCTCAGAAGACTCAGCGGCAGCCTCAGCAGCAGGGTTCTCGAGGGGAGCGACAGGAGTGGGCTCCTCGATCTTCGGGGGGTTCTCCTCGACCTTAGGGGGCGTGGTGTGCTCGGCCTTGGGCTTGGGCTTGAAGAAGTCGCCGACACGCGCCGACAGACGGCGGCCGACCTTGGCCTTCTTCTCGTCCTTCTTCTCTTCCTTCTTTTCCTCCTTCTGAACCGTCAGTCAGACGTACAATCGCGGCACCAAAAAATGTGCTCACCTTCTCTTCCTTAGGTGCCTCGGTCTCCGCAGGGGTCTCAGCCGGCGCCTCAGCGGCAGGCGCCTCGGCGGGAGCGGATGTCTCACTAACCAACTGGTGAATTCGTGGGCATCTAACGACAGAAACGACGCCACTTACGCCTCCTTCGCGGGCTCGGCGGGCGTCTCTTCGGACTTGGGAGCCTCAGCAGCAGCGTCCGCAGTGGGCTCCTTGGGAGCCTCCTCAGCGGCGGGTGCAGCCTGAATGAATGAATCAACATGACAATCAAACTGGAATACGGATGACACTATACCTCTTCCTTCTTCTCAATCTTCTTGACAGCCTTCTCCTTGGGCTTCTTCTCAGTCTTCTCCTTCTTGTCGCCACCCTTGAAGGGAGCAAGGAGCTTAGCAAGGAGGGAGGGACTCTTCGGGCGCTCCTCCTTCTTGGTCTCAGCAGCGGCCTCAGCCTGACGTGTCGAAAACCGTTATTCAAGCATGGCAATTTAACAGTGGTTATAACTTACGGGCTTAGCCTCCTCGGTGGCAGCAGCGGGGGCTTCCTCGGTCTTGGGAGCCTCTGCAGAAGCCTCAGCGACAGGCGCCTCGGCAGCAGAAACCTAAACGGCAATGAGTGAAAGGATGGAATGTAGAACGACACGTGAACTAACCTCCTCCTTCGCTTCCTCCTTCGGTGCCTCCTACCCACGATGAGGAAAGGCGGTGATAGGTATGATCAGGGGGACTTACGGCAGCAGGAGCCTCGGCAGCGGGCTCAGGCGCGGGAGCAGCCTCCGCGGCAGGGGTCTCAACAGGCTTGGTCTCCTCGACGGGGACGGCGGGGGCGGCAGCAGCAGACTCGGACATTATTGAAGACTTAGGGGTCGTGAGCTGGAGGACGGGAGTGATACGTGGTCAGACGACGCGAGACCACAAAGGGGAACAAGGACGACAAAGGGGAGAGATGGCGGGGAGGAAGCCCGACGGGGATGAAGAGAGGATGTGGAGGAAGAAAGACTCACAATAGTGGTATATGAGAAGAGAGCGAGGGCTCTGTGGCCTTGCTTGCTGCAGGGAAGGAGAGAGAACGAGAGAGAAAGAGAGATAGGGAGAGAATAAGCCTGGAAGAGGGCGCCCTTCTTATCCTTAAACAGTCCGAACAAACAAGCCTAAACTAAATTTGGCGGTTTCATGTCCAGGTTCCCTAATCCAGGCGACGCATCCGTGCTGCTCTTGGACCACTCGATCACTGACATCAGTTTACCCGGATAGGCTCATCCCGTCCACGCCCTTCACGAATCTCTCCCTCCCTGGGCTGCCCTTGCTCTCTGTGCTCCCCGTCCCAGGGTGCGGGGCTGGGGAGCTCTGAGCGGGCGGGGACGGGCTGGGACAGAGGACGGTGGGAAAGCGGTTCACAAGGTGACAAAAATTGAATTGATTTGGTAGGAGCCGAAAGAAGGTGTCCAGCTCGCGTTCCGGTGGTCTAGCGACGATCGGGAATCATGTCGTGCTACGACATGCTCCAGCCTCCTAACCGCCGACCCTCCTCCCCCTCCCGCCGGCGGAGGCCCATGGGCACCACACAGGGGCACGCACCGCGCCCCCTCTGCGTCGGGCGGCGGCGGAATGGGAAGGGCGTGAGGGGCTGAGGAGAGACTTGGCTCGGGTCTATTAGTGCTTCTATTCTGTTCTGTTGCGGGTAAGCGTCGGAAGAGGCCCATCGTCTGGACTGCGTGACTCGGCGAGAGAGAGGCGTTTCAAATGATAATAAACCAGATTTCCACGTGGAAGCGCAAGTCCACCCAATCTGCCTCTCTTTTGACCTCCCGTTACCGTAGGCTGCCATTGGGCTGCCAGTGTAGTACTAACAGCCGACGCCACCACCCACTTTCACTTTCCCACGTAAACAGGCATATCCTCCCGACATGTCGGCCTGCGAACATCCTCATCCTTTCCCGCCTCCGGTGACCTCATTCACTCGTCTTCTCCTGTCGTCCGCATCCTCGCCCACAACTCTCCATCCTATAACCCCTCCCTTCTGTGGACTCTCCGTTGCACTGCGCCCGCCTTATTCTTCCATGCGCTCGAACGACTGACCGTACACAATTACAACTACACCGCTCATGCGCAAGAGTTTTCTGCCTTTTGTCCGACTCCCTGCGACATGTCTTCGACTGCCCGCAAATCTCAGTACTTAAACCTCTCGGTCCTCAATGCTACGGCTCTCCACTACTGTTTCTCGCTGGACCACCGTGCTACCCACCTAGGCAACACTCGAAGATGTCCTCTACACTGATTCTTCGCCGATTCGATTGGACCCGTTTGTTCCAGTGGATATCCCTCATTGGGCTAGCCATCGCATGGCTGCTGCTATTCATCGTATCCTTAACACCTCTCAAGAGTATCTACTTCGTCGAGCTGGCCACCCATGTTCCAAGTTCGCCCATCTCTCTCAGTATTGCCGGTTCTGTCCGTTTCGGAGTCTTGGGGTACTGTTATACTGGCCTAGAAGTGTCGTGAGTACCGTTTCCATCCACACCATGCTTTCCGGCACATATGCTCACTCCCGCCTAGTATACCGAAGTTTACCCATGATGGTACTGGGGGGTGCAGCCCTCGCCATCTCGGGTACCGAATCGACTCAAGCGTGGCGGAGGCTCTTCACGTGGACGGCCTCGCCAACGCCATCTCCAGTGCTCTTTCCTTCGGATTGGCATTGCATTTCGTTGGTACGTCATGACTGGGTTGCGTGCGGTCGATGATCTCACACACGGCCTTGTCACCGTCCAGACTTGATCTTAGTCCTATTGACTATCGCCACCCTCCTCCTCCCTAAGCGTATCAACCAATCCCTTGATCGTTTCTGGGCCCCAGGTGCCAACTTAGCCTTTTTCATCGCGTCAAGCCTCACATTTGTCTTGATCGTGGTGACGGGGATTATCGACGTTGTACTTGTCGACGGCATTCAGCATGTTGCCGCACATGGCATCTTGCAAGGCTCTTCGGGATCGGGTGTACGTCTTCTTACGTTCTAATCTTGCGCGCGTTGTGTATTGACAATGTCACTAGTTATGGCTCATCGTAGTTGCCACAGTCATCCTCTTTGTTGTCTGGGTTTGCGCCGGCGTAAACATGCATTATCGCAAGAAGACCATGAAGTGCATCTTACTTCCCCTGTGCATTTCTTCTGCTAAGTAATGTTTGTGCAGCACGTCCGGCCTGACATCCTGGGATGAGGATCGTATGGTTAAGCCCGGCAGTGTCCCTTTACATTAAGTGTTATCGCACCCGGATCTCCGGGAGGGTTGTTAATATGCGCCACGGCGCTGCCTGTTCCTTCAGTCTATCAGCAGATCACTTGCCAGAACCGGGGCGTTGTTGATTTTCTGTATCATTAGCATTTATCGCTCCTTCATGTGCTGTATTTCTTAGCCTTCGGTTGAGACCATATGTATGGCCCTGTGCATTATTGTCAATGTCTATCTCGCGAACGAGTTGTCAGGTGTATTATCACTTAGATCCGACCTCACCTTACTGAACCTCTAAAGTTCAACGTTCAACACCAAAATCTCGTTCTCAACAGCTACCTAGCGCCATGCGATTCGATTGCGAGCTCGATTCCGATAAGTAAGCGGAAACGGGGAACCGCGTGACGGCCCAAGACGTCGACGATGCTGGCTACTACCGCTCAATTCCGCTTTATGCGACATCAAATTAAGGCTGGACACGGGCGCACGCTGGGTAGCCTCATTCACGGTGAATATGGCGACGGTCTCACGCCCTGGGGCTCAGACCGGGACGCATCTAACAGATTCGCAAGAAGCATCCGACACTGGCACACGATGACGATATTTACCGCTCTTCGCCTCGGGTCTTGCCATAGCCAGGATCCTGGGCAGCGGTGGGGGCCCGAGCGGGCCCGGGCGTGGGCAGTGGGACACTGCGTGGGCCCTGGGAGGGGACCTGTGAGCGCACACGAGCTTGAGCTGGCCCGAGTGAACATCGAATCAACGAACCAATGAAGCACCGGAGCATGGAACGTCCTCTCGAACACTCCCTCCCGGCGGAACAACGCAAGAAGTCCTGGGGCCTGCGGGATGCGCCACCGGGGGCGGGGTCTGAGTCGGAGTGCTTGACGTTGCAGGCCCGGCCCTCTTATCACAGGAGACTACTGCATACAGCTACGGCCCAATACAACTCGTATGACAGCAGACATTGACTGCACATCGATACAGCATGAGAAGGTGCGAACACGATTCGAGCAACACGACCCGAACCAACGTCTCGCTCTCGCTCACGGAATGACGGCGGCATCTCCCCCTCCCGCCACAGGGACGGGCTTGGTCCGCGGCGGGGCCTTGCGGCTTTTCGCTTTCATGCGCCTCCGCTCGTTCTCTGCGAGAATGAAATGGAAGGCGCCAGATTGACAGAGATCAGCACCAGCTTCCTGCGGCATCCCGAGCAGGCAAGGACAAGTACTCGGAAGACGTACGAAACCTCACCTTCGATATACGGCCGGTCCTCGTCGTCGTTGAACTGGAACGACGCCTCGCCCATGTCGACATCCCTGTCCACACCCTCCGCGCCGGCAGCGGTCTCCTCCTTCTCACCCTTCACCTTCACGCGCTTCTCGACCTTGAACTTCGCGACATAGAAGCCGTCCATGTTGTGCACGTGAGGGTAGAAGCGGCGCGTGAGGCTCAGCTTGTCACTGAACGTCTTCCCCCGGTAGCTCGTATACCCCGGGCGGCCGAACTCGAGCCCAGTCTCAACGAGCTTCACGTTCGGCCGCTTCCGGAGCGCGTAATCGACGACGGCTTCATTCTCGTCCACCGTCACAGAACAGGTTGAATACACCAGGTAGCCGCCCGTCTTCGAGTCGGGGGTCACGCTGTCGATGGCGCAGAGGATCAGCTGCTTTTGGAGGTGAGAGAGGAGTGCGAAATCGCGCTCGGACTGCGGTCAAACGCAGGGAAACATGGGACCCGCCCGAATCAATGTAATCAGCATCGTGCGGCGACAAGGAGGGGGAAGAACGACCGCTGCGCGGCCAGCGCACGCACCTTATTTGTCTTGACGCTCGCGTCCTTGGAGATGACACCCGTCCCGCTGCACGGAGCATCGAGCAGGACCCTGTCAAACCCTCCGATGACCTTCGGGAACTCGCGGCCGTCGTAAGAGCACACCACGACGTTCTTGCAGCCCAGCCGGTGAACATTCGCCGTCAGGCTCTTCACGCGCGCCTTGTTCGCGTCGTTCGCGAAGACGACGCCGGTGTTTTGCATAAGTGCCGCCATGTGTGTCGTCTTTCCGCCCGGGGCGGATGCCATATCCAACACGCGCTCTCCTGGCTGGGGTGACAACGCTATCACCGGCAAGAAGGAGGACGCTGCTTGAAGCATGTAGTGCCCGGCGAGGTATTCAGGTGTTGCCCCGATTGGTACGCTAGACTCGAACACCTGCAGGCCGACGTTCGTCCATTTGCCGATGGGTTCCAAGTTCACGCCGCGGTTGATCAGCGCTTGTGCGAGATCGCGACGCCGGGTGCGGAGAGTGTTGGTTCGAATCGTGACGGGCCGCGGGACCTCGTTCGCCTCGAAAAACTCTATCGCCTGCGGGTCACAAGTCAGTAATGGGAATCACCAGGAAGAGGAAACTCTAGTGGTCTAGCTGAATGTCTGACCAAATACGTGACTAATGCCTGACAGGCATCTCGGGCAGCGTGGTCAACGATGTAACCACATTACCCTGTGTTGGACCCATAACCCATGTACACGTAAACGTAGGCACCGGTCATTGCAGCGAATGACACGTAAAGAAACACCACAACGTCGGAGTATTTGTGGATTCATGGAACAAGGTATTAGGACATACCTCTGCGACTGGGAAGAGCTGGAACAGCTTCTCGGCGAGGAAATCGTTGTAGCCATAATAACTTGCGATGTCCGAAATGAGCTGTTGAATGTAATCCGCTCTTGATCTGTGGACATAATTATTCAGTATGAGTCACTTGGTGCGAAATTAGATAGGCTCGTAGCAGGACGAGTCCCCTTCTCGCTATGAGCACTCCCAGAAAGGCCATTGGCCCAGGATCGCGCGTACCATCGAGCAGATGAAGGGAACACGCCATTTCAGAAGTACGGTAATATAAGCTCGGTCTGAGAGTAATCCAAGGACGCCACTACCTGCCCGCTCTGAGAAATGACAGGCAGACTACCCCACTAGCTCTGTATTCGGTCGCTTGTTAGTGAGGCGCAAATTACGGGGCCTCCACTAAGACCTCAAGCACCAAGAGATAGCAGGGACTTTGCGTATGCATTCGTGTATACGCAACGCCCCCCCCCCCCCCCCTTAATCATCCCATGGAGACCAGAATCGTCACGAGAAGTAAAAGGAAGCTTTACGAAGAGAAGTGTACGCACCTCCCTTTCGCTGCAAGTCGCTTGAAGTTTCCCAGTACCCTGACACATTCGCGCATTCGCCTCTGCACCGTGTGGACATCGGGACCACCCCTCTTCTTCTCTTCTTCCCTCGCCTCTGCCGTCGGCAAGACGAACTCTTCGGTGCCCTCCCCGCCCTCGCCCTCTTCGTCCATATCCGCATCAGCGAGGTCATCCCCGCTCTCCTCTCCTGCAAGCGCCGCTTGCTGCATCTCCTCGAGATCGAGCTCTGCGTCCCTTGCAGCTTTGGCGTCCAAGGCACGCGAGCGCGCTTCGATGTTTTTCATGGTAACGGGCCCGTCATCTTCATCCTCGTCCTTGTCGCTTCCGTCAGAAGACGCATCCGACGCGGTGGGTATAATCTTCAGGGGGCGGTCGGCTTGTTTTGATTTTTTGCTCCTTAGCTTCACGGGGACCTCTTCTTCCTCTTCCTCATCATCCGACCCAAAGTCGAGTTCTTGGGCAGGACCCCTCACTAGGTCGTCGCTGTGTGGGCGAACAGGGAATGAGTAGGGATGACTCGGGTTGCGAATATGAACATACTCGTCGCCCACACCATCCATATCAAAATCGTTGAGATCACCGTCGAAACCAACGACCTCGTCTTCGTCGCTACCGTGGAATAATGACCTGCAACATAACATGAGCACGCGCGCGACTCCTCCTAGTCAGTCTGACGCACTTTGCTTGCATCTGCAGATCGCCATCATCATCCACGTCCTCCCAGCCCTCGCTGTTGCCAGTTCCCTCGTCCTCATCCTCAAACCGGGCCCGCTGCTTCTTCGGTTTGCCACCCTTAGCCTTAGCCTCGCCCTTGACGCTAGCCTTCTCCTTGCCCTTGGCTGCGGGAAATTTTGTAAGTTTCGCCAAGCGAGCCTCGGTCTCCCTGGCCTTTTTTGCAGGCCGCTTGCTGCCCAAATCGACCTCGTCCGCTTTCCGCTTGCCGAGTTTCTTTTGCGATGGTCGACCAGCGTTCTCTTGCACTTCGGCAAAGGGTGCTGGGTCTCCCTGCTTGTTCCTTGCCCGTTTTCCCATGGCGAGAGGTACGGAGGAGGAGGCAGGGGTCGTAGAAGGATAAGACCGCAACACAATCAAGCACAGAAATTTCAAGCGCCCATGCAACGAGGGATGGGAAGCGGGCCGGGCAGGGGCACAACATCCGCAAACACATCCGGCCCCCGCCCGGCCCGCTTAATACTAATCTTAACTTATTAAATTGAGGGACGCGGCGCGAACGGCGAGCGCGACCCCCGCGCGCATCGTCACCTCCGCTCCCGCCTCTACCACGCCCGCGCGTCCTCACGGCATGTCGCCCATCATCCCAACCTCCTTGCTGGCTCGTTCTTTCTGTGGCACCTTCAGAAAGACGCCGCCCGGTTGCGTGTCGCGGGCGAGCGTCACCAAAACATATTTCACGCCCAATCGTCTCCGTGGAGGTACCCACCGTCCTTTCGTCCATCACACTTTCCACCCGTCTCTCTGCCACTGCCCGCCCCCGCCTACCATTCCTCGCCCTCAGCATCGTTTCTCGACCGGCACAAAGCCTAGGCGAGAAGGCTTCCACCATATACCCCTTTACTTCATCAAGCTTGGTGCCTGTGGTGCCCTTCTCTCGCTCACTTTCCTTGCCGCGCCCGTTCTCTACTGTGATTGTATGTCACTCAATGTTGCTCTCATACGACTACCCCATGCTCACGTCCATTTTCGGTACTTTCTAGCGACGTCCCCGACTTTGTCTCCTGCAAATGTTCCTCCTCCTAAACCTCAACCTCAAGTCGCGTCGCGACCGCCACCACCCCCGCTACCTCCTCCTCCCCAGTCAAGCGTGAACCTATATGAATTGACGTTTGGCACTGTCTGCGGAGTGTGCGCCGGAGTCTTCGTAAAGAAGGGCGCGAAGTTTGTCGCCTTCGCTCTCGGTGGAGTTTTCGTACTCCTCCAGGTGAGTCTGCCCTCAGCCTGATGGCGGTTACGCGCAGCTTATCTGATAACCGTCACGTGCGCAGTACTTGGGTTCATTGTCCATCGTGCGCGTCGACTGGAACCGTGCTGGAAGTCGCTTCGAAAACCTTTTCTACAGCACAGACGCGTTGGGCGTGTCGCGGCCACCCAACGTCGCCTCGCTCTTCCGCTGGCTCTTCGACTTCCTCACCGCGGACTTCCAGCCACGGGCATCATTCGCAGCCGGATTTGCACTCGGCCTTAGGGTGGGCTAGGTTTGTCGATGTCCTGGGTAATAGTGTGTTTGTCATTTATTTACGACCCACGTTCGTGTGTACGATCATAGGAGAGTCAAGGTGACTGTCAGAACATTGTTGTACACAAGTGATGGTACTGTTACATCCGTTACTTGCGTATGGAGTCCAATCGAACAACTTAAAGAACCGGATGATCAGTCGAACGTCGATGATGTCGAGCACACGAAACATACAATCCGTCGGCCATCACTAGTTGTCTACTAGAGCCTTCACCCGAGAAATGAGTTCCTTGTTCTCCTCCCCACGCACGAAGCCCTCCCGCCCCTCCTGAATGTACCCGAACAGCTCCTTCAACACCGGAGGCAGCGCCTCGTAATCGCCCACAGCGTCCTGCAACTGCGTCTTCTCCGGATCCCAGCCCTGGACGCTCGTCTCCCTGATATCCCCGCCAGGTGCTACCTTCGCGAACAGCCTGTCGATCTTCTGGCTCGTGCGATCGTGCGCGACACGCCAGGCGTTCATGAACGAACCGGTGTCGGGCAGCTCGCTCGCCTCCTGCACAAGCGTCACGAGGGCGGCGAAGTCCTGCGGCTGGGGCTGTAGGACATGGCCCCGGGCGTCGATCGCGACGTCGGGCTGGAAGAGCGCCATCGTGAACCCTTCGGGGTCGACGGGGGCGTTCAGAAGGACGGCAAAAGCGAGGGCGTCCTTTGTTGGCGTGAAGTCGGGAGATGGGTGGGGCGCAGCGCGGGCGTGCCAACCCTGGGCCGATGCAGCGGACATGGGGCGTAGGGAGGTGAAGAGGCTGGAGGAGGACGACCTGAGGGTCTCTGGAGGGTAGAAGAAGAGGAGGTACGCGCCGACGAAGGCTGCGACGAGAAAGAGGAGCGGTCTGGTGGGTAATGGAGCCAGCTTGATTCTTGTTGATACCAGAAGGTTATCTGATTCTGCGAACTGGCGAATGTGGAGATGTGGTCACCGGTCAATGGGCAAGCGTAAACAGAGGAGCGGGTAAGTAACGGAAGGCTGAGGCCAATCGGGCCAAGCCTTTCGACCGATGCGATGCAGGCCCGTAGTGCTGCCGCAAGGTAAAGGTACCGTGAGGTAAGGTATACCTTGCCTTGAGCGGGGTTTGGAATGAGAATGTCAAGATGGCTCCAAGGCGACTCCAAGGTCGCCTCACGGCGATATCTGTCAAGGTGTCGGCACTCGGCGGCTTCAAGCGGCCAGCATCGGACCGAACAGCAGGACGCGTGAGATTCGTCACGTGCTACCAAACGACGCGTTTTGTTGACGCGTCGACGCGTTCACTCTTGCCCCGTTCACGCTGCCTCCGCGCCTTCGCATCAATTCCAGTGTCCTGTTGGCATGTTTAACGGTAATGTACCTCACTTTAGACCTCCTGTGGCGAGCTATCACTGCGCACGGGGTCTATTTAGCTTCGTTGTCTAGGTTTTAGGCCAGATTTTCTGTACAGTAGATGATGAAGACGAATACATGACCGGTGCGGTTGCAACGCCGAAAACCGTATAAAATATGTGCCAAGTTGTGATATGCAAGCCATTCTCTCACTTCATGGCCTCGCTCTCTGATTGCACCCAGTGCGGGGCATGGGCTCCTGCTGAATGCACTTGCCACTCCTCTTCTGCCCTTCCGCCACCGTCACCACCCCCATCTACATCCGGCTCTCGCTGGAGTTTTCCACCCGGATTTTCTCAGTTCGCTCCCACTCCGACACGCTCGTTAGGGCACATCCCACCTGCTAGCACTCCACCAAGTTCATCATCTGCACCCTCGGCATCACCTTCCGCGGCGCCGTATCCGTATGGCTCTGGTTCGCCCTTCCATCACCAATATCCTACGCATGGAACACCTGGTGGTGTGCCTTATGTGTATGTTCCCCATTTTGTTGTTGTGTGTTCACTCCTCACTCACCCGACTGTACCACAGCCAATACCCACCGCCCGGCACACCTTTCTACACCGTCACTGGCTATCCACCACACTCAGGCCCCATTGATCCAGCTCTCCTTCAAGCTCCGATACGTCCACCACTTGAAGACTCGACCGCTCCCGTGGTGAATGCTAACGGTAAGCGCACACTTAACGTGGATTCGGCACGCGGTGGTGCACCCAAACGCGGTCGAGGTAGTCGTGGTGGCGGTGCGCGTGGTCGTGGCCATGGTCGTGGCCGTGGCAGAGGTGGACCTGCACCTCCTGTTGCCATTGGCCCCTCTACGCCTGGCGAAGCTGCCGTTGCACCTCTCGATCGAGGTTCGGACTCATCGACTCCGGTCCAGCCTGCCCCGTTGTTGTCCTTCGGCTCGGTTATCCGAAAGACTAGTAGTCAGGGCCCAGGTCCATCCACCCAGTCGTCGGCAAGCGACGTGTGGTTCCATGTATACTCGCTTCAAGGCTCCCGCGACGGACTTTCGGTGGCGGATCTACCTGTCAGTCAGCCGCGGATGTATGACAAGCCATCGGATCAGACCTGCGACTTTGTGGCCTGTCGTTTCTGCAAGTATGTTCACTATTCCTTTCATTCAGTACGGGGGTATATATTAAACACGATGTGACAGGGATCGTGTACATACCTGGCTCTGCAAGAACGGCATGACAGCTGCTATTCGGGAACACCATCAGAACTACCACCGGGAGGAGTGGCGGAAAAGCGTGATCAATAACCAGCTCAAGGGCTGGGAGGAGCTCGCTTTCAAGCCCTCGGCAGCAGGTACCTTCGGCGGTCCTTCGGGGTATTCGGAACCTCCCGAACCCTTCACTGAAGATGGACTTGGACGTCGCGTTGTCCGGTGGATTGTCGGAGATGATCAGGTAAGTCCGTTCCCGTTTTCTCTCTCTATAAGCTTGTATTCATCTTGTGGCAAATATTATAGGCTATCAATGTCGTCGAGAGCGACCTCTTTCGCGAAATCATTCGCTATGCAAGCACCTCTCCTGTCCCTCTCAAGGATGAGGATATCCTCCACCGCACGTACGCTCACACCCTCATCGTCGACGAGTATCAAAAGGCAATCAAAACCCTTCGGAAAGAGCTGGAGGTAAGAGCCTTTTTAATCTAAACCGGGCTTCATTTGACTATGTACTGCCCAGTCCACGGACGCTCGTGTGTCATTCACGTGTGATATGTGGACATGCAAGATCTTGCGCGGTTACATGGCTGTAACAGTACATTTCTGTGCCAAAAACAGCGAACAGAAACTGGAGCTCCATTCGCGCCTCGGAGCGTTCCGCTACGTCCCTGGACGGCATACCGGCGCCAACATGGCTATGCAATTCGTCACCATTCTCGAAGAGCTAGGTATTCTGAACAAGGCAAGACTTATTCTTGAGTCTTTTCCCTCTCAATGGTGCTAATGTTCAAGCTGTTCATTAGATCGGGTGCATTACATTGGACAATGCCAGTAACTGCGATACAATGATGGAGGATCTTGAGCGGCTGCTTGCTGTGAAGGGCATTGCATTCAGCCGTGACGGTAATCGTCTCAGGTACGCTTCCGGTGGACTCTTCGGAATGGGTCTGATGTTTTCGGTAGGTGCTTCCCCCATGTTGTTAACATATCAGTCAAGCACGGCCTGAAGGCGCTTACGGAGGTCTCCTCGGACACGGCGGCATCGACAACGTCTCAGGCAGATCCTCAGCCGCCTCAGCCTAATGCTGGCGCATCGGATGCGCAGACTCAACCCCAGCCAGGATTGCTTGAGTCCGGCGAGGCAAATGAGGAAGCAGTCCTGCTTGCTGGGGTTCTCGAGACTGGCACATTGTTCAACGTTACCGCTGAAGACAATGCTGCCCTTCAAGCAGACGAGGACTATGCCAATGCGCTTGCTGATGACCCGATCAAGCGTGCTCGCCAGCTCGTTGCAGCCTGTCGTGTTTCGTCTCTCCGTCGTGAGGCTTTTGAGGCAGCGATCGTAGAGGCTAAAGCTATAGGCAAGTTACCGCAAGAGCTGTCACCAAACACGCAGCTGCTCCGTGATGTTGACACCCGGTGGTCGTCCGTGTTATTTATGATCGACAGGGTCCTTGAGCTTAATGCGGTATAGTCTTATCATATCTGCTGTGGCTCATGGAAATATACTGATAGAACATCACAGGCGGCCCAGATTTTTTTTGACAAGGACGAGCAAGAGGACATCAGCCACCTGCGTCTGAACGCGCATCACCTCAGGGTTCTCAGCGACATCCGCGACTTCCTCCGAATTCCGCATCAAGTTCAGCAAATTCTCTCCTCCACAAACACGCCCACTGCACCACTCGTCCTCCCCACGTACGAGAAGTTCCTTGAGCTTCTCAAGCTAGCGCGCAATAAGTACTCCAAGATCGCTCACGCAATCTCGGCCTCAATTGCAATTCTAGAGTTGTATATGACTTACACACGGCGCACACGGGTGTACGCGCTTGCTATGGGTGCGTATTCATGTTTTGTTTCCATCTGAAATGGGACTGACACTGTCATATACTCCGGCACTGGTCCTCGCAGTCATCAATCCGACTGTCAAGTTTTATTGGGTCACACGGACTTGGCCTGAGGAAGAGCAGCACACGGTAAAAACTTGGCTTATTGATGCGGTACAACCCCATTTCTTATCGCTGCTTCACCCTTGATCAAGATTCTTATGCTAGTTTTACAGGTCTTCGAATATCGCAAAAACGAGCGACTTCGTACTCGAGCTCTCGAGGCCACCACCTCGGGAACACCATCACCATCGTCATCCTCCGCTCTGGGTGCTGGCCATCTTTCTCGTACTCTCGACGTGCGGCTCGAGGCTCCAGCAGCACTTGCGCAACAGTCCGGATTCGATCTTCTTGAGGCGCTTCATCGGGAGCTGTCCATGTCCTCAGTAGATAGTGCGGACGAAGCGCATACCACTTCTCAGCCATCCGCGGAGTCCGAGGAGGCTCGGGAAGAACGTCTTGGTGCGGAGGATAGGAAAGCGGCTGAACGAGAGGTAGACCAGTACCTGAGAGAGGGGCTAGTTAGCACCAACACGAACATCCTCGAATACTGGGAGGTACGTTATGTTATCCTGTCATTTGTTTCATGATTCTACAACTGATATTGAACAGCATCGTGAACACACATTCCCATTCCTGTACCGTGTCGCACTTCCGCTCCTGTCCGCGCAAGCCTCGGGCGTGACATCCGAGCGTGTGTTTTCTTCAAGTAAGGAAACCGACACTCTACGGCGCACCAGCATGTCAGCCGCAACCATGGAGGTCTTACAGGTCCTGAAGTACTCAATCCGCGAGCAGCATCGCGAGCGCGAGCGGAGTAGGGGCTTCACACGCGGCCCTCCGACCGAAGTTGATAGGCGGGATGCAGAGGCTGTGGCCCTCTCGGAGGGAGATAATTTCAGTCCGGGTCAGATGAGCGATGTTTTACGGGCAATCCGCGAGGACAGTAGGGATGAGAGTGCTATATAGGACTTGAATATACATTGCGATACATCCCGAGACCGAGAACAATGCCCGCACGCGCTGGTTATCCCTCAGGTAGGTATATCACGTGAGGCACTCCAAGGTCACCTTGTGGCGCCTCACGATGAGTCAAGGTATCAACTCCGCCATCGTGAGGTGACCTTTACCTCACCTTGTGGCAGCACTAATGCAGGGAAGCGTATATAATGGCGGTATCGCATGTAAGTTAACTATTACAGTATAATATTGTCAGATCGCACTCCTCCGCACTCAATCCGCACATTCCTAAGCTACATCTTGTTGTGGGGACAACGGCGGTGCTCACTGGTCATTATCGTATGTCCGTTATTCGCGTGTGGTGGTGTGTCCTGACAGAAGAGTGCCACCAACGTTGACGTCGACCTGTGGCCGAAGCGCATGTCATTGTCAATTTGCGCCCATATTGTCGACTACTGTATGTAGACGCTACTCTATAGACGCCGTACCTGCCGCTGCCTGCGGCGCTTAGTTTCTCAAGGTTTACTCAGTTACCCCACTATGTAAGTGTCCTCTTCGCTCGCCAAAGCTAGTAAGTTACTGTACATCCTCGACCCTTGACCTGGGAAGAGCTGTAAGAATCATCTCCTGAGAAGGAAATATGCAGCCTTAACTTGCAGATTGTCTCACGGAAATCCTTCCGCCGATGACCGGCACCCGTTTCAGCTGCAGGTATGCTTCACGGTATGCTTTATTTGATCTCGCAGTCACCGCCTTATGCATATGCCTCTCCCACAGACTGCATGCATATGACTAGCTGTATCATACAACGTCAGGTCCAAGAGCCTTCTGACTCACTGATCTTTCCTCCAACAGCGCCCCTGCGGTTCTGCCGGCGTCCCCGGCGACATGGTGGCAGATGTTCCCTCACGAATCCATTCACGGAGCGGCTTTCGTATCGTTGCTTGCGTAAAACCTCCCGGAATCCCCATTTGATGCGCTCGTCCTTGGGATGTGTTCCGCTAGTCTGAAATTCAGGTGAGACTGGTGATTTTGTGGCAGTTATCCAAGACACATAGCTGAGCCACCTCTTGTCGCAATCTTTAGGTCGTAACATGAGGGGCGTTGTTTCTGGAACGTTGACAACGTCCGCCGGTCTGCCACCTGACTTGAACCGAGTCCCTTGGGATTCCTCGGCAGGGTTATCATCACGCTCGTGTCCCGACGCCTCAAACTTCAAACCTTACCCCGCGGCTCGTAGCGGTGCAAAGGCGCTGGCTGTCAACAAGCGGCCGCTCGATCTACGCCATTCTGCACAGTGCCCCATGTTACGGACGTCGACGATAGTGTGGATGTTGGTTCAAACACCCGTAGTCCTTCCATGTCGGGATGAGGATGCCATACGGTCGCGCGGAGCATCAACGAGGCCCCGCTATACGCGCGCTTCGCACATCAAATCCGAAGACATTTAATGTGGCTCCCAAATCTCGCGTAGGTGTACCTGTCGATCGACAACTCACCCCCGCTATATCCTCCCAAGCTGGGAGCGGTTGTCTTCAAATGTCCTCGGCTATGTCGCAACACATCAGGGATGCAGCGGAGTATTGGTGAGTCTGCATGCTCCTGTCGTTGCTGTCTCGCTTGTGACCTTGTTTACTTATGTAGGGCTTCGTCTATTCGGACTGACAACTACATGGCGGCTGCGGCATTCAGTAAAATTCTCCGTGCGCCTTGACCACATTTTGGGCGCTAATTACGTTCTGTCCATAGCAATCCTATACTATGACTTCGCCCTCACGCTGGTCTCGGAGATCGAGTTTTTCTGGATGTCGGCTAACTGGTCTATCATTTCCGTGCTGTTCGTTGTCAACCGCTATTTTGGACTGCTTGGGACCATCCCACTCGCTTTTGAATACTTTATCTCCCTGTCAGAACAAGTCAGTGCTGTTCATTGTGGCCTGTGATGATCGCTGATACATATTTCTCTAGACGTAAGGGGTTCTGCCGAAGTGGCTTGGACCTGTGTTGACCTGATTTTTCAATGCAGGTGTCGTCAGTTGCAAACCTACCATCAAGCGTCCGCAATAGTAACTCAGGCCATTGTGGCCAGTGCGTTCCCTCCATTCGACATCCCAGTCCAAAACGGGTGAATCGTCTAATTTCTTCAGTCATGCTGGTGATTCGAACGTACGCGTTGTACGATCGGAGCAAGCGGATTCTTGCTGTTCTCGTCATCACACATGTTGGGGGCGCGATCGGTTGTCTTGTATGCGATTTTATTTATTTCTTCTATGGCTGCTCACTGACTGTTTGCGCAGGTTGCAATAGTGACCACCAAGGATCCAAACGACACAAACATTCCGTTACCTTTTACCGTTTCCAAATGTGACCTGTCTTTGAACAATGTTCAGTATGTACTGCACTTCAATTTCTTCACTGTCTATTGCATTCGAGTCTGACCTCCACGAAATCTAGGGGCTTGCGTACGTTCAATCTTCGTAAAAGGAGCAATTCGGCGCTTACATGGTTGCGTCAAGATCTGGCTTTAGCGTGGATTGCGATGTTGTGGTTCGATTCGACCATCTTTACGCTCACGCTAGTGCGAACCATTCGGATGAGGCGCTACTTTCCGGGTGGCATTCTCGAGAGATTGCTTCGAGACGGTCAGCCTCACCCTGTTGCCTCTGGACGATTGACGCTGATCTCAACTTTGACGACCAGGGACAATCTACTTTGGGTGGGCGTCAGAAGTGCATCCTATGAACCATCTCGAGAAACTGAGCCACAGTTTTTGTAGAATCATGGTAGCATCGAATGTGTCAAATATCGTTACGTTTTTGGTGAGTCACGCCTTGAGCATACGCTGCAAAGCATGGTATACTTATGCCCATTTACATCCAGGTTACTCCGGTGCGGCATATTGTGGCATGACAAGTGCATAACTCCTAAAATTTGACCTCTGTTAGTCCGGATCTAACCTCAAGGGGCTAGAAACGACACTTACCAACGTGTAAGTGTAATCCTCCACTTCCTGAACTGGAACAATAGCTGACAGTGTCAATATGCCAGACTATCGACAACACTCACTTCCCGTCTAATTCTCAATCTCCGGGATCCTAGCCTCAGACGACCGCAAAGAGCCAGCGATGACCACCCCACCACCGCATTGACGTCCACAGCTGCGCCGCCAATAAGCTCGTACATGATGTCGACCCGATATACCCTGACGCATATCGAAGCGGGTGGCATGCTTACCACCACAGAAGAAGTCAGCCCAGATGCAACAATTGTGCAACACTACTAGTCAAGTGACGCTTGATATTCCGCGACATTGTTGCATGAGTAATACCCTAGGTTTGCCCTCACCGCATCCCACGTAGGGCCAGTTGTGATCTGACTCTTGTGCTCTAGATATAGCTGTACTGACAGTGTAGTATGGTACGTCAGCAGGTCTCATCCGACATCACCGCTACTGACGATCTTCGCCGTCAGTCTAATGTAATTTTGTCACGTCGTTCTTGCACAGGCAAGACTTCATGTGCGTGTTTTTAGACAGCGAGCGGCATCATCACCGTAGCAATTTCTTAGCGAAAAGGCAGTCGTGAAGTCAAGCTTCAGGCTGATATAGATACCTGCGCTCTGGGACTAGTGTCCCCGTATCTCGCTTCTGGAGGCCTGCCCCGACCCGAGAATGCGTTGCAAAACTACCGGACCTTGGCCTCCGTGATCGGCGCCGTGTTGTCGAACTGTCATGGGTGCTTTCGAGGCTAGTTGCTCGAACCTGTGCAGTGCTCTCCCATCGTGTTCTCCCACGCACGATGCTTGGGGCTGTTTCCATACCTAGCGGCGGCGATCGATTGTCGGTGTCGAAGAAGCTTTTGGCTCAAGGTGCGCAGTGCATTTCTTCCCCATATGACCAGGCGGGCCTGAGCCACACTTCGGTTGATCGTACCCCTCTCAGCAATCCTGCGCCCCTTGCGACGGAGGGCACTTGTGTTCCCGACCTGGGTACGGTGGTCGCTATCAATGTCTCACACTTACCTGGAATCTCTAGGGCTTCCACCCGCGAGTGTGGTCAGGCGCGTCTCCGAGTGTCCGTTTTCAGTCGCGCAGCTGGACTCCTCGTTCATCCACAGATGACAGGTGCGTGTCTGCACAGTTTCTTGTCTATCCCGTGCTAAGGTCACACCTATCTAGGTCCCATCGAGAGCATATTTACATTTTTGAAAAACGCCCAAGTGCCGGAACGCCCCGACTGCGATGCTTTCCGTGGCCTTGATCCCGATGTCAGTCTCTGGGACCATCGCGAACTTCTTGGCAGCTTTTCGTCAGGAAAGGAGGAGGCCAGATTACGGAAGCTGACTGACCCGATGAACACTGCCCCCTCGGAAAAACGGCGGGTTCTATTTCGACCGACCATGATTGAATATCCACCAGGCGGTGAGTTGCGTATATACACCCGATTGGATTATACATTGGTCAGTCTATGTCTCTCGGATCACGTTGCGATACGCCCGCTCGTTATTTTTTTCCACAGGTGACAGTCCCTCCGGCCTCGCCAGTCGGAATCAAGAAGGAGCAACAGGACGTGATGTGAATGGCATCTCGTCAAACACCTTTTGCTGTATAATCGGCATTCGAATTGGCCACTACGCAAGATGATTTGGGACATAATGTGACTCTGAACCTCTCATGGTAACTATCCTTCTTTGTGGTGGACTTCTGTAAATTTCACCTCAGGCCGTCATCAACCTTGACGTGTACATGGTCTGCTGACCATACATATTATATGCACCCGGCATCTATCCTTGAACATCTCGGGCCCGGCTTTAGAGAACATCCCAATTCCCGATCAGGTACGCTCTCAAAGTAACTCTGATAGCGGATTGCGCTCATGAACACCCCTCTACGCTCCCCTCGCAACTCCTCGGTGGCTGCTGAAAAACAATATGCGCGAACTCATGGTATGGTGGGCTTACCGTCCTAGACAGTTCTGCGAATATGTGTCGCCCGCCGTCCTTGTGGTGGCCACGTCCGTTAGGATCGGCCTCAAAGTATTCTCGACATGTGAATGAGAATAATTGAGCATGTTGCAAGCTGTGGGAATAAGGCACGTCCGGACGCAACCCATGCGTCTTGCCAAGGACAAATAAGCTTCAATGGAGGCCACCAATGGGTACGTACTCGCTCTTGTTCCAGGCGTTCTGACTAGTTGGGGGCACCGTCCTCCACGCTTGCCGTGTGGCCCTCCCATATATGCATAGAGTGCATGTCGAATGAAAGTCAAGTAGGCTACTCAGGATACCCACCCATCTTCACTTCCCGCTCATCAACCGGGCCTGGCCAATTGTAGAGGCACCTACGTCCTTGATCCGGGTACGTGGATCTTCCAGGACTAGGGTAGATATAACACTATCACTAGTTGCCATTAGGATCCCCCCACAAGCTCCAGGGATGGACGACTCGCAGGTCTCAGCGGAGAATTTGTGCGACATTGTCCACCCCTTGATGCCCTCCACAAGCTGATAGGAGACCATGACCAGCGTTTCATCGATACGGTTCGACACTTGCATCACGCTCGCGGCATTCAGTGAGTCCCACATATCACTATTTCGATGTCCTGCAATGATGGCGACCCTTGTTCAACAACAGCTCTGCTATACTATGATTACGCCCTTACGGTCACATCCGAGATCGAGTGGTACTGGAGCCCGCCTTCACCGTCCGCACCCTTTATCCTATTCACGGTCAGCCGCTACTTCGGCCTGCTGGGACCGATCCCGGTATTTCTTGAGTATTTTGGAGGGCTCCCTGAACACGTGAGTCGACCGGGTTTCGATCCGCATCCGAATGCAGCGCTCATCCTCCCCTTAGCGGTGGGTGTATGTCCGTGGCTGGATGGGATTTATATCTCATGCTACTTCTGACTCTCAGATGTCGCGAGATACAAGTCTACCATCAAGTGTATGCGATGGCTAGTCAAGCCGTGGTCGCAGGTACGTGGTTCTCTGGAATCCACTCAAAATTATCATCATTCACCCGGAGATAGTGCTACTAATTCTGCGGACTTACGCCTTATACAACTGCAACAAACGGATCCTTGCGTTGCTAATTTGTATGTTCGCTGGAGGAGCCATTCAAAGCGTGGTGGGTAATGCTGGACACATGTCTTCCCGATACCTCAATATCCTACCTAATACCGCCCAGTCCGCAGTTTTGACTAGCGACAGTCCTCTGTCAACGGACATCCCCTTGAACTTTCCGTTCATGGGCTGCAATCTTTCATTGAATGGCAACCAGTGAGTCACCCTTCCTGCTCCACGCACGAGCATTATTGAATATCTCATTTAGGGGTACCCGTGAGTGTTCTGTCATTGTCGCAACCACGATTCGAGACCAACCCTACTGCCAGACTTGGCTCTTGCCTGGAGCGCGATGCTGTGGTTCGACACTTCCATTTTCGCTTTGACGTTCTACAAGGCGATCCAGGTACGACACGATATGCCTGGAACGTTGTTGGTGACGATGTTTCGAGATGGTAGGTGCGACAGCTCTACTCTTGCGGTAAATAATTGACCGCCGTGTTAGGGACGATTTACTACGGGTGGGTTCATATCACGTTCTTTGGCGACTGTCCCTCACGCCGGTGGTTCCTAAGTATTCTAATTGTCGTCAACACTCTGAACATTATCACGTTCTTGGTGAGTACCTTCGACCCCAGCCTAGAACCTCCGAACTAGGACGTGTGATGGAAGCTTACAGCTTTCTAGATTGTACCAGTAGGTCACCGTATCGCGATATCAGAATCTTCAAGAGGCTGACGTCACTAGTCTGGTGACCCACTTAAAGGAACAGCGACAACATTGACCAACGTGTAAGTAGTTTCCTGTACCATCGATTGAAATTTACTACAACATCGCCTACTTTCCAGGCTCTCTGTGACGCTGACTTCACGCCTGATGTTGAACTTGCGAGATCCAAGCATCCAAGTTCGCCGGACGCGTGGCGGATGCACGCAGCGTTTTGAATGCTGGTCTACTGCGCAATTCAGCTCGAAGATCATGTCTTTCCGGCGTTCAACGATGTTCAGCGATACGATGGTGACGGAGGAGCCTCGGGGAGCGCTGACAGAGGCGGAGTGCATGGGCATTGAGGCAGCGTGAACCAGGTTCCTTGAGTGGGTGAGTCTCCGAACAATCCGCCATAGCTTTTCTACTGACTTGTTCAGTAGAGTTTTGTATTCTATGTCTTTGCCGCTTAACATAAGTAACCGCTTGAAGTCCTGTACGATTAGTCACAATCACGCATAGGACCATTTAACCTTGCGCTTGAAACCTTTCCGTTAGGCCTCCCCTTCGGTGAAAATACGAGACGAGCAGATGGTACGTGGGTTACATGTGGTTTCGCTGCAGGAAGCTTCACTAGCGTCGGGCGCCGGATTTACCGATATCCAAATGTGGCGATGCCCACACGTGGACGTGCGAGCACACTGGCAGGACGAGGAAGCTCGTAGCCTGAAGGTCGCTTGCCTTGTAACGTTTCTCCCGAGGACCATGTCAGGCGGGCTGCACAGAGGGGGGATATGCAGTCAGGTGAGTGCTCCCCGAAGAACTTCTAAGTCCCTCTAGGAGCCTAAAACCGAGGCCCAGAATAGAAATCGTCCTACCACGCGCTTACGCAGCAGTCTGGGACTCAACGTAATTGCCCGTTTCGATTCACCTCCGTCAGAACCGAGGACTTTTGCCCTGAGAATGGCAACGATATCACGGAGCAATGGCCGTGGCTACTAGGTTTCCGACCCGTTCCTCGTGCGATAGTAGCCGAATCCAAGGAATTCTATGGATCCGCGGTGTGTTCTAGCGGCGACCTAGCGAAGTCGCGAGGGACAACTCATAAATCTCTGGAGTCCTGGTCGTAAACGGTGGACGTCTCTTCCTCAGCCTCATGGACAACCCCCCGTGCGCCTCATCGAGCAGCCATGAACTCCGAGCAACCTTCAGTCGCGACATTGTACGTGTAAAATAATCCTCATCACCAAAGGCTGTTTACTGAACGAATCTCGTAGAGCCGCTTCAATCCGACTGAACAACATGTTGGCCCTCATCGCGTGGTGTGAGTTCAGTCCCACGTGTATTGCTTCGATATTTCAATGCTTATACGTCTTCAAGCTTTGTTATTTTACGACTATTGTCTTACTCTAGGCATCGAGATCGAGCACTTCTGGAAAAGGGCCAGGGTTTCCGCAGTATCGACGCTTTTCGTGCTCAATCGATATCTCACCCTGTTGGGACAAATTCCTGTGATTGTCGAATACTTTGTGGTTCTGCCTCCATTGGTGAGTAAGTCCGTACCTATGGAGCGGAAACGTACTAACCTCCATTCAAAGCGGTTCGCTCATCTCTGTGATAGTCAACCTATCATCTACTCACAGACGCGAACCTCGTTTAGCTGTCGACAGTTGCAAATGTATCACCAGTTCTATGCGATCTTCAACCAAGCAATAGTGGGCCGTACGTGGTGTCAGTTATTATCCCCCTTGCTGCCCACCCAATCTTCCTCGATAGTCATCCTCATCTTCCGTACCTACGCCCTCTACAATCGGAACAAGTATGTCATGATCGGACTCGTGACATGGGGTTTAGCCTTAGTGGCGGTAAGTCGGCTTTCATTACACTCCGTGTTCGCTCTCTGATGCACTTTTAGGCCACGCTGATCGCCGTCAACGTCAAAACCTCGCTCATTACCTCCGATGCAGACTCCGATGAACCTTCTCCCGTTGGATGTAACCATTCATTAACCGCGGAACAGTATGTCCTCTCTCGACCGTTGACCTCTTCAGAGCTTCACACGAATTTGCAGAGGGTCTCGTAAGCACCCAGTGCGATCTCTCCGCTGCGTCGGAAAGTACTAAATCCGTTGCTATAGACAGCGCCGTCGGGTGGATCGCCATGCTTTGTATGGATACGACGATATTCATTCTTACACTCGCCAAGACCATCCGTGTGCGCAGTCATATGCAACACGGGATACAGAGAGTCTTGTTTCGTGATGGTGAGCATTCGCGAATTCCCGCCGAGATGTCCAAGTTCTTGAATACTTTCCCAGGTATCGCCTACTATGGGTATGTTCACTGGAAGGTTAGATCGGCGCCATCGAGGATTGACACGGTGGCTAGCGTTTTGGTGATAGCTGGTGCAGCCAATCTGCTCACATTCATGGTGAGCTCTGCACTGGGACGTGATCCTTTGGTTCGCGCTAATCGGTGCTCAGGGGCCACACGTAAGTGATCGCAAGTTCGCTCGACGCCGTCCTCACACCTGGCAGATTGACGACACAGCAAGGGGAATGGGAACCACCTTAACAAACGCGTGAGCAACAACGCTGTTCATCAAATACTCGTCTGCGATCACTAAGTATGCGCCCCCTTGTGCAGCCTTTCCACAACGTTGATTTCGCGCATCTGTCTGAACCTACGGGACCCCAGCCTGCACTGTAGCGGCGATGGGCGTAGAACGGATGGTTTATGGACTCCAGCTGATTCCACGAGCATCACAACCGCAGGAAGAAACACCAGCCTGATGCCATCCTTCACCCGCCCAGAGGCCACCACCCAAACGATAGAGAGCGACATCGTTCTCGTCTCGATATCCCACGAGTCCACACCGCACGATGGGCCAGATGGAGTGTGAGGCCCCTGGCATACTTACCCAAGTTACCATCAGCCGAATCAGTTCATCTCGGGCGATTCGGAGACGGTGCGCCTGGAAGCTTTGATGGACGACAGTTACTGACCAACTCGATCCAGCCCAGGGCCGAAGCAATGTCCGGGTCCCTCTGCCGTCGGCTGACGTTACTTTGCGTTGCGCTAATCTGAGCACCTCCGCCGATCGCGCACACCAAGGGAGAGGAGCCAATCGCATACAAACAGATCCCGAGCTCGCAACGGACGGACGACTTGTCACTCTCATTCTTACTGTACTCATCACATTCATTGTATTCTAGAAGCGCATATAGAATGGACATTATTGTTGGTACTGTAAGTTACTCCTATTTGATAGGTGCTTGTGGAATGTCGGATAGCCTTCAAGCCTTCCGCCTCCGAGGGGCAGCACCGGAAGACGTGGAAGGGAACATGTTCCTACCCACTACGCGACGGCCAGGTCAACCTGAACAACAATACCGTGGAATGAGGGGACTGGTGAAAGGCACATGGCCGCTGAACAGACGTCGACGGACTCACCTGTTCCACCGCCGCGTCCGCCGCTACGTACCACTGTAAAACCGTCTCGCCCAGACCACATTGGCCTGCGCCGTGCATTGCCACATAATCGGAATCTTCCCAGCGAAGGGGTTAGCTCCCGGCTTTACCTTGTTCCCTCGAGCACAAGGTGGTCGATCTATGACGACGGTAGCTTTGAAGGAGACCACGAACGGCGACTCCACGCAATCCGACTGAACCTGCGTCCGGCAAGGTCGGTCCCTGAGCGCGACCCGCGCGGCTTTAAAATGGCCTGGAAGCCACTCGGGCGCCGAGGCGATGGACAGTGCCTGGGGGTATCGTATATGACAACCGCACCACGAAGGACAGCGCCGTGCTGGAAGGTCGCGAAGCTCGACGTCCGCGACGCGGCCTCACGGGCACGCCTGCGCGTACGCAAGGAGGCGGCGGTACGGGAGGCTACCGATTGTCTCCATCTTGGGCTCGTAAAGCGTGGCGAGGTCGCGGGTGTTGTGCGTTTGGACGACCTGTCGGGCAGAGGCGAGGGCCTTCTCCTTCCAGCCGTTCTCCACTGCGATGAGGTAACCGAGAAGTGGTTTGTTCTCCGTGAGCATCATCCACGCAGAAGCCAGTGTGGACTGTCCCATTGCGACGCGCTTAAGATAGAGAGGAGGGCCTCGAACTCCTCCGCTTCCAACTTCTTGAGACGCGAGGCATCCACGACCACGTTGATCTTTCGCGCGGTGATCTGAGATGGTCTGGCTTCACGTCGACGATCTTCCTCGGGCGAAACGGGCGACTGTGGCTCCGAAGAGCATGAAACGAAGTCTGCCTCAGAAGATCATTGGCGGACGACGGCGTGGATGTCGCAGCTAGCGCTGGTTGGGCCGGAGGGAGCGCTGGTCTGCCCGCGCAAAACGGCTCGATTCCAAACAAGCTGACGTTGACGTCGTCGGTGGTGATGCAGATCCACTTGTTCAGGCGCGGGAAGGTGACGCGAGTGCGGTTAAGCTGAAGGAGGCGGAAGCATGCCCCCGTGCTGACGTCGTCCAGCTCGGGCACTGTTCTGGACGGTGCCCGGAGACGCGGTCCAAGACGACTGCTCTCTTCGCGGCCACTCTTGCTTCCTCCTCCAGCTGACAGAGGCAAGCAATTGCGAAGACACGGACAGGGTCGGACTCCAGGAATCGTGGGCCGACCAGCGCATTCCTCATGGATGCCACAACACTAGGAGCATCGTACTTCAAGTTGACTCCGGCAGCAAGGACTCTTCGCAGGTGAGACAAAGAGTCTACTTCGGGGTCAACGAGGGGATAAAAGATGCGGAGGAATGTGTCTAAAGTACCACTATTTTCGGCGACCTGGACTAAAGTAGGAGCTTCATCTTGAAGTTGAGCGATTCTGCAGAAAGCCGATCCCATTGAAAGGATGATGCGGTGTACAGAGAAGTCGACGGGATCGCTGCTCCGAACGACGATGTCCGCGTCGATAGCGTCGAAAGGAGGCCCTGCCTTGCGTGTTGCATGTCCAACAGGGCGGATCACCTGGCCCTTTTCGTTTGGACAACCAGCGTTCTCAGTCATACATGTACAGGGCTTTCTGGAGTAAGCTGAATGGACGGCCGTCGTCAGTGGACAGAACGAGGATTACAAGGATGGCGACGTACCAAGGTGATCGGTGTCGGCGTGTTTGCTCTTAGGGCCGAAAGTCGTCGAGGAATGCAAGCCGTGCCGCCCTGTCACGCCGGCGGCAGGGAAGACGCGGTTGTCACGTCTCTGACGCGTGGCGTCACAACCTCTCACCGGCACTGGCAATCGCTCCTAACCTAGTCCTGACAGTCCTGTCGCTCGATCCACCTTGAGCTGCGAGCAGCAGACGAGAAACGCCAAAATGTCCGAAGAGGACCCTCTTCTTCCTGCAGGGAACGCCCCGCATGCGACAAACCACCTCGAATCCCAGTCAACGCTCCCCCAAACCCGCTACCAACGTGCCAAAGCCCGCACCGCAGACTTCCTCGAGTCCGACCCTCTCCACTACATCGTCATAACCCTCGTCTGTACCTTCCCATCAGACCGCTAACCACCCGCTCACCTGCGTACGCTAACCAACCCCTCCCCCAGGTCCTCATCGACTCCGCGTGCGTCCTCGCAGACCTCGCCTACACCTTCCTCTCCGAGGAGTGCACGCCCGTCGAGGGCCCCAACGCGCCCTGGTGGCTCACCGTCCTCGCGCACGTCTCGCTCGCCATCACCACCGTCTTCCTCGTCGAAATCCCGGCCTCGATCTGGGCGCTCGGCGCGCGCAAGTTCAACCCGCTCAGCGGCGAGCCGCACGCCGCGCTCCACTTCTTCGACGCCGTCGTCATCCTCACCACCTTCGTCCTCGAGGTCGTGCTGCGCGGCCGCGAGCGCGAGCTGGCGTCCCTCCTCGTGGTGCTACGTCTCTGGCGCCTCGTCAAATTGGTACAAGGTCCGTTGGAGTGCTTTCGAGGTCCTGCTTGCGGCGAGGCCGCCGCGGGCGCGCGCTGACAATCTTTTGTTTTCGCTCTCGTTGTCAGGGATCGCGGTCAGCGCTGGGGAGCTCGAGGAGGAGCAGGCCAGCGCCCTCGCGGACACCCGAGAAGAACTGAAGCAGGCTTTGTTGTCTCTACAAGCAACCCGCGCGGAGAACAAACAGCTGCGTGCTCGCCTGGCGCGCTACGAACCAAACCAGCAGGATGGCCAACCTCGCGATCGCGACGAACTATGACCGCTGTGCTGCTGTAATGTGTGCTTTATTTAGGTGGAGGCCCCCGGACGCATTACGGACATATATATAGTTCACTTTTGAATTCGCTTGGGATACATTAAGTAGGATGTGCAATCCATGCGCTATGTACAAGGGTGGAGGTAGCTAGCTACAGAAACACAATGTTCTCGTCACTACATGGACGCCAGGAAAATATACCCTGTCTAATCGATACAGTCCGTATGGGTGGGTGCTACGCTATGAATACAGTGGGGAGATCAGTAAAAGGAAAAAGGAAAAATGGGAGCGGGGATGCAAGCAATCCTGGAGAAGACGTTCGTAAGTACGTCGGCTAGCGATGTGTGGGGGGCATGGCTCGTGAGCATTGTCAGTGTCCTGGTTCAGGCACAATGTCTCAGACGTGAAAAGCGTCCAGCGTCCAATGTCCAGCCCACACTGGGGTGGGGAGCAGAAACGGAAATAAACGGGGAAAGACGGGTTTCATACCGTGAACGACGTCTCGCTGCCTGGCGCGCGCACCCACTGCGAGCGCCGCGCGCGTGTCACGGGCAGGTCAGGGTCCATCACGTCCTCAGGGAACATCCCGTATGACACCGGTCTCGACGCGTCGCCGACGGGGACGACGGCGTCGCGTTCCAGGTCGATGTAGAACGTGCCTGTCGGCGACCGCGACGCGCCAACCACATGTGCCTTCTGGGGAAGAGCAGGCACGGGTGGAGGCGAAGACACCGTTGTCTGGCTCCAGACGGACTTGAGCTTGAGCGGCCGGAGCGGGCGCACGGGCGGGAGGTTGAGGTTGCTGAAGGAGAAGCGTGGCCCCGGTGCCGCGAAGGGCGCATCGACGCCGCGGCGCGGGGAGGAGCGCTTTGCCCAGTTCGGGCGGACGCTCTCTCTGTTTGCGAGGGAGGAGGGCGGACGCGAGTTGACGAACAGGAGGCTCGTCCATGTGATGCGACGGTCTGACGGCGGGGGTGGAGGGATCGAGCGGGCGTTGCTCTTGCGCGACTGACGTATAGAGGACCGGGGTGCGCCGGAGTAGCGAGGGAGACTATGTTCCGGTTTGGGAGAAGGGGGCAGGGTCTTGGCGTGCTGCTCGAAGATGGGTGTCGGGTAATGGAACGACATGCGCTTGATGTCAACCACCTCTGCGGAGTAGCGTGCCTCCTTGGCGGTACGCGGTGTGTACGGGAGCGCGGTAGAAGGGCGTACGAACCACGGGATGGCGCATACAGAAGATGTCCAGATGTTAGGGATGATGCCCATATGCGTGATAGCGGTCGTGAATAGCGAGAAGGAATACATGATCACTGCGTGACGAGGTCAGTATGCTATCCCAAAACACAATAGATAATGCGACGTACGGATCATGCAGGAGATCCACGAGAGAGCGACGACGAGGGACGAGGACGCGCATGCAAGGATGCTGATGCCTTGGCAGAGGACAGGAGGGCCATTGGCCGTGATAGCAAACGAGCTAGCCAGCTGCATGGCCGACATGACACCAGTCCATGCACATTCCGTGCGCACCTGGTCGATGAACTTGATCGAGAAGCGCAAGGAAGCGAAGCTCCTACGAAACGTTGTATGGTGTCAGTTAGTTTATGAAGTCGTCAATATCATGATACTGAACTTACAGAGCCAAGAGGGCGATGAGGAGACATGAGTTGAACACCACGAAGGTCGGGGAGCCAAGCACTGCGAAGGAATTAAGACAAAAGCTGTGGAGTGGAACATGTTTTCACTCACCAGAGACATCCAGGTCCTTCAATACAGTCAAGTTCCATGCCGCGAACCCGATAGCGAGGACATTAACGTACACTAAGACACCTGCGGAGACATGAGCATTGTAGATCAGGCGCAAGGCGCTAAGGTACTCACCAAACAAGGCGAGGCGGAGGACGAGGAACGGGTTCCGCATTTCGTAGAACGGGGAAACGTGTTCGAACATTATGGCTGGTGGTGATAGCAGCTTGATGATAGACTAGAGGAGTTTGTTGTAGAGACAGCACGAGCAAGGAACGCGTCGAATGGGTCGTAGGTTGGATGAGTCTGGGCCGTACGCGAACAGAGCACACAGGCGGATGAATCGAAGGAATGTCAGGGCCTGGGAGCAAAAAGCAGCAGAGTAGCGTGTAGCGGCGAGCGGCAGGGACAAAACAGCGAGTTGGGCAAGGCCTTTAAAGGTGCGGGGTAAGCTGAAATATGGCGGGGCCAAAGGAGTGGAGCAGGTCTTGGAAAGTGTCTGAAGCAGTCTCTAGACCGCCGGGGCCACAAAGGAGGGGGGCGGGTTGCATGCTTGCTTTTAATGAGGTGGAAAGCCGGAAGACGTAACACACGCAGGACAATGGGCTCACCCGAGAACAATAGCTGCCTCCCAAACCGGGTGGGCATGGTCAAGCGCCCGGCCTCGTTCCTTGTACTTCGGGAAGCCGCCGGATAGGCGGGGATCCACATTCATACATCACACAAGTCATCATGAGCGTGTGTGAGAGTCCTCGGAGTTTTACTGCGAGCGTTGACATTGAAGCTACTGTGAGAACAAGGGTAAATGAGAGAGACGGTGGTTGACGGTGGCCAAATGATGAGTATGGAAGCGCCGGCAGCGTATTTCACGTCTACCCGCGAGTTGAGCAATATGCAAAACCCCCGCGAGGACGCCCTTCCCCTCTAGCCCTTACAATGTCCCCTTCGGGGTGACATACGAAAAAATTGGAACGATACAGAGAAGATTAGCATGGCCCCTGCACAAGGATGACACGCTTTCCCGGAGTGGTAGACCTACGGGTCTCAATATTTATTTTCTTGCTCCCCCCCAACCGTGACCTTCAGTGGCGCGTCATGACCTCCTCCTGCCAATGTCTCCCACAGCGCTGGATCTTCGCTCATTCATGCACTCATGTCCTCCCTCTCTCACCTCGCCCGTCCAGTATGGAATCTCGCCAACAGCTTGCTCATCGACCCTCATTACTTCGGCGTACTCGCGGCTCTCGTAATCCTCGCTGACGCCGTCCTCACGCAACTCATCATACGCTTTGTACCATGTCAGCAAGTTTATCCTCCCCAAATGTGGCCGACTTGACGCGAACTCTTCAGACACGGAGATTGACTGGGAGACGTACATGTATCAGCTGGAGCTGTACCTCAAGGGAGAACGAGACTATGCTCTCATCACTGGACCAACCGGGCCCATAGTGTGCGTGGTCTGTTTATTGCGGCCCATGAACACGTCTGCTCACTTGAAGTCGCTGGAAGGTACCCGGCAGGTCATGTCTATATCCACCAAGTCTTATATGCTCTAACAGATTCGGGGCGAGACCTCTGGAAGGGGCAACAGATCTACGGCGCATTATATCTCGTCTCCGTAGCCTTGACGGGAGCCATCTACAAGCGAGCTGGTGGTGTGCCAAACTGGGTCTTGCTGCTCCTCCCCCTCAGCAAGCGACTACATTCCATCTATGCCCTCCGTCTGTTCAACGACTGTTGGGCAGTCACGGGGGCTCAGGCCGCGATTCTTGCGTTCGCGCGGGGCTGGGACGCCCTCGGGATCCTTCTCCTTGGGTGCGTAGAGTTGTATCTCACCGCGGATTGTCCCTCTCATACAGTTTGATTCAGCTCTGCACTATCAGTTAAAATGTCAGTCCTGCTCTACATCCCTGGTCTCCTTGTCATCCTCTTCAAGCGCCGTGGCCTCGCTTCCACGCTTGTACACGTACTTGCACTGGGAGCGACACAAGTAATCGCCGGCTTACCCTTCCTTCTGGAATATCCCCGATCTTACCTCAAGTATTCGTACGAGCTTGGGAGGGTGTTCCTGTTCAAATGGACCGTGAATTGGCGTTTCCTGGGCGAAGACCTCTTCCTCAGCTCGGCGTGGGCCAAGGCCCTCTTGGCTGCACACATCGGCACCTTGGTGTTGTTCGGGCTGTTCAGGTGGTGCCAGCGCGACGGCGGGGTGTGGACGGTCCTTGGACGAGGTCTCAGTCAACCCTTGCGATCCCCCGCAGCGGCACCGGTAACATCGGATTGTGAGTGTGGTGTGATCCTCGGCTAGTTGGGTCTCGCTCACTTTGAGGACTTGGCAGATGTCGTCACCGTTCTCTACACCTCAAACCTGATCGGTATTCTTTTCGCGCGGTCGCTCCACTATCAGTTCTACTCCTGGTACGCGATACAGCTCCCGTTCCTCGCATGGAGGACGAAGTATCCAGTCGTCGTTCGGTACGGTCATCCGCAAATGTTTTCCATTGGCTTGATGTCTGACCCGTCTCCCAGACTAGTGCTCCTGCTCAGCATCGAGTACGCCTGGAACGTATTCCCATCAACGAACATCTCTTCTGGAACCCTCGTCGCTGCGAATGCGGCGTTGCTGTTGGGCATTTGGTTTGGATACCCTGAGGGCAAAATCGCGCCTCGCCTGTCTGCGAAACTGGAATAGATAATCTATGGCCCCTAATATATTGTACAACACAACTATATATACACATTCCGAAGCGCGTCGAAGCTCTATCACAAATTAAACGTCCCAAGCGTACACTCTAGCCCATACCGAACACCCAAGGGTAGGCTCTAGCCTACGGCAAACATTCTCAGTTTAAACCCTAGCCTTCCATCGCCTCCACAAGACAAACGATGCGAAACAGGCGAGAAGAGATGTCCCGACGCCAATGCCGAACGTGGACTGCCAGCACTTCACGCCATCGCAAGCGGTCTGGCCGGGAGCGACATGGCGCGAGGCGATGAACGCATACAGGTACGAAAACGTAGTGGTGCCGACGAACGCGGCGTACGAGAGGTACCCGAAGTTGCGCCCCAGGTTGTTGAGTCCCCAGATCGACGACAATATCCCCGGTCTACACCGCAACCATATCAGCGACAGATATGCAGAAAAAAATCGGGGAAGGGACGCACAGAATAGTGAACGTCGAGCCGTACGCGACGCCAGTGCCGACACTCAGCGGCCACACGCCCTCCTGCGTCCGTACACCGAGCTCGAGCCATGCGAAGGTGAGCGCGAGCAGGAGCGACGTCCCGAGCATGAACACGACGCGACTCGCGAAGCGCTTCCGTGAGAACGCCCAGACGCCGCTGTCGAGCCGGGCAGCCACTGGGGCGAGGGCGTCGGCGAGCGGGCCGACGAGCAGGCGCGAGACGGTATTGAAGAAGGAGAGGAGGCGGACTTGGCTGGAGACGTTCGCAGTCGTGTTTCCGCCTGGGGAGCTTAACGGCAGGGAGAGGACGATGGTGCCGAGGTTCGAGACGACCATCTCGGCCTATGTGAGATCACGTCAGTGGCCACGAACAAGGTCAGCTCTGTAGGGGCGAGAGGCGTACCGCGCCGACGATCAGCACCATCCACAAGGACAGAACCCAGAAGTACCGGTCCTTGAAGAGCTCGAGCGTGCTGCCTTCCTGAGGCTCTTGCACAGGTACGATGTGAATGTTGGCAGGATCTGTAGAGACGTCGTCGGAATCGTCCGCACGCTCCCCCCCAAGAAGTGGCTCCTCTTCGGTTGCATGGACTACGGCCTCTGCGTCTGAATAGGTGGGCTTGGCGTGTTCAGTTGCACTGTACATCATCGCCTGGTTCGCGCGGAAGGTCACGGCGGTGACTACATGGATGAAGCCCGCCGTCACAGCCAACCAGGTGAAGTACCTGGGGACGTCAAGAGTTTGACCGGGTGCCGTGAAGACCTTGGACGCCACGAGGGAC
Organism: Ganoderma lingzhi; assembly: GCA_026283605.1. Lineage (NCBI taxonomy): Eukaryota > Fungi > Basidiomycota > Agaricomycetes > Polyporales > Polyporaceae > Ganoderma > Ganoderma lingzhi. The sequence goes on from JAPJYM010000008.1 coordinate 884,646, forward strand.
AAGAACAATGGCGACAGTCCGAAAATGGACATGCTCGTCCCCGAGGCGACCCCGATATACTGCGGGAATGACTTGGTCGCCGCAAAGAGGAGTGAGAAGTACCTGTAATGTCAACGTTTAGCTTAGTCAGAAACTCGATGTACTACCGCGGAATGAACGCACGAGCAGGCCGTCGCGAGACCGATCAATGCGAAGTACACAGCGAGCCTGTGGAACAAGGCGTCGGATGCAAACGCTACATCCTCAGGGGCTTGGGCTACGTCTCTGGCGAAGAGGCCGAACCCGAGCGAGTACAGGATGGCTGCGGCGAAGGAGCACGACCATGCACCATAGCGGTCAATTGCTGTTCCTACGATGGCCGCGCAGGCATACTGCCCACCCATTCCCCTGCGTGATGTTGTTAGTCCGCGTCGAATCTAGACTGGCGGAGAGGTTCTAGCTCACGCCAATGCGATCGTCGTCAACTGTGGCTGGGTGAGCTTGAGATGCTCCACAAGCGCGGGCGCGATGAGCGGGAAACTGTAAACGCCTCCGCCGCATATCCTAAACGTATAAGATGACAATCAGTGAAGGTTCTAAGGGTAGACGTTCCAATTAGGATATACGAACGCATTCGCAGCAACTGCACAACATGTCAGGATGGACCGTATGGTGTTCCCATAGCCTGCGACGACGCGCATCTCCGCACGCTGTCCGAGGCACTACGAGTCAGAGGGAGAGATCGCAGAAGAAGCCTGGGCGCTGGCCAACGGGTATTTCTTCTGGATGGCGTGGACGTCCACTAAATAGATGTCCACAGTCAAGTGAGTGGACGCACTGTGGGTGAGGGTTGGGGAGGACAACTCCGATGGGCTGCTAAGTACCATGACCATGGTCCATTGCCGCAGCGCAGCCCACCGGCGTCCGGCGTTCTGGCTGATTGCCGGCTTACTATCCTCTGGGTCTTGCCAGCTCTGTGCCAGTCTTACTGTATCTCTGACCAGGGCAACCCTGTATGCTCTGGAGTCTTGTATCATACTCTATGTCGTCCGAGTTCTATCCTCGACTGTTCCCGAGTCGCCCTCATTGCACTAGCTCTCCCGGACTTGAGCTTTAAGTACTGGCACACACCGTGACACACGCTTTCCACTGTTTCTCGAACGTTTCTCCAACGACACTGCTGTCTGACGCCTGTCTGGGTTAGTGCCGGGTGTGGCGCCGCCTCCATGATCCATCAACGGGCGGAGATGGGCGATGGAAAAGGCCCGCGCTCCGAATCCCATCAGGCCGGGCATGGGAGGCTATGATGTGCTGTGTCGCGGAAGTGGAACGGCCGCGGAACACGATTCAAGTTGAACAAAACGCGACTTAAGCGCGACCACATCCTGACCAGTCAAGGAGAGCATCGCCAGAGCTCATAGGAGGCCGTGAATGTCGTATGGGCGTTTGTCAAAAGACGGTTCGCTTTGGATGTGACGTTGCAGGCGGGAATCCGACACAGTAGTAGGCTCGGACGATGAAAGAGGACCATAACGACGGGGATGATCACGCCGCACAGGCGCAGGCGCGGTTTGTTTGTTTCAAGACCAAGAGGGACCCGCGCGCGATCGTGATGGCGATGCACTGCGCGCTGTGCGTTATATTCATTAAGGCCAGGGCCGGTTTGCCTTCGAGCTTTGTGCTTTCCACCCTCACTTTCACTTTCTCTTTGATCTCCTTTCCCTCTTCTTCTCCCAGGCCACTTGCTTGACGCATTGTCGGACAGGATTCCGGACACGGAGCTGGTACATAACTCTAGTGTTGGCCTATAACCCAAGCACCCCGCCGTCGACCGGTCCCGTCCCTTCCTTACTCTGCGCTCTTGCTCGTGCACGCCATGGCGACTTTCTCTCTTTCTTTCTACCGGTACTCATGTTTTGGTGAGTCCCACCCACATCTATATTCAGATCCCCTTTTATACTTACCGATCTTCGCTTATGCAGCTCTTTTCTCTCTCTGTAATGCTGTTCTCTGTGTTATCGGGACGTGGAATTTCACATTAGCGGAGCATCTTGGGTGGAGACGTGCGTGCCAAAATTCTCTCGCTTTGTACTCGTCCTAACGCGCCCATCTTTGCAGCATTCATTGATGCGTACCTCATAGCGATCGGCGCAGCCGGCATCCTTTGGATGTTCCCAGTAGTGTTCCTTGACCAGTTCGTTCGGAACGCCCTTATCAGTCGGGTATCGGTTGAGAGTGCGTGGCTCTGTCTGGCTTGGATCCTTAATCTTGGTATGTTGGCCTTTGTCGCGACCACCGGTTTCATTCTAACCCCTTCGTAGCTGGTGCCGCGGCTGCTACCGCCGTACTACCATCCTTGATGTGCACCGCTCCGGGTACGTTCATCTTGACATTGATTGCGGGTTTATTCTGAATGCTGTCCAAAGCGAAATTTGTTCTCCACGGTTCATGCACAACCGCGAATGTGCTTCTCGCATTTTCATGGATAGGGACTCTCAATTGTGAGTGTATGTAGCAATTTAGGGCGACGTTCTTGGTCTCTGAGGTCTATCTAGTGCTGGCGTACTTCTGCATCTTGATGGTCTCCGCAATTTTCCACATGAAGGACGACCCCACCGTCTGGGGCGCCCATACGAGAACATATCCGTGGTACAAGCTGCATGAGCAACTCAACAGCGCCCATCCCTCTCCCTCACACTCTATGTGGCCAAAACCTCTCCCTTCTGCCACGCCCTCCATCCGTCTTCCCAAAGATTTCTCAGAACGAATGGTCAGACACAGTGCGGCCAAGAGCTCGGCTGTACGGAGTTCCACGATGAAGAGCTCTGCGCTCCGGAGCTCCATGTTCCTCAGCCCAAAGCACTCCGCGATCCCCAGCGTCTTCCGGCACTCGAAGACGCCGCTCACCAGCGACAAGTCGGCCAAGATCATGCAGAGCGCCTGGATCTCCGCAAAGGTCACGCCCGCGTCCCCGCACTCCGACAGCTCCGACTACTCGACCGGGTCCGGGTCTGGGTCGGGCACGGGCTCGGGCTCGTCCCGCTCGGACCTCACATCGACGCCGACGGGCATCCCACCCTCGGCGGCGTACGTGCCGTTCTCGTCGACGATCAAGCAGTCCCCCGGCGTGCCCCCGCGCTCGAGCTCGTTGACGACGTCCTTCAACCAGCCCCCACCCATGAGCGCGCTCATGACGCCCTCGCGCAAAGGCAACGTGCGCAACTCGACCGTGGTCCCGTCGGCACGTGAGCGGACGGCCGGGCAGCGCAAATCAAAACGGAAGTCGAATCGGCCACCCCCCCTCGATATGACAAGGCTGCATTCCACATATGGGTTCTTACGGTGAGGAGACACGCCAGGTGTCCGCGAGCGGACCTGGCGCCCTCGGAGCAGAGACCGAACCACATCTGCTCGGGTAGACAGCGTCGCCGCGCGACATTGCTGTCTTCTGTGTACCAGCAGCGGTTCTTGATGCATATGCATGATGTATCAGTAGTAGTTGTAGTAGCGCTGTGTTGTGTACGACTTGTAGTGCTATCCTCACCTTGTGCGAGTCCCACTTTGCATTTTGATCCTCCTTTCTCGTATGGTGTGACACCCACTCTACGTGGAGAGTTTTATCCGGGCTGCGGGAAGAGATATCGGACATGACCCCATATTCGAGCAACGATAGTGGCCGAGCAAGCGTTTAATTGGTCGCTGCTTGGTTTCCCCTGTCATCGACTCCGAGCTCGCCATGATTGTGGGAGCCTCTACGAGCATGTTGTACGCATACGCCTTGATAATTGATGGAGAGTAACTAACACGATTGTATTCTGTAGAAATTTACCTTCTAGCGTGGTGGGGTAAGAGGACTCAGCTCATGATGTGGAGTCGCTTTCCCACCACCGCAGACGTTGGCAAATCAGACGGAATAGCCTTCGGGGACAGTGCGATCCAGTCGTGTGTGCTACGCAAGCACTCTATAACCGTGCCATTGCCTCGTCCGCCCCTCCAAAGGCAGATCATCGGGATCGCATACCCCCCTCGGAGCTCAAACCCTCGGTCCGAGTAGAACGCTCAACGTACTGTCCCATCCCGTTCCCGTGGGTTCCGGAGAAAGTATCCTAACATTAGCCAGGCCTACAAGGACGTCATCTATTCATACCAGCGCCGTGAATTGCTCACGTCGGTGCTCCAAAGATGCACGCGCGATTACTCACTTCCGGAATCAGATAGCAGGTGGTCGGTCCCTCCGCAGGCGTGAAGATTGTCCGGCGAAGCTGGTCAAAGAGGCGCGGACTCGGAGGAAGGGTCGCGGATATATTTACGGCTTTCTCCCCCCCTTGCCTGCGATGCCTCCAGTCCACGACTCCTTCATCCTCAGGCCATTATGGAGGTTGCAAGCACGACTCGCCCTTGTCAGCAAGTACGCGACGGAGGTTTCAGCGTCCCACCGACTTAGTTTTCGCAGTGTCTATTCTGATTTGTCTGCGACAGGCAGTGTGTACCTCTGTTGTTTCACTGTGCTCATACCTATAGACACATTGGCTGTTACAGCACTCGTCGTATTCGAATACACCACCACGCTCGATCGCTCGATCGACTTCCTAGGTACTAGTCGCAAGTCCAAGTTCTCGTGGGCACAGTGCATCTTCCTTTTGAACAGATATGGCATCATGTTGCATGGCTATCACCGTCATGGCTTCGCCAACTACTGACCCTTTGGTGAGTGCTTTATTAGCTCATCCTACAATTGGAGTGTCAAACTGTCGTACAGAGGTGACTGAGCTTCTCCTGATAGTACAGCTGTGGCTAGTCCCCGAGCAGATGCACGGTTGTTATTGTTACTCGACTGGTACAAACATGTGACGCCGTGCTGTTTGTCGTCTAGATTGGGTATGTCCAAGTAACGGGACATAGTATCTTTGTCGCATCTCGCCATGCTTTGTTCTCGAACAGCATTCTCATGCCCGCGTACTCACCTGTACTCACGCAATCAGTCGGACCAACTGGAAGACTTACTGCATCCGTTCGCTATGGAAATGGTGTAGTATCCTCTTGACCAGCCAACTCAAACTGATCTGAACATGGTTCATCATTCTTCAAACAACAATATCGCTGTCGGCGAACTCAAGGTGCCAACAAGGTGCCAACAGAACACCCCTGGTGTATCAGAAGCGACGGTGAACAGCGGTGAACATGCATGTATGTCCCACCTTAAGGATCCCTTACAGGATCGAATGCTGATTTGATCTTGACAGATGTGGGTGCTGAGGTTCTTGATAGCCATTATGTAATATCGCACAGGTCGTGTTATCTTTCCATTTCGACGGTGTCGTGTTTCTCGACTTGGCCACTGTTATCGCCAAGGGCCTTCTCGCACTGACTTCCTTCGATCGAAGGTTGATCTCATGTGTGTTTCCCGTTTCTTCCTAAGCTTACACACGCTTAGCACGCACGACCTGATGACAACCGCGGGTTGTCACTGGTTTGCACGTAGTCAACCGATTTCCCTTGCCGAGTGGAAATGACGCTACAGAACTCTTTCCGCGCGACTCTACGCTTTTCGCTATATTCCTTGCAGGTGTCGAGGAACTTGCCAGCCATAAGTACTCCACCAAGTCACTATCAGTGTATAGTGTATCGAATCCGATAATAAATAGTCGCTGTTGTACACGGTCCCCTTCTATCCACAGCTACCAGAAAATACATCTCTTCTCTTGCGGAGGGTTCAACTGCGCTCGAGGTCAGCATCACGCTTTGACAATGCGATAACCGAAAATCTTACCTTCGCATTCGGCGAGCACTTGAATGCAGCAGCAAACTCAGGGATATTCGACACCGTGCCGTGCACCCGGTAACGGTTGGGCGAGTGAGGATCTGTGCGTACCCTTGCCACCTATGCCAACAGTTTGGTAGGATGTTTAGAATATGCGATCAAGGTCACTTACTGCGGCCTCGGGCTTGATGTTCTGCGCCCAACTACGGGCGAACGAGATGAAGAACAGTTGTTCACTGACCAATGCACGATGAGAACGGGTAAGGTAGAGGTTGTGTGACGGAAGGCCTACCGGGTATAGTTCAAGCCGGGAAGCAGGAACTCAGTCTTGTCGTTGTACTGTGCCTTCCAGGCACGGAATGCTTGGATGAGGCCACTGTCTCCGATGTTCTCCCCAGAGGTGCTGTTGCAAGCAAGTCAGACGATTCCTACTTCGCCCTGCGAGGACTCAACCTACAGGTTGCCACTGACGTGAATCTTGCCACCCTTGCCATCGTCGACGGTGTAGTCTGCAAACCAGACTGTGAGTCGCGAGCATGGAGGAAAATAGAAACAAGGCATACTTGAGTACTGGTCGACAATGCACTTCTGCCGGACGTTGAACCCTTCGCTGGTCGAGTTTGTCCACCATTCCTCTAGCTTGCCATTCTGGTTGTACAATCGGCCGGCGGAGTCGAAGGCGTGCTACAAGAGGTCGCGATGTTGGCACCGATGCGATGGCCATCATGCAATATGAGACGTACTGTAAGTTCGTGGGCAGCGACTTGTCCGAAGGAACCGTAGTTCATGTAACCAGGCCTGCAGTATGTTAGATCCACAGCATTCGTCGCGTGCAACTGGGAGATATTCACCAGTCTCCACGGAAGAAAGGTGGCCGAAGGATACCGGCGGGAAAGACGATCTGGACGTATACATGTCAGCATCCCGCTTCGGAAACACAGTAGGCTAAATGTACCTCATTGGCAGGTGGATTGAAGTACGCGTTAACAGTCGAGGCGTACATTTCCCAAGATTGGGGGTCGCGTTGGTTGCCAACCCGGTACCACGTGCGAACCTGATCCGCGACTCTGCAAAACGGGAGGAAGAGGATTTAGCTCAGACGGAAGACGGAACTTAGGCAGCACTCACTCGGCGTTCAGGATGTTCTCAAAGAACGTGTCGTTTTTGATCGTCACGCGGGAGTACCAGTTGGCCAGGGAGCGGGGATCCTCAGTGTTCGGCGACAACGGGTATCCGACCTTGACGCGGAGAGCATCTGCCTACAGGTCACGGGTTAGTGACACGAGAAAACAAGAGCGCTCTAGGGTGGCGCACCTTTCCAGCAGCAGCGGTCGCGCTCTCCTTGTCCATCCATTCAAGCTTCTTCAAAGACTTCTTGAAGGCACCGATGATGTCTGTTCATCCCCGCCCAGTAAGGGCACTATACATAAGCAAGAAAAAAGTCACGTACCAGTGATGACCTTCGTCGCAACTCGTCGTGAGTCCCTACCGAAGGTCTCCCTTACGAAGTACCGTCCGAGGGCGAAGCCCAAAGCAGACTCTACGCGGCCGACACAATACTCCGCGCGATCGCCGACTGCACCCTTCTTGATACCATTCAGGACTTCTTCGAGGCTGCGCACCGCCTGCCATGCCTCCGTTTCAAGGCCCAGGTAGGACGAATACGCAAGCCCAGCGCGCGTGACGAAGTAAGCTTCCAGAACGTCCTTGTCCGTGTCGTTGAGGATGCGTGATAGGTCAGAGAGGTACGTCGTCGAGGTGAGGATAATCGTATTCGGGAAGTTGCGCGGGGCGAAGGTGGAGAAGTACGTGGAGAAGTCGAACTCTGGGAGAGAGTCGCTAACATTCTTGAACGGAACAGGGTTGTAGGTCGCAAGTGGGTCCTGGTACAGGATATCGCTGACGAACATGCGTAAGGATAGTGCCAAAAGACACCAAGGTCGTAGAACTCACAGGTCAAGACTCGCGTTAGAGAGGCGCTTCTCGAACTTGATGATACTCTTTGCCAACCTTTGAGCGCGCTCAGTGCGGTTTTCGGGAGAGTTGCCATCGTCGTCGTCACCCCAAGGCGGCCACGGCCAGGGAGGCCAGACCCTGAGGCGCTCTTCGTGCACAACCAGCTTAGATGTGTCCTCATCCAACACTTGTTCCTCCAGGATAGAATCCTCTTCGTTGTCGAGAGTCACGAGAAGGCGCTGCAAGGTGTTCTGATATAAGTCGACAATCGATTCTTCCTCGTAATATTCCTATGAGATGTTAGATTAAAGAAGCAAAGTGAAACGGTGCTACACCTGTACCTTAGAAGGAAGACCAAGATCAGGTTGGCTGATCCAAAGAGTCATCAGATTGGGGTCGTTTCCTACGTCCCCGTCGATTTGATAAGAGAACAGGCCACCGATACCTTTCATACAATTAGGCACACGACCTCGCATATCATAGTGGAACGGCGTCAACTCACCCCGCGAATGGAGGTATGCAACCGCAGCCGTCAACCTATCTCTATCCTGCTCCGACTTGGACCTAAGATTGTCCACGACGGTCCTCTTGCCGCGGAACACCTCCCGGATCTTCTGCGTCAACTCCTTGAGAGGGGCTTCCCCAATCTCATTCAAGTAGTCTTCGTCCAAGCACGACTGGTAAAGACCGCGCAGCTTCTTGAGCAGCTGCTCGTCGTACGGGTTAGATGCCATGAGAGACGAAGCTTCGGAGAAGTGGGAGGACGAGTCCTCGGAAAGGATCTGTTGCAGCAGACGCTTGTTCTGGAGAGCAATCTCCTCGAAGTGGCCGAACTTGCCCTTGTCGGAGGGGATAGGGTTGGACTTGAGCCATCCACCATCTAGATGCACGTAATGAATAGAAGAACACAGAAAATAACAAAGGACACGAACTGGCGAAGTCGTAGAAGTTGTTGCATGGGTCCTCGTTCTCGTCCAGCGCCGAAAGTACGGAGGACGCGAGGCTAATGCACGAGGCTGAAAGGCATACAGGCTACGGGAAGACACATGTGTTGGGTGCACGAGTGGAGTGAAGAATATGTATGTGGGAACGCACCTCTTCAGGGGGACTCGTGGGCTCCGGAGGGGCAGGGAGAGCAACAGTGGTGGTGGATGCTGCAGTCGTAGTAGCTTGCGACGTAGTAGTGACCGTAGCGGTGACCGTGACGGTCGCTCGTCCCTGCCCCCCGCCTTGGTTAAGCTTTTGTTGCGCGCCGGCGAAGAGACCAATGAAGACGGAGCTCAAGAGTAGGAAGATGAGAGTCGCAATCAGCAGAACTTTGGTCAACGGCGACAAGGGTTCTTGTACAATCACAGCAAGACGGTCAAAGAAGGAGGGTTCTTCATCCTGGTCCAAAGAGGCTTCGTCGGGGTGAGAATCGTTGTGGAGGAGCGGGGCCGTCTCTAATGGAAATAGCGGTGGTTGGGCATGAGACGACATGACGAAGAAGTGTAGAGAAGGGGTGAATATACGTACCCTCCTCTGTGGACGGTGTTGGTCCTCGCGTGTCCGCCATGCTGGCGGGGTGCGGTTGTGGAGGTCAAGGACGCGTGTGGCCAGCGACGGAGATGAGAGAGCGGCTCCGACAAGTCCAAGCCCAGTTTCGAGTCCAAGCGCCAAGCACTTCACCGCAAGCAACACGCTTCAAGTTCTAGCGCCCATTTTCTCATCTCACGTGCGCCCGTGTGGCTGTGCGCAAGGGCTCGACGTTTAGACCACCGTAACTTGAAGTATTAAGTACCTCGCCGGTAAGTTCACATTCATCCCAAGGTCTCCAATTCAGGCGAACTACGGCACACAGGTTATGGAGAGCGGTTTCGGGGGAAATGTAAATAAGGTAAGCAACGACGTGACATGAATGGAGAGCCTAGACAGAGCAATGGTGTTGTTGGTACTACCCTCTGCTCGAATCTTTCTTCACTCCATAGACCCAATGACGAAGAGACCGCTACGAGAAGAGAAGCCGAGTCTTCAACATCAATACGAATAAAAAATCACCAAACCCACTTACCCTCCTGGCCCGGAGTGCCGAGAGAAGTAGTCGAAGTCGATATTGACTATACACGTTGTCAGCTCTGGCAAAATTGACTTGCAAGATAACGTACCAGCAGTGGCTAGGATCAACTACTCGAAATAGTAGAATCAGAACCGCATCCCGCAATCCAAATATAAAATATACGTACTGCGCGTTCGTCCACACTCAAGTTGCGGATGAGGTAAGGCTTCTGGGCGGCTTCATCTCCCTCATTGGGCTCGCCACCGAAGGTGACGAAATATTGCCCTGTTGACAAGGCAGAAGCTCAATACAATGCCAAAAGTACGCCATTGCCTGACAAACCTGTGTCCGTGAAGATCTATGGTAGGATTCAGTTTCTGGCCCCATTTCAGAAGAACAAAAGGCTTACTTCACGGCCAAACCCACGGAATGCGCGATTAACGCTGGCAATGGACAAGCCTTGGCCATCCTTGAGGGTGAAGTGCCACGCCAGAAAGCCCATATCTATCTCTGCAAATTGATGAAACAAGCCAGTCTCAGGTTCAGGCTGCGGCTCGTCGACCTTGGACAATATTCGATGCGGCGTTTGGCGGAGGAACAAGTCGTATCGCCTTCTCCAGGGATGCCACCGCTGCTGCACCTCTGCGAACGTATCCATGACAAGCTCTTCTCCTTGGATGTTTGCATCGGTATTCAATCGTTGCACATACATCCGAGAGTTGATGAATGCGAAAGGTCGGCGAATCTATCGTTGAGATATAAGTCTTACTTTAGGATAGGACAAAGAAATGAGGACGCACCCAGAGAATAGGCGAGCCTTCCGCGTCCATAACGATAGCACGAAACGGTCGATGTGTACGGAAGACCTGCCGCGAGAGTGTGGCCAGGAACCCCCGTGGCTCTTCAGCGATGTACCCTAGCGTATCCCCTAGTTCGTTGGCTATCCAAATTCTCAGTCACCTTGTTATGATAAAAGTGAGAGTATGAACGTACGTACTTATCACGTAGCGGTTCGTCTGTTCGAATCCAACGAAGATGTTCATCATTTCGAGCTGCCTGCTATGCATTCGTTTCTCCTCTCCAGTCGCTGGACCAAGGTTGAACGCACCGGGTAATAATCAGCCTCTCATTCTGCAACAGCCTCTGTAGTCCTTCTTCAGGATTACGCGATGGAGTGCGTACACTCTGCTCCCATAGCGGCGACTGTTCCGCAGAAGGTTGCGACTCGTACGAGGTGCTCCAAGTGCTCCAAGACTGGCCTTGATCCTCAGTGCGAACATCAGGCCTCAGTCTGGTCTGCCTTGGGTCAAGTTTCTGACGTTCGCGTCCTACGCCTGGACGTGGTTTCTCAAATCGCGAGTGTGCGTACGTCCGGGCGGCAAGGACACCACAGAGGGCGTGTGGAAGACATGAGACTCGGGCGGATTGTGTAGCAAGCGAGAGATAGCGTGGTGTTGTCCTCAAAGAGAGCATGTTCTATGTAGTGTCGACAGAGTCATATCCAGGAAGAAAGCTGCGAACAAGTAAGGTACGGTGAGCAGAGGCAATGAGGTAGGCGCGCACGGGAGGGACGCGGCCTGACGCGGCAAATCGGCGCGCCCCGCTTGTGTCTCGACTTCTGCACATCCGGCCGTGTCACGGTCATCCACGCGCGTTTTCTGCAGCCTCATCCAGCATTGCAGACCTGCTGCAGAGTCTTGCAGAGTGTTGTGGTCCTCATCTCCCATGCTCTCTCAGGCGCCGCGGAGAGCAACACGTCTCATCCTAGCTCACAGCGGCCGGCCGTCACCATGCCTCACCCGTAACCTCTATCCCTCGCTCTCTCCTTCAAGTTCGCCTTCTGGGGTCTTGTATACGAGCACCCGGACGTTCCTTAGCTGGTTCAAAAGCAAGCCCAAGGACTCGCCGTTCGGCTCACCCTTGAAGGGCGCAGAAAAGAAGAACCCCGTCCTCTCGCAGGATGACCTCTTCCACCCGTTCTCCAAGTCGCCCTTCCCGGCTATCCGCGCACGTGGGGAGGCGATCCAGCAGCTTGCGCCATGCCCGGTGTGCGCGAGTGAGCATAGTAACGGGGTGCATTCGCACCATGCACACGAGACGAAGTCGGTTTCGTTCGAGTGTCCGGACTGTGGATGGCCGACCCACTGTTCGGAAAAGCATTGGTCGGAGGACCCGGAACATCAGAAGTATTGCGGGAGGCTGCGGGAAGTGAACGAGGACGAGCACGATTTGAGGAGCGGGAGGAGGATGAGGGAGTTCGAGTTGCCAGGTACGCTTACCGTCCTGCTCGCCCCAGGCATATGTCGTGACGGATGAATGCATTTGTAATGCAGGTCCGCAGGACTCCGAGGCAGCCATCTCCTTCTCGAATTGGGACGTATTCTGGTACACACGAGAGTTCTCATCAATGGACTCGGAGCGTTCACGGAGGCATGCGAGCAAAATCCTCACCTACCCGATCACCGTCGGCTCGGTGCTGCACCAGTTCAGCAACCTTACGCTGAGCAACCAGCGATTGACACCTGAGGGCAGTCGCTCTCTTGCTGGTATGCCCACTCGAACATCCAGGTTGCTCTTGTGCTCATAAGTCACAACTTAGCACTACGAACGAACCTCCACGTTCCACCAGGCGCGCCGGAGACTCCTGAGGCTGCTATCACGAAGCCCCAGATGCGGATATTCATTCTTGGCGCTCGCGCGGAGTCCTCGCTGCCACCACACGTTTGGGAACAGCTTTGCTTGCTCTTCCCCTCTGCGCTATTCCACCTCTTCTTTGTCGGGCCTCAGGTTTCACTCCCGAAGCCCGTGAGCGAACTCAACAAGATGCCGAAGGGTAGTGAGGCTTCCGCATCGTCATCTACTACCTCGGAGGCTTCATCATCATCGGCTTCTGCGGAGGACACAGCTGAGACTTCTACGTCAACGGAGGTGCAGCCATCGGTGGAGGCTACAGAAGAGAAACCCGTTTACTTGCCGAACGTGTACGAGCCTCCCGCTCCCGCACCTATTGCGCGACTCAAGCGGACACGGTCGTCTATCGAGCAATACGGTGTACCTTCGTACACGGTCCCATACACGGCTCAGCTCACCATCACCGGCATGCAGGCCAACTACAGCGAAGTGCACGCGCAGTTCCAGGAAACGTTCGATCCCTACACGGACTGCTTCTTCCTGTTCTCGCCCGGTCTCGGATTCCCCTCGCCGAACTCGGTGAACGAGGTGACTGGTGAGCCGCTCCTTCAAGTTGCATCCCCGACGGAGTGGGGTCCCGTCTTGCCCCAGCTGTTGGCGACGAAATGTCCGATCTTCGTGACCGGGTTCTCGCCAGCGGATGTAGAGCGTGATGTGAAGTCGCTCTCGACCGCACCCGAGGTCGCTGGGGAGTTCGACTGGGTTGTTACCCCGGGGCCTAACGCGTTCCTGAGCGAGAAGTGGGAGGTAGCAGACTTCGACCCGCGGGTGATGGTGAAGACGAACTGGGGCATCTGGGGCATTCGCGGGAAGAGGAGGGAGGTGCGGGAGCGGTCGAGCTTCCTTGGCTTAAACATATGAACATAGTAATCCGTAATAGACACTAGACGAAGTACTTACCACCTCTCCTTGACATCTTTCAAAGTGTGTCCCCTTCGAGTCTGGCGTGAGTGACGCGTGGTTCCGCCACAGGCGCGAAAGACGCGTGTCACGTGCGAGGGTGTGCCAGGACGCGTTGTTGAGCGTGACGCGGTCTGACGAGGGTGACAGTCATTCATCCCACCACTTCCTCGCGTCCTCGCCGTTTCCTCCGTCCACTCATCTTTGACTCTGGCTCTTCTGTACGCGTCACCGACCCTAGTTGTTTCCCTGACGGCATTCCCAACATCCTATGGTGTACCTACCGCCACCCCAGCTCTCCGGATCCCGACCATCATATGCCGAAGCATACTCCAAGATCCTCGCGTCACATCGACGTTCACCCAAGACTGCCGCGTCCTCGGTCATTATTCTCGTCGCGCCGGACGTCGACGCGCTATGCGCCTCCAAAATGCTGGCCGATCTTTTCAAGCAGGACGACGTCATGCACAGAATCATCCCCGTCTCCGGACACGCCGAGCTCGAGAGGATACGAAACGAGCTAACGACATATGCCGATGTACGTTCTTGCTGGTCCAGGCTATGTGATTCAGGCTGATATGGTGGGCAGTTACACACGTTGATCATGTTCAACATGGGTGCTATCCTCGACCTCCCGTCGCCAGAGTGGTTTGGTGACTTCTCGACGACCCTCACCGTTCACGTTATCGACTCATCAAGACCACAGAACTTGTCGAGCGTGTTTGGGGGTGGCGAGAATGGCGACCGCATAGTGATCTGGGACGACGGCGGTGTGGAGCATTTAGAAGAGGAAAGGAAAGCTTGGGAGACCTTGACGGTGAGCTGCTCTTGCATAGTGTCTAGAATGGGGATTAAGCATTGCCTTGTGCCGTAGTATGCTCCCGAAGAGGACTCAGACGAGGATTCGGATTTTAACTCCGACGAAGAAGCAGAAGAAGATGATGAAGAGGAGGACTACGAAGATGGCGAGAGTTCCGCGTCCCCGTCAAGGAAACGCAAGTCATTAGACGATGGTGATCGAAAACGCGGCAAGCGGCGGCGAGTCGATGTGAGTTTGTCCCCGCTTTCCTCCCCAAACTTAACATGTATCCTTACGTCGTGCGCATACAGGTTCCTAATCGCCTGTCACGAGAAGAGCGATCTCAGCACGAAAACCGACTCATCAAGTACTATCGCTCCGGGACCTGGCACGGCCAAAGCGCGTCGGGCACCATATACATTCTTGCAACCGCCCTCATGCGCGTCGACAGCGACCTCCTGTGGTTCGCAATCCTGGGCCTCACCCACCAATACGTCACCTCCCGCATCTCCCGGGGTGACTACGACAAGTTCCAGTCCGTCTACTACGACGAAGTCGGGCGGCTCAACCCAGCACCTCCTTCCGCCCTCGGGGACGACCTCAAGGCGGCGAGCCCGGACGACCACTCCGTGTACGCGTCGGACGAGTTCCGGTTCATGATGTTCCGGCACTGGAACCTGTACGACGCGATGTACCATTCGAGCTACGTCGCGAGCAAGCTCGGCATTTGGAAAGAGCGCGGGCGGAAGCGCTTCACGGGATTGCTCGCGAAGATGGGGTTCTCGATCCTAGACACACAGCAGCCATTCCCGCACATGGCGAAGGATCTGAAGGAGAGCTTGAGGGAGAAGCTGGACCAGCTCGCCCCCGAGTACGGGCTGGTCGAGCTCTCGTACCCGTCGTTCATGCGGTGTTTTGGGTACCGATCTCAGCCGCTCTCCGCTGGGGATGCCGTTGAGGCCCTCTCTGCGCTCTTGGACATCGCAGGCGGGACACGCATAGAAGTCGAGATCGAAGGTGCACGCAATGGAGGAGAGTGGTTCGGTGGGGGGAAGTTGTGGGATGGCGGTAAAGAGGGCAGGCATCGCAACGAAGATCGAGAGAACGTACCACCTGGGGTCCTTGCCAACGTCGTGAAGGCACAAGTGAGGGCTCAGGCTGGTGAGGACGGGAAGGAAGGCGGCGAGGGCGAGGATGTCGATTGGTGGATAAAGAACTTCTGGGCCGCGTTCGATGCATTAAGCGAGTATGTTCGCTTTCCAGTCGACTCTGCCGTTTCAGAAGCTAACAGAAGCTCACTCCAGCATTGAGCGACTACGAGAAGCAATCGCGCTCTCGATGGCCCTCCATCGAGCTATCATCCGGCAAGGCTCGTCCATAATCGACAAGCAGGACATCAAGACGTTGCGCGGGCATCGCGTCGTCATCCTGACCCAAGGCCCAGATCTCCCGCTCTTCGTCCACCCAGGCGTACTAAGTCGCCTGGCACTTTGGCTGGTCGACGCACTCCGCGACCGCGTTGAGGCCACAACAGCTGCGTACTCGCGAAGCAAGCGAAAGAGTCTCCCTTTCGTCCTCGCGTGCCTCAACGAAAAAACAGGGACGTACATCGTCGTTGGTGTCACGGGTGCGGCTGACTTCGACGAAATTCGGAAGAAGTGAGTCCTTTCCCCCGTCTCACGAACATTCAGTTTCTAACAAGCCTTGCAGTGAGTTTGGCCTTGCGTTCCTTGACGCGAAGGAGCGGTGTAATGCACGCACAAAGCACGGCACTTTCGACACGAGCGTCCTCGAGATCAATAAAGACGATCTCAAGGTCTTCCTCGAGACCCTCTGCGAAGGTGGGGAGCGCTACTGAGCTCTTCCTTTCCATTGCGCTTCGTACCAATCCCCTCGTTCCCGGTGATATCGCGCACTTGCTTTGACAACAGTATATGTATCAGTAGATAATGTATCTCACACACTGGATGGCGACCCATTTGCATCGTTTAGGACCATGCTACTACTATACACTCCTCCATATCAAGACATTGACTCTAGATCGCTTGCATACATCGACGCATATGTTTTCCTAGAGCACGCCCTTCGTGCTGGGCACATCGTCCCCGCCCGTCCGTTGGATCGCCTCGCGGATTGCTAGAGCAAGTGCCTTGAATGCCGATTCAGCCCTATTCAAAGGATACACCGGTATCAGTCCTGTTCCATCACCGCGGGCCACAATAAACTGGAACGGACCTGTGGTGGTCGTTCTCACCCCGCAGGACGTCGACATGGAGGGTCACGCCCGCAGCAATGGCGAACGAGTAGAATATGTGGGGGATCATCTCCGTCGAGAGGTCGCCGATCTTTTCGCGCTGCAAGTTCAAGTCCGTCACGCAATACGGCCGCGAGCAGATATCGATGACTGCCCTCGACAAGGCCTGAACGATGCATCATGGTGGTGGCTCAGGTCAGAGTTCGAGTTCGCCCCAAATCATGGTCAGAGGATTGCGGTACCTCATCCAAGGGCGCGAACCCAGTGCCGTAACGGCGGATGCCGCGCACCTCGCCGAGAGCCTGCTTGAATGCGGTACCGAGCGCAATCGCACTGTCCTGTAATGTCCAAAAGCAAAGTAAGTCCGCCTGAGAGAGGGAAGAGGAGGGAGATTATGCGGGTGGATATACTTATCTGCGGAGTGGTGGTCGTCGATGTGCAGATCGCCCTTGCAGCTCAGTTGGAGCGACATGCCCGAGTGCTTCGCGAGCGCATGAAACATCTACCGCACGCCATAAGTAGTTACGAATGAGCACGAAAGTCACAGACATATCTTCCGAAAAACGTTCAGACGTACGTGATCGAGGAATCCAATGCCGGTGGCGATGGAGATCTCCTGTTTGTTCCCGGTGCCGGCCTGGCAGTCCAGGTTTATGGCGACCTTGATTTCGGTCTCGTTCGTTTTGCGCTCAATCGTCGCCGTACGTGCTGCCATTTTCAATCGGTTTGATTCTCGAGACAGGGTATTAGCAGCTTGCGGGGGATGTGCGGAGTCGTGTGAGCAGTGAGTCAGACTCCAACGTTCTCATCTGCTCATCTTGGTATACCTTTTCGGGAAGGCGAGGTTAGAGCGTCTCATAGCTTGTTGTGCGTGCAGCAAATAAGGGCGCGCGGATTACGAACATCAAATTCATCTATTCACTCGGACTGGGTTTGATCATGTCCTCTACAAATGGCCCTCTTCCCTCAGTCTTGACGTCCATGACCTTCCAAAACCCACACCCGTGTCCGTCGTTTTGGGCTCCGGCGTAGCACGTCCACCAATACTTCGATGCCAAGCTTCTTTTCCCCAACTCCTCGCCATCACTTGTGCCTGCCTTTGCCTCGGATCTGGTATTTGAGTCGTCCCCTGGCGGTGCTTCGTAGCGATTCTTCATGTCTGGCCGGAGAATGCAAGGGACACCGCACTTGCAGTGGGGTGTTAGCTGCGCACGGAAGTCCGGGCGGTAGAACCGGAACGTGATGTTGATTCGCGCGTTGGAACCTTCGGACAACTTCGCGAGCTCCTCCTCATCGGCGAGGTCAGCTGGGGGTGGTAAGGGCGGACGGAACATGTCAATGGTGTTTTGTGCCGGGACGCAATGCTTGAACACTTCTTGACAGGACGCATGCATGATGATGAGCTATGGCATCGAAAGAGGTGAGAGTTCTTGCATAGTATGTATGCATGAGTGGTAGGCTCACGGAATTGTGGCGAAGTGGGATGTTGAATGTACGAGCACTCCGCTTGTCTTTCTCCTCTGTCGGGACAACCTCTCGCAATCGGAAGATGCGGCTCACCCCTGTACATCTCATATCAGCGTCACATAAAATATCACATCCGACGTTTAAGTTACCCAGGCTAAGGCTAGCAATGGTAGGATAGGGGCCAAGGTAGGTTAGCTGGTCGGAATGAAAGCCCACGCTCTCCTTCGCTCCTTCGTAACAATTCGACGCTGCAACGTTGGCGCGCCAAAGAACTGAATCCTCTCCATCTTTGACAGGATATCCCGCCCACTCGAGTGGATATCGCCTGCGCTTGCGCATCTCCTCGTTAACGACGCGTTCGATAACCTCGCATGCTTCTTCCATTGGTGAGGGAAAGGCTAGAGGAGGATCCGTCGGACGTCCGTTGTACCTAAGATAGGTTGCTGCCCTTATAAATCTTCTACCCGCACACACGCTTAGGGACATAGAACGCACCAATACTTCGCCTCTTCCTTCAAGTCACTATCCCCGGCTGCTTGGCTCATATCGCGCCTTACAAAGAAGGATGTCCTGTGCGGACTTTCCACGACACGGTCAAAAAGCCACCATTTGTTCCTTTTCCAGTCTCGACTAGCGTGGAGCATGGTGTAAAACAGTCTGCAGGTATATGATCAGTCTGCGAAACGAGCACGCGAATGGCTTATACGTACCGACAAGCGAGCTCCTGAGGTAGTATAGAGTTGTGTAGTGTACATGGCGCATGCTGAGCAACGTGTTCGGGGGAGACGAGAGTGAGCGGAGGATATCGTGTTATCTGTGGTTTAGACGGACTGTCGGAGGAGTTAGGGGGACGAAAGAGGGCCATGAATTCCGTATTGGTGACAGCCTTCGTTTTGGACGAAGGCTTCCGGGGGGACATGGAAGAACTTGAACTTTCACCGCCTCGCGATACGTCCGTACCTGAAATAGTAGGACTAAAGGCCCGTTTACGTTTACGAGTGGACTGGTCTAGGCCGTGGGCAACGGATGCGGAGGAGAGCAGTCTGTCTTGAGGAGGGGAGGGACCACTCTTGTCGCCACTCTTGAGCCAGCCATGAAGCCCGGCATTTTGCGATACTTTGCGCTTCTTGCATGGCGACTGGGAGCGTAGTGATCTAGCGGCTGCCTGGACGTCCCCTTGTGACTTAACGAGTGCGTCCAGGAGCACAGGATGTTCGAACTCGGAGGGGTGAAGGAGGCTAGAGAGCATAGCCAGCAGGGTTTCCGTGTCCAAATCCGTATCCGCGCCGTCCATGGCTTTGTGGATGTTGGTAATAGACAGAGATGGTGGCCGTCGGTCTGAGTCAAACTTATGTAAACTTTAAAGGCTACTTAGAACGAGTCGCGCAGTCGACACGCGCACGTGATGCACGCGCTGCCCTTCTCGGGCGGCCCGTCTCTGCCGGCCTCGCGCGTGAGAAGTGAGCTCTGCGCGGCGGTGGTCGTCGTTCGCACCCAACCGTCATGTCAGACAAAGAGAAGGACATCGAGGTCTCCGCCGCGAACGCTGCACCATTTTTCCAACAGGCCCTCCCAAACAAGGCTCCGCTACGCCGGTATTTATGCATATGGGTGGGTGCCCTGAATTGATCATGAAATCGCAGGTCAATGTCCTACTTTGTCCTGCAAACTGATAAGGTCCATGGCAGATACCAATCTTGGTTTTCGCATTTACTCTTGATTTCGTCGACCTCTGGAACAAGTATTTGGCTCGCGGGTCGTGGTCCGACAACAAGAGCACCTCGACGTTTCCGGATTTTTCGTATCTCACCGGTCATTGTGCCCATATACCGCCCATATCTCCGCATTCCTTCATAGCTAGGCAGGAATCCCTCGCACGGACACTTCGTGCTCTGGGTGCGTCAATGTATGTCGCAGAACCCGGTGCCAGCGCAGGATACTATGCGAATCTCACTGGGTCTCACTGGGGACTCTCCGAACGCCCGTTGCTCCTCCTTGTCCAGCCCCAAGAAGCTGACGATGGATCAATACGCGCCAACATTTCTATCCTTACGCCTGCCTTCGAGAAAACCAGAGCGAGGCTTTTGCCCATCCCCAGCAAGTCCGGAGTTACATATACCGCTTGGCCTGAGGACGCAAACCCTTTCGCGGCGGCTCTCAAACTATTGCCCAACCTCAACGACACGGCCGTTTACGTGGATGGCAATGTCCGGACCTTTATCACGGATGGCCTGCAGAAGGCGGCACCCAACGCTCGAGTCGCCAATGCTCCGGTCGAGGTCAGACGTCTTCGTGAGCGTAAGAGCTCTGAGGAGCTTCACATCATGAAGTGCGTCAACGAGGTCAGTTTCCATCCTTCCGAGTGGTAAGAAACCTCAACGATCTCCAACAGGCAACGGTTCTCGCGATCAGAGCTGCACGGAAGCATATGAGGATCGGTATCAAGGAGTCCGAGGCCAAGCAGCTGGTTATCAGCGCCCTAACCGCGGCTGGCTTGAAGGATACTTTTGCTCTTACGTTGTTTGGAGGTAGGTTCCTTAACCCCCCGCTGTGGGTTGATGTGCTCATGACGTGCCTCATAGAGAACGCCGCCTTACCTCATGGATCTGGAACTGACGCCACACTGGGCAAACACGAGCTCATACTCGTTGACACCGGAGGAACCCTCCACGGGTATCGCAGTGATGTAACGAGGGTGAGCTCTCAAACTCCACGAAACAGTAAAATGGGCTGATTTGATCATTCGTTGCAGACGTTTGCGCTGCTAGACTCCGAGATCGCTTTGAGGTATCAAGCCTTGTGGTACACCGTCCATGCTGCACAGGACGCCGCGATCATCACAGCGACGAACGGCACTGTGACTGCCGCGGTCGATCGTGCTGCTCGCAAGCTGATTAAGGACGCGGGTTATGGAGAGTTTTTCACTCACCGGCTCGGTCATGGTAAGCACTTTGTATGTGTCTTGCATGTTGAACTGTTATGATTGATGCTCGTTTGTCTAGGAATCGGGCTGGAAACGCACGAGTCGCCCTACCTCCGCGGGGGTTCCGACGACATCATCCTCGTCGGACATACTTTCTCGGATGAACCTGGTATTTACATCGAGGGGAAGGTGAGCAACACGAGTAACATAGCTGGTACTACGCTAACGGCGCCCAACCCCGCGCATAGGTCGGTGTCCGCTTGGAAGACTGTTTCTACATTGATGAGGATGGCAGCGCTAAGTACCTCACTGCTGGGGTGGGTGGCCCCGCGTCTGGCCCTTGGAGTCCTTGATATCCACATGCGCATGCGTTACCCCATTTTTGTATCCATCTATGCAGCTTATTTGTACTTGTACTATCTCTGGAGCTCAGCCTAAGCTCTCCAAATGGTATTTATGATGCATTCAATGGCATTGGCGGTTGCCCACGTATCCGGGATGCGGGCCGTGTGATCGACCGAGAGCGCCCATGCCCGCAAAATGTTGGCAATGGAAGGCGGCGCGGCGCCCTTGGCATCCTTGCTCTCACTTCTTGAACTTCCCTCCGAGTCCTCTTCCCCTCCAACCTATCCCCCCAATGCCATCTCCAGAGGATGCATCTACCTCCAGTTCACCTCCTGAACCGCAAGAACAGGCGGCAGTGGCTCCCGCGACCTTCAAATCCCTCGGCCTCATCGATCCCCTCCTTGAAGCCCTCGAGCAAATGAAGTTCAAAGCCCCGACAGACATCCAGGCCGAGGTCCTCCCGCACGCGCTCCAGGGTCGCGACATTATTGGCGTCGCCTCCACCGGGTCGGGCAAGACCGCCGCGTTCGCGCTGCCGATTCTGCAGAAGCTGTGGGATGACCCAAAAGGTCTGTTCGCGTGCGTCATTGCGCCGACTCGCGAGCTCGCGTTCCAGATAACGCAGCAATTCGAGAGCATCGGAAGTACGATGGGCGTGCGGTGCGTGACGATCATTGGTGGGGTTGATATACAGCCGCAGAAGGTCGCGCTCGCGAAGAAGCCGCATGTCGTCGTCGCGACCCCTGGGAGGCTGTTGGAGCATCTGGAAGAGACGAAGGGGTTTAGTCTGAGGAATTTGAAGTTCTTGGTGCGTGTATTTGACTCGCGACTATCACAGAAAGTCTCATGAGATGGCGGGCAGGTTCTCGACGAAGCTGACAGGCTGCTGGATATGGATTTCGGTCCCAAACTCGACAAGATTTTGAAGCTCATCCCTAAGGAGCGGACAACATACCTGTTCTCTGCCACAATGACGACCAAGGTTGCCAAGTTGCAGCGCGCGAGCTTGTCCAATCCTGTCCGTGTAGAAGTAAACTCGAAGTACGTGCCCTGTTCTTGCTCCCCAGCGTATGCTCATCCATCTTCGGGCTCAGATATTCGACTGTGTCAACGTTGTTGCAATACTATCTCCTCATGCCGCTACCTCAGAAGGACGTGCATCTCGTTTACCTTGCCAACACACTGGCGCAAAACTCCATGATCATCTTTACCCGTACAGTCCATGATGCTCAACGGTGAGTACCTTCCCCTCTTCCTCCGACTCCTCGTAACTCATATAGGCGCAGGTTGTCCATAATGCTGCGCTCCTTAGGGTTCCCCGCCATCCCACTCCATGGTCAGCTGAGCCAGAGTGCACGACTCGGGGCATTGGGCAAGTTCAAAGCCGGCGGTCGAAGTATCCTCGTCGCGACAGATGTCGCCAGTCGGTAGGTCGTAACATTCCCGATTGGTACAAACACACGCCGACACATGTCATATCACACTTCAGAGGTCTCGATATACCCTCCGTCGACATCGTCATCAACTACGACATCCCCACGCACTCTAAAGACTACATCCACCGCGTCGGTCGCACAGCGCGTGCCGGCCGCTCCGGCAAGTCGATCACGCTCGTCACCCAGTACGACGTCGAGCTCGTCCTGCGCATCGAGCAGGTCCTCGGGAAGAAGATGGAGTTGTGGCCGGTCGATAAGGAGGAGGTCGCGCTCCTGCGCGAACGTGTGGACGAGGCGGGGCGGCTCGCGGCGACGGAGATCAAGGAGCAAGGGATCAAGGGCGGCCACGGGAAGAAGCGGAAGCGGGGCGGGGAGGAGGGCGGCGGGAGGGACGATATGGATCGGGACGACGATGTGGTGGAGGCGGGGATGCCGAAGATGAAAAAGAAGTCGAAGGCGAGGAGATAATGATGTGGTGGTGGTATGCGTGACATTGGTGTGTATTCTCGGAGGGTGTATTCCATTGCTATTTCATGAACATTAGGTCCGAACGCAAGACGTACTTGTTCCCCTTCGTCACCGGCGAACCCTCGTGAAGCAAGCAGTCTTGTCCGTGGCTGCGGGGATATGTCAGGCGAGTCCTTGCTTCCTCGAACAGGATGCTACGTACCGATGCAGCAGCGCCTGTCCGCGAGTCAATGGAGGTACAATTGTCTCTCGAGGCTTTCCTCGTTGATCCCGGTAGAAGATGGTCTGCAGAGGAATGCAGCACAGGAACGAACGGATGTACGGAAACACACACCTCTCCCCCTTCTACCCCATCCTGTGCTCCAGTCAGGTAGATGAGTAGCGTCCACTCCGACTTTGCTCCAGTCTCCGCGTCGCGAACGGAGTCATCGTAGTGCGGTCCGAAATACTGCCCCGCTCCGTACTTGTACAGACGTATGTTCGAGTTACAGGAGTGTGTTGCCCGGGCGGTCGCACCGGCAGGCTTCTTGGCGGAGACGGGATACGGGAATTTGGGCAGATGTGGTGCGAGGGCAACATGCAATTTCTGCGCGAAGTCGACAGATGGTATGGAAATGCGTTCTATCCGCAGGGCTCAGGCTTCGTATTCGAGAACATTGCATGTGGACGCACGGTTCACCCGGTCAGCTTCTCCTCTCTTCTTCTGCGGCGTGAGCTCTAGCGGAAGGCTGTCGATGAATTTCACGTATGCCTTGCACTCCTCCGGAGAGAAGAAATCCTAACCCAGGTTCAGTTGGAGGTGGACGAGAGCATCTGAACATGCATCGCGATCTGAGGAGCACGAACATCGATTAACAGGATCTGGTCCTCAAGCAGAGTACGACATTCTAGATCCTCTTTGGGTGCCAATGGTGGAAATGTCACTAGGGAGGGCTTGCTAGGTGCAGGCGCGATAGTAGGAGATGCGCGAGCTTTCTTGGCCATGGTGGACCATCGGTAAGTGGAATCTTGGCGAGTGCCAGGCTGAATGAGATGAGATTGCCACTCGATCAATGGCTTTATGAGCTATTATTGTGTTCAGGCACGTATGTCACTTTGCCGGAGTGGTTAACGGGATCGCCTGCTATTTATAGCTGCCAGCGGTTGGGCTTTGCCCGCGAGTGTTCGAATCGCTCAGGTGACGTTTTTTTGTCCGGAGACAAGCGACAGGGTGTTCAGGCAAATGCATTCTCCGACCCGCAAACAGAATTCCTCGGGACAACAGAATAGTACGTAGTCGATCGTGTGGTAATGAACAGAATAATCACAGACAACACTAGACACAGTAAGGGATCAATCGTCCGTAGGGGCCCACAAGACACAACGTCCACTAGCGTTGCCCGAGGCCACCCGTTCTACGATGTTAGGGTGTGAGCAAGTGACGGCTTGTACGGCAGTAACCCTATCAAAAGCGTTAAGGAAGATACAGACTACACAGAGAGGACAGTACGTACTTTGAACGGTCAGCAAGCTTCGCGATATGGTCGCCCTTGCAGGAATACACGTCAAGCGAGTGATCCATGTTTCCAATCTAGTATAAGAAAAAAGGCAACAAAGTCAGAGCGTGCGGGAGCCCAGATAGGATGAAGTCATACCGTGAAGTGAGGATAAGCGTCGGGGTTCGGCGTCCACTGCGCCTTGAGGATGGTGAGCCATTTGCCCTGTCAACCGAAATCACATTGAGCACAGGAGCACGAGGGATTATCGAGTCGACTAACGGTCTGGCAATTGTGCTTGATCTGACCAAAGGGTCGCGATGATGGGAACGGCGCATCCTTGTCGAACAACGAAGGCTTGATATCCCATACTTGCGAGAAGTGAGCATAGCTGCTACGAAGCACACGAGGAAGAGGGCTCACATCTGATAGTGTCATCGTAGCTGGTGCTCACAATCGACCGCCCTCGAGGGTCCCAGTAAGCAGAGCTCACGGACTTGCCGTGTGCCCAACGAGCACGGACGGTTGACTCTCCCCTCTTCGTGGCGACGAATTTCTCGATAGCCCCAAAGTCGACTTCAGTCGGGTGTGCAAAAACGGTGGTGCTCCGAGCTTGCCGCTTAGAGGGGGACATCGGGGTCGATGGGCCAGGGGAACTAGGTGCAGAACGGCGAGATCTGCCGCTTAGCGTCTCTAGCATCCGCGTGTCCCATACCCTGACAGCCAGCAACGTTGAGATGGGGATATGCAGGAAAGAAAAAGAAACGTACTTCAGATCACGAGTGTTAGAGGCAGTAACCAAGAAGTACGGCCGGACGGGGTTGACGCTGACGCTCCCGACCTTCTGCTCCGATAGCAAATATCGCTTCGCATGCGAGCGACCTGCTCGGAGATCCATGTGCGTCAATCCTCCTTCGGCATCTGAGATCCACATCTCGTGTCCGTGTGGTGGGAGGTCCATGGAGGTTATCAAGGTGTCCTCCATCGCGTGCACCTCCGAGGCGATGCCGGAAGCCAATGACAGCGATCGAATCGTGCAGTCGTACGCGGTGGTGTACAACTATAGGAGCAAGTATGAGATAGAGAGCCTTGGATGGGAGGCACATACACTTACACTGAAGGAGTCAATAGGGTCGAACTTGACACATGATATGGACGACTTGGATGTAGCTGGCCAATGCATCTGTAGACGGTAATACTTCCCACCTTCCTGGTCGTCAGGCAGAGTCGAGTCTTCGTCGTCGTCAGGCACATCTACTGGTGCGCGAGCGTCCCAGATACCTAATTGCCCATGCTTGTCTGTGTCTCACATAAGATACGGAGTGGTTTAAAGAGCGTGGTGGTGTCCGCACCTCCGAACACTATGAGATCCTTCGTCGGCTCTGGATGGTAGACAGCACTGTATACCCTATCTTGAGTGACCTTCGCTCGCGCCACGATCTTTAGCTTCTTAAATCTTTGCTTCAACTCTGTGACTTCAGCCACTTCCTTCTTATTGTCGTCGAAGACATAAGCGTCGTCTCCACTCGTGCCCTTAGGTTGTGGAGTCTTCAACACAGTCTGGAAGGTAGCTCGAAGGGACGTAAGTTCGTGCGGGGAGTTGTCGTCGAGGAGTGCGGTCAAGTCGAGGTCGTGGTGCCTAGGTCGCTTCGCTTCTCGTTCGCGTTCAGCAGCTTCGAGATGTTCCTCCTCTTCCTTCCGTCTTCTTTCCTCCTCATCACGCTAAAGTGCCCGTTCGGTGCATATCCCTGCTTCCCATACAAAATAATGACGTACCTCGCGTTTCCGTTTCTGCTGCGGGGTTTCGTTCGGGTCTATTGCGGCCGCTCTCCTCAACCTTGTCGACTGTCGCGTGGGCATAGCAGGTTCCTTGGGCTTCTTGACACGCGGTTGTACAGGCTTCGCGGCCTTGTTCGCCTGCTTCGTGGACTTGATCGCAGATGCTGCATCTGCGAGACCGAGCTGTATCAGGAGCTCGCGGTTCCTGGCAATAGTTGCTTGACGCTCGCGCTCGCTGTCCGGTTGCGGTCAGCTGCCGTAGGCTGCCAACCACCAGTAAGTGGGTACTCACTAGTCGTCTGAATCTGACATTATGATTTGCGCGTTCTGATACGTAGATATGTGGGTAGGTTGGCAGTCAAGTAGCTCTGGACTAGTCAAGGGTGGTGAACAAGAACAGGTCTCAGCCAAGCGACCTCCTCACGCGTCATGTCACACATCCGTCACGTGTGATCGTTGGCGTCGTCCTCCTGTTCCCCGTCACACCAGCGTCACACCAGCGTCTCCGCTGGCGCAAGTACTCCAGCTTGACTAGTACTGCAGCAGAAAGCAGCCAAAAAACGATAGGTCCAGAAACGAAACGAAAAAAAAAAGCCTGGCTGAAAGAAACATCTCAAATATAGCTACACGTTGGTGTTCGTGCCCATGCTGACCACAAACGTTGTCCGGCCTCCCCGAGGCAGAACCAGCACCTTCTCCGCACCATGCACTTCGTACGTCTCGCAACTCGGTATGACGCTTGATCGCATCCTGTGCTCGCCAGGAAGCGGTAGCGCGACGACCCCAATCTTGGGAAGAGCAAGCTCTCCATGATGGAGTGCAATTAGGGTCATCGGAGTCGTGAATGTCTCCCCGTCCTGGACAGCATGTCAGCATGGGAGGAAGGCACTCGGGGGAGAACACACCTTAGCCACGAAGTCTCCCCTCTTCCGCCCACTGACCAGCCAGTCTTGCGTGAGGTCTTCAATGTCGTATCGCATGTTATAACTTTGCACCTTCGTATCCTCCGGCGGCGCCCAGTGGAAGGATGTGTTGACTGTAAGCAGTGCCGAGATCGGCTGACCAGCGTACAGCGGTCGAGTGCGTTTCTCTACCTTCTCCACATGAGATGAGAAGGGATTCTCCAAAATCTGCAATCGTGCGGAAGCAAGGATCTAGAAATTGTTATCAGCTTGACAACACAACTGACAACGCGTCTTAGAAACGCACATGGATCTGCGGGACGTCCACGGGAATGACAATGTCCCTCCACTCCCCAAACGACGTCGGAGACCTCTTCCGGTTCAGTTTCTATGTACTGTCAGAGACGTTCTGCTCTCTGAGTGTACACCTGCAAGCTCACCTCCATGACTTCATGTAACCCTGAACCAATCTCGTCGTCCACCGGAGTGATCCCGGGAACGACAAGCTCCCCTGTGACTCCATACAGCTCGACCCAACTTGCCTCTGCCTCGAGTGCCTGTACCAGTTTGTCGATCATGTCTTGCCGGAGAGGGTCCAGTGAAGGTGTATTGGATGTGACTTCCGAGACCACAAGCTCAATCAACGCTTCAACCTCTGGGAGAAGAGGGTAAGTGCTATGTTGGGTGCCTTATGGGGGTCTTACCTTCGCGGAGCATGCGATAAGTGATCTGCAGCTTCAAACCGTCGCGTGCTGCAGAACATCATCAGGATCCTATGTCGTTTCTAGTGATATATGGCGAAGCACACCTGTACCCCTCTCAGAATCCATCTGGAACAGGAACCTCCCTGGCTGTGCGGGGGTGAGGGTCTGTCATTCACGGAGGATTAGCGACTGATTCAAAATATGTAGGTTCAGGTTCACATACAACGATGCTAGGCTTCTGCCCGGCACAGCTCGTTACTTTCACGCCTGTCGTCTGAGCCTGAGACAATAGCTGTGCGGAGCGAACTCGAACATGCTGGTGTGTCTTCGTCGACAAGGTGAATGCGGTGAACAGCCTGCAAAATGGG
The DNA here is from genome assembly GCA_026283605.1 of Ganoderma lingzhi. Lineage (NCBI taxonomy): Eukaryota > Fungi > Basidiomycota > Agaricomycetes > Polyporales > Polyporaceae > Ganoderma > Ganoderma lingzhi. The sequence continues at coordinate 912,888 of JAPJYM010000008.1, forward strand.
CTCAGTGTGGCTTTGCCCGCGTGCGATGGGCCACAAACCTTGTCCCGCGGAAGAAGTCCTGGACGTTAATCTGCACAGGCAATCCTGTAGCCACTACTCGACTCAGACGTAGCGTTCTCGTGATGTAGGGCTCAGCGGTAGTCACGTAATTAACCGTGATGTTCACCCTCTGAAAGCGGAACCAAATCAACTTCTCTTGGTCATAGCTTCACAGGGGCTTCGCTCACCATGTATGCGTAGGCAGATGCGTCGGAATGGGGCACTGCTGCGACGACTGTTTGCCCTGCTTTCAAGTCCAGGAATGTCAAAGACTCTTGGTGACTGTGTGTGGCAGGGGGATCTGAACGAGGGTCAGCGCATCTGTCCCATCCACCTGGGCCCCTCTACATACCATCTCCCAACAACTCTGCCTCTTCGTACTGGAAGGTGACCCCAGATGGCGCTCCTAACTTCACCACGGCCGTGGCGATCTCGTTGCGGCCGGTAGACAGCAGCATTCTGATCCGTGACGTCGTTCCAAGCTCAACTGTAATGAAACCTTAGCAAGTTTCAGTGCGTACAGAGTCTCCATTTAACATACTCAGAGGCGGCTGCTTAAGCTTGACGTCGACCGCTCTAGAGTCCTTCGGGATATACACAAGCTTGGGCATGTTGCCAGCCTTGATCTGTTTCGGCGTCTTCGAATGTTTCCACTGGAACAGCAGACGGGGCACGGATATCTGCGTGTTGGCCAGAGTGAAGGTTCCCATAGCGGGCGACTGTTCAAATGGCGATCCTGTCAGGTGCTGTAGAGCGCTCCAGATGTCAACGACCACCTACTGGGCAAAACAGGGTGAGCTCGGTGCGCCCAGCAACTATGCTCGACACATTGGCGGTGAAAATAAGCTGGCTAGTGTCCCTCCCATTCAGTTGGAGCCGGACTTCCTCGGCTGGCACATCCTGAAATAGTATCAGTATGCATATGGCATTCAAGGATACAGTCACCCACGCATGGAAGCTTGTTGTGCACCGTGACCTTGAGTAGCGAACCGTCACGACTCTCAGCCAGCTTTGCGTGAGGGTCGACGAGCGACACTGACAATGCCGGGTGGTCGGGAAAGGGTACATCTGCGACGCCAGTCTTTGAGCTGTCCTGTGACTGTGGGTACGGCGCTGCAACACCCACCGCTATCAAGGTTCTGTGCAGCCTCCTTCAACGCCGTGATGAGTCCCTCTACGTACGCCTTGTTATCCTCTTCGCTCAGGAGGAGATCCCTGCCGCCATCCTCGACGTACGCCCTAAGGAAGTGCAAGAGAATATGGATCCATTCCCTGTCCTTTGGCTTCTCCGCCGCGTCGTGAATATTGAGCGCATGATTGAGCATGTAAGCCTCCATCGACGTCCAGCCGTGCGGAGAATAATGCGCAGGAAGAGACGTGTATGTCTGAAGTGCGTTCGCTAGGCGACCGCGATGGCTATATACTGCATGTCAGTATCCCGCGACACACGCCAGGAAACAAGGTCAGAGCGTACATGTCGAGTGCAGCGAGGGACCCATGAAGCTTGAGCGCGAATTTGCGACGGCCCGAGTTCGCGTAAAGCTCGATGGCACGGTTCGTGACATTGACGTACAGGTCGTAGAGGGTGTCTTGTTGCTCCATGGAGGAAAGTAGCTCTGTCTTCGTGATGGTCATCGAGCCTCGCTTCGCCTTGGGATCTTTGGCGGAAGCGTTGAGCGAGGTGGGGAGCGCAAGCGAGAATGGGGGTTTATTCGGGAGGAAGCCTGTCGCGATGCCGAGGATATCAAGCTTGCCCTGCATAAGCGACAGTCTTTGATGTTGAAGGCAGAGATAAGTGCATACCTGAATTCGTGCAAGCTCGAGCAGCTCAGCTTTCGCGGCGTTGAACAATGACAGCGCGACCTTCTGAAGCGTAAGTTTCTTGGCCCATTCGTCGGCCTGGTCAACGACGCTGAGGGATGACGAATATACCCAGGACTCAATGAAGTAGGGAGGTAATGTGTTCTAGATCTACCGCTTGAGAACCGCTTGCGTGTGCGGTAGCGCGAAGGACTTACCTCCACGTCGCGTAATGTCTTTGAGAAGATGCTGAGAAACGACGCGGCCTTCCGACACAGTTCTTCCATGTTGCCGATCTTGCTCAGCAATAGACATTGCCTGGCAAGGAGATAGACGCGGAAGTCAAAGACGGAGATGGTGTTGGCAAGAATGAGATCACGATATGGTTTCTTCGTGATTGATAAGAGGGGGACGGAATCGTCGGTGGGCATGGGTGTGATCAACGCGCCAAACCATGACAAGTTCTTTTCTTGGAGGACCTGGAAGAAGAGAGATTCCAGTTCGTAGTATTGCTGCAAGGCGTCTTCGTGTAGATTCATGCCCTCGAGGGAGCTAGCCACGCTCTCCTGCAATCATCTAGTTAGCCACCGGCCGCTAGACAGAGAGAGCAGTCTACGCGACGCGCCTTGAGGATGAAGAATGTGCAGAAGTTCCAACCCGGCATCGTTCTTTGGCCCTGTGACCGCTTCATTTCCTCCTCGCGCTGCGCTAGTGCCGCATCAAATGAGGACAGCACTCCTTCTTTGACCTTGGAGACGAAATCCGCCCACACCGTCGGGTTGTCTTTTTCCGCCGACCATGCAAGCTGGACGCATCTTGAATGCCGTTGGAGATAAAACTGACACGCATATATCAAAGGCTTAAACACACCTATCTCTCTTGTCCAAATTGAAGTCGGCTTTAACCTTGTCGAGTACGGAGGTCTTAATCTGAAATAGCCTCCCTTGGCTGGCGTTCTGGTCCGGGCGCATGACATGCACGATAAGCCATTCTTGGTTTTTCCGTGTGCTCACGGACGCGTGCCACTCCTTGAGCTGCTTACGGACGGTCCCTCGATATGCTTCACTGTCCTTCAAGTGGCTGAGTACAGACGAGGATGGCGAAAATGGGCGATATATTCACCTCGCAAGTGAAGATGTACAGGTGAAGCAACGGTTTCTCTAACACGGTTTGAGGTACCTGGGACGCAGCCTGGTCCTCCTTCAACGTCTCGAACGGGACTAGCTTCACGTCCAACTCCTGGATCGACCGTACCGCATTCCTTGACGTCGACTTCCAATGCAGATTCCGGAGGGGAAGTTGGGAGGCCAAGGAGCCATGGATTTGCTTCCAGTGGTCTGTGGAGAGGAAGACAATCGGTCCGGAGTAGGTGACCGTAACCCGTTGAGCGGACATGGCTGCGGAAATCCGGGAAACGACCCTGGATTATGGATGGTAAACGGTATTATGACCTGCACCGAGCGTCCGGAGGCCGTTTCCACCGCAGTTCCTATGACACCTCCTCACACACGTTTGTTACGCTCGCAGCGGTAAGTATGGACCTGCTAACGGCGCCAGGGATCTTGATGAAAGTGGGATCGCAAGATGGGCAAACTAAGGGGAGCAAGGAGCTGAGAAGCTTAGGCCAAGTAATAGACGAGCAATGGCATGAAGACAAGCATTGTGGCGGCCGTGGCTGGCCGCTGGCTAGCTCGAGGTTAGCGCCCACACTCCGATCAACGGGAATTTCCAAGCAGTGCGAGCGCTCATTTAGAAAATAAGGCATGCCGCCTTCCCCAGCGGCGTGGTCCGACGTCGACGTCACCTCTACAGTATCTGTAGCGCTACTTACTTACTCGCTGGTCGCCCAACTAGAGTCCGGCTTTTGCACCCATTCCGGATCTCCACGCCGGGGATGCACCTGTTGAAAGATCTCCTGTGATGCCATAAGTAACTGATCCAGGGTACGGGTGTCATCTCAGTACGGTACATCCGGCCGTATCCGCGTCTCGATCGGCAACTTTATAAGGGCTGATGGATGCACGTACGTACCCGTCCCAACCACCACCCTGCCTCCCCGTGCGGGCCATCTCGCTCCTTCACCTACACTTACTTGCATCCAACCCCAGTCAAGCCATGTCTACAAGCCCGAGGTTCTTCCCGTTTCTCTTGCACACGACCTCCGTTGCCATCATGACATACGGATACCTTCACCTCCCGGACGTCGTGGGTGCCATGCAGATGGACAAAATGAAGGGGGGGCACTTCCAATTCCTAACAATTCAAGGGTAATCTCGTTTTTTTTTTCGTCTCGCGGACGGGGTCACTGAATTTAGGATCGCAGGCTTTGCGTTGCCTGCATCGCAATGGTCCTTAGCGTCGTTGGCGACCTAATACCCTCCGTCAGTAAGTACCCCCTGCACACCCATCCGCCTTCATTTATTAATGAACGAGCGTCCACAGAAATGCTTCGGATAGCCAAACGCGTGGTCCTTATGAGTGCCCTCCCAGTAAGTTATGCCGCCTCGCGTCTGCCTCGTTGCAAACACTGCTGATACAGTTCAATGCAGCTGTCCATCGTCATTTCTGTCATTTATTGGACGCTGTTGCTGACCATGCCGCATATGATTCTCATGGGACCTGTCAACGAAAGAGTCCCTACGTCATCGCAAACCGTTCCGGAACCCGAGCGTTTGCCATTGCATACCGACCTCGCGCTCCATGCCGTTCCTGCAATCTCTCTGATCATTGACTTTTACGCTTTGGAACCTCAATACTCCAAGTTTGCTAGTCGTTATGGCTCAATCGTCGTTGCTACCGTTTTGGGTATTTGGTATGCCTGCTGGGTGGAATATTGTGCGAGTTACAACGGCATGTGTGCGTACTTTTCCTTCTGACTCTAAATGGATCTCCAGCACGCTGACACCAGGACAACTCTAGTCCCATACCCTTTCCTCACCTATAACCCTTTTAACATTCGCGTCGCCATCTATATCGGAGCATCCCTATTCGCCGCAGTGGCATTCATGGTGATGAATGCTCTGCACCGGTGATGAGGAGGCTTCCTTTCTTGCAGTCGGGTCTACAGTACTAGTACTTATTCCTACACTAGATGAAGCCCTAGTCCATACTCTCCAACGTGAGGAAAGCGTCCTACCTTCTTAGACGTGTGTAATCATCGTGATTGAATTGATGGCGGATTGACTGAATATCATCCTGTCACGCTCCGAGGAAGCGCCCGCGACGCGTCGCGCGAGTGGCTGGGCGCGAGGAGTCACGCGCACGATTAATATTGATCACAGCGATCTCAACGTTCAATCCTTTCAGCCTTGCCCTTTCGCTCGACACGACCCAACCTTCTTCATTATCTCCACTTTGTCTCTAACTATGTCCGATTTACCGACAAAGCAAAAGCTATGGGGTGGTCGATTCACTGGCAAAACTGACCCGTTGTGAGTGCTTGCGCTTTCGGACAATTGACAGTCGAATAATAGAAGGTGAATCAGGATGCATGAATTCAACCAATCATTGCGATATGACCAGCGCATGCATGCAGCGGATATCGCAGGCTCAATCGCGTATGCGAAGGGGCTCGCACGTGTTGGCATCTTGACCCCAGATGAGCAACGAAAGATCGTGGATGGCCTTACAGCTGTGGGCAAGGAGTGGGAGCAGGGCACGGTAAGCACGCATGAACGTCGCCACCATAGTTCCGTTGCTGAATCCCCCGCCAGTTCGTAATCCAGCCAGATGATGAAGACATTCACACTGCGAACGAGCGTCGATTGACCGAGCTCATTGGGCCGCTCGGTGGAAAGCTCCATACTGGACGCTCGCGAAATGACCAGGTAGCGACCGATATGCGTCTATGGCTCCTCGGAGAAGTTCGTTCTGTGGAAAAGGGTCTCAAGGACCTCCTCCGTGTGATGGTGGAGCGTGCAGACAAGGAGAAAGACATCCTCATGCCGGGGTACACCCACTTGCAGGTATGCAACAATACATACTTCGAGGGGGAGGGGTGCGGTGCTAATGGATTAGCTGTAGCGCGGACAACCTATCCGTTGGTCCCACCTCTTGCTCTCGCACGCGTTTTCCTTCCGTGCGGACCTCGAGCGTCTCCAACAAATCATTCCCCGGATATCTGTATTGTCACTTGGCTCCGGTGCGCTTGCCGGCAACCCCTTCGCGGTGGATCGCGATTTCCTCGCCCAGGAGCTCGGATTCGAGTCCGTCGCTGAGAATAGCATGCACGGTGTGAGCGATCGTGACTTCATCGTTGAGTTCATGATGTGGGCAAGTTTGTCCATGACGCATATTAGCCGGATGGCCGAGGACCTCATCATTTACTCCACCGCGGAGTTCGGGTTCGTTACGCTCAGCGATGCGTACAGGTGTGTTGTACTTCCTCACCATGGCAGGCAACCCGGTGGAAATTGACACGAACATACTCTAGCACCGGCTCAAGTATTATGCCGCAAAAGAAGAACCCTGATTCCCTCGAACTCCTCCGAGGAAAGTCAGGTCGCGTGTTTGGAAATGTATGTCGCAGTTTTTTCCCCTTTCGTTTGCTTGTTCCTACGACTCACTTCGAGTGCATGTAGATGTCTGGTTTCTTGATGACGTACAAGGGCCTGCCATCCACATACAACAAAGACCTGCAGGAAGACAAGGAGCCCCTCTTTGACGTTGTCGATACTGTCTCTGCGTCATTCCAGATCGCAGAGGGTGTTATTGCCACAATGGAGGTGCGACTTCGGACGCGTTTATTGCACAAGATGTATCTGACTAGTTTGTTTAGGTGCACGGTGATAAGATGCTCAAAGCGCTGACAATGGACGTGCTGGCGACTGATCTTGCAGACTATTTGGTCAGGAAAGGGGTCAGTGGTTGCTTTACTTCCGATGTCCCTAACGCGCGTACTGACACCGCTTTGGGCCGCCGTCGGATCCATGTCTGTTACAGATCCCGTTCCGCGAGACCCACCACGTTTCCGGACGGGCGGTCGCGCTTGCAGAGGCGCGGAAATGCCAGCTCAACAAGCTCACGCTAGAGGACTTCCGTGGCTTGCACGCCAGGTTCGATGAGGACGTCCTGGCGGTATTCGACTTTGAGGCTAGCGTCGAGCGGCGTCAGTCGATTGGTGGACCGAGTCGCAAAATGGTGGACAGGCAGATTTCTGTCCTTCGCAGTGCGCTTGCAAACTGAAGCCGTGAACTAGAACGCCGCCGTGAGTGCTACATGGTGAATGTACAGTAGTAGCCGGAGCCGATTATAATCCCACCCATTCCGTGGCCGACTGCTGCGCCGTAGGCTCACTCGAGCGTTGAGTATCGCCGCCCTGATCCGCAACATACGGTAGGTAAGGTCACATACAGCTGGGGTCAAGCACAAGGCGTCGGCCCGACGGTGGACTGGCTGAGACGGCAGCGCAAGGGTGTCTGAGAGTGGACTGCGCCGTGTGCGGGAGTACTTAGTGCATGCTGCCGGTGCCGGCGCCCATCAGTCGGACTGTATTCGAATTGAGGGGAGACGTACACCGCCAACTCAACACCGCCCCTCTTGCCGTCCCCTCTATCAACTCCCTTACCCGCCAGTCTTTACCCCCCGCCGCTCCTCTTCGTGCCTTCTTCGCCCCTGCTTTCTTACATTTCATACCTCTCCCAGACGCAGCATTGACTGTTGCTCTCGTTCCCCCCCCCACGCGTTTTCCCCCACACCCAAACAAACGCCCATCTATCCTCCCCGCATCTAGGCTCGGTCTAATACCCATTCTATATCGCCATGGCTAGAGACAGACTTGCAGCTTTGAGGGTGAGCCCCCTTTCCCTTCATGTACCGGTTTTCACATTGTGGTGGCGCACATGCGCGATACGCCCTGTGTATGCGTTGTCGCTACGATGTTAACACTACGGCGACCAGGCGCAACAACAGGGTGGTGGAGGCGGATACACCAACTCGTAAGTCCCTTTTTCACTTAGCGTCCCTCGCGTATACCGGATTCCAGGTACTGACTTTGCGACATGTGTTATGATTCCAGCGATTCATACCCGATGCAGAGCACCAACGACTACCGTTCGCGTGCACGCACGAACCCATACGCCCAGCAAGACGACGCGCCCGCCTACCAGAATGCAGCAGTACCCAGCACGACGAACCTCACCGGCGGATCGGATGCCATGGCCACGTTCTACAGCGAGGTGTGTGCCTCGTTTCTACCATTTATTTTCCTCTCCTGGTCGTCCTCGTGGCGACGCAGCCGGGAGGCTTCTCAGGGGTATGGAATGCGAGACCGGAACGATGTTCATACCGGTCTGCCGCTCCAGATCTCTTCCATCCAAGACGACATCCGAACGTACAACGACAACGTCAACCGCATTTCCGACCTGCACTCGCGCTCCCTGAACACAACGGACGACGCCGCGACCCAGCGCGTGAATCAGCAGCTCGAAGACCTCGTTGCAGACACCAGTGCGTTGAGCGATGTCCTCCGCAGGAGGATCAAGGCCCTGCAAAAGCAGGGCGGTGCCGGGCGGGACGGTGAGATCCGCAAGCAGCAGGTAAGTAGCGGGATAGCTTGCTTAGTAAAGGGTTTGCGTACTGAAGGATGGGGTGGTGCTATAGACCGGCTTGGTGAAGCAGAAGTTCATGGAGGCCATCCAGAACTACCAGACCGTCGAGCAGCAGTACCGGCAAAAGTCCAAGCAACGCTTGGAGCGCCAGTACAAGATCGGTGTGTTATTGAGCCCCTCTTGAACGGTCTAGGGTAGATCAGCTCATGCTTGAATACAGTCAAGCCCGATGCATCTCCAGACGAAGTCAAGGCCGTCGTAGATGGTGACCAAGGCGGTCAGATCTTCAGCCAGGCGTTGATGAACTCGAACCGTTATGGCGAGGCCCGGTCCGCATACCGTGAAGTACAGGAACGTCATGCGGACATCAAGAAGATTGAGAGGACACTAACAGAGCTTGCCCAACTGTTCAATGATGTAAGGAATCTCTCCGTGCCCCATCACTAGATAAGCCTTTGACTCGTTTCGTTGCAGATGAGCATTTTGGTGGAACAGCAGGATGAGCAGATCACTGTCATCAACGATACCGTCAAGGATGTCGAGAAGGATGTTGAAACTGGGTGAGTCATCGATTGCTTATGCGGCCATTTTCCACTCCGACTGACGTTTTCGAAGTCTCAACTACACCCAGAAGGCAGTCGACTCGGCACGGTCAGCACGCAAGATGCGGTGGATCTGCTTCGGTATCTTCATCCTCGTTCTCATCATCATCGCAATCGCAGTCGTCGCAGTGCATCCCTGGAAACGCTAGTTTCACACCGGACAGGCTTGGGAGATCCGATAGAGGAGGTGCATGCTTGCATAGTGCGCTTTATCGTTCGTGTACGTTGTGCTCCCTCTCCCCACCGTACAGGTCATCTCTATCTATACCACTCTTTCTTCCTACTCTTCGTAATGGACTATACGTACATGGCCAGATTGTACAGTGCCCTTTATCCATCGCAGTCGCTTTTCTCGCCCGTGTGATGCTCCTATCTCCTTGTGGATCCCACTCTTGTACCTGAGCGAAGTGAAGCTACGCACGGAAGCAGTCATCGGATCATACAGTAACATCCTTTGCACGAGGGAAAGGGGTGCATGGGGGAAACGTGGAGGGCTGTGCGGTCGCCGTGTGGCAGGAACGAGTAGCGTCAGGAGGCCGACGTACCTGCACTCCTCCGCAACTCCTCCGCATATGGTCCACTCAGGGATCTTCGCGCTCCACCGGACGTCGTTCTAGGCCGTGGAAGATTTCACGAGGGTTGCGGCTAGGTCACACAGACTGGTCCCGGTAACAGTGACGGACATGGGCGCAGCGACGAGCGAAGCGGTGGCACGAGAGCAGAAGGGGACGCGAGGGAATATAGGGCGGATGCGGGTACTTAGATGGAAGGTGACTGAAAAGAGATGCGCACCGTTGCCTAGCGGGAGCCTCGCTGGATGTAGATGGAAGGGGCGTGGCACTGGCACTGTGGCGGAACTTTGTGTTTGCACGGCGCATTGGCAATCACCGCCTCCGGGCCCTCTTATGATCCTTCGCCGTTGGCAGGCGCGGAGCGGGAGCGCATATCCGATTCCGATCCCCCGGTGCTAGATGCTTGGAGGGTGGTCGTCGGGAGAGCAAAGAGAGCGAGCGTGGATTGGAGGTCGGGGAGTTGAGGAAGAGAGAGCGGAAGGAGGAGAGCCGAGAGAGATTCAGACCATGGTCTCGATACAGGCAATCGGGCAGGTGGATCTTGGTGACCGCGCACAACGCCGCCACGCGAGATCTCAGATCCGTATCTCGAGCTGACGCGTCCCCGTCCTCCCGTATTTAAGTCCTCTCTCTTGCGCCCGCGGCCCCTCTCAACCGCCTCTCACGTATATTTCATCTCCCTCTCCTCCTGTGAGCACTCTCCTCGGCCTATCCTGCTCTAGACATTCCCCGCTGACCATTGCTGTCTCCCAGACCTGTCGCACCCCCTCCCCCCTCTCACACGACCTTCATCATGCCTGCCAAGAAGCGTTGCCAACTCCAGTCTGAGCCCCGTTGCAACCATGCTGTCCTCCGTATTGTTGGTCAGTGTCCCCACTGTCGTCTGGAGTTCTGTGGCACAGTGCGTATTCCTTGCTTCCTCTCCTTGCGTCGCCGATCTGACGTCAGTATCTCCCGCCTTCCTTACTCAGCATCGTATGCCCGAGCACCACGAGTGCCAGAATCTGGAGAGCTGCCGACAACAGGCGTTCGAGAAGAACAAGGCGAAGCTGGAGAGCGAGCGGACCGTTGCGCCCAAGATGGCCACAGCTTAATTCCCCCCGCTCCTCCCTTTGTCCCCCTCCTACACGCCATCGCTCTGGCCTTGGGGGTGTGCAGGTCATGGCCGCCACCCCGACCCCTCGCCATGTCATCTTACGCCCACGACTCGGCACCTCGTCGCTATCATGACACACGGACCATGCTATACCACATACCGTCTCCTTCCCATAACTCCCGATGTTGCTCTCCTCATCCGGCTCCTTCATCTAGTGCATAATGTTGCTACATCGGTGTTTATTTCTGTGTTCATATATTCTCGGGCCATTATATAAATGTAGGACTTAACACTCATGATGGCATTGTGAGGGAATGTGAGGACATCGTGACTCGCACAGCTGCGCCCAACCAATGGACGACAAGGCCATTCGTCCCGTCCCGTCTTGTTCTATCACCGCAGCGTTGACGTACAGTGTGTACAATGCCGTCTCCACCCGTCCAGACTGTTCCATGTCGCGCGGTAACCTCAATCATGAGGCCTCCGTTCGTAATGGACCGTAACGCCTCCACCGCCATTGCACGACCCGGACTTTGAGCGGGAATTGCGGTGAGCCGGGGAGTCACAGCCAAAGATGGAAGGCGATATGCATAATCGCACGGGTATAAAAGCCTGATCTAAACTCCATCCGATTTCCTCTAAACACCTACTCCTTGTCCTAGCAGCGTCCGGGTCGACTCTTGCATACTGGTCAGTAGTTCCGCAACCACATCGCGCGTCGATGGCTGACACACCGCGTCGTCGGGACGGGCAGATTTCACGTGCGTCCGGCATCTACCACCAGGCCAAAAAGCACAGGTGGGTCGGATCGCTTTTGATATAGACCCGCCGACATGGAGGGGCTGCATCCCAAACATCCTTGTTCATTGCTGCAATTTTACGCGCGCAATGGCGACCAGACTACGACAAGTCACGAACCACCTCCAGCCTTCAAAGATGTCTGAATCCGTTGCTGCTGGTGCGCATACTTTCCGTTGGCACCGAGCCCCACCCACCAATCAGGGGTCTAGGATATGTTCGTGCTCTGACGGTTCCCTACAGAGCGATGGTCCGAGGTCCCCCTCGCGCCTCCCGATGCGTATGCATCTCGTGCGTCTTTTGGAGATAGAGCTATGCTGAGGCGACTTGCGCAGGATCTTCAAGCTGACCGCGGCTTACAAGGCGGACTCCTACCCTTCCAAGGTGAACCTAGGAGTCGGTGCCTACCGCGACGACAACAGCAAGCCGTGGGTGCTCCCCGTCGTCAAGAAGGTGCGTCCCGACGCCATCCCGCACTCTACAAATTAACTAAGCCGGCGCGTCCCGCGAATTCTAGGCGACTGAGATTCTCGTGAACGACCCCGCGGTGGATCACGAATATCTTCCCATCACTGGTCTCCCCGAGTTCACCTCAGCCGCCGCGCGTCTCATCTTTGGCAGCGACTCGCTTGTCATCACAGAAGACCGCGTGACGAGTGTCCAGACCATCTCTGGGACCGGCGCGAACCACCTGGGGGCGCTCTTCTTGAGCAGGTTTTATGGTTGGAACGAGAAGCGCGTCTACTTGAGCGATCCCACCTGGGGTAAGTAGTCGTTTAAATCACGCTCCCCGCATCCCCATCCCCGCCGGGATCTCCATACACGCTGTGCACACCCCCCGCGACCCTGGAAGGCGTCCCCTGTTGTGGTCTGATTGCTGCAGAGTTGCCTGACATGCGGGTTTTCCACAGTGAACCACCACCAGATCTTCCCCCTCGTCGGCATCCCGGTCTCCACGTACCCTTACTACGACCCGCAGACCATCGGCCTTGCCTTCAACCCCTTCATCGAGGCGCTCAAGAGCGCCGCGCCGCGCTCCGTCTTCCTCATCCACGCATGCGCGCACAACCCGACCGGGGTCGACCCGACGCGCGAGCAATGGGGCCAGATCGCGGATGTGATGCTCGAAAAGGGCCACTTTGCGTTCTTCGACTGCGCGTATCAGGGCTTCGCGAGCGGCGACCTCGACAACGACGCTTGGGCGGTGCGCGAGTTCGTCCGGAGGAATGTCCCCCTGCTCGTCTGCCAGGTACGTCATCGTCCATCACTTGCCACAAAAACCTTGAAGTGGCTGCCGGCGCCGCTTTATCCGCAAAAGCTGACATCGTTCCCCTCGGGCACGACCCACACAGAGCTTCGCGAAGAACGCCGGACTGTACGGCGAGCGGGTCGGAGCGCTGCATGTCGTGTCGCCGTCGAAGGAAGGGGCCTCCCGGATCAAGAGTCAGTTGTCGGTGCTCGCCCGGTCGGAGATCAGCAACCCGCCTGCCCACGGGGCACGCCTGGTGAGCTTCGCTTTCTCTCCCTTCTGCTCCGGATGCGACTCCCGTCCGCCCTTTCTCCGCCGTCTCCATCGCCGAAGCGTTTGGCTGATAAATGGACTGGGGCTGCATGATGTTCTGTAGGTGTCGCTCATCCTCAACAACGCGGAACTGTTTGAGGAGTGGAAGCGTGATATCAGGACGATGGCCGGGCGTATCATCGACATGCGCAAGGAGCTGCACCGCCTGCTCACGGAGGAGCTCAAGACGCCTGGCAATTGGGATCACATTATAAATCAGATTGGGATGTTCAGGTACGTTATGTGGTTGATTCTTGTGGCTGTCTCGGACTTGGTGTCGGTGTCGGATTCGGGATCGGGATCGGACTCGGGTGTTGGGCTCTGATATGGATGGCGCTGCTGATGTGAGATGGTGGTGGGAGTGCCCATTGTGGAGGAGTCGTGGCAAGTATGGCCGGGTGCCCACCACACATTGACAAAGGTGGTTGTGCTTGGTGGCTTGCTGGTGGTTCGTTCCCCGACGGGCCACACCAGGGAGGGGTTATAGTCGACGCCCAAATGCCGCAACTGGATACACGCACGAAACAGCCGGACATAAAGCTGTTGAATTTGGGCATCAGAGTTTCTGACAAAGGCACGAGTGCGGCAGACATTGGTCCTTGATTCGAACAGGCGATCGGCACGACACCGGAGGAGGGGGTGCCGAAGACGGACGCTGACACGGGCTTTGTTTGTTTGAACAGCTTCACGGGCATCAACCCTTCGCAGAGCCAGGCGCTGGTGGAGAAGGCGCACATCTATCTGACGGGCAACGGGCGTATCTCGATGGCGGGGCTGAACACGCACAACATTGGGTACTTTGCGGAGTCGCTGGACAAGGCGGTGCGGGGGCAGCTGTGAGGTGGATGCAGATGAGGAGAGAAACGTCTGACAGTCTGCAGCCGGACGGTGGCAATATTAATATTAATGGCATGGCATAGGAACGACGGCGGAGCGGAGGCGAATCGGATTGGCAGTCGGAAGAGACGAGACGGATTTGTAGTATAGACGCAGCGTGGGAAATGACGTAGTGTTCCTGAGAGAGAGCCCAGACCAAAGTGACGGAAAAGGCAGGGATGACATCATGGACATCATAGGGAAGACGAGTGGGAGGATGTTGAGAACTCGAACCGTTCCGCATCATTTTCATACCAGTCGGAGTCGGCTGCCGCTGCTCGCTCACCTCAGCCGCTCCTCTCCTCTCTGAGCTCTTTTCCCTTTGCTGTCAGTGTCCCTCCTGCTTCCTCTTTCTCTTCCTCTTCCCTCTTCCTCTTCCTCTCCTTAGCCTATTCCTGGCCGCCCCCGACCCTGCCTCGCGACCACCCAGCCCCGTCCCGGCAACCCAATCACACCCCGTCCCCGCCAGCCGTCCTCCACTCCTCCACCCACCGTGCATGCGCCTGCACACCCTTTCCGGCCACGATCCCCCACCCGAGCTCATCTCCCTTGGCCCCCACCCTCCTCTCGTCCCCGCATACTCCTCCATCTGACCCCCGACGGCTGCTCCTCTGAATGCTGCATCCACACCATCCCGCTCACCTCCCTGCTGCTCCTTCCTTGCCTTGCTGCTTTCCCCAGACCTCTTGCGTCATATCTCCCCTTCCTGCCTTGTCCGGCTGCCGCCCGTTTCCTCGTGCTCGACCCTGACTTTTCCTCCCCCCCGGCTCGGCTCTTCCCAGGCCTACGTCCTCTCTTCTTTCCCCCGTTCCACAACCGTTGTCGTACGTAGCCCCGTCTTTTCGCTTAGTCCTCCATCCCCTCTCACCCCCGCTCTTTGGCTCATCAGCCAGTGATTTCATGGGAATCGTGCTGTCTATATTATTTCCTCCCCTGTTCATGTCATCCCAATTGGACCCTTCGTCCGAAACCAACGACGACTCCCGCTCTTCCTCTCCCGCCTCCGACATTTCGCCACACATCCCGTTATTCAATCACGAAGAGGACATTCCAGACCCTTCACCCCCGACAAGTCCCAAGTCTTCACTCATCGCCTCTCCGCCCCTTGACACGCGCCCATATTCTCCCCATGGCGTCGGCATTGGCATACTCTCCCCTCAACCAGTCCTCGGTCCATTCGCCCCCATCTCCCGCGCAAGTCTCTCCCCTCTACACGTTAGATCATCTCCGGGAGAGCAGCGATCCAACCCTCTAGAGTCTGTCCTACCCCGCCAGCCACCCGGCCCGTTTGAACCATCATATCCCTCGCGCGCTAGCGGTTCCCGGTCACCCGAATTTTCGCAGTCATCTCCGCCGCTCCCGCACTCTCTGCGGTATGTGGAGGAAACCGCGAAGAGAGATGGGTATGTTAGTGAGCATTCCCATCCCGCCGGGCTCGCTAGCGCGGGGGTCAGTGGTCAAAGTGGACTTCGCATCTCCATCCCGCCACCGAGTCTAGCAGCTTCGACCTCGACGCCTTCTCCTCCGCTCCTTTTGCAACCTGTCCAGGACCCTGTAGCCGCGTCTCTCGCGTCTGCCCTCGACCCAGGGTCGTCAGGAGCCGTCATCGACACCTCTGCTCCTCCACCCGCGGTAGATTTGCTTGGGGCTTCGTCGGAGCTCAACCTTGACTTCACAGAGTTTGACACTGAGGGCTGCAGTGCGCTAGAAAAGATCTACTTGTTCTCGCGCAGTAGAGCCAGCGTTCACAGGGTGTTCATCGCCCATGCGCTCCCCCAGTACTTGCAGGGCGCTGAGACTTCCGTCTCGGAACTCTCAAGTCGAGAAATTATTGAGCAGATCACACCAGCGGAAGCGGTCGAGTATGTTTTCCCGCTCCTCAACAGTCTCGCGATGGACGAAGGTACGTCTTGGATATTGACCGCTGCATTATTTTACGCCAAATGCTGACATGCGCCTTGCTCTGTTCCCCCGAATGCCGCGTTGACGCCCAATTGCCGTTTGGCGGCGACCTGGATTTTCTCACCGACTAATCACGTTACTGCACCGTCACCACTCATCGTGGTCTGCGGAACTTGTTTCTCCCGCGGCCTTTCGGCTCGGTATCAATAATTTAGACGAAACCGTGAAGGAGGCGCTCGCGGCCGAACTTGTCCCAATTATCTGGTGGTTCGTCACCCATTGCAGACTCGTGGACGACGACACGCAGGGTCCCCCTTCGCCATCGGCCCCTCCTCCGGTTTCTCCGCCTATCTCTGGACTCGGGGAGAACGAGCTATGCCTTCAGTGTCTTGCAAGCCCACGGCCTGACCAGGCTTCTAGTGACCACGATGGCGCCGCAATTTCGGGCGACAATAGTGTTCCCATCGACGTGGACCACGGGGGCAGTGGCATAACGGTTGTCTCTGTGCAAGCTTTCACACCTATCCTGGGGACTCTGCTCCTAAGCCCCAATGGCTTGGTAGGCGGATCGGCTCGATACGCAGTCGTGGAATTGCTTCGGAGGTTGCGGCGTGCCGATGACCGTGAAGGCAAGGTGGACGATGCTACAGGCGAGAATACTCAGTCCATTCAGCTTCGGGCGCCGCTCCGTCCGGCTGGTCTTTCAACCGCTGAGTCTTCCTATCCGGACAAAGAGGGGCCGTTCGAGGTGGGGTTGTTTCAGCGGAACGAGCGACGACTGTTTGAGAGGGAGCTGGTTTACCAGGTCGTCATCGGTATGGGACGCCTGGATCTGGACGACAATCGAGGTGAACAACAGGCCGATGACCTTATGGAAATTTCGTCCGTTTCGGAAGCGTCAACCGCCGTCCCTACCCCTCAAGCTGTTGAAGTTGTCCCTGAACCTGACTCGTACTTCCCGAATGTCGCGACCTTCGGGACCACTGGTGCTGCGCCGCCAACGGTCTCAGCCGCTTCACCACCCATGTCCTTGGCCGAAGTGGCCGCAGCTGGCGTCAGTACAATCTCCCCAGCAGCTTCGCCATCCCCGCCCGTGTCGTCGGCTTCTCCGGTGGAAGGATCGCCTGACCATTCATCTGCTTCCACGCCGTCACTGACGTCATCGACATCTTCCTCGTCCGGCGAGTATTCCGACAACGTTGAGCTAAACGGATCGGATCGCTTCAGTCTTGGATTAACTGGGACGCTTCCTGCCGCAGGCGACAACCAGGTACCGATGCTCGTGGATGAAGTTTCCGGCAGCCTTTCGGAGTCGAAACCGCCGCTTCCGGTGACGCAGAATCAGGGCTGGGCAGAACCGAGCTCGCTGAGCCGGTCTAGTGCGCTCCCGACCACTCCCCCGTTTGAGGTGCTTCCGCCACCGCCGGTCGCTGCACCTGTGCCCGTCGCAGCGGAGGCGACTCTGCCGATCTTTGGTCTGCAATCCCTGTTCGCGCGCGCGCCTGGAGCAAGTGAATCGCCTCCGCGGCCGCAGGCATCATCAGCTCCCGCATGGACCAGTCCCAAGACTGCCGCGAGGGAACTGACTACGATGGACGAGCCCCAGGAGCAGATGGATGACACAGCCGATCTGAGCGAGGAAGCCTCGGTCGGGCGACTATCCAGCATGAGCCTGATGGCCGCTGTAACAGCAAGTGGTAAGCATTCGCCAGTGTTTTCTTCCTTCCATGTTGACTGAAGGTTTACTTCTTGCTAGGTTCGATCGGAGATGACACGAAGAAGGCGTTCGTGACCGAGGTGGAGCGGGTCGGACGAGATCCAGTATACTGGGTCAGGCGGGAGGCGAGTTTTGCGGTCGGTGCGCTTGCCAAAGTCGTCCCAGTGGAAGTGGTGACGTCGTCATTGGTGAGTCGACTCTTAGACCGCGCATTGCCGGGGATGGGAAAGGCACTGACGCTATCGGACGGCTACAGCTTCCATTATTCGAGTCTCTGTGCCAGGACCCTACATGGCATGTCCGCCACTCTGTTCTGTTCGCGCTGCCAGCGATACTCTCGCGGCTAACGCCGGAGCACCGCCGGAAACTCGCACTCGACGTCATTCTCCCGCTCTCTGAGGACGAAGAGTCGACTGTCCGATCTGCTGTCCTCGAAGCTCTCGGCGAGGTCATGCACACTTTCGCTGACGATGAAGGCGGGCCACCTGAGCCGCTGCTCAAACTCTTCCTCGGTGTCCGAGAAACGCAGGACCCTGGCGGGGGACAGCCTCCGACCGAACATGAAAGACCGCCCGTAGTACGTGTGCTGCAGGAGGTACAGTCCCCTCCGCCCCGCTCTGCTACTTCTGTTTCTGCGACCAGCTCCACCTGGAGTGACTACGGTACTGACGCAGGGAGTGGGCCTGACATCTACGAAGACCCACAGCGGCCTCTTATCTGCGCGTTCAACTACCCAGCTGTTACCCTGACGCTGGGCAGGCAACGCTGGCCGGAGCTTCGTGACCTGTATCTGTCGCTCGCCCAGGAGCCGACGTTCAAAATCCGCCGCACGCTCGCCGCCTCGCTGGGGGAGATCGCAAATATCGTGGGCGAGGAGCACGCCGCGGCCGACCTCATGACCGTCTTCTGGTCGAGCCTGCACGCGGAGGAGGGCGAGGTGCGGATGAAGGTCATCGAGGCGCTGCAGACGTTTGCGCGCGCGATCGCGCTCCCTGAGCGCACTGCGGTGGCTAACGGCCTCGCGGACGCGTTCGCTTCGGGAAAATTGTCGTCGTGGCGGGAGCGCGAGGGCGCGGTGAAGGCCTTGGGCGGTCTCGTGGAGCTAGAAGGCGTCAGCAGCGAGGTGCTGCAGACCATGCTCGTCAAGGCGCTGGAGGACCCTGTGGCAGCCGTCAGGGAGGCCGCTATCTTGGTGGTGAGTGCCTGGGATATTTCTACACCCGCAAAATTTCGGTGTTTCACGCGAAACCTTGCGCTAGCTGCCTGCGTTCTTGAAGGCGTGGAAGGACTGTCCGACCCTACTAGAAGCGCTGGGCGTCGATATCATAGCGTTCGCCGGCTCCGCCTCGTTCCGCCGGCGCACGACGTATGTGATGTGCATCCAGGAGATGCTTATGTCTGACCATGGGCACGTCGTTGTTGGGAGGGAGACGTTTTGGGACACTCTGCCGGGACTTGTTCGGGATCCGATCGTGGACGTGCGCATTCGGGTTGCGCGGCTGCTGGCTTTGATTTCCGGTCAGTATCATCAGCCCCACCGGCTTCATTCTTTGTTATCGGTCTCCGCTCGCCGCTGCTGACGCTTTTAACAGACAAGTTTGATCCCAAGGACGTGAACGTCGCGGTTAGGACTCTCGCATTTGCGCAAGAACTCGCCACAGATAACTCCCACGAGGTGCAGGCTTTTGCTGCTGCCGTCCTTGCCAGCGCTTCCATGCCTGGGTTAGAGCCTAGTCGACTACCCGTGGCGACTCTGTCCCCTGCTATCGGGAAGACTGCGACTACATTCTCCCGCCCGCCGCCCATTCCGAGCTAAATTCCACGGAGGTTCTGGCATCGATTCCTCCTGGCTCGCCCGCGCGATAAGCTCAAGCCTCGATCTCGGGTACCCTTCCATCGAGGTCCATCGAGGCATACGGCCGGTCGCTGTAACGCATCCGATGAGGCATGTGGGTACATGCCAAGGCATGGATGGCTCGAAGCAGCGGTTGGACCGGAGCTCAGGTTCCGTACAGCTCGAAGCGTCGATCTTCCTTGGACGTCATCGTGGCTTCGAAGCGGCCTCTACGCATTGCGCGGCGCGAAGTTTTATGGCCCTCAAGCCTGATGCACCTGCGGTCCTCCGGTCAGCCGACCAGAGCCCCCTTATATAGCTAACTTATGATGTACGACCGCTCATCTTATATACTACTGCAGCACTATCGCCGTGGTATTGCTTCGCGTTCCGCTTCGAGCTCTGTTACGCTAGCGTCGTCATCCGCAACGACGCCCATTACATTCACATTCGCACTCCACCATTCCATACTGTATCATTAAGTCCATACATCGCAACCATACAGACCCATTATCGATTTACCATAGCATATGATACTTCCTATTGAAAATAGTCGGTGGTCAGCTCCGTTCGAGTCGTTCCGCCACGCCGTTGATACCCCACTCTTCTACTCTTCTACATTTTGTCCGTGCGGAGTGTAGGCGATCCTTCAGGATGCGGACCGGCAATTCAGATGCGGGCTTTGGAGCGCGGCCAACATTAATGACAGGTCGCGGTCGAGCTTCCCGTCCATGCTGCCCTCATTGCAGCTTGGACACCGATTCACCGTATCGCTCCATCCTGGAAGTGCATGGAGAGTATTGCGCAGAACATGCGTCACTTAACCGCATCTTGCCAGTGACACCGGCCGTTCCTTGAAGTTCAAGCAAGCTTCGAGTGGCCTGGGTAAGAGGTGTGACAGGGTGACACTGTATGTAACGAGGTTAGGGTTGTCCACGCACGTGAGAACAAAAGAGATTAGACAGACGCGGAGGAAGGACCCGTGGACGGTGGTGGCTGCCACTGGCCAGTACTCTACTACTACTAGTGCCACGCTTTGTTCCTCACACAAAGGACCCCCGATCAAGCGCCTAGGGACGCATGGGCTTTATGGACAGAAGAATAAGCAACATGCCCTGGCCTTGTTTGGAACACCCGCCGTCGCCGTGGAAAACGCGGGAGATAATAGGGGTCCCCTACCACGGCAGGGCGTTCTCCGATTTCCCTTCGAGACCTCCTCCTGCCCAGTGTCTCCACTGCGGTCCTCCCTTCCGCCGCCCGCCCCGCGTGGCTCTGCGAGCTCCTGTCCGACCGTCTAGCTGAGGCTGGTCTGCGGCCGCCTCGCCTTTCTGCGTTCTACGCTCTCCTGCTGGCAGCGTTATCTTCTCGACTACGACTAATCACCGTCACTCGCGCCTCACGTTCTCCGCTCCTTGTCATCAAGACTCAAGACCTTCACGACTCTTAGGGCTACTGCACCCTATTTTATGACGCATGGCGCTGTCTGCAGGTTTTCGCCTAGTCAGGGCTGGGGTATTCGGTGAGCTCTGGATCGTCTTGTGCACCAGCCGGACGCGGAGATTGACATGGTGCCTGTAGGGGTTACGACTTTCGTCAGTCTACTATGGGTCATTTTCCTGTGTGTGGAGATATTTTTGCTTTACGATCAGTCGGACCCGGCGCAGAGTGAGTGCCCTTGTTCTATGTACTTGTCCCAGAATTGACGAATGTGCAACGCCGGGAATGCCAGGAAACCTCGTGGGTGTCCTTATATTCATAAACGCCGTCACGGCTGCTATGCTGCCAGCCTTGTGAGTAAAATGTGCCTTGTTGCGAGGCTTGTCGCTTAAACTTGCGCAGGGCCATTCTTCCATTCAGACCATGGCTGGATGCTGCAAGACTTCTTTTTTTGCTCCTGGTCCATATCGGTGCGTTTATCGTGGCCGCTCGATGTAGCCTCGTACTGAATTCGACCAGGGACTGCGCTGCTCTTCACAATATGGAATTCTACATTCACCTGTCCTAGTGAACGTACGTTTCCCAGTCTTGAAGCCATCTCTCGATGCTGACATTCTTATCAGCGCCGCAATTCAATGTTTGTCGTAGGGTCAATATAGCAATAGTGGTTTGCAGCTGGGTGGTACCAACTTTCCGTGCGTTGCTATGAATTCCAACTTTGAGCATCTCTAACAACAGATGTCTTTATAGTTGTTTGGTATGCAGCCTTCTTAGCTGTGTCCTGGCGACTGCGGCGTGAAGACGGGAAGAAAATGCTCGAGGAAGAATCTGAGAAGCGCTTGTCAGAGCTGCCAATGATGCTTCCATCCAATCGACAACCTGCACTGGGCCCGGACAACAAGCTGCCTTTCAGCGTTGGCAACATGCCGCCAGATACGCGAGGATCACTACCGCCACTCCAGACGCCTCCGCGACCGCTCCCGGTGCCGCCTCAGCCTCAGGCGCTGATTCGAACAAATCAATATGGCCCTCAGCCTGTTCAGCCGCAGACAAATCCCATTACGCTGCCATCATCTTTGTTGAATCCCCATGCCTCATATTCTCAGCCCGGAACTCGGGGCGCATCGACACGTTGGTCGCAGCCACCATCCATCGGTTCCATTTACTCCCAATCACAATCGTCTCGCAGCTCTCATAGTTCACGACCATCGTTGACATTGCAGACGTCTGGTCGGCCACCGTCCCAGCCGCGGTCTGCACGCCCACCATCTCATCTGCCATCTCCCTCCACAGCCATCCCCCAAAGGCATTCACGATCATCGTCACAAGCTCGTTTACTCGCATTGGCTATGCAACCCCCAAAGCCCGTTGATGAAAGCGGCGACAGATATTCTCCGAGGTCTTCAGGAAGACTTTCGAAACCCACGCCACTTCAATGGGCGTACTGATTTGCATGTGTAGCTTGTAGCTTACCATCGGACAACTGGTTCCAGTCCTTGCTCTGTATCGATACAAATGTCCTACTATTGTAATACAATCTCCAATGCATAACTTAGACTGATGACCAAAGTCTATCAGTATCTCTGGATGTGGACGGTGCAGTTGGGATCATACCTATTTCAGGCCACGGGGATAGAACGCCACTGGTGAGAGCGTCCTGGACCGCTTTACAACCTTGGCGCTCCTTGGCAGCCATTCAATCTCCAACATCTAGTCGTGCAACCACGTGAGCCTTGAGGTGTATTCTTCGTAAACTCTCCGAGCCCCCAATTTCGTCTCTGGCCTCGTCTCGACCCTTCGAAGGGACACCTCATGCCTTAACACACCTGTTCTGTTCTGAGACGACACCTACTATTGCGACCTTGACCCTTTCTGACACCCTACTTGACGAATTCACGACACACCTTGGACTATGGATGCTCAATGGGACACGGGACGGGTGAAGGTGTGTTCCGTTCGCCAGCTTTGTACGAGGCGCGATATTCAAGGAAATGGTCGTACAGGCCCAGATGCGGCTCACTGCCCAGCGACTGGGCCAACTGCAAGACCGGATGGACTCCCAGGCACAGATCACACAGCGAGACATCGCGACCCTCTTGCAGCAAGGCAACGTCGCGCTGGCGCGAGCAAAGGCGCAGAAGCTGATGAGAGACGACGTCGAGAGTGATCTCATGCAGACCCTGGAGATGCATATTGGCGTCATACTGGGACACCTGAACGAGCTGGAACGGAGGTGCGCCTCGTATGTGTGGACGCGTCTTCCCTACCCTGTCAATTAACACTGCTATCCGGGCTTAGTGGTATGCCGAGTCCCATCGTCGCGGAAGCTGCTTCGAGTATCATCTATGCTGGCCTGGAAGTTGAATCGAAGGGTGCGTAACTTCTGTATTTCGTTCCGCCTCCCGTCCTCCGACGGGATAGCCGAGCTTACGTTAATTTGGCATTGGTAGACCTACACAATGTCCGGGAATTCATCATGCAGGCGCTCGGGCCCGACTTTACGCGTTCTGCGCTCACAAACCAGGATAACTACGTGTCGACAAGGGTGAGCATTCGCCTTCTTGCCTTTGCCTGCGTATGCCTGAGGAACTAGCAGGTGCTTCGCGCAATCGCTGCTCCCCCGCCGACGGCCGCAAGGCTGGATCAATATCTGTATGGGATCGCGCGTAGCTACAATGTCCAATGGCTCCCCGACCTATCTCCACAACAGAAGTGCGTGCGTCGTCGTATGTGTGGAAGCAGAAGAAGTGTGTTGAGGATCTACCGCGCAGAGTCAATGCGTTGTCTCCCATCGTGGATCCGGAGATTGTGAACGTGGTTGACCTGGCAAATCTCCGTCACCTATGCTCTCATGGTAAGTGTCAAGCGTGGACGGCGTATGTCTAAAATTGGCAGTATTAAGGCCATTCTAGGTCTCCCATCACATCCACCTTGGTTGCGTCCACGGGTTTGGCGGTGAGTTTCTTCACATCTGGGTAGATTCTGTCAATATTGAACATGCGAAAGGTTGCTACTAGGTACGCTGCCTTCCGACAAGGCAACATGGCGTAAAAAATCCCACACCCAGCGCGACAACTACTATGTAAGTCCTGGCATGGGGTCATCTAACCCAAAGTGCTAAACCCTGAACAGGACCTTGTACGGCGATTACTCGAACCACTTCCGTCCCTACCAGAGCCAACAGCGCCGCTTGCGTCGACTGATCAATCAATTTTGGATGTCTTCAACGAGCTTTCTGTGGTCCCACCCAGTCTTCTGTCGAGCCTGGAAGAAGAGCCGGAGCCGTGCCCGCAATGCCCGTTGGATGATGACGCACCCGAAGACATAAAGATCGCCAGCGCACGTAACCTGAATGCCCGACTCCGCGTCATCCGCGCGAAAGAGGCCGGGGAATCCGGCGAACCGTCCGAGAACAATACCCCCGAGATCCGTCTTGACAGCACTCCCGAAATCCGTGTCGACACTACTCCCGAAATCCGGCTTGACGAGACCCCGGAGGTTCGTCTGGAAGAGCCGTCCCCGACGAAGACCAGGGCGCGCGAAAGCACACCCGAGGATGCCCTATCTGTACCCGACTCTCCTGGCTCCGGGCACTCCGGCGTCTCAACAACTCTCCTTCCCTCACGACTTTACAACTCATTCGCCGCTCATAACAAGCACTCGTCGGCCCTACTTCGTTTGCTGTACATCCACTCATGCCTGAACCCAGCGAACCGATCACCGCAGATAGGCTCGCTGCTAGTGCCCATCTACGCAGCACTTGTGGAAGAGGTCGACCCAGAAGACGTCCCCCATGTTGAGGCAGACGCATTCTGGGTGTTCGAGTCCATGGTCGGAGAGTTCGCTGCCCTGCAGGATGAGCAGAATGGGACGGTATGGGTGCAGAAGCTGAGCGACCGTTTGCGGTGGGCCGATACGGAGCTTGCGGATGACTTGGTACGTCGCCACGCCGTTCCTCGAATCTTTATTTCTCAACGTCTGTCATGCATAGGCGACGAAGGGGCTGGACCCAGGCCTCCCGCATTACTCCTTGTACGTCTCCAATGTTGCGTATTGATATGACCTCGATGTCATCTTAACGCTTGCTATAGCCGTTGGCTCATTCCCCTACTCACCCACACCCTCCCATTGCCTGCGGTTCTCATGATTTGGGATGCTATTCTCTCCCGTCCGATGCGAGAACGAGACGAGAATCCTAAGTTGGATTACCTCCTCGATGTCTGCACCAGCATGCTGCTCTCTTCACGGGCTATCTTGCTCCAGTGAGTCCCACTTCTTATTTAATAAGGCTCCTTCGTCTAATATGTTGCGTTGCAGACTAGGGAGGGCGCACCGCAAGCAACAGAATCTTTGGGGAGACGAGATCACCGTCATTCCATCTACGGCTATCGGTGAGCGAGAGCTAGAAGAAGCGTTCATCGAGGGCATGACCTTCCTCCAGAAGTTTCCGCTGGATGCTGTCGGGGGTATTGAAAAGGTGTTACAGACGGCCTGTGACCTAGCAGCCCAGCGCGAGGCTGCTGTCAGCCCACAGTCGAACGGCGGCGTCGTTGGCCTTGGGGCGCGTCTTCGGGACACGGTCTGGAAGGGGATCTCGTCGAGTATGGAATCCAATCTCGATGATGAAGACGAGACGGACGAGGAGACGGATGAAGAGGATGAGGAGGAGAAGCCTACGCAGCAGCCTCAGCAGAACACCTTCTCCTCACGTTTGGCCAACACTGTGTGGAGAGGGATCACCAACCAAAGCGCTATGGATGTTCCCTCCCCTCCTCCTAGCTCGCCCTTGCCTTCACCTGGCTTGACGTCTCCACAGTCGCCGCCTTCTGGCCCCGCAAGGCAGACCGTCGCGGACGCCGCCACTCGCGGCAGGAATATGATCTGGGGCTACGCCGAGAAGCTGAAGGAGTCTGATGCTGCTGCAACCTTCGCCAAAGTGAGCACGAACTGGAGAGTCAAAGCTCTCGACGCTTGGTCAAAGCCTCGAGTCGAAGCTCCTCCTTCGAACACGCTGGCGCCGCCTCCAGCGTCTTCCTCTGCACCGAGCGTATCCTCGATTGTGGATCATGCCCGGAGCATTTCCTTGACAGCGTTGACTCGCTCATCGCCGAAACCCCCGGAAGATAAGAGGGGATCCATGCCCGTCATCGACCGATCGGACAACTATTCGCCTCCCCCGCGACCGGCGTTCTTCCGGCCAGTCCGAGACAGCGTGTTCGTTGCTCCGCCGATTAGCCAGAGCGGCGGCGCATCGCCTGTATCCGAGTCCGGTTCCTTGGGTACGCCCAGCTTGCTGTCGTCCTCGTTCAACCCTCCATCGGACAAGACTCCAACTCGCAGCAGCACTGGGCCCCGCCCGTTACTGCTGAACTCATCTTCTCTTCTCACCGGGTCTAGACCTGAAAGCCCGGCACGCTCCCCCCTCTCACCCTCTGTAGAAGCGAAATGGGTCGAGTCAGTGCGCGCGAAACGTTCCAGTGTCGATCACCGCGCTTCCCAATCGTCTGTCTCCTCTCTTTCTCCATCGGAGCCGTACCGTCCAAAGCGGGTGGGCACGCAATCAGACTTGGACTCCGATAGCGGCAGCACCAGCAGGATCGTGCCGATCAACCGCAACAAGTCCCCTTCGCCGATGGCACGCGCATCCAGGCGAACAGCGTCAAAGACCTCGATCACTCCCCCTACGCCGCCAAAGTCTCACCGTCGCCTCCCTACCAACGGTTCGGCTCCCGAAGACAATGCGCCAGGGGGCTGGGCTCGGGCAGAAGCCCCAGACTCTCCCACTACTGTCGGATCCCCACCGCCCCCCGGCACTCCTGATGCGGAGACCATTACAATTTCCGATGTACATGTCAAGCAGCCGGAGTCGCAGCGGCAACGTGGGTCTGTCGTGCTCTCCGAGACCAATGATATTCCCCTCACAAACCCAGCGCCCGAGTACAAACTTGCTCGCCGGCAAGCGACCGTCTCACGGATGTCCCGCGACATGGAGGCCTCGGATTCATCCGCCACGGAGCCCGCCGCGAAGAACGCGAACCTGCGCAGAAAACGCTTCCCGCCGCGCCTGCAGACTCTTCGCAACTCGCGTAGTCAGACGGAGCCATTCCCATTCTACCCCCTACCGTCGCACTCGCAGACACTGGACGTGCCCGTGGACGACCACGACCATGAGAATTCGACGACGCCGCGAGCGAACACGTTCGACGAGGAGATGATCATGCCACCATCCCCCCGCGCCCGCCGCATGCGCAAGGTCTCGGGCGGCGAGGGCGAGGCACCCACCCGGATGCGCAAGGTCTCGGCGGAGGGGCGTACTCGCAAGATCTCCTCCGAGGGCAGGCGCAAGGTCTCGGCCGAGCGCGATACGAAGCATAAGCGCGAGAGCGCGGCTGTGGAAGGGGACGACGAGGGCTACAATGATCTGCTGAGCGCATATGAGAGCGAGGATATATCGTGATTTAAGGTTGGAAGTGGAGAATGATATACTTTTGGATATGTTTGCTATACGAACCACGTCTACACTGTCGCCGCCAACTTATTTATTTTGTGCTCATGTCCAATGTCGGTCCTAATATGCTATGCTGCCGCTTTACCTATTGAATTTAATGCCCTATCTTCCGGCCTGTCGCGCGTTCTCGACATGAAGGGCCTCTTGGACGCCGTGGTATACCTCGAGCAGGATCGGGAATCGTGGGAGCAGGTCCTGAGCGTGTAGTCAGCAAAGTTGCCGACTGAATTGTTGCAGCAAGTGCACCGACCTCAAATGCAACCTCTAGCTGAAGGGAACCTTGGGACGTACGATTCAGGGCGACGCAATAGTACCTAACGTTCCAGCCGTATAGGCCCTCGTTGATGAGGAAGTCCTCCAGGGAGGCCCATGGAATAAACTTGCGGGCAGCGAGGAGAGAAATTCCTGCGAAGCCCTTGTGCGTCTCGAACTGCACCCCTAGCGAGGGAAGTATAACCACAGACTCTGTATATAGAAATATTAGCGTCCAGTGTGCCCTAGAGGTGAAGGTTTATGTACTTGCCCCATTGGATCTGGGTGGAGCGTGTGTACGCATACAGAAGCAGCACCACGGATAGCGCCACGATGTTAGGCGTAGTTGAAGTAACCTAACCACATATTAGCATGGGCATTGTTACTTCATACAAAATTTCCATACTGTTCTCCAGTAATACACAAGGCCACAGATTAGACACACGTCCATCCATAGTCCGCCGAAAGTAGGAACCTTGCTGGCGATGCGTCTACGTCGTCTGGGCGCTTCTACACGGTATTCCCGCCATCCTTGACCTTCGATGATCGAGAACTCAGGATGGTCTCGCAAAGGCGTGGTGTGTTGCATTCATGAGCTAGCGAGTGACCTGTGTGTGTTGAAGTTGAAAAGCCAAGTAGACTGTTCCCCACACACCGTCACACTCACCGCCTAGTACCTACCGACTGGCGTACGCGTCTGGAGAAGTCCAAGGTTCGATGACGATCAATCCAGTTCGGCTAACCCCGGAATATGTCCCCGAGTCACGTGGTCCGAGATTCAGATGACCGTGACTTTAAAGTTGCGCTCGACCTCGTCTTCGTCTTCGTCCTCGAGCCTTAACCTGTCTTCGGCCACTCGACGTCCGCATCTGCTTGTGTCTCTGGTGCGCTTCAATGCAATACTGAGACTGGCCAAAAATCTCCCATTCCGCACGGTCAAGTCTCCCCCAGCCATGCGCCGTTGCCTCCGGGTCGCACGCCTAGGCGTTCGCTCATCGTCCACTGCGACTGCGACGCAGACGAAGGTGTGTATACAATATCCCTGTGTTCTGGATGGAGTCTCAAATGCGGGTAGCCCAAATGGCAATATGACGTGCAAGCAACCCCGTCTCCCGGAGTCCCTCGGAGCAGAAGTTGGGGGAGGCCTCCCGAACTTGCTCGCCCGGCCGAGAGTGGTTCTTCTGGTGATGAGCCCTCCCTTGGTATACCTCAACGGCGCAGCTGGGAACGACCTCAACCCCTTCAGCGTGCTGGAAACTCGAGTACGAAAGATCTACCTCCTCACCTAGCTGGAAGGTCGGGTACGAAGGATTTACCTGACTCTCTCCGTGCTCGCAATACGAGAGATAGGCAACGAGATGGGCGGACCTGGTCCCAGCGAGCTCCATCACGGAAATCCGGAGAAGAGTCTTCCGGTCTTTCTGGCTTCGGAAATATCCTTCGTTTGGACCGTATAGAGAAGGCATCGGCTGCTCGCGAACGCGATCCGGACTCTGTTCGCACCAGCAAGACGGAGTGCGAGACTCAAGCTGGGACATCAGATAGTCAGGGTAGCAAGGTGCTCGCTTCACAGACATGGACTCCTATGGACGACGGTCGAGAGGACTTTCGAAGTCGGCAGAAACGCACCCAGTTCAAGGAGAGAGGGTCGCTCATGTCCCGCCTGGGTCAAGATGCCGAAATCCCGAGCTATTCAAAGAAGTCTCGTAGTGCTTCCGGCCAGGTGGTTACGAAGGAAAAGGCGAAGGCTCCAAAGGCTCCCAAAGCCGTTAAACAGGTGAACGTGGATGTCTTCATTCCAAGCGTCGTCACCGTTGGCAACTTGGCAAGATTGCTCAATACCAGCCTTGGTATGCCCTCTCATGACTGTGCAATTCCTTGTCGGTTTATTCATTCCTGAAAGATACACTGCGCCGCAGGATGATTCGTGCCGGGATGGAATCCGAAGCCTCCCACGATCATAGTACGCGCATTTGACCCTGCGGTTCCAGCGTGTCTTAATCTATCTGGTAGTGCTCACGTCGGATTATGCGTCTTTATTGGCGTTGGAGTTCAACCGAAATCCTGTCATCAACGACGAGGCTGCCTTCGATATCTACACACCGTGAGTTGTAAATCTACATCGTTCTTGCAGTAACTTCATAAGAATATTTTACAGGCCTTCCCATCCGGAGCCAGAGACGTTGCCAGAACGTCCCCCTGTAGTTACAATCATGGGTCACGTCGATCATGGCAAGACCACCCTGCTGGACACTCTACGGTCAACGTCAGTAGCGAAAGGCGAGGCAGGAGGGATCACGCAACATATTGGTGCTTTCTCCGTCCCTGTACCGGCTAGCGGCAATAGCTCGGAGCCAACCAGGACCATCACGTTCTTGGACACCCCCGGCCATGCTGCGTTTTCTGCAATGCGAGCTCGAGGCGCCAGCGTGACGGACGTCGTAGTGCTCGTCGTTGCCGCTGACGATGGCATCATGCCACAAACCCGAGAAGTACTCGACCTCGTAAAGAACTCTAAGGTCGGGCTCGTCGTGGCGATCAACAAGATTGACAAGCCCGGCGTCGACATCGTGAGTCATTTCCGTGTCTGCTGCTGTCGGGCGCAGTTTTAACGTTCGAGCACCATTTTTTCAGACCAAGGTCGAGCATGCATTACTCGCCGAGGGAGTGCAGCTCGAGACCTTCGGCGGCGACATACCTTCCGTTCCCGTTTCGGGTCTTACTGGCCACGGCCTTGATCAACTAGTCGAGACTATTTCCGTCCTAGCAGAGATGCAAGACCTGCGCGCTGAGCGCGAAGGGATGATCCAAGGCTACGTCCTCGAGTCGAAGGTCACAAAGGGGCTCGGGTGAGCGTCGGCCAGTTATATGTATGCACCCAGCTAAACGGCGCCCTTAGGCCGACTGGCACGGTCCTCGTCCTGCGAGGAAACCTCAAGCCCGGCCAGCACCTGATCTGCGGTACAACCTCCGCGAAGGTTCGCCTGCTCACTGATTCAAATGGCAAGGCCGTCAAGGCGGCGTATCCGGGAATGGCCGTGACTGTATCCGGATGGAAGGAGCTCCCAAGTGCCGGCGACGAGGTCCTCACAGGGTCGGAACCGGACATTAAGAAGGCATTGGCGAATCGCGTCCGCAAGGTTGAGATGGAGGCAAGCCTCGTCGATCTCGAAGCGATCAACGAGCAGCGCCGTACCGAGCGTGAGAGGCGTGAGGCGGAAGAGGAGGCGACTGAACCCAACGCCAAGGCTCCTGCGCCGGTACAGCCTGAGGGCCCAAAGGAGCTGCGCCTGGTCATCAAGGGCGATGTCAGCGGAAGCGTAGAGGCCGTCGTGAACGCGCTGGAGGTTATCGGGAACGACGTTGCTCGCACAAAGATCGTTGCCACTGGCGTCGGTGACGTGACGGAGTCGGATGTCATGCGTGCAAAGGCAGTCGAAGGTACGTAACCACTAGTATCGCTTTCCCGTGCCACGCGAACCTTCGCGTCATCGCCACTACTCCACCGCTAAATCGCATTTTCTTCGTCAGGTGTGGTCGTAGCGTTCTCGGTCAAGGTCCCGCGCCCGATCGAGAATGAAGCTGCGTCGCAGCACGTCCCCATCGTGTCGTCGTCCATCATCTACAAGCTTATGGATACCGTCACCCAGAAGGTCGTCGAGCTCCTCCCGCCGATCATAGAGAAGCGTGTGTCGGGCGAGGCGACGGTGCTCCAGCTGTTCGACATCGGCCTCAAGGGCAAGAAGACGACGCAGGTCGGTGGCTGCAGGGTGTCCAGCGGCGTCGTCGAAAAGAGCAAGCTCGCCCGCGTTATGCGCGACGGAGAATCCGTTTTTGAGGGTGAGTAGCCAGCTCCTCGTGTGCAGATTGCAGTCGGGTGGGATGGCGCAGCGCCCTTCTGTTCCAGGTATACAATTTATTTGAGTATTTCTGACAAATTTGCGGTTGCAGGTCGTCTCGATACCCTGAAACAGCACAAGAAGGACATGCTGGAGGTTGCTAGAGGCACAGAATGCGGCATGAACCTCGCTGGTTTCAATGACCTTCGCGTCGGGGACATTATTGAGATGTACGAGGAGGTTTCCTTACCCGGCAAATTATAATACGTTCGGTGTAGTCTTACTGTCCAGCCACCCTAATTTGCTAGTGCTAGTCGCACCCTTAGATCGTCGATGCGTAGATCCATAGAAACCACTGTGTCATTTACCATGCATGATATACACACTGCTCCTCTACGCTCTACAAGAATAGTCCACAAACCGTCCGTTGGCACCATATACGTGGTTAATTGGCATGTTAGACTGCTTCGACTGGCACCACCAGTCATGTGCGCGCTTTGTTGGCGTCGTCCAGGACAAGGTCCTTCGCACCGATTGTCCCCGTCCGGCCGCCGACGCCGAAGGTAAAGTTAATGTTGCCAAGGTCGCGGTCTGTCTTTTCGAGGAGCGTCCAGCTGCGGTTATCCTTCTTCTTAAGCTTCAGTTCCAACTAAGGGGCAAGCGTCAGTAACCAGACGTAAACGTCACTTTAAGCATGACAGCGGGTGCCCGCCGCAGCGTCGGATCACGTACCTTTGTGCCGTAAAATTTGAACGACGATTCGTCCACGTTGACGGGGCCCCAGAGCTGGAGGGTCTTGCGAAAGCGCTTCGAGTCTGGGAGGTAGAGGTCGATGAAGACCTGTGGGGTGCATAGGATTTGGCTTTAACACGCGCTGTCGCAGCCGGGCAGGACCGGACGCACCTCGGCCTCCTCTATTTTGACGACACTCGTGCTCGGGTCGGCCTTCTTGGCGAAGACGGAGGCGTGGACCTCGGTCGGCGTCTGATAGTGGTCAATGCGACACTGTGTGAACTCTTCCTGCTGCTAATTTTTTCATGGAAGAAACGTCAGCCGGCCGGCGTGCCAACGGAAAGCAGATTACTAGCGGTCGGCGCCCCGCTGGCCAGCGGACAGGCGGGGTGCCGACGGGCATCTTGTTAACTCACCGTGGCCGCCTTTTTCTTGGGGACGAAGACGTGCCGGCCCGTCTTGCATCCTTGGATCTTGAGAAATTCGTCGAACTCCAGCACTCTCCGCTTACAGCATAAGTAACCCTTGGGCGTGGTAAGGACGCCGTCCCGATGGATCGGGGGATGGAGAGGGACGTACCTTGCTGCCTTCGTGGAAAATAGGCTTTCAAAGGCGGGTTAGCGGACAGGACATGACATCGGAGACAGTGGAATGATCGCGGATGCGCTGCGAGGAGCTTAAGAGGGAGCCAGTACTTACAGGCTTCGGGTGGTACGTGCACTCGCTCGCTTTCCCGCCCTCTTTTCTGTGCAGCTCGTCGCTCTCGTACACAACGCTGCACCCGTTGTGTCTGCACTTTGAACCCGCGTGGACGACCGCCTCCAGATCGTCCTCCTCTTCCTCGAACTTGGGCGGGACCACGGCCTCCGGGGGCGCTTTCGAGCCGAGTGTAGGTGTACCCGTGCCCGAGGGAGCGGACGAGTACGTCTCGGAGCCGCCCACGGAGGAGGTCATCTTGAGATCCACCTGCGGCGCCGGCTTTGGAGGAGGAGCCTTGGGTGCCTCGTCCGTATGTTGACCGAGGGTGCATCCCTGTCGGAGATCGATACCAAGTTAGTCTCCCAGTAGTGCTTGAAGGCGCGCGCGCGAGGGCAGGTGCGACTCACCTTAATCTTCATGAACTCATCAAAGTCGAGCACGGGCTTGTTCACAGCCTGACAGCAGGACCAGGACTTGAGGCCTTCGTGGAAGACCGGCGCGCCAGGATGGTATGAGCAGCTCTCCAGGGCATTGTTCTCGGGGTCGTAGTCCTGGCTACACCCCTTGTGAGTACAACGAGCCATGGTTGCGTAGACACGAGTAGTCGCGAGTGGCCCGAGTGGCTGGAGACGGAGCGAGACGGTCGAGGAGAGAGACCGACCTTTGGAATGCGGGGACGTCGCGCGCGGCGGGCGGTGCAGAAGAGCGAATCGCGATCGAATCTACCAGAAATTGCGCACGCGCCGAGCGCACGTGAGTCGCGCCCGCATTCAAATCGCGTCGCGTCGCGCCCCTCCACGCGCCGCGTCTTGCCCAACGCGCCCTCCATCTCCCGACCCCTCTGTCGGACGATTTGCACGCAAAATGATTATATGTGTACCGTCTTCTCCGCAGCCCTCTGCCACCGCCCCATCGCGCTGGTCGGTCGCGCTAGTGGTGTATACGCAAATACTACTTAACTGTGCTGAGCATACTAAAGAACCCACATTTACTACAGTAGCTATCCCACTCAAGGCGTGCAGAATATACGCATGTCTATGAGGTCAGGCGGGCTCAAAGGCCCTTTGCGCAGCATACCCGTAGCTTCCGTGCGTTTACCATGGGGCCATGGGATGCCCGTTGGTAACGCTAAGCATGCATAGATGAACGTGCGCACAACGTTACACAGTCATCAATGTTCTATTTTTCAGCATATTCTAAATCTACAATGGACTACGAACCATACGCCCTCGCGCCCAACGATCCCCTAACGCAATTCTTACATCCACTGACATGTGACCGTCCCCTCCCCCTCCAGCGTTCTGTATCTAGCCCCAAATGGTCGGCGACCTGCGTGCTCCGTAGGAACAGAGAAGGGCGGAAATGACACAAACCTCGTTCATTCATGCTTGCAGAAAGTTTAAGGGGGTGACGCAAACGTCATATAGCCCGCTCTCCATGGACCGTCGAGTTCGAGTCTGTGAAAGAAACTTGAAGGGAAATAGGTCGCCGGGTTCCCATGAGACATATAGGGCAGAGTTCACGATACGCGTCCCAAAAGTGTGCGTAAAGTTTCGAAGTTATGCCCCCCGGCGGACCGTCGGACCCAATTCAAAATTGGCTAGAAACGACGAGAGCACAGACGTAACTGTCCCCCCCCGGGTCAGGCCATACGCGGTACCCAGCTTGAGGCTGAACGGGGCGCTGGGCCTTTCGCAAGCCGCGCGGGGGATCCCGGATTTTCGTCTGTTCCGTTCTAGATGTCAGTGCGCTGGAAGAGACGAGAAGAACCTGCCCGTTTCCATCTTCTACCGCCTGCGCATGACCGTATCCAGCACCCTTCCGTATCTCCACCGCTCTGGGGACGAGAAAAGGGGGCCCTCTAGCTCGTGTCCTCATCGTGTCCGGCCTCTGAACGGGGAGCCAGTGTCGGTCAGGAGCCTGTCCAACGGTCTCGCCGTCCTAGTCTCCCTATCGAGCGGCCTGGCTTAGTGAACGACAGCGTGAAGTGCACCCGGCGGGGCTGGGGCTGTATGGGGGGCTGAGGGAGGGTATCCGACGTCGTTCTTCGTGGGGCTGTTTCGTTCCTTGGTTCTCCTGGCAGACCGCAATGAGCCTATTGGACACGTCATGGCCCAGCCCGCTCGCCCCCAGGCTCCGGGGAGAAGCAGGCCAGTCTGAGGCCGCCATCCTTTGGGATCCGGTCGACGACAGGCCTTCCGACGTCGGCACGCGAGCCCTCCGCTCTGGTTGGCAGTCCTTCCCGGGTCGTTGACTGATATATCGCGCTGTGAGGCCGTAAACATCAGCATCCGGCACAACTCCGCGAGGCTTCGGCCCCGCGCTCATCATCGATCACCAGGCAAGAACGTGGACCACCCATTTGGACAGCGACGACCCCTCGGGAT
Source organism: Ganoderma lingzhi (assembly GCA_026283605.1). Classification (NCBI taxonomy): domain Eukaryota; kingdom Fungi; phylum Basidiomycota; class Agaricomycetes; order Polyporales; family Polyporaceae; genus Ganoderma; species Ganoderma lingzhi. The sequence continues at coordinate 948,087 of JAPJYM010000008.1, forward strand.
CCTCGATGTCGTCGGCCACAGATTCGGAGTCGGAGACGGAGGACAACAACCTCGGAGACGGAACAGCGAGGGAAGAACGGTCGCAGAGCTTGGCAAGTACATTGCTCCGTTGTCCCCACACACCCGTTCCGATGTCCCAGGAGATCCAAAGGATCTGCGGACACCCCATGACAGCTCCAGCCGGAAAAATTACCCCAGTAAGTGTTGACATCCATGGTCAGCAGTTGCGTCAATCGACTTACTGGTGAGGATGTAGCTCCCCCAATCCCACATGTACACCTAGAAGCATGAGCAGCGACGGGGCGCACTGCCCACCTTCTGAATTGTTTTGCGGCCAATCCCACTATGGCAGTACTTCTTCCTCCACCGAAGCAATGTTCGAGGCCGTACACATCTTCAGATCCAGCGCGGGACGCACCCTAGGACACACAAGGCAGCAGTAAGCCATCGACGATGAAGTACCCCACTAACGCCATCTGCCATGTCCGCCCTTCTCAAGGTCCTCGATCAGGTGCCTGCCGATCCTCCACGACGTACGGCGCCCCGCTGTATTTGCCCAGCTGGACATTCCGGGCCACAGGGCGTGGTCGTCGCTGAGCTGAGCGTACGACATCCAGGGCATCATATCTGCGTCGCACTGCAGGATTATCCTGTTATAGCTCGCAGAATTGTCTTGCTGTGGAATTGTGGCTACCGCAATGGTATAGCAGGACCAAGGGTCTTCGGGGCTTGGCTTTCACCGTATCGGTGAGTACCCTGACAGCCACATATGCGTGCTCACGTACCAAATAGTACCCTAGCTTCTCCGGTCTCTGCTAGTCCTGCAGCGGATCCGGAACAAAGGTGGAAACTTGGAAAGGCGCACCGCTCATGCATTCATGCCCGACGATGATGTGTGGATGCCAGTGGAGTACGTAAGTGCAGCAGCAGATGGGACGCAGTAAACTGAGACGCTCACGATAGGCCATGGAGGCGTCAACATAATCAGGACAGGCAAGAAGCTTCCCCAAACGTATACACCGAGCACCAACCAAGCACACCTGCGTGAAGCGGTGGAGCGCAGGGAAGAGCGAACTCTGCTCGATCAGTGGAAGGCGTACCCTAGATGGCGACAGAAGAGGTCGAGCAGCAAGCTTCAGCAGAGAGGGCGTCGTTCAAGCAGCTCCAGGGCTCAGCGGCTCTGCCCGGCGGACGGTCTGAGTCTCCAGCCAACTTAGCCTGTCACTCCCCGAAGCGCGTAACTGTGACCGCGCCCGTCGCTCACGTAGTTCGTACGTAGTTCGAACGGCAGCCTCCTTGTTGTGTCGTATTCTCACTCTCTCTTGAATCTACTTCGTTCTACCGCTCATGCCTGTGAATGGGAATGGTGAACCTTCGCTGGCCGGAAAATCGCGCCACCGCAGCGTGCCCCGCCCTTGTAGCCCAAAAGACCCTTTCAGCGTCGATCCTCGCTTAACGCCACATGTTGGATTTGTTCGGTCGAAGGGTCCAAGTCATGCAAGTCATGGTCCCCATGCCGCTGTCGTGTTGGACTTATGTCTTGTGGGCGTGCGTGGGGATGAGTTTAATGTACCAGGTTGGCATCCGGGCAGCCTTTCCGGTTGTAAGGTATATCGGTTCCCGTGGCCCCTTTCGTCCTGATCAGATGTCGCACAACCTTACTGAGGCGCTGAGGCCCCGCACTATCTTCGTGTCTGAACGCTAGAACTGGGGTTGGCGCGGCCGCATGCCGGCCCATCTCAGTCTTCTAACTTCTATCTACGTACATGTGTGATATGCTCTGTGCCCGTCGCGGGGCGCCCGCAGGGAATATGGCCTCGGACGACGGATGCTACGATAGCCCCGGGCCAAACGCCTCCCACACGAGAAAGCCGACACCCCATGGCCCCACACGCCCTAGGGTGCGCAGGGCCGCGTTCAGCCGCCGGCGCATCCGCGAAGCAGAGGGGTCGTGCGGAACATGCGCGGGGTTCGCAAAGAACGAGCGCACACCGTCCTCGCGGGCCTTGTGCAGGATGATGCCCGCGATCGAATGCTGCTTGCCCGGGGGTGCGAGCCGATCGTGGTGGACTGCCTTGCGCATGGCGTCCCAGGGTCGGCTCGCCATTTCGTACGCGAGCCCCGCGACGGCGCCGCCCGCGACCAGCGTGGTGGCGTGCACGACACGCGGAGTATGCTTCCGGACGGAGCGGAATCGCGTGACGGACCCGGGGCCAAACGCGTCTGTGGGGGTGCGGTCGAGCAGGGCTTGGGACATGGTCTTGGTCTGGCTGGCGCACCGCCGCGTCACGTCGAATATGGCAAAGAAGACGGCGAAGCCTGTGCGCGCGGCGAGGGGCTTCGGTTTAGAACGGGCGACGCACGACACGATCGCGGAAGACGCAGGGAGAAGTACGTACCGCAGATATCTTTGGCACAGCCCCAGCCCCAGCCCTCCCAGCCACGACCGGCCATCTCACCAACATCTCGCATCCAGTCGCGCACCTGGCGCGCCTCCCGCAACTGTTCAGAAGGGGCCATTGGGGTCGTGGGTTCCGTCTTGAGGAAGACCTCCTTCCATGCGTCGCTCCAGCCGGTTGCAGGGGACGTGCCCTCGAGGGCGAAGCGCATATTCTCAGCAGGGGCGGCAAGAAGTGCTTGCGCGCCTCCTGCACAGGCCCCCGAGAGCGCGGCGAGGGTGGTCGGGTGGGAGGCGAGGTGGGGCTCGAGGCGGCTGGACACCTCGGAATATGTAGACCATAGGACAATGCCGAGAAGGCCGTTCACAAGCATTGGTGGCACGAAGTGCTTGGGAATTACTGACCACTGGCGATCAGTTGTGGTGAGCATGGGTCCCGTCGGGATCGGAGTACTTTCGAAGGCGGACGTACGCCATGTTCTTTCACGAGCCACGAGATGTACTGGGGTGAGAGGGATTGGCCATGGCTGTCTGCGAGTCCACGCAAGGAATGCCACCCAGAGACTGCAGCATGGGTGTTCATGTCAGGGCATATGTAGGGTAACAAGATTAGACGCACCTTTGGAGGGCCGGAAGAGCCTGACAGGTCTGGAGAAGTACAAAGCCAAGCTGCGTGTTGCAGTGCGGGCGACAGCCGCGTAGAAAGAGTTGGTCTGTTGTTGCTGCTGCACGCCGTCCTCATTCTTGGCCGACATGCAAGGGTGATGACGATGGCATGGATAGCTGCGACGTCGGTGGGGAGAACGACCTCGGACATACAAGTAACTGCCGACCGTGACGTTGCGCCTCGGTGGCATTCTGGCGCCCACCAACTTCCCAAGTGACCAAAGGTGTGACCGTGTGACGCTACTCTGTTCTGAAGTCTCGACCGCCAGCCCATGCTGTTCCTTTCCGGCGACTCCAGCCTCGGTGTAGGTATGGCGTCGTGCAGCCAACCAAACGGTACCTTTTGCTCGTAGCACCCCAGAATGCCTGACAGTGATAAGATCCCTGTGTTAGCTGATGAATCAGCCCTTCCAAGGGTACAAGCAGCCACGGCGGACGACTTCCGAGTGCCTCGTTTCGAAAGGAGCCCTTGATCGACCTCTGGTAATATGTCCCGCACGAACCGTATTTTACATCATACTAACTGCTCCGATTTCAGATTACTGCCCCTCGATTGCGTATCAAGCGCGATTGTCGCATCCGAGAAGACACCAGTTCCGGTGCCCTTCACGTCCGTGATCTGAACATTTGAACCTTCGCGGCCCATGCTTTTTCGAACAGGTGCTGATTGGAATGGGGTAGAAGTCTATGACACTGCGAAGAGGCCGACGTTTCCTCCCCGTGGAGAGTCGACAGAAGCCTGCGGATAGCCTTCTGAATTGAAAACTTATTCATCAAACTTCCAGCAAGGCGGAAAGGTTTTGGAAAGACGCAGAACTAGAGCCGGGAAAGGCTGGTACGCCTAGTGTCTCCAAGGAAAGACGCCTTTCCAAAGACTCGGTTCCTCCAGTACGAAAGATCTTGAAATCTTGATCCTTTCCACAGCCTTTCCTGCCTCCCGAAAAGATGCCTGCTTCGTAGTGTGAGGTTAGAGACACACATGTTGCGCAAGTACTAACATGGCGTATCCAGTTTCGCGACCCGTAATCTTCGACCCTTTTCACGTAAATTAACGTTTCTCGCATACGCGAAGGGAAGCATCCTGAATCTATGGAAAGCCTGGACGCCTAGAGCCAGCCACGGGAACATCCATTCCGGCGACCCGCCCATGACTCTACCAACCACCCGACATGGCCGGCTTACGTTCAAACATATTAATACCTATCAAATAATTTGGATCGAAGGGTACTGGTCTCGTAAGTTCACAGCATTATCTGTCCCTCTTATCCCCCTCAAGTGCTGATGTATTGACAGAAATGTAGTAACCAAGAAGCTAACCGTGACCTGATGATTATTTCCGCTGCGGAGACTAACCAGTTAGTCCGGTCTAGAATTAATTAAAGACCTCTACCTCTGCTTCGACAGTTTCGCGATCGTCGCAATGCCGGCAGGGGCAGTGCCTCGCGCTTTCAATTCTCAAGTCTTCGGGAAACGTAATATGTAGGGCCGTGGCGTGGCGTCCGGTATTGTCTACCGCTTCCATTCCTCAAACGAACCTTAAACTCGCCTGGGCACAAAATGTGCCCATTACTCAGATAGACTGATTGAAGGTATTTCTTCCAAAATGTAATGCGGCCATGTCGGGTCGGAATGCTTCCCGGAGCATCCCAGCAAGTTTCGGGAGGAGGCACGAGGGTGACAGATCATATACCCCAAAAGACCCACCGACCGACAACCTCCACTGCGCACATGCACGGAGGGACATCTGTGTTCGCTCTTCATCTGTACCATACATAGCTCCGAACGTTGGTTGGTTATCATCACTGCGTCCTACGCGAAAGTGAGTTCGGAGGGGTGCACCGTGGGTCTCTCATTGGTCCGGAGGCGGCCGGAGTGGAGCCGAAGAGCGCTTACGCCTGACAGCGCATTGAATCTGTGGCTTGGTTACATAGACTCAAGCCCTCATCCTCGCCAACTGGTCCTCCTCGAGCACACTTTGAGGATGCTTCCTGCCTCCTCAGTCGGTAGATCACTCTCAAAGCTTCACCTCCGCTTGCCATACTCTCGCGTATATTGCCGGCGGCTCAGCACTCAGGTGACACAATTCGGCCCTAATTTTACGTTCTATCCGAATTTCTTCACCGTAGACGAGCAGTGCGTTCTCTTGAGGGCTTCTTTGAAAAAGCTTGACTGCATGGAAAGCGGGAAGTTCCGGCGCAGGAGGAGAGAATTCCTTCGAAACTCTCCTTCACAACCATCTGCGAACCCGGTGCAAGCGTTATTCCTACCAGACGAATTTTACGACTTCCAAGAGGTATGTCACCCTCTTTATGGACTTCTGATTTTTCTGACCCGCGCATGTGCTTAAGGGCCATTTTGACGGCGTCATTAAGCAGTATCGTGAGACGCATGTCACCTCGTGGCCGGAGGATAGCCCGGAAGTTGTTCCGCTGTTAGAGAGACTCAAGACGGTCCATCCTCTCGAAGAAACGCAAACGCATATCCTTCACTTAGCGTCCGACGGTGTCATCCTCGTAAATCCTCGTCGTCCTTTGCGACAACATTGGCGTTAACCTACTATCATATTCAGCCGCATGTTGATAATGTGGAGGCCAGCGGGTGCGTCCGCTGACTTCCAATCGCGCTGCGCACCTCTAATTTTACTTCCTTAGCACTTGGATCCTTGGCGTATCGCTAGGTGATGAGCGCATGTTGCGTCTGGAGTCTTCCAGGTCCCCGCAAGAACGCTATGAGCTTCCGTTACCCTCTGGCAGCGTGTACATTCAAAGGCGCGGGGTCCTCCTTGACGCGGTCGGAGGCAAAACTGATGTTACCACAGAGACGCTATCCGGTACAATTACAAGCATTCTATTTTACACCCCGACGGCGCACAGCACCGTCCTCGCGGACAACGTCTGAGCATTATGTTACGAGTAAGTTTCCACCATTTCGTACAACAGCGTCAGGGAGTCCCACAGCTACTTACTACTCCCCAGGACCGACTCACATCAAACGCTACACCTGAGGGTATATTGTTCACACCTTGTACGCGATCGTAATACGGATTGGATGGATTCGGCAATTGCCCCATTCAAGAGAAAAACGGAGTAACAGATCGCACGTAAAGGTGCACGGTCGTCGGCATCAGATCGCAGGACGCTTGCAACTTTGCATGTAGCCCCACGTTGTAACGTTCTTTCGGGTATCTAAGTAAGCACCGAGGAAGAAGAAAACAGGCCAAGGAGCTATTTAGCGGGCGGAAAAACAGTCATTCCATGCGGGACTCACGGCGTGCGGATTATGCTCTGTACGGTCTGCCATACCTCCTCGTGGTCGACGGTAAAGCAGTTCATCACCCCTTGGATCGTCTTTGGGATGCTCCAAAAGTAGCCTATGATTATAAATGAAGCACATAGGGGACATAAACATCGAGGCTGGACGGCGCATACCTCCAGTACCGGACTTGCGAGCCGCGCACCGCGCAGAGCTGTGGCCACGACCGCATTGGTAACAAGGTTCGACAGCGGGAACAGGAGACGGACCTTGCTTCTACATGTGTGATCTGAGAAGCCCTGGCTGGGGCGGAGGGTCCAATTGAAACCGTCGACACCTTGATGCCTAATGGATCGAGTTCCTGACCTAGGAAGTGCGCGGTTGAGAGAAGCGTGTCCTTTTGAAGAGATTGCAGAGAAGGCGGCCACGGTTGATGACCGGCTATGTCCATTGGCAAGGGCCCGATAACATGAATGAACAGGCTCCGCGCATATAGGATGCGACCCTGGTAACTTACAGCTAAATAGCACGACTACGCGTCCGGACCCAGCCGCGAGCGCGCCGACATAGTCTTGAACTATTGATATGGGCTCCACGAGGTGTGACCGAAGGACTTCATACCACGCCGAGACGTTTAAGTCCAGGCCCGCCTTGCCGCTCTGCAACGGCTTGGAAGCTTCGCGTGTGGAGCCCGAAGCACGGGTATACAGGTTCAGCAGGCAAATTGATTACGGCCGTGAGATGCGAGCGCACATGTCCAAATCGGTCAGCCGCCGAGGATTGTGTGGACAGGACGATTTCCACGTACGGGTGCAGGTCCGCGAGGGGACTACGAGAAGCGCGACCAGGTGCAGGTTGTGCACAGCGCAGTAGGCGTCGACGGTCTCGACTGCACGCGCCCTCTGAGCGTCCGAGTTCACGTCGAGCACGATAGGTGCGACCAAACCCCAAGGAGAGCGACCGGACCGCTTTATCCTCTGGTGCCATTCTTGGATGAGCTACCGGACGCGGTGAGCGACGGTAGGACGAGGGGGAAACACGCGGAACCCCTTCTCTCACCGAAGACACGTTCGAAGCGTCCGCGTCTGAGGAAGCCTGTGCTTGAGGCTTATCCGGACAAAGAGCGAAGACGGTGTACCCCTGCTGTGAGAAGCTGAGGGCTATATGCCTGCCTAGAGCTGCGAAGCGAGGGGTTGCCCGCCCAGGAAAAGGCAATGGTCAGCTTGCCATATTGCACACTCGCGATCGCCTCCTATCGGACTACATACCGTCATCTCCGCCCACCACCACGACGGCGCTGCTGCCCGGACCGCGGACCTCACACGCAGGCAGGCACAAAAACTGGCAGAGCCGTTCGTGCGCCGCGTCCGAGACGCGTTCCACCAATGAGAGTGCTCCGAGCACCAGTCGGAGGGAGATGCAGAGGGCGAGATTGAGGTATGGGAGCTGCGCGATGCTGTTCGCGATGTCTCCGATGTGGGCGTGGCCGCGCACGGCGTCAGCAAGCAGGCGGGCCAGGATTTGGTCAGGGCGTGCCAGGAGTGGGGGCGCTCCCATGTCTGCCATCTTTGGCGAGTCTCTGGCGGTGGGTGCACGCTGGAGGTGAATTGGAGACAAAAATGGGGTGCGAGCTGGAGACTGGGATAATGAGGACCTGGCGCTAGCATGTTTCATACAAGATGCGTATGTGCCAGATACTTATCCGGCGGAACCCAACCTCGGACTCGGATGGGCGCTTAGATGGCGCTCCTATCTGGTCGGCACGCCCGGCTTAGCCTTCTCCGCCAGGCTCGGGCTTTCCGTCTTTCGCTCGTGTGAGTATCGGACGTCACGGTCGACGTCTGGCCATGGCTCTGCGGCCCGAGCCTCGGAACGCTTTAGATCACTGATCTGGGACAATGGGAAGTGCAAGGCGCAAGAAGCGGGCCACCCACTGACCTCCCCCGCGCGGCGAGAAGGAGTCCTGAGATCCTACCTTGAATTCGTCGACATCATACCACCCTCTGGCCTGTCTGGATCATTCTCGGGGTCGAGACGGGTCGTCGTCGTATGCATGATCCTCGCTTGCACCCTAGAGAACGTCCCACAGAATGTCTCACAGAATATCCTCTCAGGAAAAGTGATGCCGCACGCAAAATGGGGTGCAAAGTTCGGGCAGATGCATTCGGAACCGCTCTATGGATAATACATTGAGTTCCCATCCCGTGAATATAACACATCTAGTAAATAGTGTACGAGTCCATGATATGTGTCTAAGATAGGACGACAAACAACTAGGGTATCCGAGCGCAATGATACAATCTAGGGGGATCCGGAGTCCGTGCAGGAGTCCAAGGAGCAAGAGTACTTTTGAATGTCATGGAGGCAGCGTGGACCGTCCGCCAAAGCATGCGCAGGTCTATCCAGATTTTGAGATGCTGTTCACACTGGACAAACTAGACGTAATGAGCCCTCGTGTAAGAACGTGGATCATAATAGAAGTACACGCACGGTAGCTTCACGGGGTTGGGGCTTCCGTCGTCAAGCTTTATAACGACATAGCGAAGACCCTGGCGTGGCGTGAGCATCCAACGCATTGGCGTGTGAAAGAGCAACGCGCTCACCTCGATGGTCTCGGTGTTCTGAACAGTGCCGGTGCGAGTCTTGCCACACTCGAGGAAGAACACGCGCGTCCCGATCTAGGAGGGGGTGGGGGTTAGACAAAGGGCAGGTGTGGACCCAAGCGTGACTACCTACAGGGAATGGGTCCATCAGCGTCACACAGCGGGACAACAGGTGGTGAGGAGCGACGTACCTACAAACATCTTGGCCTTCTTTATACTCTGGGTGGCTGAGGGGAGCTAGGGTAGGATGCGGGACCTGGAGTAGCTGGATGACCAGTTTTTGTAAGAGGAGCCGGCGTCCACTTCATATTCTCGACGGGGGTGCGTTGTAAAGGGGAGACCGTATTTTTGGCGGACGAGTTACCTGAACGGGCGGTTTATACCATAGGTATGTGCGAAAGGACTTGGGGGTCCAGAATGCTGCCGGAAGTGAGTGCATAGATGATCTCGGGAACCCTGATGAAGGGGAGGGGTGCGCTTAAGTCGGGAAAAGGAAGTCCAGAACAGATGAAGGGAAGAGGAGGGCGAAGGTGCTGTTGCTTCGCGGGATGGAAAAGAGACCGGTGTAAGAGGGCAGAAAGACGCGATCAAGAGCATTTGGTTTGCCTGGAGCGCATCACACGCGGTGTGGACACGACCACCGGCTCGCCCAGAGTAATGCCACTTACCTGACGGCAAAGTGATGATAAAGCTTAGCCGTGCATGGCACCCGGGCCAGGTCAGGGGATTTGTTCCCATTGGGCTTCGGGGTGGGAGTGGTCTTGAACCACTCGACATAGAGCAAGTCTCCCGGGAAACCCCTGGACCTAGACCGATACTGAATGGACGCGAAAGGAGAGATCAGTTGAGGCCAAGCCAAGGGAGGATGAGATTGGCTGGAAGGGGACCCCAGGCGAGTGACTCGCGAGTGACACAAGGAGCCTGAGGTAGGCTCAGGCAGAGGCTCGAACAGCGCGCATCAGTGCATGCAGCATTACGTAAAGCACGCGGCGGCGGCGGCTGTGGTCCCAGTTTCCGAATCCGAGTCCGGAGTCCAAGGCAAGGTTCCCTTAGCCCGCCGCGATGCCTGTCCACTCCTCGTCCTCTCGATCCGCCGCCGCGACCACTGCGCGCACAGACATGTCTGTCATCCTCGTAACCGGTTCGTACGACCACGAAATCCGCTTTTGGGAAGCCTGGAGCGGTATATGTTCCAGGACAATACCCAGGGCTGCAGAGTCTGGCGTGAGGCACCCGTTCATCATGCCCGTCCCCAACATCCCGTTCACATCCCTCCTGCATCGTGCAGCAAGTTAATCGTTTAGCGATATCCCCTGAGTAAGCTTGCCCTGTTCGTCGTGCTTTTCTCACGCGTTCCTTATATGATCCTCCTTTTGGGCCCTAGCAAGCGACTCCTCGCCGCGGCCATACACAAAAAAGCGTACATTTATGAGATCGCCACTGCGCCGTCTGCGGGACCGGTGCGTTAAACTGTCCAATTAAAAACACATTGTCTGTTCATTTCCCGGTTATACCTATTTGCAGGTCGCGATTTTTGAAGGCCACAACGGAAATATCACAGCCGTGTGCTTCCACAGCGAAGGAAAGTGGTTGGTGACCGGCAGTGAGGATGGTACGATCAAAATATGGGATCTCCGGTACGTTCCCGTCCTTTGCACTGCCGTTCTCATGACCAACCGTTCGAGGGGACGTTCCAATACAGAAGTAGCAGCCATCTCCATCGCAATTATGACAACGAGGCTCCCGGTATGACAATTTTTCAGTGTTATCCGCCGACGGTACTCCGACGACCGCTGACGCCCTTGCGGGATGCAGTGAACGACGTAGTGGTGCACCCGAATCAGGGTGAACTCATTTCGTGCGACCAGGCGGGACGAATCAAGCAATGGGACCTGTCGGAGAACATCTGCACCCACGAATTGGTGCGTCTGTCTCAAAGCTGTCGATCCTCGTGATGTTCATCCGACGAGGATCTAGACACCCGGAGGAGATACTCCGATGCGTTCTATCAGCCTCGCTTCTGACGGGTCCTGCCTCGTCGCGGGCAGCGTGAAGGTAGGGCGCGAGGGGGCGCGCTCGTGCACAATGGCATCGATATGCTAATTGATATTGGCGCAGGGCAAGTGCTACGTATGGAAGATCAACGACGAACGATCCGATCTTCCAAGATTCCAGGCTGTGACTATGTTCCAAGCCCACACCAAGTACCTCACGCGGCTGCTTTTGAGCCCTGATGTCAAGTACGTTTTCATTTGGGCTTCTAGCTCTACTAGCTCCGATGACGACGGCTTTGCCAGGTACCTCGCGACGTGCTCTGCTGATCACACTGTCAAGATCTGGTCGATATCGCCTAATTACGAATTCAAGCTCGAGAAGACGATGCAAGGGCATCAACGTTGGGTCTGGGATTGTGCATTTAGCGCCGATTCGGCGTATTTAGTGACAGGTGCGTCGTGGTGCACTGAAACATACGAGCTCTATCCCTCACATTTGTACGTATAGCATCCTCGGACCACACCGCTCGGCTGTGGGACATGTCAACGGGGGAGACAGTACGACAATACAACGGACATCAGAAAGGTTCGGAAGTTGTACGGTCGCGAGTTGACTTTCACTGACACTTGTTCTCACCAGCGGCGGTGTGTTGCGCGCTGCACGATGGGGCGGGCTAGTTTTGAACCCCGTTCTCCTCATGTCTCGAGCATGCATGGAATTTACGCTATGGCGGACGGGCCGTTTGTACGAATAATCTGCTGCGAAGGCAAAAAAGGACCTAATCTGGCAGAGGTTCTTAACTGCGGTTCTCAGGCAGAGGGAGTCTTTCAAGTCAGTTTTCGAGAACGATCCACGGTACGTCACAGTAGACTAGCCTTGAGACTTCCTCGCCAATGCGCCTCAGCACGAGTTGTTCTAGGTCGGGCTCTGGTCAGAATCCGCCGGGGTCGGTGGGAGCTGCCCAATTGAAGACACGCGTACCGGATGAGAAAGCACAACATTTCAACGAAATGCGAGCCAAGGTTTGATGTGATGGAATCCTTCCCCTGATGGCAATCTGGTTTACATCTTCCACGCGTGGCTGGGTCGGAAACAGACACAGCTCGATCACTTTCGAAATTCGCGCCTCACGACGTTTGGGGGGCACACGTCGCGTCGCCGCGGACAACTTGCGCTTCGTGAACTCCCACCGGCTTCCGAGCCTTGTGTAGGCCGACGCTTATATGCGCCCTCTGGCGTACGTTTCGGGCCCATATCGCGCATCTCGGGCTTCATGTCGAGGGGTTTGCCGTACTCAAATCTGTGCCGCGATGAAAACGATGAGAACGACATTCGGCACACATGAGCAATAACCCCCGAGCATTTCTGATACCAGGGTGAAATCATCCCAGCAGCGGTTGCTTCGCCGAGGCGATCACCATTCGTCCGCGTAGCGGCGTGCAAAGGCTTACAACTGAGTCTGGTGACCAATGGTACGGCGCTGCTTCTGTGTGATCGATATCGCGAGGGCCTGAAGTTTCGCCGCTGACCGCTGAGCACCCAGTTGAAAGTGTAAGCTTTACAGTTATGATTTGGGGGCATCTGCAGTATGGATTACAGGGGGACGACGAGGAAGACATTGGATATGCCTATCTGGCGGACGGCGTCATGGAGAAGCGGTGCGATGTGGGGCGGAGCCGTATATAGTGGCGTCCCTGAGCATAACGTACATCCGGCGGCCCGCGAAGAGTGGGGACTAGATCGATTATGGTGGGTCTGAATACGTTGGAGGGCAAAGCAATGAGGTACATAGTTAGAGTTAGTCAGTTAGCCAGACCGGCCCATGCTCACGGGATGTGTGACGGTGGGTGCGTACGCAGGGTGAATACGGAGGGAGGGTCCGGGGATGCACGGTGTGGAGGCTGGAGAGGACGTCCGGCGGGGTTCCGCGTGAAAAGACTGATTCAGATAAGATGCGCTGGACGTGGCACGGGATTGTGTGGAGATTGCTGCGAATTTGATGTGGATTAGATCTCTGAGGGCTGTGATTGGTCGGTCTGGCGATAAGATGGGGCAAATGTGTGGCTGGGCTATCGGGAAGGGAGTGACCAGTGACCGCGCATCGGAAGGGCCGGGGAAGGAGGCGCGCCGCCGCGGTGCTTGAAGGCAGACCCACTGACTGAGACTCCATTCTGAGTCTGACTCGGACTTTGCACCCACTGCCAGTCCTCGTCTTCGCCCGCCAGAAATTTGCTTTGCTTTGTGGCCCAGCGCGAACCTCCCGCAGCCTTCTGTCGCTCTTGCACCCAGTCCACCACCATCTCCCCACAGCACACCCCGCACGCCCCTTTTGCATTTCCCCGTCCTCATCTGACGCTTAGATCCGTCCTCCCCGCTATCGCGTTCTATGGCTATCGTTGATTGCCACACAGATCCCTCTTGCCTTTACAAGTCCTTGCCTGCCTCTCAGATTGATGCGCAAAATGGGTTCGACGCAGTACAACGCGACCCGACGTCATGGGACGCCTCGCTCCCTGCCAACCAGGGCCTGTACATGAACGACTTCGAGAAGGACGCCTGTGGTGTCGGCTTCATCTGCCACATCAAGGGTGACCAGAGCCACAAAATCGTCTCAGATGCTCGTCAGCTCCTCTGCGCCATGACCCATCGCGGCGCCACCGGCGCAGACAGCCGCGACGGCGATGGCGCGGGTGTCATGACCGGCATCCCCCATTCCTTCTTCAAGAGGGAAGCCGAGCGCGAGATCGGCTGTGAGCTCCCAGAAGCTGGGCAATATGCTGTCGGGAACGTCTTCTTCAAGGCAAACAATCCCGTCGGCCTCCAGCAGCAGCAAGCCATCTTCTCCAAGATCGCCGGCGATTTGGGACTCCGCGTCCTCGGCTGGAGAGAGGTTCCCACCGATGGTACCATCCTTGGCCCCGCGGCCGCGAGTAAAGAGCCCGCGATTCTTCAGCCCTTCGTGGTCCTCCGCTCGCACTACGGAGAGGGCATTACCACCCGGGGCGGTCCGTTTGACGCCAAGCACTTCGAGTGTCAGCTCTATATCCTCCGCAAGCAAGCGACGCACACCATGTTTGTCCCCTTTCACTCTCTTAAGCGTTTGAACGTTAGCTTAAGCCGCCGGACTTTACCTTTCGTATGAAGCTCGCTCTCCAAGGGGTTCTACATCTGCTCCCTATCGTCCAAGAACATCGTCTACAAGGGCCAGCTCTCCCCGCCGCAAGTGTACAATTACTACCACGACTTGAACCATGTGCTCTACCGCTCGCATTTCACTCTCGTCCACTCTCGCTTCTCCACCAACACCTTCCCTAGCTGGGACCGTGCACAACCCATGAGGTGGGCCGCACACAACGGTGAGTTCACACCGCATACGTACTCATTAGGCTGCGTCAATTGACCATGTACACCGCCCCTAGGGGAGATCAACACCCTTCGTGGCAACAGGAACTGGATGCGTGCCCGTGAGGGCGTCCTGTCCTCGTCGCAGTTCGGAGATCAGCTCGATCTCTTATACCCCATCATCGAATCGGGCGGTTCTGATTCGGCCGCGTTCGACAACGTGCTTGAGCTGCTCGTTGTGAATGGCGTCTTGACGCTCCCCGAGGCCGTAATGATGCTCATTCCTGAGGCTTGGCAGGGCAACGAGATCATGGAGCCCGAGAAGAAGGCGTTCTACAACTGGGCCGCTTGTCTTCAGGAGCCCTGGGACGGTCCTGCTCTCTTCACATTCAGCGACGGCCGGTATTGTGGTGCCAATCTGGACCGTAACGGTCTGCGTCCTTGCCGCTACGTCGTTACCAACGAGGACATCATTGTATGCGCCTCCGAGGTCGGTGCCATCTACATCCCCCCTGAGAAGGTCATCCAGAAGGGCCGTCTCAAGCCTGGACGTATGCTCCTTGTCGACACCGGGGAGGGCCGCATCGTCGACGACAAGGAGCTCAAGCGTACGACTGCGCGGAAACAGAACTTCGCTTCTTGGATCGAGACTAATTTGCTCAATGTCCCCGCGATCGTCAAGCGTGTCCAGCGCACTACCACGGTTGACCCGTCGATCGACCACTTCACCCTCAGCACCGACCCGAAGCTGCTGGCATTCGGTTACACCGTTGAACAGCTCAATCTCCTCATGTTGCCTATGTTCACCGACGGCAAGGAGGCTCTCGGGTCCATGGGCAATGATGCTCCTCTCGCCGCCATGTCGTCTCAGTGCCGCCTCATTTACGACTACTTCAGGCAACTTTTCGCGCAGGTTACCAACCCCCCGATCGACCCCATCCGCGAGTCGATCGTCATGTCACTCGAATGCTATGTTGGCCCCGAGGGCAATCTTCTCGAGATGAACCCCCAGCAGTGCCACCGCATCCTCCTCCCTTCCCCCATCCTGTCGCTCGAGGAGATGAACGCCATGAAGAACCTGAAGTATGCGTATGCCAGCTGGCCTTCTCGCACCATCGACGTTACCTTCCCGAAGGAGTTTGGTCTGCCGGGCTACAAGCTCGCGCTAGAACGCGTCTGCTCCGAGGCTACGCAGGCTATCGACGACGGCATCAAGGTCATCATCCTCTCTGACCGCGAGATTGGCCCTACGCGCGTTCCGCTGTCCGCGCTCATCGCGTGTGGTGGCGTCCACCACCACCTCGTCGCTCAGAAGAAGCGCGCGAAGGTCGCGCTCATGATTGAGACTGCGGAGGCGCGTGAGGTTCACCACCTTTGCGTCCTTCTGGGTTACGGTGCGGACGCAATCTGCCCGTGGCTGATCATGGAGTCCATCCATAAGATCATCCGTGAGCGATTGTAAGCTCAAGCGTTGCACTTTTTTCAACCGTCTCTAACGGCCTTTTCTGTTCTAGGGTCAAGAACGACAAGACGCTCGACGACCTGATGACAAACTACCGTCACTCCGTCGATGGGGGCATCCTTAAGGTTATGTCGAAGATGGGGATCTCAACCCTCCAATCGTACAAGGGCGCACAGATTTTCGAGGCTCTTGGCTTGCACACCGAAGTGATCGAGAAGTGCTTCGTTGGAACCGCGAGCCGTGTACAGGGTGCAACATTTGATCTTCTAGCGATGGACGCGTTCGAGATGCATGAACGTGGCTGGCCTTCCCGTGAGACCGTGCTTCCCCCTGGGATGCCGGAGTCGGGCGAGTACCACTGGCGTTCGGGCGGGGAGGCGCACATCAACGACCCTTCCGGAATCGCCAATCTCCAGGATGCCGTCCGGGAGAAGAACCAGCGTGCGTACGACGCGTACGCGACCAACGCGAACGACCAGACCAAGGCGGTTCATCTCCGCGGCCTCCTCGACTTCCGATACGAGAATGCGGCTTCGATCCCGATCGAGCAGGTCGAGCCCTGGAACGAGATCGTGCGGCGCTTCGTTACTGGAGCCATGTCGTACGGTTCGATTTCCATGGAGGCGCACTCTACGCTCGCCGTCGCGATGAACCGGCTCGGCGGCAAGTCGAACACGGGCGAGGGCGGCGAGGACGCAGAGCGCTCCCAGCCGCTCTCCAACGGCGACATGATGCGCTCTGCGATCAAGCAGGTCGCCTCTGGGCGGTTCGGCGTCACATCCAACTACCTTGCGGACGCGGACGAGCTCCAGATCAAGATGGCGCAGGGCGCGAAGCCTGGGGAGGGCGGGGAGCTTCCAGGGCACAAGGTGTCGACGTCCATCGCGCGCACGCGGCACTCGACCGCTGGCGTCGGGCTCATCTCGCCCCCGCCGCACCACGACATCTACTCCATCGAGGATCTTAAGCAGCTCATTTACGACCTCAAGTGTTCGAACCCCCGTGCCCGTGTCTCCGTCAAGCTCGTCTCCGAGGTCGGCGTGGGTATCGTTGCGAGCGGTGTGGCCAAGGCCAAGGCAGACCACATCCTCATTTCCGGCCACGACGGAGGCACTGGTGCGTCCCGCTGGACGGGTATCAAGTATGCGGGTCTCCCGTGGGAGCTCGGTCTCGCCGAGACCCACCAGACGCTTGTCCTCAACGATTTGCGTGGGCGTGTCACTGTCCAAACTGACGGGCAGCTCCGTACCGGACGGGACCTTGCCATCGCGTGTCTGCTTGGTGCCGAGGAATGGGGCTTCGCGACGACTCCCCTCATCGCTATGGGTTGTATTATGATGCGCAAATGCCACCGTGAGTTGTTTCATTTCGCGTTTGAGGCAAACAAAGTACTGAGCTTGTTTTGCAGTCAACACCTGCCCTGTGGGTATCGCCACCCAGGACCCTCAGCTCCGTGCGAAGTTCGCTGGGCAGCCCGAACAGGTGATCAACTTCTTCTACTATATCGCGGAGGATCTTCGCCGCTACATGGCCAAGCTCGGGTTCCGGACCATCAACGAGATGGTTGGGCGCGCCGACATGCTCAAGGTTGACGAGAAGCTCCGCACGCCGAAGACCGCCCATTTGGATCTTAGCGCTATTCTTAAGCCTGCTTGGCAGATGCGCCCCGGTGCTGCCACTTACCGTGTGCGTGCGCAGGACCACAAGCTCTACATCCGTCTCGACAACAAGTTTATCGATGAGGCCGAGCCTGCACTGACGAGCGGTCTCCCTGTCCACGTCGAGTGTGACGTCACAAACACCGACCGTGCCCTCGGTACCTCCCTGTCATACAGGGTCTCTAAGCTGTATGGCGAGGAGGGTCTTCCCAAAGACACGATCCACATCCGCATGCGTGGTTCTGCGGGCCAGTCGCTCGGCGCGTTCCTGGCGCCTGGTATCACCATCGAGCTCGAGGGTGACGCCAACGACTACGTCGGCAAGGGTCTGTCTGGCGGCCGTCTTATTGTCTACCCGCCCAAACAGTCGCCGTTCAAGGCCGAGGAGAACATCATCATCGGCAACGTCTGTTTGTACGGTGCCACCTATGGAGAGGCATTCATCAGGGGCATAGCCGCCGAGCGTTTCGCCGTCCGTAACTCGGGGGCGATGGCCGTCGTCGAGGGCACGGGTGATCATGGTTGCGAATACATGACTGGTGGCCGCGTTGTCGTCCTCGGGAGCACCGGTCGCAACTTCGCCGCTGGTATGAGCGGTGGTATCGCGTATGTCCTCGACACCGCGCACACCTTCGCGTCGAAGGTCAACATGGAGATGGTCGAGCTCGGCAAGGTCACCGACCCCAAGGAGATCGCTGAGCTCCGAGGCCTCATCGAGGACCACCGTCATTACACCGGCTCGGAGGTCGCAGACCGCGTCCTCCACGACTTCCACCATCTCCTCCCCCTCTTCGTCCGTGTCATGCCTCACGACTATAAACGTGTGCTTGAGGAGCAGGCTGTCAAGGCCAAAGAGGAGAGGATGCGCCAGAGCGTCATCGATCTCATCCCCTCGCGGACTGCCAGCCAAGTTGACCTTGCGTCGGAGGGTCTTGAGGACCTCCTACTCCCTAAAGAGCCTCCTTCGCGCATGAGCCGTGCGAGCTCCCGCATGCGTCATGAGCCCGCCGTCGCCGATCTCGAGGACTCTCTCGTCGACGAGGCGACGACCAAGAACCGCCTCAACAAGCTCGACAAGACCCGTGGTTTCATGAAGTACAAGCGTCTGACGGAGACCTACCGCCCCCCTCGTAAGCGGGTCAAGGATTGGAGGGAGATCTCGTCCCGCCTCACCGAGGACGAGCTCAAGTACCAGTCGGCACGGTGCATGGATTGCGGTGTTCCGTTCTGCCAGTCCGACACCGGCTGCCCGATCTCGAATGTCATCCCCAAGTGGAACGATCTGGTGTTCAAGAACCAGTGGCACGACGCGCTCAACCGTCTGCTCATGACAAACAACTTCCCCGAGTTCACCGGCCGTGTCTGTCCCGCGCCTTGCGAGGGTGCGTGCGTCCTCGGGATCAACGAGCAGCCCGTTGGTATCAAGAGTATCGAGTGCGCGATCATTGACAAGGTACGAGTACTCGCTCTGATCGTTTTCTTTCAGTTCTCTGACTTCATCTTCTACAGGGCTTCGAGATGGGTTGGATGGCCCCTAAGATCCCCCAGTTCCGCACGGGCAAGAAGATCGCCATCATCGGCTCTGGCCCTGCGGGTCTTTCCGCCGCGGATCAGCTAAACAAGGCTGGACATTGGGTCACTGTCTACGACCGCAATGACCGCATCGGCGGTCTTCTCATGTACGGTATTCCTAACATGAAGCTTGACAAGGCGGTCGTTCAGCGCCGCGTCGACCTTATGGCCGCTGAGGGCGTCACCTTCGTCACGAACACATTTGTTGGCAAGGACATCAACGCTGATGACCTCCGCGAGGAAAATGACGCTGTCATCCTTGCGACTGGCGCGACCTGGCCTCGTGACCTCAAGATTCCGAACCGCGGTGTCGACGGCATCCACTTCGCGATGGAGTTCCTTCAGCTCAACACCAAGTCCCTCCTCGACTCTGAGCTCCAGAATGGCAACTATATCTCCGCCAAGGGCAAGGACGTCATCGTCATCGGCGGTGGTGACACCGGCAACGACTGCATCGGCACCTCGATGCGCCACGGCGCCAAGTCCGTCACGAACTTCGAGCTCCTGCCCAAGCCCCCACAGGGCCGCGGCCGCGACAACCCTTGGCCTCAATGGCCGCGCATCTTCCGGACCGACTACGGCCATACTGAGGTCGCGGCGCACTTTGGGAACGATCCGCGCGAGTACTGCATCTCGACCAAGGAGTTCGTCGTCGACGACGAGGGCAAGCTCAAGGGCCTCAACACCGTGCGCGTCGAGTGGACGAAAGACAGCGGCGGTCGCTGGAAGATGGAGGAGGTGCCGGGCTCGGAGAAATTCTTCCCCGCCCAGCTCGTGTTCCTGGCGCTTGGTTTCCTCGGCCCGGAGGGCGACGTCCTCAAGTCACTCGGCCTCAAGCAGGACGCGCGCAGCAACATCCAGACCCCGAACAACGTAAGTGTTCTTCGTTTGGCTGGCTCTGAATTTGGTGTGCTTACCCGAGAATGTCTAAAGAAATACTCAACGAGCGTCGAGGGCGTGTTCGCAGCGGGTGACTGCCGTCGTGGCCAGTCGCTCATCGTCTGGGGTATTCAGGAGGGCCGTCGCTGCGCTGCCGAGGTCGACGCTTGGTTGAGCAATGGATCTACTCGTCTTCCCTTCGACGGTGCCATCAAAACGAGGGTGAGTGTTTTTATGCATGCACAGTTGTCTGCTCATATGTCTGACACCGCTCCGTAGACCTTCATCCCTCCTCAGAGCTCGCTCACCGCTGGTGGCGCTCAGGTCATCACGGTCGAGGCCTGAAGCTAAGGTTACCTCCACCCTTGTTCATACTTCTCTCCTTCCGGCTTTGATTATTTGTCCTCGCGTGAGTCCGCATTGTATGCATACACATCTCCCCGTTATCCAAGTCGCTATCCTCTTTATGGTCTTCGCTGTCCGCATCATCATCTTCTTCTTGTGTTTGTAGACATGGTAGTTTGGCCCGTCGCAGTCGGTTTGTTTGCTCGGAGGAGTACTCGGGAGTGTACGTTCGCGACGGTTCACAGAGAGGAGGGTACCCGGAACCAAGTACAGTACTATTATGCGTATCAATGGCTACCTCGTTGTCGTTGCCGACTCGACTCTGTACCAAATGTATCATGATACTGTATAATAGCATGTGTTGAGCCATCTTGCTGAGTGAACTCGTTTGTGTTCAGAGGGAGACGGGTCGCGGAATACACAAGCTTCAATTGCCCCGCAAGGCGCACCTAGGATACAGGGCTAGCAAAAAAGACGTCTATCGGCGGTATAAGGCGAAGGATAACATGTACTAATATGTGAGACAATAAATCATACCAAGGCAGAGTGTTTCTACAGAAGTTCGTAAACAGACGTGAGCAGAAAATGTAGCACGAGCCAAAGGGATATGCAGCAGTCGCACAGCAACATGTTCCGGCTAGATATTCGCCTCCTCTTCGTAGATGCGGACGCCGCCCTTGCCCCACGCCTCGAGGACGGCCTTGCCGGCGCCCGTGGGCTGGGTGAACGCGACGTGGCCCCGGGCAGGGTTCAAGGGGCACCCGTGGATGAACGTCGCGGCGGCCGCGGAAAGCAGACGGGACGCGATTCCCAGGCGGCGGTGCTCGGACGAGACGAAGAGCCGGGGGACGCCCATGCTGGTGGGCAGCAGCGTGGGGTGCACGTACAGGTTCGTCGCGTCGTCCACGGGGAGGAGGGCCAGCGCGGGCTTGTTCGGCAGCACGTCAGGAGACGACGAGTCGAGGGTCTGGGGTTGGGTTAGGGAAGACGAAGGTGCGTCGGAGTCGGATAGGGGTTCGGATTGGAATTGGGATGAGGATGAGATGGTGCCCTGCGAGGAAGGCAAAGAGGGGAAGGCGGCGGAGACCTCGGCGGGCCGGGCGATAGCCATGGCGGAAGAGATGCGCTGCGCGACGACGCAGCCGACGATCTTCTCGCGCTGCGGGGTGGGCGCCGGCGCGGAGGCGAGGAAGAGGTAGATTTTGGACTTTTGGAGGACGGCCTTGGAGAGCGCGGGCGAGGAGAGCGCGAGGCGGATCGTCTCAAGCAGGACGGTGAGCTGCACACAGCACGCGAGCGGCTCAGGATCCGTGTCCGTACCCAGAAGTTTGGGATGAGGGACGCACCTTGGCACCAATCTTGCCGCCTACTTCGGGTCGGAAGCAGATGATGCGGCCGCGCAAACCATTGCGAAGCTTGATGTTGCTGTGGAGCTCTTCGACGCCCCCCTTAGCCTCTTCGCGCGTCTCCTCCTTGCCCCACTCGAGGCCGCGCTGGACACGTGTGCAGTGGGCCTTGTGCAGGGACTCGTCGTCAGGTGCGCCGCGCGTGTAGGAGAGGTCGCATAGGGGACAGGTGCGGAGGGTGGGCGTGTCCAGGGAAAAGTGGAGCTGGGTGAGCTTAGGCTGCTTGCCCTTGCTCTTGTTGCTCGCTTTGGAGAGTTTAGAATCGCTCTTGAGATTGCGGCGCGGCTTCTTGAGAGGCGTGTTCTGTTCCGTTGGGCGGTCGGCGAAGGGACGCTTCCGGTTGTTTGAAGGCGGCTCGGTTAACTCGGATGGGGGTGAGGATGGCAGCCAACCGGGTTTGGGATTTGAAGAGCGGGTACTGTATGTTCTGCGCAAGTCTGCAGACATTGTATGGAAGGAGAGGGGTTAGTGTGGGCAGGGAGATGCAAAGCGGGGGATGAGGGAGGTTAGCGCAAGTGCCAAGCGACGGAGGCAATATGAATGAATGGTAGTAATTGTAAGTAATTGTCGCTCAGGCTCAGGCTACTGGCACCAGCCTCAGCCTCAAGCGCGTCGCGTTGGCCTTGTTTGGTCCAGACGCGTCTATCACGTGCTCTCCCGACGCGTCTCTGGCGCCCGTCTTCTATCACTGACAGTGAGTCTGACAGCAAGTACCCGGCCTAGCTAGTACTAGTAGCTACGTGCCGTCTATCTCTATGATGCTGGAGCGAAACATTTCCATTACCTGCGAAAACCTATCCACAAGTGTATAGAACTTGGCTATACAACCCTAGACTGCCCTTGACTCCAGTTTCTCTTCCATCTCCGACCCCCGCCTCCTGAGCGTGGTGGCTCCGTCAAGCTGCTGACACTCATCTCTTCTACAACCAGATGGCATACGGAGTTTGTCTGGAAATCCAGCGAAAACGCCAAAGAAACTCGCGCTGAGGGCGTAGTCCACGTCACCTCCGTTCTCCCGCTCGAGTGGATCCAGAGCATCGACCCTTCCCGGACAGCCTCCCCATACAGGTCCGTCATCGGGCACTCCTTCAGCACCAGGCAAGCGACGACGTGATCTCCATGTCGGGAACACTCGAATGTCCCACAGATGAAGAACCCAATGTCTTCCCTCCGCAGCCTCAGCTCGAACCGTCGGATCCCTGACCCCGCGCCAGTGGCAAGCTCATACCCGACCTCGTACCCCTTCGACACCATGTCCACTGCGATCGACGGCGCGAGCAGCACGTCCACCTCCTCCACGGTGACCAGCGCCGACTCTGAGTTCGAGCGATCGTACGAGGGCAGGTACACCGACCACAGCAGGTCCCGGATCCGCGGCGACTGGCGCGCCCGTATGTCCTCCGGGGACAGCGCGACGAGCCGGCACGTCCTGAACGGCCCCCTCGAGTTCTGCGGGCGCCACCGCAGCCCCCCGGCGACAAGCTGCGTGTGCGCCTCGGACGCGTCCTCGTGCACGGAGAACACGAGCGCGAGGAAGTCGCTGTCCGCCCCCGCGCTGTGCTGGCACGCCAGGATCACGAACACGTACTCGGGTGCGGTGTAGTGTGCGTGCGCGGGGACGACGGGGAGCTGCGCCCGGAGCCCGTACGACGAGAACGAGTACTCCGGGGGGCGCAGCGCGCTGCGGTTCAGCTTC
This sequence comes from Ganoderma lingzhi, assembly GCA_026283605.1. Taxonomy (NCBI): domain Eukaryota; kingdom Fungi; phylum Basidiomycota; class Agaricomycetes; order Polyporales; family Polyporaceae; genus Ganoderma; species Ganoderma lingzhi. Next base: position 971,361 of record JAPJYM010000008.1, read on the forward strand.
GCGCGGAAGACGTGGTGCGGCAGGCTCGCGATCGCGCCGCTCTGCGCGAAGTCCGCGGGCGCCTGTGCGAACAGCGTCGCGTCGAGCTTGGCGAAGTCGAGCACGGCCGGGGGCGCGGGCGGGGGGATGCGACGGGGGAACGGCAGGCCCCACGCGAAGATGCTCTGATCCGGGATCTGCATGAGGATGCGCTCCTGGAGGCGGAAGAATGCGTGCCGGCCCTCGCCATACAGCGTCTCCATGTTGATCCCGAAGAGCCCGAGAAGGCAGTACGCCTCGTCTTCGACGCGCGTCGTGCTCCGCCGCGCCGCCCACGACATCCGCCGCGCGACGCTCACCTGGTCGAGCGGCTTGTGGTGCCGCAGGATGTCCTGGTCGATCCCCGTGATTGTCTCCACTACATCGACCAGGCTCTCCTTCGTCCCCAGCGGCGCCCAGTTCTGCGACAGGAACACCAGCGAGCGGGGCGCGATCAGCTCCTGGAGCGTCCAGCCACGCATGAACCACCGGCTCCGGTAGAACGCGCTTCCGGGCGAGCATATTTCCGACCGTGGGGCGTTGGGGACGTCCGCGAGGAACGCGTAGCAGACGGATGCGTCGCGGTACCACCGGTGCATCGAGTTGATCGCCTCCGATAACTCTGAGCTGCTCGTCTTATCTATGCAGCAAGAGTCGATCCAGATGTACCGATAGCCGTGCTCGCGGGCGATGCGACACGCCTCGCGCACCTTGGGTGTCACGTCTGGATGGTCAAGGATACAGCTTGACGGGGTCGGCGCGAGAACAGATGACTGAGGAGTAAGAACTAAACGATTTGGACTCAGTGTTATGACGTGTTTGAGGGGAGCTTGGTGGGGTGGTACTTACCTCCATCGTTCAGCGAGACATTCCTACTGCAGAGCGCCTGGATCTGTTGGAGATCCTGGAAGGACAACTCGCGTTTATCCCATACGTGCGACAGGATCGCGTACGGGATGCCGCCTTGGTGGTCGATGAATCGTCCTGTTTCAGTGTCGAGTAGTCGCATGCCGTGTGCGGCAACCACTGGTGATTAATATGGTGAGAGTTGGGATGAAGCGGTGAAGTGGAGCCTTGAGGCTTAGTAGTTGCAAGAGGTTAGGTGCGTTCGTTGAGTTACTAGTGTAAAGACGAGGCGAGCGAGAGTGCACCATGAATATACGTCCTTGGCTGGCCTGAACCGTCCAGTGAATGTGAACTCCCAGCAGCGTGATGAACACGATGTTGGGGGCGTCCGCAGTACCAGTCATGCCACCACCGTGAACTTTACCACCAACGTGGTACGATTACTTATGCTTGACACGACTGTCTTTCGGGGATGGCGGCATAGAGCGGCATGCTACCAGTAAGATAAGCTACGTACACATACTCTAATCCTAGGTTCAAGCTCAAGTCTTCTCAACCCCCCAAAATCTGTATATAGCTAAGGTTCGGAGCACTCTACTAGACCTCATCAACTGCCGTCTCCACAATGTTCAAATGGTACGACCGAGAGGTTGGAAGGCACTCCAGTCCGAAGCTCAAAATCAACGTATCTTTCAGGTGGAACTCCGTTAGCCTCCAACTGTGTACCCAATGGGTCGAGCCCGGCTCGACGCAAGGCGCAACGCTCGAACTACGTCCGCTCCTGGGCGGCGGGCACTTCTTTACGACCAACTGCACGGCAGCCTCATTGCCGTGGCGGGTCGAGCCGTACTCGACCTCGAAGACGACATCGCCCTTGGAGAGGCAGAGCCGACGCAAGGGGAACCACAGGCTGCCGATGCGCTCGTCCTCGACCGCGTATCCGCGTTCCTGTAGCCGCTTGTGGGAGCGCTGAGAGAGGCAGGCCATGGTCGCCTTCACGGTCACGACGGACTCGGAGACGTAGTCGGGGGAGGACAGGTGGACCGTCTGCGTGCGCATGGACTGTCGGATGGTAGGGGATTCCAACAGGGATTGGGGAATGGCGATGAGGCGAATTTGAGAATATTCGGGCAGTGGTGAGCCACGGAGGATCCTGGGTATGAGGACATCGATGCCGAATGGGGAGGGCTCCTGGTCGTGGGAGAAGAGAAGAGCAAGGAAGTGACTCGCACCGTCGAGCGTAAGCCCACAGGCCAGGATTGCAATATGCAGTGAAGCTTGAGATATCGCGCTGATCGCGGATCCATCGAGCAATGAGTTGAGCGGAACGAGCGGTAGCTGAGTGCGTAAACCGTACGGTGTGAAGACGTATTGGAGGCCCGGTTTGGAGTCCAGGACGGAGTCGTGGCTCATGCGGTCAACGGCGCGGCTGTTGGTGAAGTCGGAAGGAGAGCGAGCAAAGAGCGTGCTATCCTGAACGTCACGAAACGGCGGGAAGTGAGCGGGTGGGGGGCTAGCACCGGCATCGATGGGAGGACACTGCAAAGGAGGAGAACGAGCCCCCCACGCGAAGAGGCTTTGGTCCTGCGTCCGCATCAGGATCTCTTGCTGTAAACGAAAGAATGCCTGGTGTCCCTCCCCATACATCGGCTGCATCGCGACTCCGAAAAGGCCCATTAGACTGTAGGCTTCGTCTTCGACACGTGTGGCATGGCGGCGTGAGGCCCAATACATCCGTCTCGCGACACTGACTTCGCTATGGCGCTTTCGATGCGTCAAGATCTCTTCGTCTATCCCAGTGATATCCGAGACGACCTCTGCCAGGTCCTCCTTCGTGCCAAGCGGCCTCCAGCTTCGGGAAACGAACACCAGGTGTTTTGGGGCGATCAGCTCCTGAAGCGTCCATCCTCGAGTAAACCATCGGCTGTAGTGAAAGGGGCTGCCGGCTGATCGCGTCGAGGAGTCGTCCGCGTCAGGGACATCTGCCAGAAAGACGTAGCAGATGCTGGCCTTGGAGAAACGGCGAAAGGTGGCGTGGATGGATTCCGAAGTTTCCAGGGTGCTGTCATCGTTGATACAACAAGTGTTGATCCAGATATAATCGTATTTATTGGTCCGCGCTATGCGACACGCCTCCCGAATCTTCGACGACACACGGGGGTCGTCTAGAACACCACTCAACGGCGGCCAAACTCGGGATGATGATGAAGTTGAAGAGATCGCGGACATCCAAGAGTCTGCATGTGAGGAAGGCTGTGGAAGAGCAGCGTCCGATGTAGTGGGCGAGAGGGGAGTGGGAGACGCATAGTAGTATTTGTGGTCTTCTTGAATTGTCCGAAAGGCTTTGTACGATACCTCCGGCTCCTTATTCCATGCATACATGTGGGATAAGACTGCGTATCGCACTTCTTGCAGTTGATCATCGTCAACCTCGTGGAATTCCCCGGTGGTAGTATGAAGCAGGCGCATGGTTCAGGAGTGGTTTGGCGGGAAGTGACCAGACCTGTTCATACAAAAATTCGGGAATCAGTCCAAGGTTTATCCAATACGGTCAGAGATCTCTAGCGTACCGATGCAGGCGTAATCCATAGAGTGGAGAAAGAGGAGGTAAGTGGGCGGCATACTAATTGGAGCACTTGCCCCCCTCAGCGCACATCGTGGCCCTCCGGCACGCATAATAATATGCGCTACTTAACGTTGTTCGACCGCGCAGTTGTCAGACGCCCAAAAGTGGCTGAATTACTATTAGTACCTGCAGTACTTGTCGCACGATAGTTGATCATATGGTCAGGCGCCGGACTGAAATTGTCGGTGATTAGCTACTAAATGTTCTGGGGAGGAGTAAGGACAGTAAAGTGCTGTACAGTAATGACAGTGTGCAAGTGAAGATAATGAGAGGCGTGGCGGAGTATGCAGTACTTTTGGCATGGCATGATATATGTTTGGACGGCACCATAGACACATTCAACCTCCACAACGGATAACCATATCAAGGGCAGGTAGATATCATCCGGGGTTGCTTGAGCCAAAGCAAACCTGGTCTCGTACCCAGACGGTAGGGTACGAGACCAAGCAAACCAGGCATCAATAATGCTTAAACCGGCTCCAGGCGGTAACGGTGTACTGGAAACCGTTCGCATTCGGGCTCGCAGGGATGACGGGTCGACCTTCAATGGAGAGCATGCTGGTGGTGCCGACAGTGGCCAGGCTGTACACGCTGACGCTCGAATCCGAGTCGATGTTGAATATTTGGCTCTGGCAGCTTGTGGTGTCTAGGCAGGCTGTGGAGTAGTTATTGAAGAAGCTGTAAAGGCCAGCACCTACGGCCCGGGGCCAACGCATATATCCATCAGTACTCATCGGGATACACAACCCAAGAGGTACACCTACCGAAGATGAGGATGTCGTGCGAGTGCTCAATGTTAACGGCCCACGCTGAGGTCTGGCCCTGTAAGTGGGTTGGGTCGTGGACACGACCACTTGGGATGAACGGGTGAGGAAGCGCAGGGACCGGTTGGTAGTACGGCTGTGATAGCAAAATCCTTTAGTCAAAGCTCAACGCATATCGTGATTGAGCAGTACGCACGGTCTCCGTCTGAATGAGACCCAAGTAGTGTCGCTTCGCCCCCACGAGGTTGTACTGGTAGATGGTGTGGTGCTCCGCTGTTGCACGCGAGTAACATTAGGGCATACACAATGCGCGCAAGAACCCAAAGACTTACATCCAGTACCGACCATCCACACAGGGCCCCGAGACTCAGAGAGAATACCCCTCCCACTAAATGCAGTAATCTGCAGTGACCCACCGCTGTCAAGGTCATGGTCGGCGGTCCAGACCCATGTTCCCTAGAATGGGACCATTCACACATAGTGCTCCGTAGTGCACGAAGAAGACACTTTACCTCGAGGTATGCGGTAGACTTCTTAGTGAGGTGAAGGGCGAGGTACGCGGCCGAGCAAGCCTCATCGACTGTGCCGCTCGGGCAGTCGGAGACAAGTAAATTCGTGCCCTTAGCTATAAAAACGTGTCAGAAACCCACAAAACGAGGGTGCATCTCTATGAACCCACCGCCGCCGAGACGGATGTGGGAGTCCCACATGCCCGCACCACCCTGGACGGGCGAGTGGATATTCCATTCAACGACGATGGCGCCGGCCGCTGCAGCCCAAACCGACAATCAGTGCTGTAAGACATCATAGAGACACGGGAAGTCTCACCTGGAGCCCGGGTAGCGAAGATGATATCGGAGATCTCCACAATGCCAGTGTCGTCCTCCTCACCGACCTGCACCACGACCTTCGGGTTCGTCTGGTCGGTAAACGCATCGCCGGTGCCCAAGAAGACGCTCCAAGCCTCGCCGACCACTTGTGCACCAGGAGGGATCTTCAGTGTGTCGGTAATGACGTACGTGCCGTGGTCGACGAAGATGAGCTTGCAGCCTGCGAACTCGTCGAACACGGCCTGCAGAGCCTTGGTGTCATCCGTCTTGCCGTCGCCCTTCGCGCCATGATCCCGGACGCTGACGACCTGGTCCAACGCGAAGTCCTCGTATTGTGGGTGTGATCTGCCGAAGATGCGGCCGGCGCTGTCAAGGAGGTCATAATGTTTGTGGGGTACGGCGATATCCCCTTGCGTGAATGTGGCCGTCTCGGAGGTTCCGGCGTAGACGTTGCCCTGACCCCACGACTTGATCTTCATGGTACCCGTGGACCCTACAAGGACGTCTGCACCTCCAACAACCGTGACTGCAGTTGGGACATTCTTGAGGTGGATATTATTGAGGACAAGCGCCCCGTGGAGACTGCCGTTTGACGGGACCGAGGAGCGGACAAGGATAGGAGTATTTGAGACATAAGCGTCAATGAGTGCGATCGAGCCAGTCGTCTGTTTTATGGTGGGTTAAGGACGAGTTAAAAACGAAGATCAGAGCAAGGCAACCCGACCTGATTATTGGAGGTGAGACCACCCGTCCTGAGATCAAACGCGACCTGGCAGTCGTTGACTATGGAAGCGGCGGAGATATGAGCAATCTACTGCTGGAATATCCTCGATGGACTAGGTTCGCTCACCAGTTACCCCTTGAAAGGTCCATCCTGGAAACTGTCAGTAAGGACACCTCCTATTCGGTACGCGGGAAGTGGACTCACCCCAGTTCCACATCGAGAAAACGGCTGTAAGAAGCATGCATTGTCAGCTACCCTGATTCTGACGCGCTATCAAGGGCTCCGTATTACCCGTGTTGCAGTTGTTCATAGTCACGTTGCGGACTGTGAACTGCTGGTTGCCGACCCACATGCCAAATTTGCCTAGTCAATGTAGTAAAAATTGAGAGCTACGGTTGCTTGTTTGCCCTTCGACGAATGTCTCACCTCCGTTAAATACCATGTCTGTATGAGGAGACGAAAATGAGCCCACACTTGAATTATGGCCAAGATGAAAGTACTCACCACCCATGAACCCGCCAGAGCCATTCTCCATCCAGATTCCTGCCAAGGATATCGACTGACATTAGAAAATGCTCACCCCCTGGTAATCTCCGGGTCAAATGGGGTTCAAAAGCATACCTTGGTGGCTGGTGTTGGGGTCGGTGCTCATCTCGAAAACGACGTTCATGATTGAAGTCGCCTGCGAAACTTGCCAGTGGATCCCGGTGGAAGTTGCGCTCGCCGGCGTGCGGGTGAGGTCGATGACAAAGTTGCGCACGCTCCGGAAGAAGTTGTTCTGGTTCACGTACCACTGTGCACCGCCACCACCGGGAATATAGGGATCTGCGTCTGGAAGGCGAACAATCGATGACATTCAATTTCTTCATTTCACAAACGATAGCGGGGGTCGAGGGTACTTACCGATGACGGCCATGCCAGCGAAGGCAGGGTCAGCGAGCAATGTGGGAGGGGTACGCGCATCACCGATGAGGACAGTGTAATAGTAAGCGCTGTTTCGTCCAGGATACAGTTAGAAAGGCGGAATGGAAAAAAATCTGTGCGATCCCACATTATCGGCGAGGAGACCTTGTATGTGCTGTAAATGGATTGGCATCAACAAAATAATCCAGATTGGTCATACAGGAGGGAAGCGTACCCGCGAGGGAAGTAGACAACAGCGGGTTGGGTGGTGGATGAGTCGCATCCTTGACCGCATCTGATACCGGAGGAGATGGCGTTGCTGCAAAACACGGGGAGGTCAGTTCAACACGCATATAGAACTCCAAATTTTGAGACGCACTTAATTGCGGCCGTATCATCCGCTACGCCATCACCAACAGCGCCGAAGTCCTTGACGTTGCGGAAGACCTGGTAATTAGAAGGGTCTGTATTGAAAACAGCAACACCCTGGTGCTTGATGCTCTGCAACCAGTAGGGTTCGCCAGCTGCAGCCGTACCAGTGATGCCAGTGTTGGAGTCGTGATGGCACTGGCGACGATGGCCTAAAGCAGGGGCGACCAAGGAAGTGACCGCCGCGAGGAAGGACAGGAGGCCAAATGTATGCATGGCGGAATGGCGGCGTCGGTACCAGAGAGAGGACGGTAGGGGTGCGTGTATATATACCACCCGTGAAAATGAGCGAGAGGACGGAAGCGCATGTCACCCGAATTGAAAAATATGAGACAAGGGGGAGTGCATAGGACCGACGAAATATGGGAATATGAGCGAAAGGAGACATACCAGGCCTAGGGTGTCCCTCGGGTGCTTGGGCTGCAGGTTCGCTGCCAAACCAGGCCCTGATCCGCGCACTACCACTGGGATTGGCACCGGCTAGGAGGGTCATGCATCAACTCGGGAAGAAACAAAGAGCGTGGTCACTGAGCGCACGCGCGACCATGTCCGCATCAGCTGTGGATTCCATCTAGAATAGACGACTTGTTGAGACGTTTGAGTAGTACAGTACTTAGGTCAAGGTCGACGACGTGCTGGTTGGAGACAAGCCACCCGGGAATTCGCCGCCCTCCCGATCCAGGCACTATTTGGGCGGCAATCCGGTCCTTCCGCCTCCCTATTATTAGTATCATCACGGACGACAGACTCAGCAGCGCGATTCGCTCCTAAGTAGTGCCAAGTATTATTAAAGTAACCCAAAGGTTGGTACCCGTCGGAGCCAGTACTAGTGCAAACTCCTCTGTATGGCTCAGCACTGTTCCTGGTACAAAGGTAATGCATATACATTCTAGAAGACTACATAACTTACTCTGCTACAGTTTACATCGTCAGATGTCACCCCTTCTCCAGATCTAGTACATCGGCGCACACTCAATTCACCGTGAACGAGATGTTCTACCAGCTCGCCCTTCGCGAACAGCCTCGGCCAGTACGACTGCGGGTCCATCACATTCGTATCCGAATCGTGGGCCCACTTCCTGGTGGCAACCCGCGGGCCCGTCACGATCTTGAACGCGTCCGATGTGCCCTTATCGCCCATGAAGGAGACGACGACTCGGAGATTGCCATCAAACAGTGCGATAATTTGCAGCGCGTAAGCTGCGCAGACATGTGGTAAGTTCAACGGTTGCTCTTGTCATTATGGCGGGAGAGTGGATGACGGGAGAATCGAGACGCACCTGTCTTGTCATTGCCTGGCGGCTTATGGACTTGACTCCGGCTGCCACAGGTCTTTCCGTCGTCTGGGGAGACGACGTTCTTGACTGAGAACAGCTTGGGGTCGAGGATGCCTCAGTCGTCTCGAACATGCACATCAGCTTCTCGGAGCCGTCATTGAAGCCTGTCGCGTCGCGTGTCGTCAGCTCTACACGCTGTCATACCTTGAAAGAGGTTGAGTATGCACTTGGGGCGACACCGGGCATGCCATCGCGACCGGTCGTCGTCCCGCCGGAGACGGTACCGGGCGCGGCGTTGTCCGTCGAGGTCTGGAGGAGAATGTCTTGATCGTTCTTCGCGTTCTCCGCAGAATAGCCACTCGTCTGCGGCGTACCGCTCGACGAGAGGCGTCTACTAGTAGTATACGGCAATTTAGAAAGCACAGCTTGTCAGCAAACTGTTCACGACCGGTAAACTGTGAGTACCCGGCGAGCCCATTATAGTATTACTGGTATTACTTGAGCCCCACTTCGCAACACAGCCACTGCGAACCTGGCCATACATACAGCCTGAGGTACGCGAAGTGGGGCTTTCTATTAAATTCGCCCGTTCTCGCGGGGCCCGAGAGAGCTGGCCCGAGCTGGCCCGACGCACGGGAGCCTCCTCGATCAGTGTCATTAAGCAAAGTCAAGATGGACGACTCACTCAGAGTCATAGCCCGTTCGCCTGCCGCGTTGGCGTGCGCTCCGCGATCTCGCTCAAGAATGTCCACGTCTTTCCTAGTCCTGCGATATCATGCTCGTGCTGAGCCTGTACTTCGTCACCTTCCTGTCCGGCCCAAGTGCGGTACGCCGCCACGACGCACCCGTCGCGCAGCTGGCAGCAGGAAGACGTTGTCGACTCGGAGGTTGCCCGTCCCACGCGCGATGGTGCCCCACGGGCCGAAGGAATGTCCGCAGTCCATCGAGCGTACCACCTCGAGCGTCCGGTGGTTGCCCGAGTATGTGGTGTACGAGCCGAGGAGCGTGCCGTCCGAGAGGAAGGTCGCACGCAGGTACCCGCCGCCTCTCAGCGAGAGTATAATATTCTCTGCGCCGACGTGCGGGACGAGACCGCCGGCGCAGAGTCGTTTAAGGGTGGTGCCCGTGCCGCCTGCGTTGCGTAGGGCAGTTTCGACGAAAGCGTAGGTGAAGAGGACGAGCGTTGCCATGAGGAGGAGGAAGATAAGGCTCCCGACCGTCATCGTAGAGTCTGTTCTAGGGTGCAGAAAATGTTGAAAGTGAGGTAGCGAAAGCACCTCGGAGAGGTCAAAGTCCATGAAGATATCCCGCCCCCGGCCTTATACGGTCGTAAATCATATAGAACCTTGTCGCATGGCGTACTCGTTCATGCACAGATAACCGTCTCACCACTCCATGAAGTGGATGGCTAAGTCAAGGTTGCGTCAGGTCGAGCCAAAGTGAAGCACCTGGATGAAAGATTCAGTTGCGTGAACGGTCAACTACTGACAACTAGTCACTTACTTGATGGTCCCAGGCGGACATACGCATCATCACGAGGAAAGTCGAAGCAACGATACCGAGTCAGTGTGGAATCATGGGCCGTCCTCCCTGAGTTTGAGCTTATAGCGAGATCAGCTGAGTGTAAGCCCCTGTTGTATCGGCGGGCCCTTCAGACCTGCGCAAGGAACGTTTGCTGTTTTCGTACCCGGTCGTCTCTCCTTTCTTGAAAAGGCAGTTGGGTACGAGAGCATGATATTCGTGGATAGATCCAGACAGGATCGCGCCGCGCCCGTACATGCCTCCGATCTACGGGACGCATCGCAACCAGACGATAATTAACGTCAGAGAGCAACATTTAAACGTAAGGCAGCCATATGGTTGATACAACCCAGAGTGGTCGTGCGGCTAAGTATGTATGCGGTGGCATGTTCACAATCCACACGGATGTCGACCGGATGCTCTTCCGAGGAATCATGTCGACGCACCGCACGACCGGAGGGCGTATCATTGTCGGCGCAAAAGAAGGACTCCACCCCAACTCCAACCTGCGATATGCATGATGCATCTCCCCCTCCATCCGCGCGCGAAAACAAATGCGCAGATCGTGCATCTATTGCAGAAAAGTAGGCAACACATGTACAATTCTTCATCGCCGGGTCCGGACGCACATCGGCGAATGCAGACTGATCACGTCTCTCGCCAGTGCAGTCTATTTGCGCGATGCGTCAACGCAGCCCTGCAGGTCTGCTCAAAGCTCCAGCGGTATCCGGTAGGCGTTTTGTTACAACATATAGGAGGCATGATGTCAGTTGCGCCCAATGCTAGCCGACACTGCATTGCATCTCCGAAAGTATGTAAGTTGGCCACTCCATAACGACGAGTGATCTGATCTGCAGTTTCGTGACATGTCTCCTAAACCCGCCGATTGCTTGATCGGAATGAGACAGGAAATTTCTACAAGTCTCTACAACGTTGAAGGCAAGGTTGACATTACGCACCATTGACGGCGGCGGCGGCGCTGCGAGTATTAGCGCCAATGTTCGAACCAACCTGCGACGAACTCGGCGCTGCAACGATGATAGGCCGATATCTGCCGATGTGGGAGAACATTGGATGTTCAAGAATAGCCTGTTGGATGGCCGGAGACGGCATGAAGTTGGGTGGCGGACATGTGGAGTCCGAAGAGATTATGTTCTTGAAGCCGAGCGCCGAATGAGACCGTGAAGGGATCCGATTCGAGGGCAAAAATGTAGATGAACTGCAGGTTGAAAGTCATAAGAGAGAACTTACAATGGGCAAGAATAACTGACTGCGGTTGACGCGGGAGCTTTAGATTGCGGGCGTGTTGCGGCGTGCTTGAGCCATGGTACTGCCACGGTCAGAGGGAACGGTGTCCGAGAAAGTCATTAGGACGGTGCACAGCCGGTGTGCCCGCTTGCGATTACATACGGGGATCGAGAGGGAGAGGATGTTAGATGGTACGGACTCGAGGTCGGTTTGAGTCAGAGTAGAGCTCGGGGCAAGGCAACGACCGGGTGCATCAATATTCAAGGCGACAAACGGGGAAGAAGAAGAAGAATGCGAAGATGTGGGAGGGATGCCGGTCAAAGAGAGCTCGAGATGCAGCTGATGTTGTTGACCTGATGCCGAACGCCGTGTGATTGGGTGCGACCGATGACCGACCATGGCCTGTGTGGCATCACGAGAATCCGGACCACAATAAACCATCCGGGGGAGATGTCCACTTTGGTAAAGGCATCCTCTGGAGTAAAAGGTAAAGGCTCGGGGGAGGGGAGCACACTGGGAGCACGCACTGCGGCTGTGAGGAAGGCGCTGTAAGTACATAGGTCTGGCGGGCCGGGTCGACGACAAGAGGCTGAGCCTGAGGATGCAGCGCAGCGACACAGCCAATGACAGTCGGGATCGGCAGAAGGGTGTGAAGGATGTGTGAAGGATGTCAAGATGTCCGAGGGAGGCCGAATGGGAATCGGCGAAGGCGCCGGACGGATGATCATGGTGGGGTTCCCACGTCTAGATTTGGCGTGTGCCGGGAGGGAGTGCCGTGCGGGGGACAGCAAGTGGCACTGGCAGGTGTGGGCAGGCCTCTCAACGCTCTTGTTCCGAGTCCATCGTCGTCCCCCCGCTCTCTTTGCTTTCCTCCGCTCCTTCTGCACGAGCCGCGCTCGCTGCCCCTCCGCCCTCCTTCCCACTCCCGCTCCCGCTCCCGTTCTGACGACGCTCACGAAGTTCTTGCTCTCTCCGCCAAGCAATACCCCCCTCGAACCACATCTTGCCTCCCTGACCTTCGCTTCGTGAGTCGTCCGCTAACCATCCGCCTGCGGTCATCATCGGCTATCCCTATCCCGCGCTGACTTTATTTACCTGCTTCTCCCAATTTACCCGTCGCTCTTTTCCCTGCCGCCCTCTTCTTTCCTCGTCTCTTTCCCTTCCTTCCTTTCCTTGCCCTTGCCCTTCCCTCTCCCCGCCACTCTTTCAACGCCCCCGTCCCTCTTTCCTCCCCAGTGCGGGTAGACACCATGTCTCAGACCCCGTACCAGCCCGTCTTCACAAACACCAATCCTTACGCTCCCCAGTCGGACGTCTCCCGGGACACCCAGTACTACACCCCGGAGACAGAGCACCTCCAGCTCCATGATGACCGCTCCAATGACCTCCCTCCCGGCGCCGCCGTCCCCCGATTCATGGGTGCCGCCGCTCACCACGAGAACCGTGCCTCCTTTGCTTCCTCTAACCCTACTCTTACTGGTGACGACTATAATGCTTCCACCCTTGCTCTCAACGAGCGTGGCAAGCAAGGTTTCTATAGTTATAACTACAACGACTCGGAGCTGAACGCCTCCCACCCAAACATCCCCAAAGAGTCCTACGGCATCACCCAGGACAGGCCTTACGCTCCCAAGCGGTCATCCCGCAAGAAGGCCATCATCATCGGTGCAGTCGTCGCCCTTGTCGTCATCGCAGGTGCAGTCGTCGCGGTATACTTCGCCGTCATCAAGCCTAAGCAAGACAAGAATGGCACGAGTGGCAGCTCATCCACCGGCAGCGGCAACACCACATCCCCATCAGCTGGCAAGAACCCATCCCTCGCTATTCAGACAGGTACCGATGGCAGCACCATCACCATGGACGATGGCTCCTCCTTCACCTACAACAACTCCTTCGGTGGCTCCTGGTACTATGACCCCGCCAACCCCTTCGTCAGCTATGCTCGCGCACAGCTGTGGACGCCCGCCTTGAACGAGACGTTCAAGTTTGGCGACGACCCAATCAGAGGGTTCGTGCCAAAGTTGATATGTTGTACATTCGTAAGCGGGTGCTGATCTGTCATGTCTAGTGTCAACCTTGGCGGATGGCTTGTGACTGAACCGGTGCGTCGATTTTGTATCCCCAGTGTCAGCGCCGTTGCTAACGGTCCCTTCCTGTTTTAGTTCATGTAAGTGTCCGTCCTGGGCGGATCCAGCGCGCGAGAGTAATATTTACGACAGCGTACCCGCTCTGTACGAGAAGTATGTCAACACCTCAAGTCCGGCGTACGACGAGTGGGACTTGTCTCAGAACATGGCTGCTGATACCGCGAATGGCGGTCTTCAGCAGCTCGAGAACCACTACAAGACTTTCATAGTCAGTTGCTTCCTCGAGGTCTCGTCACCTTCGTTCGCTCACGACCTCTTTGTAGACCGAGCAAGACTTCGCTCAGATCGCTGCTGCCGGTCTGAACTTCGTTCGTATCCCCATTCCCTTCTGGGCCATTGAGACCCGCCAGAACGAGCCGTTCTTGGCCAAGACTGCATGGACGTGCGTATATGCGCCATCAGTGCCTGCCTCACCACGCTCAGTTGCATATATCATGGTAGATACTTCTTGAAGGCCGTCGCCTGGGCACGCAAGTATGGCCTCCGTATCAACCTTGACCTCCATGCGCTCCCTGGATCCCAAAACGGCTGGAACCACTCCGGACGCCTCGGTACTATCAACGTGCTCTACGGCCCCATGGGTATTAACAACGCTGAACGGTCACTCGACTACATCCGCATCATCTCTGAGTTCATCTCTCAGCCCGAGTACAAGGACGTCATCGTCATGTTTGGTATCACCAACGAGCCCTTCGGCCCCACTATAGGTCAGGACGCTGTTCAACGCTAGTATGTCCGTTTCCTTATGTACGTGTGACACCAGCGTTGACCTTTCTGATTTAGCTATGTCAAGGCCTATGACATCGTGCGCACTGCGTCCGGCACTGGCGAGGGCAACGGCCCTTGGGTCGTCATGCACGACGCATTCCTCGGCCTGACCAACTGGGCCGGCTTCCTCCCGAACGCCGACCGCTTGCAGCTTGATATCCACCAGTACATCTGCTTCGGAGGGCAGTCCGCGGATAACTACACAGTGCGTGTCTCCAGCGGCCAGGCGTGCTCGACGTGGGCGAAGGGACAGAACGACTCGATGACCGCGTTCGGGATGACGCACGTCGGCGAGTTCAGTCTCGCGATCAACGACTGCGGCCAGTGGGTCAACGGCGTGAACCTCGGTGCGCGCTACGACGGGTCGTTCACAGCGAGCCACTTCGACAAGACGGGCGACTGCGCGCCGTACCTCAACTACCCTGCGTACGACGACGCGTGGAAGGCCGCGATGCAACAATTCGCGCTCCAGTCCATGTCTGCTCTCCAGGTATAGCCTCGTTATGGCCTCGTTTGGTGATGCATATACTTACACCGCCGAACGCACCCAATGTAGAACTGGTTCTTCTGGACGTGGAAGATTGGCGAATCCTCAGTGACGGGCCTCGTCACCGCGCCTGCTTGGTCGTACCAACTCGGCCTCGAGCAGGGCTGGATGCCCAAAGACCCCCGGCTCTCCAACGGCGTCTGCGAGAATACCGACCCGTTCAACCCGCCACTCCAGGCCTGGCAGACGGGCGGCGCCGGCGCCGGCCAGATCCCGCAGACGTCCCTCGACGCGCTCGCATGGCCCCCAGCGACGCTGACGAACGAGAACAACCTGTCGACGCTCCCGCAGTACACGCAGACGGGCTCCCTCATCACGCTCCCGGGCCCCTCGCTTACGTCCGTCTCGGGCGCAAGCTTCTCGACCGGCAACGGGTGGGCGCAGCCGACCGACTCGGCGCAGATGTTCGTGCCAGTCGCGAGCTGCGGCTACCTCGACCCCTGGATGGGTCCCACCGCGAGCCCCGCCGCGTGCCCGCCGCTCAATGGCCGTCGTGCCCCGCAGCGGGCGGCGTTCCCGGCCCCGACGACGCCGCCAACGCCGTCGAGGTTCGCATGAGTGTGGTCGTGGCTGTGGTTGCGTTGCGTTCTCGGGTGAATGGGGGTCGACATTGCGTTCTCTCTCTGCATTCGGACTTATTACCTACATACATATACCTACTTACCTAGTACCTCGCTTGCTCTGCTTCGCTTCGCTCGGCCGCGGGGCGGGACACCCGTGTGCTCTGGGATCGTTGCCTGCCCGCGGTGGAACCGTAGTAGTCGCGCATGGTCATGTTGTGTTTTACATAGTTTATCTGTTGTTTCACGGACTCTTTTCCTTCCACTTGTTACATGCTAGTGCTCACTCAGCTCACGCACACGGACTGGACTCACTCTCTCAACGTCTCAACTACTCTTCGGATTACGCTGCTGTTGTTGTTCATAGTTGCGGAACCCCACCTTAGCGTAACTAGCTTCGGCGCTGGACCTCTGCTCTCTAGCTTACACACTGCCGTAGTGCCTATTGACGATCGATGGCCGTCCTAAACCTGGAACAATCGTGAACTTGCAATTGGTGATCGACAGACGATATTCAGGGTGCGAGGGCAGTGCGAATTCTGGTGCCCCGTCGTGCGATCGCAAATACGACGTTGCGGAGACTTGGCGTGAGATGCGTAAAGTGGGGCTGGTACTATTAAGTACATGTATAACTACATCGTGGGCACAAAACTACTGGCCAGGTAAGGGCTCGCACAGAGGCCGGACTCGGAATCCTCAGAACTCAGTGCTCTCCGCAAGTCGTGGCATAACGATCCTCGAGATCCTCTTGGCCGCCGTACCCGCCCTCGAAGTCCCTGTCTGGCTCCGACGTCTTAGCGGGCTCGGGCTCAGGTTCAGGTTGCTTGTTCGCAAGCTCGTCTCGAATCGCTTTCAGCCGTTCGGCTTCCTACATGCGGCGGGTTCACGATGGTTTTGGGTGAGAACTTGGAGCGGGAGGGACTGATCATGAACTTGCCTTGGCGCGAGCATATTGGTTCTCGGCAGCCTGTTCCCTCTGCTTCCAGGCTCCATCCTGTTCAAGGTTATGAGCTGCTCGCTTGAAGATACCCTGAGGTGTTCGGAAGCGGTACCTGCGCTGTTTGTCCAGACGACATCGGTATGAAGTTTAGCGGGTAGCGAGTGTGTCAAGTGTGCAAGGTTTCGAGGGCGAGAGGTTATAAGTAGCGGGCGTGTCTCGTCTTGTTTTGCAGCGACTGGGCATGCCGAGGGCATACTACGTCATGGAACTTCCGAAAACGGACACCGTGCTTCCAACATAGTATTAGGTGTAACACGATGTATGTAGATGCTAGTGTCAATATAAGACCCTATATCAAAGCTGGAAAGCGTGTCTAGGTGGTACATGATGATATCTACAGTCCGTCCAAGTCGTGATAAACTACTGGTGCGGGAAGTTGCCATTCGGAGGGTTCTGCGGCTGCTGAAGCTGTTGCTGCTGAGCATGGGCAGCATACGACTGACGCTACCACATACCGTCAGCCTCTTTCCAGAACAAATACAAAACCATCCACCCACCTGTTGTAGCAAGGCGTGGATCTGCTCTTGGGTGAACCTGCCTTGCATGGCTGGTATGCCCTGCATGTTTTGCAGATAAAACTGCGCCGGCATTTGCAGCAAGGTGTTCATCTGCAGCCCCTGCACTGGTTGGCCGGGAACAGACGGTGGTCGGGGAACCGCGCTGGCGTTCGAAGGACTAGCGGCGGGAAGTGGCGGTGAGTGGTGAGGGGCGCCAGGTGACGCACTCGTTGCCCGAGCAGCGAACGACGGCGACAAATGTGCAGCGCTGAGTGCAGGTGCTGCCGCAGTCAAGGCGGCCGAGGCGTTTGAGTGCGGCAGCGCTGGCACTTGGCCCTGAGGGGGCGACTGCGCTGGGGCGGGGGCTTGTGCTTGTGCTTGGAGCAGAGCTTGTCCCTGTCCCGCCGCTGCCATCGCCCTCATGTGCGCCGCCTGAGCCGCTTGAGCCGTCAATTGGGGCGGTGACATCCGTGAGCCCGCATTAGCTGCCAGGTGAGCAGCGATCCGTTGCTGGTGTGATATACCAACCTGGGGGGTGCGAATCTGTGGGACTTGGCCAACGCCGTTTGCCGACCTGGAGACGCCGTTAGCATTAGCACCTGGAGGAAGCATTTGTCCCTGAGGGGTTTGAGGCTGCTGCTGTTGGATATCCAGACAAGTAAGTGGGGCAGTCTACCACACCGTCCCAATGATATCTTACAGCGTTTTGCGGCATAGCCTGCCCTTGAGCACGTTGTGCTTGTTCGCGAAGGAGGTGCTGTCGAGTAATTTCGTCATTTCTGCGACGCATGAGGAGTTCTTGGGCATCTCTCGCCTCCTTCTCCGCCTTCATCCGACTGAGCTCGGCCGGCGTCAACTTGGGCAACTTTGTGAACTGCCCATGGGTGTCGTGTACCGCAGTGGGCTTCACGCGCGGCGCAGCTACATCACACCACACCAATAAGCGCACTACAACTACTATATATGTGGTGGCATCCACGCACCGTTTGACTTCTGAGCCTGCTCTCTCCGCTTCGCCGTCCTCTTGATAGTGTCGTGCATCGCTGAATGCCGGCGGCGTTTCCTGGACTCGCCCTGGTTCGCACCACTCGCCGCGCCATTGCCAGACATAGCTACACTCTGGTTCGCCGACCTCTTCAAGCCTCTGGTCGTCATGTGCGAAGCTGACGCCGAGGCCGACGATGTCGAGGGGGCGCTCTCTTCTGTCGCGTCGACGCGAGCAGCGGCGCTGAACTTCTCCCTCCAACGTTCCAGGCACTCCCAAGGCGAACGTTTGTCCGTCGAAATGGTGACTCGCAACGAGTTGAACGCATCCGCAATGAGCTGCCAATTGTACGAATACTTCTCGACTGCCTGCTTGAGAATGGCGTCTTCGGCGGGTGTCCAGGCGACAGCATCCCCATGTTCCGCATTCCGCTTGCGAACGTCCCTGGGAGGTGGAGGCATGAACGCAGGATGACCCGTTGGCGTGTTCGACTTGGTTGCGGTTCCCTCGAAGAGTGCTAGGACACAACGTGAGTATGCCTTTTCATATATCGGCATGGCGCGCCAGGGACACTTACCACACAGGTTCTCGTCGACAGGGCGTGCGGGTGGAACGTCAACGTCCGCGAAGATGGGGGTCTCCTCGATCTGGGACCATTTGCCACCCCGGAAATTGCTCGCGGGCTTGAGCGTGCCTAGGAGGGTGGGTTTCACGAACATGAACTTGGACGTAGGCGTGAGTTTGGTGTAAGCCGCATCCTCCGCACGCTTATTGGGGTCGTCCCTGTCTGCCCGGCGATCAGACTTCTTCTTGCCATTACCCTCCGGGACGGAACCAGGTGGGGGAGCTACGTCAAGCATCGCATAGAATGGAAGGTCCGCAAAGATCGCATTGAGGTCGTGGGGAACGGGCGCATAGGGATGGGAGCTCGGGGCCGTTGGATCTTCGGTGCTCAGCTCCGACATGCTCTTCGCAAGATCGAGATCGTCCAAGTCAATGAACAGCTTGTCATAATCAGAATATAGAATGTGATCCCGAACTGGGTGGCGCTCCAGAAGCTGGCGGCTAGTCTTGAGTTTGGATTTGCCTGACACGCCCTCGCCTCCCTTTCCGGCTTGGCCTAGGACGGGATCCTTGGAGGAGGCCTTCAAGCCAGGATGGACTTCTGGCTCCGCTAGTTTGACGACGGACGCGTCCCCGGGCTTCTTTAGCTCAGCATGTGGAGGTTTTGCCTCTTCCATTTTCATTGCGTGGTCGTCGCGAGCGCCGCTAGTGGTAGCCAGCGCCGTCAGGTCCTCGATCTCCTCTATCTTAGGCTTGAAGGTGACGGCATCCTGGCCATTCTGTTGTGCGGGAGCCTGTTCCAACTGCTCAAGAGCCTCTTGCAGAGCTAGGCTAGGCTCAAGCGAGTCGAGGACGGGATCCTTGTCTTGTTCGTCCTCGCTTTCGTCATCCGACCCGTAGCCGTTCTGGGAGCCAGTGTCTCTGGAGTCGACCCCGTTTTCGTCCGTGTCTTGGGGTTCTCCAAAAGGGCCCTCAGTCTCCACGACCGCAGCTCTGTCCAACATCTCTGTGTCCTCTGGCAGCGGGGGTTTCCACAAGACGACAATGCCTCTCCGGACGCGTTCCTCCAAGGAACCCGCCTCGTGCCATTCCATGACCGCATGAGCTAGGTTGTACGCAAGAACGAGCTTCCATCTCCGCTCTTCCCGGAAATCCGTGCGCATCCATCGCTACAGGACTTGTTCAGCAAATGCCGTGTCAAGAGGAGGGCTGCTGAATCACCATCTCATCAAGGAGGTAATCCCAATGCGTCTTCATCAAGCCGCCCACGCCACGCTGCTTCTTTGGCTGCCGGAAACTCCATGCACCGGAGTCCTTCAACGTCTCGATGCGCTCGAATACACGGAGAAGATGCATTTCCGTGATACCGACCTACGAACACATAAACGACACAGGCTGTACAAAGCATTTGTGAGCGATACGCACCGACCAGTCGCGTGTGCTAAGACACTTCGTCGCTCTGGACAACTTCATGTGCACAGGATTTGCTCGCAGAACAGCTGCCCACCTGTTGAGGCCCATGGGTTGCCATTCTTCCTTCTTCGCATCACCCCCTTTGTCACGCTTACTACGTTTGGACGGCTTCTTCTTCGCGAACTCCATAGGAAGCATATGGAGGGGAGGAAGTGGATAAGGCGGGTCGGGGCCGAACTCGTGGGGACCTCTGGCATTTTCGACGGTCATCGGTTGATCTGCCCCGTCGTTGAAGGAGAACAAGGACGCAGGCTGGAGTTGGGGGTGGGGGATCTCGTAGTCAACAGCACGGCGAAGAACATGTTGGTCGATAGGTATTGGCGATGACCGCGGTTGCGAAGGTCCCAGCATGGCCATGATCTGGTCCTCGCTGTGTTCCTTGGTGAGCTGGGTCGGCGCTACCGTCTCGAACGGAACAGTTGTCCTCTCCGCGGGCGATGGCGATTTCACCTGAGGTTTCGCCTCGATGACTTCCATTTCTTCATCCAGCGGTTCCTCCTTGATGCCGCCAGGCTCATCGTGGACGAGTTGTAAAGGAGAAGGATGCGAGGGTTGTGACGGGGGAAGGGACGTCCGACTCGAAGAGGGATCCCGCGTCACGGCGAGCGATTCCACGGACGACTGAGGAATGGGTGATTCCAGACTCGGGGTGTTGTAAGAGGGACTAGGTAGATCCTGCTGCGCAGGGGTGGGGGACTTCTCAGGAGCAGTGTCCTGCGTGGGATGCAGCTCTTGTTCCACGAGACCTGGAGACTCCGGAGCAGCGTCTCGTACTAGGGACGGTTCCCGCGCGGTTGCTCCTTCGCTTGGGCTTGGCCTGGTCTCCGGAACATCGGCGACCTCAGAAGGCGCGACGACAGAGTCGACGTCCATGGAAGCATCCGGTGGGGGCGTGGATACATCAGGAACGGGAACTTCGGAAGCCTCCTCTTCTTCCTCTTCTTCTTCTTCCTCCTCCCGCATCTCTTTCAGAGGAGGCGATACAGGTGGTTCGGACATGGGAGATTCCGAGATGATATTGTCCACATTCTCGGGCTCAAGCGGTAGCGGCTCAGGTGCAATAACGCACACGGGGGAGTATGCCGGAGGAGTCTCGGGTAGGGCAACTTCCTCCTCTAGGAGACTTGAGATGTGGCCAGACTCGGGGCTAAGCACACAAAACCATAAATACCGGTGAGTGGTCTACACAGAGCGAGTATATATTGAACACTCACTGCCTCTCGAGGTCAAACCTCTCCAGAAATAGCTGAAGATTCCGCTCGTCGGCCTCCTCCTCTTCGTCCTCCAACGTAATCAACGAGCCGAGATTGTCCCGCTTCTGTATAAGATGATACATTTCGCGAAGCAGTTCGTTCCGTCGCCTGCTTATTTCCCTGCGGACAGAGACTCGGTGAGTACCAGTTTATGGCGACGGGGAGACAGGAACTTACTGGAGCTGCATAACGCGCTCTTCAACGAGAGACTCCGCTGTTAGGGACATTGTTCCGTGGGATGTGCGGAACGGGAGGAGGGGATGTGCGGCACGGGTCGCGTGTGTGGCTGAAGACTAGGATGGTTGGGAGCGCGACAGCGAACACACAGTGGCCGTGGTGTGAGGTATTCCGTTAGAGATCGATGAGGGGCGTAAGCAGGAACGTCTACGAGAGAATCGGGAGCCCCAGAACCAAGGTAGAGACATGCAAGAGGTCAAGATGAGAGGTCCAGGACGAGTGGTGGTTCGGTAAGACCCGAAATGGTGCTCGTCCCGTTATGGCAACCATTCAAGATCGTCGTAGTCGGGGTTATCCGCGAAACACTCATCCGGGGCTTGTCTTCCAAGGCTTATTCGAGGATTTAAACGTCTCCAACCCCACGGCCATTTAAAACGGTCACCCTAGGACTCGCATGTATATTTTGCGAGTCAGACATTCAGTTCGCCTTCACCGCACTGACCCGATCCGTCGCGAGTAGCCATGGCGAAATGTGTCTTGCTCGACTTGAATTAGAAGGTGAATAATGGAGAGAACGATGCTAAACACTACCATAACCAATGAGCATATGCAATAATTATCTGCGCCACTCTGCAGCCCCCGGTGTTGCTCGAGCGCAGCCATCACATCTCACTAAGGTGGTAACTACGGGTATCGACGAGAAAATGCGTGGATCTGTACACAAACGAATGGCACAACTGAGGAGACAGATGATGCTGATGGGGACCAGGAACCCAGGATCACCACAATGAAGAGCATAGTCTATGAGCGTCCACAGAGAGCACCCCAGTCCGTCCCTGGCCCGAGACTTTCAAAACCTCGCCCGAGAGACACTGCCCCTCCTCTGATCACCCTGCCGCCTACGTATCCTAACGCTAACACTACTGCTTCGGGTCCGCCGACGCGACCGAGTCCGTTTTCCGTTTCCCTCCACCGAGGTGTCCGAGCTTCTTGAGGCTGGCGGACACGCTGCTCTTCTTCCTCCCGTGTGTCTTCTTGCTCGCTGTTGAGTCCACCGACTTGATCGACGCGACCTCAGCCGTAGCATCCGCCGCCTCCGCCTCCGCCTCCGCGTGCTCGCCCTCGTGTTCGTCCACAAGCACGCCGTCGGCAGCCAGTGAATCTTCCGTCGTGCCGGAGACGCCGCCGCCGCCAACAAGCCTGATCGTGGCTTCAGGCTCCTGATTTGATGGCGCATCCTCAGCATCAATAAGGACAGGAGAATCTTCGTCTGTCTTGGAGTAGGACCCCAATACAGCGTCGGCCTCGGAAGATCCCACGAGCGTCGAGTCCTCGTGAAGAAGGTCCGGCACGGCGATGGGGGAGGTGACGATCTCGACAGCCTTGAGAGCCTCCTCAGGGGAGTCGACCAGATTCGTCTGGATCTCCAGCGTAAGCTTCGGCGACGGGGATCGTGACCGCACCTTGCGGGGAGGGACAGTAGTGAGAGGGACAGTGGACATGGATTCCTGGCGAGCGGGGTTCCCTTCAATATCGTTTTGAGGTGGAAAAGTAGGCCTGATTTCATCGTCGTCCGGTGTGAGGTTGCTGGGTGAAGGGAGGTCGACCGGCATGGGCGCCGGAGGCTTGGTGACGGATATCGTGGGGAGCCGTCTTGTCGAGTAGTTCGTGACGGTTCCTAAAGGAGTGGGCAGAGACGATTCGTCCAAAGCGTTCGTCTCCTTCTCGTCGTCTCCGACGACTGGTATCGCGACCTCCGTGCCAGAACCAGCGGAGCTCGTCGATGGCGCGAGGATCAACGGATCCGGGATGACCTTCTCCTACGTGTTATTAGAGTGGATGACGAGCAAACCGTTTTTCTACTCACCTTCGCCCTCTCTGGGGGTGGTTGAAGGATACTTTCGAGCACGATGCCCGCATCTATCCACCTCCGCACGCTCTTATCCGCCCAAGCCTCTAAGACGCTCCACCCCTTGTACTCCCCAGCCAATCTCAGCCCACCCGTGCCCGTATCACCCCCAGTATCACCCTGCCCGCCTCCCACGCCGTCAAAGAAATAGCTCTCGTAGCCAATCGAGTCCTCGCTCCCATCGCTCCCATCTTGCCCACCGCCCATCTCAAACCCCTCCCCGCTCTCCAGGTCCTCCACGAACCCAGCCAGGAACTTCGCCCACCCGCCCGGCCCGTCGCCCCGCCACATAACGACCTTTGTGTCGAAGTCCCGCCCGAAGACGATCACCTGCCCCACCGCGCCGCCCTCCCCGGGGTTCATGTCGATCCCTAGGTAATTACCCGCCTTGTCCGCGACGAGCGGGATCCACCCGCGGCACGAGTACTCCCGCCGGACCCACCCCGCCGGAATCGAGTCCATGATCTCCCGCAGGCCGGCGTTGGCGCCAGTTGCAGGGTCGTCATCGACCTCGCGCCAGAACCGCCACTCCTCGAGGACGTCCTCCAGCGGGAGGAGCGTCAAGCCGAAAAACAGGCCTTCAGAACAACCCGCGGAGCTCTCGGGCTCTTGCCCGTCGACGCACAGATACGACTCGCGGACAGGCTGGGGGAGCGAAAACCCGAAGGCCATCTCGAGCTGCGCGAGGTCCTGCGGGAGGATGCCATAGTTGAGGGTATCGCCAAGCTCTGGGTATTCGCGTTCGAGCCACAGGCGGAGACGATTCCATGTAGTCGAGAGCGGGGGGTATGGCAGCCCAGCGCCCGCAGCGGTGTTGTGCAACGGGAGGATCGACGTGGATTTGGGGGTAACAGCGCTGCCCGTGTGCGGCGTTTGGTTAGCATCATACGATATCAAATGCGAGGACGCGTGGAGACATACGAGCTAGGGACATCGTAGTACGGGCCCGACGGCGAAGGAGGGGGATACGAGTACGACGAGGGTGGAAACTGTGCACTCTGAAGGGTCTCCGGGTTGAAGGCATCAGGATGAGGCGACTGACTCGGGGAGGACGTGGGCAGACTGAATGCCTCGATGGTGGAAGTCATGGCCCTGCGAGAGGAGGTGCGGCTGTTTTTACTGGTAAAGAGACTTGTAAGCCAGCTCATGGTGGGTGTCGTGGACTCGTGGGTCAGGACGGCAGGCCAGCAGAGCTGCAATGAGGGAAGTAAGTGATGCAAAGCCAGTCGAGTGGAGCCAAAGAGCCGCTCCTGGGCGAGGCGCTAACGTCGGGAGGCAGGTGAAGGTGCCAAAACCAATCAGGAGAAGAACTGCGGAGGATCCGCCAGAGCCTGGAGGCAGCGCGAGGTTGTGTCGTGCGGCGAGGGGGCTCCGGAGGATGAGTGGTGGAAAGAGAGCCAGGTGGTGTTGGCTGGAGTGAGCTCAGGAGTGGTCGACGCCGTCAACGGTCAAGTGAAACATATCACTGTCACTCCGACGCCGGTGACGATCCGTAGGCGCCCGTCGGCGACCTCACTGCCTTAATCGTTTGGCTGTCCAGGTCCCCCCTCCGGCTATGCGGCCTGTCTTCCGGGATTATTCCCCAATTCGCAGCAACGTCTTCCAACCCGCTCGCTGAGCAATCCGTCCTTGTAGTTTGTCCACGATGTAATACTGCTCTGTAGCCCTCGGCGCTAACTCCCGAGGTACCGAAACAAGTAGTTTCCATCCTTAACCTTTTCCGAGCCCTAGGACAAGAGGTAGATGCGATAGGTAGCCAAATTACGGCCGCATGTGAATAGTATGCGAATCTGTCTAATGATACAAAATGTACTGCGACGACAACACAACAGACCAACCCCACTCAGAACGTTGCCAGCACGTCCGCAACCCGGAAGTCACAAGCAGTCTTGGCCCGGAGCTCATCAAGTGTCACGCCCTCCGCAATATCAGTCAAGGTCAGCTCGCCCGCAACACGGTCGACCTTGAACACCGCCAGGTCCGTGACGATCATGCTGACAGTACGCGCGCCCGTCAGGGGGAGAGTGCACTCGCTGACGATCTTCGGCGTGCCATCTTTCGATACATGCTGCATCGTCGCGATAACCTTGGTCTTGTCGGGGTTAGAGACGAGATCCATGGCACCACCGATACCTGCACGGTTGTGAGCTTCAAGTCCACTTTAGAGGCAAGGCTAGAGAATAGACTCACCCTTGACGAGCTTGCCAGGAATCATGAAGTTTGCAATGTCACCCGCTTGCGACACTTGCATGGCCTGTATACGGAAAATATGAGCTCAAGCTGAAAACGGAAGTCGTAAAGATGCTTACGCCGAGACAAGTGACATCCATGTGGCCGCCACGAATCATGTTAAACGACTCCGCGGAGTCTGCGTCCACGGTCAGCACCCTGACAAAACATCACGAAGCAGAAGACTTACCAAAGGTCGAGGCGCCAGGAAGCAACGTTGCGGTCTCCTTGCCGGCATTGATGATATCCCTAGAGGCAATCCGCCGCTCAGCACAGAATTGCGTCCAGAGCGGTCGGACAAACTCACGCATCAACCTGGTCGGCGGTGGGGTAGGGACCCATTCCCAGGATACCGTTCTCGCTCTCCACCCATACTGTGACCTTGGGATCCAAGTACTAACGCCAAGCGTGAGTATAGCCCCTAAAGTGGTACAACTATGCTGCTTACCTCAGGGATGATAGTGGGGACACCGACACCGAGGTTGATGTAGAAGCCGTCGCCGATCTCGCGGGCGGCACGCTTCGCAATCTTGTGGCGCCAATCCAGAGCGGCCTTCTTCGAGTCTCCAGTCTTCTGCTGGTCAGCGGCGCTAGGTGCCAGTTTTGTGACCTCAATGGACTTCGGTTCGGCCGCCTTCACGATACGGTCGACGTAGACACCAGGGACGTGGACAGCATTCGGCGAAAGGCTTCCGACCGGACTGTAGAACAAAATGTTAGTTCCGCCGTGGATATGCACAGGTGTCAGCTGTGACGTACACAATCTCCTCAGCCTCGACGATGGTGAGTTTTGCATTACGGGCCATGACGCCATTGTAGTTGTTGGCCGTGTACCTGATGACCATCATCTCATCATCTTCTTCACGAGCGCTCGCTCGGGAAACAACGCTACTGACCTGAAGACCAAGTTACCGACCTCGTCCGCTTTCCATGCATGCACGAAGGCGACGTCCCCGGCGATGGCGGGCTCCATGATAAACCGCCGACCGCCGAAGAGACGGGCCTCCTTCGGGTTTCCTGGGATCTTGACGCCAGCCTTCATGCCTCCGGGGTTGTAGCGGATCGGAATACCACCCGACTCCACGGCGGTGTTGGCGCCAGTAGGGGTATAGATGCATGGCTCGCCGGAGGCGTGGGCGTGCAAACGGGCAACGAGGGTACCCTGGGGAACGAGCTCGATGCCGACCTCGCCGTTGAGGTACGCCGACTCGAGATACTTGTTCCTGCACGTGGAGAGAAGGCAGGTCAGGCGGACAGAGCGGGCCACGAGCGCGGGAGAAGAGCGCACCCTCCGAGGTATGAGATCATCACATTGTCGAGCTGCTTCGACTTGATGAGCTTGACTGGGGCCTTGGGTGAGCACACGCGGGGAAGCAGGGGCCGGAAAGCCAGCGGAAACGCTTACCGAGACCGTGGTCGCCTGCCCCCGCGTTGTTGGACACGGCGGTCAGATTCCGAACGTCAGTACGTCTTGTGAGGGCGCTGATGAGGGTCTCAGGAATGCCACACAGTCCAAACCCTACGTGGGAGACATGGTAAGCAAGCCTTATCGGTGTACTGTACGACACGAACGTTACGTACCTCCAGAGAGGATGATGTCGCCGGTCTTGACGTCTTTTACGGCCTCGTCGACCGAGTCCCAAACCTTGGTTTTCCTGGGAGCATCTCCAACAACGGAGTAATACCGTAGACGGGTAGCAATGGCGATGCGACTGCTACTGTGCGCGCGGGGGATAGCAATGGCACGAGCCCTAAGAGCCAACATGACGGGTATCGGGGATGGGATGTACCAAGAAGAGGGAAGATGGGGGTATGGGTGTGGAGGAAGTGGATGATGACGCGGAGCCCAAAGAAAGAAACTGAGTGGGGTGTGACGATCGTGAGGTATAAAGGGAAGAGGGAGGCGAGGAGAGTGGGGCTACACAGAGAGTGCGGAGGTTATATAGCAGAGTGTGGCTCGGGAGGCTGCGGGGAGGGCATACGGGACGCTGTCCTTCCGGCGCAATTCCGTGCATGTGCTTGGTTTCGGAAAGCTGTGGGCGAACATCTAATAAGTGTGAAGGAGGTGTTGGTGGTCAAACTGGTCAAGAGATCCATCCTCCGGTTCCGATGGCCGTACCCCGCATTCCCCAGACAAGTACCGGCGCCTCTCGGGGCACCCAATCCGATGACAGGAACCGGGCGTGGGCGAGAAGGTGCTCGTCGTTCCTGCGTTCCGCTACTTGACCGTGCTGTGGCTTCCCGTTGCATGATCCCTTACCCAGCCGGCGCCATAGTCCGTCCCATCCTCTCGGGCCGCTATCTCCCCCCGTGCGGGGTTAGAGGTAAATGCGGGGACTCGGAGGCAGTGGACATCATGGGATCGGGCCCGCCTATATGCCATGTATGTAATTGAGGTCATCGGAATTCGACAAGAGAAAACGTATACAACACGCTCCTCCCCGTAAATCCATCGACTCTTACGCTCGACCAAGGTTGGGCGAAACCTTGAACTCTGCCGCCGTCTTCGCCTTCACTTCTTCCAGAGTTACACCCTCTTGCAGTTCCGACAGTATCAGCGTACCCGTCTTCCGGTCGACATCGAACACCGCGAGCTCCGTGATGATCTGGCTGACGGTGCGCGCACCCGTCAGCGGGAGCGTGCATTCATTCAGGATCTTCGAGCTGCCGTCCTTCGCGCAGTGCTCCATCACGACAATGACCTTGGTCTTATCTGGGTTCGACACTAGGTCCATCGCCCCACCGATACCCTTCACGAGCTTGCCCGGAATCATGAAGTTCGCAATGTCGCCCTTTGCAGACACTTGCATCGCCTGTGAGTTTTAGTCCTTGTCAGTCTACTGCATCCGTGAATGGGAAGAACGTTGGGCTGACCCCAAGAATAGCAACGTTGATGTGCCCGCCACGAATCATCGCGAACGATTCATAGGAATCTGAGGTTCCACATCGTCAGGTCTCTCTGCCGCCGGCACCGGGCCATTTAGGTCTTACCAAACACTGCCGACCCAGGAAGAAGAGTCACCGTTTCTTTGCCGGCATTGATAATGTCACTTAATGGGGTCTCTTCGGTGAGTGTATACTTGGAAGCCACACCAGGGATCGCACTCACGCATCGACCTGCTCCTTGGTCGGGTACGGTCCCATGCCGAGGATACCGTTCTCGCTCTGGAGCCAAACCTTGACGCCTGGTGGAAGGAACTGCATCCCACAGGTCAGGTCCGGAAAGCATCGATCCAAAGCACGGGATTAACCTCCGGAACCAAGGTAGGCATTCCAATACCAAGGTTCACGTAGTAACCGTCCTTCAACTCCTTCGCCGCCCGGCTCGCAATCTTGTTCCTCGTAGCGAGGGCGGCCTGCTTGGCGGGGTCCGCTGACATCTCGTCCGCAGGAGAAGAATCCCGCGCTAAGGACATGATCTCAATCTCCTTCGGCGTGGTCGCCTTCACGATACGGTCGACGTAGATGCCCGGCAGGTGAATGGCATTCGGCGAGAGAGAGCCAACAGGTACGATCTCCTCCGCCTAACACTCGTGTTAGCATGCTGTATTCGACTACACTTCTCTGCCTCCTTGTACATACCTCCACAATGGTCAGCTTCGCGTTCCTCGCCATCGTCGGCGAGAAGTTCTTCGCCGCATATCTGAACACACAGTTCCCGACCTCGTCGACCTTCCACGCGCGCACCAGCGCAACATCACCAGCAATTGCAGGCTCGAGAACGAACCGACGCCCGTTGAACTCCCGCGCCTCCTTCTTAATCCCGGGTACGGCAACGCCCGCCTTATGTCCGCCTTCCTTTAAGCGGATGGGGATGGAACCGTCCTCCACTGCGGTCGAAGCACCTGTGGGGGTGAAAAATGCGGGGAAGCCCGCAGCGTGCGCGTGCAGCCTTCCCACGAGCGTGCCTTGGGGTATGAGCTCGAGCGAGATCTTGCCGTCTAGGTAGAGCGACTCAAAGTGCTTGTTCCTGCAGAATCCCGAGCGGTGAGCGAGGTGCGGATGTATGTACGTATTCCGACCGTCCGTAGTACGTACCCGCCGATGTACGATGCCATCACTTTATCAATTTGTCCACTGAACAGCAGTTTACCTGCCCGTGTGATTCAGCTGCGTTTGCCTGGAAATCGTCTGGGCCAACGAATTGTGAAGACGACGTACCGAGCCCCTTGTCTCCTGACCCCACATTGTTGGAGACGACGGTCAGGCCCGTGATCGAATCCTTCTTCTTGGAAACCGCCGCGATTAAGGTATCTGGAATTCGTGCATGTCAGGTTCTTCAATGTTTAAACGTGTGCGATTACACGTTTCCTACGCACCAGGAGTACCGCACAGGCCAAAACCTTCCCCACACGGTAACCACGGTATGAGTTGATATCCAAACACGCGCATATATCGCCGTGTTGCGACATACCTCCGCTCAGGACAACGTCCCCCGACTTGATATCTGCGACCGCCTCGTCCACAGAGTCCCACACCTTCTTCTTCGCGGGGAGCGCGTCCCCTGCGGCGACCGTGCTGTATGAGCTACGTGCCAGGTGTGCAGGAGCCTGAGCTGGGAGGAGGCATGGTGGCAGAAGTGTTCCGATGGGTTTCCGTGCTGGGTATCCTCGCAGGACCGTCCTTGACGGGATCGCGCGCGCAGCGCAAGCAGTCCTCACGGCAAGCATCTTTCCAAGTTTCAAGTCACAGTGCAGGTGTGGTTACACCGTATCTCCACCGAGTCCCGGTCGTGAGCGTCGTCGGTAGCTTGAGCCTGTCTGAACGCGGTCAGAAGTCCCCGCTGAGCGTTCGGGTTCCTGCTGAAGTCCGAGAGCCTGGGTGTCGACGGAGGTCGACGGGCGTTGGGGGCCAGGCAGGGATTGAGAAGGAAGTGAAGAAGCGGTCGGGTGGGCTTCGGCCGCGACCCCAGGGTATATGTGCAGGCCGCTGAGCAATGAGCATCGCCGCGCACGCCAGTCGTGGTTCGGGATCGTGTCCATGTGAGCCGCATCGGCCGGTGCTTGTGAGAGCGCGGGTGACGCATTTGGGTTGTGCCAAAACACCACAACCGCTCATCCCGAGTCCCGCCTAATGTCCATGTCCGCTGCATGTACAATCTCGGTATACGTTGTACGAACCATCCCGACGTGCGGGTCTGAACGGGAGGTAATTCATGAACTTGGCGGAGACGGGTCTGAAAACTAACTATACTACAAAACACGGCTGGTACTTTGGTTACGGTATGCCTGTACATGATCGTGGATCACTGATATATTCTACATGGTGAATACACTTCGCTAATGTACATCGTCCTGCCACTTAGTAGTGCTAAAATCTTCACCGCACCTTCCTAGCGGGACCTCTCGGACGCGCAAATGGTTTCTTGTCGCCGTTGTCCGCCGGTCCACTTGCTGCAACCGTCGGAGCGTCGGATCCAGCCAATCCAAGCTCCGTTACAAGGTACTTCTCGTCTAGCTCCGAAGGGTCCGATGTCTCGATCTTCCGCGAAGACAACGTGGAGGTGCTGCCAGATGATTGTAGGAAGTCCTTCACTTCCTTCACGACAACCAGGATAGCACTGGAATACAGCATGCGATGCCTAACAGGGGAGGCGGATGGGCAAGAGTAGATGGGGACTAGGCCGCAAGTATAATCAATATTAGCATCGGGTGCATGCACGAAATACACCCACCAATTTCTCTATGCGGCGGAGAAGTGACCGTCTGTGGCCACCCGAAGAACGCATACGCTGATGCAGTAGTCAGTAGTGTTGATTGAATCGTAGGATAAGAACTCACCTGGGGAATCTGTGGGCAAGGAGGTACCCAACTGAGATACATCGATCTGACTTGTGGAGGACAGCGTCAGGATCTCTTTCGCAGGATCAATAGTCTGGAAGCCCGAAGTTAAAATTTCCGTGCCAATACACCAGGTCATCAGGAACTGACCAGAACAACAAGGCGGCTGTCGTCTGCTGCAATAAGGTCCTTGATGGCCTCTTCCGCCTCTGGAGACCATTTTAGGAAAACACCTTGTCCGATGTGATTCTGCCTGGCTCGGGTGCCTTCGTAGCTCCGGCCTCCTGCTTCGCGTTCTGCGACCTTGACCTCCTCCATCTCCTTCTCTCTCGCGCTCATGGGTTTCGGCGCGGCCAGATGACGTTTATGCTTCGCATATGCCTCCGCGTTGACGTCTTGCTTGGCAGTAGCAAAGATTTGGTCGGTGAAGTGGGTCGACCCGAGGCTCTTGGTCAACGTGTTCCGGGTTGCGGCATATAACATCTGTGGGACATCTTGGATTACTGGTTGCACCAAATGGGCAGTCATGGACCACATACCTTGTCCCTGACCTTGGCGGAGTCGGGCACATAGTACACCGCCAGCCAATTGGTCGGAGGATCATCCAACCTGACAAGAACGTATGCTGGGATGCTCTCTTCTAGGATATCCCCGAGATTGTCAAGGTCTTGCTCTAGTGTACCAGATGGCGGATAAGTGCCGTCGGGAACGAGTGATTCTGGCGGGCACGGGGCAATGGTGAGCGGCCAGTTCAGAATGGAGAGAAGCGACACTGGCAAAGACCATTCTGGATCGAGATCTTGAGGAACCTGATGTTCCTGGAGTCCAGCGCGTCAGAGAAGGCAGAGGTAAGCTCTGGCGAGACAGCGATTCCTGTCGGCGCAGACATGGTTGTTGCAGAAGAGATGTACAGCACTGTACTTGGGGGAGAAGTTCAAGTTGCCGAGATGCGCCATTGCCTCATGGGCGGCTAGATGGGAAGCGGGAGAAGCGATCCGGGCATCCGGGGACCAGGATACGAGGGCGTAGCGCCCATTGGTGAGACCGGAAGGCGCGGTACTTACCACTTACTTGGCCTCAGCCTCGACGTACCCTCTGTTCCGGCTGCTCTCATCCTCGGCCATCTTGAGCCACTGTCCTCAGAGAGGTCGTAACATCTCACCTGGTGACCGTTGTCGGCCACGACGACTGGCGGCTTGCCCCAGCGCTGGTTCACTGGTCCGCGCAGCTTCCGCTGCGATACAAGTAACCTAAAGTTCGGCCGTGGCACCTTGCTCCAGGCATCCTATTCCACACTATGGAGGACCCGCCATATGTTCCTTACCAGGCTTATAAGGTGCGTAGCATGCTTTCGTAGTGAATTATGTTGTGTCCTCATCACACCTGGTAGTCCAAGAGACACAATCGTGTCCTCTCCAACCCACAGCCTGCTCCGAATGGTACTCCTCCTCCCGTCCAGGCTCGCCCGAACTCCATTATCGCTGATGGCTACACTCCCATTGAACCCGTGCTGCCTCTTGCTGTCAATGGCGTTGTCGACGCTGAGAAACGCTCAATAGCTATCCTCAACGGTCGCAACACGCCACACCGTCCACTTTCAATGATCGAGTCCTTCACCAACTTGCGGCAAGAACCGACTCCCCCACCTCAACCTCCATCGGGTTGTATTGTTGAGAAGGCAGTCGTTGAGCAGGCATTGCTGCAGCCCGTGGATAAGGCGATCGAGAAACCGCTCCCGCCTCCTGTGGACGAACTACCTTCCCCAGCATCTATCCTCGCATCCCCGGTGAGGCAACCTACCTCCGTACGTCCTCAACGTGTGTCGCCGCCACCTCCGTCCGCCTTGTCACTCCCATCTTCGCCCGGCTCCACACCACCGCTTTCTCAAACTAGCTCTCCCAAAGCCAACGGGAAGGCTATCGCCGCCCAGTCGTCCCCTGCCGCTGGACCATCAAGTCTTTTACCTGCTTCACCGGGAAAGTCCATCGCGTCTCCGAGAAGGACTTCCACCTTTCGTCATGTTCCCTTACGTCCCACTGCCGCTAGGACGAATCTGCCGACCTCGCCTCTCGGCCGTCCAACCAGCATGGTTGTACCGAACCCCGTTTCAATGCTTGCCTCACCCACCCTCACCGCAAGGAGACTGAACGAGCCAACGAGCGGTGTATCCTCGGTTGCTTCTACCCCCGGTATGAGACCGCAAGATCGCGCTCTGCCTGCAATCCCAGCCTTCGAACTGCAGCACCCGACCTCCTCCCTCCCTACGACCGTTGCTTCCAGTCCCACGACCATAGCGCCTATACATGCGCCAACTGCGCGTGGATCAACATTCGGGGCATCTCTGGTGCAAGATATAGCACCGCCTGTGCACTCGTTGCCTTCATCTGCGTCTCCTTCACTGACACCAACGACATCATCTACTTCTTCTGCGTTTCCATCTGCCCCACGCACCCCTGCACGATCGCCTGCACCTTACCGGCCCGGCTTCCAACCGAAGGGCGTATACCGACCGCGGACCGACGAGTTCGTCGAGGCGCGGAACCAAAGCCGAGACGTCGGACGGATAGAGCGGACGCGGCTCGAGCGCCGTCTAGAGAAGCTCATCAACCTGCACTTCCCCCCGCCCGGCCAGCGTAAGGCGGAGGTTCCGGAGCCGCGGCCAGCCAAGCAGGAGAACCGGCGTGCGTCGTCTTTCTGGGATCTGGATCTGTCGGATTTGAAGAACAAGAGCGCTGGTGACCTGTGGCGGGAGGTCGTCCAGTCGCAGGCGTCGCAAAGCGGCAAGAACGATGTTCGAGGTAAGTTGGGCTCCCGAGTAGGCTCGCCTTTTGTGGTGTGTGACCTGTGGTTGCAGCCGCGGAGCAGACGATCACGCCTTGGGAGGAGGACTCGGCCGTGTCCCAGTGTCCTCTCTGCACGTAAGTCTTGTCCGGCAAACGAGTTGAATATTTCAAGTCTGACATGTCAGGAAGTGCGTCGTTCCACCCGCTTACGAACCGGAAACACCATTGTCGACTGTGTGGCCATATCATTTGCTCGCTGCCGGTGAAGTATCCCCAGCGGCCAGAATCCTGTTCTCTGCTGTTCGTTGTCGACCAGGGCACGGGTCGAATAGAGGAGGTTGGAGAGGGTGTCGACTACGGCGTTCGTAGACGAACTATTGCATCGCCTGGCAAACCGCAGAAACGCGAAGCACTCAGCGAAGATGAGAAGTTTCTGAAGGGTGTGCGAATATGTCGCGACTGCAGACCGGTACTCTTGTAAGAGTTTCAGTTTCCCCATTTCATTATCGGTCGTTAACACCATGCTCATGTCCTGACAGACGGCAGCAATATCGACAGGAGATGGGCGTCGTCCCTTTGTTCACCCGGCTATATGACGTGCGTCGCTGCTTCCGCAGAAGCAATGGTATGCTTACCAATGACTGTATAGGCTTTTATCTCTCTGGAGAAAGAGATTGAAGAGGAGCTTCCAATATTCCAGGAACTCATTGTCAATCTCGCGTATGTTCCGTCATGCTGACTTCCTAGTCAATTTACTCACCGAATGGTACAGCAAGCAGGAGCGTCCAACACCGGAAGCGACAGCCGCCAGAAAGCGGCTCCTCGAGGCATTCGCGCAGTACGATGCTCTCGCCAAGCGCATACGACAGTTACCGTGTCCTGCAGGCGGCTCGCAGGACCGCATTCAAGGTGCCGTCATCGCCCGTGCCAACCTCTTCCTGCAGAAGAACATGTTCCCGCTTCAGGTAAATTCCACTCCTGTATTGCACAATACTCCACTCACTTCCTCATTCATCGATAGTCGCTACCAAAGCCCAACGGCAACGGCAAGAAGGCAGGAGGGTCCTCGTCGTCTCCCGGTCCCAATCCCCCGGAAGACCAGATCATCGATCCCGACTCGGAGGTCGCGCGCGTCCTGCAGCCGTTGCTGGAGCAGGAGGCTCTCCTCGAGACCTTCGTTGAGGAGGCCAAGGCGCACAGGAAGTTCGAGGACGTGAAGACCCTCAAGAGCAATCTTCGGGAGATCCGTGCCGAGATCGAGCGCATCATCGCGAATGCGGAGGAGCAGACACCAACGAGAAGGACGTCAGCACGGACATCGACTGCTTAGGTAGATGGTGTCGCTTGGTGTCTTCTTGTTTAGAGGCTCTGTCTTGGTGTTGTTGCTTGCGTCGCAATATACTGCTCTGCTCTTCGCCGCTTGGCGTATTCGCAGATTATAGAATTTCCTAGGGTGTCAGTGGATCGGTGCGACCAGGGTGGGTTGCGTCCGCTAGATTGGATGCTGTCACATTGGCACAAATTCTCTGCAACTTTGAGCGAAAGGTCCGCAAAGAGGTTCTGGAGATGAAAACAATTTTGAGATCCAGATTGAGTGAGGCCACTTGGGACACTGGCAGAGCCTTTTCCACGCACATACGCGCATGAAGACATCGCGGACACAGTCCGAGACCAGGAGTTGAGGGCAACCGGTGACGTCGAAACGAGCAATGGAATCGTGAGGTGCTAATGTAGTACGAGAACATTAAGGCATGATGTATGACAACAAGTACACGACATGAGTGAGAGTGTGATGATCCCGAGCGAGAGAGAGACGGAGACGGAGAGGGCCAGACGATGCAACGAGCTGGAGCTGTAACTGTACGGATGACTGGGAACAAGGGGATGCGGTCGATTGGACAGAGACGACGGATATAAAACGCGACGCCGGTCGCGCGAGCTCGGACGTCTCGTAGGGATGACCACACGAGAGGCAAGCTCGAGAGGGAACGTGAAGAGCATTAGCTGGGATAAATTATGACGACCGAGCGACTGAAAGCGTTTCCGATCCATGGGTCGAGTGTCAATACCGATGATGATATGCGTATTTATGTTTGCGTGTGTGTATGCCGTATCGTCTGAATGTGTCTTGCATGCCTGTCGGTA
Source organism: Ganoderma lingzhi (assembly GCA_026283605.1). Lineage (NCBI taxonomy): Eukaryota > Fungi > Basidiomycota > Agaricomycetes > Polyporales > Polyporaceae > Ganoderma > Ganoderma lingzhi. The sequence goes on from JAPJYM010000008.1 coordinate 1,007,364, forward strand.
TCATAGGTAATGCACCCGCTGCCAACGGGCAACCTCCAAATAGAACTCTCCTGGGCACAGCCGAGGATAACAGCGATGTCCGAGATCCGGCCGCGAACGCGCACCGCGCAGTCATGTACTGCCCACGAAACCGGCCCGCTCAAGGGCCACCGTGGTGGCGTTTGGCTGGGGAACAATCTGCAGGAGACTGTTTGTTCCACCCAAGATGCGGTGCTCATGCCACACACATCTGTCGAATCCTCTCCCTGCCCGCAAACGTGCAATCTCGACAGGACACAGCGAACGCTAGCAGGCTGCGGATAACACATGGGCTATAGCAGCTTCGAGCTCCCGATTGGCACGGCGGCGCGATTCCTCGACAGATTCGACCCCAGTCGCCCGTCCTCCGGTAGCACGGGAGTTGAGGGCAATGGGGGTAGCTGCGTGCTAATGGCAGCTGCCGCGAAGCCGACCATGGGCGAGTACGGGCGCATGTTCGGCGTTGGCGCGGGCGAGAAAGACGAGACGTGGAGAAGCATGACGAACTCCTGCGTGGCGTTCGTCAGTGTCACCATTTTTGTCCGCAACGTAGACGACAGCTGGCTCGGCTTGTGCGCGTGCTTGCTATGGGTGTGCCCATTCAATTTCGCGGTGGTGGCGGCGACGGTGGCGGCGGGCGTGAGCGTCGAGCCGTTGGTCGTCGTCCCGGCGCCGCGCGTCTTGAGGGCATGCGACAGCTGGATGACAGTCTGGGAGAAATGACAGGGGGCGGCGAGGTTAGAATCAATACCATATCGGCGACATGCTCCCAGAAAAGCAAGCAAACAGCACCGCCCAAGCGGAGCGCACGCGGACGAGCAGCTAGGGCAATGAAAGTCAAGCGTGTATGGCAAGCTCCCAGGTGAAGAGGTGCTGTGTGCCCTTCGGCAAGGGAACCAAGAATGGCACGGCGCTGCAGGCCGGCAGACACGAGGTGAACACACGGACGCAAGCTCACCTTGACAAATAAATGCGCGTCGTCATGGAGCGCCCTCCCATCCACAGCCTGCGGGTGTGCCCCCCCTTGCATGGCAGCGATACTTCCCCTTAGCCGTGCCGTCACGTCCTTTGCCCTGCCGAGCACTTCTCGGAACTCGTCTCGTGTGGTGTCGTCTTGCTCCTCCTCCATCTCGTCCATCATTTCCCAGATCTCGGGTGCCGCCTCGACCGCGGCCTTTATCGCCCCAATCACATCCCGGTCAACGAGTGTGCTCGACCCTGAGGGTGGGGCCGCAGCACCCCCAAGCGACGGCGAGTTGGACGCGGTGAGGAGCGAGCTCTGTGAGCCTTGCCGAGAGTGACTTCGTGAGTGAGTACCCCCAATCCCAGCCCCGTGCGGATGCCAGTCGTGCACCTGCTGCTGACCAAGTGGCAGAACCAGCCGCCGCATCGTCCGCATTGAGGGAGTCGGCGTTGAGTATCCTGCCGCCCCGTTCATCATACTCGCACTGCTCGATGGGAGCGATGGCGGAGGGTCATATGAGGGAAGCATCTTCCCGATCTCGACGTCCTTGTAGCTGAACGACCCGGCGTGCCGCCGACTGATCTGGCTCTTCCCCAGGTCCAATGAACGTTGGGTCGTGTTCGTTCGAAGACGTGAGCGTTGCGGCGTTTCGGGTCGTTGTTGCAGCTGCGAAGGGAGGAATGGAGAGGAACCTACGGCCGGGGCGGACACAGGCGATCGGGGCTTGTCGGGCATCGCTGGTGCCGTGGACCGCATCGTTGGCGTCTTCGTGCCGTACGACTTGGACGCCGGGGGCGGACGGGCATCCCAAAGATACGGCCGCGCGGCATCGATATGCGAGGACATCGACGCCCACGACGCAGCAATCTCAGACATCGCGCCGTACAGGACAAGCAGCATTTGCCGCGTATACCGTACGTCGTCGTGCTTCGCGAGGACCTTCAGCTGCAAGGAGAGCATCGACACCGCCTTCCCGAACACTGTCACGTTGTCCCGACAGCTCTCGATCACGGCACGGCATATTGATGCACTGGGTAGAGCACGCCGGCTAACAGTGTCGAAGCGGTCCAGTGCTTGAATCAACTGCGTCATGTATGAACTCGCAGGTCCGAGGACCTTCAACAAGACTGCAGACAAGCGCTCGTCGATCGCATATACGGTGTAATGCTGGAGTGTCTGGTAGATCTGGGATAATGCGAAGAGCATTCCTCGAACTGCATCGACCACGGCAAGGAGGGATTCAGGTATGGTCTTTGAAATAGTGGCAGCTGATAATGTTGATAGTCGTCGAAAGTAGGAGTGGCGCTCAGTGTCAATCGAAGGGACGGGTCGTTCAAATGGTGCTGGTCGGTCAATGGAGATGGGTGAGGCGGATACGGGTTCGTCTGTGATGGAGTGTTGCGGATGGTGACTATAAAAGTCGGTGGATGGTAAGCACTCTATACACCTAATAACAGGCGAGGAGCAACGAACCTCGGAAAGTGGTCGAGAGCATGAGTGGCGGGTCGATGTATGCCATTCGCAAGGTGTAGGCGTGCAGGCCTCATATCAGGCAAACTCTTCTTCATCGAAGGCACTGATTTGGATGGGATTTTGGCGGCGCCATTGATGCCGTTACCGTTGAGGTGAGCGTGAGAGGTGGCACGAGCATGACCAGCATGGATACCGTTTGGCAAGACAGAGTCATCCGTGGGAGACACAAGACCTTCTGGTGACCGAGGAGACGGCGTAGCGCTCTTCGACGCGAGGTGGGAGAAAAAGGGATCCAGGTGTAATCGAGGGCCGTCATCCATCGTAGGTTTGCGGGAAGGTCCAGGAGAATTGTCCAGTTGAAAGTATGATGAGGCATCCGACTCGAGGGAGTAAGACCGGGTGTGAGACGATGATTCAGAATGAATGGAACGTATTCGGTCACTTCGAGGAGCGTCCAGGCTACAAAGCTAAATAAATTAAGAGGAAACGAAACACAAAAGGTGACTCACAAGCTCGAGTCGTTTCCAGAATCACTCGTGATGGAATCGTCACTAAGTTTTCGCTCACCTGGTTGGGCAGCATTATCCTCTAGCCAGGTCTGAAGATGCCGAATCCATTCTGACATTGCCTGAGGATCGCTGTTCTTCCCGATGTCCAACACGTGCGCCGGGGGCCATTCTAATGGATTTTGGTCGACCTTCAATAAAGTGAGCTGGTTGAACTTGACCAAATACGGTGGGAGACGATGGAGTTTATTTCGCGCCAAAGAGAAAACCTGTTGAAGGGGCGATAGAGTAGGTTAACGAGTGTTATGAGGCTATTTGGAGTCTAGAGATCGGCGGTCAGAAGGCATCGTTCTCCGGTGCTCGGACTATCCACGATGGGTTTGGCGCGCCGCCTGTGTCGCTCGGACTCGGACAGGAGCGTAAACCCCTCGCCACGAGACTAAAGGATCGACAGCCTTCGAAAAACGTCATATGCCAAGAATGAATGGGAAGAGGCTCCTGCATTGACTTGGGTCGCACATAACGTCCAAAAGCATGGCAAATCTCGCAAAACGTGGGCCGTTGACTGTGTCCGAGGGGAGCCTTGTTCTAGCGAAGAAAAGAAAGTGACTCGTACCCGTAAGTTCACCAAAGAACCCGGCTGTGAAGGAAGGCGCTTGATCTTGTTGCGGCTGATGTCCAAGATTTCGAGTGACGGCATAACGGTCAGCTACGGGATCTGTGAGCTGAATGGAAGTGACGGGAGTGACAACACAACATTACGCACGACGTCAGGGAAGACTGTGAAGCTATTATTCTTCAAGACGAGATAGCGCAGGCGAGACAATAGGGAGAACGCCATAGGCAGCGTTGTGAGCCGGTTGTGTGCGAGAGCTATCCTGGAACCAAAGTGTAAAACGGAAAGGACATAGAACGCGGCGCAATAGGGAAACTGACCGTACTACTGAGCTTTCTGTACTAGTCTGCTCATCCTGACCGACGGTGGCGAGTTCCTCGGCTCCCGACTCCCCGACGTCAGTGAGACCCTTGTATGCGAGATCAAGGGTTTCTCCTCCATCCGGGGACTTTGCAAGGGCGTCGGTAATATGATCCCTGGTCAAGGAGAGCGAGGAAAGCGGGGAGATGGCGGCATTTCTGGACGTCGTCGATTTACGTAGAGAAGGTTCACCATCAGAACCGGACATCCAGCGAGCAGGGAGGGGGAAGAGAGCGCCTAGGCTGGAGGAAGAGAAAGAGGGCAGCAAAGAGACGGGGCGGACGAGGAGAGCCACGAGGAGAAGGGGGAAGAGGGGGGAAATAAACCGTCGGAAGGAGCACTGGAGCCTGTGCAGGACGCGGTCCCTGGCCAAGTCGGAGGAGAGCACTGTCCGCCAGTGGCCAGCGCTCATCCTTCCAACCGTCACCGTCACACCCTTCCTCGTGACACGTGACGCCCGCGTCCCTTCCCGCGCGCCTACGCCAAGAAGATTAATATTCAAGGACGAAGAATTGTGCCTGTCCGTCCTCGAGCTCCGACTCAATATCAATCCCGGCCTTGTCTCCCCTCACTCAATCCACTCGCCATGGCCGCCTCGACAGCCTTTGCTGGAAAGTGGGAAACCCTCCCGACTACCCTCACCCCATGGATGTATGTGCATTTCAATCAACCCCCCCATGTGGTCCAACTTGACTTCTACTCAGTCTAGATGTCGTTCACTCCATGGGCCACACCCAGATGACCCCCGTCCAGGCTTCTACAATCCCCCTCTTCATGCGCCATAAGGACGTCGTCGTCGAAGCTGTTACTGGCTCTGGGAAAACTCTCGCCTTTGTGATTCCCATATTGGAGAAGCTGATACGCAGAGAACGGAAGCTAGCAAACAACGACATCGGCGCACTCGTGATCAGCCCAACTAGGTGCGTGCTTCCCCCCACATATCCTAGAAGTTCAGGTCGAGTCCTGACGTGCAACACACCTGCGACAGAGAGCTCGCTACTCAAATACACTCCATATTCTCCCTCTTCCTCAATTCACAGCCCTCACCACGCCGCCCTTCCCCGTCCCCGGACGAAGCTTCTGGCTCGAACGTTCAGTTCAATACCCCGCCTGAATACCCACCTCCGCTGCTTATCATTTCTTCGGACACCTCTCCGGCGCAAGACGTACAGCGTTTTCTCTCCACCGGGGCCGACATCGTGATCGGAACGCCTGGTCGGGTAGAGGAATTTCTTCTCGGGAAAGGAAGGAACGTCGTCAGTGTCAAAGAGCTTGAAGTATTAGTTCTCGATGAGGCCGACCGGTACGCCCGTGCCATATGTCACTTCTAACTGCCCGCTGAAACGCGTCTGAAGGTTGCTTGACCTGGGTTTCCAAGCAGCCCTAACGCGTATCTTGACTGCTCTTCCGAAGCAACGGAGAACGGGCCTCTTCAGTGCTACGATGACAGATGCCGACGCGCTGTCGGAACTGGTCCGGGTAGGATTGCGCAATCCGGCACGCATCGTCGTGAAAGTACAATCGAAGAAGGTGAAGGGAAAGGCTGGTGCGGATGGTGCCAAGGTCGAGAAGGAGGTCGTCGAAGAGCGGCGTATACCAGCAAAGTAAGTGCTCTACTGATCCGCAGGCTCGCCGCCATTTAACCTACTTGGGGCCCAGCCTGCAGAATTTCTATATGACATGTTCCGCCTCCAAAAAGATGCTGCAGCTTTCTCGAATAATCCAGCATGAAACCGACACACAGCAATCCTCACGTTTCATAATATACTTCGCGACATGCGCATGCGTCGATTACTTCTACCGGGTATGTAGTTTGCAGTCTCAATCTGGTTCCCGAACTAACATGTCTGGCAAAAAGATCATAGCACCCCTCCTCCCTCCTGGCTCCACACTGTATTCCTTACATGGCCATCTTCCTCCCAGTGTCCGCACCAAAACCCTCGCGAACTTTACGAATTCTGCCGCACTCCCATCCGCACCGTCGATCCTGCTCGCCACAGACGTCGCCGCGCGGGGCCTCGACCTCCCTGACGTCGATGTCGTCATCCAGTTCGACCCACCAACGGATACCAAGTCATTTTCCCATCGCTGCGGGCGTACCGCGCGGGCAGGGCGCAGTGGGCGAGCCTGGGTGCTTCTTGTTGGTCGAGAACTCGACTATGTGGAGTTCATGGCTGTCAGAAAAATCCCGATGAAAGAACGATCGCGGTTCGCCGCGGGACACGAGTCTCCTACGTCACAGGATGAGGACATGGATGTAGACACCGAGGACCCAGACGTCTCCACTGTCTTGGCGAAGATGAGGGAGAAGGTGCTTGCGGACCGTGCGTTGCACGACAAGGTACTTCACGTCTTTCGTGCTTGGTGATCAATCGCTGATACGAACGCGATGCACATGCATACAGGCTATAAAGGCCTTCGTTTCGTTCGTGCGTGCATACTCGAAACATGAGGCCTCCTATATCTTCCGAGTGAAGGACCTCGACTTCGTTGGGCTCGCGAAGAGCTTCGGGCTCCTTCGGCTCCCCCGCATGCCCGAGCTCAAGGACGTCTCGAAGGACGGCTGGGAGGATGCAGACGTGAATGTACGTTCATTCCTTCCCGCTCCCACATGCCGCAACGCAACTTACGTCCCTGATCGCTTTCCTTGTTCCCGCCCCCATTGAACCGCAGTGGGACGCCTACAGCTACGTCGATAAGGCACAGGAAGCCAAGCGGCTCGCCGAGTCGACAAAGCCGGGGCCGAGCGCGGAGGAGGTGCAGAAGCGTAGGGAGCAGCGCGATGAGATACGGAAGACGAACGCGTCGTGGAGCGACAAGACGCGGAAAAGGGAGGGGCGGGAGAAACGACGCGAGAAGAAGGACCGGAAGAAGAAGTGGGAGAAGGCCCAGGCCAAGGCTGGGGCCGGCACGGACAAAGTTAGTGCGAAACGTGGGCTGGGAGACGTAAACGACGAAAGCGGCGAGGAGGACGAGGGCGACGATTGGGACGAGCTGGCGAGGGAGGAGAGGATGGCGAAGCGGGTAAAGAAGGGTCACCTGAGCCGGATGGCGTTTGACGCGGAATTTGGGGGCGTATGAGAGATGTTATCCGCATATCCGAATGTGTTGGGAAGTCGTCTTGACATTTGATCGTGTGCATTGTATCCATCGCTGCGCCCGACAAATATGGGCGCTAAAACATTCGGCCTATATCGAGCTGCACTGGTCAGTGGTGTCTTGTCCCCTGATTGCTTTGTCCCTCATTCTATTCTCTTCTGCTCGCAAGGATTGTTGAAACCCGCCCGCCCTGCTTTGTTTCCCCCTCAAGTGCACAGATCACCATGCACACGAACAATCCACGGTACAAAAAACGTCGATGTCGTGTGCGTCCTTCTTCCCTGTATGCGCCCGAGTGCGGGGCCGCCCCGTTGCGTTGGAATGCAATGTTCACATCACCTGTTTTGTCAACGCGTGTATGCGCTCGCCTACCTCAAACAGTACTACGAGGACAATGGACGCCCCCGCGGCCCCGAATACGGTGGACGGCCAGGCTGCCCTGAAATCGGGTGGTGCGGCTTCGCGCACCCTAACGACCCTCAGTGGCTCACAGCAGAGCCAAGTCCTTATACCCCTCGCCGATATGGGTTTTCGAGTGTCAATGTCGACCCCCCCGTACGCCAGCCTTCGCCAAAACCCGCGCCCGTGCCTCCCCTTGCCCCTCCAAAAGACCCCCAGCCTCCGCCTCCGCAAGAACCCCCTGCTTTCCAGGCCCCACCTCCAGGACCGAGTGAAGCGATCAATATGCCGAGGACATGGCACAGCAGAACGAGCATTGACCGGGGCGTAGAAAGGGAGACGGAGAAGGGGAAGCTGCCGCAGCGCGAGGCAGAGGAGCGAGACCCGCGCTCGCGCACACACTACCGTGACGGATCGGGACGAGCGCGCGACGCTTCTCCGAGTGCTTCCTCTATCGCATCATCCGCTGACCCCCGTATGGCCTTGCGCAAGATGGCCTCCACCTCCAGCATTCAGGATCAGAGACGAGATGATGAGCGGGATCTGGAACGGGACAAGGAAAGGGCGAGGGAGAGAGAGCGCGAGAGGGAAAGGGAACGCGAGAGAGATAGGGAGAGGGATCGGAGGTACCGTGAGGAAGACAGACGCAGGGACGATGATAGGCGCAGGGAGGATGACGGGCGATACGACGGCAGGAGAAGGGACTCGAGGGACGATGACTATCGGCGACGCGACGACGATGAGCGGCGGGGGAGACGGAGGAGCGAGTCTCGGACTCGGACTCGGAGGGAGTTCTCGGAAGACGAGAAGCGGCACATATGGGCGGAACGCGTTCAGTGAGTCATATTCTTTCTCTCAACTCATCACTCCCCCCCAATCATGGATATCGTATGCCAGGGCTCTATCCGAGTCGGTCCTCGCAAGGACAGAGTATCTCCGGCTGCAGGACGATGCCCAAACATACGAGCGGTTACGTAACTCGGCGCAATACGAGCATCTACCCGCAGATGACAGGACGGAACTGGAGAAGCTCGTCGAGGATACGAAGCATGCTTTCGCGCAGAAACAGCTCGAGCTCAACAGAACTGTGGCGAGACTGGTTCCTCGCGACTTCTTTCCCTTTGCGCAACCCCCCGAGCGGCGGAGCGACTCTGCGTTCATCGAGATGAACGATATGCTCTCCGCATTGCAGAACGATGTCAAGGTGATGCACGAGGCGGTCGGAAAGCTACTAGTTGTCCCTCTATTACCCGCCACCTCCAGAGAAGCGAGCGAGGCCCGGGCTGACGCAGAGTCGAATGGCGATCGCCCCAGGAAGCGTCGCCGCTTGTCTATCGAGCCGGGCTCCTCTCACGTACAAGACACCAGCCTGGATCAGTCTGGGCCCAGCATGCAGGAGCTCGAGGCGATGAAGGATGGTCTCGTAGAGCTTACAGGTCGTATCTCGAACGTTGAGAACGACCTTCAGCAATACTCGAACAATGTCCAGGAAGAGGTGGAAGCTCAGCTCGACTACCAGCTCCCCGACTTCGGCGTCCCTACGGGCAAGGACAAGAAGACGCACGGTCAGCTCTCGAACGACGTCGACATGCTCCGCGGCGACGTCGACGCCGCGGAACAGCGTGCGGAAACCGTCCTCGCGGCTCTCGCCAAGCTCAACGTCCACGACGGCGAGGAGGACGACACCAACGCTAAGTTGAGGGAACAAAACGAGAAGCTCAGACAGATCATCGCAGAGGTGCGTAGTATTTGTGTCGTTATATTCCGCGCGTTGTTGAAAATCACGCTTGCGCAGATGGAGCAACACCAGAAGGAGACGTCCGCGAAGCTGGACGCTCAAACCGCGGAGATCAACGCGCTCAATAATGCCGTGCAGGCGTACATATCCTCTCCCGCCCAGTTCCCCGCCCCGCCCCCTCAGTTATCCGCTGCGGAAATCATGGCGACGGTGCGATCTCCGTTGCTCGTAGAGCTGCGGCAGAGGATGCAGCCCCTCCTCGAGGATGCACGGTCGGAGATTGAAAAGCTGCTGCAGCAACAGCTTGACCAGGTGAATGGGGCGCTCCTGGCGCAAATCACGCCTACGATGCGCGCCGTCGAGGTTGTCTCTAATTGGGTCGAGAAGGTCAGTGCAACACCTCCTGGTGGTACCGCGCCCCCACCTCCGACCGTGCCGTCCGCTCCGAATGTGTCGGGCGCAAATGGAAGATGAGGTTACCGCACGGCAGACTGCTCGTTGCCCTTGAACATATCATGTATCTGTTTCCATCGTACACCCTAGTCGCGTATCCTACCGTGTTGTATAGCCGTGTAAAAGTAGTTGTCAAATAATTTCTTGCTGCCTGAGGTGGAATGACTCTGTCTCTGTAAGGAAAATGAAATGGTCCCCCCGAGGATCGAACTCGGAACCCTTGCATGACAAGGCAGAGATAACCCTATAAGTACAAAGCTCTAACCAGTTGAGCTAAGGGACCGTAACGCTGGTATAGCTATGTGAACCTACGAAGGTTTCAGCCAGTTGCCGAATCTTGAATATCCGATGCACCACTAGCACTGCGACGACTCTACAGACACCAACAGATCCACATCGCAAACAAAGAATATCCAAAGACTATTGATCCACCGAACGCCGTCTATACACCAGAGTCCACGCTCTCTTCGCGGATCCCATGAGCGGTCACACGCGCAAAGCGCGTTCCGACGCGCAGACCTTGCTCGTCCGAGTGCGTGATCCAAACGACGGCCTTGAGACTCGAATCCCTCGCCTTGACCTTCGAGATCAAATAGTCCTCGACCTTGGAGGATGAGTCTGCATCTAATGCGGAAGTGGGTTCTGAAAAGGCGAGGGCCGAACGGCCATCAGTTATGGAAAACCCTCGACCCGACTAGGAAAGGAGGTCACTCGCCATCTAACAGGAGCACCTCCGCGGTGCCCAATCCCACAGCGATGGCGAGCGCGATGCGCTGCGCCTCCCCTCCACTCAGGTTCGCCCACGTCCGGTCCCAAAGCTCGCCGTCGATGCCCCAGGCCTCGGCCACGTCGAGCGCGTCGTGGTGCGAGACGTCTGGCGCGCCTGATTCCGCGCCGAAGATGTTGGACAGGGCTGAGGAGGCTTTGGATGCCCTCGAGCTCTTCTCGTGTACTCCGAAGGTGTATATTGCGGTGAGGAAGTCGCGTGGTGTGCCGGGCAAGAGGGAGGCTCGCTGTGGGACGTACATGATCTTCGTGCGGAATTTGGGTATGCCTGGCAGGAAAGGCGTTAGACGTTAGCCCATCACCCCCACCAGCACGAGAAAATCGCAGACCATAGAACTGGGGGGTGCTATGGGTTCAGAACTAATGTCAGCATAGTGCGCACCATCATGCTCTTTAGAACGACGTACTGGCCACGGTATAGTATCTCTCCTGTATATAGATTTAAGTGCGAAATGCACTTCAATAATGTAGACTTGCTACGAAAGAAAGCATTTTAGCAAAGGACCGCTTTGGATTGGTACGACACCGCACTCACCCAGAACCGCTCCGTCCTTGCAGCACGAGCACTTCGCCCTCGTCCACGGTGAGACTGACGTCATTGAAGATGGATTGGCCCTTGTCTTTGCAGCATCCCACGTCTTTCAACTGCAGCAATGGTGCCGTGGACATGGTGAGGTGTAGGCCGTCCGGGCTGACTTTCAAGATGGTGGTCGTAAGTCCATGAGAGCTGTGCACTGGGCTCGAGGTTTGTCGGAGGCTGACCTGTCATGATGGCCGCCACGAACTTTCAAACGTTCGCATTAATATTCCAAAGTCGCGCCTATTTTTGGAAGCGACGTCGCCGGCCGTCTTTTGGGCAGCCCGGAGACAATTGACAGGAATGGCGTTAGAACGGACGCGGCGGTACTCGTATACCGTGATGACTCGAGCATGCGCATGCCACATGCATATGAGTAATTCATGGATGAAGAGTACGGTGACATCCCAGGGACAAGGGGAGGATGGCAGACACAACGTCCATACGATGCGAGTGCAGTATTATCAGAGCATGAGAAGGGGTAGGGGATGCACATATATGCACCTAATATTCTACGTGTGATACTAAGGTACTTGGGAATCTCAAGGCTGGGGCATGCCCAATGATCCGGGGTGAGGCGGCATCATACCCATCTCCTCTGGCGTGAAGCTCGCGCTCTCGATCATTACGCCCACACCGACCTTCGCCGCGTTCTACGAGGTTTGCAACGCGTCAGATATACGACTCACGAGACAAGAGCGACAAAGAACGTACCTTGTAGTGGTCGATCTCACCCGAGACCAAGAACGAGAACGTCGGCGCGAACCGCTGCTCGAGGTACGCCGCGACCTTGCCCGTCGAGTCGACCTGCGCCCTGAACGATGCCATGCGGAGCTCGTACCTCGCCGCCAGGCTCGCCAGCGCGTCTCTCCGCCCCTGGCCCGCGACGAGCTGGAGGTCCGCCGCCACGTCAACCTTCTCGCTCAGCTTCTGCCAGTATGTCGCCTGCAGGATGCCCGCGCCCTGCATCTGCGCCGTCGCGATCCAGTTGCGGTCCGAGGACGTGTACTTGGCCATGTACGCGGTCGCGAAGTCGGACATCTCTGGAGTCTGCCGCTGCAGGACGGCCTCGACGCCGAGCGCGAGGTTTTTGGTGATGGACTGCAGGTACGAGCCGATATAGATACCGGTGCCGTCTGCCAGGGAGGGGTTGACTGCCTTGCCGTTCAGCGAATAGTCCGAGCCCTGGTAGTCGTGCTCGGCCTGGAAGAAGTTCTGGCCAGGTTGTGACGAAAGCTGTAGAGAAGACGCGTATTAGGGCGCGTTGACTTGGGAGGGTGGGGCGGATACGTGGCCACCGACGAGAACGCCCCAGCGTGACGGAACGAAAGAGAGAGGGCATACCTGAGCCTGAGCCTTCGTCACGTTGTTAGCACTCCACCCCTGGTTAAGCCGACCTGACACGTTCCCGTCATTGTCTACATTACCGTGGAGGAAAAGCTGTCAGGTGTGCGTGAGTATCGTCGTCTCGCCTGCAATAAACAACAGTGCTACTGTGCGTACCTTCTCGTTGGCAAATATTGCGCCGAAGTGGTACGCTGGCGGCGCAGTTTGAGAGCCCAAGGTGAAGGAATGGGTGACGTTGAATCCTGGGTTCATCGACAACGACTTGGAGAGGTCGGCCCTCGCGCCATCGAACATATAGTTGTTCAATAACGTATCTGGCGTCACGAATGATGAGTTTACTGGAGCAAAGCAACGAGGAGGCTGGATGACGCGACTGACTCTTAGCCTCTTTCGAGAGGTTTTCCGACGTCCCTGGATTAGGGAGGTCGAGGGCTCTTCTCCATGCCGCAAAGCGGTCGTAGAAACTAAACGGCCATCGTGATGAGGACGGGGAGGAGGGACCAGGAGCCGGGGAGTCGACTGTGACGGGGATGGAGGAAGACATGACGACTGAGGACGATTGCTCGGCAAGCGCTGCTCAACTGGTCCAAAAATTCCGGCCAGGGACGCCTCCATTAGGTAACTCTCTCCTTCAACCGCCCGGCCGCTCCGCCAAGCGCTCTTTCAGATAGACGCGAACCACCACCTGTATGACCGTCGTCCCCCCACACATAGGTCATGATTTATCGTCAGCCTTGTACCTATGCGACAAACGCGTTCTGAGACTCGGACTTAAAGGTGTGAATCTCCAGACGAGCCTTGTTTAGGTACAAATAGGCCTCGATTACTGTGCAAGGTGAGCATGGTGTAAGGGAACATTCTTGCGAAGGAAGTGAAGGCTCCAGTAGACGCCTGCACTTATAGGAATTCATGGTAAGTACGTTCAGTGAGGACAGCGCGTAAAGTTAGATCGATCGCTCGTCGGGAGGCAAGATAGGCTTGATGAGAAACAGGCAGCCTTGCTTCGAGTGGATCCCTGTAAAGACGTTAAGTATGGCTACCAACAACCAAGATGGGCGATCGGCACGCTATGTCCGAGTCTCCTCCGTGACACCTACTCTGACGCGTTTGGCCGTAGGCTGGATATCTATCTGGAGGCACGAAGGTCTTCTGAAATTATTGCGTGGCCGCCTGCAGGCACCCGGGCCAGAGATACTGTACATAACTCATTGGAGTCAAGCTAGCGCTGTAACAGCCTGAGGTGACAGGAAGATGAAAAAGGTCAAGAGCACGACGCTACGAATGACATGTCAAGTCTTGCGCTCTGTGGACAAAGCTGAAGGGCGTGGCCTGTGGAGTTATCTAGATGATTCTTGGGTGGACGCGAGGTGTCTGTGTGGTTTTCGCCACCGGTCTGCGTATACGTTACGTATGTCGGGGTCACAGCGAGGGGTGACGATGGGAGTGACTAGGGTGACGTGTGGGAGTGACGTGACTTGTGGAAAGGTCTGGAAAGGGCAAGAAAGAAGGTGGAATGTCCCCGAACTCGGTCGAACGTCCAACTGCGAGGTTGTATATAACCCATGGGCCCCAATCACCTTCTCCTCACTGTTTCCCTTTACGATCTCTCCTACTTCTTCATCTCCCCCTCATCCTAATCTACACCCAAAATGACAAAGGCCGTCGGAATCGATTTGGGCACCACCTACTCGTGAGTCGCTTTTCGCGCCCATTTCACCCTTACGGCACTTTGTACTGACTACATAAAATTTCAGGTGTGTCGGTGTCTGGCAAAACGATCGTGTTGAGATCATCGCCAACGACCAGGGCAACCGCACCACCCCCTCCTACGTCGCCTTCACCGATACTGAGCGTCTCATCGGTGATGCCGCCAAGAACCAGGTCGCGATGAACCCTTACAACACTGTCTTCGACGCTAAGCGTCTCATCGGTCGCAAGTTTTCCGATGCGGAGGTCCAGTCCGATGTCAAGCACTTCCCCTTTACTGTCTTCGACAAGGCGGGCAAGCCCTACATCCGCGTCTCGTACCGCGGCGAGGACAAGGAATTCGTAAGTACCTTAGTCACATTTTGTTATCCGACTTCATTTTGACCCCATATCTCTAGTCTCCCGAGGAGATCTCCTCCATGGTTCTCACCAAGATGAAGGAGGTCGCTGAGTCCTACCTCGGTGGCACCGTCACCTCTGCCGTCGTCACCGTTCCCGCGTACTTCAACGATTCCCAGCGTCAGGCGACCAAGGACGCCGGTACGATCTCCGGTCTCAACGTCCTCCGCATCATCAACGAGCCTACCGCTGCGGCCATCGCGTACGGTCTCGACAAGAAGACCACCGGTGAGCGCAATGTCCTCATCTTCGATCTCGGCGGAGGAACGTTCGATGTGTCGCTCCTGACCATCGAGGAGGGTATCTTCGAGGTCAAGGCTACTGCCGGAGACACCCACTTGGGTGGTGAGGATTTCGACAACCGTCTGGTTACGCATTTCTCCCAGGAGTTCAAGCGGAAGCACAAGAAGGACCTCTCCGGCAACCCCCGCGCCCTCCGTCGTCTCCGTACGGCTTGCGAGCGTGCCAAGCGCACCCTGTCCTCTGCGGCCCAGACTACCATCGAGATCGACTCCCTCTTCGACGGTATCGACTTCTACACTTCCCTCACCCGTGCTCGTTTCGAGGAGCTTTGCCAGGACCTCTTCCGCTCCACTCTCGAACCTGTTGAGAAGGTCTTGCGCGACGCCAAGATCGACAAGGCACAGGTCCACGAGATCGTCCTCGTCGGCGGTTCGACCCGTATCCCCCGTATCGTGAAGCTCGTGTCGGACTTCTTCAACGGCAAGGAGCCCAACAAGTCGATCAACCCCGACGAGGCCGTCGCCTACGGTGCCGCCGTCCAGGCTGCCATCCTTACCGGTGACACCTCGGAGAAGACCCAGGACCTCCTCCTCCTCGATGTCGCTCCTCTGTCGCTCGGTATCGAGACCGCGGGTGGTGTGATGACGCCGCTCATCAAGCGCAACACCACCGTGCCGACGAAGAAGGCCGAGATCTTCTCGACCTACTCGGACAACCAGCCTGGTGTCCTCATCCAGGTCTATGAGGGTGAGCGTGCGCGTACCAAGGACAACAACCTTCTCGGCAAGTTCGAGCTCTCCGGCATCCCCCCTGCTCCCCGCGGTGTCCCTCAGATCGAGGTTACTTTCGACATGGACGCGAACGGCATTCTGAACGTCTCCGCTGCCGACAAGACGACCGGCAAGTCGAACCGCATCACGATCACGAACGACAAGGGCCGTCTCTCGAAGGAGGAGATCGAGCGCATGGTGTCCGAGGCCGAGAAGTACAAGGCCGAGGACGAGGCGGCGACGGAGCGCATCTCGGCGAAGAACGGCCTCGAGTCGTACGCCTACAACCTCCGCAACTCGCTCACGGACGAGAAGCTTGCGGACAAGTTCGAGCCTGCGGACAAGCAGAAGCTCGAGAAGGCCGTCAACGATACGATCTCGTGGCTTGACTCGTCCCAGGAGGCGTCCAAGGAGGAGTACGAGGAGCACCAGAAGGAGCTCGAGGCCGTCGCCAACCCCATCATGCAGAAGCTCTACCAGTCCGCCGGCGGCCAGCCCGGCGGGTTCCCTGGTGGCGCGCCTGGCGGGTTCCCCGGCGGTGCGCCTGGTGGCTTCCCCGGTGCCGCTGCGGGCGGCGAGGAGGGCCCGAGCGTCGAGGAAGTCGACTAAGCGGTTGGTGGCTTGTCGTCCCCCGGTACTCGTCACATGCGCATAGTAGGAGTTTTGTTGTTACGATCATGACGTCGGCTCGTGGACTCGAACATAAAAGTAGCATGTATTATAGTGGCATCTCTTAGAATCTCATCGGTTTCTTTCTCTGTCATATACTTGCGTGTGCGTGTCTGCTCAAGCTTGCGGACTTCAAGAGGAATGGCTTGTATTTCAGTTATCTTGGGCAAGTCAGCGCCGACGCTACGAGAACCTTAGTGGCGCACTTCAGTTCAACTCGTATCGAGCGTGAGTCTTCGCACTTCTGACATTGTCAACAAGGTGAGTACATTTGATAGACGAATACATTTCATTCAACACTTCAGACAGAGGCGAGCCTTCAGGATACGGAACTTTGTGATCGAACGGCTCGCTCATCCCCACAAATACAAGTCACCTCAGGCGTCGTTCACTCTTGACCCTGGACTTTGAGAACACCAGCTAAGACGCTGCCTCCCGCAACAGGACGGCTGAGCTTGTTCGCCCCTGTGAATGTGGTCGATGGGGTGTAGCGTCCGCGCGAAGAGCGTGCGTACCTTCTTTAACAATAAACGTCGCGCTCGGGAACGCTTCCAAGTTCGCATTGCCTGCAGGGTGCCGTAAGCGTTGTGCGCACGCATGGGTATATGGCATAGGGTCGGGAGGTGATACTCACTGACGTTCCTCATCGCCCAATACGTCGCGTTCGCCTGTTGGGGGTCGATGGTGAGCGTAAAGAACCCGCGGTACGAGCCCTCGCTCCATTGAAGGTCGGTGTTCGCTCCGACAAAGACTGTCGAGAGCTTGTCTGCGTTCGTCGGGGAGATCCCGGCGCCGAACGAGGACGTGGAGGTGACGGCAGTCCCGGCGAACTCGACACCGATTGCGCCTTCGCCGGTGATTGGGTTGTAACTGGGTAGACTGTGAGGATTGGGATAGGGAAAACTAACGAGGATATACGGACGTGATGGTTTGGTTTGGATCTAACAGGGTTGGCGTTTGAGCTGGATTCAAAACGAAAATAACGGGAATTGCTTACGAGCTAGGTCGCTGACCCAGTTTGCGTGCGAGTCTCCGGAGAGGATGATGGTGTTGCTGATCTTGTTGTTGTACAGGTGGTCGAGCACACGATTACGGTTAGTACGGTAGCCGTCCCAGGCATCCTGGGGATAATATTGCTGAGCAGAACAGTGGCTGTGGATTAAGTATGCGGCTTACGACGTCCACTGCAGAATCCCCGTTACTGTTAGGTCAGGGAGACGTTAGTGGTTGTTCAGAGAAACTCACAGGAACCGCTTTCGTTCAGCATCGTGAAGACAATCTGCTGTCTGCAAAAAGAAAGTTCAATAAGATCTCCTGTGAATGTCGTATACTGTCTCACCCGACAATCCGCCATATCGCACCGCGAGCCTTGGATTCAGACAGTGTCTCGTAGAACCCTAAAGTCGGTCAGTCTGGAAGCAATGAATATCGAAGTGAGAGCACGCACAAGATTCTTGCTCCGTGCCCATAAGCGATCGGTTCGTCACATCCGCGATAGAATTGATGACTGTATCAGACAAACGTTGATGAGATACTAGGCGGTACCGTTGTTGCAAGTACGAACAATCTAGATGAATCGTTGGTTTTTAAACTCTACTAGTCAGAAGAAATACTCGACTTACTTGTGTTATAGTACAGCTGGTAGCAGGTAACCGAGAATCAGAATCGCAATCGCATACTTCACATGAACGGAGGGCCTACATCAGTAATGTCACGGTCGTATTGCCCTAAAAGGTGGTGAGCCAGAACTTCTCAACTGCTGAAGACCACCTGGGATGTACTCACGGGTATCCAGCATCGTGAGGTCCTAGACGCCGTTTCATTAGTGTCCATATGTCCGCGCCATCTCAAAGCTAAAGTGACATGCTCACCAGAAGCTTGCCGATCTGGAAATTGCGCCAGATACGAAGCTTATCATCCGGATCGACCTGCCGAATGGGCATCCACTCGTGGTACGCGCGAACCGCAGCGAGCTTTCTGTCCGTGAAGCATGCACCAGAGGGGGAGAAGCTGCAGCCTACGGCTGTATCATTGCTGTCGGCAGTACCGGCCTTCCAGGCTTGGTCCGCGACTTCGTGATCATCCTAGGGAGTGCGCAAATTTCGATCAAATACTCGATAAACCAGTAGCACAAGAAAACTGACCCTGACATCAACGCGCACGGTGGGCTGTTGAGGCTAACGCAGTTTATAGGCTATGGTTATGATGGTACTCACCACACAGTAATCCAAGGACCCTTTTGATGAGCGTCCCTCAGACTGACATCCGTCCTGTACTGATTCAATCGCAGCCGGTAGTCCGCGATAGTTGCCAACTCCCGCCCAAGTGTCTGGCGACCGATCTTCGCCCTAGAATGCGCTTCAATAAACGTTTTGAGTTTCATAGGAATGCTTGCCAATAGTCTTACCCATTGCCGAGAGACTCATAAATCTGCACGTAGCAGATTAAATCCGCGTTCATAGACTCCAGCTCAAAGGGGAAGACTTACATAGTCACCCAGGTGCAAGAACAAATCCGCAGAGGTGTTGTGTGCAGCGACTCCGTATGCGTTGAACCATCCTATGTGCGGATACCGTCAATGCACGCTACGTTCCTGAGATGAATTGTGTAACCTGATTGATATTGAGAGCAACTGAATACTGCCAACGTCAAAGGTTTCCCTCCATTCACATGTTCGGCAGGGGCTGTCGATAACATTGAGCGATCCGCAAATACGACGCGAGTGGACGCAATGACGTACTATTTGGGCTGGAGATTGTTCTCGTGGTACCGACAGGGCTTACGGTACTCGAATTAGTGCAGTCGACGAATTGGAACCAATAATGAGAGTCGGGATTTAGGTTGTTCGCCTCAACTTTCAAGGTCCAATCGACGTCATAGGAGGTGAAGGCATCTCCGGAGTCTACAGGTTTCCCATAGAGGTCGGCGTTATCGAAGATTTTGAATGACACGCAGACGGGAATGCTTTGATCCGGGGCTTGGGAGCCAACGGGGACGGCGCGGGTCCAAAGCAGGACGGAGTTATCAAACGGATCTCCCTGGTTATCGGATACATTAGCACCTTATAACATTTGACGGACCTAAAGGAAAGCTTACACTAGCGACTGTGCGAGGAGGTAATGATATGTATAAGATGGTGCAGCAAGGATAGGAGACATACCTGAATGAGTGAAGTTGATGCCGCCGTTGTAGATGAAGGGACTCTAGTGTAAAATTCTTCAGTAGTGCACACGATTGCGAAGGGCGGAAAACACATACAGAGCTGAAGTCGCCGCCGTAGAAGGTTGGGTAACCCTCGTCGACAAACCCTTCGGAGCTTTGCGTGTCGGCAAGTTGTGGCGGTGTCGGTCCGTCGACTTGTCTTTTGGCGAACGCTATGTGACGGGCATGCAATGCACGAGTATTGTGCGACAGCTGGGAAGTGACGTGAATTCAAAGATAAGTGAGAGGATGCATAGGGCACTAACATGGGGTGCGTTCGCGAATGGTGAAGAGTAGGCTAGGTTGCGATCAAACAAGTGCTGAGCACCGACAAAGCCACTGAGCGAGACAACGCTCGCAAGCAGTGTAGAGAACATCGCAGCGTTGACTCCTGGGACCCTGACCAACGAGGGCTTTTAAGAGCCTCTCTAGAGTGTGCACAGGTCAAATGGTCACTAAAACGCCCGGAAGATCCGCCAAAGTGGGTGAGGTAATAGGGGAACCATGTTGGCAAGCCGCGCGCACGTTTGTAGGATGCCGGAACGATTGGACAAGGCGACAGGTTAGAGTGGACTGGCGCAAGCCGCAGATGCTTCTCCACCGGCGTCGATGTCAGGCGTAGCGGGCCGTAGAAGGCACAACGCGTGCGATATCGTGTATGAGAAACGCAAGGTTCATGCACCTGAGCAGAGATGTACGTACGACTACGCCTTCAGGCTCCCACACTGCCATCAT
This sequence comes from Ganoderma lingzhi, assembly GCA_026283605.1. Taxonomy (NCBI): domain Eukaryota; kingdom Fungi; phylum Basidiomycota; class Agaricomycetes; order Polyporales; family Polyporaceae; genus Ganoderma; species Ganoderma lingzhi. Next base: position 1,027,424 of record JAPJYM010000008.1, read on the forward strand.
AGAACACAGATCGTGCAGCCCACGTGTATATTGTTATCTTCTTTTGCTTCGCAAGGAGGGTGCTCTTGGATGATAAACCTTGATATACGCCAACCTAGACCGACTCGGACGCGGCTGCCAATTTTCTCGACGCAAATGTCACGGATAAGTGAATTCAGGACGCTGAATTCAACATGCGGGCACTCACACTACAAGTACATGATCCCGGTTTGTCGCACAACAGAAATCGATGGCACAACATCCAAAAGGACACGTTGATCATCTACGACAACAAAAATGGCGTCCACAAGTATCTTGCGTTAAACAAAGGGTTACAGCTAGAGTCCGAGCATCACCATTTGACCAGTACGACAGCCCTTCACTGGCCATGATTCTTGAGAACACCAGCAAGGACGTTTCCCCCAGCGACAGGCCGAGTGAGCTTATTGGCGCCTACGTCCTCTGGATAAGTTATGCGGGTAAGGGGGCGTATATTTGTTGAACCAACCTGCTTTGACTACAAATGACGCGCTGGTAAAGGCATCAAGGTTCGTATTGCCTATTGAGTGGGTATAAGAAGGGGCAACGACGAACCATCAGGATGACAATACTCACTGACGTTGCGCATGGCCCAATACGTTGCATACGCCTGGTGTGGGTCGACGGTGAGTGTGAAGAACCCACGATAAGAGCCTTCGCTCCATTGCAAGTCAGTGTTCTCGACGACGTATCTAGCGGACAACTTGTCTGCATTTGCCGGCGAAATGCCAGCACCGAAGGTCGAGGTTGATGACACTGCAGTTCCTGCGAATTCGACGCCGATGGCACCGTCACCTGTGATAGGGTCGTAGCTGAACCTGGATTAGTCCAAGCTGTGATAAACAAGGAGATAACGGACGGACGTGATGGTCTGGTTGGGGTCTATGAAATGTCAATGGATATGAATAAGAGCTTTGATGGAAAGCTGCAACACTCACGAGCCAGATCGCTAACCCAGTTAGCATGGGAATCACCGGACAGGATAATGGTATTGCTGAAGTGATTGGTATACAGATGGTTGAGGACCCGGTTGCGGTTGGCGCGGTAGCCGTCCCATGCATCCTATGCAAGCGAAAGGCACCGAGCTTAGAGGCAGAATCCCAATCAAACCGCGGCAGAAAGTACCACATCCACTGGGGCCACAAAGTCTTAGTAAATGCACTTCATCAATTGATTTAAGGACTTACAAATCCCATCCTCTTCCAACATCGTAAATACGATCTGCTGTCTAGGGTCGCGTCAAGACGACATTCCGACCAGTTGCGCCGTGAGATTTACCCGATAACGTGCCACACAGCTCCACGAGCCTTCGAATCGGAAAGAGTTTGGTAGAACCCTGCGTAGCGTTGATTCATCCATGGGGTGCGTATGGCTTTGACTACACGTACACGCTTCTTGGTCGGAACCCATTAGAGACCTGCTTGTCTCATCCGCGATGTCCTCGATGACTTGATCACTAGGATTAAGAGGGGTAATAATATACCGAAGTGGAAGGCCACGAACACTCTGTCGCAGTCAGCGGAGGGACCATGTGGACGTAGGGGATTCGCCGGACTCACCTGTGTTGTAGTAAAGCTTCAATGCGAACCGTCAGTGATTGATTCACGATCAATAAGCCAGGTGTACCCACATCGGTAACATCGCGATCATATTGACCTGCATATAGCTGGCTCAGCACCTACATGACCCAGCCAACGTCACAGAACATACGCGTGTCCAACATAGTGAGGTCCTTTAACGAGTCATGAGCAGGGAAATCATACAAAAGGTACAATGACGGAACGTACCAACAGCTTGCCGATTTGGAAGTTACGCCAGATACGCAGCTTATCGTCTGGGTCGACTTGTCGAATTGGCATCCATTCGTGATATGCACGCACAGCAGCAAGTTTCCGATCCGTGAAGCACGCGCCAGAGGGAGAAAAGCTACACCCAACGGCTGTGTCGTTGCTGTCTGCCGTACCAGCTTTCCAGGCTTGATCCGCTACTTCGTGATCGTCCTACGATTTCGGTTAATAATGGGACCCCCTAGTCCGTCGGAATATACTGACCCTATGAATGATTTTAGATGTCGGACAGGTGAGCCCATGTTGTGAAGAAAGAAACCAGGTTTGGCACACCAAACAGTGATCCATGGGGCTTTCTGGTGAGCGAAGACCAAACTTGGATCGGTCCTGTATTGGTTTAAACGCTGTCGGTAGTCTGCGATGGTGGCCAGCTCTTTGCCGGCCACTGCGCGACCGATCGGAGCACTACTTTCGACCTTTAGTTTGCGTGTGACACGGGCGAGGTTGTTTGTCACTTGCCCGTTACCAAGATTTTCATATATCTAGTCCCATACATGTTCTCAGTACGTGCCGGTAGCGAGCCATTCTGATCAGACCTACATAGTCCCCGAGATGAAGGAAGAGGTCTGCAGTAGTGTTGTGTGCAGCGACGCCGTACGCATTGAACCACCCTGTAAACCACACACAAAACTCCATAGGCGCACTAGCTTGGTTACATGATAAAAACGCACCATCCTGGTAACGAGCACAACTGAAGACCGCAAGGGTGAGTGGCTTGCCCCCGTTGACCTCCTCCGCAGGCGCTGGGAACAAGTTTCAATGAACGAGCCGCGAGGTTGAAATGTGAACATACTGTCTGGGCTAGCGATGGTCCTTGTCGTCCCGATCGGACTGACGATCTGAGGCTTGGCGCAATCTGAGAACTGGAACCAGTAGTGTGAGTCCGGCTTCAGATTATTGGCCTCCACTTTGACCGTCCAATCGACGTCGTAGGTAGTGAACGCGTCGCCGGCGTCGAGAGGGTGTCCGGATAAATCACCATTGTCGAAAATCCTGAAGGAGACGCAAACCGGGATGCTCTGGTCCGGAGAGGTGCCGAGTGGGACTACACGGGTCCAGAGAAGCACAGAGTTGTCCAATGGATCACCCTAGGCATGTAGCCGGCTTCAGATAGAATATATCTTTCGTTGAGACCGCTGTACTCACGCTAGCAACTGATAATAGTCTGCATAAGCTAACAACCGAAAAAAAACGCAGGAAGTGACGAACGAACCACTATGTGTAAAGTTAACACCACCACTGTAGATCCAAGGACTCTGCGCGATGATGCCTTTCAGTGTGGTTGTCTAAGGCGATCAGACGCTTTCAAACACGTACATTGCTAAAGTCACCCCCATAGAAGGTAGGATAATGTGCATCATCGAATCCGTCCGAGCTGATAGTGTCGCTTAGCTGATTCTGTCTTTTGACGAACTGGACATGACGGGCTTGGAGAGAACCAGTGTTATGAGACAGCTGAAAATCGCACACATTTGATCGTCAGCATGGTCAAGTTGAGAGCAAGGTTCCGGGAAACTGACGTGCAGCGCATTGGAGAAGGGCGATGAGTACGCCAAGTTTCGATCGAACAACGCAGTGGCCTCGATCTTGGCGAAGGCACTCAGCAGTACAATACTCAGAGGTAGCCGGAGGGACATGCCAAAGAAGTGTTGGGTAACAGTGACCTCGCCAGGCCTACTTATGAGACCTTACGGCTTGACGTGAGGCCATGATCCGAGGATGGAAGAAACGTCTGGATGCGCATTGCGTCCGACGGCGAAGCTATGGGATCTCAGGCTGACCCTCAAGCATCTAGCCGGTGCCCATTAATGCAGGCATCGAAGAGAGCACGGGGTATCAGATACATCCCCAAACACGAGAAGGAGGACCTTTCCTGGGGTGGAGCATTCTACGCATTAGATGGGAAGTCCCAAACATGCGCGGGTAAGGAGGCGGATATACCATTCTGAGCAGTATCTCTCACCTTATGACCACAAGGTTAAGCTCAAGTCATCGTGCAACTAGAATATATGCGCCAGAACTTCTCCCGGGTTCTACGTCGGATGAGCGGTGCGCAAAATGGAAGGGATGACCATGGACTCGGATGTCTCGTGCACCAGTGCCAGTACTGCGGAGATGAACGTTTGTACGCTTGAGAGGCGCGAAGCTATGACGAGATTACACGGCTATTTACGTCGGTGTTGATCGGTGAATATCAGCATAAACCTCTGATAAAAACGTGAGCATCCGCAGGTATAGCACAGCCCGATGAAGCCTTACACCGACACAATATCCTGCACATAACCTTGGACGCCCAGCTTTCTTCTCACTTGCTTCCAAAATCAAACGAGACACCCTCCTGCGCTTCAAGTGCCTGGAAGTGCGGCAAGCCACTGAACCAGCCCCCTGGGAGACCACCGACGACGTTGTATGTGATCTTGGCGTCCGCGTCCCCAATCTTGACAGTCTTCCCGCCCGTGCCCGCAGCTGCGGCGTCGGCCAAGAGCTGGACCTGGCAGGATTTCTCGAGCGCGATGAAAAAGTGGACCGTCGCCTCAATGGAGTTGGTCGCCACAAGTATTCCGTGATTCTGTTGTTCCAGTTGTAAGCACGGCGGCTAGGCTACTATCGAATGGAAGGTGCGACGCAAACCTGTAAGATCACAGCCTGGCATGGAGTCAGAACAGAGTTGGTGCAAGGCGGGGTATGTGGGCCGTGGACGAACCTTCTTATTGCCGAGCGCCTTCACAATGTGATCCCCTTCCTCCTCATCCAGCACCACACCCCCATACTGACTGTACACTCCATGGTCCTATGCGCACAGCCCATATATTCGTGATCAATACCGACTGACGAAGCATGCCTCTCACCTCGTAGAACGCGCAGCTATCCTGGGTGATCATATCCAAGTGTTTGCCCAACGTCGAGAAGGCGCGCCCATACACCGAGTGCGAGTGGGCCGCGCAATGGACATCCGGGCGCGCAGTATGGATGGCGGAATGGATCATGAACGCCGCCTTGTTCAGGAGGGTGTTCGGGCCAGACTCGGCAGCTTGGACCGCGCCATGGTGGTCGACGAGGATGAGGTCTTCAGGTTGGATCAAGGAGAAGTGCTTCCCCTGATGAGCTACCGGTCATTTCTTGAGTGCATATCGCGCATGAAGGATACTCACGAAAGGGTTGACCCAGAAACAATCGATCCGGATAGGGTCCTTAGAGCGTCGTGAGCGTCGCAGTGACAGTCATTGTCAAGCTACAGGCGCGAAACATCCCAGCGCGCTCGGCTGGCGCTATTCAACCAATTGCCAGTGGGGCTTACCCGGACCGTGATGTGCCCCGCAACTCCTTCATCGTACCCGTACTTTCCTGCCAGTGAAACGGATATCAGTTTAACCTTGCACCATCATAGCAACATTTAATCCAGCGGACCGAAAAGTCTGAAAGCCTGCGCCAACCGGAACTTGAGCCATTTCTGCTCCTGCTCCTTCGATGCGAACTGGAGAGGACGTGGTATTTTTCCGACAGCAACTCCGATCTTGGAAATGGGATCGCCATTCGAGGAGTCGGTGGCGGTTGGAGCCATGCTTATGATGATGGGATGGGACGCAATTGGAGAGGGGGAAGAGAGAAGAGAATGCCTAGACTGTGTAGGCATCAACCAATTGCTGCTCATTTATGTAAATCAATTCCAATAGCTCCTGAGGGGAGTAATGTCATGACAATGGCCTAGGTCCGTGTGATGATGGCATTGCTTCGAAGTACTTACTTTGACCTCCGGTTATCTACACACCCGGTCTGTAGACATGTGAGGAGTCCACGGGATCATTCATTAGGTGCTTACTGTAGGTTTACACACACGTCAGGGACGCTCAGCGTACTGTGCAGGCATTAACGAAAGCGATATCGTAATAAGCTTTAATTGTCAAAGGGCAAATGGCATGGGGAAGGGGTGGTGTGTTCACTCAGGTATATATATATATATATATGGTCGAACAAGAACAGGTTTAAGGGGACTACCACAAAGCAAACCGATTAAACGAAAATATATGGTACCAACAATCGTGCTCAGAAGTAGTCTCGGTACCCATAATGCCGGCGACCCCTCGTGGGACCGTGGTAGTCTGCAATAACGTCAGCACCCTGCGTGTGGATGTAAAGATACGTTACGCAGCGGCATACGCACATGAACTAGTGTCGCGGACGGAGCTAACCCCGGCGGCCGCACTGAGGTTCAGGTACCCCTCAGAAAGTTGGGCACCTCCAGCCCGAGCCGGAGCTGTGCCTGCCCCCACTGGGGCGTTCCATTTCGCACGACAATACACGCAAGTGGCAGCGTTCCCTTGTCTCGTTTGCGTCGTCCACCCTAGGATGGTGTGAGCCCACAATCTGCCACTATAGAGTACATGTAACTCACATTGCTGGAAGCATTCCCTGTGCATCGCGTTGCCGCACTCCTCACAGAAGGCAAGCGTGATCTCGGCTTCACCGTGCATCTCTTCAAAACAAACCGGGCAGCTGTCATCCTTCTCAGGAAGGCGCCTGTTGTTTTTTTGCGAGCTAGATGCAGCCTTTTTACCGGTGGCTTGTGCATATGCTTCCTTGACACGGTCGTGCGCTACGTCAGCGGGAGCAGGGGGGGCGCGCGCAAAGATATCCTCCAGCTCAGAAGTAAGAAGTGCCCTGGAATGAGTGTGTGATCGCATATCAGTGGGCTGGATTCTCCATATAACTCAGACGACCTTACTTTTGATACCAGTGGCCAGATCCCATGGAAACCTGAAGGACTATATTGCAAAGTCGGTTTGTGTTCCTGTCTGGACGACATACTTGCTTACCCTTCAAGAAAATGAATAGCTGCAAGATTCAAAAATCAAACCCCGTTTCTCTGTGCAAACCAACCTGGAAACTCACAATATGTTTGCAGTGGTTACCCTTGAGGGCATCGGGACCTGGATCCGGTGAATATCACCAAAGAAGGGTCGGGTTGGGGTGTGTCGCGACATACAGTTGCAGGAAGGTTTCTTGTCGATGACAACAGTGTACACCTTCACAAGTGGTCGCGCGGAGTGAGCCACTGGGCTAAACCGCAAGGCGTTCCATGAACTCACGTTGCCTGTCGAGCCGAGAACGCTGAACTCTTCCCTGAGCGCGTTGCCCTCCCGCTTGCGATCAATCATAAAGAATCTGTGGGAACGAATGCATCAGAAGCACACCCACAAAGTCGCCTACCGACTCGGAGAAAACGCACCGCTGGGTCACCACACGCATAGCTCGCTCCATGATGTTTTGCGGGCACACCTTCTTGAACATCGCGCCGCGCTTCTCGGGAACAGGGGCGTTAGGATCCTTGGTCTTACGGGCCCTCTTCGGCTTCGGCTGGGAGTCGATAGGGATGGGGTTGCTCGCTGATCCGGCAGTGGTCGCGCCATAGTTTGCAGGGTACGGATAATTGGACGGAGGCAGCATTGTTGGGATGCTTGGTCCTGGGACCCAGCCCGCGTATGGATCATCGTATACGTCGTCCGCAGCCTTTCTTTTCCTTGGCATTGCGAGAGTGAAGAGATACGGAGTAGAGAGGTGTCGCCGAGGGGAAGGGTTTATGAGGGAGTGGCTACGCGGTCGTCAAAATCAAGAAGCAGCTTGAGCGGCAAGGGGCGAGAGGAGGCGCGACGCGTCGCGACGTGGCTTTCCCACGATATGGCTCTCCACCTCATTCCCTCCTCCCTCGCCTGGCTCAGAGACCAGGCGGAAGCTAAGGCCCAAGACGCTCTCATCTCTGTTCTTTCTGCAGGCCCGATACCCAAACATGTTGCCTTCATCCTCGACGGCAATAGGCGATATGCAAGGAGCAAGCAGAGACAGATAAGGGACGGTCACTACCAAGGTTTCTGTGCCTTGCGCAAGGTGGGTTGGTTGTGGCACCGTCAGCTGGGATAGCCCTTGTCAACTTCTTGAAATGCATAGATGCTCGAAGTATGCATGAACTTGGGTGTGCGCTGTGTGAGCGCATATGTATTCTCCATCGAAAACTTCAAGCGGTCCCCAGAGGAGGTTCAGGCACTCATGGACCTCGCTGAGGAGAAACTGCTCGAGTTCGCTGAACAAGGGTGCGCTGCTTATCACCGTAAACTTTCCGTTCCTTATGTGTCCTAGGGAGATCCTCGACAAGTACGGAATTCGCCTTGTGGTAGTCGGCCGCTGGGAACTGCTTCCCGAGAGGGTTCAGATCGCCGCTCAGAAAGCCCTAGACAGGACAAAGCACAACAAGAAGTGCGTATATGCCTTTCCCATTGCATTTTTGCCGCATTGAACGAGCCCCCTCAGCGCCGTATTCAACATGTGCTTTCCGTACACCAGTCGTGAGGAGATCATGAATGCCGTCCATCAGACCATCCGCGAGCGCCTGGAGGATGAATCGTTGGATGAGTGAGTTGCTTCTGCTCTAATCCTTTGCATTGAATTCATTGACAATACAAACACAGGAAAGTCACTGTAGATGACCTTGATGCTCGTCTACGAACCTCAGGGAGCCCGCCTCTCGATATCCTCATACGCACAAGCGGCGTGAAGCGTTTGAGCGACTACATGCTTTGGCAGGTATGAAACCCACTCTTGTTTCTCCTTGAAATTCCGACTTACACGCACAAATAGTGCTCTGACGACACTCAAATACAGTTCTCGGACAAGTACTGGCCCGACTTTGGTTTTTGGGACTTCATACCCATCATTCTAGACTACCAGAGGAAAGTCTGGGCTAGCCAGGCTTGAGCTTGACTACCCATCTACATACCTTCCTCACCATCCTGGATCTTCTGACATAACTTATTCCCTTCCCTTCCTCTCCGAAGCCGCCCACTGGTCTTCCAGAAGTTGTGACTCCCGTAGCACACTAGGTATACAACACGGATTCAGTAAGTTTCGATTTCCTGGCACAGAGCTACAGTCAGTGGTAAAAATAAGCGACAGCGGGAGAACAGCAGGTACAATGCGACAACGATACAGAGAAATGACACTACTATGACCATGACCATGAAGCGGTGATGACGGGAAGGGGGATAACGCGTATAACATATACAGTACATACATACGCATAGGATTGCGATTATGATCCTACAAACGCTGATAGACTATCTACATAACCAAAGAGAGACATAAGAATGGCAACAAAAAGATCACGAGTGCTGGGCGGTCTGTACAGGCGGCGGCGGAGGAGGCATCAGCACCGAGGGCTGCGTGTGCGCGAGCGCCGCAGAGGGGTCCGGGGCCGGATGGCGGTCGAGCACAGGCTTGACAGTATCCACCATCGCAACTGCGGGCTGGAGGATGGTAAATAGTTGCTTGCAGATATTCTCCTCGCTATCCCGCATGCTCTCCTCCACCCCGCCCTTGAGACGGCTGAGCGCGCGCTCAACGATGGGCAACAGTTCAGACAAGAGGACGGGCTTCAGCTTCTCCGTGATTTCCTCCGCCGTCGGAGGAGGCGGGGCTGGGGGTGGCAGCGAGGCGCAGTGCTTGTCCATGAGCGCACGGATGTCCACGAGGGCCTTCTCGTTGTCGGCGCATCGCCGATTGTCCTGCGTGCGGGCATCGACGAGCTGTTAAACACTGATCAGCACTAGGCAACAGATAAGGATAAGTAGGGCTAAACCAACCTCTCGGACTTTGAGGTTCAGGTTGGCGTTGTCCATCGCGAGCTCGTGGTAGTCCCGTTTCCGGGCCAGAGTACTCTCCTCATGTCTCGTGAGCTTCTTGGCGTTCTCGGAGAACTCGCGGTGCGCCTTTCTGAATCGTTTCTTGAGCTTCGCCACGTCCTCTTGTAACTCCTCATACGACCTCGGGGGTACTGGTCGTTCCGGACGCACCTCGCCCTCCTCGATAGGTGTCTGAGACAGCCGCGGCGCACCCGGTTCGGCCTGCCTCTGGTACCCTTGCTCCTCAAGCAGCCGCGAGACGACCTCCGCCGCACTCGCGCTCCCGTTGCGCAGGTCTTCCATCCCCTCCTCGAGATCGGTTGCACGGTCGACCAGGTTCTCCGTGATGTCCCTGAGCTCGCCCATGAGCACGCGCTCCGACGTGATGGGTGCCCACTTCGCCTTGTCAAGCCGCGCCTTGTCAAGCCGCGCCTTGACCAGTGCGGCCTCCTCCTCCGCCCTCTTCTTCTGGTCCTCCTCCGCCTGGAAGCGCTGCTCCTCAGCCGCCCGGTGCGCATCCTCACGCTTCTCGACCATCGGGCGGATCTCCTCGAGCCACGCGTGGGTCTGGTTGACGTATGCGCGGACTTGCTCGAGCTCCGCCTCACGCGCGTCATCCTGGGAGGGCGCGGGAAGGCCGTCTAAGGGGTAGCGCACAAGCTTGTCGAGGGCGCGGCTCAGCTGCTTGCGCGCGTCGTAGATCTTGTCGTCTGTCTTTTTGCGGAGCTCCTCGAAAGCCTTGTGCACACCGATCAGGGACGCGCTCTGGTATGCCTTGGAGCGGTGCATGTTCCATTGCTTCTCGCGTGAGTCCTCGAGAGTCTTCAGCTCTAGCTGGAACGAGACGGCTTTGGAGAGTGTGCTGCGAACGCATGTTAGCGGGGCCGAGTTAGACGAATGCAGACGCAAAGTGCTAACCGAGTGAAGTCCTTCCACTGGGACTTCAGCCCGACAGGGAGCGCCTGATCTTGGGGTGCGGGTGACAGGGCTCGGATAGGCTCATCTACCATGTCTACGTCTTCAGGTTGCTCCTCTTGTACTTGCCCGGGCTCAGCTTCGTTGCGCAAGACGTCCATGTTCTCGGCAGGGGTGTAGTCGGGGAACGCAAACGGATTCGGTTTGGACGAGGACGCACCCACTAGACCTGCATTCGCAATTGGGACCACGACACCCAAGCTAGACATCCGCATGCCCTCTCGCTCTCTTCGCGCATCCCTTGCCGCCCTCGCGGCAATGCCCTGGTCATCGGAGGGAGCGCCAACCATCGACGACTTCCTACGAGGATCTTGTCGGGGATCTTGAGGACTCTGGTTAGGCGAGCGAGGTGTCCTTGGTGTCGCGAAGTCGAACTGAGGAGTGTAGAAGCCAACCTGCGGGCTCGTCGCAACGGGGCTCTCCATTGCCACCTCCCTCGCCTTGCCTTTGTCCTTCGGCGCAGGCTCGGCGAAGTTTGACCTCGTGGAGTCCTTGTGCTCAGGGTGCTTCTTAGGAGACTCGCCCCACCCGTCTCCAGCTTTCGCAGTCGGGGCGGATCCTGTTCCCGTCCCCCATCCTCCCGCGACAGGCTCCCGCGCCGGAGACGAGGCTCCCGCGCCCCATGGGATGCTCGCGCCCGCCGCCCCCCAATCATTCTGCACAGAGCCCCAGTCCGCCGTATTCGACGCTCCCCAATCCCCTGGCGCGGCCGACGACGACGCTTGCGCATCCGTGTTACCGCTGCTGGGCCACGCACCCGTGTTGGCGGCGGCGGCGCTCGTACCCCCTTGCGCATCGTTATCCTGGCCCCATGCGCTTCCTTGGAGCGGCGCACCCCATGCAGAGGACGACGCACCAGTACCACCGGTAGACTGCTTCCTCGGCCCCGTCGGGATCGCATTCGAGCTGGTTCTTTCGGGTCTCGTGTCCTCCCTACGTCCGAAGCCGCCACCCCTGTCGTGCCCATCTCGCTCCCGGCCTCCATACCCCGCACCTCCGTTTCCGCGGTATTTCTGGTAGCCCTGGTCGCGGTTCGGGTTCCTTGACGGCCGGGCGGAGGCCCATTGCGCCTGGCTCGGGTGCACGAAATAGCATTCGTCGCCGCGGCGACACCCGCCGTCGATGGGGGCTCCGGTCTCTTCGTTGTAGAACTGCGGAGGGGGAGGAGGGGAGCGTCGACGTCGGCGTCGGTTTCGGTTAGCCATCGTGTCGCTGTCCGGGGCAGGGGCAGTGGAGGGGATATGAGGGGGACTCACCTTGCAGCGGATATTCGGCATCTACCTATATCTGCGTGTGTGGTTCCTCTGACAGGCGTACACAGATATAGAGGGTATAGCGCGGTGTTGATGTCGTTACTAGAAGACGGACGAATGTCAGGGATTTTGTTGTAGCGGCTTCGGTAGCGTAGATCGAAGTGTGGTTTAGCAGGCAGGCAGGAATGGAGGGTGCTGCAGCAGCGGTTAAATAGGTGTACGCACTAGAACAATCCTCTATCAGAGGACAAGGGTTGTGTTTTCTGCCCTGGAGACCGTACGAAATGCGCGATGCTTGTCCGGGAGACAAGGATCTGCACGTGGGGGACGTAGACAAATCGCTCGAATACCCGAAGCGGGCCTTTTGCGGTGGATTACGAGGCGATTAACACCAAGGTCGGGAGGCGGCAAGTAACGGGACACACTGGCAGTAGAGGGAGGATGTACAAGTCCGTAGACCAGGTGTCGGGATGACCAAACTGATCTCGGCTCGCTACGTCCTTGGATCAAATTCGACCACTTCTTTACCAAGTCAGGAAAATCCCGCCTTTGCCTTGGTGCCACGCTCCCAAACATGTTTGATTCCACTATTATTCCGTACCCAGGAGCGAATGTTTGCCCAATAGAACACAACCGTCCTTCCCCAAGGCCAAGCACAATTTGAAACACACATCGCACTGCGTCAGAGTCCGAGTCTAAAAGATTCTGCAAATATCACAACAGTAGTACTTATCCTCGTGCTAATATTCTACAAGCATCCCAGCACTCGTTGCCATCGTCACCAAGTACACAAGATTCAAAGAAACCGTAAACATGCTGTGCTACTGGACCTGATCCTAGCACAGGATTCGTAAAGGGTGGGCGGATGGATGTGTGTACCAGTGGCAGCTGGCTACGAAACCAAGCGGGAACACTGTACTAAAGTGATCTGCGCCTTCGTGGTGTAAGCTATTTGAGGGGGAGATGGAGAGCAGGTGTCGCAGCGGAGTCAGGGGTGAGACGATGGGAGCAGGATGGGACGTAATAGCTCGGGGAGCAGAAATACAGCAGTAAACTCAAAGCAAATAAGATGTACCAGCCGCGAGGGAAGGGGAATAGTAATGAAAGCAATAAAAGAGAGGACCTCGTACAGTCAAGACATGATCGTTCGTCACAAACATTCGTCATCAATCCAGTGCCGAAGGCACTTCACCAGCCGCCGAACCACCGCTTGGGAGGGCGCTTCCGCGGGTTGCGCATCATGGTCACCGTCGTCTCGACTTCCTCGGGCTCAATGACTTCCTCCTCCACGACAAACTCCACAGACGTTGTCTTCGGGATGTGGGTGGTGGATGAAGAGCTCACGATGTTAGGAGTTGGAGAAGCGACGCGTCGAGTGTTGGATGGTGGGGGGGCAGTGGGCTGCGAATTGACAGTATGGTGCTGAGTGTGGGTGACGGTCCTGATCTCGGTCGCAAACTCGACTGCGGTTTCGGTGATAACAATAGGAGGGGGTGCAAGAACTGGTGCCTGCTGGGAGCAAAAACGTGGTAAGCGCATGGTTCTAAATCAGGCGGAAAGGGAGCGCAGGCTGATAGTCCGTCCGCACTCAAAAGCGACTGGTCCGACTGAAATCGACGCCGTCACGCTCGGTGACGAGGCGTGTTGAACATCACGTGGGCGCGTAGGAGATATGCGCGTCGTGCGCTGATCGATCGGGCAAATAGCGCGGGTTGGATGCGGACGGACTACCAGCTTACAATGGGGACGCGGGGGAACAAGACGACAGACACCGTGATCCCCCAAGCCCGGGACGAAGGGAGGGGAGGGGACGCAAACGATACGAACTGTGTATGAGTGAAACAATGAAGATGAAATTGTTGGCAAAGGAGTTCCCCCTTCGTCTCAGAGCTCGGAGCGGCGCTGCTGGGGTGGAGGCGGCGGTACCTTGGGTTTCCGTCCCCTCGGGACACCGACAGGCGGTACAATGGGAGGCGGCTCGTAGAAGACTTCCTCCTCTACAGTTTCAGGCTGACCCTCATTGAGCATACTAGGAATGTCCAAATGTCAGTGGTGACAGTATCAGTAGAGGATGCGAGCACGTACACAAGCTGTTCCATGATCCAGTTCTCGCGTCTTGACGCGTCATGTTCACGGCGGTTGACAGCCTCTTCACGACGACTGATCTCGCGCTCGCGCTCGGCGATTTTGAGCTCACGATCGAGGATATCCTCAGCGCGAATGCGGGCTTGATCCCACCAGCCAGGAGGAGTGAGCGATTCCTCCTTAACAACTTCCTTGATCACGGTTTGAATCGGAAGTGGAGGCTCGGTGACCTTCTCGAAGATGGTTGGACACGGTGCGCAGACTTGAGGAGTGGGTGTGGCTGCGACGACGCCGCCAGGGGCACCGGCAAGGAGTTCGGCTTCGCGACGGGCGACCTCTCCCTCACGGACTGCGACGTTGCTCTCGCGAGCAAGGAGAGCTTGCGTGCGCTTTGGAGAGATGATGCCCCAGAAGCCCTCATTCTTGGCCTGCTCGCCATTGGGTGCAGCGGGGTCGGCTCGATTCGAGGGGAGGGAAAGCATGACGGCGAGGACGGCGAGTACGAGAGAGAGGACTAGGAGAAGAGTTGTGGAAGAAATTGTGCGGTGATGGTGGTGACGGGAGGAGGAGCGTTCGCTACGCTCCCGTTCTCGGTGAGACGAGGAGGGTTGGGCCATCCTGACGCTGACGGAGTTCGAGGGCGACAAGGATGTAGAGGTACGGGCTCTATACGTGGACGTTATGGTGGAAAACGGAAAGGGGGTTTAGATGGGTAGCGCGTTGGTCGAAGTAGGAGTATGGGAGGGGAGGGATGATCGTTGGAGATTTAAGGGAGAGAACAAAAGACAGTGGAAGGAAGGGGCGGAAAGGCAAGGAGCGCACCCCCAGCGAGTCCACTTTTCAACCCTTGGTTCGTATTCCCTTTTTCGGCAGCCGGCGCACAAATATGTCACAACATCACCCTTACACGTGTCCCAAAATTCTCACCCGCTGATCAATTGTCACACCGCCCCTTGTTTTCTGGTAAAGGCATTCTCGATTCACGAGGAGAACACGCGAATAATGCTTCCCGGCCAATCAGAGGACCCAGTGTCATCACTCCGACGCGGAGCTAAAAACTAGGGTGGCTGATGTGGCGGGGCTAGGCAGGCCACGTCACGTCACAACCATCACGCACGCACGCGGATTTCGTGCCACCGGCGCGTTGGCGCTCCCCTCTTCGCGCCCTTGCTCTGCCTCTGTCGACTCGTCTGCCGGCTATCCCTCGACTGGACCCCAGCACGATGTCTCTCCGTCGCATCGCCCATGGAAATGCTGCCCAGACCGCCCCGTTTGCCTCGCCAAGAAGGCCCGCTCCATCCAGCGCATCCGCCGCCCCATCCCCAACCACTCCCATTCGTGCCTCCTACCCCCTCACTCCCAAGACACGAATCATCCGTGAATCCGACTCTCCACTCAACACTCCGTCCTTGTCAGCGTCCCAGCCATTTGATTGGGAGAAGGCTCGCACACAACAACCTCAGGACGTAGCCACTCCCGCAAGAACGCCTGCCAAGCGTGTCGTACGCAAGAAGTCTCTGTACCAACGGTGAGTCATTCCTCAATCACTGAGCACCGTCTCTGGAAGCCTGCAATGCCATCGTGACGCTCCGTATATACGCCACTCCGATTAAGTTGTCCAGTGGTTTGCTCTGCGAGACCCTCCGTACGGACCCGTGTGTCATATCTGGACCAACACATGCTTCGACCTCACTCTGTATTCCATTACACGCAATGATGAGTGCGAAGCGATAACCCCTTTGACCTCGTACAACCAAATAGCCACCCGCGCTCTGAAGCCACCGCCAGATCGCTAGTGCCTCAAGCCCGAAACTAGCAGTGACTGACTGTGCATACGACTGGACAGAATCAGAGACATACCTTCTCGAATCTCTTTTGAGATCTCCCAATTCCCAAACAACGTCCCCCTGCCAGAGCCACACAACTCTGCAAGAGTGATCGGTGGCACCCTCCACTTCCTCCATCTATGTGTCCGCGTCTCGCAAATTCGCAGAGTCCCGGACTCAGACCTCGGTTGGGAAGACATGTACCACGAGAACGAGAGCGAAGCTTGGTTTGACTGGGTGTGTCTCCATTATCAACGTGCTTGCTCCACTGGCTCACATCCTTCTCACTTCAGACAACACCAATGTCCTGCTTCCTCGTCTCCGCGGCCGTCCTCAACGCCCTGTACCTCTTCACCCGCACCCGCACCTACTACCTCAACCTCGCCTCCGAGCCCGTCTCCTCCCCACACGCCTCCTTCGTCAAACGCCCCCCAGGCTTCCTCCGCGACTCCTCCACCTCGACCTCCGACGAGCACGACCCCTTCGCCGCGCCGTCCGCGCCCTCCCTCGCCTGGACACTCCTCGCCTCGCTCCTGCGCGCGCTCTGGCGGTTCCTCGTCGCCTCCGTGCGCTTCCTGCTCAACCTGAGCCCACCACGCACACGCCCGAGCCAGCCATGGGAGGAGGACGAGCGCGTGCAGACGCTCGAGGTGTGGACGCCCGGCCCACTCGAGATGGCGCTCTTCGCGATCTACTCGCCCGTGCACGCGCTGCTGTGGATGGCGATGACGAGCGCGAACTGGATCCTTACCATCTTCGTCATGCTCATCGTCAGCGCGCAGGTACGTACCCAAGCGAGATGCAGTTTTCGTGAAGTAACTCACAATGTCTTCTTTCTTGTCGTAGAGTCGCGCTCTCGCGCGTTCGTACGAGGCGTTGCTGAAGGACCGCGCTATCATCGCCGCCGAGGTGATGCACGAGTATGACGAGAAGGTCAGTTTTCCTGGCACACGTTCCTTCCCCTCGGATCGTCCAAGAAGCTGACCCGAAAACGGCAACAGTTCGTCAACCCACGCTTGCACCCAGTGCGCAAGGATGCATGCGTGATGACGCACCAGTCAGAGATGGTCAACATCCGGGATTGAGGTTCCACGGGAGCGGTCTCTGGGGTTAGATCCGCCGTTATGCTTTTTCGTTCCAGGGACTAGGTGCATTGCACTGCATTTGGCGTGGTTAACCTATCCGGACAGCAGCTTGAATTGTCCTTTCCAAATTTTCCCCTTGCTTCCTTCCCATCCATCGTCATCGCCAAGCACTCACTAACGCATCGCACGCAACGCACAACACACAGCATCTTGGACTTTCCGTAGCAACTTCACAGTGTCCAGGGTTCCAGATAGGTTCTGTACAACGTACATAGAATACACAGGATATTAGGACTACATTGTGCTCGCACCTCTGTCTGCAATGCCTGCCCATCACGCCTTCGCCTCCCCGTTCGTCTTCTCCGCCTCGTAAAACTTCGTCAAATCCAGCACGTCCTCCCGGCTGCCGAGGAAGACCGGGCATCGCTCGTGGATACCCTTGGGCACGATGTCGAGGATGCGCTGCGTGCCCGTCGTCGCGACGCCCCCCGCCTGCTCCGTGAGGAACGCCATGGGGAACGCCTCGTAGAGCAGCCGCAGCTTCCCCTTCTTGCTCTTCTTGTCGTCTGGGTACCCGAAGATGCCGCCGTACAGGAGCGTGCGGTGCACGTCCGCGACCATGGAGCCGATGTAGCGCGCCGAGTACGGCGCCTTGCCGCTCTGCGGGTACTTGATCGAGTTGAGGTAGTTGATCACGGGCGGGTGGAAGTAGAGCGAGTTGCCCTCGTTGAACGAGTAGATCTTCCCTCGTGGCGGGATCTTGATCTGTGAGCGTACCCCGCGGGGATCAGCAGGCGACCTCCAATAGATAGACGAGATTCAAGGTATGCGCACATCGGGGTGGGTGAGGATGAACTCTCCGAGGGCCGCGTCGAGCGTGTATCCATTTACACCATGTCCCGTGGTCAGGACGAGGTTAGCTGACGAACCGTACCTGTTGAGACACGGGCATTGGTCAGTACGCACGGGATGCGCTGCGTCAGACGAGCGAACGCGGAGCTCACATCGTGTAACCCGCCGCAACCATCTCACTCCCTGGTCTCAGGACATCGTCAATCGTTCCCTTCGATCCTGGGGCCTATCTCACAGGTCTCAGCAATGTACGACGCATTCACATGCCCCCTTTTTTATATTCCGCGCGCCCACCTGATGGGCAAAGCACAAAGAGGAAGCGCGGACGCAGAGAGGCAAGAGACACACGCACGATGTGGTAGATGCCAAAGATGGTGCCGATGTTCACACCAGCGTCGATGTTGCTGCTGCCGTCGAGCGGGTCGAAGACGACGCAGTACTTGCCCTTGTACCGGTCCTCGATGATTACCGCCTCCTCGAGCTCCTCGGACACGAGCACAGCGGTCTTGCCCGACGCGCGCAGGGAGTTGATCATGATGTCGTTGGAGAGCACGTCCAGCTTCTTCTGCTCCTCGCCTTGCACGTTCGTCTCGCCCGCGAGGCCGACACTATCGCACGCATAGTTATAGTTGCCATACGCATTATAAGTAGAGATAGCGACATCGAGGAGGGAGGAGGATGGGAGGCGTCGATGAGGTCACTGTCGCGCGTACGGCGAGAATCACGAGGGTGTACTCACAGGTTGATCAGGCGCGCTTTTCGGACATTCGTCGCGATGAACTTGGACGTCGTTTGGATAGCGGTTAAGAGCAGTGTAAGGTCGCCAGTCGCGATCGCCCCCAGGCTGAACTGGTCCGCGAGGACGTGGCTATCGAGTACAAAGAGCAACGAAAGGGACGGGGGAATAAGTGTTCGCGCCTGCGGAGCATAGATCTGGGCACGCACCGGGTGAGGGTGATGATATCGGTGTTGGGCTGCTCCTCTCCGGACATGGCTAGGGTGTCGTGTGCGAGTGTGTGGGCGGATGGGTGTGGATGAGGGAGAGTGGGACGTGTTTATATCGCAGCGGGCAGAGACGGGAAAGGATTCTGGACGGTCGGAAACGCGGGGGCCCCTCTCTCCGCCTGCGCCTCATCCGTCCTGCCTATTCCGGCAAATGCACATGTCCCAAGTTCCGGGCAAAGCACAGACGGCGGGCCCGGACCATCCCCCGCCGCTCATATCCCGAGCCCAAACGTGCACCAAGTCTTGTCAGAATCCATCTGCGAATCCGCGGCAAGGACGTCAGCGACACAATACAGTTGTAGTCCAAACTAGATTATGCAGGTCGTACAGTACCCATATGTTTACACCAAGCAGCCCATGTCCTGCCTATCTGCCTTGTCATCCGTTCCTCAAATGATCGTCACTGTCTCATCGTCAAGTCCCGGCATGCGATGCGTGTCCCAGCTCAAATATTTGTTATCGTTTCCGTTTCACCCCCGTCACCACCGCGCTCGCGCTCGCACCAACGGGCTCCTTGCCCTTGCGCGCCCTCAGCGGTATCGAGAACGCCTCCCCGTCCAGACCCTCCACAATCATCACCTGCACTTGCCCGCTGGACCTGCCCGGGCCTGGCTTATTACTATGTCCTTGCGCGCTGGATGGGAGATCAGCGCGAAGGGGCGAAGGTGCACGACTCCCGCCCCCGCTCCCACTCCCAAACTGCGGCGGCCCGTGCTCCGGCCCGGATGAATATGGGTCGTCTTCGGGCTCTAGCTCCTCTTCGTCCTCCGGATCGTCATACAAGTCGTGCATCGTGTCCGCGGTCGCACCCGCCTCCTGTGCCTGCTGGGCGAACGCTGCCACCAGTTCTGCACTCAGCGTCGCCGCCACACACTCGTTCAGCGCCGCGTCCCCAGAGGGTCCATGTGCGGAAATGATGTTGGGGTCGCCCTGGCTGAGCAGCGCAGACAGTGTCCGCACGGACGCCTCCAGATCCTGCTCGTCCTTCGCCGGGTCCGTCAATTTCGGCCGTTTAGCTTTGAAGCTGTATTTACTAAACACGCCAGATAACACGATAGTCAGCACGCGTTGCTATGAGAATGAGAAACATAGAGGGGGTACAGGCCGCTCACATGTTCGGATCCGGCTCCCATGTCGGATCGTGCGTCTTCATGTGCGCCGTGAGTGTCGTCCGCCGCGTAAACGTCTTATCGCACGCCGGGTCCTCGCACTGATACGGCCGCTTCCCCGTGTGCGTCCGCCGGTGCCGCGCGAGGCTGCTCGAGTCCCCGAACGTCTTCCCGCAGTCCGGGTACTCGCAGAAGTGCGGCTTCTCGCCCGTGTGCACCCGCAGGTGGACGTGCAGCGCCGATCTCTGCGATCCCATAGACCACAAACGACATCGACATGGGACGACATCATCAAGATCGCGCATCAGCTCAGGCACTCTCTGCAGGGGATACAAGGACAGGCACTCGCCTGAATGAACGTCTTGCCACAACCCACCTCCGGGCAGACGAAGGGCCGCTCTCCGGTGTGTATTCGCATATGACGACACAAGTCGCTTCGTCGGCTGAACGACTTGGAGCACTGATCGCACACATGTGACTGCTGCACCTTCCCGTTGCGATCCTTCATCTCGGTTGGCGTCGTCGTCGCTGTGGCTGCCGCTGCTGTTCGGGCGGTCGGAGCTCCAGTTGCGAGTGAAGCAGAGGGAGGCTGGGGAAGGGTCGATGTCGATGTCGACGCCACAGGCTGGTGCTGCTCATGCGTCGTAGCGACGACGCTCTCGTAAGACGCTGATACTGTTGCCGTTGGCGTCGTGACTGGAGCTGCAGGCGAAGAAGACTTGATAGGCGGCGAAGAGGGCGGCACCTGAGCTGCCGTGCTTGACGGCGGCGCACCCGCAGGCACAGAAGGCGGCTGAACGCGGGCATGGGCAGGAGGGTCGACGGGCGGGGCAGGCTCAGGCTCGGGTGGCGGGTCCTGGTCGAACTGCGTGAAGTGACTCAGGATGTCGTTGATGTCCGTATCGGTGAATTCTGGGGGCTGCGATGGCGGGTCACTCCCCTCCAGGGTGTCCACGGGCGACGAGGAACCATGATGTCGCCCTCTCCCTCCGGCACCTCCCAGCCCGTCCTCCCGCTCGCTGTCCCCCTCGTCGTCGTACAGATACTCGGACCCGTCTGTTGGGCTGCTCGAGTGTGAGAGCAGGGGGACGTCGCTCGCGGTAAGCGAGTGGAATGCAGGGGCGTTCCGCGTCCGTTTCTCGTGCTCCTCCTCCTTCCTGCGTCGCGCAAGGTCTGGATCTGCAGCCGCTAGCGCCTCCGCCGCGCGCTCGTTCTCTGCGGCCTGTGCATGTGCGGCTTGCAGCACCGCCGCAAGACCGGATAGGTTCATACCGAACACACCGGCCAATGCTTCGGTGAGGTTGGGGTGGGGGTCGTTGGGGTCGTTGGGGTCGTGAGGGTCGTGAGGGTCGTGAGGAGATCCGTCTGAGAGGTCGATGGGGTGCGCGGCCGTGTGGCCGTCGGCAAGTCGATGCAATGAGGGACCCATGGTGCTAGTTGGATTCTGATGATGGAGGAGGGATGATATCTCCCGTTCGAGTTGCTCGATAGTCAAGCTGGAGCCGACAGTGTCCGGGGAGGAGAGTGTGGAGAATTCATCGTCCTCAGGCTCGGGCTCGTGCGTTGCGCTGACGTCGTGCAGCGTCTGGGCCTCGCGCATCGCATGGGACGATGGTTGATGTTGGAACGGAGAGGGCGCGGGAGGAGAGTGGTGGCGCGAGGGAGATGAGATTGCCAAGGTGTGCAAGTGGTGGTGGTGTTGGTCGTCGGGGAGCGGTTCATCGTGCACCACGTCGGACAGAGCCAGCGCGGGCTCATTGTCATCGTGGTCCATGATAGATGTGTCTTGTGCCAGATAATTGGATTAACAACACGTCTGGACGTATGTATGGAATCGCCTATTTGTACCGAACTTGGAGGCGATGTCAGTTGCGCCTGCGATGCGTCCAATAACGTATCGTACGCACCTGGAAAAGGCTTGCCGTCTGGAGACTCTCTGATACGGCGTCAGAAGCGATCGTGGATGCGTCGGCAACTGCGCACGAGGAGCAACGGAGTCGAGGGAGCGTAATGGGACAGAGTCGGGATGATCGCCTTGGAGGAGAGGACTTGCTATAACGGCGTGGTTCAACACATAATCGTCATTTTGAAACTCCGCCATATACGCGGAACGCGTCGCGTTCTAGCGCCGCGTCGAGCTCCGTCCTTCTCTTCCCCGAGCCGTTACCGCTTCCAGTCTCCAGACACCGTCCTGTGACTCTCAACCAAATGGCAAAGGCTTTATACGGGACCCTCTGCTTGTGGTACAGAGCAATCGGCACGGTTCGGAATGGTATTGGGAGGGGGCATCGGCTGTAATCGTGGTGCATCGGCAGTCGCTCAATGGGGACTGAGCCTTGTCAGGTACGCACATGGATGCCTCTACAAGTCACCGAATGCCTTTCCCCACTTCTGGCGCGATCAACGTTGGAGAGGGTCGCCGCCCTCATGGGCCATACAAGCTTGCAATTCATACCCCCACTAATATCCCACTACGCAATCGAGCTACGGTCAGACTCTTATTATTATTTGATACACCGTCGCTCGTTGCCTGTTTCACTTACCAAGCGGACATCCGTGGTTTTTCCGATGCTGTCTGCGGGTGTCACCAAGAAGAAGTGCGATGTCTGTAACTGCCAACCTGTACAGATTCCATGACAGTACGACATTTTACTGCGTCGAACCTTGCGGAAACCCTTGGTTGCATGGCCCTCACTTCTGGCTGCTTTCTCAGAGCACCGATTTCTGGCCAACGCTACAACGTACTCCATGTATTCTAGCAATGCGTCCTACAGAATTTATGCTTCGAGCGCGAGGGCGCGATATGAAGCGGCGAATGCAATACTTACACATAGGCACGGCGCGCCGCCCCGAGAACCTGGTCAGCCGAAAGATGCCTCGAGCGCCGATCGAAGCTCATAGACGCCCGCCGGACTGTCGGAACTGCGCCGGGCGCTCAGCTGCTACGCCCTTCGACGTGCTTATTTGCGCCGCCACGCCCAAGCATTCCTTAGCATTGCTCACTAGTACCAGCTAGTACCCCCGTCCGGCCATCGCCACGACCGTAGTGCTTTTCTCTGACGACGACCTCTTCCACCCTTGTAACCCTTTTCGTCGCCCACCATGCCCACAGATCGCGTACGGTCGTACTCGATCGACCTCACACCCCGCAGACACCACGGCTATGCTGTCTTCCTCTTCATTCTTGGGACACTCCTTCCACCGCTAGGTGCGCTTCCTGCTCACCACGTCTGTGGTTTGAAAGGCTGACAGTTGCATGCAGCCGTCGCCGCACGGTTTGGGATCGGCCTAGATTTTTGGCTAAACCTCCTCCTTACCATCTGTGGATACATACCCGGTGCGCCCTTTTTTCATATCGCGACCTACGCGCACCTCGCATTCATACGTGCTCCTTCTCTCGCCAACAGGGCACGTACATAACTTCTACATTCAGGTGCGTCTTCTCTTCTACATCACTCCAATGCGCCCATAGCTTACGGCCTTGGGTTTCCGCCTGCCTCTCTTGGCAACAGAACATCCGCAACAACAAGACGCATCGCCGCACACCCAAATGGGCACAGAAGTGGGGCCTAATCGACACCTCCGAGATCAAGCGCAAGGAGCGCCGCTCGCAGTGGGCAAACCGCTACAACGACCGCCTCCCCCGCTCGACACTCGAGGGCCAGCCGTTAGAGGAGGGCGAGGTCGGCGGCTCCTCCATCGACCTCCCAGAAGGGGTTGGGGACTCGCGCCGGGGCGGGAGCGGCAACGACAACGAGCTGTGGAGCCCGACCGAGGAGCGGTACTACGGGCAGAGGAACGAGTCCACGAGCAGCGTCGGGCGGAGCTCTGGCCGGTGGCAGTACCCCGCGAACTTTGACGACGCGCTGCCGCCGCCGACGAGCTCGAGGAAGAAGTCGACGAAGAAGGGGAAGAAGGAGAAGAAGGATAGATGGGCGAGGACGGAGGATGCGTACGTAGCGCAAGAGGCGGCGGGGTCGACGAGGAGGCGGAAATCGAAGAAGGGGCGAGCGAATGGTGCGGAGATGGACACGTACTCGCAGAGGAGCGGGTCGACGACGGAGTTTCCGGAGGACGCTGAGGGCGGTCTGTATGGGGACCGTCGTCCGGCTGCGGGGACAGGAGCTGATGAGGGGGATGGACTGCGGAGGACGAACGACGAAGACATCTTCAATCATGAGCTCTAGGTGGTTGGCTTGGGCACGGATGGATGAGGAGGACAGAAGATACGGCTAGGCATTGCATTTGGGCGCGGGAGCAAGACGCAGAGATGGACGGACGGTTGAAGACAGTATTCCCGACTTGGCGATTTCTTTCACGACACCAGCGGTGCGGTGCGCGGAAGAAGACAACCCTGTATATGTATCGCTATCTGCATAACCCGTAATTTGATGCTTGCATGCTCTTGGAGCCTGAGGCCGTTCCCTCCCTTCTCAGACTCCAGGACGGTGCTACTATCGGCGCCTATGTTCTCTCCCAGCGCCTATTCATATGGGGTCCCAGGTCGTCCATTCCTCTTGTCCGAGTCTCCGATCACCCTCTCCTGCTGCTTATACGCCCTGCTTTGCTTCGCATCCAGCCAGTGCACCATGGATTCCGCAGTGAAACTTTCGACAACACAAGCCAGGCCTCTACCTCCATCTTCGAGTTGGATCGCGTCGCGGCCTCGCAGATTTCCAAAACGCCCCACATCGCCCGCGTGGCCATGGGCGACGCAATCTCGCGTATTTCTGTTGAGAAGCCCACTGTTTCAATCCAAATATTCTCATCACCCGGCATTCAGGCCATATATAAACGACATCTTCCCGAGATGACATCCCGCGTTCCCGCCGGCCCTCCTGTGCTCAGCCTCCTGTACACACCAGGGTCAACCTCGGCAGCATACTCCTCGCCATGTTCTCCAAGTTGTTCGTGGGTTTGGTGGCCGTGACCGCTGCGGTGCGAGCTGCGGTGCTCGTCGACTTCCAGGTCGCACAGCCTCCTCCTTTGCCTCAAGAGGCGAAGCAATGTACCGTCCAGATTTTGCAGTACGTAGCAGGTCCCATGAATTACATGCAGGTTCTCTCTTGCCCCCCGATCTCACATTGTATGCATAGACGCACGTTCGGGAACTCCTTCGGAGCGTAAGTAATTTTGTGCCACATTCGTACAAGTTCCCTTTGAGACGGATTTCTCTCTCTCACAGGGCTGAAGTAGTTCAATATTCGTGAGTACATGCCAAGATGAGCCATGAGAAGTCAATTCAATGTGTAGGCTAGACCTCCCACAGATTGTGGCTCTCCTGGTTCTTGGGCTGGCATCAGCCTGAACTTCACGGTCACCTCGAACGGCACTCAATTCGATCGTCTGGGTATGTTTCGTCTCCGTTGATAGAGACAGGCCGGTAAGTTTACCATTGAGCTACGCAGGCATTTTTACCTTCCAAAATGTGGAAAGTGGGTAGTATTTGGGTGACCTTTTGTATATTACCCTGAACTGAGCGGTTCTATCCAGTCTGGCGTACCTCGACTCCGGAACCGACCCGCGGTGACGGTATCATCTGGACGTATCTCAAGGACGTGACGCGCTACACCCCACTCTTCGCTGAGCCTGGAAGTTTCATCCTCCAGCTCGATAACTTGCTTGAAACCGGCCTCGATGGACAGTACGCCAGTGCGTTTTGCTGTTCCGCATATATGCGCATATTGCTGACGCTACTGGGTACAGCTACGCTACACGCGACATTTTTCGAGTCTTCGGCGGCACACCCGCCTGCTCCAAAGGCGGATGTCATTATACCCGTCTCTACGCTTGCGAACAATACCGGAAACGATGCATCCGTGCCTCCCACCTTCTCTGTTGGTGCAATATGTTTAAAACCCGCTTTTCGTTTCCGCTGACTAGTTTGTGCAGTTGAACGTCACCGTGCCGCAAAATGCTGTTCAGGTCTTCGCTGAGCTATACGCGTCTGGTAACGGAAATGAGGAGTTCTGGGTAAGCCTATGTATCCGACGACCTGAAGTAGAAACTAACATCTGCTGGATATAAGTACTTCAACACTGCCAACGAGTTCGTTGACAAGCTACCTGCTGGCACGACGTTCGGAGATGGTCCCTTCCGCGAAGTCCGTTTGCTCGTCGACGGGAAGGTGGCCGGCGTTGCATTCCCGTAAGCCAAGTCATAATCTGTATCTCTAGAGCGAGTTATTGAAACTGCAATGCTCCAGGTACGCCGTGATCTTCACGGGGGGCATCGTCCCAACTGCCTGGCGGCCAATCACGTCCTACGGCGCCATCGACCTCCCGACATATTTTCTTGATCTTACGCCGTTCGTACCCGTGCTGACCGACGGCAAGCTGCACAACATCGGCCTCGACGTCGTCTCTGCCGAGAGCGACCACGCGATCAACCAGAACTGGTTCGTCTCGGGCAACCTCCAGGTCGTCACCGACCCGTCCGGCAAGCCGACGACGGGCAAGATCACGCAGTACCAGGCGGACGACTTCGCTGTAGGGAACACGACGGGGAGCGTGGGCGCAAATGGGGACGTGAACGTCACGGTGGCGGCGACGCGCAACATCCATATCGAGTCGGAGATCACGAGCGGGAGCGGGAAGACTACGCACGTCGTGTGGGACCAGAAGCTTCAGTATTCGAATACCCAGAACTACCTCGACAATACCACCATTCAGGTACGGCAGAACCTTGGACTAGGACGACGTGTGGGTCGTTTGGGGAGGATGCTGATGCTTTAGCAGATCGTGAACCAGCACGCGAGCGGCTCGTTCCTTTCCACGCACAACGGGATTCCCACCCTGGTTGACGACTTCTCATACCCCCTGACAATCAACTTCACTGTCCTTACTCCAAACGGCTCTCAATGTAAGCACCTTCATGCCTAATGACATATGGGCCTGCAGCTGAACATGTTTTGCTTCACAGTCGTCGCGACGTTCGACCACTCGTACAACCGTGTCTCGAACCCGGCACCGTTCATCCTCGGCTCGACGATCAAGAACCACCAGACCGCACGTAAGTTGCAATACAACCAAACTCCGCTGCACTCGATTGACTGTTACTTTGGACGCAGAGGGCTTCTTCACCATCGCCCCCACAGGAAACACTGGCAACGGCACGAACTCAAACACGTTTTTCTACTTCGACGACGACGGCAACACCTACGACCGCGAAGTCACTGCGGTCAACAACAACATCACCGCGGACCACCAGGGCGGCACCCTCGCACCCACCAGCGCGTTCAAGTTCCCGCCCTTTGTTCAGAGTCCTCTCAGCCTTCCCTTACCGAGGTTCCCCGGGGCGAGGAAGGTCGCGAACTGAACACACTCTGGGCTGCTGAGCAAGGGATATAAGATTGGCTGACTTCTAGCACCGTTGTATCTATCGAGAGACCGTTGAGGTCGTTGCACAATGCGTGTGCAGTTGCGTGATATGCGTCTACAAGCAGGTTGGACAACAAGGGCGTCGAGCGCATCGAGAAGCAAGAAGGCTCAGTCCTCAGAAATCGATCTTCTTCTGTTCCCCCCCCGCCTCGCCTCACCTCATTCCCACTCACAACGCCTCGGCGCTGCATCCATCTCCGACGAACCCCCAGGAATCCGATACAACACAACAAATCGCGTCGGGGGCCACGATCGTCGAAACACGAAACCGTCGTCTGCCGTGTTGAACGGTGGTGCAGAGTGTCAATAGGAGCGGATATCTGGTGAAGACAACATCGCACCCAGACAGTGAACCAGGCCAGGCCGTCTAAAAGAGGCCGACAACTCGTCCCGTCTCGGGATCGAGCCCGACCTCCCAGAAGCCCGGGCGCGTGCCGAGACCGGGCATGGTCTGCATGTCTCCGAGGATGGGGTAGAGGAAGCCCGCGCCGGCGGACAGGCGGACGGCGCGAATGGGGATCGTGAAGCCCGTCGGGACTCCCTTGAGCTTCGGGTCGTGTGAGAAGGAGTACTGCGTCTTCGCCATGCAGACTGAACACAACACACAGTTAGTAAATTTCTGATAGAGGCATGAGAGAGCATAAAGGCGGCACGTGCTGGGAAGGTTGCTGTAGCCTTGGCGGGTGTAAGTCTCGACCTGCTTCCGGGCGAGCTCGCTGAGCTCGATGCCGTCCGCGCCATAAATTTCCTTTGAGATGATCTCGATTTTCTTTTCGATGGGCTGGTCGAGGTCGTACAGGAACTTGAAGTTCGACTCGCCCTCGCAAGTGGCGATAACGGCCTCGGCGAGAGCCTGAGCGCCAGCACCACCCTTGGCCCAGTGGTTGCTGACCACAGCCGCGTCGGCGCCTGCAGCCAATGCCTCTTGCCTGACAAGCTCGAGCTCCGCGGGGGTATCAGAGCTAAATGGGACATGAGGACCAGTACTATATGGCGGATGATTGTAAACACGCATGAAATCACTTACGCAAACTGGTTGATCGCAACAATAACCTTCACACCGAACTTGCGCGCATTCTGTATATGCCTCGCAAGGTTCTTCGTACCCTCCTTGAGAGTGACAAGGTCCTCCTTGGTATACGTGTCGTGGAGGGGCTTGCCAGGAGTGACATCCGGTCCGCCCCCGTGCATCTTCAGCGCACGTGTCGTCGCAACGATGACGGTGGCGTCGGGCTTGAGACCGCTCATGCGGCACTTGATGTTGCAGAACTTCTCCATGCCCATGTCGGCGCCGAAGCCGCCTTCTGTGAGGACGTAGCCGACGCGATCGGGGGAGTCACCTTCCTCGGTACCCGCAAGCTTGAGCGCGACACGGTCGGCGAGGATGGACGAGTTGCCGTGGGCGATGTTGGCGAAAGGGCCAGCGTGGACGAACACGGGGGTGCCCTCCAGCGTTTGCATGAGGTTGGGCTTGATCGCGTCCTTCATGAGCACGGCGAGTGCGCCGCCGACACCGAGGTCGTCTGCCGTGATGGGCTCGCCGCGCTTGCTCGTCGCGACAACCATGGCGCCCAGACGCTCGCGCATGTCCTCCAGGCTTGTCGTGAGCGCCAGCACTGCCATGCACTCGGATGCGACAGAAATGTCGAAGCCGGTGACACGCGTGTGGCCTTGCTCCGTGGGATTCTGGCCGACGGTGATCTTGCGGAGATGGCGGTCATTTACATCGACGACACGGTTCCAGGTAATGGTTTCGGGGTCAACATCGAGACGTGCAAAGCGGTTGATTTCCTCGGGGGTAAGATCGTCAGGGTTGGTCTTGTCGATGCTGAGCTTCTTGAGACGCTTGAACATGAGGGAGGCAAACTCCCGCTTGCCCTTCTTTGCGGGAACTAGACGGCTGTACAAGGCCTGCAAAGGTGTGCCCATTAGATACTTCCCTGACAATTTCGGACTGAATGTACCTTGTCAGACTGGGTAGCTTCGTGAAACATGCGCGCATCCAATGCAGCCGCGAGCAAGTTGTTTGCAGCGGTCACGGCATGGATATCACCGGTGAGGTGCAAGTTGAACTGTAGAACAAATATCAAGAACAGTTCCAGAAGTCATAAATGAAGATAACATACCTCATCCATGGGGATGACCTGACTGTAACCTCCACCAGCCGCACCACCCTTAATACCAAAGGTTGGGCCTTGGCTGGGCTGGCGAACACATGCGAAAGCAGGGCGACCGAGATGAGCACCTAGTGCTTGAGCAAGACCAATCGTCGTCGTCGACTTGCCCTCACCAAGGGGGGTGGGCGTAATACTGATATTACGTTAGAAATTGAACTTGGTGGGCGGCTAGAGGACATACCCAGAAATAACAATATACTTGCCGTCCTTGCGGTGCGCCAGACGGTCAAGGATATCCAATTCAACCTTTGCCTTGTATTTGCCATAGCTCTCGAGCTCATCCGGACGAATACCAAGTTCGTGTGCGAGCGTGGAAATGGGTTTGGGAGTCTGTGCCAGAGAAATCTCAATGTCGCTCGGAACCTTCTCCAGGACATTCAGCTTCAAGGGCTTCACACGGAGACTGCGTTGCTGCTCCCAGATGCGTTCTGCAGCCTTGAGCGTGTTTGACATAAGCATTGCGACTGTCATGGGACCGACGCCTCCGGGAACAGGCGTAATGTGGGATGCTACGATAGAAGCCGCGGTGTAGTCCACATCACCGACGAGACGTTGGCCTGACTTCTTGGTTGCATCTAAAATGAGTTGTCAACGCCGAGCAAACTGAACGAGGCGATGCTAACAAACCCGGAATGTAGTTGGTGCCGACGTCAATAACGACAACACCCGACTTCAGCCAAGAGCCTTGCACGAACTGAGCCTTGCCAATAGCAGATACTAGGATATCGGCTTCCTTAACCTGGGTGTGAGAACATGGGTTAAGTAACCAGTGAGGTAATGGGAGGAAGGTGAGCAACTCGTACGATCTCAGGCAGGTTTTGCGTCCGACTGTGGCATTGAGTAACCGTGGCATCGCGGTGTCTGAGCATAGCTGCGACGGGGCTGCCAACAATATCGCTACGTCCAAGAACCACTGCACGCGAGCCAGCAATCGACACGCCAGTCGAGTCCAACAGACGGATGACACCGGTTGGCGTGCATGGGGTAAAAAGCGGGTCGGAAGCACGCGATGAGAGGTGGCCAATGTTGTATGCATGGAACCTGAGGGGGAAACGCGGGACTAGTTAGGATATAGCTCAACCTTGCATGGCACAGGCGCTTCGCACGAGGGAATGGCTGCAGACCATGATTGGTCTGCCCGTGACATGCGCTCTCCGCGCGCACCCCACCCTCGAAGACACTAAGTGGGGTACATGCGCCATTGCCGACGGGCTTCAGGACCGCGAGAAGACACACTGAACACGCACCCATCGACGTCCTTCTCAGGGCTCACGGCCTCAGTAACGGTGCGCTCGCCATCTGCGCCCACGTGGGGGCCGAGGGGAAGTTGGACGAGGATACCGCTCACTGAGTCATCCTCGTTGAGTTTCTGGACGATATCGACGATGTCGGTGACCTCCGCCTCTTCGGGGATCTGGACGTGCTTGAACTGGATGCCGACCTCCTCCGCGGCCTTCGCCTTCATGCGCACGTACACGGCTGAGTCTGGACGCGCACCCGCCTGGATGATCGCCAGCTGCGGCTTGAAACGGGGATACTGGGACTGCAGCGACTTAATCCTGCCCGCGACCTCGTCGCGGATGGATCTGAGGGGATCGCGTCAGTTAACTGTCCAGTAAGGATGTATGCCCGTCGGGATCGGGGACTCACTTTGCGATAGCGGTGCCATCGATGACTTTGGCGTGGGTGGCCATGGTCCGGAGGTGATGGAAGAGGGAGAGAGGGCGATATGCAGTTATGGGCTGCAGAAATCGCCGCATCTCGGATTCCCTTTAGAGGCAGGCAGAGGACCGGGTGGCGCGCTACCAATCTATCACGTCCTTAGAGTCCCGTGTCTCTTCGAATCCTCGCGTGCGGTGAGCCGTCGGGCCAGCGATTCTATCGCGTCGGGCGTGCGCGACGTGGCGGACGAGATGCAAGGTAGGTTATATAGCCGCAGAGAGCCGCAGCCTGTCGAGTCAGTCCCCAGACTCCCCAGGGCTCCAGGCGCGACGTCGACGTCTTCGCGAGCCATACACTGACAGTAACACCGAGCGAATCGGCCAACGCGGCCCTGCACGTGACCTCCCCACCCAAAATTTCATAACTTAGAAGAGCATTGAGTTGGCATTGAGTCGACAAGAGACGCGAGTCTGCCAGCGGCCCTGGCCAGCGTCTTGCTCACCTCCGTCATCCGTCGTCTACTGTCCGACCGTCTCCGTCTCCCGTCTCTTCTCGCCCCCCCGCCATGCTCAACACCCACGCAGTACAAGCCTTTCGCTCATGTACCGGCGCGCTGTCGTCGCACACCCTCGCGCGTTCTTCGCTGAACGCCGTGAGCAGGAGAGCCGTGGTAGCCATGAGGTTACGCCATTTTTCAGAGCAGGCGGCGAAGGATCCCCAGCCGGCTGAGGAGAGCGAGAAGGACGAGGTGGAGGTGTCCGTTGAGGCAGAGCTTGCAAATAAGCTGAAGGCGGAGGAGGCAAAAGCGGCCGATTACATGGTCAGCACGTCTCTCTTTGCTGTTCTTTCCATCTCCGCGGCGTCGCTGTCGCCACTCCAACTCACTCGTGTGCCGTTCAAATGCTAACCCTGGTCGTTCTACTTCGCAGGGCCGGTTACGATACCTCCAGGCAGACTTCCTCAACCTCCAGCGTAATGCTGCGAGAGAGAAGGAGCAGGCTCGCGACTTCGCGATCACCCGCTTCGCTGGCGACCTCCTCGAGACTGTCGACGTCCTCTCGCTCGCCCTCAAGTCCATCCCAAAATCCGCCATCTCTCCCCCACCAGAATCCGCTAACGCGTCATCATCACCATCCTCTTCCGACCCACCCTCGGAGAAAACCGCTGACGCGCACCTACGAGATCTCTATGAGGGTGTCGAGGCGACACAGCGGTTACTCCTTCACACGCTCTTCAAGCACCACGTGAAGCCTTTCGACCCCACGGGCGAGGCCTTCGACCCTAACAAGCACGAAGCCCTCTACCAGGCCCCGATCCCGGGCAAGACGCCCGCCACAGTACTAGAGTGCCAAAAGGTCGGATACACGATCAAGGACCGTGTACTCCGCGCTGCGCAAGTTGGCGTCGTCCAGGATACCTCGTCATGATGATGCTTGTCTACGAGTTGGGTTGGGCGGGGTTTGCGCGGTACGTCACATCGTTACATCGCCGATGTGTTCGGACGGGAGTATGTAGAGCGGTGTGGTAGACCTTCTATTATAGTATATTAACCCACTAATTAACGTATCTCTACTCCGAACTTGTCCTTGAGGCTTGCGATAACCTGTGCGTGGACTTCATTCGCTTCCTCGTTGGACAGTGATCTACGTTACATGTTACGCATTCAGGATACAACCCCCCATGAATACGCATGTTCACTTACCTGTCCATGGAACAGTAGTTGATGCGATAGCATTTGCTGCTCCGCTTTGTTTTGGGATGCGTGAAGTCGTCGATCTATAGACCGCTCAGTAACGCATTACCAAATTGCATAGAGTTTGTGGCGACCTACCAAGACGACGTCCTGCACCAGATCTCCGGCGGTATCGCGGACCAAGTCGCAGAAGTCGTTGTCGTGCAAACCTGCTTCCGACAACCAGAAGCTCACATCTTTGTAGCATGCAGGGTATTTGGAATATGGCTTGAAGGTGCTGATCTGGCCTGCGGTGAACTGGGACAGGAAGCGCGGGTCCTGAGACCAGAAAAGACGGATGTCGGGTATTGAAAACAGGATCATAGCAATGCGCTCCAGCCCAAGACCGAAGGCCCAGCTAATGCTGTCGGGGACATCTTGATTGAGAGGTTAACGAGAATGACCAAAACCCAGAATGCGCACACGTACTTGCACGGTCCAACGTCCTCTGCTGCACAACTCCGCACCCCAAAATCTCGAGCCACTTCCCGCGGAAGAACACCTCGACCTCGTAGCTCGGCGTCGTGAACGGGAAGAACGCCTCAATCCACCTCACGCGTAGCGGTTCGCCCTCCTCCCCGCCCGCGCCGTCGCCGAACAGCGTCAGCATCAAGCTGTTGAGCGACAGCTTCAGGTTCTGCGCGACGAGCTCCGCGAGCACCGGGTCATGTGCCGCCTGGTGCG
This sequence comes from Ganoderma lingzhi, assembly GCA_026283605.1. Classification (NCBI taxonomy): domain Eukaryota; kingdom Fungi; phylum Basidiomycota; class Agaricomycetes; order Polyporales; family Polyporaceae; genus Ganoderma; species Ganoderma lingzhi. The sequence continues at coordinate 1,060,783 of JAPJYM010000008.1, forward strand.
GGTTCGTCGGCGAGAGGTGCGGTACGTCCTCGATCTCGATGCGCGCGCGCGCAAGCTGCCCCGCGAGCCTCGCGTTGTCCGCCTCGAGCTCCGCACGCCCCCCATCGCCCGAACTGAACACGCGGGCGCCCTCCATCTGGTGGAAGACGGGGTAGTGCGACGCGTCGATCTCGTCGCGGCGGTACACGTCCGCGGAGAGCAGCCAGCGGCGCTCGCCGCGCGCGAATGTCTCGACCTCGTGCGCGGACGTGTGCGTGCGCAGCATGGCGTCGCGGTTAAGGTAGTAGCTGTCCGTCGCGGCACGCCCTGGGTGGTCCGGGGGGAAGCCGAGGTCGTCAAAGTTCTGCGCGGGGGTCACGACGGGCAGAAGGCCGACCATGGAGTTGAAGTCACGAAAGTGGGAGGAGACGAGGGCATGGAGGATGCCGAGCGGGTGGGAGGGGTTCATGTAGAGGTTGCGGCCGACCTTGTCAGCGATGGCGGAGGTGATGTTTGTCGTGCTGTCGGTGGGGTACTCCCTGCCGAGGAGAGCGACGGACGGGGGTCGTGTGGAGTAACATCGTCGGTACTGGACGACGCGGAGGAGGTGGAGAGTTGAACGCGTTCGAGCAAGCCCCGCCGTCATCGTGACCGTCCTCTGAGTTGCGTTTGCTAGGCGCCCATCACATTCTCCCTCGGCTGTCCGGTCCGAGTCATTCCACCAGGTGCGGGCCGTGGACCAAGCTTCCAAGCCTCGACAAATCATTCGTACACTGTACAGTAAGTACCGTGCCATTACAGCTGATGAAAGTGTCCGTGGTTGATGTCATTGTACATTGATATGCGATACAGGACAGCAATTGACACAGCTATAGAAACATAAACATCAATGCAATCTAGGTGTAGGTCACCCGCAGAGACAAGTTGAAAGGAAGCGTGGTTGCGGTGACGGTAATCTCTTCGCCATTGGCGACGAGCTCGGAGACCTTCTTCTCGAGGTTCGGACGCGTCGCCACCTCAAGCTGGGGTGGCGCCTGGAAGTATATCTGCTTGCCTGGCGTGGAGAGTGAAGGCTTCTTGACCTGACTGTATAACTCGATCAGCGCTGTGGTGATTACAGCAGAAATAAGGGGACGTACATGTCCTGCCTCTCGATAAGCATTTCGATAAGACGCTCTACTGTCCACTCCTTGTTGATGGTGATGGATAGCGACTGACCGCCACAAACGGGGCAATCATCACGCTTCTCATGTTCGAACGTGTACGAGTATACACCATCCGTACCGATGAGCATGAAGTAGTTGTTGAGATATGCTGCCGAACTCGTAGCGATCTTGAATGCTTCGTTGCAACAGGAAGCTGAAGGGTTTCATTAGAATCGCTAGCTCGGGTAATTACGATGGGGTGAGTTCTTACCCGCAATAATAGCATTTGTAGAAGCAATGGCGGGGATGATGTTCTTCACGACGCCTTGCGTCAAGGTGTATGTGACACCTTCGATCTTGAATTCCTTAGCACGCGCCGCCGCAACTTGGTACAACCATGAGATATGCTCTGGGTCATCGGTGTCCATCTTCTTGTCTGAAAAAATCGAACATTAGCATCGACCGAGAGCGTACTACATCCACACCACATTACCTCCATGGACCTTCGGCCATTCTAGTACGGACGCCCACTCTATGCAGTGTTCTGGTAGACGGGGGGTGTTTGCAATGGTACAAATCGGGAACGCTGTAGGCTTGTTTAACATGTCGAGAGAACATTCGTAACAGGAGGTGACGGTGGGGAGAATCACACGCGCTTGACCCTTGAAGCCTAAGAAACACATACTAGTCAGTTCCGATACATGTTGCAAATATATACGACATACCTTCAGTTCCACCATCGATGAGGGGCTTCAAACTCTCTGGTTTATCTGAGTCCACCATGTTGACGAGGGTAGCATTGATCCATCTCCGCGCCTCTACCGAGTCGAGGCCGCAGATGATGAGGTTGAACTGCATGTAGTAGTCCTCGTCTTTGTCTTGAATCTTGCCGAAGTATCTAAGCGGGCAATGAGTACAGAAACCGTCCGGTGGTTATGAAGGAACTTACGGCGTGACCTTGACACCCGGAACCCGGTTCATGATGAAGTTTGACGCCACAATGGCTTTAGACTCGCCAACATCCTTCGGCCTGCCGCTTCATTGGCATTGTGTCCGTGGTGGAAACATAAGGAGCATACCTGAACAGGAACTGGCGGTTGAGATTACTAATGTCGATCGTGTCCATGTCTATTACATGGATGTCCTTGAACCCGGATAGGGCAAGGTTGGCTAGGATCTCGCATCCAAGGCCACCAGCACCAATCACAAGAATCTTGCACTTGTCGCGCAAGAACTCCTTGACCTTTGACGGACGGAGATAAGGGTTTGACTGTAACATCGTTTGGCGGATAGGAGCCACTCACCTCGGCCCCCGCAAGGAATGAAGGGTCTGTCCTCGGGCCTGGCCTGTCGAGAATTTGGTCAACATGATGGTAGCGGCCCTCCCAGTCGGTTGAGGACGCGTTTCCATTCACCAGGGTAGCGGTGGCCATGGTCAGAGAATAAAAAGAGAGGTAGGAGACGGTGGATGGGAGACAGAGGGAACAGCCTCAGGGCCGCCGAGGACGCGTTCCACTGGCAGTCGATTCCGATTGAGACTCAGAGGTCATCTAGACGCCCGTGCTGATGACGCGGGCCGCGGTCTTCCGTCGACGACTTTCTTTTTGCGATCGACGCTTGGCCAATTGCAGCCACCACTGGCCATGGGCAGTACTGCTTGTCTTCCTCCCCCCACCCTCTCTGTTTCTCAAGTCTTTTCAACATGAGCCAAACACCCTCGCTCTTGCACTTCAGTGGTCACCAGTATTTGAGGCATCGGCTGGTGCTTGGAATACTTAGTGGAAAACCGGTCCGCATCGACAAAATTCGGGCAGAAGACCAAAATCCTGGTCTTCGAGGTGCGTTCAGTCGACAGGTCTGTTATGACACGCTTAACATACATTTTTGGACAGACTACGAGGTCAGTCTACTGCGGTTGCTGGAGAGAGTGACGAATGGCACGGTCATTGAGATCTCGGTGACTGGTGAGTACCAACCGATCTTCTCGCGTTTCACGAGGTTCTTACGCTTCATTCAGGTACCGCCGTTCTGCTGAAGCCTGGTATCATCGCTGGTGGAAGTGTTGTGCATGACTGCCCGGCATCGCGGTCTGTGGGCTACTTCCTGGAACCCGTCGTGATGCTTGCACCCTTCGCGAAGAAGCCTCTGCAACTCACGTTGCGAGGCATCACCACGGATGAAAATGACCTCTCGGTATGTGTTCTTTAGAGCTCCTCAGCTCTCCTCCCTTTCGACTCTAGGTCTCACGCCGTACCAGGTTGATACCATGCGTACCGTCACACTGCCCCATTTACAATTATTTGGGGTTTCTGAAGGCCTAGAACTTCGTGTAAGTGGTATGGAAGAGCTCCGTGTGAGCTCGATGTTTACGGTGCGCTATAGATAAAGAAGCGCGGAAGTCCCCCCCTCGGTGGAGGGGAAGTGCAGTTCTTGTGCCCAGTTGTGAAACAACTGAAGACGCTGAACTTCGTTGACCCCGGCAAAATCAAGCGGATACGAGGCATCTCGTAAGTGGATGTGGCATTCCCCCTTAGGATTAGTGCTTATTCCTCGCGGACAGACATGCTGTTCGAGTGAATCCGCAATTCTCAAATAGGATGATTGAGGCTTCCCGCTCCGTCCTCAATCGGTATATCCCGGATATCTATCTGTATTCTGACGTGTACAAGGGTGAAGAGAGCGGAAAGTACGTCCTATTCCCCATTATTCTTCTAGACCGCAGTCACTGACGACATTTCAGATCACCAGGCTACGCGTTGAGCCTACTTGCGGAGTCGACGACAGGAGCTATGCATTGCTCCGAGGCTGTTTCAAAACCTGGAGTGCCCCCCGAAGACATTGCCTTGTTGGCATCCAGGTCCCTTCTGGCGGAGATCCGGAGAGGAGGATGCGTTGACAGGCAACATCAAGTGCTGGTCTTGCTCCTGATGGTCTTGGGAAGCGAAGATGTAGGGAGGTGTAGAATGGGCGTACCGACAACTCGAACGTGCGACCTACATCTATTTCTGCTAGGCTTGAAAGGATTCTAACGCTTCATCTACTTGTAGCATCCAGTTCTTGCGAGACGTCAAGGAAGCATTCGGCACGGCGTTCAAGATCGCCTCGGCGGACCCGGAGAACTTGGCCACTGAGGACTTCTTGTACTCTTGCTATGGTGTGGGCTACGTGAATGCGAACAGGTCACTGGCGTAGCATAGCATCATTATTCTTCGAATCCATCCGCCCCACACCGGGAACACTGTAACCTTGCACGAGAGCGCACTGCTCGGTTGGACCTCGAGAAACCGAGAATGTCCACAAAAGGGTATGATCAAACGATGCACCAGTGCAGATACAGGATCCCAGGCTACCTATAGATTATGGATATGTTCCCATACTCCTCGTCCCCCTCCTTCGCCCCGCCGGCCGCGAACAGCCACTGTCTCAACACCGGCCACCCAACTTCGAACCGCGTGCAAATCTCGTCTGTATGGTGCTCCCCGTCCAGCAACGGTAGCAGCTCGGGCGGGAACTGCGCCACCGGACCCTGCAACAGCCGTGTCTGCGATGACTCCCGCGTCAAACGCGGCCGCGCGGGCAGCGCCGACCTCCCCCCGCTCGACTGCTCGCTCTCCAGCGGATCGGAGCCACCTGCGCCACTCGCCACTTGAAGCCCGCGGTCGAAGGCGTCCGGGGAGGACGACATGGCGTACCTGGCCGTAGTCAGCACGCCTGTGCCAATGTCCCCCGGCCTGCCCGTGCCCGTGCCCTTCAGCGCGGCGGCTTCCGCCCTACTAGTACTAGCGTGCAGCCGCGACATCGTCTGGTACGCCCGCACGCCGAGCTGCCTGCGCGTCTCGTGGCTGCGAAGCATCTCCAGGGAGCTCTCGGCAGCGCTCGACCGCCGGTGCGGGAGGACCGACGCGGCGGCTGGGGTCACATGGGAGGTGGTGAGCGAGGTCGCGACGAGCTCTGCGCCGGCGGACGCGATCGTTGGCTGGGCCTCAAACACGCGACCGCGGTTGCGGGCCTGCTGATCGGGCTCAGTGCGGGTGGGCGGGGAGTCGGGGGCCGTTTGGGCGGTCATGATGGAGGCAAAGCTCTTGCCGCGCCTGCGGCCGAGAGAGGCCATGCCCGTCCGTCCGTCTGGAGGTGGCTCGGGAGGGGAGAGGAGGATGGGCCAGCGGTGCACTCTGCGTAGGAAACCCTATGTGGGAAGTATGGGATGAGATGAGAGAGTCCTGAATGAATAACAGACATCAGGACCCGTACCTTGATGACCCCAAAACTGGTGAATCGCCGGACGTCTATGCCGAGCTTGTGGACATCGTACTCCTCCATCCAGTCACGCACCGTCTTTCCGGCTCGAAAACGGGAGTACAGGTGGAGGAGCTTTGGCCAGTCAGGAATTACCCATCCTGGCGGAAAATAAGCATGTCGAGCACGTGTATATATATATATGCTCCGAACGAACCAGGTTTTGTGACGTATGGGCCACATTCTTCCTTAATATGACCCTCGTCCGCAAGCCATTGCATGCTCTTCCGCAACGTATACATATTCGAGTATTGAAAGATGTCGATCATCATGATGACTTGGTAGAAGCTGAAGAATATCAATGAGGTCGACTCGACGTCGTCGTCCTGCAAACGAACTCACAGCAGGTGAGATATCGCGAGACGCGTAAGGTTTGGATCGCAGTTGGCGAGTCTGGCTATTCGACTAACATGATTGATGCCGTCGATGAAAGGACAAATCTGTAAAGCTGTAAGTATTTAACGAACAGTTAAAGAGGCCCGAGATTGGTTATACCTTCACGATGGTTAAGTCCCAGTTGGGCTCCACTCTCTGAGTCAGATTGATGAGGGCCAGAGGCACCATCCAATCCTTGACGGGAGGTGGGTTTGGGTAGAAGGGAAATATTTTCAACTCGATGGAGTTGAACTGATCTATCGGAATAGAAGTTTCCGAGTAGGAATTAAGATCCTCGTAGAGCTGTTCCAGTATGGCGGGGATAGCACTGGCGCTCTGGGTAGAGGACAAAAATCCTGATTCTCTCTGATTCCCGAGTGAGTGGTCTAGGCCGGATAATGGAGAATTGCACGAACCTCGCAGGAAGTGAGTACCCGGCTCACCTTCCTCGCCACCGGTTCGTAACAACTCAGATCGGCAGTTCGCTCGAAGACGAAGCAGACGTTGTAGAGGAAGTAGTTTCGGGGGTAGGACTCCTCATCGAGCCTCACGGGGAAGCCAAGGATGCGGTGAGATTTAGTCGCGCAGATGACCAACCTGCCGCACAAAGCCTTCGGCGGGATGACATATTTTGATATGTCGTCGAAATGGAATAGAAACCGGCTAGTGGAAGATTCGCGGTTGTAAGGCGAGTGCATGCTTCTCGCCTCTAGCCGCTGAGCCATGGGGGACGTCAAGGCGGAATTTGACTGGGCGCGAGAGGGGAGATCATTGTCGTTGAGCGACGGCGTAGATCCAGCAGGGGAGGCATAGAATAAGGTGCTGCTCGAAGCTCCTGAGGTGTGACCAGAGGCAGACGAGGTTGCAATGAGAGCCTCAGGTACTTGGGAGACGATCTTGGGACCCTGCTCGACATCAAACACGGCATAGAAGACAGACTCAAGACGAGGTAAGAAGGACGCTCCGTTGGAGGACATCTTCTCATAGGTCTGTATGCGGCAGTATGCCTACGTCCGTGTAAGTTGTCATCAGCTATCCGTGAGAGACACGAAAGGAGGGGCGGCGATTTACAATTAAGACTGCCTCATGTTTGCCTGGACATGGGCTCTGTATGTTAATAAACGAATCAATTTCTGTCATATATATCCCATGAGATTGAACATACGAGTGTTCATGGGATTGTCATTGTCATGGGAGGTCCGACGATGTTGGCGTAGTGAGGCGCCCTTACCTCGGAGCGCCCGAACACAGGACACATGTGCTGACTAAGCGGACGTTCAGTAAAGTGTGCGGCGGGACTTACAGTGACCAAGAGCCGTCTCTTCTCTGTGGCTTTCATCCATCCTACCTCCCTACTTGTCGCCGTCCGTCTCTGGGTCAAAATGCCGAAGGCAGACATCAACAAAGCTGGCTGGGAGCAGAGCGAGTTTCCGATCCTGTGCGAAACCTGTGAGTTCAGCCCATGTTCGCCACCTCGTCATGTCCTCACCCGAACCTTCAGGTCTCGGAGACAACCCATTCGTGCGCATGGTACGGCGTGGTCGTTACTCCAGATTCTGCTGCAAACTGACTTGGATAATGTAGTCAAAACAAGAGTTTGGTCGTGCTTGTGGCACCTGTGCCCGTCCATTCACTGTCTTCCGTTGGAACCCTGGTACCGGCATGCGCTTCAAGACCACTGTAATCTGCCAGACTTGCGCCAAGATCAAGAATGTCTGCCAAACATGTCTTCTCGATCTTGTCTACGGTCTGCCTACGCAAGTCCGCGACACCGCCCTCGGCATTGAAAGTGAAGCCCCAACCAGCGAGATTAATAGGGAGTACTATGCTCAAAACATGGAAACAAAGGTGCGTCATTCTGCGACAAGCGATCCAAAAGTGTTCTTGACTGTGGGGCAGCTTGAGGGCTCGAAGTCATTGCTGGATGTGGACAAGTCGGCCGGTGCAGGGAAGGAGATGTTGAAGCAGCTCGCGCGCACAGACCCTTACTACAAGCGTAACCGGCCACATATTTGTTCATTCTTTGCGAAGGGCGAATGCAATCGTGGAGATGCTTGCCCATACAGGTACGCATTGGGGCTATCTCGTCCGTATTCATTTTCTCATTCTTATATTACCTCCAGGCACGAGATGCCTGTTGACAACGAGCTATCGAAGCAAAATATCGTAGACCGGTATCATGGCCGTAATGACCCAGTTGCAAAGAAGATCATGTCCACGCATGCGGCAACCATGGGCCTGCAGCCCCCCGAAGACCTGAACATCGTACGTAGACCCGCGTTCTATGGTCGCGTTACCCCCGTTTAGCGCGTCCTGCAGACTTCTCTCTTCTTAACATCACTCTCCGCCACCTCAACTGAGGAGAGTATTCGGACACGTGTTCTCAAATCATTACCCGCAGTCCAACCCTCGCAACTGAAGTCGGTCGTCCATGTTGCGAAGACAAGGCACGTTGTCCTTGCAATGCAACGATTTTAGGCGCAACTGACCCACATCCTCACTGCTTAGATGCGCGTTCATCAATTGGAAGGACCGAGCAACAGCAGAGTTGGCCGCGCAGGCATGGGCCAATGGTCTTGAGATTGACGGAGAGACTATTAACGTTCGCTGGGGCAGGAGCAAGGGCGCCCCGGGCGCGAAAGCCCCCAAGGCGGGCCCATCTTCTGTACCCGTCCTAGCGTCTTGAACACCTCATATGTTTACTCCATTCGATTATTGTATGTCACTGTATCTGTATCACTACCTCACAGGTCTCGACTCGATGCCGCTTTGGAGCGGGAAGGTTTAAGAAAGGTCCACAAAGTTCTGTCGTGCAGAGATGAGACCCTTGATTATGTCCGCGGCCTTTGAAAGGAGATATGGTCAGTTAAGAATGTCTCCATGTAGCGCGATAGACTTACCCTCTCTGCGATTGCGTAGATCGTCACTTGGGGATGCGCCGAAACCAACATCGGGAAGACAGACGCGTCGACCACTCGCAAGTTGGAAGTGCCATAGACGATCAACGTCTTCGGGTCAACAACACCTGGTTTTGCGGTCAGCGTTTGTTCGCACAAGTGTGCCTGTCAGTGGCTTTTAACTTACCTCCTATCTCCTGTGGAAGCATCGCCGCCGTGCCGACAGGATGGTAGATGCTTGACAAGTTGGCGGTGATATACCTATTGAAACGGTGGTCAGTAAACCAAAGGCGGCGGATCTTCGCCGAGAACGGGTTTCTTACTCGATCCAGTCGGCGTCAGTGGGGTTGGAGGTGTTGAACGCAGGTAGACGGGGAGCGACAATGAGCGACGCCAGAGGCTCGGTCTCAGTGATCGTGCGAATGAATTTCGTGCCTTGGAGCACGATTTGCAGATCTAGACATAGAACGGGGATGTAGGTCAAAGTAAGACTCGGAGTCGTCGTGATGGTACGTACCGATATTCTTGTCGACATACTTGGGGTCGATTGCAGGTGCTCCCAATGGGTTCGTGCTGTTGATGTGCTTTATTTTTTCAGCCATCGAGTCAGTCCTATAACCACATTCGAAGTCGCTTGTGACGACATACCACGCTACCGCGGCTGAACGGATGCTAAGGGTGTGTTTCAGTGAGTGTGAGTGTCACTGTGGTTGGAGATATGTACACTGACCATGTGCCCCATGTTGAGGGTGATATATGCGGAACCCGGAGTGGGAGTGATCGCCTGGCCATAGCTAGGGAACATAAGAAACTCAACGGTCGCGATATCGTCCACCAGCCAGTCGGCTTGGAACTGGTACTGCGCCTTGTGCAAGGGCGACAGGTCGGACGCATTGAGGAGCGCCTGAGCCTGCTCTTGGAGGGAGAGCAGGAGGTCGTTGGAGACGATTGATTTCATTGCCGGGAACGTGAATGCCAGCTGGGCCGATGCGTAGATGCCTGTTCCAGTTGCTGCACTGTGACTGGGTCGGAAAGTGTCCCGATAAGTAGAGGCAGGTGATACGCACTATAGGGCTTCCTGCTCGGCATTATACGTTTCATTATTCCTGAGGATATCTACGGTAAAACCCCAGTGAGGCTCAATTCTCTGATTGTAAGAAGTTAGCGTACCGTATGTGAAGGTCGTATTGAGTACTTCGTAGACTTGCACCAGCAATGAATGGTCCTGTCTGGCGATGAGGAAACTGACCGCTTGTAAATCTATTGAATTTACCTGAAGATTCTCCCCAACGCCCGGCAGATCGATCAGACTATTGATGCCGAGGTTTGCGAGAATAGACTTGTTACCGATACCTATATCGGAATGAACGTTTGACACGTTCGTGGGCAAATCAGTCATGCCACTCACCGGACAACTCCAGGAGCTGAGGTGTCTGGTAGGCACCTGCCGAGAGGATGACTTCTTTGCGGGCATATACCGTGCCACTGATTCCAGTTGTGTTGACGGCAACGACGTTCACGCTGGATGCCTGTAAGTAACCTGAAGCGGAAGGGCTGGCAAAGTTGATTTTCGTGGCCTATTTGGCGTTAGGTTGGCTCAACAAGCCCAGTCTTCGAGGAAGTACTAACCTGAGTACCCACGAAGACGGTCAAATTGGGTCTGTCCGCGCTGTTGTTGTAGTAGGTACTGGCTGAATAAGACCGCTTGCCCACGTCCTTCACCCGGTCGATAGACATTTCCACGTTGTAGATACCGGTCGCATTGCCTTCATCCTGTATGTCGGTAGTCAGGCACGGCGTTTGTGTGGCGATAGCAAGTTGAACATACGGGATCGCTATTCGTAAGGATGCCCAAGTTGTTGACCGCCTCGACATACGGGTCGGTGATGTTGGAGTAGATCACATTGAACGATGACTGGAAACGAATGAATGCTAATATGGAACGATTCACATATGCTAGGCTTACTTCTATGGGCCCTTGATTGCCGTGGTAAAGATAATACGTATCTGGGGAGACTTCAGTCGCTCCTGGGAATAGTTCTTCTGGCGTCTGGGGTGTGCTTGTCTCCGTCTTCTTGAAATACGGGAGCAGGGATTTCCAGCTCCATCCCGTGGCTCCAAGCTGCAGTTAAAATGAGGAAGCGAGTGTGAACGAAGGAAGATTTGATACTGACCTGCTCCCAAGCGTCATATTCCTTTGCTGATCCCCTATCCCATACCATGAAGTTCAGCCCGCTAGAGCCGCCAAGCATCTTGCCTCTCGGCTGTGAGACTACATTGCCATTAAGTGCAACTTGCGGGACGGTCGTGAACCTCCAATCCAAGTCGGGGTTCCCAATCCCCTCGCCATACAATTCTGCGTAGCGATTTTCGTCAGGCAAAGGTGGGTGATGCATAGTGTCAGAACCCACCAGGCGTGTTGACGAGTGGCTCGTTGACTTGATAAATGCCAGCTTCTATGACTGCCACAGTGGTGTTTGGGTCCTCGCTCAAGCGTGCTGCTATCACGAGCCCAGCCGTTCCACCACCTTGTGAACAGAATTGAGCACGGGCTCAGGACGCAAACGGTATAAGACAGACCTATTACGACATAGTCGAAGGTCTCGTCGCCGCCTACAATTAGATGAGTCCAAGAGCTTTAGTTTCTGGGGGCCACAGAGCACATACCTCCACGAGGTGTGAGTGCTAGGGTGTTCAGGGCTTGTAGAACGACGAGAGCGACGGGCAACAACATGGCGATGACAGCAAGGCGATCAGTAGCAGGGCAGTACTAGGAGCCAGCTTGAACAACCACAAGGTGCGAAAAAGTCCATTTTATATGCGACGGGGGTTTAACGGCCGTGTTCTGGGCACAAACACGAAGGCCTCGGGTGATGAACGCGCGGCTGTACTACAGCGACGTAACCTTTTGACGAGACCGCAGCTAGCATGGTCGCTCGTACGGCGCGTTAGCAGTGACTTGTGAGCAGGAGTCACTACCACAAAAGGTATCCACGGAAATGTGAGGCACGAACGAACATGGAGCGAGCGTAGGAGCACAAGGACCGATGGGAAAGGAAAGACTGCGGTGCCGCCACCACGTATGGACATACGGGCGCAGCGCGTGCAAAGGCGAGCGGCCTCCATGGATGAGCGGCGCAGGCGAATGTCAGCACGTCTTGTAGGGTGTCTGGGCTGATGGAGGTACCTGTTGTACGTCCGTGAGACGGCGGAACATGGCGTTCAAGTTTGCTCAGCGGCCCAGTGTGCGTTCGATTGCGCTGACGAAGATGGTCCGACTTCTCTAGGGTAAACTTGAGAACAGTGAACGGCATTGGATAGGATCGGGTGATATGGTGCGACGCTGAAGGGTTGTGGTGGTGGGGGAGTATGACTGAACGTCCGGGTTAACCGCGAAGTTGGCGTGCAGAGTCCAGAGCTGTGGCCGCGCTTGCAAGGTTTGCGCGAAGGCAGTGCACAGACGCCAGTAGCATCATGATCTAGCCTGGATGGGGGAAGACAGACGCTGTGTCGTAAACAGTTGAAGCTCTCTCTAGACTAGACTCTTACTCTTGTCATTCACCCATGGCCGCACGCGACACAGACACAGCCGACACAGACCGCGACAAAGGCGAGTAGGACGCCTCTCACCCTCATCGCGCCCACCGAATAAGCCCAGTCTACAGCGCTCGCCGCGCTCCGCGCACTTCGCGACAACTGCGCTGCTGCCATCCACGTCCTGCAACATCCTTCAACCTCTGCGTCTCCGGCCTCCATTCTTGCATCCGAGTCCCGCCCTGCCCTCACAGTCCTCCATAACGATTTCCAATCCCTCCTTTCGCTTACCTATACCTCCACAACCAAGCTTACGTTGGTACTTCGACCCTCTGAACCTGCCCCGACCGCCGCCCTTGCCCCCATCAAGGACCTTGGAGCTTCAGTCACCTCCCTCACAACATGTGCGACGCTCTTCCACCTTTACGGTCTGACGCTCGCCTCGGAGATCAAGATACTCGCGCGAGATGTAATCGAGGCGGTCCGTTCGCTTGCGTCCATGTTCGTGGAGGATGTGGGAGAAGACTATCTGGTACGCACAGGCACCGTCCACGACACGATCGAGAAGGCGCGTCGCGAGCTACCGGCGGATAACATTGCCGCCGTCAGGAAACGTTGGAAAGCGGACAAGGGGATGCTCGAGGACTCCTTGGAGGAGATTAATGGCATGCTCGAGGATGATCAGGGAGATGATGATCTTGGCGGAGGCGAGCTGGACGACGAGTGGGATGAACTTGGCTTCGGCCCCACCAAGAAAATGACCGAGGCTGAGCTAGAGTGCACTATGAAGGTGTGTGTTAACGCAAGCTTCTCATTGTGCAGCACAAACCTTACGAAATTCAAGGTTCAACCCCTCGCACGCTTCGTAATCCTCTTCCACAAGAGGGTAATACCCGACGTGTTGGGGGCTCTGCCAAGTTCACCACCAGACCCAGATGCACTGAATCAAGCACTGGACGCCCTACCACCGCTATCAAGCTCTGTCGTCGTTGCTATAGAGGAGCTTGTTGCGGCGCTCTATGCGCCGCAAAATTCTACCACACTCGCAACTTCCGTATCGTCTCTGCTCGAGGCAATTCGCGCCGTCCATTCATCAATCACAACAGTCATGCTGCTCCCCCCTTGCAACTTGGAGAAGGAGATGAATGCACTCAGCATAAGTGGGGAGAAGGACGGTGGGGAGAAGGCGAAGGACTCTCGGAAGAGGTTCGACTCGTGGCTCGCGCAGATAGACAAGTCAACGAACCTGGTAGACGAAACGTTGAGAAGGCAAGTAAAGAATGGAACATGATTGTGCGCTTGGAAGGTCGGTGAGTCGCGGCGCGAGACCCTCTCATGATGTGTTGAATGGATTAGTTTTAGAAGGCAGCCATGGTTTCCGCGTTCCCCATTTCGGAAAAAGGGTTGTAGACCACAGCCAATGACGTGAAGCTGTACTCTTGATGCTCTGTGGATATGAAATGGACTCTCGAATTCGCAATCGTTGGGGGGCCCGCCCGCAAACGCGCCGTGAGTCCGAGTCCGCGTGCACTTCTCTACAGCCCAGCCGCGGCGGATTACCGAATGAGTCGGGCATTTGCATCCGTACCCTTCCGTACCTGCCTTTGTCGCCGTCATGGCACTGATGAACGATCGATGAACGCCCTCACATGCCTTGGGTCATGACCCAGAACTCGCATGGCGGAACGCGCATAACTTAAACGAGCGCATAACAGGCCTTTTTTTTTTTGGCAGACTGTGAGGCGCGCAGTGCACATTAATGTTATTGTCCACTCCTTCGCCCGATTATCGCCGCGCCCCCAGTCATGCATGCAGCTTTTGTTCTTCCGAATCTTCGCGTTTTCGGCGCCCCCATTGACAGTATCGTCAAGTGGCCGTCCCGTGGTCGAGATAGGTGCTGCATCCGGCTCTGGCAGTTATGTAAATTTATGATTTATTGGTCCCCTCCGATACCGCCAGCCCTCCCACTGCACCTTTTCCAGCGAACCAGTACGGTTCAAGGTCGTAAGATTTGCTCCGATGATCACGCCAGAGGAGTTCTGCAGCACAGGCCTGAAGTTCGACTATATCATCGTCGGAGGGGGTACAGCAGGTCTTGTGTTAGCATCGAGGTAGGTGCTTCAAAGCCCGGACAGTCAACTTAAAATCTCACCGAATCATGGTAGGCTCAGCGAAGACCCAGAGGTGACGGTCGGCGTGCTCGAAGCAGGAGAGCGGCACGAAGATGTCGACGGTATCACTATTCCAGGTACGACCCATTTTTCTTCGCACAGTTCAGGCTGGCTTTTCTCATACAATCCATTGAACAGGATTGATAGGCACCACTTTGGGAGATCAGCGGTACGATTGGGCCTTCGTGTCCGTCCCGCAGAAACACGCCAATAATCGCCAAATGGTCCACCCTCGGTATGCATGGATGCTGACTCGTCCGAGGATTGCTCGATGACCGTTGTTCAGCGGAAAGGGTTTGGGGGGCTCGTCGCTTGTGAGTAGAGGGGCTTCTCATTCCCTACCACGGTCTCACAGGTATACAGATCAATTTCCTAGGGTTCAATAGGTGGGGAAAGTTCTAACTATCCTATGGTGTTTATGGTGTTATGCCGCTCTAACGCATATGCTATTACAGGGCTTCGGCTCGCGAGTACAATGGTACGAGAGTCGATGCCGTATGTTGCAATGGCGTTCCATCCTATTTTTATCTATCCCCGTAGCAATCCAGGACCTGGGTAATCCGGGGTGGAATTGGGAGGAGCTATTGAGCGCTATGAAGAAGGAAGGTTTTTTTCTCTCTTGGCGCACCATATGGCACAGCGCCTGATAAGCCTTCGTACAGTCCGAAAAAGCGCGGCCGATCCCAGAGCAGAGACGGACTACAGCGGATGCTCACCTGTTTGCCAATCTCGACCCTCGATGGCACGGGGACTCAGGGCCCCTAAAGAAAGGATACTCTACGCACCTCCCCGAGATCCATGGAGCACTTGTGGACGCCTTGGAGTCTCTCGGTGTAGAGCGAAACCTTGAACCTGTGAGACGTGATCATTCTTTACCGTAGTAGTCGAGTTGCTGACGCATGAAAATTGCTAGAATGATGGACGGAACACCGTAGGATCCCACACCATACTCGCATCCGTCGACCCCGAAACTGCGACCCGCAGCCATTCAGCTGGGGTGCATTATCCAAGTGTTTTGTCTCACCGCCGGGGCAGTGCTAACGTGTTCATTTGCCCAGTCGTATTACGAACCGATTGGCAAGAGCAGGACAAATCTCAAAGTGCTCACGAATGCTTTTGTCACGCGTATCCTATTCCGTGATGGTGCTGCTGTAGAATCTGGGGTTCTCCAGGCAGAGGGCGTGGAGTTTACGAGGGAGGGAAACAAGTTTATGGTGCCTGTTGAACGAGAGGTCATCTTGTGTGCTGGTGAGGGCCTGGCTTTGGTACGACGTCTACAATCTGGCTTGCTCAATGTGTTACCGGGATTAGGAGCGTACCAGTCCCCCCAGATCCTGGAACTGTCTGGTGCGTTGGAGGAATTCCGCGTCTCTCCCGAGCTCGCACTAATACGTGACAGCGCAGGTATCGGGAACAAGGAAATTCTGGATGAGTTTAATATCAAGACACTTGTGGATCTACGGGGGGTCGGAGAAAATCTTCGTAAGTGACATGAAGATTTCCGGCCTTTTATTGGTTGATAACCGGCTACACAGAGGTAAAAGATGATTGACACTCTGTTCTTGCTCGGCCTGATGGCTGGCAGGACCACCCCTACACATATACGATCTACGAGATCGACGATAATGTCGAAACATTCGATCTCGTCAAGCAACCCCTATGGCTTGCCGAACAACGGAAGTTGTAGTGAGTATTTAGTTTACTGGTCAAGTTTCTAATGTTTCCAACCCAATTTCAGCGATGAGGAGAAGAAAGGCCACCTGTCATCTAACCCGGCACCATTGTATGCCTTCATCGCCGCCAAGGCATTCGCCTCCGCAAGCCAGATCCAGCAGTGGAAGGAGACCACCCGTGCAACCATTCGCCACGCTCCAAGGGGCCTCAAGAAGCAACTTACCATTCAGTCAAGCTGGTTCCTCCAGCCAGACAGCCCCGCAGCCGAAGGCGAGTAAGTGATCACAACATCTCTCGGTCCTGCCAGTGCACGAACCGGTACATTAATGCTCCACAGACTCATTCCCTACAACAACTTCTTCGCGGCCTCCGGCCTAAAGCCTGATCCTGGAAAACGCTATTCCTCCATGCTCTGCACCATCATGCACCCGCTGTCTCGTGGCTCCGTCCACATCGCGTCAAAGGACCCTGTTGCCCCTCCAGCGATCGACTCTAGTGCGTCGTTTTCTTTTTCCAATTTCCGGCCGCTGGCTAAGTTTCATTTGCTCTGTGTATTTAACATAAAGACCTTTTTGCCAATCCCCTCGACCTCGAGATGCTGCTCGCAGTCCTGAAATTCACCCGTAAGGTGTATGACACAAGCCCGATCCGACAGCACGTCGTGCGCAGGGTCGCGCCCACCGAGGAGGACTACCGAACCGATGACTCGCTGAAAGAGTTTGTCAAGAACGGGTGCGGTTGCGTGTACCACCCCTTGGGTACAGCGGCGATGATGCCCCGGGAGGATGACGGGGTCGTGGACCCTGAACTGAGGGTGTACGGCACATCGAACGTTCGGGTGGTATGTTTCAAACGTAAAGCTTCGCCGGTGCCGTAGTGTGGAGCTGATACGCCCCCGTATATCAATCACAGGTTGACGCGTCCATCCTCCCCTTGGTAAGCACGGCGGGCTGGCGAGCATTCGAAACGAATTTAATCGTGCGCCACCACAGCAACTCGCGGCTCATACCCAAGCTACCGTCTACGGGATCGCAGAGAAAGTACGTCCTATATGCGCGGCGCAAACCATATGCTGTAGTATTCATTCTTGATCCTGATCATCTGGTGCAGGCTGCCGATATTATCAAGGCACATTACAAGCAGGCGCCTGCATTTTCGTAGTCGAGTGCTTCATCGTCATGCTTATGACAGTGGCAGGCTGTCGAACAATTAGTGGCCCACCTGGCGAGGTGGCTTTCGATGATCCACATTGCACAATCAACACTGCGTGCTTTGGTTTGTGTCGGCCCATGTCTACTGTATATGCTACAATTACATCGTGAAGTGGTTATGAATACATGTTCCAAGTGTCATGTCATCCTTGCTGTGCGAGACGCGCACGGTCGCGCTCCGACATTTCCTTGAACGCAGCCCCAAGCAAATTAGGGTATCGTGCGGTAGAATGGCGGGCCCGCAGCACCTCTTCGTACCGCTGAATCTTCTCGGGCCCGGACTGCAAATCAAACGCGTGCCTCTGGAGAAATACGTATGAACGTCGATAAGCAGGAGAGAATAGAAGTCTGCGCTTACGCCCTCGGTCTCCCGCTTCGCCCGAGCCTCGTTCCGCATCTTGTTGAGCTCCTTCTTTCTCTCTTCCTCTTTCTGCTTCCGATTCAACCCGGAGTTCGGGGTCGAACCACCAGGCTAAAACGAACAACGTCAGTGGGGACATAGAGTTCGTGTTTCATGGACGACGTACTGCGCGCAGGAACAGCTCGGAATAGACGGAAGAGTCGAGCAAGTTGAGGTCCGTCGACGCCCCGACAGGCTTCCGCACGCCGACCTGATTGCTGGTCGGAGCGGGAGTGAGAGTGGTCGTTGGGGCAGACTCCTCTTTCTTAGCCGGAGTAGGCACAGCAGCCCTAAGGGCAGGAGTCGAAGGACCGGTGGATGTCGACCCGGCGGGCTTGTTCTTCTTGATCGGGGGCAGCTTGCGCTTCTTGGGTATGGATTCGTCCGTGAAATCGGGAACGGGCTTCGCAACCTCATCCTCCTTGGCACGTCTAGCGGGTTCGGGAACGGGTAGCTGGGCGAGCTTGCGTTCGTCCCGAAACGCAATTTCCTTCTCTTCCTTCTTCCCTGCAGCACTCTTCCCGCTCGCCTTCACCACAATCTTACCAATCTTTCCCTTCACGGCCACCTTCTTACTCGAATAGCCCGGCTCCGGGTCGAAGTCATCGTCGTCTGTGGCCATGGCGTCAGGGTCGTTGAACTCGTCCTCGTCTTCGTCATCTGTCCAGACCACAGCCCGCCTCTTCTTCCCGGACGACTTGGACGACTTGGACGATTTGGACTCCTTGTCCTTCGTACGCGACTTGCTTGACGATGCGGTAGCATTCGAGAGTCTACGCTTTGTGCTCGTAGCGGGAGATATTGGTCGGGAGGTGGATGGTGGAGGGTCTGGGAGAAAGCGAGTGTCCTCGATGTCACCTTCGATGTCTACATCCTCGTCTGCCGCCGCCGCCGCCGCCACCGCATAATCGTCGTCCCCGGAGTCGTTCGATGGGCCTCGGCTGACCGTTCGTGCTTTCTTCGACCTGTGTTCTGTAACGTCTCGAGCATATGGAGAGGAACCCAATGCGGCTGTCAAATCTTCATCGTCCGAGTCTATCCTCTGGATACGCCGCTTAGACGTGGAAGGTTTGGATTCTGGTGGCTAGCCTATCCATCAGATACGACTCGTAGGACCCAAATGATACGCACAACATGGGGTCTAGATATTTTGATTTTGAGAGACATGGCCGTAAGAGGGAACAGAGAGCACTCGGACCGCCGGGAGTCGGACGGACTGCGAGACAGGCGCTCAAAATTTGGCACGACCGTGACGCGGTCGTCGCGGTTGTGGCTCGAGTCTGACCCTCATCATCACCCCCGCTTCCTCTGGCTCAGTTGCCTCAGTATATCCAGCTGGTTCCCCTCCCATTACTATCTTTTTGGAGTCTTATAGTCTTGGAACCCTTGGGCAGACACCCTCTGGACAACATGTCTATCGTGGCACCAGCCGGCTTTAAAGCTCTTCCACTGCCAATCGCCCAGCTTTCCCTCGCGGCAGTACTCAAATGCGGACAATCGTTTCGTTGGAACATATTCCCTCTCAATATACCCGATCATTCTCCTGTGCAGGACAATCCGACTCACGAGTACCGACTTTGTTTGCGCGATCGCGTGGTATGCCTCCGTCAATCTCGGGACGCGCTCTTCTACCGCTCTGTCTTCCCTCCAGCCGTCTCTGGAGACCAACGCCAGCGAGAGGCCGAGACTGTTGCTTGGATACACGACTATTTCCAGCTGGACATTGACTTAGTGGATCTCTACCGTCAATGGAGCACCGCGGACCCCATCTTCAACCGAATACAGGACCGGTTTGAAGGGATCAGGATGCTGAGGCAGGACCCTTTCGAGAACCTCATTTCGTGAGTCTACTCTATGAAAGAACGAGGATATGTTCACAAACTAGAGGATAGTTTCATCTGTTCTTCAAATAACAACATATCCCGTATAACGAAGATGGTCGGCTCGCTTTGTCGAACCTATTCCCCTGCACTCATCCATCTGGCCCCTCCTGCTGGCACAGACCTGGAGGGAGAACCATACCACCCCTTCCCATCACCATCTACCCTTGCCGCGCCAGAGGTGACTGCAAAGCTCCGGGCTCTCGGATTTGGCTACCGAGCGGACTTCATACAAAAGACCGCAGCCATGTTGGTAGAGGCCCATGGTGTCAAGCGGAATCCTAGGACATCCTCAGAGCCATCGGAAGAGTGGCTCGTGACGTTGAGGAACTTGGAGACAACTGCTGCACGAACTGAATTACTGAAGTTCATGGGCGTTGGGCGCAAAGTTGCGGATTGCATCCTGCTCATGAGCCTAGATAAGGTGCGCCGAGTTTACATCTTGTAAATCTTCCCGGAGCAATATTGACCGGACTTATGACAGAAAGAGGTTATACCCGTGGATACCCACGTTCAACAGATCGCTACGAAATACTATGGTTTCCGTGGTCCTACAAAGACGGGTACCATGTCGTCCAAACTGTACGAAGAAGTGAGTTCAAAGCTCGCCGCAGTTTGGGGTGACTATGCTGGGTGGGCCCATTCCGTAAGTCGCCACACACTGATTTTGAGATGTTCTTCTCTAACAGTCCATATAGGTGTTGTTCACGTCCGACTTGAAGTCCTTTGCGTCTTATGGCCTCGCCTCGCGTTCGACGCCTTTGACACCCTCCACCCCTGGCCTGACACCGGACCGACATTCGGTTTCGTCGCAAGGCAGCCCCGAGATGGCGACGCCAACGGATACGTCAACGCCCAAACCCGGGAAACGGAAACGAGGAGGGCTGAACCGGTCTCTAAGCGCCCAAACCCGAGAGGCGGAGATAGAAGAAACACTGATGCAGCTCGAGGCTGTAACTGAGGATGTCGTCCCTGAAGAAGCTGTGGATATGAGTCTCGCAGACCGCGTGAAGAGACGTAGACGAGGGACAGTCTCTACGCGATAACTTATCTCTGTATTCTCACTGTGCTTTCGGGATGTTATGCATGTGCACTTTCCTCTTCATGTATCCCCTGGCTACCAACGGCGCAGCAAGCAAAACGGGGGAGATTGGGCGTAGTGCTTGTGTGATGCTGTCCAGTGTCCAGGATACAGTGACGTATCGGCATTTGGGAGGTGTGCCGGGAAGCGCCCTGCTCCGCGGCCCCACGCGTGCTACATACAACATAGTAATAGTATACTTACCGTAGGATACCCCCTCCTTCACTTTTACCAGTATATAATCCTGGGCCCATCTCCCCTCTCATCCAACTCCCCTACACACTCACAGGCATGTCCGAGCCGTCCACCTCTCAACTGAAAGCCAAAGCGAAGGTCGCGGACACCGAGCCGATTGAGGCTCACGCTCATCCAGACAAAGAGGACCACTCAGGCTCCGGCGACGACTCAGAGCCCGACGCGGACGAGGTTGGCACGGGCTCCTCGAGCACCGCGGTACAGATGGACACCCCTTCGACGGCGGGCAAGAAGAAAAAGAAGAAGCGGTCGAAAGCCGCCAAGGCGCTGAGTGCGTTGAAGGGCGCAGTGGGCAAGGACGCGATCCCGGACGATGTCGTGCAGATCGTGCTAGACAAGGTGAAAGCTGAGGGCGGCGCAGCGGTCGCGTCGGCCGACGCGGAGACTGTACGGATGGCGCTGGAGCAGATGAAGCTCAGGGAGGTGCTGGAGGGCAAGGCGGGCGTCGGGGGCAAGAATAGGAAGGAGACGGGGGGCCACAAGGTACGCGTTTTGCGCTCGTGGTGTTTCCAACTGGGTTGCGTGTATTCATTTGGGCGCATGTAGTTCTGGTCAACGCAACCTGTGCCCCAACTAGGTAAGAGAAATTGTTTGAATGTACACGTCTTCGGTATGCTAAAGGCTCATTCTGCAGGCGAGGCACCTCCAGAGGCCGACGGCCCGATTGAGCCTTCAAAGCCTCGAGAAGAGGTCCGCCAGGAACCCTATCCCCTTCCCAAGGAATTTACGTGGTCGTTCCTTGACATTAATGACCCCGCCGAGGTTAGTCCATCCTCTCGTCTCTCACATCGCATTCAATTTACCTGCTCCCACAGCTGAGAGAGCTCTATGAGCTTCTCTCTGCCAACTATGTTGAGGACGACGACGAAACATTCCGCTTCCAGTATTCCGCGGAGTTCCTGTCATGGTATGTGCATATGCACTTGGTATGATCCAGCACTCATCTGGTTCATCGGCGCATCACTCCAGGGCATTGAAGCCACCAGGTTACTTCAAGGAATGGCATGTCGGAGTTCGGGTGACTTCAACTCGCAAGCTTGTCGCATTCATTTCCGCCGTTCCAATACGAGTCCGTGTTCGGGACAAGTGAGGCTCTCCCTCGTGTCGGGGTTTCGCACTAATGTCTGACCATCGCTCATCTCCGTAGTGTGGTCGCCGCCAGCGAGGTGAACTATCTCTGTGTGCACAAGAAGCTGCGCTCGAAGCGATTAGCACCTGTGCTCATCAAAGAGGTCACTAGACAATGCAATCTGCAAGGTGTTTTCCAGGCACTATACACCGCGGGTGTCGTCATCCCAACCCCGGTTTCGAGTGCTCGGTACGTTTACTTCCGCACCTCTGCGACATTGGGTAATCGTTTATTAACGGCTATCTACCTATAGATATTATCATCGCTGTATCAACATCCCAAAGCTCGTCGACGTCCGCTTCACGAGTGTGCCCCCAACGATGACGCAAGCGCGCATGATCCGCCTGCACAAGCTTCCTGACAAGCCGCGACTGCTCGAGCACGGCCTGCGTGAGATGGAAGAGCGCGACGTCCCACAAGTGACAAGCCTCTTCGAGCGATACATGAAGCGTTTCGGTATGGCGCCCGTTTACGACGAGGCCGACATTGCCCACCAATTCCTCAGCGGACGCGGCGAAGGCCCCCGCGGGCCGGACAGCTGGAAGACACTGCGCGACGGGCAGGTCGTGTGGACGTATGTCGTTGAGGTTAGTCCTTTCCCCCGGGCTTTCGGACATCGTAATGCGACGCCCATTGTTAACGTGATACGACTCCGCTACAGAACCCGAAGACGAATAAGATCACAGACTTCGTCTCGTTCTACTCGCTCCCCTCGACAATCATGCGCAGCCCGAGGCACAACCTGCTCAATGCCGCATACTTGTTCTACTACGGCACCGAGCTCGCGTTAGAAGACAGTGCCGCCGAAGCGACCGGCCGGCTAAAGCGGCGAGTCGAGGAGCTCATCACCGATGCGCTCGTCATCGCGGACCACGCCAAGTTCGACGTCATGAACGCGCTTACGCTCATGGACAACGTCTCCTTCCTCCAGGACCTCAGGGTGCGTCGTCCTTTTTCATCGTGGCCGAATGAAATGAACTCACGACGATACTTGCTTTGCTCTGCAGTTCGGACAGGGCGACGGTATCCTGAATTTCTACCTCTACAACTGGCGCACCGCTCCTCTGGCAGGAATGCAGGCGACGAGGGAGTCGCCCGCCGGTAAGGGCGTAGGCGTGGTTATGTTGTAGGATTCTGGCAGCGTGCTAAGCTCAATGTATCAATGCGATCTATTACAATGCAATGAAGTATTCAATAACTTGTACAAACATTGCAAGACATTCAGCTTCGTATTCATGCTACAAGACGCGAGACGGCCGTCGTCGAGTGTGGAGAGTTCGTGAGTAATCGCTGCAGTCTCGAATATCAGGAGGGTGATGACAGGCTAATCGTCGCTGTCGTAATAGACGTCCTCGTCGTCGTCCACGCCGTAATCGGGCGTGGGACTCCTCTCTCGCTCACTTTGCTGTTGTTGCGAGCGAGCCCGAGTAGGCAGGATCGGGACGGACGCGCCTCCTGCTCCGACGGTCCGTGGTTCTGCCGGCGTCGCAAAACGTCCACCTAGGGTTTGACCTCCAGAACCCCAGTTGGTCGTGGAGGCGGCGACCGCCTTGCTCTTGCCCTTATCCGATGACGATGGCTGAGAGTGGCCGGTGAGGGTGTTCCCGGAACCCGTGAAGGACGTGGGCTGGTCGCAATGGAGGATCAGCACAAGGCAAGAGGACTACGCACAAGGAAACGTACCTGCGGCGGCGAAGTCGATGAATCCTGTGAAGGAGGGATGTATGCCTGAACCTTGAAGCCGAAGAAAAGCTGGCCGAACGGCAGGGTCAACGGCGCCGGGACATAAACATCGCCGTCGAGAGTATCATTTGTGACGACCCGTTGCTTGCTGGATAATGAATGTTTGTTAGTATATCGTGCTGCGGTAATACAAAGTCAACACCTACTCGGTGCGGAAGATCTTGCTGCCTTCGGGCGCAGCCTCAGCCTTCCTGTGGCTGATCCCCTTGCCCTTGGTCTTGCGGCCTTGGAGCGTCTCACCTCTACCTTTAAAGCTCTCCCATTGGTCACCGCCCCTGCTGATAGCAGCTCCTTTGGGTGCGGCACTGGAGAACGCGCCGGCCATAGACGATGACGGGCGCGACGAGCCAGGAGTGGATGAGCTGACATCAATATTGAGCTTGGAAGCCATCGTTGTTTGTGGAGCCGCCTTGGGTCGTTCCGGCTCGACGTATCCTACAGGGGCGGCGAAGTCGACTTCAAGATCTGTGTCGAGGACACTGATGCCCTCGCCGCCCGGTTCGGTCTCCATTACAAGAAGCCCAAACACGATTGTGTTGTAGGAGATCTCGATGATGTCTCCTTGCGTCAGCGCGGAGAAGTTGCGGAGAGCTTGTTCGAGACTATAAGAGTATTGTGAGCGTTATACAAACCTGTGCCAGATCTGCTACACATACACGGCTTTGGGGTCTGAGATCTCGAGGAAATCGACTGTTTGTGCTTGGAGCTTGACCAGCTTGCCCTTCTGGAGCTCGGCGCCGGTGATACGGATAGGATCGCCTTCCTCCAAACGCAGAGTCCTCATCATCCATTGGGGAAGGTGAACGCATCCCTCTTCCGCAATAAATTCAAGTACACCGGCATGGGTGGATGCTGCGGGGTTGGCGGGATTACGGAGCTTGAACATCCAGGGGGACTCGAGCTCCATATTGGTGAGATTGGCGAGCGCGGTGGCAGGCATAATGACTACGTGTTGTTGAAATTGAATGACCATGGAGAATCAGGTGATGCGGTACGTACTCTTTCCACCATAGCTAACGTTCTCCCGAGGCCGTCCGGGAAGCATTGCGACGCTGTACGCCTTGAAGTACTCATCGTAAGAGCGCGGGTTAGGCCTACCAACTCTCCTGATAGGCATTCCACCCAATCCCCTGGAATACTTAGTCAACCACTGATATCCGGATATCTGTACGCCAAACATACTGGGCGAGTTGGGCGAAGAGGCCGGCAGGACCTCCAGCCCCGAAGTGATCCTGATCAAACTACGAGAAATCAGATTTGTATAACTTCAGAAGGATATCCATTCCTACCAAGTCCATGGTTCGTGAATTGGTGATGGTAGTTGGGAGCAAGGAGTCAATGGGGCTGGAGGATGCAGTGGCTGAAACAGCTCTAACTAAACGCGTAATCCCGGGCGCTTCTATTCACGTGTGCTGGGTCAATGGGCGTCTATATTTCGCGTCCTGGGCGTCTTTGCGCCATTCGAGGTCGAGCTCGACCAAGACTCAGACTGAACTGCATACAATCCATCCGTCCCCAGATCCCTCATGTCCGCTGCTGGCGTATCCGCTCCTTCTGTCCCGGCCGTAGCTGGGGCAAACAAGGCTTTCACTGACAAGGTGCGATTCTATCTTGTGTTTGTGTCAAATTAGAATAGTTCGCTGAGCTAGCTAATAGGGCAAACCCATGGAAGTCCGCCTGTCTAACATGGTCGCCGCAAAGGGTGCGATTGTCAACACCTCAGGCTCGCTCGTGTTGGTTATTTACCTGAGGCGTTCACAGCGATCAGTGATGCGGTCCGGACATCTTTAGGCCCGAGGGGTATGGACAAGATGGTGCGTACGGATCTTCTGTTTGGCTGAAGACCAAATTTATACCTTCCCCGTTCCTTTAGATCCAAACATCCAAGGGCGAGCTTATCATCACAAATGATGGAGCTACAATTCTCAAGAGCATACAAGCTCTGCATCCTGCTGCGAAGATGGTGTGTGGTGTCCATCCCCCTGCTTCAAAATCCTCACATGAGATCAGCTTGTCGATCTCTCCGCTGCACAAGATGTCGAAGCGGGTGACGGTACTACTTCGGTGGTTGTGCTTGCCGGAAGTCTACTTGGTGCCGCAGAGAAGATGTTGCAAAAGGGCATTCACCCAACAATCCTCGCGGAGTCCTTCCAAAGAGCGTCAGCGAAGGCGGTGGAATACCTCACCGAGCTCTCTACGTCGATCAATCTCGACGACAAGACCGCTCTCCTCCGTGCTGCGACTACTTCCCTGAACTCAAAAGTAAGCCACATGGATGACTGCGTGTTATCTTGACACCGATGTATATTGGACCCCAGATTGTCTCTCAGTACTCTTCAACCCTCGCTCCCATTGCCGTCTCTGCGGTGACCCGACTTGTCACTGCCACCTCCTCAAATGTTGACCTTCGTGACATCCGAGTAGTCAAAAAGGTTGGCGGCACGATCGAGGACACTGAGCTCGTAGATGGTGTCGTCCTCAACCAAAACGTCGTTACAACTGTCGGCGGCCCAACACGCATAGAAAAGGCCAAGATCGGTCTCATCCAGTTCCAGCTCAGTGCGCCCAAACCTGACGTATGTCGTAGCTGCTGCATATCCCAGCTGAAGGCTGACCTTCGTATAGATGGACAACACGGTCGTGATCAACGACTACAGGCAAATGGACAAGGTGATCAAGGAGGGCCGCCAATACCTGCTCAACATTTGCAAGAAAATCAAGAAGGCGAACTGCAACGTCCTCCTCATCCAGAAGTCCATCCTCCGCGACGCCGTCGACGACATCTCCCTTACCTTCCTCAAGCGCCTCAACATCCTCGTCGTCAAGGACGTTGAACGCGATGAGATCGAATTCCTCTCGAAGAGTCTAGGCTGCAAGCCCGTCGCGGATATCGACGCGTTCACGGAGGACAAGCTTGGGTACGCTGACCTCGTCGAGGAGACGACACATGCGGGTGCAAAGGTAGTGCGGATCACGGGTGTGAAGAACCGCGGGCGGACGGTCAGCGTGCTCGCGATGGGCAGCAATAGCCTCATTCTGGAGGAATGCGAGCGTAGTCTGCACGACGCGCTTTGTGTCGTCCGCTGCCTCGTCAAGAAACGGTATGTTGTTTCATCTAGCCTTACCAGCCTCTAGCACTGAAGGTCGTTTCATAGCGCGCTCATCGGGGGTGGTGGTGCACCCGAGATCCACGTCTCACGACTACTCTCACAATATGCGCACTCGCTCAAGGGAATGGAAGCGTATTGCTTCCAAGCGTACGCCGACGCGCTCGAGGTCATTCCCACAACCCTCGCCGAGAACGCAGGCCTGAACCCGATCGCGATTGTCACCGAGCTCCGGAACAGGCACGCACTCGGCGAGCGGAACGCGGGCATCAATGTCCGCAAGGGCCTGATCTCCAACATCCTCGAGGAAGACGTCGTGCAGCCGCTGCTCGTGTCGACAAGCGCGATCGAGCTCTCGACGGAGACGGTGTGCCTACTGCTCAAGATCGATGACTACGTCCAGACACGATAGATAGTTGTAGTTCCAAATAAAGTGTACAGATATATCGCATATACTGCTAAGCAACTCTTAGAGTTTTGTAATGCCGCCACAACCTTGGACTACACCTCGATTCATCGGAGGGTAGCCTTGACGATGTTTCGCAGCTCCTCGTCTTCGCATCGGAGCCACCACAGGCAGCTGTCGTCATCGCTTTCCTTCAAGCGGATTGCCGCAATACCTTTCTTAGACGACGGGTCTGCAGGTTCAGGAGTTATCACGATCTTGAGATCCCCTGGTGCGAGAGGTAGCCGAGTCAGACGTATCAGAAGGTGCGGTCATGATATATCCCGACATACCTTCGAACGGTGGTCGATCTCGTTCCGTTACCCTCAACCGCCGTTGCAATCCTTGCAATCGTCGGAGGACAGTGTCTATTGAGGCGTCGCACCATCCTCGTGCAGCACCAGACTTCAAAGAGTTCCAAGTGGGCTCGAACCCTTCCTGTTCCATGATGCTGCTCACGGTGCTTGCGAGGGACGTCCCGGCTGGTTCCGACATGAATGGTGAATCCAGCACGATGAGATCTGCGGCAACAGACTGCAACATGTGCAACTCCTTCTCAACACAGATGACATCGTAACAGCATAGGGGACCTTACACCAGTCCCGACTAGAGGAGGCTCTTCGTCCAATATCGCCACCACAGGCAATGGCGACAGCCTGGTCTGCCTCGGAGAGCTCTGCGATAAAACATACGTCAGCACAATCCACAGTCATGGACATAACGCGGCTCACGCTGGGGATAGACCGCAGATCGGACGTCTGTGCGACGATGCTCAGGTCTCCTGGGGTCACTGTCATTGACATAGGGTCCTGGAAAGGGGATCCAACTTGAGAGCCGGCATCGTCGGAGTGCCGTGAGCTGGTGGTACTGCTCCTCCGACGCAGCTTCGGTGTCGGTCTGGGAGCTTCGTAGGCGGCATAACGAAGTTTGCTAGGGACGGGTGATGCTCGAGATGATGAAGGTTCCGGTGTGTAAGGTTTCAAAGGTGGCGACTTCGGGACCAAGGACGGCGACCGCGAAGAAGGAGCTCTCTGATGATCTGCTTCATATTTTTCCAGAGCGAAGACGAAATCAGGCAACTGTATAATGTAAGGCTAATGTCTCGCTATCGATACAATGGACGACATACCGACGATGAGCGCATAGAAGCAACAATGCGTCTAAGCTCATCTTTGTATTGTGACAGCCTCATGAATTGGTCGCAACGCTTTGATATGGACTCATTAGCAAAGATATTTAGTAGACGTACATGCAGACGCTCACTCGTTTGAGATGTCGGCCACTGCACGCATGCAGATCCTTGACTATCTCAATCACCTCGGAAGGTACTTCGTCGGAAGCAGCAGAGATACGCAGCATCGTGATGAGACAAGCGTCTTGAATGGATGCTTGAAACGGCACACAAAAGGTCAGGGCAAACTCGAAGCCCAGCCTACGATGCACTGACCTGAATAGGAGGTCACACGATCAGCTAATCCCCGCAATAGTTCGATTGGAGACACTGGCGAGAGCTCCATGTATTCGCAGAATAGCGCGGTTAGAATGACCATTAGTGTGGGTCCGACCTCACTGTCCTTGTCTGCAACGGAGCTAAAAAGGACACCGATGCATCCGCTACGCCACGCACTGTCGGCTGGGAAAAAGGCAATTCAGCACGGACCAGTCCAAAAACCGGGAGGTGTGTATCTTACCGGCGTGGATACGAGCCAATAATTCCTCTACAGCTTCCTGGAGGACAGTTCTCTTGTTCAGGGGACCCTTACCCTCAGCGGCTCTCAGGACGTTCCTGAGTTGGAGTGTATATGCCTCTCCGTCATCGCCGCAAATAATGTCCAAGATTTCGAGAAGCCGTGGCAGATTGTCTTCGGTGCCATGGATAGAGGAAGATGGTAGATCCCCCTGAAGCGCTCTTGCAAAGTACGACTCCACAATGTTCTGGTCAACACGCCATAGGGTTCGCAGTGTCTAAGGCTGCAAATGTCAGAGCGTTGCAAACGAGATTTAACGAGTAGACCTTCACCTGCTTCCGGATCAACTTATCCTCGCAGTCGAGGGCTTTCATGACGCGTTCAACCTCCCACTCCTCCAAAACGGAGGGTATTCCCGGGGTGGTTCCCGCCCAGAGTTTGGGATCTACGGAAGAAAGACAGCACACGAACACATAAAGCGCGTTGGGATCTTGGATGATAAGCAGGTGTCGGATCTCTTTAATGAACGACAGGCCGGAACTTGTCTGGACTTCTACAAGCAAATCAGTGGAGGATTCTGCGACGGCACGGAAGCATTGCTGGAGCACCGCTGTAATGCCGTTAGCACGAGAACAAATAGTAGCGGAACGGGTTTCCCTCACGATATGCGGCATGACCACGATGTGCATAGTGACGAACAACGTTTATGATGACTTTCAAGTCGTGTTGAGAAGGCCTAATGTAATGTTCAGCTGCTGAAACGAAACAGAATGACGACAAACGAACATAAGCTTCGTAACGACCTCGATACTCCGCATCAGCGATCTAGCTTCGGGGGGAGCAGGCGGATGCGACCAAATCACGTCCAGGAGACCCGAGACAACTGAGTGATACTTGTCTTCAGGAAGGTGATTATGCTAGAAACGTTGTTTAGAGTCAGCGTGTAGTCAAAGTGCTCCTGCTTTCACCTTTCCTACCTTCAATAACGTGTCTGCTAGGGTGAAAGCAGCACTAACAACGGCAGGATCGGTGTCACCAAGTCGTTTCCGCGCTTTGGTCACGATGTCGCGAAGTATCTCTGGGTCGTGCTCAGACAGCTTGTTAAAGGCAAGAAGGGCGCGTCGTTTCACGTCCGGCCTGCATGCATGAAACATTCTGAACATCGGCTCGTGCGCACCGCATATGAAAGTGCTCACGAATCATGGGATAATAGATCGTGGAGACGCATTTGTATTGCGGGTATGACGTCCCTTGAAGGGGACTGTATCAGGGTATCGAGGGCGAGGCATATTCTGGAGACCGTGGAGCTTTCTATATCCTAGGAAGCGTTATGTATATGAAGAGGCGTACAGAATCAAACCTTACCTTACGAAGGGAGTTAACCAGCATGAGCTGCAACTCATGCTCTGGCGGCATGACTTCAGCGCAGAACAGGTACCCTGCATAGAAAATGTAGCGTTACTTGAGACATAAGCGCGACCCACATACCTGTCCGCTTGTCCTGTACCCGTTGTCCAGCTTCGGCGAGGTTTATTGCGTGAGGGAGCGCGAACTCCAGATCGACATGCACGCCAGGGTTCACAGCCATAGAGCAGTAGAGCAGCAAAATCAGGTATTCCTTACATTGCTTCTATGGCAACAATGAGTCCAATTCACTTCAGCTACATCCCGGACTGACCAGAGTTAAGGTCGAACGAGCCAACTGCGTCCGGATGCTGTGGACTTCGGCAAGAAGGATCTGGTCGGCGGCCTGCGGGGTTGCGGTTTCTATCTTGCGGACCAGAGCATAGTGAGCCCTGCTCATGGCGCCCGACGACGAGAACGGCACATCCATAACACAGGTCGTTTCAGCAGACAACGAAAGTTAAGATGGCAAGGAGGAGTCCGGGAGAAGGCATAGCCGACAGGTCTTGGTCGAGGGCCAAGCGAGCGAACGAGCCGTGGCTGAATATTGAATACAGCTATTGCCGGAATGAATGCCCGACATGTGTCCGAGCGCCAACTGCCGCCAATTGCAACTGACACAACTGCATCCAGAAATTCAAAACAATTCAAAAAAATCGGATACATTGAATGTAGCTTTCGTTCACTCGGTATACATATCCACTGTGCTCCTATACCATGTCCAAACCACCAACCACCAAACAGGACCATAAGAGAGCCCACAGGAAGAATGAAAATGTAGTTGCTTGAGTTCCGAAACAACTGTCAGCCGGGAGTGCAATATGCAAGACTCATCAATGTCTAGGCCCCACATGGTGACTTGGGTAGTGGGTCATGTCAGGCGTGCAGGGATTTGGTTGGACCAAAGGAACTGACAGTTTGCTGGATAGTGCTACGGATACGGATAGGCGCTAAATTGCTACACCGGGAAGGGTAGTGGGGCACTCGAACAGAGGGACGAGAGGGGGGATACGTTGATGGTAGAAACAACATGGAGGATGAAAATAATTCAAAGGAGGGTTGGGAGGGTGGTACTCTCCACCTTCTACCGTTCGGGTGGCCGTCAATGGGTCATCGACGCTGCACCAGACCACGGACAAAATATGACCACAATAGCCCACTCACCGCGAAAATTTAGACCTGCTCAAGCATATATACCCATACATCCAGCTGCCCGATCCATGCGCAAAGGCCAGAGTCACATCGGTGAGCCGTGAGGAGGACACTTGTCACTTCCATATTTGGCGAAGGCGATGGTCGCGCGGGGAAAGTGCAATTTGGAGCGGCGGGCGTATTCGCGAACCTGGAAGCCATCGCTGAAGCTGTAAGGCGTGTTGCATTCCGTAAATCCAACCGTGCCGGCATTGAGGAAGCGGCTACGAAGGGTACCACGCTCGACGTTGCCCGAGCCAGCGAAGGCAGCGTAGAGAGTGTTGATGTGGATTTCCTCGCTAGACTTGTAACTAGACATGATGTAGAACATCGAGCGAGATAACAGGACATGTAGTTCGACAAGAAGGAGGCGGTATAGAGAAGGGAGGAATTTTCTGAATTGATTCGAATTTTGGGTGTTATTTGGTACAGTTTATGACGTTTGACGCTCGGACACATGTCGGGCATTCATTTCGGCAACAGCTGGAACGCCAACCGAGGCTGCCTACACTGTCCTTCTGTGCGTGACCACCACTTTCTCCTCCCTCTCCCATGGCGACCTCCTCGGACCCGTCTGCCGCACAGACGGCGCACTCGTTCAATAAAATCTTGACGCAATACAAGACCGCGGCCAAGTCGCGTTCTCCCACGGACATGGAGGAGGCGACCAAGAAACTTCGGCGGTTAATCCTTGTGGACGGGATACCTTCAAATGTTGTACGTCTTACGCCCATGAACAGTTTATGAACACTTATCACATATGTTAATAT
This sequence comes from Ganoderma lingzhi, assembly GCA_026283605.1. NCBI lineage: Eukaryota > Fungi > Basidiomycota > Agaricomycetes > Polyporales > Polyporaceae > Ganoderma > Ganoderma lingzhi. Next base: position 1,093,158 of record JAPJYM010000008.1, read on the forward strand.
GCGCATAGGACCCAACCCTGCGACCCAGGATATGGAAGATCCTACTTCGAGTGCGAGACGTCTCAGCGGACGCGTTCCTAGAGTATGTGGCACGAGGTCCATGTGATGTTCGAGAGAAGATCAGGAATGATACTTTCAGGTGAGTCTTCCGTGTATGATTTGGAGTCAAATCTTCTGAGATGTGCGAAAGAACACTGGCAACGGACCGGGGGTTCAAGGAGCGCGTGAGCGAGGACATGCTGATTCGGTTACTGGACGCGTTCGTATGGCGGAACCACGGCGAGTTTCGTACACCTTTCATACAGTATAAAGCCTAATGCGTCCCAGATCGACAAGAGAACGACCAGCTCGGCTTCACGTACGTGCAAGGTATGAACGTGCTAGCCGCGCCGTTCCTGTATACGATGCCGTCCGAACTCGAAGCTTTCTACTGTTTCGCCAAGTTCATCGAGGAGTCATGTCCGCTATATGTCCAACCAACACTCGAGGGTGTTCATTGTGGTCTGAAGGTGCGCACATTGAATATCCTCAACCGCAATGTGAGATGCCCATACCGTTGCAGCTCCTAGACCGTTGCCTCAAGATCGTAGATCCTGAATTATATGCTTACCTGCGTTCCAAAAATCTCTCTGCGGAAATCTACGCCTTTCCCTGTGCGTAATGGTCCCGTCGCTCCGCACTCAATTCCTGACTTCCTTGCCCAGCGGTGCTCACGTTGTGCGCATGCACGCCACCCCTTGACCAGGTCCTCCAACTATGGGACTTCTTGCTTGCTTTCGGTGTCCATCTAAATGTGCTCTGCGTCATCGCTCAGTTACTTCTCATGCGAGACGAGGTGATGAGCTCCTCCGGGTAAGGAAACCGTTCCGATGCACGAAGAGGTTGCTGATTTTGTCTACCTTCAGCCCCATGCGGCTCCTGCGCACATTCCCCCCATTAGAAGCACTGCCAGTCGTTGGGATAGCTGTCACTCTGGTCAGGGATCTACCGAGTGATCTATACGACGAGCTGGTGAAACACCCTTACGCTACTCGAGGGGAGTAGTTTTCTCGTGAAGCTCACTCTACTCCGTCTCAGATCGTTGCCTATTTCTCCTCTTCCCTCTTATCCATTCGTTTTTGTCTTGTCCCTTGCTATCGATGTTGTATCATTAATCTGTAGCTCTGTCATACTGCAATCCGATATTTCGCCTAGACTGTAATCATCCGAGTACTCTCGCGCCCTCTCCGAGAAGTGAGGTGGGAACCAAGGTGTATCATCGTCTATGTAACGTACAAGAAATGCCGTATGATACATAGAGGGTGCCCCCACTCCGCCGGCTACGCGTCAGTTGCTGGCATAGATCAAGTTCGGGGCATCCGTGATACAATTAGGCAGGAGTCTAACATACATATACATCGGCGCGGGAGCCCAACCCCGGAGCCGTTCTATTATGATGATTGTTGGTTGGTTGGCCTGGTCAATTGTTGTCAGCACGACCGGGTAGACGGTCGATGTACGACGCAGTGAGGTCGAAGAATGTCCATAGCAATCCATGTGTTGTTACGCTTCGCAACGCGCTCACCCCTAATCCCTGGTACAATCTGGCGAGGCCTCGAAGTAGAGGCTTCGGGTTGTCAGGGTCAGGTCCTTTGGGAGGACATAAATAGTCAGTTCGTTGCTGCGGATACAGACGTAGTGGACCAGACTGACCTCGGATAAGCCTATGAAAGGTCTCGAATACGCCTCTCTGGCGCTCGCACGCCAAAGCGCGCTGCTGGACCTTTGTCTTAACCCTACCGAGATAGTCAGTTCGACGCTGATAATCGAGTGTACAAGGGCAGCTCACACGTCAAGAGGGTAAATAAGTGCCCAAGAGGTCACACCTGCCAATGAGCCGCATACAAAGGGGACTAGTGATGGGTGGATGGGTAGCCATGCTGGAGTGGGACCTTGCTCGCCCGATGCGTCCCTTCCCATTATATATCGGAAGCCATCGTACTCAAAGAAGTACAGTGCCGTTCCCAGGGTATCCCTCACTGAGCGGCGGTCGGTTCAGCCTATCGAGCATGAGTGCGGCGACCGCAACACGTACCGAAATGCAGCCTAAAACCGGTATACAACCCGAGTAGGCCGCTTGTCCGGAAGATATCGCGGACAGACTCGACCGTATTCGGGGCTTTGTCGAGGCGGATGCCCTTGCTGGCCGCTATTGAGTACTCGAGCTGTCTTCTGACCTGGAGCTATGGTCAGAATCGAGAGCGGCAGTCCACCCACACCGAGGCCGCTCTCACCTTGACGAGTTCAAACGCTGTGAAGGGTATCAGAGAAGGGTCCCACACGCAACAAAGAGGCCTAACACGTACGCGCACTGGCGAAAGAGATCAGGGAGCCGGAAAGCGCACCACTGCCAGCAACCGGTAAACGTCGGAGGTAAGGAATCGTCCAACGGCGATCATACCTGATTCCACCAACAGCGGAGACGTCCAATATTCGGTTGCGAGCCAACCAGTGGCGGTCACGGTAGTATTCCTTGGTCCGCGAGTAGATGGTGAAGGATGCCGCGCCTAGGAGGCTTGATGGGTATGGATGGCAGTGCGAAATAAGTAGAGACAGCACGTACGAACGAAGGAGATGGTCATCAGGGGAATCCATAGTCCGCGATAGAAACCAACGATACCCTCCTCTCGGTAGACGGTGAGAGCTAGCCTGGGGATGGGCACGCGTTGTCGCGTTGTCTGAAGTCTCGACTTGATGGAATCCAGCTTCGGGGACGCGTCAAGGCCGTGTACTTCATGGTACAAACCATGCGAGACTCACTGGATACCCCGCAAATGTCGAGATGTAGCTCGCCGAGAGCGCGCAGACGACCGCTTTGTTGCCTGCACACAGAGAAAGAAAACGTCAAGACACCGTCGCGCGTGACGAAGCCGCAGCGGGCGGAAAGAAAGGAAGCACTTTTGAGAGACTCATTGAGCGCAATCGAGCCGAACAAAGGGCTTCCAGGCCTACAGAGCAAAGCATAGTCAACGGTGGGTCGAGGGGCTCCACCTCGGGTGCAGAGGCGAGAGCACGGTACGGAGTGGGCTGTACCTTCTCTCGCTCATAGGAAGCTGTCACTGGCCGGGCAACAGTCCGTTTGCGTGCAGTCGCACGAGCGTGATGTAGGTGTGGCGATCCAAGGTGTAGAACAGGCGGTGAGGGAGGGGAGGATGGGTGGAAGACGGAAGAGAGCACCCAAACAAGCGAGCCCAAGCACCGGCAAATATTAATGCTCATTCCCATATTTATCCCTCGCGTCATACCAGCTCACCTGCTCCCCCTTCCATCACTTTCTTAGCTTCTTCAACGCTCCACATTATGAGGTCTCAATGTTTTCAACATCTCTCGTTCTACTTGACATACGGCGCGGTCGCATTGATATTGATGCTAGGGTATACCTCTCGTCGATCGTACGTCATACGACACCTCGGCCCTCGACCGTAGGCGACGCACCGGATACACATGTACATCGTTGCGCACGAGCCAGCCATGCGCACACTTAATACAAGATATAACCTCGGAAACAATGACGAAGGTTTTGAAGCTGACCCACGTCCAATCAGATGCGGGGTATACCCCAGACGGTACTCAGATCGCGAGCTACCGTACCTACAGTATCGTCGAACTCGTGACCGACCAGCATGACCTCGGGGTTACCTCAAAAACCGCTCACTCGCTTCTTACCCGGCTTGTTCTTCGCTGGATATGCCCTGCCGCCATGCGGACCAGGCAGCACCTGAGTACTCGCAAACGGTACGCCCTGAGAAGAAGGTGGGACGGCCCAGACGTCCGTGGGTTGGCTGCCAGCGATTGGAGGGGCCGGCGTTGGGGGAACAAGGTCGCCTTCGGAGCGAGCGGTGACGAGCGGTCGACGTGTGTGGGGAGTAGGCTGACTGGCTGCTATAACCGGAGGAGTGTGTGGGATAGAAGACGCCACCGCGGGCGGTCTTTGGGTGGGGATCTGCGTTGGAGCTCTGGCGAGCTCCGGCGGTCCCCCAGCGGCGAGGACCCTTGGTGGACGTCGGTTTGTCGCTATCGATATTAAATGCGAATCATCGTAGGGGTCTCGATAGACGTATTCGTATGGACTTGAGCCAACCTCCCACTCCTGCAGCAAGAGACGGACACCACGGGATGTGTTCAGCCTGGATCTTCCGGAGTTTTCATCCTCACTCCCGGTCTCACCATCGGGGTCCGTGACATCGTTCGATTGAATGGCCTTTCGGATAGGGCGGAGGAAGCCGAACTGTACAGGAGGAGGTTCTATATCTCCGAGTGTCATCGCCTGGGCCGATAGAGAGATGCTCAACATGTCGTCCTCCAAGGTCGTAAGCGTGTCTCCTGTCGGGCGATTCATCGAAAAGACGTCGGCGGCCAGAGAAAGGTCGAGCGCGAGCTGTGATCGAGCTTCAGTCTCTCTACGGTAGGAGTCGGCCGTTCGATGAGGATCGTCTGCGAGGTCATAACGGGCAAGGTTTTCAACGGTCTTCTTTGGCTCGGCGTCGAACTCGGGGACATGGCGACGAATGGAAGGAGAAGTGTCCAAATGCCATGGAGCGCCCCGCACCAATCGTTCTCGTGGGATCTGTCCTTTCTCAAGAGCGCGATAACCCGCAACACAATCGAGGGAGCTGCCAGTGGCCCAGTCGTTGCGCGAAGCATCCGGCGGCTCATCACCCATGCGCAGGGCGATATCGAAGCTAAAAAGGAAGTAAACTAGATCAATGGGCTGAGAACGGCGAAAAAAAAAAACAGAAAGCACCAACGTTGTCAGTGGGTGTTCAACTGGGGCACCTGGGTCCTGCCAAAACCTTGGCATGCGCTCTAGCACGTCATTGACTACGTTGCTCTGGGCCGCTAAGCTCCTTTCTTTCTGTTGCATGAAGAGCCCTGGAATGTAGCTGAGCAGAGAGAAACACGAGCAACACGCTGCCCTTACTGTGATAGGCAGGCTGCATGTTGACAACATTATGCGCCCTTCCAGCGAGTGGTCCCTGATCCGGATGTGTAGAATCCGCCGCTTCGCCCAGAGCTTGCACTTCCGGTATCCAATCCGCTCGTCGTAGCGCCGTCATAGATATTTCTGGAGAAGCAGTGTCCGTACACACATGATCCAGGTTCAGAAGCGAGACGCTTCCGCGTTCGGATAACTGAAAGAGGCTGATGTGTTTGGTTCCAACCAGAGTGGGCTGCTGATAGAACGCGAAACCGAAGTGCGGGCCATCCGGGCGGACTATGGATGGCAACGCATATGGAGAACCGTGCATGTGTACCAGATTCTCGGTATCCCGGGATACGTCGTAGACGGTCACCAACGAATTCTTCCGAGACGTTAAGAACGTAAGAAATCCTCGGACGAGTTAGACGAAGGGTGTTCGCTGTCTGGGAGCAAACATTAACTCACCGTTCGTAAGGACATGCGTCTGTGTGCGGAGTGCGAGGTCGAACTCCCTGCCATGCCTGATTGCGAGTAATGGCCTCCGGGTATACCGCTCGTCCAACCACAGGATTTCATCGGTTGAGACCAAACGAAGAGTGTGGTCTTCGCTAGGCGCCTCGATTGACGTCAATCTGACCCCTGGTTTAGTCACAGTAAAAAGCTCGTATGGTTCCTTTCCCGCCTATTACCAGTTCTGTTAACGTCAATGGCAACAGATGATAAATTTTGTATTTCCACATACCCGTAAATCAAGAACAGTGGCAGTGGCATCAAAGCTGGCGAGAACTTTCTCCCGAGTTTCGTGGGCAGCTATGCGGCAAAGAAGCGTCGAAGAGGCCTTCGCAGCATGTACTTGCTCTCTGTGAACGTTGCTCAACAATGGCAGCGTTCTGTCGCAATAGGTACTTACGTTACGGTCTTAGACTCAGATGCATAGCACCGGAATACACCTCCAACGTCGTTTGCGACATAACCGACAGCAGTATTTGCAGAATATATGGCCATATCGATGGCTTGCCTGTAGCCAATGTCGGATCGTTGCACTGTGATGAGAGGGGCTAGCTCGATAGCATGCGATGCGCTTGCGACTTTGACTTGCATGAAGGCGGTCGAACCCATCGTCCTAACCCCAAGCACCGCCCCTATTAGCCCACGACAATATTTATGAGGCAAACATTGGAATAGTGGGTCATGAGCATTGCAACACTTACCTGTTTTTCCCTTGCCAACATCATTGGTGTGAGGAGAGGCCAAAATTTGTTGTATGGGTGTATCGAAAGTGTAAACAGGTGAAGTAGAAGGCTTGAGCTCGATCTTGGTCTTGGAATGGACGGCAAGAGGCGACATGTCTACCAAAGAATGAGAATGTCAGCAATGCAGTCACATAATTTGAATGCGATTATTTTGCTGCTCACTCAGTTGACAGCATTGGTCCCCCATAGGGAACGCGAGGTACGCGTGGTCCCTCCGAGCAGCCTGGAACGAGGTCACATCGACCATGCTCCCCGCATATATGTCACTGCGTCTCGAGTCCTTCGAGAGGCGTTCATCTTCGGCGATACTTTCTCGAATCAACTCCCCCGAGATATCGACGTCTGGGTAGTAGTTACGAAGGAAGTGGGCCTAGACGCAGAAAGGATGAGCCCAGTTCGGTGAGAGGGAGTCAGAGGGTATCGAAGGACGCACACCCAGCTCTGTGCGTTGAAGTGAAGTAACCTTGGGAATATACAAAGGCTTGGGGCGCGTTGGTGGAAACACTTCTAAAGGGCCCTCTGACGGCACCAAACGTAGTTCTACCTTTTCATCAGTTGAACTCCAGGAAACTAAGGGTAAAATAAAACATACCGGAGACGTCTTCAGCAGCAAACGTCCAGATGTAACGCTGTGAGGTCTTGTGGCGTGCCTTCTTCAACGATGCGGCACCGAGAGTACCATGGTCGAGGACAGGGTAGCGCCATGGATCTTCTACCCGCTTGTCTTCGGCCTTTCCTTTCCCCTTCTTCTCCGGGCCGGCTGTAGTTTGTTGCTCCGAATAACCTGGCCACGTATCCATTCCATCGGAGTGGCAAAAACAAACAACAAGGATAGAGCAGCCGCGAGCAAAACAGGCGATCCGAGACGTGAACGAGGAGGTGCAGGGTCAGGAGAAAGCCCGGTGTCCGAGGTCCTGCCACACGCGGCGCGTCACAAAATCAAAATTCAGACGCATCTCATGGGCGTCTTTCCCGAGTCCTCTCAGCCGTTGGCCAACGCTGCCACTTTGCATCCCTTCGCTTTCTCGCCGTCATGCTCAGGCTGTGGTCCTTTGGGACACGCTCCCCTTTGCCTCGATGTAGAGCTGTACACACCACCGCCGTCGTCAATGCGGCCCCTCAGGCCGAGTCTTCCACAGCCGCTGCCAGCAAGTGGACTCCCACTTCAATCCGGACAGGGCTCATCGCGCGCAAACGGGGGATGACGGTCATGTGGGATACCCATGGGGTGCGACACCCTGTAACGGTCCTTCAGGTATGTCTTATGCACTCCTTGATGTTCATGTCGAGGCAGACCTTTGTGCCGCAGTTGGAGAACTGTCAAGTCACTGCAAACATCCGTACGGTCCGGGCAGACCAGACAGAGTACCACGCCGTCCAGGTGGCTGCATCGGATAAGGCACCGAAGAACACAACGAAGCAACTGCTGGGTCATTTCAAGAAGGCTGGTGTGGCTCCGAAACGTATTGTCAAGGAGTTCCCTGTGACACCCGATGCGCATGTGCCAGTTGGTAAGCCACATGCCTGCACCCTCTCGGTATATCTGGTTTTAACAGGCGTACATAGGTACGACGCTGTCCGCCGTTCATTTTGTTCCGGGCCAATTTGTGGATGTAATTGCCAAGTCGTGCGTGACCATCACCCCCCATTCCGCAAACCCTGTTTCCTCACGTCCGACGATAGGATTGGTAAGGGTTTCCAGGGTACTATGAAGAGGTGGAACTTCAAGGGTCTACGAGCGAGCCACGGTGTCTCTGTTTCGCACCGCTCGGCAGGTGCCATCGGTGCCCACCAGGTACGCCTACCACTTCTTTCTCCTATGCTCACCCATAACCGTTACCCCGCCCCGTCGCTCAGGACCCTGGTCGTGTCTGGCCTGGCAAGAAGATGGCTGGACGCCTAGGCGGGGAGCGTACCACGACGCAAAACCTCGCTGTCGTCCGTGTGGATTCAGAACTTGATCTCATCTTCGTAAGAGGATGCGTACCCGGCGTCGACGATGCACAGGTCATGATCCGCGATGCGAAGAAGAAGATGACGCAGCTCGCGCAACACAATGAAGTGAAGGGGAACTTCGAGAAGATCCTTCCCAAGGGACTCGTCGACCTTCCGTTCCCGGCCGGTACGAAGGAGCTGGCGAAGGAACTACCACCAGTGATTCAGGCTCCATCTTCGCGTGTTAGCGACCCATTCGTTCCTAGGGAATAGATTATAGGTTTATAGTTGCCTCCGTTTAGTGTTTGGCGTGACTGCGATTTGTCTGCCATAAAGCAAAGTACGTCAAAGGAAGATGGGCGAGCTAGGGTTGTCAGCGGTATCATCGACATCATCGACAACTCGTGCGTCCCTCTGGCAAGTGAGGACGAGATCATATGGGGTGTATAGATTGACGGAATCAATCGTATAACATGTTGTAGGCTACCATATGATAATGTGATCCATAACTCCCGAATTTTGTCAGGCAGCTATTGCGTGGTTCAACCAGCCCAGTTGAACCACGATACTTTCCAAATCGAGCCGAGAGTAGATAGCCGCCGATGTAATGTAGGCGGAAGCAGACTCGGAGCTCTGGCCGCTCCTGCTCCTCCATGTCCCCATGACCTGACATTGAATACCTTCCCTACAACCTATGTCCTGAACGCTTGACCACATTACTATCTCCTGAATATGTCCGCCGGCCCCCTCGTCCAGATCGCTTCGTACAACACCAACCTACAGGCGGAGCGCGGCCTCCCACAGGACCTCGTCGACTGGCTTGCACCCACCCTCCAAGTGTCGACGTTTCTCGCGCGCGAGCGACGCGCCCCGGATATCGTCGCGGTCGGTTTCCAGGAGCTGCTTCCTCTTCACCTTGGCTGTGAGCCCTCGTCGCTTCGGGTCGTCAGCCCATTATTGAGTGTTTAGAGCCTAACGGACTGTCGCAGTGGCTGGATGGTCCAAGGCCGTCATAGAGAACCGCAACGCGCTCATACTCTCGCAGATCGAAAAGCATGCACCGAATGGCGAGCGGTACACGCTCATTGCGAAGGTCGTGAACGTCGGCGTTGCGCTTCTCGTTTATGGCCGGGACGACGGTATAGGGAGGAAGGCGGTCGACATCCAAACACAATGGACGGGCTGCGGGCCCGCGTACATGGGCAACAAGGGCGCGGTGGGCGTGCGCTTCCGCATCCCAGACGAGGGCGAGGGCGAGGATGGCGGGGCTGGAGAGGTCTATACGTGCGTGTTCAGGCGTGGTCCCGGGTCGCGTGCTCACGTCCACCTGCAGCTTCGTCTGCGCGCACCTCACTGCGCACGCACATAAGAACGCGGATCGTATACGGGACTACCACATTATCGTTGGGAGTCTCCTCTTTCCCCCGCTCCCGAACACAGACTCGAAGGCACCAACAACTATGTTCTCGACGTCGCATTTGTTTTTCTTCGGCGACCTCAATTTCCGACTATCGTTGCCTCCTGACCACCCGTTCGCGCCCGAAGATCAGCGGGGGAGCCTTGTTCAGGCCCTATCCAGTGATGAAGGACGCTCGTCGCTCAAAGAGTACGACCAGCTTGTCATCGAGCGGGATGTCAAGGGTACGATCTTCCACAGCTTCCATGAAGGCGAGTTCTGGTCGTTCAAGTGCAGCTACAAATATTATCTGGGAGAGGTTGATAGATACGAGTATGTGCACCAACCACATCACGTTCTCGAAACGCATGTCTGACCCCCCCTAGCCCCAAGCGCGTGCCTGCTTGGACAGATCGGGTTATGTACGTTACCTACTCGGATTCACCGGACACCCCACAAGAATCTGGCATCAAGAACATTTTGTATACCGCCATTCCGTCATATACCACCTCCGACCACGTATGTCCTCGCACACACTTCGTGTCTGACGACACGCGCTGATTTCCGCCTCCCAGAAACCCGTTGTCTCATTAATGCTACTCCCTCCCCCTGCGCCCACCACTACGTCCGTCCCAACCATCCGCCTGCCAGAAGGATACCACCCCATCCCCGATCCATGGGCGTCCTTGAAGAAGCACATCGGCCGGACCCTCGACCGCGTCGTCGGCTACACCTGGTGGCTGCTCACTCTGCTCGGCGCTGGACATCTCGTCCTCGGTATCGGCAATGTCCTTCTCAGCGTCGGAGTTTGGCGTTGGTGGAGTAACGGGACTCGGGAGGGATACACGCAACTGCCCTGACGACTTGCCTTGGGTACCTCCCACTATAAGTACGCGTTATCTATAGCAGTACTGCCTGGTCACACTGCCTGTGCTTGCGTACACTTATCTATTTCGCATTCTCGAACAATTGCATCCAGATCTAACTGTTGTACTTGTCGGTTTAGTATATAGTGTACATGTAGGATCTTCTATAAGTACAAATATGGAATATTGCTGCGTGGACTTTCTGCCTGCGCGCGCGGAGTGCAAAAATACTGACGCTAGATGGCGGATAGTACAAGAGGTATGGAGCGCAAAAAAGGTCCGTCTGGAGCATTAAAGAAAGGCGACGAAGAAACGTCTATGACGTGTAAAAGAGTGGTATCTAAGAGGTGTACGAAGACAAACCGACCTACGTGCCATCACGGAACCGTCTTCACGACCTTCCGTCCCCTATCCTCGTCGTCAACAATGATGAGCGGCTCAGAGAGGCCAACGAGCGTGTCCTCGCGCTCGACCCCAGCAATGATGGGCTCGGATTCGGCCAGCAGTCGGTCCTCGAGATCGACGTCCTCCGCGGACCGTACCACGGGGGCGTCCTTTGGCAACCGCACCAGCTGCAGGAACAAGAATGACGTCGTGACAGCGCCGCTGCCCATGACGAAGATCGCCTTGGGGTACGTGCCGACGGTGTTCATATACGTCAGGCCGAACACGAAGGGGCCCAACACACCCGAGCTGCAGGATGTCAGAGATGGTTTCCAATGCGTACAGATATGGATATGGAGGGGGAACTCTACGCACCTCAAAGACTGCACGACGCTCATCGCGCCGAAGAGCTTCCCGGTGTCCTTGCCGCCACGGCGATTATATAGCGTCAGCGCGACGCTTTGGACCGCGGGCCCGAAGCCCATGCCGGCCGCGCCCAGGGCTGCGATAGAGGCGAACATAAGCCCGCTCGTGCTGAACACCATGAGGGTGTAGACGAGGACTTCGACGGCGACCGACGCCTTGGCGACGTTGAAGTCGAAGTGAGCATCGTGAAGGTGGTGGTGTTCGCGGGTAGGAGAGGGCGAGCGGGTCCTGCTTGGCTCTTCGGTAGGGAAAGAAGTCTCTATGGGGCTCGTGAGTGGCTCATCTGCCTCCTCCGAAAGTCGGATGGGTGTAGGTTTGGGCTTGAAGTATCGAATGACCACTGGACATAGCGCACGTCAGCCAGGCGCACGCTTCAGGCACGGAGACAGTCGTACAAGGCAGGATGAGTGTCAGGAATATGGCCCTCGCGGCTCCGACGGAACTGAACCAATATCCAACCTGCCAAGGGGATTCAGATATCTTAATCACACCATCGCAATTATACGTACCTGTTCCGTGTTCCATCCGTATGTCGCCTCGAGGTATTGGATGATATAGAGATAGAGCCCCTTCAAAACGCATCAGATGTCTGTAGAACTGCAGAAGGTAGGAAATGGGAGACGTGATAACTCACCAAAAGAGATATGACAAAACCGTAAGACAGGACAATGAAGAGCAGGTTCCAATCTCTCTTCTGTCCCTTGCCCGGCTTGCCACTATCCACACGAACCGGCAAGAAGATAGACAAAGGCGTCAAAAACGAGAAAATCCTCTTGAACAACACAAGCACACCGCCGTGCGCGTGCGCAGCGAAGTACTCTTCATTCGCTACCTTGTGCCGGGCACGGGCATCTAGCATCTCTGCCTTGGACAGCGATTCAGGGATGACGAACCACACCAGGAGCGCGTAGGTAATGTGTATGATGGCTGAGATGTAGAACACAATGATGAAACTGTCTGTGAAGCGGATGAGGAGCCCGCCGAGGAGCGGCCCGATGGCCACCCCGGTGAACATTAGACCCAGGTTGAGGGAAAACATCCCGGAACGAAGCGCGGGCGGAGTACAATCGGCAATGTATGCATGGATGGTGCCATTGATGAGTGTGTGTCCTGGGCGAGTCGTCAGACCGAAGAGTGCAAGCTAAGGCACGACATGGTCTACTCACCACCGAGAAGCCCTTCGAATATGGGCCCAATGAGCAGGAACCAATATCCTCCGGGGATGTACTGATAGAACCAGAACGTGAAGAGGAAGCAGAGATCCATAATTAGGACGCCGATAACTGCGCAGCTCAAGATTCTCGTACGACCGTAGCGGTCCGACAACTGTGAGGGTTACACACGTCGGTTCATAGCTCTCGCAGAACGGGAAGGAACATGCTGCAACTCACAGAACCCCACCATGCTGTCGTCATACACGCGAGGATGCCCATCGAGGTAGTCATGACTGTGTTCAGCTTCGCGACAACAGTCTGGATGGTCGGATCGGATGCGCAAACCCTCTGGTTAGGCTCTAGAGTCGCGCCGTCAGCATGTGAATAGAACATTGCCTCAGAATCCAACAGGACACTCACCATCAAACGCGGCCGAGACGTGGCGAGCGACCAACGACACGACGCTGGCGTCATGGTCAGGGCTGGCGACCGGCCTGTGCGCCAGACAGGCAAGGTAGATGAAGAGCTCGACCTTCGCTGCCATTGTGATGGTCATCGCGATGGCTGCGAACGGCACATACGACAAGAACCTATCGTGCGGGACTCTTGCTGAACACATACGGCGCACCGAAGACGGGGACAAGAGTACTCACCACCATGGCGAGGGGCGCTTGTACCACGGCAGCTTCTGCCTCCATTCGTTATCAAACTCCTCCACCACATCCGTCTCTTCCTCCCCTTCAACGAGGGTCTCTTCGAGAGCATGGTGGTGCTGGTGGGGGTAGACTAGGTCCTGAAGGAGCTCGGACTCTTCTTCGCTGATCGGTCCGCCTACGCCGGGATTGAAGAGGTCTTCGGGGCCAAGGGAGATTGAGTTCGCGGCAGAGTGCTGGGCATACCTCGGGCGCGACACGCCGTCGCCGTTGATGTTGTGGAGGAGGGGGACACTGGCGTCCCGCGAGGAGGCACGCGACATGGTGCAATCTTGTGCGGGATCTGACCTGTGTTGAGATAGAATCCCGACGGGGTTGCTGGTCTTCGGGGCTACCGCTCAGAGAGCAAGGCACTGGAAGTCAGAAGCGCGAGCGCACTACACGGTGGTCGGGGCTGGGGCAAGACCGGTGGGGGGTCAGGCCGGTCAGGAGAGGTCCTGGTGAGGCTTGCAGCTTGCAGGCCGACCGGCCGATATGTTGCCGCGCGCGGTCGCAGAGCGTGGGACCACGGCTACACTGGGTCTATCTCAGTCTGCGATAGATGAAGGTACTGAAAGAGGAGGCGAGAGGGGGATTGGAGGGGGCACTCTGCTGGGTCATCATCTAGGATAGAATTGGACATGATATTGTAAGGACCGCGGAGGTGTGTGATACCAATGGCTATCGCGGGGCGGCGTGCCACCCGGTTACGCGACTCGGACTCGGAGGCCTGCGCACGGATCTCCCTGAACACTCCCTGAAACGGAACCAAGTTTGCCACACCTGGGCCACGCTGTTGCCGGCCCGTGTAGCAATCCCGCAGTACTAGTGCTAAGCATTATAAGCATAAGTAGACTCGAAAGCTTGACGGGGAGATACTTCTATAGTCTTACAGCTACTTTCACATTGATACGGAAAACGCATTTTCGTGCGAGCCAGCGTCTCCAAGGCGCTTCCCGACCAGAATGCTGTGCCGGGCCAGCGGACACAAAGAGAGCCGGAGAACCGGACAGTCCCTGTGTCACAGAGTCGGCCAAAGATCCCTTCGGCATCGTCTTCCTCTGCAAAATTAGGCCAAAAAACTTCTGTCGGTATTGCATTTAGTGAAATAAACAAAATATGGGGCAGAATGGCTCATTTGGACTGGAGAACACTTTACTTGAGCCCCGAAGCAACTAGTCACGCGGGGTAACACTCAGTAACTCGTCACGGAGTTAGGGTGTTCTGATCTCGTGATCCCCTGGCGTCTCCGGAAGCGCCTTGGAGACGCTGGCTCGCACGAAAATGCGTTTTCCGTATCAATGTGAAAGTAGCTGTAAGTCACGCAAGTACCCATCGTGATCGCGACCGTTGCACTGAAGGCTTAACTTTGAAGCTTTGAAGCACCGGCCTCTCCTCGTACACCTTCCTGCTTAAGCCTGTCGTTCTGCCAAGCTACACGGACCTTCGTCCGGCCATTATGCATTATACCGTGCCAGTGTTTGGTTACCTAACGTAAACTTAATGACTAAGTCTCATATCCCACACCCCTCCTCCGGGTCGTCGCCTCCTACAGGCTTTTCAGCTGCGGTCTCGGCTCTGCGAATTTTCATCCCTGTTCTCCACTGAATAGTTACTCGCCATCCCATCCCCCCGCAGCCGAATAGACATCAGCAAGACCAAGCTCACTAACAGCGCTGCGCATCCAACCAGGAAGAACGCCCCAGGCAACGTTGCCACCGTTCGCGCGTACGTGAAACCAAACAGCGCTGGGGCAAGGATGTGGGAACTGCGGGACAATTTGGTAAGAATAATGACATGTCGGGATTGAGACCGAGCGATCGCCAAGAACCTGGCGCGAATCGAAACTCACCTGAGCGCGGACACCACCGTCAACGCCCCCAACAGACTGCCAGTGTCGTGCCTCCCACGACGGGCATAAAGATCCAGTGCGAGGCTTTGCATGGTGGGCCCGAAGCTCGTGCCCAAGGAGACACACATTGTGAACACAGCGAAGAGGAGGCCGGAGCGTGTGCTGAAGGTCAAGGCGTAGGAGAGAAGGTCGGTGGCTACCGCCGCCCGGGCGAGGAACAGATCCATCGAGGCCACAGGCGCGACCTTTTTTCGGGACTGGGCTTGCGGGCATTCCGCTTGGTTCGAGAGGAGGGGTTCGGACTCGGCGCCGTTTGCTTGCCGCTTTCTCCAGAGCCACGCGAGGAGTTTGACGAGCACTACAAAGACGTCAGCATAGAACGATAAAGGTATTGGATAGAAAGGTCGCTCACATGGGAAGAGCACGGTCAAGTACACAGCTTTGGCTATGTGAATGGCTCCCAGCCAGTAATTGATCTGTATGATGCTTGTCAACGATGTTGAAGAACAGACCCGACAATTTTAACAACTTACCACACCGGATGTCCAATCGAACATGACCCATACGTATTGAATTTGGGAAACCAAAGAGCCCTAGTAGCCATGTCAGGTATAAAAACACGGTCTGGCGGCCCATGCAACGTACCTGGATGAATACCCCGAATCCGTACGCCAGACCAAGGATGGTCATGCTCCAATCTACAGAATGTTTCCCGTTCCCATGCTCGGTGCGCATTGGCAGTAGCACAGAAAGCGGAGAAACAACGTCTACCGCGCTTGTTGTCCTCTTCAACCAGCCCGATATCCCTGAGCCCATGCTTTGCAAGCGTCCTTCTCGTCGTGCACGATGTTCCCGCATTTCAATTGCAGAAAGAGATTCGGGCATGATAAACCAGACCGCGAGAGATACCGTCGTGTCGATGATGGTTGTCACGTAGAAGATAGGCAGCACTTGGTTGGTCTTCTGGATGATGTAGCCAGTGAGGATAGGTCCAACGCTCATCCCGACAAACAAGAGACCCATGAGCTGCGAGAATGCCCGGGACCTAGAGTTGGGTCAGAAATGGATCAAACTCTCGAAGCTCGATGACGTACCTCTCTGCGGGATTTGAGCAGTCCGAGATGTACGCATGCATGATGACCGACGCTACCGAGATGCCTGGAGAGTATGGTCAACGAAGAAGGGACAACACGAATGAGAAGACAATAGACGTACCTCCAACCAACCCCTCAATAACAGGCCCAAGGGCGAACCAGATGTATGTCCCCGGGAGCTTCTCCCAGAAATGGGCGGTCGCCAAGAATACCAAGTCCGACAGCATGAGACCGCCGACGTTGAAGGCCAGCACGCTGATACGCCCGTAGCAGTCCGACAGCTATACATATACGCATGTCAGAACCACACTAGGGCAGGCGTAGCTTGATGGTACGCACAGCTCCCCACCATGCAGCGGTGAGCGTGGACAAGAAGCCGGAAAGGCCGGCGACGATCGCAATGAACGTTGCAGCTGCGGCCTGGACATCTGGTTGAGAATGGCACGAGGTAGAGCCGTCGGAGTCGTGGCCGAGAGCGTGACAGATGGTCAGGGTATAGATCTCAACGCGGGGGGCAACGGTGCCCGAGGTGGAGATGGCAGCGACTGCCACCAAGGCAAGCATCCTACATTGAGAAACATGCAGACACAGGCATTATTCTAGGTATAGCATGAACGGGAGCATGTACTGACCATGCTGGCGAGGGTTTTATCCAATGTTTTTCTAGAGCACAGTCGGACTCTTGTGGATTAGGCGTGACTAGATGATGGTTGGGAACATCAGTGAGAGACCCAGGATGCGGATGAAACGAGAGAGGATTGCGCACTGGCACCTTCGCCATCGACCTCTCCCTGGAGTACTAGTAATGACTCAGAGGACATGGTGGTCAAAAGCGAAGTCTAACCCATGATACGGATCGCAAGCATCCATGCACCTCCAGCGCCCGGGGAGCCGCTGCACTCGCATGCATATTCGCATCCCGATTCTGCGAAGGGATTTCCCAGAGTCCAGACGGAGTTGTTGCGAGATGTGGCTGGACTTGAACCTACAACATGGCCATCCAATCAGAGGGCCAGGATACCCGAATATGATCAGATGTTACCTGATGTCACTCGCATCTAATCAGATACGAATACTTGCGTGCGACGGGCGATCGTAGCTCTAAATCCGCTGCGGCCAAGCCTGGTCGGCCTCAAGAGCAACGAGGACGAAGGAGACAACAACACTCACAGTCCTAAGACATCACCATGGTCTGTTCCTTTCCTACGTGTTCTGGCATCCTCATCCTGAAGACCCCTTTGCGATGCAACACCCGATGAATACATACGGCGGTCCTAGTCCCATACGGTCGACATTCCCCAGGAGCTTAAGGCGGCCCTCCGCAAGTTCAGATTCGCCAGGAGAAATGCGGGACACGCCGCGATGGTGATCAAGATCAATAAACAGAAGCTCATTATGGAAGAGGTCGAGCAGTTCGACGATATCAGCATAGAGGATCTGGCCGAAGGTCAGCGCGTAACATACCTGCATCCCACTGGCCATCGTACTCGATCGTTTCCCACCTCATCCTACCCTCTCCTCTAGAACTGCCCGAGAACGCTCCACGTTACGTCTTGCTCTCGTATGAGCTCAATCATTCCGATGGGCGGAAGAGCTTTCCGCTCGTGCTCGTCAACTGGGCGCCGACGTCCAGTGAGATGAGTCTCTTGACCTTGCACGCCAGTGCATTCCTTGACTTCCAATCTACGGTGCGTAATATCCAACTTGTCCTTTCAGCCTTGACCAAAGATTGCGCTTCGCATAGGCCGACGTGAGTAAGGTGATCGAGGTCCGAGACGGTGCGGAGAGCTTCACGAAGGATTTGATTGATTCGAAGCTCCTCGTCAGTTGAAGAGTGGAACATGTACCTGCGAACGCCCATTGAGTAGTGCACAGAGAGTTGTATGATATTCTGGTATGTTTGAACTTTGCTTTGTAGTGCTATCGAAACAGCATCATCCCCACATATTCTCATCGAGCATACGCGTCCATGATCCCTGCTAGAACCCAGCAGTTGCCCACCACATAGATCAGCCCCCGTACCCACAGTCCAAAGAAGACGTTCTGGCCGAGGAACTCGAGCTTGTACGCTTCGCTCAGCCAGAGAGCCTGCGTCCCGATCCACACCGCCCCATATACGAGTGTACGGCGGCCCGACATGGAAAGTTGCGGCGCGAGGAGAGGGAAAAACAGCGTATACCACAAGAAGTACTGTTCATTTAAACCCATGAGCGGAATGATATCATCATCACCATGCCTTTGACAAACTCACTTGCGAGGTGCAGACCTTGTTGAACACGACGAACACGAATGTCTGCACAGTCCACGTGAAGACCAGGTCCTCTCTTCGACGGCCAAACAGCAATCCAGTACCGAGTGCGAGGGCCATTTGAGGGACGAAGCTCGTGAGCGGGGACCGGAGGAGGCGCCTCCAACCCGATACCTCCAGGAGAGGCTCGCCAGATGCGGAGGGGTATGTGAGGTACACCAGGTAGAAATATGGCGAGAAATTGTGTCGGTGGTCGAGCCGGTGTATATGGTACAGGTAGGACTCTTCGAGGAAGGGCTGTCCCCATCTACAACATTTCAAAACCGTGGTCAGAGCTGGTAGACGCCAGACTCGGAGCTCCGGAGGATCAAGAACACTCACATAGCGTACATGGCAGCCCCCAGACCGACGAAGGTCAACCCACTGATCAGCCCGAACCTAACCGTGCGCCCATTCACAATAGAACGCAGGTAGCCAGCCCAGCCTCCTACTCCATTCTGCCTCCCAATCACCCCGAGGCACGCGACACCATAGATGAAGGGGTATATCTTCCAGTGTGTCGACAGCCCAAGGAAAACGGCAGAAATATCCCAGCGTCCCTTCAGCGCATAGTAGAGCGTAGCGAGGACGAAGAGGGAGAGGACGGACTCAGAGGAGCCCCGCGTGGAGATGGTGAAGACGAGGGGGCTGAGGAGATGCAGGGAGACCAGGAACGCCGCTCGACGGCACGTTGCCTCCTCGCCGTCCGCGGCACCGGCTGGAGGGTTTTCAGCTGAGGCTTTGGAAGGGCGACGCGTCGCACCGGCCCAAGGGAGGATGGTCGAGACCAGCAGGCTGTACATGAGCAAGCCCGCGAGGATGTCCGCGGCCGCGAACACGAACTTCCCGAACGACGGGTGCAGCCATTCGTTCGGCGCGAGGAGGACCGCGAGGAGGGGGGTGTAGCGGTAGGTTGCGCGGGTATACGGACTGGTCGAGTCGTGCCGGACGGCATGTCAGGTTCATTGCATCTCTATGCAGTGCTTCATACTCACCTTCCGACGACGTGGAAGTATGCCGCTAGTGGGCCTTCTGCACGGTTCTCCGGGGACGGGTGCAGCACGAACCGAGCGGCGTCACTGAAGACGCGGTAGTCGACGTCGGTGTATTTGACTATGGAGTGCGCATCATGCCATTCGCTGTATACGATGAGCGCGACGCGCAAGAGCGAGGATGTTAGGAGTATGCGGGAGAAGGAGGGTACATGCCGGAGGAGGCGGTCAGAGTGCAAGGACATGACGCACTGCGCGCCAAGCGCGTTGCTTGCGCGCGACGAGCCCAAGCCTGACAATCGCTGCTCTCAGGCCTCGGCCGGGTCAGGTCCCTCGCCATGTCATGACTTTAGGACGCAAGCCGATTCTCAAATTGAAGCCCGTGTCAGCCAAGCTCCGTCGCGGCCTGGTGCGTTCGTGGGAGGGGTAATAATGATATTTGGAAACCGAATGACAGCGTCCCCGACACGGCGACACGTTCACCCAGAGGGGTGCATGGGGAGGCAGAAAAACACACACAATGACATTCCACAACAGAAGCGAATAGCAAAGGAAGTCAAGACTAGTCGGTAACACGTAGGTCTACGCCAGGATAATGACTACGGGTGGTACTTTAGTCAGAAACCGGTAAGGAGCATACATCCAGCAGAGGAAACGGTTGCTTAGATCTGTCGGGTGACATGCCGCATTAGCTATCGGGTCACGCCTCGAGGGGATACCGGGGACACGTACGTATTGTGAGAGCCACCGGAAGCCCTCGCCATAGCCCTGCCGCTGGACGACTGAGCACATGAAGATCTCAATGGGGCGGATATCATTGAGCGGAACCTTGCCCTGTCAGCGGGTGGACGTAAAATGCACAGCAGGGGGACATTGAGTGGGCGCGATAGTTAGAAAGCGGCGATGAAACCAGTGTAGATCGAGCTACATACCTTGCCGGTGGTCTGGTAGAGGCCTAGCTGATGCCGGAGCTCGTCCTCGCTCACAGCGCCTGGCGCATCAATCTTGTTGCCGAGGATAAGGAAGGGGACCTTTGAGAGCTCCTCAATCGAGAGGAGGGCGTCGAGCTCCGCCTTGGACTCTGAGAACCGCTCGAAGTCGGCGCTGTCGACCAAGAAGATGATACCGTCGACCTCGGGGAAGTAGTCGCGCCAGAGGCGGCGAGCTGATAGTGGTGTGAATGCTTAGAATGCAACAGATCGAAGTTTGCACTGCGTACCCTGCTGGTGACCACCCAAGTCGTAGGTCGTGAACTTCACGTTGCCAATGGCAAGCTCCTCGGATGCTGTGGGGGTTGTCAAGACATGGGGACGCGAATATTAGTACCGACACTCACTTGGGTGGAGGGTAGGCTGCAGGGTCGCGAGACGGTCATTCTTCAGCATGTGCAGGAGGGTCTGTGCGCGGCCGTCATGAGCATACGCAGACACAAGAAGCATTGACATGAGGAGGGCGCACCGTCTTGCCAGCATTGTCCAGCCCAAGGAAGAGGATTTTGGCGTTCTTGTGCAGAAGACCTGCGACACGCTCGGTGAATACTGTCTGTCTGAGTACCAGACGATGCAAATAACGAACCAAGCTGAGCGAGAACGTCCCAAAACCAGTTGATAATGAACATGGCGTCGTTGGCGGGGAGGGAGAACGGGAGTGTGGAGGGGGAGAGACGAAAGTGGCTGAAAGAGGTGGGCTTCTCGAGGCGTGCTCAGGCTGTTACAGTGACGTGGTCGTAGACGCCCATGTCTCAATCGCGCACATTCAGCCTAGGCCCTAGGCCTGATTTTGAGGCCAAGAAACTTACTTTCTCAGAAACACATGGGATAGCTCACTTTCGTCCGCTTATCTCGCTCAGTGAACTGTATACTTATATTTGACGATCACAGGCTGACACTGGGCTGACGGTATTAGAGTATTGCGTACCATTTGACTGGTTGGGAAACAAATAAATGAGTGAACGCGTCCTTCGCCCTCGTATCTTCATTTCACAGCCAGACCAACTCAAGCAGGATTATGGAATAGTGGAAGGATGTCTATCGATTGGATCACGGTCGTAAATTACAATAGCGAGATGAGCCCTCGAAGACGTTAAATGTGGGGAGGTTCTGACACTCACTTCACCACAGCATCGAAAGATGGGTGGGTGAGCTCTTTAATCCTCCCCAACCTACGGGCTTGGTCTCCGCAATACCGAATCGCCGTGTCCTCTGTGCTGAGCGTCGAAGGGACAGGCACTGTCTAAAAGGTTGCGTGAGGCCAACAACTCGACCTGTCCTTGCCTTTTTCAAGTTTTGTTGTTTGCGTCTGTTTGCCGCAACTGCGACGCGCACGGGCCATGCCGCGCTGGGAGCGCCAAAGACTGGAACTTATAACATTGTCCAGGCAGCTGCCGAAAGAGACTATGCCAAGTCCTCCAACCATTCGCGCAAGGGCGATAATCCAACACCTTCGGGATTTTTTTCATCAGCAGGTAGAGCGGCCGCTTTGACCACCGACACCGAGGTTCCAATGAACCTCACCTCGCCACCTTCCCATTCGGCGAACTTAAACTCCCCGCTGCCCGTGCACTCCAACCCGCCGAGCTGTGAGTCCGAGTCCTCCGCACCCATACTCTCCACGCCCACGCCGCTCGCCTGTGATGCTCTGCGCTTCTCCAGCTCGCGCTCGAGGATGGTGCGAACACGGTTGATTGCGAGTTGCTCTGCGGAGGCTGTCGCGGTGGATTTGATGAGGTCGCATTTGTGCGCGACAATTGTGAGAGAAGGGGGCTCGCGCGAGGGGGGAAGTGATGTAAGAGCCTTAAGGATCAGGTGTAGGTGCCTTTGAGGAGCAGAGACGTCAGTGAGGTTATATGCGATATCGGTGGTGGACGTACTCTGCTGCGGCAGGTCCATTACGCGAGATGGTACTCGCATCGACGATAAATGCGATGGCTTTTGTGCTGGCTAAGTACTCTTGGAATTGGTCGCGAATGCGAGGGTGTCCCGGGACGTCGACGATGCGTAGGGTCTTTTGGCTGGGTGCAAGCGAGACGAGAGCTACATTTGTTTGCATAGATGTATGTGTAGGCAGTGTTTGGTTGTATGTCAGCTGTGCGTTACAACAGAGGATGAGTGGTGCTGAAAGGAGCAGGTAGTATGAAGACTTACTGCTGTGAGTATCGCGGTCTTCCCGGCGTCAGAGCAGCCTGCGAGAATAACGGCATCTCCACGCTTCGTAGACCTTCTACGCGCGAGGGACACGGAGACTGTACAGAGGTCAAGCCTTGCTCAATCCAGCAACAAAGAGGAACGGACCAGCAACTAGGATCAGGGCGAGCAATAGTGCAGCTGCCACTTGCAGTTGGGGAGTGAAGAGCGAGCCTGGGGACAGCACCACCTCCGGTTCAGGCTGTTTATCATCCATCTTCCAAGTAGTTTCCGACACGCGAGACCAGAGAAAGAGAAAGAGCAACACAGAAATCGGTTGAGGTGCAGTCGTCCACCAAGGCTGGACGTTTCATGAGCGCCGAGGCTGCTGGCCATGACATCTAATCTAATCTAGCCGAGACCGATCACGAGAACGAAATTTCTGCGAGCCGGTCAGTGCTCAGACTAGTACTGTTCACCCGTGGTCAACTACTGCTCAACGCTTCTCGTGTCTCTGGGTGCTACACCACACACTTGACCTTTATTATCTCTTCTGGATATCCGTGAAGATCCATGGGCGCGAACAAGGACACCCATCCCAATCCCCCTCCAAGAAAGCGTGCTCGGATCGAGGCAGTAGAGGCACCAAGTTCCAAACAAGAACCACGCCTCTTCGCGCCGTTTCGCGCACTCGGGCTCATTACAAACAGCGTTCCGTTTGTGCTCCAGACGCGTTCGCACAAAGGCGCGACAGATGGCCCGCGAATACATCTCCTCACGTGTTTGGGAAGGGCATGGGCGATGTGGGAAGGCGCGAAAATGGGCCTGCTGTTTGTAGGTGAATTGCTACGAACCAACACTCGAGCTCTAGGCGTAGAAGGACCGTCCTGACGCGTAATTTCACAGGTCCCGATGCACCCCATCCCATAGCCGCCATGGCTATGGACGGGAATGCAGTATGGGTATCTTCTGGTCCATATGTCTTAAAATACCTTCGTGGCAAGGAGGTGTGTAGGCTCCCCTTCGCAATATTCTTGGGAGTGCATTGACTCGGGATGCAGGTTGCTCGCCTCATAAACCCATTAGAAACCTCATTAACCCATATCCTTGTCTTCGGAGCACAACTGCTCGCCCTAACCGATGACGGAAGTCGAATGCTGGTGTGGGATATGGAGACCGAAGGTATGCCCCAATCTCACTTGCCCTTCTTACCCTACCCAACAACTTGGGTCCAAGAGCTCCAAACGACCATCCAATTTGAGCCCGGTTTCACGGCCATAACGATTCACCACCCCGCCACGTACCTTAACAAAGTTCTGGTTGCGAGTAGTCAAGGCAGCATGCAACTGTGGAACATCCGCACGCAGTACGATTACCTCATTTTGCCCTGCATCTGTAATTCTGAATTGTGTTCTCGTTCTCAGAACCTTGATCTACACATTCCCTGCTGCATCCCTTCTGACGTCCCCCTCCAACACAATTTCCACCGCAATCACAGTGCTTGCCCGCTCACCAGCCCTCGATGTCGTCGGCATTGGCTTCTCATCTGGAGAAATATCCGTGTATGACATCCGTGCGGATGAGCGATTAATTCGGATGACCATGCAAGATGGCGGTATTCGCGCCATGTCGTTCCGAAGCGGTGCGTTGCAATAAGATTGCCCACATTGAGCAGAAGAGCTGACGGGTGTTTGGGGACTATAGATGGTGAGCCAATCCTAGCGACAGCATCGTCGACAGGCCACATTGCTCTTTGGGATCTCAACTCCGGCGGACGTCTTCTGCATATCGTCCGTGGCGCGCATGACGGGGCTGTCACCGCACTCGAGTGGGTTCCAGGCCAGCCTGTACTCGTTAGCTCCGGCGAGGACAATAGTGTCAAGGTCTGCTTTATGAGAACTCTCTAGTCTGGTATATGTTATGCTGATATGATTTCTTAATTAGCAATGGCTATTCGACTCGCCAACAGAGGCCCCGCGTCTGCTCAAATTCCGCTCGGGCCATCACGCACCACCGCATCTTATTCGGTACTATGGCGAGGATGGGAAGCAGATCCTGACGGCGTCGAGAGACCGTAGCTTGCGGTGTACAAGTGTAGTCAGAGACTCGAGGAGCTTTGAGCTCAGTCAAGGTGGGAGCGCAACGATGTTTGCATTATCACAGCGGGCCTCGAAGCTCACGACTTTTCGATAGGATCACTAGCGAAGAAGGCGACTAGCCTGTCCATACCAATAGCGTCGCTCAAGTTTCCTGCCGCCAACAGCATATCATACTCCACGACTCGTGCAAAGGACTGGGACGACATCCTGACCGCGCACACCGATGAAGCGGTTGCACGAACATGGACCATGAAAGACAAGCGCGTCGGAAAGCACGTCTTTAACGTTTCCGCTGAGAAGAAGAAAGCTGCGACCGTCGGCTCCGTGAAGGTGTGCACCCCAGCTCAGAACATGGTCCCACATAGACTAACGACGGACCGTTTTACAGGCTGTATGTGTGACAGCGTGTGGTAATTTTGGCATTATCGCATCGTCAACTGGCGCCATCAACATGTACAACATGCAATCTGGGATCCTGCGGCGGACATTCAATATCGGACCATGTCCTGCAAACGTACCCAGTCGGTTCCGCCCAGCGGCAGGCAAGAAGAAAGAAGAACGGTCTGTCACTGGGCTTGCGAGCGATGCTCTCGATAGGACAGTTGTTGCGAGCACGCTCGATGGCACTGTCAATGTTAGTCGCGTTTATACATTCACCTACAGAGTGCGTTCTAATCGAATGTGTTTTGGTAGTTCTTCGACTTCCATACGGCGACCCTAGAGCATACTCTTGTCCTTCCCTCCGCCGCAGTGTCAATCACGTTACACCGTGATAGTGGTCTACTCGCAGTCATCTGCGACGACCTTGTCGTGCGTTTAGTCGACATCGAGACCCGACGCATCGTCCGAGAGCTCGGCGGCTTCCGCGGCCGCGTCCTGGACACGACGTTCTCGCCAGACTCAAGATGGCTCGTGGCAGCATCGTTGGATTCCATTATCCGCACATTCGATGTGCCCACCGGCCGTCTCATTGATGCTTTCCGCACGTCGAGCGTTGCTACGAGCCTCTCCTTCTCGCCGACGAACGATTTCCTGGCGACGTCTCACGTGGACAGCGTCGGCGTATACCTATGGTAAGCCCACAGGATGCCTGGAATTGCGCATACACCCAGCTGATAAATTCGTCCAGGGCAAATCGGGCGCAATACTCTGAGATATCCTTCCAGAGTATCGTTGAAGATGATGTCACAGACGTCTCCCTGCCATCCATGCAAGGCTTGGCAGAAGACGAAGGTACGTCCTCCGTCTTCGACTTGTTCTCATCCGCAACTGACCCTTCCTCCGCTTCCATAGTTCTCGACTCCCTCTCCGCGCTCACAGTACAAGACAAGCCCACCGACGTCTTCACGACCCCGCCCCAGCTCGACGGCGAGCTCGTCACCTTCACACTCCTCCCGCGCGCCCGCTGGCAGACGCTCCTCAACCTCGAGGTCATCCAACAGCGCAACAAGCCCAAGGAGCCCCCGAAGCAGCCGGAGAAGGCGCCCTTCTTCCTCCCGACTCTGCCCGGGGTCGAGCACCGCTTCGCGCCCGACCAGCAGCAACACAAGGCGCAGGTCGCGAAGGCGACGAAGCGGTTGCAGCGCTCGGCGGGCGAGACGGAGAGCGTGTTCTACAAGAAGCTCGTCGAGGCGAGCGAGAGCCAGTCATCTGATTGTACGTCCCACTGTATCGTTGATGGGATCGAAAGGGAAGGAGGCGGCTAATCTATCTTGTCTTTGCAGACGAGGACTTCTTCAACTACGCCAAGGCGCTTTCCCCCGCGGCGATGGACGTCGAGCTGCGTTCGCTTGTCTCGCTGGACTCGATGAGACTCTTCATCGGCGCACTCACTTGCCGGCTGCGTTCGCATCGTGACTTCGAGGCGGTGCAGGCGTTCATGAACGTTTTCCTGCGCATGCACGGGGATGTGCTTGCGTCGAACCAGGAGCTGCGGAGCGAGCTCAGGATGCTCGCGGAGGCGCAGCGCAAGGAGAGCGAGAAGTTGCTGGAGCTGCTGGCATCGTCGTTAGGCACGCTGGGGTTTGTACGGGACACGATGTGATTGCGACTATTCGTACAGATATATTCATACGGTGCCCGTGGTCTATGGCTACATCTATAAGGTCCGGAAACGCTCTGTATGGGCTAATACGACAAGAAGTACGAAACAAGTACAGGCAAGGGATCTCAAAATGCGAATGTGGGCAAAGTTCACCAGACCTGTAACGCGAGAAGTGATATTTAGGACATCAAGTTGCGCATTCTCTAGAGGCTCGCAATCAAGAGGTCGACGGTGGCCGGGACATATGAGCGTGATATGTGTTGATCAACTCCTTTTGTGAGCTCTATCTCGATGCCGCCCTCCATACAAGCCCCAACGAAGAGCTCAACGCCCCGAACAGTGTCTTGAGTTATCTCGCGGGGCCATCGCCTGAAGGGGAGTTGAAAACGGATGGTTGTAAGCGCAGGCGGGCGCCGACTTGCAGCCCAGACCGCGAGTCTATCGAAGGGGAGAGCCGCAGGATCTCCGTCGAGAGTGACGATACGGAGTGTGGACGGGAGGTTTGCGCGGTCAATCGAGGCAGCGAAAAGGGCAACAGGAAGCGTCCATTCTTTGAGACTGTTGAGCCTGTCGCAAAGCTCGAGAGCGGATGACGTGTCTCCACCTGCCGAGAGATATTCAAGTCGGCCAGCGACGGTCCGAAAGAAGTCCGAGTCGGTGGAAGAATTGGAAGATAGACAGAGTGCCCGTAGAGCAGGCATCTGGAAAGGAAGACCAGTTGTTGTCGATGAGTGGTGGTTGAGAGGTATGGTCCAACGGTCTAAAAGGACGAAAGTCTGGAGGTTCGGAAACGTCAAGTGTGGCCCGCCTTCTCTAGCGTAAAGAGGGACGAGGACAAGACTTTCCAGTTGAGGAGCCAGGGCGTGTAGGATGTCCCAGAAAAGCGCAGTGTTGCCTTTGAGCTCGAGTCGCCGAAGGGTGGATCGCAAGCCTACGACTTGCATTGCATTCATGAACTGCAGGGAGCCGTACGGAGCGTCCACCGACATGAATGCAGTAGAAAAGACGCGGATATTGGGGCAGCGCGATAGGATGAAGGTAAGAGCGATGGTGTGTGAGATCTTCCATTCGTGAACACCTTCCAGGAAAAGCTCCAACCGCAGGGTGAATTTACTGGGGGAGGACGAGCGGAGAGGATGACTCGCAAGGCCATGCAGTGTCTTTGCAATTTTGATAGCGTGGTCTCCGCTCCTGACCATGAGATATCGAAAGAGGAACTCGGATGCGATGGGAGTCCATGCCATGCAGACGAGACTGGCAGCAAGCATGGTGTTCGTGGCCTCGCGGTGTCTGTGATGAAGGCCGATTCCATGCTGATCGGCCGCGTACGCAAGAAGAGCTGGCCCGTCGTCGCAAGCATAAGCACCTGGGATATGCGTTGCGTGGTCGAAGATCTTCAACCATATTTCTGGGGGAAGTTTTGGTTCCTGGGTACCACCAGCCATGGTCGGGAAACCAAGAAACCGACGCAGGGCATTCATAGCGAGTGGTTTGGTTAGAGCATGGCCATGGGGGACGGATCGTCGTTTGAGGCTGATGGTTTCTGTGACCGGGGGATGGTGGTGGATGGGAAGAGGGCGGAGCCGCCCACATTCCAAGCGCTCACTGTGTCCTAATAGTACCTACTTACCGTTCGCGGTCACCAGGTCACCCTTCACGCCGAACGACCACAATCCATGGACGCTGCAACGCCGGTGAATGTCGCAAAAGGCGCAGTTCTAACATGCGAGTTCGTTCTCAGAGCTCTAACTGTCACTGCACCATCATTGACCATCTTACTCCCGCCGTCCAACCAGCCATTGCTGCCGGAACGTTCACTGCAGTCCATGCGCTCTACCGGGGGTCGCGTCATCCAACACCCCTTGCCTTGTCTGCCGCCGTGAATGGAGGAATAGCTGGCACGTTGTTTTTCGGTGCGTGACCTGACTTTCCATTCGCGAGTTCTAACTGATACCACCAACACCCTGCCTAGGCATACGTGAAGTGGTCGTTCGTTCCCTGCTTCGGCATTCAGGAGATGGATATGTTAACCATTCAACACCGAGTCCATTCTCACAACCGTCATGGTCGCATATACGGATGCATGACGTACCCGAGACCGCTGTAAGTGGTGCTCTAACCGGAGGAATCATCAATGCTTGGCGACGTATGTGCCACTTTTGCGTATCCCTCCATCCTATCCCCTGATCCTTGTGCCCGTTCAGGTGGTGTTGCTGGGATATGGGCTGGCGCGCGCACGGCAGGCGTCATTTGCACCGTGCTCCAGTTCAGCTTCAACGAGCTGACCGTCATGAGAGTCAAATTTGTCTCTAGCAAAATCCAAGAGTCCCACCGACCACCCGAAATTACTTCTCCGCCTCCGGACAAGCCAGAGGAACCCCGAACTTCTATCGTTGACCGTTTAATGGCCGTTATTGGGTTCACGAAGCTTACCGACGAGGAGTATCTCAAAGTGTTGAAGAAGCAACGCGATGAAGCCTTGGAACGAATAGCGGTCCTGGAACGCGAGCGGAGGGAAAGGGACGATGCAGATAATGACACGCCTGCTCCCTAAGCCATCTACACTTGTAAACCGTGACCCGCATACCGTACCTGTCTACATAGTCCAGCCATACACCTCTCTACACTCAGGTACTCAGGCAAAGGAAGGTGGCTTGTTGGACTCCACCCACAGGCCCCCACACACGCATCGCAACTGCCACGACTTCTCCCACGTCTGCCACCGGCCGAGTGCGCTCTCCAGGCCCATCTTTCTCTCCACAGGCACGTCCGACCTCCCGCCACATCGCACGCACACGCTGGCCGGCTGGTTGTCGTTGCGCACGAGCGCACCCTTCTTGACCACGTCTGTGTTCTTATCCTTCTGCGAGCTTGCTGGTGTGCCTGGGGCAGGAGGGTCCGACAAGGCAAGACGTGCAACACCGTCGGAAAGTTCGGCGGGCTTGATGAACAGCCGTGCGCGATCGATCGCTTTGGAGCGCAGGACCTTGTCCACCGCTCTGCGGATCTGGGGCTTGAGCGCGGGAACGGGGCAGCATGACGCGAGACTCCGACGGAGGTCCTGAGCTGTAATGTAAACTCAGATCAACATGGGAGCAGGTCTTACGAGGGGAAGCACCGCACCATCCAAACCCCTGGTTTCTTGGACAATCTCTGCGAGGAGAGCCCCCACATGGTGAAGGTCGATGCCAATTCCCTCCGTGACGTCGAGGAGGACCTCCTTCGCAATGTGGGATTCCTCGCCTTTCGCGGGAAGTTTGGATACGTGGTCGTGGAAACGCTTTACGTGCTCCACGGATGTCTTGAGTCGAGTCAGGGCGTATGGGTGCACGAGGTGCAAGAAGATCGGGCTGTCAAGGTGTTTATCTAGAAAAAGAGTTCAGATTTGGAATCTATAAGGATAGCTAAAGAGCATACCAGCGGACGAAGCCAACCCTGGCGTCGACTCGGGTCGTTCTCCGATGAAGATACACTCCTTGAAGAGTTTCTCGACAAATTCAATGACCCAACCAGTCATGCCTAGGAGCTGCCAGACGGCATCTGTAGGTCATAGATGATGGTAAGGGCTGTCTATTGGGGAGAGTAGGGGGCAAAGTGGACGAACCCAGGTCATACGCATCTCCTTCTCGGCAAGTATCAAATGCGCCACAACAAGCGGACAAAGAAGCGATCTCGAGGGCCGTTTGTTGTCGCGCTGCGCATAGCTCCTGCTCGGGGCCCCTATCCAAGCGTCGTGCTCGGGCGCTGGTTGTTTGATGAGTGAGTTGGAAACAAGAGGCAAAGACATTTCGGATAGCTGGAACTTACCCGTAGACCTCAGCGGCAATCCCCAGAAGCTCGGCAGTCCACACCTCCATGAGACCGTTCGAATCCGCTTCCATGGTTGTGAACGCCTGGTATAGCGTGTTGACGGCAGCTTCGTTGGATATCGAGGGCATCGCGAGGGCATGGATGACGTCTGAATGGGAGTAGCGTGCGCGGATGGCTGCAACTAATTGTCTCGAAAGATCGCTCTGAAGACTTCCAGTCAACATTGAAGCAGTGCCTCCAGATACACGGCGAGGCAGCGCCTGGATGGAGAAGTGCGAGCCCAAGAGCGGCGAGGAGATGCAGCAGACCAGTGTCTCGTTCGGCGAGAGGGCAACGCTGACGGGCACTGTAAGATGTATGCATCACCTTCGCAGGGATTGAAAATGCGGTCAAGATGGACATACCATCGACGGAACCTGCTTGTGCATGAGAAACAATGGGGGCGCTTTCCCAATCTTCGTGCGTGGTCAAGTCGGCCCTAGAGAACACATTAGATATAAACATGTACGCAAAATAACCCACACCCACGGCTTGAGTACTTCAACTGAACCGATGATTGCTTCTTTTGATTTCGATTTGCGGCGTGGAAGTAAACCACCGGCGTCCAAGAAACCTACGACGAACCCGCCTCGCGTTTGTGATGGAAGCAGGAAACAAGGCACCTTCGTCTGGCTAGGGCGCCTTGCCTCTGATTTCAATCCCTGGGGCACGCATCAGGTTGAGTGGAGCCTGTGAACCCAAACAAACGCACCCAAAAGTTGACTGGCAGGCCATTCACGAATGTGTAGGATACTATCTCTGACTTCGGAATTGATGTGTCTGAAGCATGTCATTGTCAGGACAGGACCTCGATATAAACGGAGGGGACCTACAATCGTCAAAATCAAGGAAAGTTGCCGCCAAGTACAGTGGATACATAGGACCCTTTGGGTCCGCTTTCGGAGCCACTGACAGGGGCGGGTTGGGGGCATGCGATGGCGGGGGGCAATAAAAGGTCAAGTTCACCAAACGCGAACTTGGGTGGTGGATTGGAGGCAATGGGCGGGTCAATACCGCTGCACATCCTCCGGGAGTCAGTTCAAGTCCACGCTACTACTTCAAGACACATACGAGGTATATGGGGCCTGAGCTCGATGCGTACTTCACACAGAGAGATGATAGGTTCTTCGCCCCATAATTCCCATTCCGGTACGAAAGGAAGTTCTGCATATTGCGGGGGAAACGGGTCCAGCGTGAGGTCCATCGATCGTTGAAGCGCTTGTGTGGAATTCTGAGAAGGTAACAATGCGGAGCGCATCGCGACAAGGATGGTGGGGTCTGCATTGGTCAGCCTACGCCCGTCCAGGGGGAATAGAATAATTACATTGGTAACAGAGGCCAATAGCAGCCTTTACGCACACTCTATCCCCTCCAATCTTACCAGTAGACTCGGGGTCGACCGGCGGATTGGTGGGGTCGTTGGGCTGGAGGAGTGTGGCACGAGTGGGAGGAGGGGTTCCTAGTGACGAGATATTGTAGACATGAAGGAGGTGTGCCTCCGTGACTAAGATCAAACTTGGACCCGGGATAAATGTTGGTGGTCCAACCGGCGGAAGGCGACTGGAAGTACCAGCGTCCGAAACAACCCACTATTTCGAGCATAAGTAGTTTCTTAACGTGTTCAAGTGCATCGACTCACCTCTCGATGGTGGCACGCCCATGCGGCAGCTACGACGCCGCCCCCGATAGGATACGACCAACATTCCCTCTGCGTCCATCTATCCAATTGAGCGTGCCTCTGCCAGACACACCCAATACCCGCACGATTTATTCCTGGGAAATATGCAAAAAGCCAGTCATCGGTGGGACACAGTGAGATAACAGTTGGTCGATCGTAGTTCATCAAAGAGTCGTCAATTGAGAGTATTGGTATTAGGTCGAATTGACGTGAGGTGGGGAAATGACGACCCGAAATCATCGGGCTTGATTCATGAGCGGTGAATATCACAGAGGACTTGCTCCATCGCACTGGCCTAGACATACGCGAAGGGGCAACAACATAAAAGCACGAGCGTAAGTGAGATGTCGGATTGCAAGCTGCTACAGACGCCTCACCTTGCCGTCCCCTCTAGCGAATGGCAGAGGTCCCACCATCCGAGATGCCAGTGCACGCTTTCTTTTGCCTTCCCTTTAGCGGCCAAATTCGACAGGTTGCGTTCGTGGAGAGGGGGCATGACTGTGAGAGCCTCTTGTATAGGTCGAAGCACCGGCGCGATTCTATCACACTTATTTGATGGTCTAGAGAACGTAGGACAGTTCGCTGAGGCGTTGGGACAGTAAACCGAGGACGAGTGGGATGTGGCTGGAGACAAGACGCGTATGCCAAATGCACCGAGCGTGTCGCACGCGTCAGGATACGCGCCATCGGTTAGATCTTGCCTCCCGTCCACCACGTTCTCACAAGTGATACCGAACGATGCTCCAGACAGCCAACATTGCCAGAGAACTAGAAGGTGTACAGACAGATGTCTTGCTCCAGGCGTTCGCGGACCGCATCGTAGTTCTGGTCACTCAGCTTGGTAAAGTAGGGAGCTTGGTGAGTTGCCCGATGTCAGTTCCATTTGCTCTCCTTCCTCATGCCGCCGTTAGATTCAAGCCACCATTCCATCTACCATGCCTCTCCTGCCCCCTCCTCCTCCAGATCCGGAGCATCCCAACATCTTTCCCCTCCCCGACCCGCCACCTTCTCTGCAACTTACACCTCTCCTTGGAAGCGCGCCATCCGACCGCGTACAGACCCTGCATTCTCTCTATGCGTCACAGATCGCTACACTCGTGTGGACAATGGAGGAGGCCAGCGTACTAGAAGCAGATCGACGCGCTGTAATTGTTGGAATCGCGTTGGCGAAGAGCTCAGGTCCGTCTGATTCATCGGAACTCAGCCCACACGATCGCGCCGTCTTCCATGGCGTTATGGAGATGGTGAGAGAGCTCTTAACGCGAAAGTGAAAGCAAAAATGTGGTGAGTACGCCATGCATGAAGGCGGCATGTTCTGTACATCGTCATTGACTTCCTCCTGATTGAAAGGTCTGGATGAAGCCATGACCTTGTACAATAATACACCAATTTATGTCGTTTTCAATGCAAATATTAAACACACTATTATCTACGGCCCAACGCGTGTGTAGGTAAAGTACGGAACGAGGTTCACTTGCTGCGGAAGGAAGTTAGCTGGCTGCTTCATAGACCTCCAAGCCTAAGGTAGTAGCACCTACTTACCTACGTCTCAAACTGCAAAGTACCGCAAATGCCTATATCGATGCATCAATGTCTTCAAGCTCCTCCTTGATTTGCGCATAATTGCATAAAACCACCCCCACGTGTCGTCTATAGGACTAATTCCGATACAATAGATCTAGAGGGTCTATCAATACTCGCATATAAGCGAAGTCGAAAGCACGAAGCAAGCGATCCTCTATCGGGGCCAGCCCAAGTCTACTCCCTCCACTCTTTACCACCAACAAACCTCCCCTGCACATACACCCTCCTCACGTTCCGATCATCCCCGCAGAACAAGAACCTCTCCAGCATCCCCGCAAGCTCCTCCCTCTCCGTCTTCGCCCTCGCCTTCCCGTCCCTCGTCAGCCCCATCTCCAGCTCCTCCGCCGTGTCCATGCCCCACACCGCCGGGTTGCCCGCCTCGCTGCGCACGCTCACGATGAGCGCGTCGAACGCCTTGCCGCGCTCCAGCGCGCCGATGCGCGCCTGCAAGTCGCACACCTCCGCGCCGCCGCGCGTCGCGAGGTAGAACAGGGTCGCGATCGGCAGCTGGCGGTCCGTGAAACGCGTATGCGCGGGCGTCGGCGTCGCGGGCGTCCGCGCGACGACCTTGGCGCACATGCTGGCGTGCTGCACCGCGGTGAGGATCGAGGGCGAGAACCCGCCCGATACGTCCGTCCCCAGCCCGACCTGGTGCGGATATGGTGAGCGAGGTGAGTTTTGGGGGAGGTAGAGAGGTTCAGGAGGGACCCGAAATGGGGTTACCTTGATACCGTGATCGAGCAGCATGCCTATTCGCGCGGACCCGCTGCGCAGGTTGAAGTTGCTCGTCGGGCAGTGGCTGATGCCCGCGTTTCGCGCCTTGATGAGTGCGACCTCTTCCTCTTCCAGGTGCACGCCGTGCGCGAGGATCGTGTTCTTGCGCAACAGGCCGAATGCGTCATAGACCCCCGCGTACGTGCTCTCCTTCACCTTGGCCTTCGCCCCTTTCTCCGTCCCGTTCGGCAGAGGCGGAGGTTTGGGCAGCGACCCTGGCGGGAAGAGCTTCTTCGTGAGCACGATCTCGGACTCGTTCTCCGAGATGTGGGTCTGGATCGCGAGCGCGGGGTCTTCGGCCGCGAGCCGCCCCAGCCCGTCGAGAAGCGCGTCAGTGCACGAGATCGCGAAGCGCGGCGTCAGGACCGGGCGCACGAGCGGTTCTGGTGCGCCCACGGGCAGTGTGAGGGCGCGAATGTGCGCAATGAGCTCGCGCGTCGCGGCAAGTGATGCGTCCGCCGATGGTTCCACGTAACAGTCAGGCGAGTTCCTGTCCATGTTGCATTTCTGTGGCGTGATGTGTTGGAGACAGTGCGCTCAGAAGGCAGACGGGGAGGGGTTAGTGGGGAGCTTACCTACCCCAACGAATGCGCGCTGCCCTGCGTGGTGGAGCCAGGCCGTCACTGTCAGTCGGGAGCGCGTTCGGGAAGCGAGGCGAAGGCGCACCGTAGCGATGTATCACGTCTGCCAATATCTTCGTTCCTTCCGAATGGAGGGTGCCATAGTAGCAGCACGTCGTCGACTGTTATTTCCGCGAGTTAGTTTGAACGATTTCCGACCAGCACGGGCGTACGCACCCCGAAGTCCAGCGTCCGCCTGATGACAGAAGTGTACGCCCGCTTCGCGAAGTCGGGGTCCGCGAAGCGAGACTCCATGGGAAACGTCACTTCTGAAAGCCAGTCGAGTAGCTCGTGCTCCTGGCCGCTTTAGGAGAGGTCAAAGCACCGTTGTGGGAC
The DNA here is from genome assembly GCA_026283605.1 of Ganoderma lingzhi. Classification (NCBI taxonomy): domain Eukaryota; kingdom Fungi; phylum Basidiomycota; class Agaricomycetes; order Polyporales; family Polyporaceae; genus Ganoderma; species Ganoderma lingzhi. Next base: position 1,128,555 of record JAPJYM010000008.1, read on the forward strand.
GAGAGGCGGCGGAATTACATACCTTCCAAGGTTGGGGACTTGCGGCGCATGCTATATTGTGGTTGATCAGAATGAGAACAACTCTGTCCCGCTCCGACGCGGTGCTTCCAGACTCACGATGTGAGTATCGACGAAGCCGGGCATGAGGAACTCTCCCAGCTTCAGGTAGACGACGACGTCCACGCTGTCCGAGGCCGCGCCATGGCGCGCGAGGACGCTCTGGACCTCGCCTGCCGCCACGTCATCCTCGATCCACTCAATGTCTCCGGTCGCGCGCGATACGGAGAGCAGCGCGCGAGGGAGCGCACGATACTCGGTCAGGGTCGTCGGGGTGATGAGCGGGCCGTAGAAAATGGTCGACATTTCGCCTTCGGTCCAGCCTTGAAGTCGTCCGCACAGTGGGTGGTGGTTCTAAGAGAGCGTTGGATGATAACAAACCGAAAAGCGCAGAGATAAGCCGGCGAAGAGCCGAAGAGGAAGCCTATCGCGCGCGACTGGCACCCTCTGCGGCGTCCCCGCCCGAGCATCCTTGAACCGATCCGTCACACCGCCGGGCGCCCCGCCAGGGCGCTCCTCTCGTCCACCGCCGGTTTAGGCAGGTGAGTAGGATCGTCAATTGACATTTCACTAGTAGGCGCCTGGCGTCCACTCTCTTCACTCGACCCTGACGTCAACTGTCTCATAACCTCGCTCAGGGTCTATGCAAGAGCGTCTCTGGGGCTGGTTTCAAATATTGTTTCTGGTCATATCAATTACAGATTACGGCTTTCTGTCTTGCACGAGGTTTTGACGCATCTTGGTAGTGGGCCGTGGCCAAGGGGTACCGGTGGCACGGGGCGCTGTGCAATGTTCATATTTGTGGGAAGATCGTCGAGGTACCCATGGTCGCATACGTTCTTCAACTGAGGGTAGAAATATTTATTCTGAATACGGAGGACATCCCACTTCACTACGGACGAGAAGTTGTAAATCCCCGCAATCATGCTCCGACAGTATCGGCGGCGCTGCGTCTCCCGCCAAGCGTTCAATATGAGCACTTACCATTATGCTCAGTATCGACGGTGAAGTGAATGTGAATAACATGTCACTTTTCACTCGGTTACGTCTTGTTTAGCATCAGTTATCAGTAGCGACAATCGTGCGGGAAGGAAGGATCGGTTAGGACATTCATCATGATTCCTAATTTTGATACACCTCTCAATTTCCGGCGATATAAATCTCCTTGCACGAACGCTCTCGAAAATAGCCACCATTCGCACCACAGGGCGCTTTATACATATGACCACGATCAGTCCACTGCAATATCCAATGATGCACCGCATCCGGGAGTTGGCTCGCAGCACACGGTCACGCTCCCAAAGCACTCAGACTTTCAGGCCCGCGCGGGTCCGGCGTCGGAAGTTGCGAAGCACAGAGTCGTCATTTTTACGCATGCAGAGAGTTGGCCGTGGCAAATCGTATCCCGTTTTCGCGCGTTGACGCCGGGTGTTGACAAGGAGGCCCTGTGCCGGGGCGAATAGACGTACGCCGCACGATCATGGAAAGCAGATGAGAAGGGCGGATGACCTCAGTCGCACGCGCAAAGGCGCCGTTCGGGGCGCGAGGCGCGCGGCGGACGACGTCCAGCGACGCGTCTTTGCGCTTCAGATATGCTTGAATGTCATCCATGGCATCGCCGCTGCCCCAAAAACGCGTCAAAAGGGGGAACGACGCGTCGAGGGGACGAGAGACGCGTCTGTGGCTGCAATGGACGGCGTCCCACACTCCAGCCAAGCACATGGTTCGGGAGTGACATGTTGGGCAAGCGCATCAGCGAGTGATTCGAACGCGTAATAAAAGTATTCTCGCAAATGTCGGGGATCGGTTCTCCGGGCAGCGATACGCGTTCCTGGGCGTGGAGCCGACGAGCATGGGTGTCGCGCGCTGGTCGCGATCGTGTGTGGACCATCTGCGTAAGACGCCGGTTAGTCGATAACGACATCGACGTCGACGGCGTGCACCTCGGAATCCTGGTCTTGGGCTCTGGCCGCACGTCGGTGCAACTCCAGGAAGGAAGACAAGGTAGTCCCAGATGGATACATTGTTCTTGTAAGGGTCCTCAGAAGGAATGCCTGTAATGCAGCGAAAGAAGGGAAGACGAAGTGGAAGACGCCGGGCGCAATGCGCCTTGTATTTGAGCCCCGCCAAGGTTGTGTAGCAACACCAGGGGCTGCAGGGGCCAAGTTCATAATACTTAAATGCGTGCTCGACACTGCCCAAGGCATCACACGAGGTCGCGCCGTAAACGCGTCGTTGCGGTGGATCTGATGTGTGGGATATCAGCGTCGTTCAAAACGTCGACGTCATGACGCGGGCGGCGCGGTCCTCGGGTGAGGCCGCGCGCTACGTTTAATGCTCGATTCCGAGTTGCATGGGTTGGCTATTCTGTGCTGTTTGTGGTGGTGTTGAAAGAGAGGGGCGGGGTGTAGTGCATAGGGATAAGATGGACGGGTAGAGACGGAGGTGCCAGAGGGAGATTCAGAAGACTAGCGGGAGCTTTACGCAGCGCACCGTTGGTCGAGAATGATGGGATGACAGGCGCTATCGCGGGGTTCCTTCACCCTTTCACATCGGATTGGCCCCCGGTCCCCCACGTATAAAATTCTTATACTTATACCCCCTTGTCTCCTCCCCCTCCCCCTCTGCGTCAGGCAGCCGTACACGTCGACCGATACCCTCGACATCGTCTCGCTCGCTGTCGGTTTCGTCTTCGTTGTCGTTGCCCGAGCATCAACCACATTCCACCCTCTTGACCCTCTAAACCCGACGTCACCATGCCCTCTCTCCGTCGCACTCTCTCGTCTCCTTCGGTCCGCTCTTTCCCCTACAGGAACCCCTCCTCCAGCGCATCAACACACCAGACGCGAGCAGGTAGCCACCAGCCCCGCAGATCGTCGGGTTCGGACACCAACAACCGTCGTGTCCTCGCGGACATCGACTGGTGGGTTGTCCAGGATGGTCAACGCGAATTCGTGGCTCTGTTAGGGGAAGAAGAAGACTCAGACGAACAGGTTGCGGCGGAGAACGAGCAGGTTCGTCCTCAACCCGGCGCAAGTGTGGTTGCGTCCGAGGACGTCGTCGCGGTTCCCCCTCCCGTGGTCGCCGATCTCCCTACAGCGAGTCCGGTCACCGGAGGTTTTGAGAGTCGAATACTCTCTAGTCCCCTTTGGGACGTGTCCACGGACGACTCATTTGGGTTGAGCACTCCCGAGGTATGTTGCAGCCCCATCGCACGCCACTATCCGGATGGTTGAACGTCAGGCACCATCTCACAGGTCATGTCTCCTTTTCCCCAGTTCGCGGCGCTGTCTCTTGCCCCGCGGATCCCGCTTCGCAGACATGCATCGCAGTCCTCGCAGTCCTCGCTGGACAGCAGCTTCGAATCCACGCCGGGGTCCCCCTTCTTGCCGACGTACATGGACGTCATCCGACCTGCTCCTCCCACTTACCCCTCCGTCTTCTCGTCGAGTATGGGAGCCCGGAGGCCTGCAGGTCGCGTACCACCAGTCGCCTCGAGGTCCATCAGCTACTCGGCTGTGGAGTTCCAGCTCTCCACCACGCGGTTCAGCGACAGCCGTTTCGACGACATGGTCCCAACTCCGCCGCCTTTCTTCTCTTCCACGATGGACGATGACGAGATGGACGACCTCTTCTTTTAAGCCCACGTTGTCTGGTGGCTCGCATGTCTCTCCGTGGACGGAGAAAAGCGTTCTTGGGCGCACCCATCCTCTTGTTCTCTTCACCATCCTCCATCTCTGGCCATAAGACGTTGAATATCCACGGGCGTCTGGATTCCTCCCGTTGTACTTCTTGGCACGAATTCCGTTGGATATCGTGCGACGTCTCGTCGCGCGTCGACCCGCTCTGTGGTCTCAGTCTAGGTCCTGGTTGCCATCGACTGCCGCGGACTTCCACTCCATCAACGCTCCATCTCCTCACCCCTCTTTCCTTCACGTCATCTCATCTCGCATCATCTACGACGCTCGCATAGGCGAGAAGTCCCGCACGCACTCGCACATCACCCCCAGGACACTGTACTCTTGCAATCTTGTTCCATCACACATCCTGGCCTGGCCTCGCTGACCCATTGTTCCGCCCGCGTCGTCTCCTGCTTTACGACCGACCGTTCTTGTTCCTCACGACGCTAACGCTCACGATGCGACGATCGTACGAACACGCGCGTGCATCCGGCTCTTGTGTTTCATTGCTCCCCCGTCCCCGTGTCCATACCATGCCCTCCGCACGTTGCGACTACGCGGGCCCGGGGCCTCTCGTTCGTTCCGCAGACTGTCGCGTCGAACGGATCCCGTACCCGAGTTGTCCTCTTGTTTCCCTCCTCTCTATCCTCTCTTCCTCGATCCTCATCTCTGTAACGACTAGATATGCATTCCTCTCTCCTCCCATCCTGTCTCGGTCTTGCTGTCTTAGCGTTGTTGTTGCTTTCCCCCTGCCACGCCATACCTACCTACCCACTTACCTAACAAGTACCCTCCGCGTACGGCCACCCACATTAGCTTTTACCTACCTTGTTGTAGTTGGCTTGACTGTCAACCCTTCTTCAATCCTCCCAGCCACAGCCACATCCCCTGCCTACTCTATTGACTCGCTTGACCGTCGATGGCGCATTAACGATTCATCTTCCACGACCTTTTACGAATGTTCGAAAAGCCTGGCCTCGCCTGCACTGCTAATCCATGCCTATACGTATACGTATACCGCGTGTGCGCAGTGCGTGGAGAGGCGGGTTAGTCGCTTCGCTGTGTACGCTACATACATAGCTGGCTGGTGATGTACATAAGACTCCCTCGCGCACGCGCCGGTCTCTGAATTTGAAGTGATGGTGTTGTAGCAATTTCTATGTGTGCCTGCTGTCTGTCGGGTTCGGTCATTGCACACGTCACGCGTACGCCAGGTCCACTGAACATTTGACATTTGACAGGTCCTACCTACTCTGACACAACACAAACACAACACTGCTACATACATATCACAATACCAACATCGCACAAGCCACGTAACCTCGCCGCACAAACGTCGCCAACATCCCGGCCAACAATAGCACCAGAGACGGTTTTCGGATGCTGTCTCCCCCTCCCCCTCTGACCTCCTCCAGACGCGACGGTGCCCCGATATATGCTTGTTATACACAGGGCGTATGACGCAATCGCAGCAAGCGGGAAATTCAGATCATCCATGGCCGAACGTCGTCGCACCAGTCCAGCCCCACGGGATGGCAGATGATTCCCACCCGGCGTCGTCGCCGCGCACGCCGACCGCCGCATCGTCGTCGTGGCGTTCGCAAGTAACTGTACAGTGAGCCAGGCCGCGCAAGTCCAGCGCAGAGCTGAGCAAACGCACGGTGCACTCACTGGACACAGCGGTCCGGTCACCTGTACATCCCGCCGACCATGGACGGGCCCGTGACCTTGCTCCACGGTGACGGCGCCAGACGCGAGTACCGCTGCTCGACGCGCGGCGCGTCTGGCCTGGGCCGCTGCGCTGCAGGGGGGACGGGCTTCTGCGGGGGTGGATGAGGATGCGAATGGGCGCCTTTCTGCAGAGGAGGAGGAGGGGCGCCACCTGGCGCAGCGCGGGCCTTCCAGTTGTTTCGTATCGAAGCGGAGCGCGACAGCAGCTAAGTGCAAAAGGAAGAAAGAAGCATGGGGTGAGGAGCTGCGGTAAGGTAACGACTACTCCCGGACCCGGAAGGCGGAAGGAAAAAGGGAAGGGTACGTACAGCGTCCTTCTCGATGCCGTCCGCAATGCTTTTGATGATGTTGTCGACGACGGACTTATGGTTCCCGTTCGGCTTGTCGTTGCGGAAGCGCATCATGCGCCAGTGCTCAAGCGCGGGGTCCCAGTGCACCTCGACCACGCGGTCGTCGAGCTGCTCGTTCGACGTCTTCATCCTGCTTTCCGCGCACGCGCACGCAGTCGGGTCAGTCCGCGGGGGGAGAAGGAAACGAAGAAGCAGACGGACCTCTCCCATTCGTCGTCCGCGACGTGCATTACGTCGTAGAACTCGTAGCGCGGCACGCCGCGGTCGTCGCCGCACCAGACGTGAAGCTCGAAGATGGGCTTTGTCTGGAAGTCCGGCACATTGGGCTTCCCAGGCGTCGGCGTGAAGCGGAGCACGAGCTTGAAGTCTATTGAATTTTCTGACGGGGGCTTCCACTTCAGACTGCCGCACACGGCGGGCCGCGTATCAGCCAAGCTCAAGGTCGCGATGACGGCGAATGGAAGCGAAGAAGGGGAGGAGGAAGCAAGGGACGCACATATTGGGATCCGTGCCGGGCGCATACGGCGTGCTGACGCATGTGTAAATGAGCCCATCGTTCCCGTGCTGAAGCTGCGGTATGTCGATGTTGAATACGTCCTCGACGCGATAGGAGAACTTGACCTCCTTGACCTTGAACCTAAGGCGAACGCAAACTTGTTCACAAATCATGCCGAATGACGTAAGTGGGCATGGACGTACTGAAAGGGTTGCTGCAAGGCCATATGGGGGTGGTCTCGCATCATTTTTCGATACGGCTCGTACACCCACTGCTGTAACCGCTACACGAGTAAACGTCATGTCAGCTGATCGCACGGAAGTTACGGCACAGTAAGAAGGTGGACGAGTCACGCACGCCGTATCTTTTATCCAACGGCCGGGACATTACGTTCTGTTGGTCAGCGACTAGACAGTCGAAGGCCAGATAACGTAGGGTTTCCTGTAATGGCAACAAGAAAGGAACATAGAAGACGGGTACACAGGCGGGTATTCAGCACACGAGCAGGAGGTGGAGGGGACGAATTGACGCACTTGCTTGGTATGAGGATCGACGTCAATGACGAGTTCGCCGTCTACAAGTGTGTCGCGAAGGGGGTTGCGAGGATCGGCGTGGTGGGGGAAATAAAGGCCAGTGAGTTGCCGGTAGGAATTGTGGCGGTCGATCTGAGAGTGGTAACGGAACGCGCTTGGGTGGAGCGGACGATAGAAGACGGGGAGCACACTCACAAGGCAGACTCTTTGGTCGCGAGTATTGGGCTCTGTGTGTATGAGGAGGAGGACGCGGATGCCGTCTGATTTTTCGGCGACCCAGTAACTGCAATCGAGCGCAACATTGTAGGACCAGAGATGTAGAAAGGCACAAGGACACGTACTCTTGAGCCTCTAACTTGTCGAGGTCTTTTGCTGCGAAGCTGACCGGTTGGCTTCCAGGAAAACTTGATTGCGAGATTGATTATGGAAAGGTGGGTGAGATGTGAGGGTGCGCCACATACCGTTCATTGTCGAGCTGACAGAGAGAGGCGACATGTCGTTTGAGCCAGCGTTCGATGTCGGAGTTGTGGGGGACGGGCTCGCCGGGGATGTCAGGTATTCGCACCATGGCGGGAGAGAGCCGAGGCAGCAGCGGGAGACCACAAGAAGAGGCTTTGGGCGGGGTAACCGTGACGCAGCCACTGAGTCTGACCAGTGCCACTCTAACTTAAACGCCTTCCTCTCCCAAAACAGCCAACACGCTGTGACCCCGCACGTGAGCCCAGCTCTATCTGGTTATCCCCTCGTCACATCATTGCGTGTCACTCTGACTCACAGCCCCACGCCTACGCCCGAGGACGCCCACAGGTTTCTAGGAAAGCTGGTCCGGGTCCTTAAGACTAACTATCGCTCTCACTACTCTTGCGGGGCGCCGAACCCCGACAACAGACCTAGATGTGGTCTGCTTTCTGGACAACGCAGTGAATTGTGCACTCTCTTATCGTAGCCTGCGGCAGCTGTAGCGAATACATTCAAGTCTTTTCGCTCCCGTGCCATACTATACAGAAAGAAAGGCAATTAAACATGTACAGAGCGCTGCGACAAACGAACAAAACACATCCCCTCGACGTCCAGTCTAACGATCCTCAGCCCATTCCTGCAAACCCACACATATCCAGTCAGTGTAATCAAAGGGGAAAGAGACATGAAGACGTACGTTTTCCTTCTTAATCTGAGCCTGCAAAGAAGGATGCGTGTCAGTAAAAAAAAAACGCTCCAGGATGTGCGGGAAGCAAAAATGGGACACTCACCTCCTCCTCAGGCGTAAAGTCGTTGACGATGTTGAACAGCTTGCGGATCTCCTCAGGGGTCTTGCCCTTGATCATGTTCGCCACAGTCTTGCATCCCACATCGCTGCATCCACGCCACCCATCGTCAGCATTCCGCACATCGCCCACTTCACCTGCATCACCGTCAACCACTCGAGGAAGAAAGGACATACAGTAGGGGCTTGATGTCGAGGTAGTTGGCCGCGAGGATGATCTCAAAGAGCATCTCCTGATCGACCGTGATGAACTTCTGGTCCCACTCGCTGATGTCCGTCGTCCGCTTGCGGGTCTCGTCCTGGTTCTGCTCCGCGTCCGCCGCGGGCAGCGGCTCGCCACGGTGGTGCTCGCAGTACTCAAGGACCTAGCATCCGCGCGCAGCACGGAGAGATGGGGTGATCGCAGGTCAGCGCGTCCGTTCCCCATCCGCCACTAACGGCGACCACAACTCTCACCTTCTTGAGAACGCTCGACGACACGTTCGGCAGCGGAATAGGCTGGTCGCTCTCGCCGACATCTGTGTGCGTGCAGGGGAGCACGAGGGGCTAAGGGGTCGTATTAGGGTCACAAAATGAGCGTGGCGTGCGCACCCTCGAGCATGTTTTTGATAAGGACGCTGCGCTCAGCGACCTCCTTGTCGACGACGAACTGCTCGTTATCGGAAGTGACGAGGAGAACCATGGCTAGAGTAAATGTAGTTGGAGGGGTACAGAGGAGCCGATGGTGAGTTGATTGAAGGGGGAATGCGGAGTGCAACGCAAGAACAGGTTCGGCTCTTTACATAGACGCTTATATAAGCAACAAGCGCCTGTTGGTGGCGCGTCCCGCTGCGGCTCTAGTTTCCGCCCAAGGATTAATATTCAGACCAGGGCCACCGTCTCTTGTTGCCGTCTCTGCTTCTTCTCTGCTTTCATCCATCAGTCGTATTCAAAACCGGTGGCCAACGCAATGTCTATTCAAGCTTTGTGGCGCTGCGCGGATATCCTCAGAAATCCGTTCAGGACAGCTGGTGCGTGGCCGCAGTCCTTCGCTTTTGCATCCCTGTCCACCGACCTATGCCTACCCTGTACAGGTTTGGGTTCCGTCCGCACGGCCACAAAGCGGGCGGGAGGAACCGTCTCCAACCACGGCGGCTCCCCTGGAAAGCGGCTCGGCGTAAAGAAGTTCTCCGGTGCGTGCCACTTTGTGCACACCCGCCATTGACGTTGCAATAGCTGACATTTGTGCACACAATGCACAATGGCTGGCCAGACGAGTATGTCATCCCCGGTAACATTCTTGTCCGCCAACGCGGCACCGTCTTCCACCCAGGACAACACGTGCGTGCCGTCCCGCTATTATCATCCTGACTCATGCGTACCAAGTGCTGTTGCGTCATTCTTGTCGCGCTCCCGAACAGGTGAAGATGGGCCGTGACCACACCCTCTACGCGACGGTACCGGGCTTTGTCCGTTTTTACAAGGTGCCTGGCACGCGCAAGGACCGCAAGTTCGTCGGCATTGCCCTCGAAAAAGGCGAAAAGCTACCTCGCGACGAGACAAATCGTGGTCGGAGCCGCTTCTTCGGCCTCGTAGACCTCAACGTGTTTAACAAAGAGGTCCCCGCAACACAAGCGACAGCAGCACCATCATCATGAGATTATGTAGTTTCTGACAATACGAGGCATACCCCTCTGATCTCTTGCATCCTCTGTCTGCTATCGCTTCGAGAACGACTCCATTGTGCAACGTGTAACGTACACCTCTAGTAACTAATATTATAATCACGTCGACATAGGTTGGTGAAGCATTGTTTGGGTGTGTTCTAACTAGGTATACAGATATACATGGGGGATTGGTTTGGGGAGGGTCAAATGTACACAGCAGAAACAAGCAAAAACTAAACATACAATTCAAAATTCAGGCCATTGAGAGGAAGGGGGATGGGAACGGGGAGTAGGGTATATGCGCCCCCCTCACCAGGCGGCATTCGGAAACTCGACGTGCGGCGTCTCGGGCGGGTCGAGGTCGACGGTCTCCACGACCTCGCGGAGCTCTTTGAGGTCCGTGCTCGCCATGTCCTCCACGTTCTCGTAGTGCGGCAGGCAGAGCGAGAGCCTACGCAGCGCGTGCCCCGCGTCCTTGCGCTCCTTCGCGAAGCGCCACCACTGCAGCGACGACCACGTCTTGTCGTCGACGAGCGTCACCGTCTCGAGGAGCGGGCAGGCCAGCCTGCCCGTGATCGTGTCGCGGTGCGAGAGCGCGGAGAGGATGACGCGGCAGAAGCCGCTGTCCGTGATGCTCTGCAGGCGGATGTGCAGCGTGCGCAGGAGCGGCATGCGCGAGAGCACCGCGAGCCAGACGTCCTTCGAGAAGCCGATATGCGGGTGGTAGTACGACATCTCCGCGATCGTGAACTCCTCGAGGACAGAGAGGTCGAGCGTCTTCACGATCGACTCCAGCAGCTGCCCGGACACGGTCGGCATGTCCCCGATGTCGCTCCCGTTCTCGATCGTCGCGATGACCTGGAACGGGTGCTGCACCGTCATGCCCTCGACGATGACGCCGCCGCTCGAGCTCCGGTACGCGATTTGCAGCTTGCGGATGTCACGGAGGGGGTGGCTCTCGCTCAATTCCTCTGGCACACCCCACGTGAAGCGGAAGTCGCTCCGACGCTCCAGCCACACGCTAACGCGAAGCTGGCAATTCGGCACGATGAGCCGGTCCAGTAGGTTCGTCACAACAGACGCGCCGCAGCGTGCAATGTCTATGCGTCGGAGATTGTCCAGTCGGATCTGGCGTCGAGGTTGGTCCTCCTCCTCGAGTGGCTGGTTGATAACGAAGCGCGCCTTGATTGTCACGAACATCTCGAGCACAGGACATGCCTCCAACATGTCGAGGAGGTGAACGAGCTCCATGGTGATCAGGTCGCGCTTCCTACCTCTAATGAAGAGTTCCCTCAGGTTGCTGAAGGTGACAGAGCCCATTTGCGGGTATGAGTAGGAGAGCTTCATGACGGCGAGGCGTGGAGTGTTGCCCCCGAATACGGGTGGCAATGCAAAGCATTTGCCGTCCGCCCGTACGCGATAAAGATAGAACGTCTCGAGTTGCGGTGCGGGTGCGTCAATCAGGCCACTGACCAGTGGTGACACGTTCCCGTCGTCGTCGTGCAGAAGTGTCCATGGGATATAGATATGGCGCATACGACCCATCTGGGGCAAGACGCGGTCGACAACATCCTTCGAGTTGGTGAGGGTTGCCCGTGAGTCGATAACGAATGTGAGTGGAGCCTCGAGAGAGCGTTCGAGACATGTGAGTGCCGCCTCGGGGTATCGTGTGCTGATTTGTGTCCACATTGAGGACGAGATGAGGGCAATAGCTCGCCAGCGGTAACAGACTTGAGCAATGTAGCTCCATGAGCACGAACCGAATGTCGAACTAAGCGGGTGGTCGTGGTCTTCGAGTAAGTCAAGGAAGACGGTCGCCAGGATATCCGGAGTTAGCCTATGGATAGGGCGGAGGGAGTTGCGGTACCGTTTAAGCAAGGCAACTGAGTAGTCAAGGCTGTCTATCTGAGAAGTTCGTCAACACTAGGATCGACGACTGTAGTACAGCGTTCATCTTACCTGTGCTGCGACGTTCGTAGGATCCTCAACGCTGAGGCACCAAGGACGGAATTAGTGTTCTGTGACCGCGTCCTCGGAATCCGAATCTACTCACTGGGGCCCATTCCACTCCGGCAAGTCCCAGAGTGCGGGGTTGAGTAGGTGCGAGAGAGTCAACCTCGTCGGGGTATTGCTCGCAGCCTGTTGGGGAGCGTCCTCGAGTGGCGGGAGGAGAGGGACCAAGGGAGGGAGAGCAGAAACAGTGGCCATGGGCAGCGACGTCGAGGGAGTCGGAGGAGCGGGTGTTGGACGTCGAAAGCCAACTGCCTTGGCAGAATTGGCGCGCGTAGTGTCAGGGTTCTCGACCGCTGTCCCATAATATCATCCCACCCCGGACCTCGCTTCTGTGGATGGAGTCACCTCCGGGAAAACATGGCAACTCACCCCCCTCGTTTTGGGTCCCTTTGACACACCCACCATGCCTCCAAGAACCACGCCGGCACGTTGTGTTCACCTAATGCCCCGAGGCGCCCTCCGATATTGCCATTGCGGGGTATTAGGGTCCACCAGTGCAGAAGTGAAACCGGACGAGCAGGGATCCTCCCGAGACTAGGATGGGTAGAAGACGAAGCGCAGGAGACGACGAGGGGCGAGTACATCGCGGTTGAGAGCAAAGATGCCATCGATTTCCCGTCGTCCCATCGCCCCGCCCGGGGTAATCACTCGCCCGAGGTCCCTTGTGGGCCCATGTCCAAGACCTAGACTCTTTGTATCCCGAGCCCGTGGTCGTCAACGGCGGCGACGGTAGTGGCGAACCAATAATAGCCATTCCCCTGCTCTCAATGAACTGTAACGCAACATCTCACACGATGCTTCCCACCCTCCACGGCCGGTTGCCCTCACGCGAGGGTTAACAGAAACACCCGTCTCCTGAAATTCGACAACCCAACATGTCTGCTCCAGACCTGTACTTGTCGATCACGCCTCTCAAGTTGTCAGGTATGTATAGCACTGACTTTTTTCTTCGGTACAGGAAGCTCATAGTCCTTAGAGATACCATCTGAAGATGCTATCCTGAAGGCAAGTCGCGAAGTTTTGGACGAAACGGCGTCCTGGAAACAAGGCAAGAGCTACCACCACCACCTTGTCCATACATTCCACCGTAAGAAGGGTCCGAAAGACGGCGCCGCTTGGTATGCCCGTGTAAGCGAGCACGACAAGGAGGATGCAACCTTCGAGGAGTTCTGGGACAAGCTCGGGTTGAATAAAGCAGAGAACGAAATGCAGTACGTCGGTTCAGATCCCCCTCCTCCTCGAGAGCAAGGACTAACCTTCTCCACCCAGGTATGTCCCGGAGATTGAGAAGGTTCAACTCATCAAGCAGATTTCCCCGAACCAGTCTGTATGGACGCTCTTTTACCGCTTCCCACCGCCGGTTTCACCTCGTGTGTTCACTGTTGTGCAAACTACGTGGTTGAGCGAAACTTCGCCGAGGACGGGGTAAGTCGGTGTTTCCACAATGATCGCGCCCATCGGCACTGATCCATCTACCACAGTATCATCGTGTCTATACCTGTGGATGTTTCCGGAGACGCCGATGCCGAGAAACTAGAAGAGAAGGGCGTGAAGGGCCGCTACGCGAGCGTGGAGCGCATCCAGGAGCTCGACAATGGCAAAGTTGAGTGGCGGATGGCCACTTCTAGCACACCAGGTGGGAGTATCCCACAGTTTGTGGCCGACTCCTCGATGGCCAGCACGATTTCGAATGTAAGGATACTGGTGTTATCCATCTCTGCTACCATCACTAACCTCAACCCACACAGGACGTCAAGCACTTCGTCGCGTGGTTGAAGGGAGTGCGTGAGAAGGAGACAGCCACACCTGCCGCTACCGCCGATGGAATACCCCCAGCAACGACGGCTGAGGCGGAAGGAGCTGGCTCGGAACCTGCTTCTGGTGCTGCATAACAGCCGTGACGGCGCCACTCAATCCCGTCCAAGCGTCGCAATGTCTCTATATCCCCCTCCCCCCATATACACAATTTGCTTACATGTACGGCTAGTCTACCCGTTCACGATATCATCTGGTCCGGTCCATTCGGAAATCATATAAACATCTGTTCGATCACGCCAATTCCAAGTATCTCTCCACTGTGCAAAGAGAGGTAGGTCAGTGTGCCACACACGTCCTGTACGCATGGAAGACGAACCTTCCCAATTGGTCACCGCCTCGTTCCACAACCTCACCTCGTGCTGTCTCGTACCACCAAAGTGCTCCACGAAGTCGTTCCCGAACACCGCCTCCTCGCGTGCGATGCTCCCGGGACGCATCATGCGCTCCGTGGCGGCCTCGAGGGAAATGGGCAGCATCTGTACCTGTGTACCACAGCAAGGGAATGAGGGGGTACGATTGTCGATCCAAGGACGGGAGGGAGGGGGGAGGCATTTCATGAGTCTAATGGGAGGCACGAGGCAGACCGTGCACGCACTTTTCCTGCCTTCTTGTCCTCAAGCGTCAGCTGGCTGACAGGTGGCCCGGGCAGGGGCAGCTTCTTCTCAATGCCGCGCAGTCCAAGGGCGAAAATCGCGCTGAGCGCGAAGTAGGGGTTCATGTCTGCGCCAGGAACTCGGATTTCCATCCGCGTGGCGGTGGGCGGTACAGAGGGTGGGGAGATAATCCGGACTGACGCTGCGCGCGAGTCGTAGCCGTAGGTGACTGCGTTCGGGGCCCAGTAGGCTTCGCCGCCAACAAGACGTTTGTAGCCGTTGATCGTCGGCACGAGCTAAAATAGCGAGCGTAAATCGCCTGGAGGAGGGAAGCGGGCAAGAAGAACGAACCATGGGCATCACTGCAGGAATGGTTGTTAGGGCACACTTAACTCCATGCCATCGTAAGAAGGCTTACCGTCCGGAAGACCGTCAAGGATACCGGCGAGGAACCACTCGCCTTCTTGGCTGAGGAACTTTGTGTCGTTATATTGGGCATTTGCGCGACCGTCCTTCAGCTCAGCGTCTGAGACAGCAAAGAGGCTCTTTCCGTCGGCATCGCGCAGGGAAACGTGAATATGCCTGCAGATCGTTAGCACAAACCGACGAATCGGACGGCACGGATACATGCCCACTGCAACCCGGGAGCTAGAGGAGTACAATCAATAATCCGCAACTTTTGAAACCGGGACTGCCTAGACCTACGTTTCCCCAAGGCTTGGCCATAAAGCTTGGTACCACTCCGTGCTTCATACCGATGCTCTTGGCAAGGAACTTGAAAAGTATTGCGTTGTCGGCCATTCGGAGAGCATCAGTGTATGCAAGGGCCGTCTCATATACACCGGGACCAGTCTCCGTGTCTGTTCAAGAATGAGGTACTCGCATGGATCGACATTGTGCAGACATACGGTGCCCTTCAAGCGGTATTTGGAACTTCAGGCTCTCGTCAAAGATATCGTTGAAGTATGCGGTGTTCAGTTGAGTGCGCAACAACGAATACCCGTGCACTGGCGAATTTCTTGTTAGCAATTCATCACGCCGGGTCGAAAATATGTGCTTACTGCCAGACGTCAAAGGTTGGAGGTTCGTGAAATTCTTGCTAGAAAGAGACTTCGGAGTTTCTATATGCCAGCAATCCGATCAACGGTATTGACCTCTGCGAGGGCGACACGCTGACCTTTGAATTGGAAGTACTGAATATGAGGCGTTCATCAGCGGCAGAACATACAGAAAGGAGATCACTGACCTCGTATTCACAACCAGCAATACATCGCCAGCCCTTGCCCTGCACTTTGGTAGAGATCTGGCGGAGTACGCCACGAGGATCGGCGCATATCGGTTCCTTCGTATCCGGGTCTAGAAAGGAAACGAGGAAGAAGGGCACGTTGTTCTCCCAAGGTAGCCGACGATAGGTCGCGAGGTCAATGGAGGCGATGAGGTCACGGTATCCATTTGCTCTATTTGATATAAGCAGCTCCGTCGGGTATACGGTATCGTGCATGTCCCATCCGCTGTGATTAAGGGCAGTGGTCAGCAAAATGTACAACAACATGAGGGGTAGTCCCGTATCCTACAAGATGACACTGCAGAAATTGAAACCTTCTGAGCTGGCCGCACTTAGGAACTTCTCCTTTGACTGAAATACTCATTGAGCAAGGAATAACGTTCGAATAACTTATCCATGGTATTACTTACCATGTACTTTCCTCTGAGGACGCCATCGACTAAGCAGCAAAATCAGGTAACAGTTTTACGGTTGACCGGAGGAATTGGAGGCCAACCGTCGATACCTTGAGAGAAGTGAGAAGAATATGGATGGTGTATTGGTTGGAAACTCACCAGCGACCTTCACTTTGATATCATCCTTGAGCAATGCTTCAAGGTCGGAGATCGAGTTTGGGGCATTTGAGGTCGGGGTCACACCCGCAAGGCTATTCCCAGACATTTTCAGAGAGTTGTATGTCCTAGTACTACTCCCGAATTGCGGACGTCGTGACTTGATCTTGCAAGGTGTTTGCGCGATTGAGGATGGGGAATGACGACAAACCATCT
Organism: Ganoderma lingzhi; assembly: GCA_026283605.1. Classification (NCBI taxonomy): domain Eukaryota; kingdom Fungi; phylum Basidiomycota; class Agaricomycetes; order Polyporales; family Polyporaceae; genus Ganoderma; species Ganoderma lingzhi. The sequence goes on from JAPJYM010000008.1 coordinate 1,144,788, forward strand.
TCAAGCGCCGGGTCGACTGGGCAACTGTGGTCCGTGGAAGCGCCCAAGATCATAATCAGGGTCCACCATATACGTTCCTTAACCTCAAACCACCACTCGCCAATAACTTGGCCCGCCATGTCCGTGGACCTACAAACAATCATTGTGGTCCCTTTCCCAGTGTCCGCCGTGGCTGCTGGGCATGATGGCTCACTGATCGTTGGTTCAGGTTTGTCCCGTCATCCATTTCTCGCCGGCCCGATAAGTATCGTTCTAACCGAATAAATTGCACAGCGGACGGCTCCGTGAGGTGGTACATGCCGCCTTCCACTAAGGTTGTGAGGGCAATAAAATCCATTGGAGAAGAAATCGCCTCGATAGTATGTCTACCTAGCAAAAAATCTGAACCGCCCACTATCTGGGTCGCAAGTGGTCGTCGAGTAAGCATCTCAGTTATTGCCAATCCGATTCGCGGTGTAACTTAACATTGCGTAGGCATGTTGCTTCGCCCTGGATTCCCTCAAGATGATCAACACCGCACAGGATGCTGTCACCGTCCTCGACATTGGTGAAGATGAAGATGACGTTCTTAATGAGGTATGGCTAAACCATTCGGTCGCCCAAAGGGTGTTAATGTGCTCCCGGTTAGTCAGCTTAGCATCAGTGAGAACGGAAAATATCTCGCATTCAGCTCTGATTCCGGTGCAATTGGGATTGTGGACCTTGCTTCCAAAGTCATCACGCGTATGAAGAATCGTCATACTACTGTCAGTTACCTTCTAGCTCCGTCATATCTTTTAGACTAATTTTATTCGTGGTAGGTTTGCGGTTCTGTGAGATTCATTCCAGATCGCCCTAGCGAGATTGTGAGCGGCGGATATGACTCCGCTGTTTTACACTTCGATATCGGGCAAGGAAACATCCTGTCACGCCATGACATTAGTAGGTGCAAATCCACTATGTCGTGTTGATAGCTAACAAACACCTTTTCCATTTTTGTCCACTTTACAGCGGCGCCGATACCTTCCGAAGGGACGACGGTGTCGTTTTCGCCACCGTTCGTGCATTCCTTGTCCTTGAGCCCATCTGGGTTAATCGTGGTCAGCACTGCTGATGGACGGGTCTGGCTCGGAGGTGGAGGCGAGAAACGGCTCGATGGCAAGAAGAAGAGGTCGCGAAGGTGGGAAGGGCTCAGGCAAGATGATGGGATTTGGCTGCAGGTTGCCGATGGCCCGATCGTCTCGTCGTGAGTCAATATAAGACAGTGGTACTCGCCGACACCATCTGACATGACACCTTAGCGCATTCACACACCCTGACCGTTTCCTCACATGCTCTCTCCTGGGAGTCTTAGCCGAATACTCTACATCCAGAGACTCAGATGGGGAATTAGCGGCGAAAAAGGGCTGGAGTGCGTCGACAAGGAACTTGGAGAAGGTCAACGCCATGGTTGCCGACCACTCTCGAATAGTCATGGTTGGGTTTGGTAAGGACGGCAAAGGGGTAGTGGAGGTATGGCATACTGTCGGGCAGGAATCGTAGCGGCAGGGCACAATTCTATCTCTATGTAGTTTTATTATGTGGTTTAACCCTTGATCTGAAGATGTCGCTTGGGGGGCTGACGAGCCTCATGCACCGTCTTCGGGCTCGGGCTCCGAATCAGACTCACAATCACAAGCCGTCAGGTCCTCCCCTGAGCGCAAATGGCCCACGCCCGTGACGTCTCGCCCCCACGTCCACTGCGGCTACTCTTCCATGAGCTCGACATCGAGAATCATGCGAAAGAGGGGAGCGTCCTCCTCCCACCCAGTGGGGTGTCTCTGGCCTGGCGCCGCACGTAATGTCAGGCGAAGGCGACCTCAGCCTTGCGACGCGGGTCCAGCTCGTGGCGTGACGGGAGTGGGGATGCTGGCATGGAGGGTCGTCGGGCGAATGCGCGAGCACCTTGTCGGACGCGTCGATGGCGACGAGATGGCCGGAGGGCGGGAAAAGTCATGCCAGAGGTAGGAAACGTCTGCGCGGAGACGCTGTTGCCGGACGGAGTACACGCGCCGGTGGGGACGCGGATGGAAGCAGCATGGGACGATGAAAATAGAGAGCTCGCTCTCTGATGAGATTGACTTGAAGAAGTCCGTCGGAATCGTTCTAGTATCGATGAGTCGCATGAGGGCTAGACGCATAAGTTCAACCCACTGAATGGAGCTGCTGAAGGTGTGAAAGTACCTGTTACGACAGTCTAAGCTCAGAGTCTTTTAAACACGCTGCGTAAAAGAACATTCTAGGGATTAGTCAAAGTCCCAACCACGGAGAAATTCAGTACTTGCTATACGTACCGCCACCGCCACCGCTCCCGGATGGATAGATACACTGCGCAGGTAAGGATTTAATCGCTCTGGAGGGTCATATGACGTGAAGCCATGAACAGCCCCTCCGAGAGAAGTGAGCACACAGAGCCTGTTAATGGCCAAACAGCAGTATACGTGGAGGCAGACGATAATACTATACATGCCATGGTATAATCTACATTGTTGTATTTGTATTGTCCAACGTGGCGAGTCAAGCGTTCATTCATCATCATCGCCGCCTCCGTCCTTGAAATCTCCAAATTCCCACTTAAAACACTCCTAGAGTACATGTCAACATAAGTAGCCACTCGCATGGAACCAAAAGCAGACTTACTAGACAATCCTCTTCTACCCTTGCTAGCGGAACTTCTTTGCCGTCGTCCCAACCTTCTTCCGGCTCCGCTTCGATAACATGCGTAATGACCTCCTTGATTACATGCTTCCGGATATCTACGCGCCATCCGAGCTTGCCTACCGTGTCGTACACGATAGACTTGCCAAGATGGCAGCGTGTCTCCAGCGCATAGCCCGCTTGCGCGCAGGGCGAACCCACGCCTGAGCACGTGCCTTGGGGGATAGGATCGGCGTTATGGTATACATGGGTAACGGGAGGTAGTCCGTAGGCCGAAGTGGAAGGCAACGTAGATGTAGAGTTCGGTGGAAACGGCGGCAGCAGCAGGTGGAGACGCTGCGCAGCGAGGCGCTCGCCGGGGGCTTCAAAGGCGACAGCTGGGAGACCGAAGGTTGTACCCAGAAGGGACGCGAGGGAACCGCCGAGAGAGTGGCCCACAAGCCACAAGTTGGCCTTGGGGTATAGAGCGGTCAAGTTATTGACGAGGCCCTGTGCGGAGGAAGAGATGAGCGGCAAGCTGAGGAGCACATCCATCTAAAACGCACCACGCCGACGTTGTAGAACAGGCTGTCTTGAACGAGTGCGTCGGTCAGACAGGTGTTATCGCACCGCCATTTGCCCGAATAGCAGTGGCACACCTGGCGGAATATCCAGGTGATATCCACGCGCGCACAGCAACATGAGAACAGCAGGTTATCGTTGAACTTGTCCTTCTTCGACGTCGGGCCTTGGAGGGTCGTGCCCTTGATCGATAATACGACCGTGGAATTATCTGGTGAGACGAAGACATGCCCGCGAAACCCGTCCGCCTTGTCTTCCCAGCCGAATGGGAAGCTCTAGAGTGCACCCACGCCACGAGTCATATATCAGCCTTCTCTCAACTTTACGAGCCCGGGGATACCGTAAAGAATTTTCCGGATGCGACGGAGTACACACGTACCGTGTTCCATGCGGGGTCGACCTCGTACCAGTTTGGCCGTCCCGGGAGCGCGTATGCGTTTCCGGTCATACGGGCCAACTGGGAGAGGGTATGCTTGTCCTGAACGTCCGGAGCGAGGAGCTCCACCTCTTCCCAGTCGATCGGTTCGCTCTCTTGCGATCGCAACGATCGAAGGCGGGCATGTTGAAACGCCGCACGATCCGTCGGACGGTATACGGTCGTCGGGATAGCCTGCAATATCACTGTCCCCAAAGGTTGTCGGTTGCCGGCATCGGAAACGTCGAAGGCGACTTTGCTGGGATCGTGAAGCTCTTCGTCTTGGAGGCGAAGCGTGTACTCGTCATGTAATTCGAATGAGATCGAAGTGCGGACGGGGGTAGCAACGGTAAGTGGTGTGAGAGTCAATGAAGACAGCGACAGAGCTATCAGGGGGGCTATGATGCGCATTGCGCAGTGGCTGAAGACATGAGAGAGGTCGAATACACGGAGACCAGGACCGCTTGCGAGGAGGTGGTGGATCCGGGGATGCAGGTGCCACCGTGCCAGGAATCAGACTCGGAGGACGAGCTCAATCTCACTTTTCGGGACTTCCGGGGCGATCCTCCGACAAAGATAAGTTCCATATTTGGACATATCGCCCCACTTACATATCCCAAATTAGAAAAGACGAACGTGGGGCTGCGGCCCTGGCACTGGCAGTACTAGTGGCGGGGACATGAGCATCCGGCCGTCGAGGATCCCATCTTTGTCTGAGTCTCTCACCGCTCGATGCTCGCTCCCTCGACGCCGACGTCCCCAGCATCGACAGTGACCACTGCCCACCCTACCTTTTACCTCACTCCATTCACTCAGTAACGAATTTGACGATATACCACGACTTTTACGACCACTCATGAACCCATACCCTGATCACTGGCTTGAATCTCCCCCACCGCCTTCCCGCTTCCGCCGTCCATGGTCGCCCGATCCCTACGACCCCCTACCGACGGCCTCCAACACGAGGACACATGACCGTGATCCCTATCAGTCGGTGGGGCAATGGGCGGTGGAACGGCGTCGTGAGCCGTCCGACGTGTCTGTCGAAGCACTCGACCTTGCAGACTATGCGAGAACCCTCAATCGCAACAACCATTTCGACCACCACAATCCACAACAACCTCCATTCCGACCTTACGACCCCTATCCACCGTCTCCGCGGTCAAACAGACCACTGGCAAGAACCGATTCCCTCAGTCCACCGTCTCTTACCTCCGCTTCTGTCTCTAGCTCCCAGTCATACCGCTCTCCCATGCGACGCCCATTCTCGCTGCCGCCACCCTCCTCGTACCCTGGAAACTCGCGAGGCACCCACTCGTCCCAAGCATCCCGCCCACGGCACGACCCGCACATTGTGAATCCCGAGTCAGAGATCGACATTGCCCAGTTCCCGTCCTTCTCCCGAGGATGGTACACCCGCGATCATGCTAATCCCTTCTCACCCCCGAGTTCCGCCCATGGCCATGGCGGAGACGATGCTCCCAAACGCAACCCGTTCGACCCTAGCTACACACTCGACCGAGACCCCTTCCTGGAACCATATAACCCCTCTCCACCACCGTCATATCCTTATGGCTCTTCCTACGGCCACCAATCGCGCTCTTCCCGCGATCACAACCTTGTTCCATGGAATGCAGACAGCGACGGAGTTCCGGTTGATCCTGAGATCAAGGAAGAACGTATGCGCATGCTCGAACGGGAGTTCGGAAAGAACGCGAAGAATGTTGAAGAGCCGGAACGGACAGTGGGGAGCGTGGATCCTCAGGGAAAGTTGATCACCGAGGGTCCGAAGAAGAGGCTCGTGGTACGCTGCATCCAGGTCTTCCTCGCGCTCACTGCTGCAATCTCCTCCATCTACTCCGGTTTGGTCTGTTTTCATTCCCCTTGAAGTATCAGCCCACCACTAACCGTCGAATGCACACCTCCACACAGGTCATCAAACCCTCACCTGCCGCTCCTCCAGCAGGCAAACTCCCCGCATACGTCCTCTACATTCTATCCTTCCTGACATTCTTCGGCTGCACGTTCCTCTTCCTGATCTACCCCTGCTGTTGTGGTCCTCGCAAACCCAGGGACATGCCTCTCACCGGAGGACCTCCTGGGATGATGGTTCTTCCCGTCGGCGGCTTCCCAGGTCAGAAGCCGAAGAAGAAAGGGAAGAAGGGCAAGGGTCCTCCAGACGGCAGCGTCCAAGTCAACCTCATCGTCGACCCCACGATGTTTGGACGCGACCCGGAGCGTGGGCGCGAGGACGAAGAGGACGACGAGGATGATGGGTCTTCGGCGGTCCCTGGATCGTTTTCTGGTGCATCGAGTGGGGCGCGACGAAGGCCTCCGAGGAGAAGAGGCATCTTTGCTGGGCTAGCGATGGAGGAGCAGTGGAAGAAGGCGAGGAAGACGTTGAAGTGGGGCGTGACTGTCGATACCGTCCTGATGCTTGTGTGGGGTTTGGAGTTCGTGTTGATCCTCCTGGGCAAGCGGTGTCCAGTCGGTGGCTACCTTGGATGGTGAGTTACCCCTCCCGAGTCTTGTGTCCGTTAAGCTAAGACTGTTCCTTTAGGTGCGATGCGTACAACATCGGGACAGCAGCCGCATGCTTGCTGTGTCTACTGTTTGGCCTGAGTATATTCTTCGATGTGAAGGACCTACATGCCAGTCGCGCGTCCCCTCGCACACGGACATAATCTCTACCGCACGGTTCCAGGCCCTTTCTCGCATTTGGTTGTTGTCGGATCGCTTGGACACTTGTTGCTTGCGCACTTCAGGTTGAATTACCTTATGTTTCTTTATCTGTTGCCTGATCGTCGCATTCTCTCCATGGCCGTACTGCACACATTCGGACACTCTTTACGACACACTAACGATGCCGATTTATTGCTATCTGGTACCTCCGAGTACATTAATGCCCGTGTAGCCCACCCACCTTTGATCTCTCTGGATAATGATTGTTTCGCGATGCGGGATCGCTCTCGTCGTCCGACTGAATAATCGGCGAACTTAAGCCCACCGCTTTGGACGCAATCCATGGCTCGTATTTCGTCTGCGCTCCGCCGTTCATGTCAGACCTGGAATTGCAAACAACGATGAGCCTTCCTTGTACAATATAAAGGCTTCCCAGCTTCACAGAGAGCCTCTGGTCCACCAGCATCGCTTATCTGGAAACCCGTCCGCCATGCCCGCCATAGCGTTCACCCTCGAGGACGTAAAGCGCACCGTTGTCCTCACGACGGTCCAGAACCTCCACGACTCCCCTCACTTCCTCGCAACGGCCGTCGCGACCGCGGCGAGCACGACAACCGAGGCTCTCCAGGTTATCGTCCTCTCTCCTCTCTTCAACCCTCCCTCAACCTCTTCAGATGCCCCTCCAACGCCTGCCCCCCATGCTGTTTCAGGAACTGAGGCTAGGACAAGGACCGAGACACGGCCGGCGGCGCACGAAGACTGGGACGCGCCGGGGATCTCGCGGACAGCGTACTTCGAAGACGTGCAGCGGCTCCTGACGTTCGTGTACGTCCAGGCGACGAAGGTCGCGCAGGACCTGGACAGGGTCCTCCTCAACGTCGACGTGCTCCTCAAGGGCACCGGCGCTGCGTCGGACGCATTCCCCGAGGACGCTGTCCACGCGGCGGGGCGCATATTCTCAGGCGAGCAGTCATCTGTGTCTACGTTTGTCTGCACCCTGAACGAGCCTTTGCCCATCCCGTTGGCAGTTGCGCCGGATGGCATCCCGTTCCCGCCCCTCCCGCCGTCCGCGGCGGAACGCAACTCGGAGATCGTCGCCGTAGAGCCGGACGACAACCCTCTGCATGCCGTCCCGCCCGCCCTCACTCCCGTGGACCCGTCGTTACCGCCGCTATACCCCGTTGTCGCGCTCGGAGGCACGTTCGATCACCTCCACGCAGGCCACAAGATCCTGCTCAGCATGGGCGCGTGGATCGCAAAGGAGAAACTAATCGTTGGTATCACAGGTATGCTCGCCGCGTTCCCCCCTTCAATGCTCGCTGTCCAGGAAAAGAAACAGGAATTAACGCACACATACCCCCCAGACGACTCGTTACTCGGCAAAAAGCTGTGGAAGGAGGTCCTCGAGCCGCTGTCTGTGCGCACGGACAGGACGCGCAAGTTTCTTGAGCTCTTCAAGCCTGGGGTCGAGTACTTCTGCACCCCGTTGAATGACGTCTACGGACCAACTGGATATGATCCCAACGTGCAAGCCCTCGTCGTCAGCAAGGAGACGCTTTCCGGTGCCGAGTCTAGTACGTGTTTATGTTCGTGTTCTGCATTTTCTTCTGCTGAATCTTTACCCAGTCGCGAAGAAGCGACAAGAAATGGAATTCCAGCCTCTCCGCGCCTTTGTTATTGACGTCATTTCCGCAACAGAGGCCAGTGTCGACTCTGAGGATGCAGCGGTACTCCGGACGGCTAAGATGAGTAGCACATATATCCGCGAATGGATTGTGAAGAATCAGCAAAACGACGTACCCTCGGAACAGGAACCCTCGAATTAGATGTACACCCGATTGTACGACATCTCTGTATCATTCCCGTGCGTACCCCAACTGAATATTCACACCTCCCGCACGACGTTTGTAAATTTCGTTCCATTAGTTGGGGACGAATGTACGTGTACGTAGCTTGTACTATAGTGTGTACGCTACGGAAGCCACGCCAAAATAGCCTGTTACATGCGGAGGGGGGACCCGTAGCGTAATACTCGAGCAAGAAGAAAAACTAGAGAGAAACGAGACGACAGATGGCAAGGGATGCTGGGGGATCGAGATGTCCTAGATGCATAATAAGGATTAGATAGACCTGAAATTGACGAGAGGGTTTCGTAGACTGAGACTCGATGTGGGGTATTGTGCATGACTCAGAACGCCAGGAGGGTAGTAAAACTTGTAGGCAAAATACAAGAAGTCCACAGTGGCCAACTATTGGAACCGATATGCGAGGACGTGCACGTCCAGAAAGGTATATAGCGATGCGGGGAAGGAGGTAGGGATGGGCATGCAAACGCAGGGAGAAAGAGACAAAAATGACAATATACAACGCAATGCCCAAGAGTACGCACATAAAGATAACCATGTCCAACCGTCCAATGATCTCCACCTATGTACATAGGTACACCGCTCATAAACCGTGCGAACGGAGGGGGATCATGACAGCGTGTTCCCCAGAGCGTCGAGGTCGATAAACCGTGTCACTCGCTTCATCGCCATCGTGTTCCTATTGCCCGCAGCCCCAAACACGTCGTCGCCGTACATGTCATCATCGTCGTCCTCGTCGCGATTCCGCATGGCTTTCTGTACGTGCTTCTCGCAGAGCATGCGACCATCCAGTTCGTAGTACTCCACCAGCCGCTCCGTGCAGCCGCGGTACTCGCACAAGAAGTGTTCGGGATGATAACGATCCCCAGCATGCGAGACCGCACACGGGCCCTCGATTGGCTGGCCGCAACGGGCAGCGGCGCAGAGCGAGTTGTTCTCTTCATGGTAGTGGTACGCACAGTACGGTTTCCCGTCGTATACGTAGAAGCTCCTGTCCGGAAACGGTTTCTGCAGGGCGATGTCAAGCGCTCCGCCAAGCACCTCAGGGTTTTCACAGCGATGAGAACGCACCTCACAGGTGAAGCAGCTGAAGCATTCGCGATGCCACTTCCCCTTCAGCTGGCCGTCCGACGACGACACGGCCTGCTTTTCGATCGTCTTATTACAACGGCGGCACTAAATATCAAGCGAAATGAACCTCCATCAGCATCGCGTCTCTACCTCGAACGCCCATCACCCCCGACAGCCATTGGTCATTTGTCCGAGTGTCCGACGCACGCGGAGAACAGGGGGACGGAAATGAAGATAAGAGGAGACCACAGACGCACCTTCGGCAGATACATATTCTTCCAACACCGATCGCACAGCACGCTCCCGCCCTCGACCTGGATCCACCTTCCGTCCTCGATCGGCTTCACGCAGCGCACGCACGTCCTCGTCCTCGGCCGCTTCGTCGACGCGCTCCGCGGTTTCCCCGTCGCCTCCGCGCGCTCGAGCGCCGCGAGCCGGTTCGACGGCAGCGTCGGGCTCGTGTGCGAGCGTATGGGCGGCTTCGGCGACCTCGTCGCGCTGTCCCTGTGGCTGTCTCTGGGCCGGTTGGGGGGGCTGTCCGCCGGCAGGCGCGAGGAGCTCGCGGTGGAGATCGTCGGGGAGGTCGGGTCGTCCTCAAGGAGCGTCTCCATGACGTGGTCCAGGGCTCCGGTGGACTTCGATGGTGTTCGTGGGGCGTACGAAGAGGAGGCGGCCGTAGATGATGAAAGGGAACGCTGGGGAGCGCGGGGCGACTGGGCGGTGGAGGATGAAGAAGACGAGTACCGGGACTCGGTCATGGACGGGAACCGGACCTTGCTCTCTTTCGCTGCTGGGGGCGCAGTTGGAGCGTCCTTTGATTTCGCGGGGGTAGCAATGGGCTGGGGACTCGCCCGCAGGGGCACATCTAAAGGCTGGTCGTCGTCATCGTCCGAGTTGGCGTATGCGAGCCCGTCGTAACTGTCGTCGGAAACGCTCGGGGATACCGGGGAGTGATCTACCTGGCTGCGAGCCGCATTCGTATCCACGGTTGGGTGCGTGTTCTTGAACTTCTCGAAAAAGGGCAGGCGGGGCGTCGAAGGTGGTTCTGCGCCTGCAGAAGGTACCTTAGGCGGTTCGTGTGAAGGAGACAGTACCCGGTCCCGTAAATCGGAGGTACTAAGCGGGCTCGTAGGAGAAGATGCAATTCCTGCGGTTTGGTGCGTAGGCGTAATGTTGGACGACCTCTCCGGCGACGCCGGGCTGCTAAGCCCTGGTGACTTCTGCGAGTAGGGTGAATGCGGCGACAGCGACGCAGTGCCTGACCCGGGGGAGAGCGGTGGCGTATTCGCAGCTGGTGAATTCATGTACGTCAATCCCCGAGCAACAAACTCTCCGACATCGCAGGAACGCACCATATCTGGTCGCGGAATCAATATCCAAGAATCGGGGCGCGTTCGCCCTCCTGCCATCCATACCCTGGGTCGGCTGCATAGGATCCGCACTGGGTCCTGGTCCTCCCATCATCGGCGCAGGTCCCATCGTAAACATAGCAGCCCTAGCAACAGCTGCGAACCCGCGCCTCCCAACACCCGCCATCCCCGCCTCTCCCCCGGTCTTTGTGTCAGGCTCTGTCTGGCGCGGTGTGCCCGGGGACATCGGTAGGGGTGGAGTCCGAGCGGCGGGCGGCCTCCCACTACCAGGACCACCCATAAACGGCGGGCGCTGTGATTCCGCTGACGGCCGCCGCACCTGGTCCATGGAAGGGCGGGCTTGATCCATGGAAGGACGCATGCTCGCCGCAGACGGGGCGCGCATGCGCGACGGATCATTGGCGGGCGTCCGCGCGCGCATGTCCGTCGAATAGATGATTTCGGGGCCCTGCTCAGGCGGCGGCCGCACACTTACGTTCGTGCCAGCCCGCTGGCGGACTCCAGGCGGGGACATTGGGGGACCCATGGGCGTGCGTGGGGGGTTCGAGAGGGCGGGCTGACGCATGCTCGCGTTCGACGGCGCACGCGACCGCAGGGTCGCAGCTCCCGGGGGCGGGATATTGTGCGACTGTATACGGCCTGCAGGGGTCATCGACCGCTCAATGGCGACCGGGTTGGCTGCGAACGGATCCGATGGGAGGGGCGGCGCGCGTGCATTGAATGTGCGAGGCTCGGAAGGACCGGAACTAGGGGGAAACGGTACCTTGTCGATGCTCGGTCGCCCATTGGACCTCGCGGGCGGGCTCAGGACGCGATCTGTTCTGCTATCTGAGCTTCTGACACTGAAAGACGATGCTGATGACGGGGCGCGGGCACGTCCGGTCGCGTGTGGCGGGGGCGCAGGACTCTTCTGGCGTGGTGCCGGGCTTTTCTGGCGTGGGGGTGCTTGGGAGAGCGAGGAGGTACGTGGAGGGCTTTGTACTGTTGACGGGGCGGCTACGAGGCTCTGGAGTTTGGCTGGGAGGAGTGCAGCGACGGAACGGGGAGACTGAGGTGGCCTGAGAGCAGGAAGTTTAGGGACGGGAGGTAGGGGAGCGCAGACATGGTCGCCAAGCTCTGATATAGGGACAGGAGCGTTGCAAGTCGAACATTTGACTGTCGGCAGGATCTGAGAGATACGCTGTGAGCCAGGTGGAGGGGCGACTAGTTGGGCCATTAAAAGAACGTGATGGGGAGAGAGGGAGATGGACGAGGAGACCGGACTAGCGGTTGGAAAAAAGAGCGTGGAGGTGGCGGAGGGGAGGGAGGGGATTAATGGGAGAGAATTAGCTAGAGTAGGATAGTACTAGGAGACGAGAGAGGACATAAGCGGATGATCACAACACGCCAACAACCGCCGCTACTCTCCCAAGCGCCCAACAACCATTCCCTCTGACTCCACGTGTCCCTCTAGATCTCCCCACACAATAACCAGCCTACGTTCTACACATGCTTCGAGGCCTCGACAGCACGCGTATGGGGGCGTTGGGGCTGGGGCGCGGTGGTAGGAGAGGACATGGAAGAAGGAGACGGTGCAGGGAGAGTGGAAGACTGGATCGCGGCATTGGCGAGCGCAACCGAAGCGGTGGGAGCTCAGAAGATCAGATTCAGCGTTGCAGTCTCACCAGGTCTGACCCCCTCCAGCCAATCGCACTTGACGATCGTCCGTCTTCGACGCGGAAAATTCACCGGACACGGCTTCATCGAGATCCCAACGTTCGTTTGCAGTCTCAGTCTGCTTGACAGCGCACCATCTCCACTCGTATCTCTCTCCTCCCGCCCCCGCCACTCATGTGCATCTCGTCCATCTGCCATCTGCGCAAGCCTGCGGCGCAAGCTCCAATGTGTCGGAGTCTCGGTCTTTTAAGTATGGCTGCACTCGCCTCCTGGTATTCAATCTTCGCTTATACCTGATTGAACCTCTCTCTCCGCCAGCATCAGCGTTCAATTGTGGATTATCGAAATCCATTCGTCCTGCCATCGTGGGTGTGGACTTCCACGCACCCATGCAACAATCTCCGTGTAGGGAACATGCCCAATCTTCGCCGTAGATTTAGATGTCTCTGAGCCCCACAGCTCCGATTCCACGCAGAATTATGGTGCCACGGTGCCACCGGGCTGGAACGCACGGTCCATCGCGGCAACATGACGGACGTCCGGAGAAAGTACGTCCGGCCACTGAAAAGCCGTACGTTGTTGACGTCAACTGGTAGGAAGCCTGACATCATTCCACTGATAGGTATGAATGGTAATATAAAGAGAGAATACCGGTCTGCATTAACACTGTGTATGTAGGGGCCCCGCCATGATACCCCGCCGCCACAGGACAGAAGCACTAGTCCTCCCGTATGGCGCAATCTGTGTCAATGCGTCAGTGACCATCATCAATCCTAAGTACGCCGCCCTCACCTCATAACATGACGCAGTGTTGGGAGTACTTGATCCCCGTCCACTACGACGTGTCTGACGGCTTCCCTGTCGTTCGTTGCGGTGGAGACACATGAGTATTGACGAAATACCGCCGCAGATCCGGGTCGTCCGCATCGAGGTTCTATCAACATACCTCCGCTGATCCCCCACCGTTGCCAGTGCCAGCGAGAACCAGCCCCAGCCGCAACGCCGCGCCGGCTTGAGTCCAAGTACAGCACCGCAAGTGTCGCCAGTAGACCAAACCCCGCCTTTTCTCGACGCGGCGGAAGCTTGAGAAATAGACAAAGCGCCGCCGTCACGCGATGTTACGGAGGAAGGTCGGGGCCGCACACCGTGCCGAAAGATAGCCACCGCAATATTTCCACCCCTCGATACCGGCGCCGTACTGTGGGGAACAGGAACAAAGAGCGGGGGAAGGCGCAGCGTCCCTGAACTAGCCCCACAAGTCCGCTCGAGAAGGCCGCGAGCTTCAAGATCCTTGTTGAACTCGGGGAGAAAGGTTCGACGTCGAATAGGGTGCGTCGGTCCGGGGTGATTAGTCGGTCGTAGCCGGATTGACAGCGAGATGGGGTAACGTTAGGCTTGAGCTTGAGATACGGAACGCACGGCTGTGGTCGTGGATACTGTACGTATTGTCAACGTTTGTCCACGATATGCTTTAATGTGGGTATCCTCGCTCGAGACGAGTAACACAGGGTTGATCATGTCTGCGGAATACGTTGACGTAACGTTGCCCTAGCGAATGTAGCAGTGATAGCCTGGGCCAATTACTCAGTGTTCCGAGGTACTTATCGTGAAAGTAACGTTGGGGGTGATGGACTTACTGTGGAAACATGCGACTCGGAGTGCTTGAAAAGCATGTACAATCCAAACGGTTGGTCGCCACCCTTTAAGAAGCACTGCGCTGATGCCCGTCAGCTGTGCGACATCCGTACGATGCCGCGGGAGGCGAAACCAACAGATAGAAGCGTTCTTGCTTCATCATCACCTTCAAGTTGGATGGCAGAGAGGAGTTGAATCGATCAACCGATCATTGAACGCTGAACGTTGAAAGTCGGGCGGCGGACATGAGCCCGTTGCTAGAGCAACCTGGTCCAAGTTTCATTCAGCGAGATGCGCAGGAAATAGTTCGAGAAAGCTGATCGCGGACAGACCTCTCTGTAGTTGCGGGTGACGCAGTGCGCAGCACAGCCGACTTTCCCGTCTGGCGGTGGCCAGAGAGTCCTCGGACACGTGATCATTCTTGAAAGTCGCGATTGGATAGCCGGGCCCGGGGTGGCAGAATTGACCGCCTCCAGCCGCCTCCCGACCCCCAGCTTCGTATTTGTATTTGTGCCCTGGGTTCCCCAACAGCGATGGGGTCGACACATGCGCGCACTCGTGTGCCTCCCGCATTCCCGCGCCGATTAACGATGTTGTCACAAGTGTCAGGCACTTGCCTCTCCGACGACGTCCGTTGTCTTCCTTGTATGTATTCCCCGGACCCGGTCCGTCACAGGGTCGCAGGCCGATCCCGCGAGGCGGGGCCTCGACAACTGGGACACCTTGCTTGCCGGTGCGCCGTGTGCAGTATCACTATCGAGGTTCAGTTCCAGGAACGCCGTTCGGTCTGGCCCTCCCGGGATCCGCGCAACCCAGGGACGATGCGTCTTGCGACCCCGAGCGAAAAAGGGCGAGTGTTTCCCCCCAGACGAACGACGACTCGCCTGATCGCGTATCGGGATTCGGGCCCTGCGTGCATGCGCATACTGTATCGGTGATGCCAGATGGGTGACCTGACGGGGACGATCCCATCGGCGAAGCGTCCGCGGCGGGGGCGCCATGGAGCTTGTGGGCGCAGCGCAGATAAACATCCGTGCAACCGTGCTCTTCCCAAACGAGGCGAACAGGTAACCGTTTGCGCACGGCGGGGTGGGTGCCGCCATCGCGGCTCCGGATGCCGGACCTGCGCCGCCTGGCCCCATGCGGCCGCCCCTGGCGCTGCTAACCACTCCACCCGCAAGGATTCGGTCCATGGAGGGAGAGGGGCGGGGGCGATGGCATGTCCGGAATAGACACTAGCCTTCTTCATCTTTATCAGCACCCTTCTCATTATCGCAGGGGCTTGCAAGGCTGTTCCCTTGTCGCGCCTGTACAAAGATCAGACAAGGAAGCACCCGCCCGCAGCGCCTTCGAGGGAAATGCACAACACACCCCCAATGCGAATAAGGCAGAGCACACACCTCCGTGGGCATACTCCCTCCGTGTACGTACGCAGGCGTGGTTCGTTGGGGGCGCGGTCGCGCGTCGTTCGGAGTCCCGCTCAATATCAACGCCCCGTTCATCTCTCTTCATCTCCGTCCGGACCGTTCTATTGCGCATCGTTATCCACCGATCTATCGGATACTTTAGCAGGGAATGCAACCTAGCGCACGGTCTCGAGGCCTCACCATGTGTGCCGTGGTCCGCTGGCTGACCAGAAACAAAATTCCCCATCGCCCCAGTTCACTCAACCTTCGATCCGTTGTCCCGGACATGTAAACGCTAGAAAGAACGTTTCCACGACGGCCACCCGGTGGCTTCGTTTGTTCGGAGTACGGGCCAGTCGTGCGATCTCATCCGAGCTTGGCTATTTGTCGTGTCTCATGTCTTCGCCGATGGTTTGCGAGCTACGCGGATCTGCTTCACAGATAGCTTCCGTTATAGGGCGTTGGGCATCGAACTCGAGGTTGGTTGACGCGTCGGGTCACGACCATGATAGTGCAGCGAGAAGGAAGCCTGAGCGCGATACCCTCCATCGGACGATTTTTCCGACGAGCCCGACTGGCCGCGGGCACTGGCAGGCGACTGGCTGGGGATCTGACATCGGATTCCAACCGAGCGGAGTCGAAGCGCGAACTTCCGACTTCCAAGATGCTGCAAACGGACGTGGACGTTAGCTCTCCAGCGCATGCATATGCATATGAATGAATATCGCCGCAAAAGACATAACACCATAATGACTACTTACTAATGAGCGACGTTATAAGCGAGCCGAGCAAAAAATGCAGCGGAGTACCATGTACGTACACCGCGACGTCGGCGACAGGAGGTATTGTACTTGTACTACGTAGACAGTGAAGGGAGAGGGTAGCCAAGAGCGTCGGGAAAACTAAGAGGAACGGACGGGTATCAAAGATAGCAGCCACACAGAGCGTCTGGCAAAATACTATGATGTCATGCACTACCTACTTTACATTTACGATGGCCGCCAGCGGACGGCAGTAGCCCCCGCGTGATGCCCCGTCCATGCACGTCCATCATCCCGGCGCCCTGCAGCTCGAAAAACGCGGCCTCCAGGCAGGTGCTGACTCTGCTGGGACTGATGGTGCGCGGGAGAACACAGGAGGCGGGCACACGCCACGCGCCACGCTTCTCTGCATGACTCTGGTTCCCATGCCCTAGCCATGGAGTCGCCAATTTAGAGGGCTTGATCTGGGTTCGGGAAATAGCGCGCCTCGCGACGCATACCGTCGCTGCGCACGGTGTGCGCCGCGTCCTGTGGCGACGACTGGCTCCCCATGCCCATCCCGTCGCCCATCCGTTGGTGTTGCTGCTGCTGGAAGGCGCTCATCTGGCTCCCCAATTGCGGCGTGAAGCGCGAGAAGAAGTTCTCCCATTGACCTGTTCATTAAACGTTTACCACGTCAGCACCCGCCTCATGTGTTCGTGCATCATGATGCACGGGGCGGCGACGGAGCGCCGCCCGCACCACACGACAGGCAAACGCACCCCAATCGAACATCGTTCCGGGAATACCCTCGAGGAAGCCCACGTCGGCCATCGCCTGCTGCTCGAGAACGTTCATGCTCTGCGTTTGGTCCAGCACGTTCATGACATGCACATTCTCCTGCGCGGACATCTGCTGGTTTAGGGCGGGGTTCATGTTCGGGAAGTTGTTGCCGAGCTGGGAGAAGCCAACCATCGACGTCGAGGAACCCGCTTGCTGAGCCACGCCAGACTGCATGTGTTGCTGCGGCCTCGACACCCGCCCGCGGTCGATAGTCGGACCTGTAGAGTCCACGTCCATAGGCGCCGGGGTGGATGCAGGAGGTGGGGTTAACCATGAGTCGGACGTCCCACGACGAGAGTGCGCGTTACGGTCCATGGGCGGCGGAGCAGACGATCGAATACCGTCATCATTGGCTTCGGGAGCAGACGACGCGCCAGGCGCCTCACCTTCGTCTGAATCACCGCCAGGGACGATCGTCCCCTCGGGCAGCTTCTGTAGCTCCTGGTCGATGGCGCCCTTCGCGATGAACACCCCGCCGCCCGGTCGCGTGCTGTCCTTCTGGAACGACAGCTTCGACACGAGCGTCCTGCCCTTGACGCCGCCAGTCGGGTTGAGCAGGGGCACGTCCGACGTCGCCACGGGGGTCTGCGTGGCTTCGTACAGGAGCGAGATGATCTCGGCAGTCTGTGGGGGGTGTCAGCACGTTCCTGAAGACATGTATGTGGCGTGTGTCGACCGGCCTTTCGTCGAGCTGACATATGGTCAGGCGAGAGCGATGCTTCCCACTTGCGCACGCAATCGCGGAGTTTCTTCAGCTTCAACTGGGCGTCGGGGTCCTGTCTTCGCGCATAGGTATGGTACTGCGGTTGACACAAACGGGTTATATTCCACGGTCTCCACAAATAACAAACTCAACACGTACCTGAATGAGCGCAAACGACGTAGCGCAATACGGCACCAATAACCACACGTCGTACATGTCTTCGTGCGCATCCAGCCAGTCGATCGCGTCTCCCGACATTTGCACCAGCCCTGTCCACTTCTCGACCGTGAGCGAGAACTTAAGGTGCACCGGACACGAGTACGATATCCGCATGAATACGCGCCAGAAGATCATGTTCACTGTCGTGTAGAACAAGAACAGCATCCCTAAACCATCCAAGATTTTTGTCAGCACTAGTCCCGCCCAACGATCGCGCCGTCCATACTTGGCCGGCTGCTCGGCCGCGCGCACACGGCAAGGCCCAAAGGCCAGCGGCACGGGCCCGCCCCGTGTTGTGGCGCGGCGAAAACCCCGAGAAAAGTTCAAGAGCTCGACCACTCACCTGCGCTCATTGGTGTCTCTGGTCCGCGGAACTGCAGATCCGCCGGGAGGTTGCTTTTCCAGGCCTCGAGGTCTCCGAGCAGCTTATGCAGCTCGTCGTCATCGGTGAACGCGAGCCCGGCAGGTCTGTGCCGGCCGAACAAGACCGTTGTCAGCTGGAGGGTCTAGGCCCAGACAGGCCGAAGAGGGGGACAGGGGCTCACGTATATATGGTCTTCTGCACTCGCCCGAGGATGACGCTCAGCCGGACGAGCTCGTCCATGTACAGGTCGTTTGGGTCGCCCGACGACGGCAGGCGCGCGTCGCAGTCTCGGATGTCAATCATAAAGGGATGCCCGAAGGTCAGGCTTATCCTGAACGCGAGGTGAGTGTCAGCTTTCCATCTTGCGCTTGATGGTGCACGTTGGGGGGGCGGCGGGGGCGGAGGCGACATGGGGGGAAGCAGACACATACCACCTGTCGCTAATGACACAGACGCCCCACAGTCGTCTGCGTATCTCAATGTTCTGTTTGACAGACTCGGCTCTGTGCAAGCCCAAGTCCTGCGCCTGGAGGTGTGGTGCCGACGTATCGCCAAGTAAGCATAACCTCGGTCGCAGCAAACCAATGAACAGCCCACCATACGGATCGCGCACCCGAGACGAACCCACAACGCCGATAAAGCGTGCGGCACGTACTGCGAGTGGCAGTCGCCCACCATCGCGAGGATAAGCAGGGACTGCATGTTCACGATCGATGCCGTGGACAGCACATCTTCAGCCTTGATCAGGCTGTTGACGGTGTAACGAATGGACTCGAACACCTTCTGCGGCACATCCCGCCGCGTGGCCGCGACGAGACAAATCGAGTAGAGCAAAATCGGAGGGGGCGGGTTGTTCGCGATGAACTCGTCTCGGGTGACGACAGGAAGCAGGGGGGCAACATCGACAAAGTACGAGTTAACCAACCGCTCGACCACGTCCCGCTCTATGCGCAAGTCGATCGGCTTTGGGAGCGCAAGTTGGAGTTCTCCTTGCTCTGGCTCGTGGACGCGGATAATACCGTCGCCATCCGCACTCAGGTCCCAAGAGTGGTGGTAGCGCAAGTCGTATGCTTCGTAAGTCCGTGAAGAGACCAATGGATGCGAGTGCAGGAGGTGCGTAGTAGACGTGGGACCTGTCGCATGTAAGTCAGGACGGGAACCAATGGGCGGTCGTCATTGAATCGACTCACCGAACACCTTGATATCCCCAGCTCCGCTCGCCTTCGGATGCTCGGCCAGTGGAGAGGAAGTGCTCCGTTCTGCGGTCTCTTTATCCTTTTCAGCGGCCGCAACTGCAGCAGCCTCCTCTTCCAACTTCTTCTTCTTGAACCGAGTTTCGGTAATGGGCAGGAAGAAGGTGCATTCGAAGGAGTACTGTTTACAGTGCTGGCATACGGGTGGATCAGTGTCCGGTAGGACGTCGCATCTATGGAGGTTATACCCAAGTCAGCCGGTCCACGAGCCCGCGAGGTTGTAAAGCAGTGGAGGGAAGGAATACACCCAGGATAAATAGGCGTGATGGTAGAGAAAGCAAAGGTAAAGGGACAGACCTTATTTTCCTGGACCGACAACTGTCGCAGGCTCGCTGGGTCTTGGTACGCTTCTTGCTATCCACAAGGGTCGCCGCTGACCCGGAGGCTACGCGTTGAATGTCAGTGCTGCTGGAATCTGCACCTTCTTCGTCAGACACTCTATTGCTGACACCGTCATGGGCATACTTCCTTTTCCGTTTACCGGTAGCCGGAGGGGGACCGGTGGACGCGCTCTGGCTGCTCTCGGGGTGCGCGCCTTGTTGGGCCTGGTACATCATCATACCGGGCGGGTACTGAGGGTAAGAGGGGTATGGATGATGGCCGTACGACTGGTGATGGACGGCCGGAGGATATTGATATTGACCAGAGTGGGAAGGCATGGTCGGGGTAACGTTAGCACTCTGGCCATTAGCGGGAGAGCCAGTGGTCGGCTGGTGGAAGGGCGAGGGCGAGGACGGGTATGGGCTACCGTTCATGGGGTAGGAGGGATTCATGGTGGAAGCGGAATAGGGGGGACCAGCCGTCGCGGTCGAGGCGGAGGGGGCGCCGGAATAAGAGTGGAGAGGAGCGGTGAAGCGAGCTGAAGACTGTAACGGTTGGTCGCGTACGTTTGAGATGCGCGAAGCTTTAGGGAAGAGGAAGCGAATGAGGAGAGGAGCGCCATCTGATTAGAAAGAAGGGTGACATACTGCGGGAGTCGGAGGCCGGAGGAGGCGAGTGGGAAGTATGAATCGGAGACGGGAGGGACGGAGGCGGGCGGGGTTCGTTCTTGTGCTG
Source organism: Ganoderma lingzhi (assembly GCA_026283605.1). Classification (NCBI taxonomy): domain Eukaryota; kingdom Fungi; phylum Basidiomycota; class Agaricomycetes; order Polyporales; family Polyporaceae; genus Ganoderma; species Ganoderma lingzhi. The sequence continues at coordinate 1,165,303 of JAPJYM010000008.1, forward strand.
GGAGGGGGAGGACGACGAGGGCTTTGATTTTCTCGAGTGTTTACGGGACGAAGACTCGTTCTTCGGCGCGGACGCCGTCTTGCGGGCGGAGGCGGCAGGGAGTGGGGCCGACGAGGACGGCGCTCGGGAAGGGTCTGCGTCCATTCTTGTGTTGCTTGCAGTCTGTTTGTGACTGATTGGGATGCAGATTACTCAACAAACATACGCATACGCGTGCGCTTTCTTGCCCCCAATCGGCACCTTTATTCAGTGCATCCACCTCCAGGCGCCGAGAGGACAAGCTCGAGCCGCGCGGTCGCTGGGAGGCCGGGGACGCGAAGGGATCGAGGGGACGACAGAGACGCACGCCGGACACGCGGGGGCGCGCTGGGGTAAAGGGGCTCGACGACGGGAGAGACGGAGGAGAGCGACGGGCGCGCGAGGCCCCGCACCACTCGCGTCCCATGCCGAACCATGCCGCTTTCAATCTCCGCCCAAACCCCGCCCTCAGTCGACCCAAAAACCATCAGCCCACGCGAGATCGGCCCGACAGATGTCATCATCGCCCTCCGAGATTTCTCCCTCCAAATCGGGCCCTCGCCTTGGTCGCTCCTCCCCCGCCCTCCGCCCCTCCACCTCCACCAACGCCCCCCAAATTCGCGCGGGGCCGAGGGCGCACTGTGGGGGAACTATTCCGAGCATTCCGGTGTGGATCGAAGGGATGGGAGGTAATGTGGGACGGGGAAGAGGGACGCGGGATCTACAGTCATTTACTGAATGGGCGCAGGAACGGGGCGGCGCGATCAGAGGTTGCGTCACCACGTTGCCCTTTCCCTCATTCCAGCAGTATTCCAGCCGTGTGCCTCATCGCCCTTCCCAAATCGCGCCCTCCTCCATCCCAGACGCCTGCCTCAATCATCCACCCACGTCAACCCGTGCGATCTACGTGGTCGTCCAAGTATATGTTTCATCCCATCAGCACCCGGTCACAAGGATATCGATACCCACCCGCTCAGCCCACCACCGACCCAACAACTGCCCAGGCTGTGTTCAACCGTTCGTGCAGTGTGGCACTCTTGCGCCACCCTTTCCAGATATATGAGCCTGCGTCCTTTACATACATCGTACATCACCCGCTGCCTTGCGCACTCGTACCGTGCTTCTCAGAAGAGTCAGAACTCGCGAGCGCGACCTCACACGGGCGCCGTCGGTGTGCCAGCAGCGGTACCCCAGATCTGTGAGGGAGGTTGTGTGGTCTCATACCCTCGTTCGTGATTCCGAGGCGCCTGTGATCGTACCTGGTGCTTTCAAAGCATAAATCAATGTCCCTTCACACTCTATTTCCTCGCCCCTCCGTCCTGCCACACGCGCTACCAGTATGTCTCTCCCACCCGCCCATCGGACATCCACCATCGGACATCTGTCCACCTCACGCTCTATCATTATCTCAATCGGGCACATGTTCTTCCTCCCTGATGCCCAGCCACGCCCAGCCGCCCCCTCTCCGACCATGCACAAAATCCCCCCCCCCCGGACCTTATGTCCGAATCCCAACTTCCATCTTCCCCTCTGGGCTCCCGACGCGCGCAATCCTATTTCCATTCCCAGTCTACAATTGCAACCTAATCGTCATGGACATGAACATAAGTTATGCAATGTATGCATGTACAATGCGCCATACTCGATGCGGTTCCGAACGAAAGGATCCCGCCCGTGTCCTGCCCGTCCGAATGAGACGACGACGAAATTCCAAACAAAACCAAAATGACGGAACACATGTCGCACATGCACAGCCTGAAATCTGAGCCCCGCTTGCGACCAGCGTACATACTTATCTTCATGTAGATCCCCAACGCGACTGTTGTCCAGAGCAAAAATAACCACAGCCCGATGCCTCGCCCGACGCCAATCACCCCTGCTGCGTCCGATGCGCTCTCTGCGGCCTGCAGTGGCCCTGGCACTGCACCACCACTCACTCCCCCTTGCCCCGCCTACCCCGCTCGACGTCCTCTGGCCAGCCGTCGCCGTTGTGTAGAAAGGCGGGGTTGACCTGGCGCTTGTCTTCTGTGGCGATACCGCGTGCGTCGAGCCAAGAGTACCCCGTCGGACGACAGAGCATGTACACCAGGTTTTTCCGCCAGCTCCCATGGGAGAACGGATTTGGGGGTGCAGGGCCCTCGGGGACGAGCGTCTTGTGCGCTGTATTGCGGATCTATACGCGCGTAAGCATGCACATGCAACGATGCGAGACGTGCCAAAATTTTTGCGAAGGTCAGCGGGTGTACGAGCGGGTATGTAAGAAGAGATGAAACAAGCCCCCCGGGCCGCGCCACGCTCGCGAACGCGTTGATGGTGAAGGGGGGCAGAAGTGTGACAATGTCAACTTGACATCCGCATCGGGGTCAAAGACGGGGACGGGATGGCGCGGGCGTGGGTAAATCGGTCCTCGAACACAGCACTCCGCCACTTACCTGCTCGATCGTGGTAACATTCAGCAGGAGGAGCTATTTGATCAAACGTCGGTCAACTGCTAAACCTTTTCTCGAGGACGCCGCATGGACTTACGCGAAGATGGTACGCAAGCAGCGCCGTTACGGGCCAGGTGACGAGCATCGCCAAGCTGAACGCTATTGCGCTGCCGATGCCCTGGGGCGTGGCGACTGCATGGCGGAACCCGAGGTGGAACTTGTGCGCGACGAGATACAAGTGCAGAGCAGTCGTGCAGATCACAAGGATCAAGGTCGTCACCTGGACGAGTGGAGCGGTCGTGAGACATTGCCTTATACAGGAGAAGGCAAACCAGACAAGAGACACCGCTCGGTGCCTGGCACGACGACATCATTATGACGGAGAGGACCGACAATGAAACTCACTGCCGAAAAAAGAAATGTGAAGAAGACGGTGTAATTCCGTCTCCCGACACAGTTGTTGACCCACTGACAATGGTGGTCGCAGCCGTCCACGCAATTGTCGCACTGTTGACAGAATCCAGTCATAACAGTTCATCAGTGTCGGATCCATGCAGCCATCAGACTAATGCAAGGCGCGCACCATCTTGCAATGACTTGATCGTGGCGGGCGGTACGTCATACACGTGGGGCAATACTTTGTACGCACGCTGTGGCAGACGTGAGCACGTTCAAGGGCAGGATTCACGTAAGACGGCCGGAGAACTCACATTCCTACACGCACTTTGAGATCTCGGGGAAGGGGCTGGCGAAGGCTGCCTTCCAAAGAGGACGTAGCCGGATACGGAGGTTCGGGATCCAGATTCCTCGGAAGGATCCCAGGATCTCGGAATGCCTGCAACCGACCGTTCAATAAGAAATCAGTTACCGGCCGGGTTTCAAAGCGGAACGCGCTCCCTCATCCCCACGCCTGCACAGCCACAGCATGACCCATCCACCGCCTACTGGGTAGGTCGATTGGTAAAAACAAAGCCACTCACCGTCGCGAACATGCTCGAGATAGTCAGCAAGCACATGTACGCGCCCACCGCCCCCACCGCTGGACTCTCGTTCTCCCACCACCACACGCACGTCGTCCCAAAGTACACCCCCGTGATAGTGAGCACCACCGTCAGCGCCGCGATGAATGCCCAGGGCGAGTCCCCTCCGGTCAGGATCCTCCCACCGAGGAAGAAATGATTCCGTGAAGGGTGCATCTCGTATCTCCGCAGAGGCTTCCCCGTCTCCTTGCTCACGATGGGCGTCGCGCGGAGCGGTGGGTCCATATGTGATGGCGGGGTCGCGATAAACGAAGCGTGGTTGACCGACGTAGCGGACCCCTGCAGAGGAGACAGGCTATGCTTGTGGTGGCCGGGGGAGGTGGGTGAGCGGTCCACGGCGGGCCCGTTGACCCCCAGCTCGAAGGTTATAGGCGAGACCTCTGCGGACCGCGTCTGGATGGGATTGAACGCACCACTCGGTCCAGGGCTCACAGGCGAAGTCGGGGAGCGGTCGAAGCTGAAGGGTCGCTTGAACAACTTCTCGAAGCTGCCACGCATCCGAGCCCCCGCGCTGACGTTCGAGTCGCTGCGGCCGTATGGACCCGCCTGGGTGACGATTGTCGGACGCGCAGCGGCAGCCGACCTGGGGAGACCGCCAATCGGGAGGAGGGGCTCCCGACTGAACTTGTTGGACGAGAGCGATGGGGTCATGTCCGGAGGTTTGGCATCCTCCATCGAGTGGTCGGGGCTGTTCGACCCTTCCGAGATCCTGTCGCGGTTTTGCGAAGCTCCGAGCTGGGAGAGACGCACCGCGTCGACCGTTGAGTCCCCGATGGTCGACATCGACCCTGCGGTCGAGGGACGAGGGAGAGGAGGCGTGGCTGATAAAGGGATATTATTTGGACGTGAGGGGTGGAAGAACGAAGCTGATGGCAAGATGCCACCGACATGCGTCGTGCCTGCGGTAGGACGGGGCTGGATAATTGGCATGGAGGCGGAGGGTGCGACGGCGAGCTCGTTCGCGATATGGGTCATGTTTGGCGGGGCACGAGAGCGGGACGAGATGACAGAACCTGTACGGTTGTGCGGTGCCCATCCTGTTGGGGAACTTGTGGTTGTGGGTGAGTGGGGCGAGGGTGTCGCGGACGTGGTGGATACGCTGGTGTTGATGCCGGGGAGCCTCGGGGCATTGTTGGAAGGAGAGAAAGGAAGCTGAGCAACAGTCCTTTGGGATGTCGGGGAGGATAACGAGTGTGATGTCGCCATAGCTGGGGCCAGACCAAGGAGAATGTACAGGATTATAAGGCTGGGACGGTAGCGGGGAGGTGGTCTCGGGAGTCTAGCCTGGTGCGAGAGGGATATCGAGGGCAGCTGTGTGCTCGGCGGCGAATAAGAAGGTATGGCCTGTATGGCCTGCAGTCCAGCCGGAGATATTAGAGCATAGAGCAGAGGGGAAGAGGACCGATAGAAGGGACAAGGCGCAAGCACACAACCACAGCCAGCTCCGAGAACAGAGCACAGAGCACGGCGGCATCGCCCAATCGGGCGTCCTCGCGGCTCGTTCCGGTTCACCTCCGGTTCATCTTGGTTCACTCCTCGCCGACCACAGCATTCGTCCAATATATTTCCTCCGTCGCACCCCGCGCAAGCCAGCTAGGCCCCATTACACGCTCACACCACGACGAACATGCTCAATCAACCACACACAAGCTGGCAGCAGAAAGATACATGCACAATCCGCACTATGAAGACATTCATCCAGATCAGGGGACTGTCCCGTTAGCTGCCCAACCACAGCAGCCGCTTCACACCGTACTCCATCTTCGCGTACACGCTCGTCATCCGTTGCGCCTCGGCCAGGCTACGTTCGCGACAATCGTCAGCTTTCGGTCACATTCACAGCAACCGCGACGCTCACCTCACGACGTCGCCTTCCGAGATGAACTCCCGGTGCTCGTTTCCGATGTCGTAACACGCCTGTCCGATGGCCTCCACGATCATGTCCACCGCTTCCCTGCAGTTCTTCGCGCTAGCAAGCTCATCCTGAGGTTGAATGAAGCTTCCGCTTTCCCTCCGCGAGCGTGCGGGGTCGACGGGCAGCGCTTTGAACGCAGCGGAGATCGTCTCCTGTCCTGCGAGGGGGGCCGCCGTCTCCGATAGAAGCCGAGACAGCGGTAACAAACTCTTGCGCGGTGATGTCATGGAGAGCCTCGGCGCGGTCGCGGCGGTCGGGGAGGCGGGCGGCGTTGCGAGGTCGATATTGTTGCGAATTGAATAACTGGTCACCCGGGTATCTTGGGCCTCAGTCTGGCGCCAGAACACGACGAACCCCGCGTTCTGAAGCGGGTCTCGACTGGCTTCCTCCAATGGTGACAGTATATAGGCGCCTGGAAGGGCAATGGGTATGAATAAATCATACGATCGCGCGGGGCTTCACTTACCTTTGGTGATCCGTACAATATCTCCAAGCGGGACGCGGGTATACATCTTCACTTTCTCAAGGGTATAGTCATAACTCTGCGACGAGCACCTTAGCATCCATATCCGAGTCGGTGATTAACATCGCTCACAATAATATAGAGGGCCTTCGCACTCTGAAGAGCCGATCAGCCAGCCGCTTGCGGGGTAAGTAAACTAGGGCCTACCAAAAGCAACACCTTCTCCTCAAATTTGTCGCCCATCGTCGTGTTCAGGTCTTCGGGAGCGAACAATGTCCATCCGGAAAGGAGTCGCTCCCCTTCCGGCAGCACGCGAGAGACGCATGTAGCGATGGCATCGGCGCGGATCTTCGTTATGCGAATCAGGTCCCTGGGATCCGTTGATTGGAGCTTGAGGAGGAACTCGGAGAACACGGAGGTAGTCCGGTTTCCCAACATGAAATCTATGACAGCTTGGCTGAACCAGTCCGCGAACGTGGAGGTGTACATCCTGTAGAGTGTCGTCGAAGATCAGCGCCCAGAACACAGCCGCTGCCACAAAACGCACCGGGATAAGGAGTTAACACCATCGTTCAGCAATCCGGCCAGGTCGCGCTTCCCTGTCCTGCACAGGAAATGAGTCGTGCCGCAGTTTACAGTGGCCACATAATGCGAGGTTACCTTGTGAAGTCGCCCTGGTGACAGCACCCAAAGTGAGCGACAGGGCAAGCGGTGAAAAGGTGGGAAGCAAACCTTGAGCGCGGACGTACCCGCGCTGAAACCACATGAGCTGACGGCCACACGTGTGAGAGCAAACACCACGCACTATGCACGACTGATTGCATCGCCATTGTTCGCCCAGACTAGGAATTCGACTTGTCAGATATGGCGGGGTCAGGCCCGCAGCCCACTCACCATCGTTGAAAACTGTGTCCATCTCAGTTCGCTGTTCCTCTTGATTCAGGAGGGCGACAGCGCCCAGCTGCCGGTTTAGCACGTGGCGCGCGAAGGCCGACTGCACCCAGGAGGCGACCACCAGGGTAAGTGCATGGTCGATAGTTTGTACAGGGTCTACGCACCTCGACGACGTTTGTGCGATCCAATGAGTCTATGCAGTTGACACGGAACACGCCCTTTTGTTGAGACATGATATGGTTGTTCGATATCCAGAAGTAGCTGAGGTTCTCCGTAAACACCCGACCAAGGATATGTTCCGCGCCACATACCCTTGGCTCTCGAAGGTGCGCTCGACGGTTTCAACGAGTTTCGAGATGTTCTCGTACCTTCGCCCAAGACGATCAGACCAATCAAAACCATGGAACATGACTGAGTACCCACTTCATACCCTTGGTCTCCGCATGGAAGTCATACGCGTAGTATCTAGATAACGTTCAGTATGAGGCATGCGCAAAGCGAAATAGCAACAATACTTGGTATCCTCCGCGCCCAGTTCCTTGACATAGTTTCCAAACGCATTTGTCACTTGCGCTTCCTTACCATGCTGCTCCGCAAGATTAATGATGGTCTAGGTGACGCCGTGAATGATTGTCGTTCAAAGGTACCCTTCACAACATACCAGTGGTCCATAGGCTGTGATAATCTTGTTGAGATGCTGATGAATAGCCCGCAAGTTCTGGTCATGGGTCCGCTCAAGGTCCAGTTGGGGAGCAGGCTTCAAAGCCATACCCTGCTGATTCCAAAAAAGGGGGACTTTCGAAACAGTATGAGCCGGTGTGCGTTGGAGGACCCCAAAACTACCTACTGGATCCCCGAACCTGAACATGACTGAACACGTTCGACATGCCTTCGCGCTGGTACACATTCGTCAGATCACAGTAGACAAGCGGCTTGTCGACCCAGAACCGTCGAGACGTACCTCAACGCGCATGACGGTTTCGGTCTCAACGAAGTTGGCTACATTGGCGTCATCATCAATGCCCCGACGCTGGTACCGGAGACCGGCCCTATCCCTTGAACGACGGGAGATGACATGATATTCCACCGTTGCAGCATTGCCTTCTTCCGATGCGACAGGTTCCCGTGCAACGTGGAATGCCGACACCTGGAAGAATCCTTGCATGATGGGCAAGACGTAGGGATGGAGCTGGAGGCCGTCGTCGAATCAGAATCTCGCACACGTGAACGGAAGAGAAGCAATTTTAATACTAACCCCTGCATCTACAAGTGGCTTTGATAGCCACTCGTTCCACCAGAATCTGCGGTCAACCCTCCGCCACAGGGGCAGAGCCGCAGACGGTTCCACGAGAACATCTACCTTGTCGTCGGTAGGACTGTGACGCCTCGCCTCTTCCAGGATATGAAGAGACTCCTTCAAACTATCTTGCGCCTGCGCTCTTGCTCGGAGCTCGTGCTTGTGCTGAAGTGATCGTGTGAGGTCTGAAAGGGATGTTTGTAAGCAGGTCACTACGGCAAAGTTTCGAGTATGATTCACCGAACGAGTACGCGAAGTACATGCCACCCCGAGTGTATTCCCTGATGCATTCGCGGATGATCTTCTCTTCGAGCTCGGAGTGCTTCTCTTCGGTCGTCTGCGGAGGAGGAGCCGCTGAAGAGACGATCGACTCGATGACTTCCTCAGGGTTCTTGGACTGATCTTTGACGAGGGACTCCAGTTCTTCAGGCTCCAACCCAGCGCCCTCGGGCTGTTCGACGAGGGTGTGATCACCCGTGGAGACTTGTTTCGGATTCCGCTTCGACAATCTGGTCCAAAAGGACAGACGCTCCGCAAGGGTCTTGACAACCGCGTCGCTGTTCGTGGATTGTATTGACGAGGGAGTCGATGCGGTCGAGGAGGGTGACGGAGGAGTGGGGTCCACAGAGAGATCGAAGTCCTGGACGGCGACAGGTGACACGACCTTCACTTCATGTTGGTCGGCGAACTTGACGCGGAGCTTCTTTCCCTCAGCATCCCCCGTTTCGCTTGCGGTTGGAAGAACATCATCTGTTGTTTCTGCTGCCAACTCCTGTTCTGCCAGTTCAGTCGGCAGCAAGGATGTTCGGCGGTCGTGCCTATTCCGCGAAGCAAGGGAAAGGAGGACATTCCGAGCGCGGTCTTCGATTAATGGGATGGCGGTCACCCCCTTGACGCTAAATACCGTGTGTCTCGGGTCAAGGACTTCGGAAGGATTAGTCGCAGAACGGTCACGCCCGACTGCAGCACTTACAGTCGCCGATCGCATTTCTTGAGGAGACGACCAGAAGGTAGGACGCTGTGAACGGGGCTTAACACAGCGCATATATGATCGTGACATGTCTTGTTACCAGAGAATAGCTCCAAACATCCAACTATGCCATATACCACCACACTCTCCTCCCAGTCCGCCTCCACCGTGCCCCCAGTAACCGGCCTAACTTTTCCTCCCTTCCCCCACTCGACCTTCACCTCATCCTCAGTGGAGTCTTCTGCCTGTCCGGGGTGGCGGTGACGCAACACCAGACCCTCCGCGGTAGCAACAACCGAAATGTACTCATACGGACACGGGTGAGGGACAGGAGGAAGGGTATCTTTAGGCTGCAGTCCGGTGTGATGCACGGGGGGCTTCGTAGTCGCAGGGTTGCCAGTGACCGTTGTTGCTGGGGAGGGTTTGAGAGCGAGGGAGTTACCCTTGAATGTTTTCGAGAGAAGGCGTTTCATGATCGCCCGCCGCGCAGCAGACGAGGACAGAGCATATGAACAAGACGAGAGCGGGACGAAAGAGGAGGAGACCGAGTCTTGGACGGCGCTAGCAGAACCTCCGGATCCGATGATGTCAGATCGTGCCGCCGATCCCACAACGGGTCACAGAAAGCGCCGACTCTACTTACAAGATTTCGTACTCTGTGTGAAAACATACAGGTGATGACCATTACACCTCAACTGGCGTACAATCACGCTGGAATATGGGAGAGCTATTGCAACAATGATACAGTACATGCTAACTAACAATTTATGCCTCTCCTTCACTTTGCGGTGCGTCGGACGAAGTACGCCCAGCCACCCGGATGTCATATCCATAACCAGTTCCTGGAGCGCCAGGAACGTCCCCTGGCCCATCGTAATGCAGCTTCGAGACATCGTAGTTGCCTGCAAGGCATCGATTGAACAAACCACGGCTGAATAGCGATAGCGATTCGAGGACATACCGATGAACTGCCAGCCATCCTGCTTGACGTGGTACAGGTTGACGGTGTTACCGGAGAATGCATCTCGGTGACCAGCAGCGTAGATGCTGCGCCGGCCGAGCTCCTGGGCCTCCGCATCGGTCAAATCCCACCGGTAGCCCTGGTCGAGCACACCGTACGCAAACGTGCTACCTGAACCAACGGAGAACAGGTCGCCCTTGAGACGCGTCCCGTCCGAGTCGACGTAAAAGATTGCGGGGCCCTGGATGTTGGGTTAAATTCAGCATGTTCTTCGGGGTCACGAAACGATCGAATGAGACGCACTGTCTTGTCCCAACCGCAGATCATCGTACCCTAAAAGGAGTTATATTAGGTATGTTATTGATCTGGAAAGCTAACGGACAGGCCACGCACCATACTCAGTCCCATACCCTTGTAGCTATACACGAGGTTGCTCAGATATTTGCTTGCCGCTGCGACAGAAATGCGCTCGCGGTTGCGCAGTTCGTGGAGCCTGCACTGGATGCCGAGATAGGTCTCCCAAAACTGACAGTCGGCTACGGGGACGCATTAGGATCACGAGAAGCCGGTTTCAACTTGGACACCCACCTGCGCCACCAGCCATTGTGCCAAGAAGATACGGGTTAATCTCAATGACCTTCTTCACGGTACCAGAAGCTATAAACTGTCAGAATCGTGGACGACTGTCCAGGGAGGACCAGATCTCACCGACATAGCTTCCTGCCGTAGCTCGGGAATCGACCGCGACGATAACACCACCCTGGAATCTGAACGCCAATGTAGTCGTACCGTGCTTGATCTTGATGCGGCACGAGGGGTCTGAATGGTCATCCGTGTGCATGCGAAGGAAAGACACAGGCTGAGTAGGAGCGACAACACGTTAAATCGCACAAGATACTGGGGTGCTCTGGAAGTACGCACGTCCTGTACGGAAGGGACCTTGAACATTGGTACACCGGACGCCAAGTTACCGAAGCCGCCCGTAGAGCCCCACATCAACTCGGAGACGTCTTCATCCTCGCCAAATAGCTCCTTGGCCTTCCGAATGTCTGCGTCGGGAGACGTTGAGGAATAGCGAGTCAAGAAGGTGTTCATGGTGGTCGAGGATGGACGCGTATGCTGCCCAAGCGCTAAGGGCGACGTACGCTTCTTGCCATGGTCACGTGCGGATAGACGCGACGCGCAACCTGAGCCTCCCGCAACAACGACCCTGTCTCGAAACTGTGGTTTACTACGGTACTGACGGCACCTCGCATCTTTCTCTCCAGATCTACCTGTGTATATCGTGCGCTACACAGAAAAAGCGATGTCATTATCTTGCTTTACGGCAATCTAGACGTTTTGGCGGTGTTGCTTGTGGCACGAACTATACCCGACCGGTCCCCAAGTCGCCGTCCTTGAAGATGTTAGCCGCGCCCCGACAGTGCCCAGTATTCCAATGCGCCGTCTTATCAATGCAATCTGCAGAGATATGTTCTAACGTTGCCCTGGTTCTGGGACCTACGACGCGTGCCTCGCCTGCCGCACCGGCGCGACATTCTGGAGGGACTGTCGTGCATACATACTCTATACATAATAAAACCCGGTGATCGTAGGAAGTCCGCTCCGGCACGATTAGCAGTGACAAGGGGCTTGCAACAGAAGTCCCACCATCCCCAATCCGCAAGCGCGACTTCGTGCGGTCCACGCATCGCTTCTCGAGCGAAACCTGCGGAACGCGGCCAACCTCAAGCCTGCCGCCTCAAGGCTCACGGAGATTTTACGGCCCAGGCGAACGCCCATCGGCTTTGGACGTGGATCCGCAGCTCGCGCAACTCTGCGGCAGCCTCGCGCTGCATCATCTCGACGCTCTCCGGCAGGTACCCCTCGCTGCAATGGCGTGGTCAGCGGCTGGCGCGGGCGGATAGAACGGCGCTCAGCTGGCGGAGCGACTCAAGAACCATACCTTAGCAGGAGTGGTGCCATGCCAGAGATATACCGTAGGCAGTCGTCGCGCAGCATTTCCGTCAGTGCGCGTTCCTGCTGGTCCGCTGTGCGTCCAATGAGTACCCGGTCGACGAGGGTACAGGGACCGTTAATACGTACCACACCGCCAGGGCCCAATCGGAATAAAGATTTTGTGCCAGCCCACATCCGTGAAGGAACCGATAGCTCTGAGCCAGGTGGGGCTCATTAACGAAGAGTCGATGCTCCCGCCCCTGTTCTTCATCGCGTTGTATGCTGCGAAAAACACACGAGTTGTCCAGGAGAATCCGGGGGTGCCTTGTTCGGCATAGGCCAGTGGTGCCTGATGCTCGTCATAGAGCTGCATTTCCCCGTCTCCAAGCAACACTACGCCTCCGGGACGCAAGGCCTGGGCGAATTCCTCGAGGAGCTTGGGGAAATCGCGAATCTAGATGGGTAGATGATTTAGAGATACGGATGTGACAAAAAGACGGATATAAAACTGACGCCGGGAGATATCGACCGTGCGTGAATAACGTCAAACGACTCTCGGTAGTGACTGAACCCAAGGTTGGCCTGCGAGTGGGTAGTTAGCGGATACGATCCCATCCATAAGTAGGTGATGGGCGTGCTCACGTCATCTATCTCGAAGCTGTACAAACGAGCGAGTTAGTATGAAGGCGGGCAACTCGGGTATACGAGAGACATGCCGACAGTTCGGTGGGAGATCCCTGAAGGACGTCATCGACGAGAGGTTCTCAGAGAGGTGGATGATCACGGACCCATCGACCCTTGGAGGGGCTAGATCGACTCCTACAACCGAGCAGTGAGGAAACTGCATCGCCATATCGATAGCCCTGCACGTAAAATACGTTAGTTTCCGTGAAAGATCATCGCTTGCACACCATACCAGCTACCGCTTCCAGTTCCAACATCTAGAATAGAAGGAGCTCTCCCTGGTCGAGGTGCAAGGGCCTTCCTGACCAAGTTTGGAGCTGGGTAAAGACCGCCGAGAGCTAAAGTGATGATTTGGTGTTGCAAATCGAGCCTTCGATGCTCTTCGTTGTCCTAGAGGGAAGGATTTCCAATCCATATCGCGGAGGTTACATGTCACAGGATTGGTCATGCTCTTACTGCGGGTAAGAAATACGTCTATCTCCGCGTCAGTCGTCAATAGGGCTGGAGGAAGATGACGGCATACGTCATTTTGATTATTCAAGGTACGGCCATACGCCTGTCTCAACTGTAGGACGCAACATGATCTAGTTATAAACCTATAACATATGTATGACGCGATAGCACGTACCATGAGTCGACCGTCGATGGAGGAGAAAGAATAAAGGGATGGGGCTGGACTGGCACCACGCCCATCAGTGCTTGAGCTCGCGTAGTCACTCTGGTTTGTAGTCATGTGAATCGAGAGACGATAGCGACAGGAGGTCACCGGGTGTGAGGTATCGAACTGCTCCTCAGCGAGTCCCCAGAGGAGGTAGCATTTATATGTGCCCGTGCTGCTTGAGCTGGCGCCCGCATGAAGGATTTTCTTGCATGGTCAGGCCCCGTCGCCAGAGAAATGAAAGAAGGAGCTGGATAACGTCATGGAAGGTCCGAGGACGGTATCTACTGGGAGGAGGCTGCTTACAGTCCATGAGAGCGTGATTGAGTTCAGATACGTGTGGCCGGCCGCAGAGATCTTCCAGAAATCTGGCTCGTATGCCCGCGGTGTGAGGACGATAAATGATGTGCCATATGTTGGGTACATCGAGCTCAAGAATGGGTGAAGCCCGGAAGCCGTGGCCAGTAAGACGGAGCTCTGTCGACACGGGTGAGCATTTCCGTGCGGGAAGAGACAGCTTTGGGACTTGCCTCGACCCGGGCCCCAAAATGCGCAGCCGGCTTTCGTCTTCGACAGAACATGTCGATATGAATATTGGTGTGTACGAGACCCCGCGCGTTACGGTACCTGTGAAGACCGCGCCCCACTCGAACTTAATGAACAAGTTGGTTCCGCACTGCACACTTATGTAAGCGCTTCGACCACATGCACATGTTCAAGTTGCTGAATAAGCATGAATGCGCCCTGCATTCGGCAACTCCCGTCGTTCGCCTTCGCGCCTCCGCCACCCATGAGAGCCAAACGCGTCTTGACCTCTAACCGCCATGTCAGGTATCTGCAGAGCCCGTCTAGCCGAGGAGCGCAAGCAGTGGCGAAAGGACCACCCTTTTGTACGCGTCTCTCGCTGGAATTCTCAAGCATCTTCGCTCACATTCATCCAGGGCTTCTATGCTAAACCAACCAAAGCTCCCGATGGCTCAATGAATCTTCTCGAGTGGGAGGTCGGCATCCCTGGAAAAGCCGGGGTACGTACCGCCCCAACGTTCCAATCGCCTTGGCGTGGGTTGCTGAACGCATGGAGTACAGACACCATGGGAAGGTGGTGTCTACAAGCTCATGATGATATTCCCCGAAGGTACTTCCTCGTCGTGTTGACCCTGTCCGTGTGCGTCCACGAAAGCTGAACACATTTTTAGACTACCCATCGAAGCCTCCCAAGTGTATGTCGGCATTCTACGCCATGAGGAGCACCTCACTTATTTTCTGCAGGCAAATTCTCGCCACCACTATTCCACCCCAACGTATACCCATCAGGCACTGTTTGCCTATCCATTCTCGACGAAGAGAAGTCTTGGAAACCGGCGATTACAATCAAACAGGTCCGCAGATGTCCGTGCTTACTTGCGCGTTTGCTGATGTGCCTGCAGGTGTTGCTCGGTATCCAGGAACTGCTGAACGACCCCAACGTGAACGATCCCGCGCAAAGCGATGCTTACACGATGTTCAAGTGCGGATCACCTTCTATCCTTCTCGTGGGCTTGGTAGCTAATTATTGCCCCATTCAGGAACGACAAGGTGGCGTATGAGTACGTGAACGACTCCCTCGTAGTAACCGAAAGCTCATGTTGTCCCACAGACGCCGTGTGAGGCAGCAAGCGCGGGAGAACATCCCGAAGTGAACAGGTATCTCTCTAGCTATCGTCCATTGTATGCTGTTGTCGGGTTATTCTTACTCAATATGATATGGTTTGCGGGCCCCGGAAAACGCCCTTAGGACAAGCTTCATTTGCACATTCGTTGCACACGAAAGCATGCGGTACGTTACATGGGCGTTAAGGGTGCTACCGGGAATGTGCCCGAACGATGAGAACCCGAGAGGTGGAACACTGGAAGGATTCCGTTCGTCAAACCATAAGCCTTTCGACCTTGAGTTTGATAGTGTTGATCTGGCTGGAAAGTTCCTTGTTCTCGTTCGTCGTAACGCTCGCAGCGATGACGGGCCGTGTAACACCGCAGGCACGGCCCAGTGCAGCTTTGGACTCGACGAAGATGTACGGCACATTCTGTCACAAGATAAGATCTCAGAATGGGCGCTTATAAATGTGTCTTCGAGGATGGGCTCACCTTCTCCTCACAAAGCAGAGGGAGGTGAAGAAGAATTTCCAGCGGTTCGGTATCCGCAGTGAGAATGATGAGCTCAGCAATGCCACGGTTGAGGGTCTTGGTAGCTGAAGGAAGGGGAAGAAGGGGCATCAGACAGACAGGCCAGAACATGGAGGAAGTCGTCTATGGCGCACCCTCATTCGCTCCTTTCTTCAGCTGCTTGAACTGCGAGGCACGCTCCACGAGGTCGAGGATCTAATGATGCATCAGAGGGCTCATGATCAGGCTGGGAGATAGGACGAAATCTGGAGGAACGTACGTCGTTGTTGAGCGCGGGGTCTGCGCGGGGCCATGCCTTCGCTTTTGCATCGGTGTCGGCCATGATGTCGGATGTTTTGTGGCGACCTCACGTATGGATGATCCTTGGTCGGTGTGTTGTCAGACGACGCCTCTCGTGAACAGGGCGGAAGACGTGAAGCAGGCGTGCAGATGAAGCCGAAGCAGAGGTTGGAGACTTGAAGTTGGCCGCCAAAAATTCCGCCCTTCTGGTCTTCCCGATTAGGCAAGTCGATCATTCCGCCCCATGCCCCCAGCCGCCGTCGCTTGCCTTCGAACGTCGACCAACATGACTCCAACATACCCCGAGCGCGTCGCTCTCCACTTGTTTGTTGCGACTTTTATCCGAACCTCCTTCGCCGTGTCATTTTGGTCCCCGAACGTGATATTCATATTTTTGTCCGCGCCATGGCATGAACCCCGCTTGATCTACGGTGCTACTATGGTGCAACTTAGGTGAAAGCCAGTAGCGAAACCTCATCCTACCTGTATGCGCGACAAGATCACAACGTGATCGCCTCCTCGACGGTATATGAAGGTGGTGGTGGCCATTTCATGACCCCAGCGACCCAGGCCTTGAGCTCTCAGCTTCCTCCTGCGCGCCTACACATTCCATTCAAGTTGATGACTCGCAAGCTTTTCGCTGCAGGATTTGCCATCGCCGCCGCCTGTTTGGGTATTTTTTTTATCTGAATCCTTGAAACGAACCCGTACTCAATGACTACGGGAACTAGTGTCGGCCCAGGTGGCCTCTTCTTACTGCGACGCTACAAGCGACATATGCTTCCAAGGATACACGGTAAGACTCCGCGCGCGAATAGCAAAAAACCTTTGATACTAGATTGAAGCATATAGGACACTGCTATGGACATGACCATTGGCATCGTACTTCCTCCCCTGGCGACGCCGCCGTCGGACGAATACATTGTACAGATGGTCGTGCCCGCCAGCTACGGCTGGTCTGGTATCAGCATGGGCGGACAAATGACGAACAGTCTTCTCGTCCCCTTCTGGCCGAACGGCGAAGACATCGTTCTGGGACCCCGCTGGGCTGAGTGCGCCCCTTTTCTCTTCGGCGCCATTTATGCCTCTACCCACTAATGTCGCCTCGCATTAGTGATTACATTTTGCCAACAGCTTATACCGGCCCGACAATCACTTTGCTTCCTGTCTCGACGGTGAACAGCACGCACGTCAACGCCATCTTCCGTTGTCAGGTGAGTAGCCGTACGTGATATATGCACATAGCTCAATATCATCCTAGAACTGTACCGTATGGAATGGAGGGTCACTTGGCTCCGGCAACCTCAACGGGACGGCTGTCTTCGCCTACGTCGCTTCGACGACGACCGGCGTCGATGACCCCTCGGATGTCAACTCCAGTTTTTCGGAACACGACTACTTCAACTTCTTCGGCATGGACCTCAGCGCGGCGCACTCTTCCTCGTACAGTCAGTACGTCAGCGGCGGAGCGGGTTCGACGACTGTACCCCTGGCCCCATCCTCGACCCCCGCTACACCGTCTAGCACCAGTAGCGCCCCAGCTGCTACTCAAACCGAGGTGAGTTTCAATGTGCTTCCAGTTGATTAATGATTGCCAATTTAACATGTTGCGCCGTCTTAGTTTGGACAGGTAAAGCTTTGAAGTCACGCACGACATTGAGACACCGTGCTGACATCCTGTACCGTTCCAGTGCGGCGGAACTGGTTGGGCTGGTCCCACTGTCTGTGCGGCAGGTCTGACATGTGTTGCTGTGTCGCCTCCGTACTACAGCCAGTGTCAGGCGTCGACGTAGACACCGCGGGTTGTGTGTAGCATGGTCGAAATAGCAGTGATCATCCATTCATCCGCGCCAATGATGACGTCTTTGCAAGACGCGCAAGTCACGTGGGTGGAGGTTTGATCGGGACCAGTCACAGTCACAGTCCAAGTCTGTGACTCTGTCTGCTCCTTTCCAAGGCATCCGACGCTCCATTGCCACTCGTATGCAAGTCGTATAGAATGGATGGGGTACAGAGAAGTCAGGGGTCGCTAGTCTACAACCCTTCCACTTCCTCTCTGCCCCCAATTCCAACCGTCATGGCAGAACACGGCCCTCCGATGGTGGTGGACGTTCACACACCTTCCTCCTCATTTGCTATCATATACACAGGTAAGTGCTTCCGGATCAGAGATCATTTGGTGCCTGAAACGAAACTTTGCACAGACGCGGATGACAATCTCCAGACCATATACACGAAACTCACCCAGAAGGCGTTCACGGAGCTCAATGGCAAGCCTGTCCGCGCAGGTTACGTCAAATACGAGTGGAACAACTCTTTCTACAACCTGGACGATGGTATGACTTCTTAATCAAACTTCTGTAGGCCTCGTGCGGTTGCTAAATACTAGACAGACTCCGACTACTCCGTGTTCGCGTGGCGGTTGAAGTCGACGTCGTTAGGGCACGAAAGCACGCCAGTCTTGTTCCTTCGTGACCCAAGCGCGCCGCTCCCTCCGTCGACAGAGTACAGGAACACATCTTTCTACATGTTCCGGCCCAGGCCTATCGTCTCGCCCTCCCCATTGGAAGGATTGTCCCTGCGAAGTGGGAAATCTGGCAAGAAGGCGGCCAAGGCCGAAGAGGACGACGGCGTCCCGAACTTCAAGAAGGAGTTCGAGCGGTTCCACGGCGAGAACGGCGTCCGCACCATCATAGGGAGTATTGGACCCGTGAACAACGGTGGGTGTCGATCATGTGCACTTGCACTCCTCTTCCCACTGCGGGTACTGACGCGGACCGTTTCTTGCCGTTCTCGTTCTCTATGGACTTCGTGCCGTCCCTGTGCGTGCGCATGCGCAGTACGGATGCTCCTGAAGAGTGGGTATAGACACGTATACATTTCGCGCAAGTTTGCGATCCAGAACGGGTTCATTCCCCGCGATGCTGCACCGGGGCACTACGGATACAGCGGGCTAGTCAAGTATGGTTGCTCTCAGCACATGTAGTCACTGCGCTTTTGCTAAGCCCTTCTTTCTATCTGACAGCCTTGGGAAATGGCCTATTACTGTCGGCCGAACGCGGACAACGCACCCCGTGTATTTGTCCGAGGAGACGCACTTCGACGTTGTTCTAGGACGGTCGTTTGTGGAGCGCAGGCAGATCAAGTTCGACCCTGTCGACCCCACGGATGTTGTATGCCAGGACACGGGTGAGAAGATTGACTGCGAACTCGTCATTCTGAGGGATGGGAGAGGACAGATCGTATTGGTAACCTGAGTGTCCCATCGCTGTAGTTCTTTTCGGGTAATAGTTCATGAGGCCACTAGGATCACAGGGTTGCTTGTGTTTACCGCTTTATCTATGTTAATTTTTCGACGCTGTGCACTTTCCGTATCTGACTCACTTGTTAAGTTCGTCGCCCCAGGCCGAGAGGTGGGCGCCTGAACCACGTGCTTGAGCTGGGCGTGGCTGACGCGAGTGTCATGAAGCCGCCAACAACGCTGAACACCACCACCACGACGCTCTGTGCTCGTCGACCGCGATGTCCGTCCTAGCACATCTGCTGCGTCCTGCAGCAGGTGCCCGCAGGGCGTACTCTGTCTTCTCCAAGCCCGGGGGCGGCGGTTACTTCAACTCGTCCAAGTCCCCCAAGGTCGCACCCCCATCATCCAGCAAGGCAAAGGTCGACTCATCCTCTTCGACCAGTGCCGATAACACCTCCCCTCCTGTGAAGGAGGATTCTTCCACAATTACCTCTGGGCCCTCTTCAATTGGCGAACCACTGCAGATCCCCTCTCCGTTCACATACACCACCAGCTCGCCTCTCGCGCCCGTCCATCCCCGTATCAGTTCCCAGGACCTCAGGCTGCACCAATTCTTCTCGTTCCATCGACCATTGTTGACTATATCCCAACCACCCACTTCGCTCTTTGAATCGTATTCCTCGCCGTTCCCCATTATCCCGGACAATCCGTCACCCCAGACCACCAATTTTGGCAATATGGAAGGGGAGAGCCTGGAGGCCTCGCCGGAGGCCGATGCGGATGCTGCACGACAGCTGGCGAGGGCCATGGTCGTCAATCGGGTGGGGGCTTCCATTGCCTGGGAAGAAACCCTGAAACGTCTCGGTCTGGACGTGACGTCGGGACGCGCGGAGGAGGTCAGTCTCGCGGAGGCGGAGTTCGAGATGTACATGGACAGCACCAAGAGGAAGCGGCGAAAGAAGATGAAGAAGCACAAGTGAGTGTTATTGTCCGCCCAGAGAGGCGTGCCGACTGATAAATACTTCATTCCGCAGACTCAAGAAGCGGAGACGCGTATGTGTTCATTGGTCCGTGTAGTGTTATGATAAAGCTGACCTCGTTCTTCTCCAGCTGAACCGCGCGCAGCGAGTTAAGATTGGCCGGTGACCGTAGAGTACAGAGGGTGTCCTAATGTCCCCGTTGGACCCCCCCGACCCCCCCGAGCTGTACACTTGCCTAGACTCCGTAATCTACCGCTGATTCCTCTCACCAGATACGTTAATGTCTTTGGCGCGATATAGTGGGAATTCGTGGCTGTTCCCGTAAAGCTCTCCGAGTGAGCTGTGAATTTTGCTGGCGCTCGAAAGGCTGTCAATCTGGTGCGTGTCGTCATTATGTCCCTAGCGAATTCTTCTATTGTCGAGCGTTTGTGGCTAGGAGGTCATGCCTGACCTCCATCGCACTCTTCTGGTCGTCACAAGAGTGGATCTATTTGACTCCAGGGGGGCAAGTTTGCGCGTTCTTTTCGCGAGGGCGAAGCCACGTCCTAGGATGGTCGTCCTATTCACCACAAATGCCTTGATGTCATTGTCCTACTCCCGAAGTAGATGCGAACCGCCGCGGGGGTCGCGTTCGAAAGTTTCCTATCTGAGGTCTCTCTCCGCCAGTGCTCTTTTCATCTCCACAAGGGCAGACATTGGTTTGTCATGCTGTGAAGATGGATGTCCCCACCCTTGCAGCTCCTCCGCAGGGCTTCCCCGTTTTCAGACATGGAGGACGATATCTCTAACGCCACCATGACGGCCTCATTGACCCATATTACGATGGCGGACGGATGGCGGGACGCGTAATTGTCTACGATACTTTGATTGATGTCACAGCCACATGTCGAGGACAGCCCAGAAAGACAGACCACATGCTTTCTCATTCACCGCTCTTAAGGTTTTTATTTGTCCGCCGAGGTGGGGAACTTGCTTTCCGCAGACAAGGTTCGTCCCTTCTCCACTGTACTGGCACCAGGACGGTGCTGATCACATCTGCTTCTTCATCAGGTGTTCGCCATCCCCGGCGGTCTGGTTACGGCAAATCGCATACTAGGAAAGACAGGTGGCCAAACGAGGATTTGGGACCAGGATCAAGATGTGCACGGGATACGTGGCCCGCCACGATATCGCGCTGCGGACGCTGCAGCGACGTCGGGTGCGTTTTGGAAAATGCCCATCAGCGAGCACCTGTTCAAACTCTGACTAGACCTGTTCTGGGTTTCCTTTTCTGGCCCCGCAGGACGAGCTGGGGTGCCGCGGGAGCCGAAGGCAGGTCAGTCAGAAGCCGTCCCCGTTCCCCATTCCCCTCCTTCGGAAGATTTCTACGGGGATCCAGGCGCGCACAAACCTTGGCCAACCACGCTAGATGCGCGGCGCACATTCAATCGTCGGACGTCGGCGCCCCCAATGCTGTGACCTGTCCTTGTGTCTCCGCCCATGACTCGGCCCCGTTTGCAGAAGGGCCATCTCCCCCAATTTGGTCAGACACACAAGAAGGCGGGACCAAATGGCGAATAAGAACGGGCAGAGGCCCGAGCCCCCCCGATCCTGTCCTCCCATTTGCCCACATGTTTGTGGTTGCGCTTCCCCCGCCCACAGTATAAAACCTCCTTCCCCCACGCTTCTGCTTCCCTCCCCTTTACTTACTGCCCCTCCTTTCCCACCTCCCTTCAGAAAACACATCGTTCAAGATGCAGCAGATGTCCTCATACCTTCCGACGATGCCGTGGCCGATCCCTGCAAGGGGTCGGTCACCGTCGCCGAGCACCAGCGCACACTCCGAGTCTTCCTCTCAAGGCGGCTCGGACTTCAGTCACGGATGGCAATGGCGTCACCCCCCTGCGAGAAGCTCTAGCGGACACAGTTCGGACCTTATCTTCTCGATGGAACCCGAGTCAAGGTCTGCGTCTGGCTCGCCGCATCCTGGCAGCGCAGAACAGCCATTCCTCTATGACGTCCCCTCTCCCTGGCATGCGCAACCGCCCTCAGGCACCGTACCTGTCTGCCTCCGCTGCCGACGCCAGTTCTTTGCCGCCGATCACGACCGCCCTTCCCAGCAGAACATGCATGGTGTCACGTACCGTCCTAGGACGCTCTTGTGTCCGTCTTGCGAGGAGCTTGAGTCCTCGTCGCAGCAGGCGCACCGGCGCGACGAACACGAGTTCTACGCATCCAGCTCGGGCAGGCGAGACAGAACGCCTAGGCAATATCTCAGCACGTACCATCAGTCCCAGCACGAACCGCCAACCCCCACCAACCGACGGCATCTACACAGTACGTCCTCCCCCCCTTCTCCATCATACGAGCTGCTCATGTCGCCGCGCAGGTACCTCAGCGGTCTCGACGAACACGACGCACGTCGTCGGGCGTGCGTTCCCTTCGTACAGCAGGCACTCCCCACCACCTTACCCCTCGCCTCCCCCATATACCCGAAGCATCTCCCAACCGCACCGGCAGCCGCATCAGTCGGCGCCGCGCTGGACCGCGGCGTCGTTGCCGCCAGCAACGTTCGTCACTGGGTCCTATCGCCCACAGTACCAGCTCCCTCAGCTGATCACTCAGCTCGAGCATCGCGCGGCGCCCGTCCCGACTATCTCTCCACGGACCGCCGAACCAATCGTGATGACACCCGTAAGCGCGTCGTCTCGCCAGCGGCGGCCGTTCTAAGGATGCTCTTTTTCTCTTCGTCTGCTGTCTTGCTGTCCTCCTCTCGCAGTCCCCGAGGTTCCCGCGTTATGCTTATGTCGTCTCTCTTGCATTTGTGGTGTGCGGCTCATATATCCTCCTTTCAAAGTTATGAAATACCCGTACTGGTACCGCATAGTGCTCGGAATATACCAAGTCAATACGTCCTGCCAGGATATCATATCGTAATATTAGGACCGTCTATAGAGTACAACCGGATTACATAGAGCACCCCCCCCCCCCCTCCGAATACAAGAAACAGAACCTGTGTATATAGAAAGATCCAATTACAAGTCGTCTATGGCCATATATCTCGAGCCGAGCATATCATCTATAAAGTGAATAATTCTATGGTTCGGTGCCAGTCCGGCCCCCCGCCTCCGCCGCCCTCTGGCTCAGAACTCCAGAGCCGCGATCTGAATCGTGCAACCCTTCTCACGGAGTGGCTTCGAGATCCGCTCGAACTCCTTGTCCACGACGACCGCGTCCCAATTGCCGTACAGCATGACGTTCTTGAGGGCCGGGAACGCGGGCTCGCTCCACGCCGCGAAGTGGCGTTCGAGGTGCGCCCAGTATTCGGCGCTGCGCACCGGATAGAACGAGTTCGGGTGCGCGTGCAGGCCGACGGTGTGCAGCTTCTCCATGGTGCGCGCGGTGGGCGGGACGTGCGTGAAGTGCGCGTAGCAGTTGAGCTCCTCGAGGCCGGGGCAGCCGGCGAAGACGTACGCGAGGAAGTCGATGACGTAGAACTTGAGCGAGAGGCCGAACTCGACGGAGCGCACCTGCGGGCCGTACGCCTCCCAGAGCGGCCAGTAGGCCTCGGGGTTCTGGAACTGGTCGAAGACGAGGTGCGCGAGCGCGGGGAGCTGCCAGCGGCAGAGCTTGAGCACGAAA
Source organism: Ganoderma lingzhi (assembly GCA_026283605.1). NCBI lineage: Eukaryota > Fungi > Basidiomycota > Agaricomycetes > Polyporales > Polyporaceae > Ganoderma > Ganoderma lingzhi. The sequence continues at coordinate 1,188,857 of JAPJYM010000008.1, forward strand.
AATGCGTTCACGCGCCGGAAGCGCAACGTGGTGAGGCACGGGAGGTGCACGTTCGGCGTGCTCAGGTAGCTCGGCCAGATCTCGCCGCCCACGGAGAGGTACTCGACGTTGGGGGCGACCTTGAGCACGTCCGCGAGGGAGTTGATGCCGCCGGTGCGGGCGGCCTCGTTCAAGTGCCACCAATCGAGGCGCTTGAGGGAGGGGAAGGGAGGACAGTTGGTCTCGAAGTCGTACATGGGGTTGCAGTTGAGGTCTGCGCTCCGGACAAGGACTTGGAGGGACTTGCATATCTCGATAACGTCTAGCGCGTGGGGTGCGAGAGGGGAGGAGGTGATGGTGCTCGAGTAGGGGAGGAGGGCGCGGCGGACATGGTTTGCGCAGGGGGGTATCACGGTACCGTCGTGCCAGTCCTCGCCCTCGGTGAGGACGCGGTGGAAGGGCGGGGACGTACGGGGTATGAGGATATCTTCGTAAAGGAAGGGGAGCGACCACCTGCGCCATTGCTTGCAGACGAGGACGAGGGCGCGCTTGGTCGCGCTGCCGACGGCATTGGCGAGGTTGGAGTCGGTGGTCTCGAATGGCTTGTATTCGGTGGCGTAGAGCGCATGAGTCCACGGATCGAGGGTAGCCCAGCGGAATACCTGAAGCCAGAGCTCGACGGGGAGAGAGATGCACATGATGGACGAATGACTCGGACTCGCAGAGCTTGGTTTGCGTCGGAGGATCGACAGTGGACAGTGGACAGTGGACAGTGGACAGTGGACAGTAGTACTAGCTGGGACAGCTGACCATCCGCATCCGGAACAAACGGAGAACATATACTCTCCGAGTATTCCCTTAGGCGCCTGGGTATGAAACGCTGTCGAACGTCGCGCTAGCCCTAGTTAGGCCTCGGTCGGTAGTCGCGACCCTCAACGCGTTAACCTCCGTCGCGGAAAAGCCGCGGAAAGCCTGGACTGCATTCATCTGCTTATCGCGCCCTCACAGCATCGTGCTTGGGCCACGTTCCTGCGCCTGAGAGCCCTTCCAACGTCATCGTGCCCAGGTTCTCCGCCGTTCGAGTCTCGTCATCCTCGAGGGCACCGTCGCGCGATCATCGAAGCATCAACAAATTGATACTGACGCCATATTTAGACACGGACGTGCATGGGAAACGAAAAATAACCAAGCCTCATTGCGATCGTAACCTATAGTCTACGTAGAAGGAACGCAGGCGGAAGTGCCGGTGGCTAACCGCGCCGGCAGGTGGCAACTGGCTTGCAGCTCGCAGGGCTCGGGGAGCACCGTGCGCTTCAAGGTCTACCGGATTGAATGGGGCTGGCCGTTCGGACGACCTCGGAGTCGAGTCCAAGGCTCGACCGAGCCTATCCACGTGTCAACTCGAACGAGCCTTCTTCCAGGGCCGTATCACCCTTGGATGAACTTGAAACCGGTCCTCGTTTTTCACGAACCACGCTCGGTTGACCGAGGAGGTCGCGTCCGCCGAGGGAAAAAAGAAAGGGTCTAATTATAGCGCATATTGCAAGGTCTATCGAGCATCTGAATCTACATATCTGATTCAGCCGTAAGGATACGCACAGGTCGCGACCCGGCGTTATTTTGCAGGCCGGTATCGCCACACCTGGACCCCCCCTCTCCTCCGACTGTCCTCCTCCCAAAGCGAGCCTTTGTGCCAAACTTGTTCGTATCCCAACCGGCCCAGTAAATCCTGGACACCATCCTCCTCCAACAGCGCTCCGAAAAACACTATGTTCTGCGGCCACTCATGACGCCATGGATACGACCCGTCCGCCGCCACGCCTGGCCTCGAGCGAGGCAGTGGCGAGGGCGGGAAGCTCGGATCGACACGAGGCGGGAAGTGCGTCTCGAGATAACGCGCGGGGTTCTCGTAGAACACGTCTGTCTGGTCCTTGTATGCGAGCACATCTTGACCCCTGTCAACCGGTTAGTCGTCTATATCATCCGGGTCCGGAAAACAGACGGGCTCGAGCTTACTGCAACGGGGGCTCGCAACCCAGTGCCCAGAGGGCGCCGTCCCCAGCGTGCTGGGCGAGATCGGGCCGATGGAGATAGGCTTGCCACGGCGTCGAGTGGCACGGCATCAGGAAGCCAATCGACTTGGACTGGTCCACACGGAGCGCGCGCAGATAGTGTATAACCTCGATCTGGGCCCGGCCGTGGAACAGCATCACGTAGCACAACAAAGGCACAGACAATAGCAGGACTACGAGGTGAGAGGTCCGGAAGGGGAAAGAACGGCGGTTGCCTATCTTGCCATTGCTGGAGCCGTCGACCAGTGCTTTCGCCGCGAGGATGTGCATCGCAGGAAGGAGCGGATGGAGGAACCGCCATTCCTTGTGCCCGGCTAACGAGTATACGGAGATGGTCCACGCCACTAGACCCAGCAGGACCCGTAACGGGGTAGAGCCTGTTGATCCTAGGGCAAGATATGCACCTTTCCCGACCCAGAAGATGGAGGTAAAGCACAACAGAGGCAACGCCTGTGTGAGATAGTAGTGCCAAGGGCTCCTTCCGTAAAACAACGACACCGGGGACGCATTTGTGAGGAGGAAGTTGACCGATGTGAATGTAAGTTTGCCATAATACTTGGTGTCCAGCGCGACCATCACGGCGAAGATCACAGCACTGAGACAATTGGTGAGACTAGAATCATCAACGTGCAGGAGAATACGTACCCGGTGAATAACGCATTGATAAGGACGAAAAACGTGTCTCGGGGCCTATCGCGCAATTTCCAGAGCAGCCAAACGAACATGTATACCCAGATTATCGCATTGGTGGGCCGTACAGCGCATGCCACTGCGGCATACAGCAAGGCAGTGGGCAACTCATTCCTGCAGCAATTTGTCAGTCCCATCGATGGCGTGATTTCGAAGAATGCCGGCTAACCTCCATGAAGGAATGGCTACATCCCATGGGAAGTAGCTCAATGCGATAGTCGTCAAGGATGTCTCGGCGGAGTTCGAGATGGAGCGCGACAAAGAAAGTCCGTGGAATAACGACAGCAGCGAGAGGTAGAACTGTCAAGGAACATGGTTAGCGGGTGTCCCCCTCAAATGGATACATAGACTTACGGACGCATCCACGTATCGTTCACCAGCAACCTTCCGTGTAAGACGAGGCAACCATATATCAGCTCCCGCGGCTATGACGCCATGGAGAGCCTTAGGTGCCCAGATCTGTAAGGAGAGTATCGTCAATTTCTTAAACCTTTTCCGCTCCTCATAACTCCACCCACCTACCAGTGCAGTAGTGTGGTCAAGCTTGAGCACTTTCAACAACCAGTACACAGGGATATTCCATCCGGGATAGATGATGCTGCGAATGGGGTTCGCCGCACGCCATTCCCAGGTAAGCTGCCCATATCCAAACACGGCGTGATGTGCAACTTCCAGAGACTGGAAGTATTCGTCGGGCTGGAAAAATGTCCATGTCCCCACGGAGATCGCTACCCGGACTACGAGGGCCAGAAGGGTTCTGTTGACCATACGCATGCGGCAGGCTGAGTGGCGAACGTGGATCAGCTTGACGCCGAGTCTTCCTAGCGCTCAGGCTGATAGATTTGGGCGTCTAATGAACCTAGTTTGGCAAAGTGTAGCCATCACAGCGGATGCTTGTTGGAACGCCGGGACCCTTAGGAGGCGCCGGAAGGGTACCAGGTGACCACTCGGAGTTGTTAATGCTTTGAATGTGTTCAGGGCATGACAAAACCCCCAGATCGCTATCGTTTTCAGATGTTCGCGGCACATATTTTAACCCCCAGGTGAGAGCAACTTGATTACCGATGTCAACTTACCGCCGCTGAGTACGCTGGCCCCCTGGTGACTTCGACCGATCCGTCGGTCACGACGGCGGGAGTGTACTTAACCACGCAAGGCGAGCCGCTGATAATCGTTCCCTCTCATGGGTATGGTCAAAGAGTATTGCCTCTGATGTACAAGCATAAACGCGACATCACAGATAAATAGTAGCGATACATCAGCCTAAGCAGGGGTCGGAGGATACATGGGGTAAAAGGCTCCTTCAACCTCGTTCTGCACGGAACCTCGAGACCTTCCGCTCCTTTGCCGGCGTCGCTCCTCCAGACCGCGATCCAGCAGGCACAGATTCACGCACTTCGCTGGCAACGATCGGCCTACGCTCCAGCACGGGCGCACTAAGCGGGGTCGAGATCGTTGGCGTCGAAGGCGAAGGCAGGTTGTAAGAAGATGAGAATTGACCGGCACTAGTGGGCGTCCCGACCGCGGTCGAGGCAGGACTGTGAAATGATGGCGATTCAATGACCATAGACTGGAACGGAGGGCCGTCGGCGGGGCCAGCGAAGGATGGGGACGCAACGACGCCTGGAGCGGGGAAGGACGGCGAATCCACCACCATGCTGGGCATCTGCATCGGACGCTTCTCGGCCGACTTTTGCGAGGGACCTGGGAATCGAGGGTTGTTGGTAGGAACGGGCACTAGTATCACTTCTGACGCAGGGAGCTTCGGTGAAGATCTCTCAATCGTTGTGAGTGGAGTCGAAAGGCTCGATCCTGGGGAAGAAGGTGCGCTTGAAGTTGGCGTGGAGGACACCGTCAAAGAGTGTTTGAACTGCGAAACTCTCGATGGGTTTGAAGCAGGGGTAGAAGGAACTGCAGAGGGACCGGACGGCGTCTGTGCCCCAACGTTGGTTGTTGGGTCGGGATCGGCTACGAGGGTGTCGGGGGGCAGGTTCGGACCAACATTCACGACCTCGCCCTTCTTCACCATTTCTAACACCTCTTTGGCTGCCGACTCCATCTCCTCGTCGCTCTCGCCTTCTTCGCCGCCTATAAGCTTCCCTTTCTCGAGTTTTCCTAGCCGTACCGCTGCTTTCAACCCGGGCGATTGGGCAGCGGGAAGCACGGAACTGCCCAGCGACTGCGAAGGCAGCGATGAGGAAGAGGCGAGGGAAGACTTGAAGCGCGATACGGAAGGTTTCGGTGGGGCACCCGCGAGGGTCGCTTCAAGTGGAACGTCCTGTGTGTTTGGCTCGGGTTAGGGCGCAAGCTCTGATTAATAGTGGCCGCAAACTTACGGGTTGGTCCCATTCGTTTTCTCCATCCGGATGCTCATGATTGCGCATCGCAGCTCGCGCATCGGCGCCGATGGTTGCGCGCTTCTCGTAGTATGCAAGAGCTACTTCTCGTTGATGTTGAGCGTAGTCGTACCCCTCTACATCCCATTCAACCAGCTCATCGTCTTGAGGCACGCCATAATCGCTTTCATCCGATTCGTAGGACGAAGGCGCTGGGTGGTCCTCCGTGTCGGAGTGGTCTGCGTTGTCGAGATCCCCTTCGTCGGAGTTGGCGGTAATGGCAGAGTCAGGCTCAGATTCATCATCGGAGTCCCTCTGCCTTGGTGGTGGAGGAGACTTGGGACCGCCTTTCTTACCGGGTAAACGCTCCACGACGTTCATCCGCATCGGGCCTCCGTTGCGGAGCAAGGAACTTTTATTCGGCGTCTGCAGGGTGGCGGGTGCGGCGTCTCCCCAGTCGAACGACGGGGGCATAGGGACGCTGTTCGCGGGCTGATATTCGTGATCGGGTGGGAGGTCGGCGAACGTGACACTCTTCTTCGGCTTCAGCTTCATGCGCTCCTCCCTCGCCTGCTTCTCTGCTTCCTCCTCGGCCCGCCGTTCCTGCTCCTCGCGTTCGCGCGCTACCACGATGTTCTTGAGCAGTGCCTTGCCCATCTTCTTCTGCATCTCTCGTGCCTTCTTCAGTGCGTCCATCTCTGCCTCTGCGGCCTGCCTGCGCTTCTCGAGATCGGTCTTAAAGCGTTCGTGCTCTTCCGCTTCGTCCTTCTCCGTCTGGATGCGCTCCTCTTCCTCGAGAAGATCGAGGATATGGTCGCGTTCGGCTCGTCTTCGAGCCTTCTCCTGGGGGGAGAGGGCCCACAGAGGGATCAGGTTAGGGTCCTGAGACGCCGGAATAGCATCTGCGGCCACAGATGCTTCGTTTGCGGGGACGGGCTCAACAATGTCGATGATTGGGAGTCCTTCCTCGTTAACCAGCTGCGCAAGCAAACTATGTTCGATGCGGTTCGGACATCGGCTCGGGGGGACATACCTCACCCTTCTCGTTCCGCTGCGCTGAGTCGGGCATCGCGCCCTCGCCGAGGAGCTCCCCCAACCTGTCCGATAGCTTCCGGACCTGGCTAGAATTGAGCTTTCCCTCTCGACTTGTCTCTGCGCCAGGTGCAAGCGAGTCGAGGAGTGCCTGGAGGGCTGTCAGGACGGAAAGCAAGAGCCGTCAGATGTGTCAAAGTGGGAGAGCGCTCAGAAAACGATCAATACCTTCGGCACGGCTTTCGGTCAGGCTTTTTGCAGACCCCACTGTGGATCCGCTTGCCATTTTGAAAACAGTTGTGTGACTGCTGAGATCTGTACAGTGTCGTTATAACTGGGAGGGATGAGCGTGAAGCAGAAAAGGCGCACAAGAGTCGATCGAGAAGACTGTGGGGACGAGATCACTCGGCATCTGCCGCTCCCCTGCACAATTTCCTCCAGACGCCCATAATCTCTCCTCGTTTACTTACCCCGTACCTCGTCTTCCTTCAGATCCTCTTCGGATTATCTCTCTCCTACGCACCATGGTCGTTTTGCATGCTGAGGCGAGCACCTCCGAGGTCAAGCACAAGAAAAACCGCCGCAAGATGGCGAAAAAGCCGGCGCGGATCGCCCCCACAGAAGGAGCGGAAGACCAGGACATGGACGATGCCTCGCCTGCGACTGCTGCAGAGCCTACGAACGAGACGGAGCACGAGACCAACTGGACGGAACAAGACGACGAAATCATGATCGATACCGACCCTTCTGTCCCCCCACAAACCGACGCACCTGCCTTCCCTCCTCTTCCGGCGTCCGCTCAGCGTTCTGCGCTGAAGTCGGAGATCAGGAGGATACCCATACCCCCACATCGCATGACGCCCTTGAAGAAGGACTGGGTGAACATATTCTCGCCTTTGACGGAGATGCTGCAGTTGCAAGTGCGGATGAACGTGCAGCGGAAGTGCGTGGAGATTCGAGTGAGTGTGCCGATGCAAGCTCCCGCCCCGTAGAGATGCTGATCGATGTTGGTTCAAGACGTCAAAACACACGAAAGACATTGGTGCTATTCAAAAGGGTGCCGACTTCGTTAAAGCATATGCATTGGGCTTCGATGTTAACGTAAGCCGGAGAATTGGTTGCCAAGGCTTTTTGCAAGTTGGCTGATTGCTCTCTACAGGATTCTATCGCCCTTTTGCGGCTGGATGACCTATACCTCGATTCATTCGAAATCAAGGACGTCAAGACACTTCATGGCGATCATTTGTCTCGTGCTATCGGTATGTCGTTTTTGAATGCGCCAGAAGATGTGCTGATTTCTGGGCTAGGACGCATCGCGGGCCAGGACGGCAAGACCAAGTTCACTATCGAGAACGCGAGCCGAACGCGTATTGTTCTCGCCGATACGTACGTTGTTTCCTCCCCTTTGGAGGAATTGTGTGCTCACGGACACGATTCAGTAAAATCCATATCTTGGGCTCCTTCCAGAACATCAAGGTGGCACGAGATGCTATCGTCTCTCTCATCCTAGGCTCTCCGCCCGGGAAGGTGTATGCTGGTCTTAGGACAGTTAGTGCGCGGATGCGCCAGAGGGCGCTTTGATGCGTCTCTTGCTATCGGGGGATGGTGTACGCTGTAGGCGGGGGTGTAGCATATATGTTGTCTTTCTGATTCTGAATTTTACGCCCTGTGATCATCTTAGTTAGCTTCGTGCAATCGATGCTCAATTGAAGTGTAGAGAAGCAGTGCGTCTAGTCGCAAGAAGAGTATAACCACTGAAACAGACGAACGACAAAGTAATAGTAAGGCCTATCCTATGCAGAAAAGCGAGGGTCTAGGTTGGTCGCAGGATTCCGGATTAAGTTGAAGGGCAGTATGTCTAGCTTGTAGAATATAGTGGGTACGTATCATATATATGCAGTTTGCGTGTCCGGTTGAGGCAGGACGATCCTCAATGCTGAATCTGGGTCGTAAAAACCGCCTCTGCGTAATTCATGACACCCGCAGGGACCCCCATAGCTGTCTCAGCATCGGGGTGAAGAGCCCAGTCGTCCTCTTCCTCTGGTGCGTCGACGTCGTGTCTGGAAAACATTCGTCAACACATCAAAACAAGAGACTTTGTTGAAGACATCGATCAGACGTACTCGATAATGCAATGTTCGATAACGTCCCGCATAGTCATGGCATGGCTGCGGCAATGGACGCATCCCCAGAGCTTGTAGGTGTCTCTGAAGTACTCGGACGTCCAGTCATACTCGCTCTCCATGACATACGCTCTGTCAACGTCGTTGAGCAGCGTCACCTTGATGTCCTTGTCCTTGTGGTCAGGTTTAGACAGGTGGGCGACCTGTATGAGTGACCATTGTCAGTCAATATAAGACCACTTGGAACAGATTAGAAAGGATAACGACGCACAGCGACCCTCCAGGGCATCACACAAACAGACCCGTTCTTGCTGCACTCCCCACAGGCAAGCCTCGGCGAGTCGAGGTCCATATCGAAGCCTTCCGTAGCGTCTGGGTCCAGCCCATACGCGCGCACGACCTTCTGCGCCGCCACCCTTGCATCCATATCATAGAAGATCCCGTCCCCGCAGAAATTCCACGGGAACTCCTTGAGCACGACATTGTACGCGTTCGCGCGGTCGTCCGCGTCCGTCTTTGGGTCCATGTTGATCGGGGGGCCGGTCCGGAGGCACTGGTGCGCCTGCACGCGCGGGTAGTCGAGGAGGCAATCGCACCGCGTGCACCGGAACCACGTCGTCGCGCGCAGGAGCGCCATGAGGATGCTCTCTGTGGACCGGTCGTCGAGCGTGCCCTCGTTCTCGGTGGCGCGCTTGATGGCGCGTTCCGTCTCTGCCGGGCATACTTCGTCCGGGATCATCGTGTAGAGCCGCCACTGCATGTCGCGGCGCCATTGTCGCACGATTTCGTTCAAGGCTAGTTTGACCACTTCGGACGGCAAGTCGACCTCCTTGAAGAAGACGTCGCGCTCCCGATCCATGAGGCTCCTAAAGACGGGCGTATATTGCGAGAAGTCGGCGACGGAGGGGATGTTTTCCCAGAGAGGGTGAAGTGAGAGATAATCGGATACGGTTTGTTTAATGACGCGGAGGCGGTTGATGTACTCTGCGGCACGCTCCCGCATGAGACGCTCTGAGCGGGCTGTTTGCGCAAAAGCGAGCATAGGCTCCTTGATGTTGTTCCAGACTGAGGAATTGGAGGTCAGCGAGTTGTTCAAGACCAGCGTATGCCAAGTGGGCGCGACGTACTACGATCGGTGAGCTCCTTTGGCTGTTTGACGGACGGATGTTCCACAAACTTTTCGAACGTCTCATACGTCATGTATTCGAGGTCCTGAGCATAGCCCAATTCCGATAGGCGTGCCATAATTCTAATTCAAGATCAGCGGGGATCTGGTACAAACAGAAATCGACGCACTGGGTCTGACGCCGAACACGAAGATCAAGCTTCTCTAAGGCACGTTTGTGGTTCTGTTTGAGTTGCCAATCTTCCAACGTTTCCGCGTTCTGTGCTCCGTTCACAGGGTAAATGGAAAGAAGGGGAAAGCAGATGACTGAAACTAGCCTTCTCTTGATCAGTCATTGATTGTATGCACTGTTCCTCGAGGGCCTTCAACTTCGTCGCATCTTCACCGCATTCTGCGATGCGTTCGAGGAGTTCCCGGAGTTTTACCTTCGGAAAGAATAATCCTGGCAACATTTAACTTCCGGAGCATCCGATAGAAGTCGCGTTGGCACCGTACTGTTGTTAATCTGTTCCGCGGGAATCATGGCCCCTGGCTTGATTGGCCTTGGGCCAACAGCGAGAAAGACGTCGATCAGCTCTGCGAAGCTAGGATGGTGTTAGCAGACAAGGAAACCACGGAGCAGCAGGCTAAAAATCGTACTTGTCTTTGAAGCATGATTTGCAACATCGTAGGCGACAGACCCACATCACGGTCATGACGCGGGCTTTCACACAGAACTGACAAGACAGAATATTGAGCACACGGAATGCCCTGTCGTATTACGGACCATCGGAGCAGTGATACGTTCCCCGCACATCACTCCGGAACGATCAAACATTTTGACTCGGTGTCTAGAACCGGTGACATCCCTTCGGAGGGTGCATGGTGAAGACTTGAGGCGAATGGACTCACATGACAATGAGGATCGAACAATAGATTGGTGTATTCCGGCTCTGTCAAGTCCGGTGGGCACTCAGGGAGGTCGGGTACGGTTGCAATGGATTGCCTCCAGAGGGTGATTGAGGAGCGGCTCATGAGGAGGGCCCGAAATGACTTTGTAGTCCTCGCGAGATGGAGTAGGTCATATGGATGCATTTGAGCGAATACCTGGACAGGCGAAATAAGTTTATTACGGTTAATTGGTCCCCAATGACGAACGCACCTCGTATAGAATGTCGAGCGGCATATCGGGTAGTCTACTGAGAGACTTCCTCTTCCCCCTCGTTCCGGTGGACTTCTGTAGGCCATTTCTCGGCAATGGTTTCGAGGTGTTCTTGCGGCGGCGCTTTGTTGGTGGCTCAGAGCTGGTTTCATCCTCCGAGCACTGGTCCAAGCTAGCAGCGGGATTCGGGATACTATCCTTCTCCCGAAGACGAGTAGAGCGACGCAGCGGTCCAGCCGCAGAGCCTGAGGAGGGCATAGTTTGAGGACGTGGTACGATGGAGCGGTTGTGAGGGAGAGGTAGGACGTTGTGTGGCAGGTTGCGAGCGCTCTTGTATGGAGACTGGACAGTTGGCCAGAGCAGTGGCTGTTGCGGGGAGAAGGGGCGCAGCATCTCCGAGTGGCGGGGCTATCGGCGGCCCGACGCGATCACGCACTCGCTGCGGTCTCTCGGGCGTCTGCCGCGTTGACCCTCTTCAAGTTCACCGGCGCGTCTCCCTCGAACAACCCAACTTGAAGGCCAGGAAAAGCTTCATGTCCAGCGCTCTTTGCTCTCGACGCCAAAATAACCCCGAGCAATAGGTTTGGCGGTCTCCGAGTGTGGTGGCCGACAAGAGCGGAATCGGAGTTGTGGGTGCGATCGTCA